>LR999453.1:6922139-8261401 GCA_905216605.1 Arabidopsis arenosa | reverse complement strand
TTATATTCACCCTATCTCTGTTTCCTTTCCCTGCCTTTTACATAAATGAATCCTAGCTATATATATTCATGATAGTGTTGAACTTGTTCTGGTTTGAATCACTTTCTAAGCCAATGTTCCTCATGGATGTGTTTTCCAAGAGGGGTCAGGTAGATGAACCTAGAAATTTGGAAGAGTTGTGTTCAAGCATGCGTATGTGCTTGACGACATCAGTTTATGTGTTGAATCTTATCTTTTTTGGCAAATTAATGTAAAACGTCAAAAAATCTCTATCTGTATATCCGGCATCTGCTTATGTGAATACACTATCCAAGTGACTAGCTAGCTAACTAACCCTAACAAATTGACGACAGCTATCTGACATTAATCAACAACATGTTTCTCTGACACTAAACATGAAACAAAACATGAAAGGTGAAATGATGGAAAGCTGAAGTCTTCATTTAGTTCACTGCGACACTGCAGGTTCGGGGTTCGAGCAACAGGAATCCACTTGAGGGGATGAGCCATGGTCAAGACCATTGCTCCATGAGCCTCTTCCATGTTAACTTTATCTCCTTTGTTTTTCCAATCAAAGCACTGTACCATCACTCCAATCGCCGTTCCTACAAGAATGTAAGCTAGATTTACTCCAGGACAGCCTCTTCTTCCGCACCAAAAGGAATGTACTTAAGTCCATGCTCTCTCTCGTCTTCTTTTCCTGAACCTAGAAACCTTTCTGGCTTAAACTCATTGGGCTCTTCCCAAGAATCAGGATCTCTCATCATAGCATAAGCATTAACAACAAGTGGTGTGTTCTCTCGTACATAAAATCCTCCGACCCTACACCCTTCTCGGGCTGTCCTTGCAAAGAGAGGCCCAGGCGGGTGCAATCTCAGTCCTTCCTTCACAATGGCTTGCAAAATGGTAGGCTTGGTAAATCTGTTTCTTGAACCAACCTTGTTCTCCCTACAACAGAATCGATTTCTTCTCTTAATTTATCAAGAATCGTAGGCTTGTTAATTATCTCCGCCATTGTCCACTGTGTTGCATGTCTTGAAGTGTCAGTGCCTGCAACGACAAGATCCTGCAGTTGAAAAAAGTTTCTTAGACAGGAAAAATAATGGTGTTATTTTGGATAATAGCTAGACGAATCTGCTAACTGAGAGACACAATTACCACGAACAACGACTTAATGTGGTTCCTAGTGATCGTACACTCTGCATTTTTGTCTCGGTAAGCTGCCAACAACACGCCCATCATGTCCATATCTTGATCTTCTTCAAGTTTCTCCTCGTGTTCCTCAAGAATCCTCTCAAGCACTTCGTTGAATCTGTTGGAAACACCCATTATCTCCTTTTTGAACAGTGATATTCCGAGCTTCTTAAGGGGCCTGTGAAACATGTTTGCCATAAAAATCTTCTTTGTCAAGGCAGTAGACTCCGTCACCAAGCCTCTGATTCTCTCTGCCTCACCATTCTCCTCAGAAAAACTCCTCCCCATAATCATCTTGCAGATGCTGTTGTTAATGAGCTTCATCGTTTCCATACCAATCTCAACGCTCTCTTTCTTCATCGCCTTATCGAGCAGGCTCATGTAAAACCGTTCAAGCTCATCTGCACGGATGCCTCGTGACCTCTGTAGTGCCTGTGGTCCGAGCAGTTTTGTGACCATTACCTTCTTGATGAATTTCCAATACTCTCCATAAGGAGCAGTGAAAAATCCAGAAGATCCGACCAAAAGGGACTCCTCGATAGGGGGGTTGCCGCGAAACGAGATGTTCACATCGTGAGCCTTGAAGATCTCGTATGCCACAGAAGCCGAGGAAACAAAGATTACAGGGACATTGAAGATACGGAGATGGAGGAGAGGTCCATACTTGGAGGAGAGTTTCTGTAAGGACTTGTGAGTTAGAGTAGAGAGGAGCAAGTGAAGATGACCAACGATTGGCAGAGAAGGAGGGCTTGGAGGCAAATCAAACCCAACTCGTGAATCCTTTAGTTTATTGAAGAAGAAAGGGTAACACAGGAGTGAAAAGAAGGAGAGGAGAAGAAAAATAAAGTAGGTTTGATAGTCAATGATTACTGCCATTGTTGCTCAAAATGATGAGGCAGATGAAACAGAGTCTCCTCTTATCAACAATCCATGATGCTTTTAAGCAAAATGTTTTCTTTCTTGAAGAAGTAAATAATGGAAAGATGAAAGAAACAACAAGAAACGTTTCGGATCAGAATTCAGAAGTTCCTTGACACTCGTGCTCATAATAATCATTCAATAAGTGAAAAAGGAATCTTCAAAAACCCCACGTATCGACACCTAAGGTTCCACACGTGGATCTTATGAGTCTTGTAAGTTGCAACTAAGAAATGTCCAGTAGATATATGCAATGTTCAAGTCTTTGTCATATGTGACATAAGATAGAAACACTCAATTAGTTATTAGTTGCAAAACTATAGGAAAAGCTCCTAGCTAGAATTGCAAAACTTCTATCGCGAATGAATTCTACAACCAACCAGAGGAACCACATTTACCGCGAATAACGAATTGATGTGGTTCCTAGTAATCATCCATATTTCGAGCATAAACCCACTTAACATTAAAGGATGCTCAACGTGAGTACCTAGAGGGATCAAAAGCAAGTCTGAGATGTAAACTAAACATAGGCGTGTCTGTTAGTTACCACATAGGAACTGATCAAATATCTAATACCTATGCCGATTATAACACAATATCTGTCCTAAGCTGGAAAATGTTAAACCAAAGCAAACGTAACTGATAAATCCGGGGAACACATGGTCTAGGAAGAAGATGAAAAAAACAGTAGCGAGCTAGCTTCCTTCATTAATTTAAGGATCTACCAGACCCTTATGGGCCAGCAAGTTTATAGTGACATCTTCAAGTCACTAACAGGGAATCTACAGATTACAAGAGTACACTTAAGAGGATGAGCAAGATCAACGTCATTGTTCCAACACTAGCTACAGTAAGTACACAACGTTTATAGTTTCATTTTAAGGATCAACGAGACCGTTATAACTGTCTGCGAATTCAGTGTCATATCCAAGTCAAGGGTGGTTGTCGAGTAACAGGAGTGAACTTAAGAGGATGAGCCATGGTTAGGTTGACCCCTTTAATAGTCTCTTTCATGTTGACCTTCTCTCCTTCGATTCTCCAGTCAAAGCACTGCACCATCATTCCTATTGCTGTTCCTACTACCATATAAGCTAGATTTGATCCAGGACATCCTCTCCTTCCGCTGCCGAAAGGAAGAAACTTAAGAGCTTGCTCTCTTCTCTCCTCCTCTTGCCCTGATCTTGAAGAAGCTAGAAACCTCTCTGGTTTAAACTCCTCAGGGTCTTCCCAAAAATCCGGATCTCTCATCACATCATAAGCATTAACCACAAGTGTTGTCTTCTCTGGTATGTAGAATCCTCTGATCTTACACCCTTGTTGAAATTCCCTTGGCAAGAGAGGCCCCGGTGGGTGTAATCTTAGTGCTTCCTTAATGACCGCTTGCAGGTAAGGGAGGTTCGGTAAATCCGTTTCTTGAATCAACCTTGATTTCCCTACAGCGGAATCAATTTCTTCTCTCATTCTCTCAAGAATGTGAGTATTGTTAATGATCTCGGCCATTGTCCACTGTATTGTCTGCACGGAGGTATCAGTGCCTCCAATGAAAAGCTCCTATGGTTGAACAAACATTTCTGTGTCAGACAATATTTGAATTCTCAAAAAAATCACATAATGAGAGGAACATTTACCACGAAAAAAGCCTTGATTTGGTTCTTAGTGATCTTGTACTCTGCATTTTCGTCTCCATAAGCTGCCAACAACACGTCCAACATATCCGTACCTTGATCCTTTCCCGGTTTCTCTCTATGTTCCACAAGAATTCTCTCTAGCAGCTCATCAAATTTGTTGGAAACGCCCATAATATCCTTCTTGAATAGTGAGATTCCAAGTTTCTCGAGCTGTCTGCGCAACAAGACTGCCAAGAACATCCTCTTCATCAAGCCAATCGACTTGGTAACTAAGCCCATGAGTTTCTCTGTCTCACTGTTCTCCTCTGAAAAAGTCCTTCCCGCTCATCTTGCACAAGATGTTGATCATGAGATTCATTTCTTCTTTACCAATCTCAACGCTCTCCTTCTTTCTCGCTTTATCGAGCAGATTCCCGTAAAACTCTCTCTCTCATCTGCACTCCGTGAGTGACTGCTCTTGTGCCTGGGGTCCGAGAAGCTTCATGACAGTAAGCTTCTTCATGAACTTCAAGTAATCTCCGTAAGGAGCAGTGACGAAACCGGAAGATCCAAACACGAGGGACTCATCAACCGCAGAGACACCGCGAGAGGAGACGTTCACGTCGTGTGTCCTGAAGATCTCGTAGGCCACTGAGGCCGAGGAAACGAGGATGATGGGGACAATAAAGATCCGGAGATAGAGGTCCATACTTGGAGGAGAGTTTCTGTAGTGACTTATGGGTTAGAGTAGAGAGAAAGGTGAAGATGACCAATGATTGGTAGAGAAGGAGGGCTCGGAGGCAAATCGAAGTTACTTCGTGAATCCTTTGGATTCTTGAAGAAGAGAAAGAAACATAGGAGCGGAAAGAGACATATGAGGATGAAGATGAAGCAGTTCTGAAAGTCAAAGCTGATCATTGCCTCCATTGTTGCTCAAAGTGAAAGAGGCAGAAGAATCAGAGTATTCATTCACTGATCAATAATTAGTCATGCCCTTTTCTATAACAGAAAAAAATCTGTTTACTAACTTGAAGAATGGAAGGCTGATTATTTATATATTTTTACTTAAAATCACAAGTTGTTCTTGCGAGACTCGTTATCACATTAATAATAATCTTTTAAAAAAGTCTTGTCCGCATCCCTAACTCCAAAGTGACAACTAAGGTTCCACAATATCATAAGAGCTGTCAGAGTGACAACTAAGGTTCCACATAGATATTAATGCTGTCAGAATCATCTAATATAGAAAGGTGAACGTGATCCTTTGATTTCTTAAAGAATGAGCAACAGGGGAGTGAAAATACGCATAGGGTAATAAAGGTGAAGTCGTTTTGAGAGTCAACATTGTTGCTCAATGTTAAGAGCCGGGACAAACAGAGTATCATCTCCTCTATAATTGATGATTTTGTACATGTAACACACAATGATCAAAGCACGTTCTAAAGATAACTTTGCTAAAAGATGCCGATAACCCCCCAGGCGAAGAACAAACAACCTGCATCGAGAAGATTATAGAACTGAATAGCTCTATGACACCAACTTTAATCAGATTAGAAAAACATCTAACTAGAACTCACCAATTTCAAGATGAGCTTAAGAGTGAAAGAAAACAGAAGACTGAACCGATCTAGATGAAGAACCCACCTACATTAAATAGACAGAAGAATCAAACTGCTCTTTTTAACAAGCCAGCTACGCACATTGCTCTTCTCTTCCAAGAAGGGTTACGGCTAAAACACCGCTTACTTTTCAAAGAAAAACTGCTCCTAAACCCAGCCTGAACGCGTAGAGGGGAAAACAAGGATCCGAGATCTACCAAATTTGAAGATGAGCCAACCAGGAGAAGTAAAGGGAAGATGAAATCAGAGTATATGAACCAATCAACGATAATAGCCAAAGGTCAAATTTGAGAGCTGATTATTTCTTTGATTTGATACCAATCCTACGCTAAAAGGACTCAGGGAACTGTACAGAGAAACAGGCCAGAAATAGTGGGACAATTTTCTATTTTATTTATATTCATCCAGTAAACGGAATTAAAACAAACCAGTAGTAAACAACTTAGAGCAAATTTTCCTTGCCAGTTTTAACGAAAATCAGCACTTTTCTATGTCTGCGAGTTCAGTGACATCTGAAAATGACAAACTTGGCATCTACTGATCAGCAAGTAAAGGCCGGGTTCGAGGAACAGGAGTGCACTTCAGGGGATGAGCCATACTCAAGTTTAGTCCTCCAGCCTCATCCATGTTAACCTTGTCTCCTTTGATATTCCAGTCAAAGCATTGCACCATCATTCCAACTGCGGTTCCAACAAAGATATAACCCAGATTTGATCCAGGACATCCCCTCCGTCCACTACCGAAAGGAATGTACTTAAGTGCTTGCTCTCTCTTTCCTCTTCTTGCCCTAATCTTGAAGAAGCTAGAAACCTCTCTGGTTTAAACTCCTCAGGGTCTTCCCAGACATTCGGATCTCTCATCATAACATAAGCATTACCAATAAGTGTTGTCTTTTCTGGTACGTAGAAACCTCCAATCTTACACCCTTCTTGGAACGTCCTTACAAAGAGAGGCAATGGCGGGTGCAATCTCAGTCCTTCCTTAACCACCGCTTGCAAATAGGGGAGCTTTGGTAGATCAGTTTCTTGAATCATCCTTGTTTCCCCTACCACAGAATCGATTTCTTCTCTCAATCTCTCAAGAATGTTGGGGTTGTTAATGATCTCTGCCATTGTCCACTGTATTGATTGCGATGAGGTGTCAGTACCTGCAAAGAAGAGCTCCTGCAGTTACAAAACGTTTCTTAGTAAGAACAATTTTGATCCTCAAATGAAATCAGCTAATGAGAGGAACATCTACCACGAAAAAGGCCTTAATGTGGTTCCTGGTGATCTTATGCTCTGCGTTCTTATCTCCATAAACTGCCAACAACACGTCCACCATGTCCCTATCTTGATGCTCGTCCAGTTTCTGTTCATGTTCCACAAGAACCCTCTCCAGGACCTCATCGAAGCTGTTGGAAACACACATGATCTCTTTATTGAACAGAGAGATTCCAAGCTTCTCAAGGGGGCTGTGCAGCAAAGTTGCAAACAAAACCTTCTTGGTCAACCCATCTAACTCGGTAAAAGTCCCCTGACTCTTTCAGCTCACCATTCTCCTCTGAAAACTTCTCCCAATGCTCATCCTCCAAAGGCTGTTAATACTGAGCTTCGTTTGCTTCCTTACCAATCTCAACACTCTCCTTCTTTATCGCCTTATCAAGCAGGCTTGAGTGAAACCGCTCAAGCTCATCTGCACGGATGCCTCGTGACCGCTCAAGTGCCTGTGGTCCAAGCAGCTTAGTAACCAGGAGCTTCTTCATGAACTTAAAGTAATCTCCATAAGGAGCACTACCAAAGACAGAAGATCCAATCAAGCGGGAATCGTCGATTGAAGGGTTTATCACGAGACGAGATGTTCAAGTCATGAGCCTTAAAGATCTCGTAGGCCATAGAAGCCGAGGAGACGAGGACTACAGGAAGTTGAAGACGCGGATATAGAGAAGAGGTCCATACTTGGATGAGATTTTCTGTAAAGATTTGTGGGCTAGGGAAGAGAGGAGAAGGTGAACATGGCCTATAATCGGAAGAGATGAGGGCTTCGGAGGCAGATCAAATCCATAAGCGACAAGCCTTGAGTTCTTAGGTTTCTTGAAGATGAGATAGTAGAAGAGGAGTGAGAAGAGGCATAAGAGGATAAATATGAAGCAGGTTTTGAAAGTCAACGATGATTGCTGCCATTGTTGCTCGAAGTGACAAGGTAAATGAACCAGAGTATTATTGTCTCCAGAATCTACGAATAGGATGTATGATCTATAATATTGTTTATGTTTACTACTTTACTTACTAAAATATAATATATCTTTTGGAAGAGCGTAAAATGAAGGAATCAAGTCTTTTTTAAGTATTATATCTGGACACTTGTGGTTATATCTCGCCAGACTCCTAAGCTGCCTCAAAAGCAGTGGCAGATAAAAGAATATCATGATTATAAGGAGACGGACACTAATAAAAAGCAATCTGGCAGAGAGCTAAGAAGCGGGAAAATCTCACGACTGAAAGTGCATTCAAGAAGACAATCACAAGCGCTGCAAAGTATTTACTGCAAAAATATCTCACTGATGGACACCCTTAGGGTCCATGAACCTAATGGTTTTAGTGCAGGGAGGACTAAGGGATGAGATACCAAATAAGTCCCATTTATGCTTAAAAGATAAAAATCACGTCTTCTTTCAGAGAACACAGTATGGCTTTCAAAATAATACTTATAAAGATCCAGTTTACAGTGACTAACCAGGGATTTGGAAGCTGGCATTGATAAGTTTATGATATCCCAAGACAGAACTGGAGAGGCTGAGATAAACATTGGCTATACCTCCTGAAGATGCTTTGCAAAACCGAGCCAAGTTTTTACTGAAAATGATCCAAACTGACTTTAGCCTTAGAAAGAACCAAACTTTTTTCAAGTCACGTCTAATTCCCAATCTACATTCTTGTCCTGGGGACCAAAAAAAAAAGAATCTTGGAAGTCTATGGAGAGTAACATTGCATAAAAGAATTTCTTTTAACCATCCTCTTTCAAAAGCTATCAATAAGCACATCATTCATGAGAAAGCTAATCTGCCCCTAATTGACAAGCTCCTAATAATTTACCAAAGACCAAAACTTTCTAGTCCAATTCGCGTTTTCTGATAACCCATTGACGAAGAACAGCTAACGAAAAGCAGACATAAGAATCGAGAAGCTCTACGATACGGAATTGAACCAACAAGTACAAAACCAAAATCATCGATTTCAAGATGGCCAACGAAAAAAACAAGAATTAACGATTATGAATCGATCAACGACTGTACCGGAAAAAAGCAAACGAGAAAACTGATGGGTTTGTTTGCTCTCTGATACAAAAACAATTTTATCTCAAAAAGATTCAGGAAACGGACACTGAAGAGAGAAAGAGACGACAAGGCAAAGCGGGACACTTTTTTTTTCTTATTTCAGGAAAAAAATCCAACAGTAGACCACAATAATTACGGTTTGTATTGTAAACCGTGAAAATAAAAATAAACCAAATATAAACCGGTTTTACCGAGAAACGTCTGTAAATTAGATGAAGAGAGAAAACAGAGAAAAGCTACAAGGTTTAAAGCTTGAGGATTCATGGAATTACGAACTTGGGTTAGAAATGAAAGGTTGGGGTTCGAGGAAGAAGAGTGCACTCAAGGGATGAGCCATGGTCAAGTTGATTCCTCAGCCTCATCTATTTGGACCTTATCTCCTTTAATGGTCCAGTCAAAGCATTGCACCATCATTCCATTGCAGTTCTATTGAAAATAGAAGCTATATTTGTTCCAGGACAGCCTCTCCTTCCGCTTCAAAAGTAATAAATTTTTATAACTTCATCTCTTATCTCGTCCTCTTGCTCTGATCTTGAAGAAACTAAGAACCTCTCTGGCTAAACTCCTCAGGGTCTTCCCATAAATCAAGGTCTCTCATTATAGCGTAACCATTAACAACAAGTGCAGTATTTTCCGGTACGTAAAATCCTCCAATCCTACACCCTTCTTTGAACGTTTCTTAGCCACAAGAGGACCGGAGGGTGCAATCTTAGCCCTTCTTTGACTACAGCTGCAAGTAAGGGAGGTTTGGTAGATCTGTTTCTTGAATCAACCTTGTTTTCTCTATAACGGAATCGATTTCTTCTCTCAGTCTCTCAAGAACGTTAGGATTGTTGATGATCTCGGCCATGATCCACTGTATAGTGTGTCTTGAGGTGTCAGTGCCTACAACGAAAAGATCCTATAGGAACAAAATTTTCTTAGTCAGGACAATCAATGGTGTTCGCTTACGAAATCACCTAAGTAATGAGAGGGAGATATAATTTACCACGAACAAGGACTTGATATGGTTTCTAGTGATTTTATACTCTGCGTTTTCATCTCCATGAGCTTCCAACAGGACATCCATCATGTCAGTACCTTGATGATGCTCCTCCAATTCTTTTCGTGTTCCACAAGAATCTTCTCTAAAACCTGGTCGAATCTGCGGGAAACACCCATTATTTCCTCC
Organism: Arabidopsis arenosa; assembly: GCA_905216605.1. Taxonomy (NCBI): domain Eukaryota; kingdom Viridiplantae; phylum Streptophyta; class Magnoliopsida; order Brassicales; family Brassicaceae; genus Arabidopsis; species Arabidopsis arenosa. The sequence goes on along the minus strand of LR999453.1, from coordinate 8,251,576 downwards.
TTAAACAGCGAGATCCCGAGCATCTTAAGCGGTTTTCGCAAGAGTGCCGCCAAGAAAAACTTTGTTGTCAGGGAAGTCGACTCGGTCACCAAGCCTCTGACTCTCTCGGCCTCACCGTTGTCCTCAGAACAACTCCTCCCCATGATCATCTTGCAGATGCTGTTGTTAGTGAACTTCATTGCTTCCTCAACGATCTCAATACTCTCTTTCTTGATCGCCTTCTCGAGCAAGTTTTTGTAAAACCGATCTAGCTCATATGCACGGATTTGTCGTGAGCGCTCGATTGCCTGCGGTCCAAGCAACTTTGTGACCATGAGCTTCTTCATGAACTTCCAGTAATCTCCATAGGGAGCGCTGATGAAGCTGGACGACCCCAACAAGAGAGGACTCCTCCATTGGAGGGGGACCACGAGAGGAGACATTCACGTCTTGGACCCTGAAGATCTCGTAGGCCACAGAGGCTGAAGAGACGAGGACTATGGGGAGGTTGAAGATGCGGAGATAGAGGAATGGTCCATACTTGGATGAGATTTTCTGAAAAGACTTGTGTATGAGAACAGAGAGGATAAGGTGAAAATGACCGATTATGGGGAGAGAGGGAGGGCTCGGAGGCAGAGAAAAGCCAATTCGTGAGCCCTTTGGTTTCCTGAAGAAGAGAGCGTAACATAAGATCGAGAAAAAACAGAGGAGAATGAAAAACGAGCAGTCATGAAAGTCAACGGTCATCATTGCTGCCATTGTTGAAAAACAAAGCTAATGAAACAGAGTATTCTTTGAACCAAAATCCATGAATGATCATGCTTTTCTTTGGAAGGAACCTAAATATAATATGTATAATCAAATCAGAAGTTCTTTGGAACAATCATGATAAAATAATTATAGTTTAACAACTAGCTAAGCGTATTCATCGCCAATGTGACACAACTTAAATACTTCTATGATTCTTCTATCAGTAGGCATTTAATTTTGCATGTGAAATTTTTAGATATCAGGGACGTAACAAAGGAAAAAGATTTCTTTAAACGTACTGTACATTTTATAATATCAGATGTAAACGGAAACATAAAGAAACAATAGTGGCATCAAAGAGAAAAACAAACAGTAAAAACCTAACTCGTTGAGAAAGAAAACATGAGCCTCGCAGCTTGTTGTCAATGGTAGATTTAGAAAAAAGACGTTTCAGATGTTGTGTCCAGAAGGAAGTCTAATGTTGGACTTGAAGATTCGGCAAAAACAAGGAAATTTGATAAGGGGACTCCACATTCCAACAGAGGTCCTAAGTCGGCATTGTCGAGGTTTGGAAAATTTGTTGATAATTCGAGGCCTCAAAGAAATGCATAAGGAGCAAGCGAGGAAACCAATTGTATTTTTCATCTCAAAAGATTCAGGAAACACTAGAGAGAAAGAGACCACAAGTCGGGGGTACATTTTTTTTTTTCATTCAAAGAAAGGAAATTTGAACAGTACACATAAGATGAAGAGAGAAAAAAGAGAAGCTTGCCTTGCCTAGCCGATATTTCCACATCATGAATAGTAACTCTGCAGATTAAACTTGGACAATATTCATGGATATTACAAACTTTGAACCTGCAGGTTAGAAAATGGAAGGTTGGTTCGAGGAACAAGAGTGCATTCAAGAGGATGAGCCATGGTCAAGTTGAGTCCTCCAGCCTCATCCATTTTGACCTTGTCTCCTTTGATGCTTAAGTCAAAACAGTGCACCATTGTTCCTACTGCAGTTCCTATGAAAATAGTAGCTAGATTTGATCCAGGACAGCCTCTCCTTCCACTTCCGAAAGCAATGTGCTTCAGTCCTCTTCTCTCCTCCTCTTGCCTTAGAAACCTCTCTGGCTTAAACTCATCAGGATCTTCCCAAGAAGTAGGATCTCTCATCACAGCATAAGCATTAACTACAAGGGTTGTCTTCTCTGGTATGTAGAACCCTTTCATCTCACAACTTCTTTGAAACGTCCTTACCATGAGAGGCAATGGCGGGTGCAATCTTAGCCCTTCTTTGACTACAGATTGTAAATAAGGGAGCTTCGGTAGATCCGTTTCTTGAATCAACCTTGTTTTTCCTACAACCGAATCAATCTCTTCTCTCAATCTCTCAAGAACGTTAGGGTTGTTGATTATCTCGGCCATTGTCCACTGTATTGTTTGCGCCGAGGTATCAGTGCCTCCAAGGAAAAGCTCCTGAAAGTTCAAACGTTTCTTAGTCGGAATCTGTTTTTCCCATTCTAATGAATTCACACCTAATGAAAAGAACATTTGATTACCACGAACAACGACTTGATGTGGTTCCTAGTGATCTTATGCTCTGCGTTTTCGTCTCCATAAGCTTCCAACAACACGTCCATCAAGTTGGTAAATTGATGCTTGTCTGGTTTCTCTTCACGTTCCACAAGAATCTTCTCCAGCAGCTCATCAAAGCTGTTGGAAACATACATTATCTCCTTCTTGAACAGAGAGATTCCGAGCTTCTCAAGCGGCCAGCGCAATATGTTTACCAACAAAACCTTCTTCGTCAAGCCATCTAACTCGGTAACCAAACCTCTAACTCTCTCAGCGTCACCACTCTCTTCTGAAAAACTCGTCCCCATGCTCATCCTGCATATGCTGTTGATACTGAGCTTCGTTGCTTCCTTACCAATCTCAATACTCTCTTTCTTCATCGCCTTATCTAGCAGGCTTCTGTAAAACCGCTCTAGCTCATCCGCACGGATGCCTCTTGACGCTCGAGTGCCTGTGGTCCCAGAAGCTTTGTAACCAAGAGCTTCTTCATGAACTTCCAATAATCTCCATAAGGGGCGCCGACAAAGACAGAAGATCCGACCAAGAGAGACTCGTCGATTGGAGGGTTGTCGCGAGACGAGATGTTCAAGTCATGTGCCTTGAAGATCTCGTAAGCCACATGAGGCCGAGGAGACGAGGACTACAGGGAAGTTGAAGATGCTGAGGTATAGGAGAGGTCCGTACTTGGATGAGAGTTGCTGTAAAGATTTGTGGGCTAGAGAAGAGATGAGATGGTGAAGATGGCCAATGATCGGAAGAGACGGAGGGCTCTGAGGCAAATCACGGCCAACTTGTGAGTCCTTTAGTTTCTTGAACAAGAGAGAGTAACAGAGGAGTGAGAAGAAGCAGAGGAGGATGAAACTGAAGCAGTTTTGAAAGTCAACAGTAATCATTGCTACAATTGTTGCTCAAAGTGAGAAAGGTAGATGAAACAGAGTATTAACACATCTCAAGAGGATTAAGTAATATACTCTGTTATAACGTATGATCTAAGGTACCTATTTGTTATGTATGTGAAGTCTTTCTTTAGTAATAATACTGTATATTGTACGTAAAGTATGACTAGCATTGTTGCTTAAAGTGAAGAGGCAGTTGAAACATAATCAGCAGTCCACTAATACAAAGTACGACTACCAATATTTGTTAATTACTTTTAAAAATGCTCCTCTTTGGAAGAAGGTGAGATTAGTGGACAACTAGAACCTTGTTTATTAATAATATAAGCCCAGATCAAACGTTTAACACTCGTGATCAAATTGATAATTAAATATTCTAAGGTGGCAAAAGATGACTCACTGTGTGTTGAGAAGGAGGGCTTGGAGGCAGATCACAGTCATAGGCGTCGCGTCTTGAGCTTGGTTTCCTGAAGAGCAAAGAGTAACAGAGGAGTGAGAAGAGACATAAGAGGAGAAAGATGAAGCAGCTTTGAAATTCAGCGGTGATCATTGTTGCTCAAAATGAAGAAGAGGCAAATGACATACATATATAATTCTCTTATCAAGAATCTATGAATCTAATGTATGGCCATGTTTTGTTTACTATATCAATAAATGTTATTTTTTTTTGGAGAACCGTGAATTAATGGAAATAATTTTGGTGATACACTCATATCTTACGACAAGTCAAATTAATATCTCTCACAGTTTTGTTGGATTCTTGTAATGTAGATCACATGAAAAAGAAAGAGGAATTATTGATAGAGAGAATTTACACAATTGTTTACGGTTTCACACATAAGCCAACTAAAACAGAAAACTCAGACACGGTAATATAAAAGACTTAGCAAAGATTCATGAACTCCACTTCAGCGGATTCTAAGTTAAAGGGATTAGTGTTCGAGCAACAGGAGTGATCTTAAGAGGATGAGCCATGGTCAAGCTCAGTCCTACAACTGCCTCTTCCATATTAATTTTCTCTTCTTTGATTCTCCACTCAAATCCCTGTACCATCACTCCAATTGCAGTTCCTATAAAGATATAGGCTAGATTTTCTCCAGGACAGCTTCTTCTTCCACTTCCGAAAGCAATGTACTTAATTGCTTGCTCTCTTCTATCCTTTTCCTGCTCTGATCTTGACGAATCTAGAAACCTCTCTGGCTTAAAATCATCAGAAATTCCCAAGAATCAGAATCTCTCATCACAGCATAAGCATTAACCATAAGTATTGTTTTTTCCCGGAACATAAAACCCTCCAATCCTACACCCTTCTTGGGAGAACCTTCCAAAGAGAGGACCCGCCGGGTGCAGTCTTAGTCCTTCCTTAACCACCGCTTGCAAATAAGGAAGGTTTGGTAAATCAGTTTCTTGAATTACCTTTTCTTTCCTACCACGGAATCAATTTCTCCTCTCAATCTCTCAAGAACTTTAGGGTTGTTCATGATCTCCGCCATTGCCCACTGTGTTGTTTGCACCAAGGTGTCGGTGCCTGCAAATAAGAGATCCTGCAGTTGCAAAACGTTTTTTCTTAGGCAGAACAGTTATGCATTCTCAATGAAATCACCTGATGGGAGGAACATTTACCGCGAAAAACGACTTGATATGGTTCCTAGAGATCTTATACTCTGCATTTTTGTCCCGATAAGCTGCCAACAACGCGTCCATTAAGTCTGTACCTTGATGATGCATGTCCAGTTATCTTCATGTTCCACAAGGATCCTTTCGAGCAGCTCATCAAATCTGCTGGAAACATCCATCATTTCCTTTCTAAACAGTGAGACAACAAGCTTTTTAAACCCCGGACGCAACATGTTTGCCAATAAGATCTTCTTCGTCAAGCCATCTAACTCGGTAGCCAAAGCCCTGACTTTCTCCGCCTCACCATTCTCCTCTGAACAACTCCTCCCCATGATCAACTTGCAGATGATGTTGTTACTGAGCTTCAACGCTTCCGCACATATCTCCACGCTCTCCTTCTTCATCGCTTTATCCAACAGGTTCTTGTAAAACCGATCTAGCTCATCTGCACGTACTCTTCGTGAACCGCTCGAGTGCCTGGGCTCCAAGCAAGTTCGTAACCAGGAGCTTCTTCATGAACTTCCAGTAATCTCCATAGGGAGCAGATGTGAAGCTGAAAGATCCAGCAAAAAGGGAATCATCGGTCGGAGGGAAACCACGAGACGAGATGTTAACGTCGTGTTCCCTGAAGATCTCATAAGCAATTGATGCTGAGGAGACGAGGGCTACAGGGAAACTGAAGACGCGAAGATAGAGAATAGATCCGTACTTGGTGGAGAGTTTCTGTAAAGATCTGTGGATTAGAACCGAGAGAAGAAGGTGAAGATGACCGATGACCGGAAGAGAGGGAGGGCTCGGAGGTAAATCAAAGTGAAGTCGAGGTTCTTTCGGTTTCCTAAAGAAGAGAGAGTAACAGAGTAGCGAGAAGAGGCTTAAGAGGATAAAAATGAAGCAGTTTTGAAAGTCAACGATGATCATTACTACTAAAACTGCTCAAAGTGAAAGAAGAAGATGAGACAGAGGATTCGCTAATCAAGAATCGACCATCCTCTGTATATATTACATAACAATAATGTTACTTTTCATCGTGGTTGCTAGTGTGGGACCGAGATAGTTCACCTTCTATCAATAAACATTTCATTCAAACTTTTAATATCATCCACTACTGGATTTATGGTTGACTCTCCAGAGCAACTACAGCAAGTTCCTAAGATAGAAAGAGACCAATAACATTGGAACAAACAAGAATAATGGAGGAATTGCAAGACATACCAAAATAGGGTAGCTTGACCATCTCCAATCTCACAGCAGATGAAGTTGTTAGCAGATGTTCCCGCATTCATGAATTCACATAGCTAATGAGAGTGACCCGGGTTTATAGAAACTAACTTCAGGCTGAAAAGCAGTAATAAACAAACATGTCAAGTGGTCAAAATCCCAATCCACCTTCTTGTGTCCGGCCAAGCAAAATAATGGATGTTGGGAAGTCCATGTCTTGACCATAACTATTGAAGAAATCAGCTTCCTAGACATGACAATCTCTCTCTGAAACGCTATCAGAAATCAGATTCAAGATTCTCAAGTAAAAGAAAAGCAGACTACCAAAACAATCACCAAAGAACAAACCTTTATAGGGAACTCAGAGAGGGGGAGAAAGAAAATGTGAAAATTACTCTGATTTCATTCAAAGAAAGGAAATTTATGAATCAGTACACAATGCTTGTGATACGAATAGAACTCAATCTCCTTTATTTACCTCACAAAATCGGCAAGCACAACACAGAAACTATCACAACCAGTAACGGTTTTGTTCTAGAGAACTCTACACTCTCCAAGACCAAACAGAAGAAACTACTTGAAACCCTACTCGTTTTTGCCTACCTTGATCTTGCAGCTGGTAATTTCCATCCCCAATCCTAACCAGTAGGCGTTTACATGGCTTTCAAAGTTGTAAATTATCCTCCAACTTCCTAAGCTTCAAAGCCGAAAATCTTCGTCTTGTTCCTTCAAACCAAAAATACACATCTGAAAGTCTCGTCGTTTCTGGGTATACAAACCCAATCACCATCATACAGATTCGAATTGGTGAAGAACAAAATCGACTTAAAATTCGCTACAAGATTAATATGAACCGATATAGGACTTAAACCGAAGAACAATTCACAATTATTTACGGTTCGGACAATAAACTAAACTAAACCAAAAGGCAAACAACTAAACCGGGAGACTTGGACACGGAAACATAAAAAACAAAGTTAGTCCGAGAAACAGGAGTGAGCTTAAGAGGAAATCTGGGAAAGAAGTATTCAACGATTCCAAGATGAGACTAAATCAAAATCATTGAATATCGAAAAAGAGAAGACGAAACCAGAGAGACACCACACAATGTTTTACGGTTTCATACAGCAAACCGGGAAAATTTATTTATTAAACAGATAAACCAAAGCTTTTAAAAGAAAAGTAAACCGGGAGACTTGTATACAGAAACAGAGGAGCTTGCTTGCTTATAGTTATAGGTCACATCAACTCTGCTGATTAAGATTTCAAGGGTTTGAGGTTCGAGCAACAGGAGTGAACTTAGGAGGATGAGCCATGGTCAAGGTCAATCCTTTGATTGATTCTTCCAAGTCAATTTTCTCTCCTTTGATTCTCCACTCAAAACCCTGCACCATCATCCCTACAACAATTCCTAGAATGACATAAGCTAGATTTTCTCCAGGACAACCTCTCCTTCCCCCGCCGAATGGAATGTAATTGAGTGCTTTCTCTCTTCTCTCATCATCTTGCCTTGATCTTGAAGACGAAGCTAGAAGAAACCTCTCTGGCTTAAACTCATCAGGATCTTCCCAGTAATCTGGATCTCTCATCACAGCATAAACATTAACAATAAGTGATGTCTTCTCCGATACGTAAAACCCTCCGATCCTACACCCTTCTTGGGGGAACCTTGCAAAGAAAGACCCTGGTGGGTGCAGTCTTAGTACTTCTTTAACCACCGCTTGCAAATAAGGAAGTTTTGGTAGATCCATTTCTTGAATCAATCTTGTTTTCCCTACAACCGAATTGATTTCTTCTCTCAGTCTCTCAAGAATGTTAGGCTTGTTAATGATCTCCGCCATTGTCCACTGTGTTGTTTGCGCTGTGGTGTCCGTGCCTGCAAATAAAAGATCCTGCAGTTGCGAAAACGTTTCTTAGTCGCAACAATTTTGTAATTCTCAATGAAACTACCTGATAGATGTGAGGAACATTTACCGCGAAAAAAGACTTGATATGGTTCCTAGTGATCTTATACTCTGCATTTTCGTCTTGATAAGCTTCCAACAACGCGTCCATCAGTTCTGTGCCTTGATGTCCGTCTAGTTTCTCTTCATATTCCGTAAGAATCTTTTCGAGCAGCTCGTCAAATCTGCTAGAAACAACCATCATTTCCTTTTTAAACAGTAAGGTTGCCAGCTTCTTAAACGGTGGGCGCAACATGCTTCCTAGTACAATCTTGTTGCCCAAGGCAATCGATTCGCTAGCCAAGCCTCTAGCTTTCTCTGCCTCACCGTTTTCTTCTGAACAACTCCTCCCCACAATCATCTTGCAGATGATGTTGTTACTGAACTTCATCGTTTCCTTAACGATGTCAACACTCTCCTTCTTCCTCGCTTTATCAAGCAGGCTTTCATAAAACCGCTCTAGCTCATCTGCTCGGACGCCTCTTGACCGCTCTAGTGCCTGTGATCCGAGAAGCTTTGTGACCATGAGCTTCTTCATGAACTTCCAATGATCTCCATAAGGAGAGAAGATGAAGCTCCAAGATCCGACAAAAAGAGAATCGTGGATGGGAGGGGAACCACGAAACGAGATATTCATATCATGCGTCCTGAAGATCTCATAAGCAACTGAGGCTGAGGAGACGATGACTATGGGGATGTTGAGGATGCGAAGACGGATGAGAGATCCATACTTGAAAGAGAGTTTCTGAAGAGACTTGTGGGTAAGAGTAGAAAGGAGAAGATGAAGATGACCGATAATCGGAAGAGAAGGAGGGCTCGGAGGCAGATCAAAGTCACTTCTTGAGCCGTTTGGTTTCTTAAAGAAGAGAGAGTAACAGAGGAGTGAGAAGAAACAGAGGAGTATGAAAAATAAGCAGTTTCGAAAGCCAAGGATGATCATTGCTGCTATTCTTGCCTTGCTCAAAGTGAAAAGCATATGACACATAGAATTATCTTATCAAGCATCAATCACTTGTGTTTAAATAGCACTTGAAAATGTAAATTTCTTGGAAATTTGAGGTTCCGTGCCCTCCTTTGTTACCAAAATGGTAATTGCCTTACGCAATTTGGAAAAGTTTGTAAACTGATGAGCACCACAATAATTATAGATTGTTGTTTTAATTGGTTAAGTTGATTTTTTTAATCACTAAAATTCGATTGTATGACCTTTGATTACATGTCATATTTGAAATTTTTCTTAAGAAAATAGCATATAAAATCATCAAGATATCTTTGCATTTTGTCTACATAAGCCAACTAATTTTCGTTCAATTTCTCATAAACCATGAAATATATCAGTAACAGTAAGCTAATTCTTAGTGTTAATTCATTTGCGTGTTCAAATATCTAAGCAAAGTTTTCAAAGAGCAAGACAACGTCACTACCAAAATACAAAACGTGATGAATAATCCCTCACTGTTCACGCTGGAGACTCTTTCCAGCCTTGTGGCATGCAGCCTCTTCTATGTTTCTTTGGTGCATATTTTTCTTATTTCTCTTTTATTAGTCTTTGAGAGAACATGGAAAATAAATCCTCAAGTTCCAAACTTTCAAAACTGCTTGGTATAATCTTGTGTTCACCAGTTTCTGGCCATGATTTTAGAGCTTGTTGCTTTGCTTGTGCCTTTCTTATGATATAAATTCAGAGTTGAGATATAAATTGCAGTATGATAGCTATCGGTGTTGCTCAAAGCAAAGAGGGCAAATGAAACAGACGATTCCCTAAACAGAGCTGAAAGCAATGGTTTCCTTATTACTTTAATGATCTTTTTGAACTTGGTATCATATGCAAATTACAAAGTCAAAGGGTTTAGGGATCGAGCAACAGGAGTGCACTTAAGGGGATGAGCCATGGTCAGGTTCAGTCCTCCAATGGCCTCTTCCATGTCAACCTTTTCTCCTTTGATTTTCCAGTCAAAGCATTGCACCATCATTCCAACCGCGGTTCCTACAAAGATGTAACTCAGATTTACTCCCGGACAGCCTCTCCTTCCGCTCCCGAAAGGAATGTACTTAAGTGCATCTTCTTGCCCTGATCCAAAAGAAGCTAAAAACCTCTCTGGCTTGAACTCATTAGGATCTTCCCAAGAATCAGGATCTCTCATAATAGCATAAGCATTAACAACAAGTGTTGTGTTTTCTGGTATATAGAACCCTCTAATCTCACACGATTCTTTGGAGGTCCTTGCAAATAGAGGAGCTGGTGGATGTAATCTAAGCCCTTCCTTGACCACCGCTTGCAAGTAAGGAAGGTTTGGTAAATCTGTTTCTTGAATCAACCTTGTTTTCCCTACAACCGATTCGATTTCTTCTCTTAGTCTCTTTAGACAAATAGGGTTGTTAATGATCTCGGCCATTGTCCACTGTGTACTCTGCCCTGAACTGTCAGTGCCTGCAATGAAAAGTTCCTGCACTTTTAAAAACAACATTTCTTAGTCAAGATTATTACTTTGAATTCTTAATGAGAAGAAGAAACATTTACCATGAAAAAGGACTTTATATGGTTCCTAGTGATCTTATACTCTGCATTTTCATCTCGAAAAGCTGCCAACAATACGTCCATCATGTCTCCACCTTGATGCTCATTTGGCTTCTCTTCTCCGTGTTCCCCAAGAATCCTCTCTAGCAGCTCGTCGAATCTGCGGGAAGCACTCAATATGTCCTGTTTAAACAATGAGATTCCAAGCTTCTCGAGCGGCCTACGAAGCAATGTTGCCAAGAAGATTTTCTTCAACAAGGCAAATGACTGTGTAACCAAACACCTGACTCTCTCTGCCTCACCTTCCTCAACCTCCCAACAACTTCTTCCCATGCTCATCTTCCAAATGCAGTTGTTACTAAACTTCATCGATTCTTTACCAATCTCAACGCTCTCATTCTTCATCGCCTTATCAAGCAAGCTTGCATAAAACCGCTCAAGCTCATTTTTACGGATGACTCGTGACCGCTCGAGTGCTTGCGAGCCGAGCAGGTTCGTGACGATGAGCTTCCTCATGAACTTCCAGTAATCTCCATGAGGAGCCATGAGGAAGGTGGAAGATCCGAACAAGAGGGACTCATCTATAGGAGGGAGGCCACGAAACGAGATGTTCACGTCGTGTGTCTTGAAGATCTCGTAGGCTATCGAGGAAGAGGAGACAAGGACTATGGGGACATTGAAGATGCGGAGATAGAGTAATGGTCCGTACTTGAAGGAGAGTTTCTGAAAGGACTTGTGGATTAAAACAGAGAGAATCAGGTGAAAATGACCAATGATGGGCAGAGAAGGAGGGCTCGGAGGCAAATTAAGGCCATCCTTAAGTTTCTTGAAGAAGAGATAGTAACAGAGAAGTAAGAAGAGACATAAGAGGATAAAGATGAAGCAGTTTTGAGAGTCAACTATGATCATTGCTGCTCAAAAAGTGAAGAAGATCTAGGTTGATGAAACAAGAGGAAATCCGTAGTGAATAACCACCAATCAGAATTGAGGATTGTAGATAACAGAGCAAAATGTATTAAGTTCCTAGCGAAACTCTCGTGATCCTCGTGATGGCATGACAATTATTATGGTGTGATTTGGTGTGAACTGTCAAGTGTGGACCAAAATAGATCTATATATATTAAAAAAAATAAAAAAAAATAGTGTGCTTTTAACCGTTGCCCTAGTAGTAAAATCCACTTCTCAGTTAGGGATTTTTAAAGTTCGTATTTTTTTTTTGAATTCAGCGTATTTTTTTTTTGAATTCGTATTTTTTTTTGAATTCAGCAGTTTGGTCCTTCAAATCTGAAAACAAAAGCGATTGTGTTTGCTCTCTCGAATTGAATTTGTAAGCTCTTCGATTTTGCTTTTTTTCCGGGTCGCGTATCAATTGTTTTGATTTTTCGTCACTCTTCAGTTGCAAAAATGGAAGCTCTCTACGCCAAGCTCTACGACAAATACTCCAAACTAAAGGTTTTCAGCAACATCTTCCGTTTGATTTTCATGTGGGTTTTTTGGAATTTCGCGTTTCTGGGTTCGATTTTGATTTCGATCTCTTTTTTTCTCAGAAGAAGAAATTTTCCGAATACGATGAGGTTAATAGGGAACAAGAAGAGAAATTCCTTAACTTTGTTTCAGGTATCAATTTCTATCTCTTTCTCCTTGTTCGTCTTTTGTTTTCCGAAAGATTCGCTCTTTGAGGTTTAGTTCCTTTGTTAAATACTTGAATTTTAGATATCTATAGTACTCATTTCTCTCTAGTTAGGTTAGATTTCAAATTGCAATTACAAACACTTGGAATTGTTTCAATAGAGAATTAGAACAATGGGGTTTCTTCTGTGTTGTTTATTGCCTACAAAATTAGAGACCTTTTTCAAGTCTGTGAAGACGTTCTTAGTGCGTCTGTCTCCCTCTCTTTTGCTTTTTTTTGCAGCCTCGGAGGAATTGATGGAACATTTGAGAGGTGAAAATCAGAATTTGCTGGAGATAGTGGAGAAAATTAGGAATGAAATGACTTCAATCAGGCATGTACATCATATATTACCGTGTTAATTTTCCCTGACATTCTTTTATATATAGAGAGTTTGGAGCCTTGGTAATGTAACCATAACAATCTTGATCCACAGATCTGGCAGGGATGACAAGTGTTTGGAGTATCAAAAGCTTCTCAGGGAAGAAGAACAAAAGAGTAAGAAGCAATGTTAATGATAGTTGCTGCTCAAATTGCATGTGTCATGGAATGTAGCCTTTAGTCGGACATGATATGAAGTTTTTCTAGGAATTTAGCTGAGATAATGTGAACTGCTTCATGTAGAGTGATGACAATCTTTGTTGTTTTTCGGTTTAAGTAATTTTTGTCCTTGCACTTAAAAAAGTTATTTTTTTTTTCAGACAAAGCACTTTCTGAAGAAGTTGTCAAGCTAAAAGAGCTGGTGAAAGAGGGACATCCTCGCAACTACGAAGATCAAAATGGAAAACAACAAGAGACAAAGACTCCTGAAACTGCTCGAGTTACAACGAGAAGCATGAGAAAACGTAGCAGACTGTCAGAAGATATGGTGGAAACGGAGATGGTATCACCTCACATTAGCAAACATCATAAAGCAAAGGTAAAACAAATCACCTCTTATCCTTTCAGTTCTGAGCTGAATGTTGCGCATCTTGCTTCACAAACCCAGTGGATCATAAACTTATCCTTACTAATAGTTTTTTATTGCTTTTGTTTCAAGGAAACTCTCTTGGTTTCTCAGCCACAATGCTGCAAAACAACCTACAATGGATCTAGTTGTTCTGCTAGTTGTACATTTCAAGCTCTTGGTGAACACTTGCTAGGAATGAAATTATCAACTAATAATGAAGGCGAACACGTCTGCATTGTAGCCTCACACCCAACAACCGGTAATTTGTTTTTGCGTTAAGTTAATTCACTGTCTTTCTCCAGGTTGTTTTCATGCAAGACCTATTTATTTTTATTCAAAAGATGGACCACCCACCGGTTTTGTGACCATCAGCCACGAGAAAAGCACCGATGCTGACTATTTCTCCCTGATTTTTGACCATAACAGGTTTATCCTTCAGCCTAACTTTTATAAATAACCCAACTGGTGAAGAATCTGAGCTGCTCTACAAGGTTGTATCGCTCGGAACATTCCAAAGAGTGGCACCGGAATGGATGAGAGAGGTTATAAAGTTCAGCACAAGTATGTGTCCCGTCTTCTTTGCAAGAGTCTCGCGAGTCATTAAGCTCTATTGTTGATTAGTACCGTATGTACATCTCCCTCCCCTTATCTTGTGTAGTCATCTCTGATGGCCCCTTAGTGTGATGTTTCTCAATAGGTAGAAAAGTTAGGGAAGTTATCATGTATCTATAGAAATGTGTCTCTCTCTTTAACTGTGGAATTGGTTTCAAAGATATTGTGTCCTTTTGATGAATCTGATTGTAACAAGATCTTGATTTGTCCTTTGCTATCTACACCCTCTCCTCTTGCATGATTCCCTTTTTCATGTTTTTGTAATAAATTTGATCATTGGAAAAAATAAATAGCCGTTACATAAGGTAGGTGAATTTTCAATTCAAAAGAGCCGCTATATTCGAAGTGATAACGTTCGAAAAATAGTTTTGGATAATTCCTTTTTATTGCTTTTAAACGACGTCGTTTCTTGTGTCGTACACGTTTTATAACCCAGACCCACGTCTCTCTCTCTAAGAGAAGAAGAATCACTATCCTCTCTATCTCTCTTCTCCTTCTTCTTCAATTTTGATCATTCTTGAATCTGATTCTCCTCGATCAAAAGCATTTCAATTTCAGAAATTTCGACCACGATTGTTATTTGTTCAATTAGAAGAGGCGAAAAAGGATGGCGACGGTAAATGGGTACACAGGAAATACTCCGGCGGCGACTACGCCGGTAGCCACCGGATCAAAGCAACCTGCTCCTCCGACTAAGACCGTCGATAGTCAATCTGTCCTAAAAAGGTTCTCTCTTTTCTACATTTTTCGATCTTGGAATATTCTCGCCTCCGTTTAGAGGAATTAGTCTTTAGCCTGTCTATGATTATAATCGCTGCGATTGTTTATAGATTTCTTCATGTTTCTTTAGGTAGATTAGATTAGGTTTTGGCTCTACCCATATCCATTTCTTGTGGTCTACATGCTTCTGTATCATTTTTAGAGCAAACGATGGATCCAAAAGTGATTGTGACTTCTCTTGTTCTCTTCTGAAATGATGGGTTCTCTCTTTGTCTACCAACTGTTTGTTAAATTGTCTCTGAGAGAATGATACATCAAAATTTATATGTACAATCACATTTCACGATGGTTTTCCTTATCTTGGTTCTGAATCAGATCTCAAGTACTCTCTTTTATGTACCCTTTCTTGCTCAAAGCTTGGATCATTTTTTTTCTTTGTTAAGCAAACAAATTCATGGTTTTCTAATCCATTGTTCTTCCTTAATTTCAGGCTGCAATCTGAACTAATGGGCTTGATGGTAAGCTATCTTTGATTGCCTTTTCTTTGCAAAACTGAACCTGTTGATATGGTTAGACGCTTATACATGGCCTTTGGGTTTATGTGTTGCAGATGGGAGGTGATCCGGGGATATCTGCTTTTCCAGAGGAAGACAACATATTTTGCTGGAAAGGAACAATCACAGGAAGCAAAGATACTGTGTTCGAAGGAACTGAGTACAGACTCTCACTCACTTTCTCAAACGATTATCCTTTTAAATCTCCCAAAGTTAAGTTTGAGACATGCTGCTTCCACCCCAATGTGGATCTCTATGGCAACATTTGCTTGGACATTCTTCAGGTACATAAGAATCACTTGCTCTTTCGACTTGTGTGTTAATGTAAATCCCATGGAATCACATATCAGAGAAGCAGCACTTAAAACATAATCTGTTTTCACATCTTTATAGGATAAATGGTCATCTGCTTACGATGTGAGGACGATATTACTCTCAATTCAGAGCCTTCTTGGAGGTAAACTCTATGGCTGACATAACTGTTGAGGTTACTTATGATGAAATTCTATGTGGGTTGATCCAGTATCTGATTTTTCCTGTTTTGGTTGATCAGAACCGAACATCAGCTCACCATTGAACAATCAAGCGGCTCAGCTTTGGAGCAATCAAGAAGGTAATTTTGCAATATTAATCAGATAACACATCTCTGGATGTCTCCATTTTGATTCAATAATGATGTTCTTCTTCTTCTAATGTAACACAGAGTATAGGAAGATGGTTGAGAAGCTCTACAAGCCTTTAAACGCATGATTCTCAAAAGCCACTGTAACTGATTTAAAATCTCAACTGTATTGGATCATGTCTCTTTTACTTTTATAATCTCAATTTGAGCCAATATTAGCAATCAAAACCCTCTTATTACAGTTCCACAATCACCACCAATATCTTTTCCGTAACTGAGACTTGAGAACTTCATAGTAACTCTGATAATGCTGTAGTAATAAGTATCTGAAAGTATAATAAAAAAAAAAAGTTTCTGAACTTAATGAAAAATCGAGAAACCGAAGTTCCCCACAAGATAAGACTGAAAGATCGAAACAGAGTCAAACATCTGAAATGTTGGCACCGGAGGCGGAGAAGTTGATAATGCTAAAGATGACGTGTTTTTGTTAAAAATTTGAAACTGACACTTATGCCCTTCTTTTTTAAATCCTGAAGCCCATTATCACAAAATGGGCCTAAGGGTATATCTTCTTCCGGGTCCAAATACATAAAACGTCGTCGCTTCGTTCATACCCTGGACGCACATCCCAGAAACCTTGAAAGTTAAAAACCCGCCGGAGTCTCACTCTCTCAAACTTTTGAGAAGCATTTTCGCTTCTATCCAATAAAAAGCGAAAAATCTCTCGCTGTACTTTCCTCGAGGGCTCAGATCTCCGATCTATAGCCTCTCGCTTCTCCTCTCCTGTTCATATAATAACCGGATAATGTCGATCTCCGCCCAAAATCCGGATATTTCCGGCGATAGACAATCCGGCCAAGATGTTCGTACTCAGAACGGTACACTACTATTCTCTATCGCTCCCTTTTTCGTCTATTTCCCATCTCTTCTCATTACTAATCTGTTCTCTTTGTTTTCATCGCAAATATCTTGTTCGATCTCTAGCTAGGGTTTGTTTTTAATCTCTCTTCTTTTGGATGTTTTGTGGTATTTAACTCAGATTTGATATACTATATTTGCAGTGATGGCTTGTCAAGCTGTCTCTAATATTGTCAAGACCTCTCTTGGTCCCGTCGGACTCGACAAGGTTTGGTTTCTGATTTGCATCTGTGTTATATATATTCTGTGAGCCTTTGTTTTTCATATTTTAGATGTGTCCAGTTTTAGGGTTTTTTTTAGACCTAACCATTTCCAGTTTTATTCTAAATCTGCTAGACATTGTCCTTGTATTTTCGTACCTAGTTCCTTCAATCGTGTTTCATGTTATGTCGGCTTGTTTTTCCAGATGTTGGTGGATGATATTGGTGATGTGACCATTACAAATGATGGTGCTACTATTCTTAGGATGTTGGAGGTCGAACACCCTGCTGCTAAGGTAATTTATGCATATGTGAATGTTATATGTATATTCTTATCATCATTTGCATATATATGCGCTTTTAAAAGACTGATTATGAATTATTAGTTACTCCGTTCTCTAATCTGTCTACTTTTGTTGTGACAGGTTCTTGTCGAGTTAGCTGAATTACAGGATAGAGAAGTTGGTGATGGGACTACATCTGTTGTTATTGTAGCTGCTGAGTTGTTGAAGGTTAGTTTGATTACTCTTTTCTTTGGTTTTGTTTGTTTTTTGGAGTTGTGAAGATTTTTCACATGGTAACTACTGCTTGATGATTAATGGTCTTATGTATATATTTGCAGAGGGCAAATGATTTGGTGAGGAACAAAATACATCCAACATCAATTATCAGTGGATATAGGGTAAGCTGCGACTTTGGTTTCATATTTAGTGACTTTAATTTCACAAGCGACATCAATTATCACTACACAAGTATTTCCAGTGTGTTCATTATCTGTTTTACTGTTGACAGCTAGCAATGAGGGAATCTTGCAAATACATAGAAGAGAAGTTGGTGACGAAGGTTAGTCCTCTTGTGATGGTCTATATTTTTGCCTCTTATGTCATTTATTATCTTTCTCAATGAGTATACAGCATTTGAGGAATCTTTTATTTATGTGGTTGAACTCTATATGGTACTATCTTCATACATTTTTTTGTGTCAGTATAATTGGGTAAGTTCTCTGTACTCTCTGTCTCTTCCCCTTCAGTTAATTACTTAGTTTTTTTGCGTTTTATAGGTTGAAAAGCTTGGGAAAGTTCCATTGATAAACTGTGCCAAAACCAGCATGTCCTCCAAACTGATATCTGGTGACAGCGACGTCTTTGCCAATTTGGTATGCTTCCAGTTCTCCTTACACGTGGAAGGGCTTTGTTATTAAAACCTATGTTTACTCTTGGTTTTGTCTTGGGGGACTCTTTTTTACTTAAATCTGATTTATCTTGCAATAATACCCTAATCATTGCATGTGGCTGAACTGTTATAATCACATTTCTTTTAAAGGTTGTGGAAGCCGTTCTTTCAGTAAAGATGACAAATCAGCGGGGAGAGATAAAATACCCTATCAAGGTCTGTTAATGCTTCTCTGTCAAAGTTTCAAATATAAAGATCTGTCGTGAGGATGATATTTTTATGCTTAAACATGTATTCTTACCACATTATAGGGCATTAATATTCTGAAAGCTCATGGACAAAGTGCAAGAGACAGCTATTTGTTAAATGGATATGCACTCAATACTGGTCGTGCTGCCCAAGGGATGCCATTACGAGTGTCTCCAGCAAAGATTGCTTGCCTTGACTTCAATCTGCAGAAAACAAAAATGCAGCTGGGTGTCCAAGTTGTTGTTAATGACCCACGAGAACTTGAAAAGATCCGTCAAAGGTAGTTTTCTCAGTTATACACTTTTCCTTGAGTTCCTTGCATTCAGAGTGCTTGCTTTTTTCCTACCAAATGTCAATTGGTTTGTTCTCTTGATCCTTGCGTGAAGAAGTATTTGCATTCTCCAATTTCCGGGTGTATGGGATAGGAAAGCTTAATACATTGGCTTTACTGTCCACTTGTAGCTGATGTTATCTTCGTTCCATACAGAGTTTTTTAATATGTTGCTGATTATTTGTTTCCACAGAGAAGCTGACATGACAAAAGAGCGGATAGAGAAACTTCTCAAAGCTGGGGCCAATGTAATTCTGACCACAAAGGGGATTGACGACATGGCACTTAAAGTGAGGATGAAAACCAATAATTTTCTCTCTTGTTTACACACAACTTAGTTTTTGAAGTATTCAAGATTTCTTGTGTTTATGTTTGATTCACCATAGTTATTCAAATCCTTGGATTCTCATTTCTCTTGCTTTTACTTCAGTACTTTGTAGAGGCAGGAGCTATCGCTGTTAGGCGTGTGCGCAAAGAAGACATGCGCCATGTTGCCAAGGCGACAGGAGCGACTCTGGTACTTCCTCCGTTATACTTTTTCAATACTAAAAGCATTAGAACAATGTTGACAAACTAAAATTTCAACTAATATGTTTATCGTTTGTTTTAGGTCACCACTTTTGCTGACATGGAGGGCGAAGAAACATTTGATCCAGCTCACCTTGGATCTGCTGATGAGGTTGTGGAAGAAAGAATCGCAGATGATGATGTTATATTGATAAAAGGAACCAAAACAAGCAGTGCGGTATGCCATTTTCTCTCTGCATTAAATCACACTTGATTGTTGACAGTACTATATCACACAAAATTTATCCTAAATATATTTCATTTAAAGTTATTTACCATTATCAGAGTTTAGTCTAGGTTTGTCATGACTGTAAGTTTTTTTTTCCTGTAAGGTTTCGTTGATCTTAAGAGGTGCAAATGACTACATGCTTGATGAGATGGAGAGAGCACTGCATGATGCTTTATGTATTGTCAAGAGGACCCTTGAGTCCAACACGGTAACATTCTTTTACCTCCTGTTAGAGATACTCCTTGCATTTAGCAAAAAACATTACTTTTCTTGTTTACCTAACGCTCTGATTCTTGTCAAACAGGTAGTTGCGGGTGGAGGTGCAGTTGAATCAGCATTGTCTGTGTATCTGGAGCACCTTGCTACAACCTTGGGCTCTCGCGAACAATTGGCCATCGCTGAATTTGCTGATGCGCTATTGATTATACCAAAGGTGCGACCTACAAACCTATATCATCAATAAATAATCTGTCTTTTGTTCGTATCGTAGAATCCAACGTTTATCATCCTATTCTCAGGTGCTTGCAGTAAACGCTGCTAAGGATGCAACTGAGTTGGTAGCTAAACTAAGAGCGTACCACCACACCGCACAAACCAAGGCTGATAAGAAGCACTATTCAAGGTGATAAGCAATCTGTTTGTGTCCTTTCCCTTTGAGGTTCTGTTTGAAAATATAATGTGCTCATCGGCTTTATGTTGGGAAAACTTATATGCAGCATGGGACTTGACCTTGTAAATGGAACCATCCGCAACAATTTGGAAGCTGGAGTGATCGAACCAGCTATGAGCAAAGTCAAAATTATCCAGGTAAAAAGCACTTGGCTTTACATGAACTAGATTACTAAAAAATCAAGTGATCTCCTAAATTTTAAAGGCGCTTTGTTTTGGGACCAGTTTGCAACAGAGGCAGCCATTACGATTCTACGAATCGACGACATGATCAAACTGGTGAAGGATGAGAGCCAAGGCGAAGAATAAGCAAAGCTCAGCTCCTCTTTATCCGCCTTAGTGTGTGTTTTTGTCCGCATTTTCAGCACCCTCCACCTTTTCTTTTTAGCTTCTTTTTTGTGCTGTAACAATGTAGCCTCTGAAACAGCAGTTTCTGTTTTTAACTCTCTCATTTCTTGCTCACTTTTTACTTCAAGAAATTTTTGCTTTTTCTCGGATAACGCATGTAATGAAATTGGGCTTTCGTTCTCTTATCGTTTGAATTTATGTTGTAGTTTTCGAATGTTCTTTCTCATTCAACGATACTTTATCTGGTAAAGATTGGGATTCGATATTATGGCTTGTTTCGATTGCATATATACATACTCATAAATCATTGTTTTTGTAAATAAACTGTTATTTACTTAATCATCAGTAGAAGAAACTAAAATATTTACACAAAGCTACATGCGTCTAAAACAATTGGCTATGTACATTGTAAATAACTAAATATATATACAACTAATTCATGCGGATGGTATGGTTTGAACACTTTGTGAGGAAGCCAACAACAATGCAGAGCCAATGCTGGAACCATCTTCCATGGCCTTAACAACTACATGTTGAGCCACATCTTCTCCCAGTATATCTCTCAGAGCTTCGTCCATATATTCTCTGAACATCCTGTAGTTCAAATACAGACCTCCTTCTACTGCCACCACTGTTCTTCTCATTATTTGCTTATCGCTTCTCCTTCCTCCTCCGCTCCCATCTCTCCCTACCTTCTTCAAGATTCCTGCAATTCCTGCTGCTGCTAGCCTAGCTGCTCTGCGTGTCACTACATCGCATATCTTCACTACAAGTTTCCTCACCTTCAATGGTACCTCTGACATCTGTGATTATGAATCAAAGAGAGAGAGAGAGCCATGTGATTAAAGGTATCAGACCAATTGGAACAGAACAAAACTTTGAATCACAACAAACTTGTTTGCTTACCCCTAAATCTTTCAAGATTCTTGCTACTTCTTGTAACTCAGATGTGTCATCTTCATGCATTGCTGAGACAGAATTTGTTCTGAGATTGGAGGACGATTTGATTCAGACAAATATATACATATAGATATAAACACGGAAATTCTGTTACGTAAAATACAACTACTAGGTGCTTTTTACCGGAGATGCTTAGCATTGAGAATTCGAGAAAGTTTATATAGGAAATGAAGTAAAATTTTGGCAGTTTTTTTATTCCCATTTGAAACAGATGCAGAAGAAAACACAACCGAAATGTACCTCAGAACAAAAGGCGTAGATAAAATGGATGAGATGGGTCCAAAGATGTCAGACTCTTGTGACATTCGAAGAATTACTCTGCGGACAATGTCGCCCAGATACATCCCTCCTATCATCTTCTCAAAGCCCTATATAACAATACCCACCAAATTGATTACCTGATAAAAAACCTGGAAACATGATAAAACGAAACAACAGAGAGGGAGCTTAGCAAAATATTACCATGTCATTTGAATTCATACTCTCTGCATCCAACTCAAGGTCATATGAAGTTCTTGGCAGACGAGATGACCAAAAGTTTCCCCACTCCATATTGACCACCTAACACAAAATAACAAAGCATCATAAAGAAAAAAAATCGAGTCATTTCAATTAAATCCTCAGGAATCTAAACTTTGATGCCTAGTTTCTAAGGATGAACTATGTAACGATTCTTAATAGTTATTAGTTATTACCATGCTTCCAGAAGTTGTGCGTGGATTTTGACACTTGATTATGGCATCAGTTCGTTCAAGGTAACATGCATTACTACCTGTTCCAAAGACAACAGCGGCAATTGTGTCTGGGTCATGAAAATGTCCAAAGGATAATGCCCCAACAGTATCATTCACCTGCTCAAACAATGAAACTAATATCAACACCACACATGATATCATGAGGTTTCTAAGAGATAGATAGCCAATTTCCCGATGCTTAATCTGATAAGGAGTAAGAATTTTGTGACGGGTTTGAAAAATCCTCAAAGGAATTGCAATGAAACAGCAGTTCCCCAAGAATATGATTCTGTTGCAGTAGTAAAGGACTTACAAGAGCTGCAACACGAATATCTAGCCCTCTCTTGTTCAACGCTCCTTGTAGACATTCAGCAATGTCTTCCCCAGCCTAAATTTAGTAAGATCAATGTGTCATGAACTTGATGCAGCAATGTTGCTACATTTCCCCAAACTTAACTCCAAATGCTAGAAGATGAATCACATTGTGAAGTAAAACTATACTACACGCATTGATGATTATGCGTTTTAGTTGATCCAACTATTAATCCAAAAAAAAGTGGTTTCATCATAGATTTTAAGAGGATATAACGTAGCCATAGCTTTAATCTAAAAAGTTAGTAAACACTATAAGGCAGACAGATAAAAGTTTGCAGAGAATTTGAACTAACCATTTCACTAATTGCAAAACCTTTGGTCCATTTAATTAGAACTCCTGATGAGATAGATGTTTGCTTGACTGGGAAAGAAAAAGTAAACGCAAGTTCCCTTTTTGCAGGTTGTGACAAATTGAAATCGTTCCCTTCTTTTTCAATAAACCTCTGCAAGGATGATGCGAGAAAGTCGAAGAGAACCTGAAAATCAAGTAACAATTATCATCTGAGCATTTAATCTGTCGGATTATAAGAACTGAGCTTCGAATAAAATGTTGGAGAAAGCCTTGTCACCTCGCTGGTGCTATTCATTAAAGATGTCGGTATGGAATGTCGTTCAACATCTTGAACTTCAAGAGATGATCTTTGACCACCCAGATGAACCTTTATTATCCTAAAGTAAGAGCCTCCAAGATGAAGTGCATAATAAGTTCCTGTCTCACTCCTGAAATATAAGGGTTCGCTCATTACAACAAGAGATTTACATTGTGACAATCAAGCAACAAAAACCTTCGATTTCACACAACTAAAAAGCAAAATTTTCCAAACATTGCACCATCATGTCACCAAATCCCATATCAACTAAAAAGGAAACTCTTCTAAAAACTCTAAATCAACAAGCATTGGGATATGTAGAAATCTCACCCATTGGGAAGATCATCAACAAAAGTGAGCAGCATTTTAAGCTTTGACCCTCCTTCAGAAACCAAACCAGCTTGCATCTCCACAGCTATAGCATCAACCATCTGCCTCAACCTTCCCAACGGCGTCTCACACGCTTCCTCCAAATCCTTCAGTATACCCACCACCCTCCTCCACTTCCTCCTCCCTTTCATCCTCCTTCTCACCATCACCGTCGCCACTGAACAAGCCACCACAGACGCAGCTGCCGTCAACATCATCAAAACCCTCCCCATTCCAAATGTCTACACACAACCTTCTCTTTTTCTGTGTCTCTCAGAAGAATCGAGATAAATTACTCACAAAAGCAAGCGCCTTTACGACGAGGAACAATTTAAAAGAGTCTATAATCAGATTAACACGAAATGCAAATGACAAAGCTTCAACCACCGATCAAAATAACCCTCTTCCGCTCCATTTCATCGCAAATGATTTCTTTCTATAACCACAGATACAAATTAAACCGTCACAGCATAAAGGGTCTCTCTTTTAGTTTTTTTTTTGGCTCCTCCGTGACTCCAGATTCTCCCGATTAAACAGCCTAGCGCTCGAGGGTCCCTTGTAGACGAAAAATCCCGGCGAAAGTAATGTCCTTCCGGCGAAAAGGCGCGGCGAGAGAGAGATTGATGAATTTTTGGTAAGAGTCAGAAGAAGAACGCTGGAAAGGCCAAACGAATCGATGAATAATACATGAATGTTAATGAAATGACATTTATACCCTCGTGTACTTTTTGAGTTATGGACGGTTTCGATTCGCTTGTTTTTATTTGTTTTTTGGTTGACTCGTTTCGTTTATTCATGTGGTTATCTAATTAATCCTATACTAATAATTGGGAAGTACATCCTAAGGATCATAACTTGATTTTGTAAGAAATTACAATATATGCCATTAGATAATTCTAATCATAAAATTTTATTCCATGTCACTAATATATATTAACGGGTCAACGGGTCAACGGGTTTAAAGATATTAAAAGATTTTGTTTATATAATTCATATATTTTTCGATAATAACTATATTACACAATTAATATAATTCGAAATTGTTATATACTAATCAATTCGAAAATGTAACACAATTAGTAAAAATGTTGTATACTAATATATAATTCGAAAATGTGACACAAAAATGTTATTGAAAATGTTAATGAAAATGATATATCATTGAAAACATTTTATATCAATTGACTTTATAAAAAATGCTATTTTGAATTATAATACTCATATAGTTCGAAAATGTTATTGAAAATGTTATATACTAATCCATTATTTGAAAATGAAAATGTTATCCTATACTATTATTTGGGAAGTACATCATATAAGTCGTAACGTTGATTTTATAAGAAATTACAATATATGCCATTAGAGATCTCTAATCATAATCATTTTAATTCTATGTCACTAATATTCATCAATTCATTAAAAACGGGTCAATGGGTCAAACGGATTTAAAAGTATTATTGAGATTACCTAATATATAGGAGGTCAATCACGAATATAACAAACATGGATTTTGTTTAGATACAAATAATTTTTAATCATACAACGAAATTTAGTTTAGATTTTAAAATATTTCCTTAACTAAACTATACTAATTAATTATGATTAATATATATGGAAGAAAAAAACGAAATTATATATATGTAAACTAATTAAATTTGATAATATATTAATAGATATTTCCAAAATCCTTAAATCGGGATTGTCTCAAAAATTTTGTCTATGTGTATTTCGCAGATTGGCAAAGATAAATACATATAGAAATGATATTTTTAATTTACTAAATCAGAAATAAATATAGCATCCTAAATCTTAGTACTTGCCATAACAATTGTATATTTATTCGAATAGATTCAAAACGAAAATTCAAATCCCTTGTATTAAGCAACTACAACAAACACCAACAAAAAAGTCAACAAAATATTCGAAGTTTCCTAAAATATAGTTATAAAATCTAAAATCTTTCAAAAATTGTTAACCACGTAGAGATTTTGTAATTAAGGAACAAAAAATTATTTTTGAACATAATTTTCAAAACAGTTAATACAATCTTCAAAACGGATCTTATATATATTCAATTTGCATTAAATCTTAAATTTAAAAAAGATATGATCATATCAAACCTAAATTGTGATAATGATTAGCCGACTCTCTTCTTAGCTTATAAATAGATAATATATGATCCGGCTAAATCATTCACAAATCACAAAATTTATTCTAGCAGCCATTTTTGAAATCTTTCACGCTTTTTTTTCTAATGTTCTTTATCTTAGAAATTGTTTTCGACAATAGTCTACCTTGTGATTGTAGTATTTCAAAATTCAGAATGGAGTGAAGAAAGAATATGTCGAACACTAACAGAGGTTTGTGATAAAAGCAAATTTGAAAATCAAGAAAAATTATGTTTCTGATTTACAAGTGTTTTTTTATTACAGATTGAAGAGGCATCGACATCTGCTATCAAAAACTTAGTTGGGAAGAATTTTTCAATCATTTCTTATAGATGTGAAGATTTTCAAAACCGGCTGTTGCATCCGATTCAAGACTTATTCATTCTAGAAGTCATATACTACTGAACTAGGAGAGCATGCAAATGATCTGAGAAGATGAACAGTGAGTTTTTTTTTTATTATCATACTTTTAAACAAATAATGAGATTTTTTTTTTTTTTTTTTGAGAGATCGAGTTTATAACTAGCAAATTCTTATTCAATATTTAATCTCATTATATAATCTAATTATTTACATCCTATAATATTATTTAGGAAGTACATCCATTATGATTTTGTAAGAAATTATAATATTTGCCATTATAGATCTCTAATCATAATCATTTTAATTCATGTCACTAATATTAATCAATTCATTAAAAAACGGGTCAATGGGTCAAACGGTTAAAGTATTTATGATATTTAAATTCTATAAAAAGTATAATATTAATAATATTTGGACTCTATAAAATTTAAAAATATATATATTATGGAAACAATTTAAAAGCAAACTTTTAAATTGACTCAAATTATATGTATTTTAAATAAAAGTATTATTAAAAAGAAAAATAACAAAATGATGTTTAATTTCACGGAACGGAGTTATATGGTGGGACGGGTTTGTGTCGATATTAATACGGGACAGTATATATATGACGGGTGAAATCCTAAAATTAATAATCAAAATAATCTTAAATACTTAACAAAATAAATAATATTAAAAATACAAATAAAAAATTAATTTTTAAGTTAAATAAATCAACCCGAGGAATACCGCAAGGTAAAATCTGGTGATACTGGGCCAAATACAGTTAGAACTGAGCAAACAAATCCCAATAGAGCCCACGTAAAAACTTCAACACAATACAAATATTTTTTTTCGTTCTCAATGAGACAATTCAATTATGAATACCTAATTGAACCAAATAAATTGTTCATCTCATATAAACAAAAATAGAATTTTAATGCAGCTAAATATATTTTATATACAATACAATATTCTCTCTTTCTTTATTACCAAGTCATGTTTTTCAACCAAGTTAGATTAAAAAAATATTTAATTCCTATAATAAAATAGTCCAATATGATATGGAATATAGATTTAAAATTTATTATCTATATTATTATTTAGTTCTACAAACAAAATATACAACCATCGTCAAATGAAATATACAACATTATATCCAAATAATAATAAAAATAAAATATTATGATATATTCCCTTTTATACTATACTATTATATTATATTATTATTTAATTCTTCAAACAAAATATACAATTTGATTTACACAAAATATTAAATCCCGTGCTGTATAGCACGGGTCATGATCTAGTTATTGTTATTATTAGGGAACTACTAAATGACGTTTTTACTAACAACACATTTGAGAAGCAATGACGTTTATGAATTATATAGTAAGAAGATGTGATTAGACTAATCTACAGAGTAATGATATAAATATTCAACTAGCTGATTATTGAAAGAACCGGCGGTTTTGTCGGCGATTTTATTATTTTACGTAGAATTAGACATGTTATTTTTTCCTGTTTTTCAATATTTTGAGAGAACACCTCACAAGTCTTAAAAAAACAATCACACCCTCATTCACTCTATTTTGCTCACATCACATGGAGTCATGATTTACAAAATAAACCATTGCAATACCGTATATATGATCCGACACATTTTCAAGTTCATGACTTTTACGAAAACAAAACTTCTCATCATCATTCATCATATAATTAACTAATTATCTAATTGGCGGATGATACAAATACTTACTGTAGGACCAGCAAAGTTCATCGTTAACTTGGCATACTTGTTTCAATAATCACAAGCAATTACGATAGTTAAATTCTCAAACCATCAAATAAACTAAGAAATTATACTAAGTATAATATCTAAACCTCATGCAAAACTCTCCAACGATAAAATGAATCAATGCAACATTGAACCCAAAACGTATATCAAAACAAATATAATTTATGCATAATCTATACTAAAAAAATGAAGCCTCATACATAAATTAAAACTAATAATTAAACACCTAATCGTATGTTACTATCATTTTTTCATCTAATCATCAATGACGATTTAGTGAACAAGAGCCAATCAACGATACATGTACTAATACAAAACAATAAATAAAAAAAGTTAGTTAAAGGAACAATATAACATATAATATAGCAATCGTTGAGTAAATCAATGGACTCCGTCATGCCCACATAAAAACCGATATGGCTTATGCGACTCCCCAATCCAAGTTCGTTCACGCTAAATTACTGCTACAAATAATAAAAAAAAAGTTTGACCCACGATCGCGATAGATAGGAGTCTCGTATAGATACAATCCTTGTGCACCTTCCCTAAGATGTAATGTGGAGATCGCCAACGAGTAGTATTAAGCCAATATCAAACTAATCTCTTCCGCATTAAGCCACTTATTCCTTTAATCTATGATGAAGGACTCACAATTTTTACATGTAAAATCAACAAACAAAATTACAACTATACCTTTATAAATTAGTATTCGATAAATTAATAATCACTATACATTAATAATTTTCTGGTTCCGAGTTGGATGAATGTAATATTTAACATAATTAGATAATATAATAAGATAATAGTTTTTTTGAAAATAAATGGTGGATTGTGCATGTATTATTCTAATAATGTGATTAACATACTTATTTGTTGATTTAGACCGATATATCTCAAAGACGATATTGATGTAAATGACTTTTTCATCTTACATCGTCGCATGGCTAAATTACGGTGACATAGTTCTAATTTTGCACAACTATTCATATGACAATGCATCTTAAACAATTGACTATACATTATCATTCTGCATAACTATTCATATGGACAATTGCTTAGTTTTTTTAATTTAGTGATATTTTTCTTTCAAGTTTTTCCAATTTATTACAAATGTTACATGCAGATAAGGTGTTAGTCGGATAGTAGATATTTATGAGAGGCATATACGGTGGATGTGTATTTTTATGTGAGATATATATGATGAATATATTTTACAAAAATATATTAAAAATTAATACTATTTACAAGTATAATAGTACACGTATTTTTAATAAAATCAGAATTGAACATAACTCAATACTATGTAAAGTTCTGTAGAACCAAAAAAAAAAAAAAAAATCAAATCAACTTTTCACTTGTCCAAATTATATTAATCAATTTTGGTCCATATTAAAAACGTATGAGAAACGGAAACCAATAATTACAATCACGAGAATTATAAACTCTATCAATTTCCAAGATTACAGTCATGACACTTTTAATGCTTAAGGCTAATGTCTTTGTTTACTATGCGAAATCATTACATATAAAATTTAGTAATTTTTTTACATTATTTGAGAAATCATTTTTATATGTGTTACTAAGCGATTTTTAGTAATTTCACCAATGAATACAATTTTATTATTTGGATATAATGATTAAAGCATGTAGTGTAGTTCTTTCTTTCGCTCCTCTGAAATAAAAGGGTTTGTATATATTACAGCAACATGCTTACATTGTGACAATCAAGCAACAAAAAAAAAACCCTTCAATTTCACAAAACCTTCTATATATATCAAAGCAAAAAAACAGAACAATCAAGAATTTAAAATGCAATACCAAATAAATCCCGGTATGCCAGTTTATCTTCCACACATTGCTCCATCATGTAACCAAAATCCCATACAAGCTAAAAGGAAGATATTTTTTTTGGTAGAAAAAGAAGATGTTTTAAAAACCCTAATGAACAAACAAGCATTGGAATATGTAAAAAATCTTACCCACTGGAAAGATCATGGTCAACATTTTAAGCTTGGATCATCCTTCATAGACCAAACCAGCTTGCAATCTCCCAGTGCTAAATGGCATCCACTTCCTCCTCCGTTTCATTCTCCTTTGCACCAACAAGCCACCACCGCCACCAAAAGTCTCCCCATCCCAATATCTACGAATGTCTATACAACTAGCAAGGAGAGATAAATGACTACAAAATGTAGGATGGAATTTTGCAAAGTCAGAATAAGAACGATGAATACATTTGTATCCTATTTGATCCAGCTAAACTGTGTAACTAAATTAGAAACAAAATAATGATAACTGATTGGTCTTGTTTCACAGGACATTGCAAAAGAAAAGCAAAACCAAACTAATGGAAAGAAACGCAAGAAAACAAATAAGCTATCAATTATATAAGTCTTCTTCTTTGTGCTTGTTAATTAGTTCGCTTCCTCTTCATCTCTCTTTCCTTTTTGAATCCTGTAATTTGGTTGATTTGTGCTAAACTTGGAAGTTGGAACATAAGAGCTACAACACACAAGTGGGCAACAATACTTGAAGTTGAGAGATCCTCCTTGATTCGTAGGAGCTTCTCCAAGGGGAACTTTTTTAACGTACCCATTCTCTCCAATAATGTAAGCTGCGTCCTCGTAGCGGGTTGTTTCAGATGCGTCAAAATGAATAACCACGGCAACTTTCTTCTCCTCGTCAATAAAGAAACTGCCACCGTCATAGTCAAACAAAAAACCACGACCGTAGTGTGGTTCCATATCAACTTTTAAGAAAGGATTCCATGACACTGTATTGGTCTCAATCATAGTCGTAACCCAAATCTCCACCTCTGATGAATCCTGGCTCTGAAATAATGCCGCGAGTTTCTCGTCTCCAAGAGAAGAGAGAGCTCCAGCATCGTAAAGATAGTGCTGAAACGGCAGAGGAAGAAACTGTCCAAAGCTCTCCGTCGTAAAATCAAAACAGAGTAAATAGTCTGGCGGCTCTGGATACTCTCCATCCTCTTCGTATATTATTTTTTGCTTGGCAATAAAGTAAGTGTTTCCCTTCAAAGACGCGCCACGTTGATAAGACTCTATTTCCCAACCGGGAGAGATATCAAGAACCCTCCATGAATTAGAGCTAAAATCGTAGATTTCGTACTCAAGAAATCTGTGCTGAACACTAAGGTAGTAATACTCCACAAACCTCAAGATTTTGTGTTTACGGTTATTGTCGTATCCGATAGCATATCTGTCTAATCTGTGGTAAGAGTTACTGGATTCGATCCACCTGATTTGACCCAAATAAGGGTTCCATACCACGAGCCTAGTGTTGTCCTCTTTGGTCACGCATAACAATAACCCGTCGCATTGAAAAACTCTAGATATCTTGACTTGATTAAATAAATTACCTAACTCCTTTATAGATGGATCCACGAAGTCGTCACCTCCTTCTTCGTTGAAGGTTCCATGGAGATTGAACCTCATTGAACAAAGCTTATACTTTTTCATCATGAACCCTAAAAAATGATGCCTTGCTTCTGCTTTACATAGAATCCGATCTTTGGATAAAATGTTCCACCGTTTGCAAGTGGATCGTACTGCTCCTAGAGAAGTTATCGGAACCCTACACAGTATCTCCTCTACTAAATCCTGCAAAAGATCACTCATCATCGTCATTGTTTCAAATATAAATTTGGGTTATCTTGCTTGCCCACTCTGGTATATATCTTCTTATTATATAAAGCTTAACTCATAAGATCATGAGTGTCAAGTTCTATTTATAAGATTTTGACATGTGTGAAAAGGAATTATTTAAATTAAAATGAAAATTATATAGTAAATTAAAAATCATAAAAATAAAAGGATTGCACAATTACTTTCTTTAAGAAGGTATATGAAATAAAATAATATAGTAAATAACTAATCCTGAAAATATATAGTATTAAAAAAATAAAAGTATACATAAAAATAAAATTAAAGCATAGAATCTTATTATATTACTGTTGGTGTTTAAAATTTAGTAATTAATTACCATGATTGCTATATGTGTCAATCAATTGATGAGATTTTGATTCATGTAATGAGATTTTGATACATGTAAAAAGCTTCTCCCAATTAGATTTTGACACAGATTAACACAAAAATGAAACTTACAAATTTTTAACATAAAAACATATTTATTAAAGTATATAATTAAGAAGTATATAATTCAGTCAAAATAAAATTTTATAAAAAGGGAAAAAACTTATTAAAAAGGGAAAATGTAAAAATTAATTACAATAATATTTTTGAAAAATATATATTAAAAGGGAATATAACATAATATATATATTTAAAGTAAAAAATCTTATTATATATAACGTGATATTTCAAATTTAGTACTCCCTCCGTTTTCGAATAGTTGTCGTTTTAACTATATGCACACAAATTAAGAAACTATTAATGTTGTTTGTTTTTCAATATAATAATATCATTAATTATCTACCTAAACATAATTTAACCAATAGTAAATCAAGTTGCATAATAAAAATAAATATAAAAAATAAAAAAGTAATAAATTTTGCATCGAAAACTGAAAACGACAACTAATTAAAAACAAAAATTTTTCTCTAAAACGACAACTATTCAAAAACGGAGGGAGTAATTAACATGATCTTGTGACATTTACTGAATTATCAAAGATTTATATATCACCGTGTTTATAATTTTCTATTTTGTTTAATTTTGTTTTCTAAATTATTTATTTTGATTTTTTACGTTCATATTTAAATTATATAAGATTTATCATATATCATAGTGCTAATAATTTTAGATTGCTACATGTGTCAGGATATAATTTAAAATTTCACTCTAAATATTCCAATTTGATTTTCTAACTAGAAATATAGGTGATGATTAAAATAAATGTGTATATTGTTTTTGAATTTCTCTTTTCAGTTAGTAAGTAAGATCAATGTAGAGTATGATGGGAAGTGTTGTTGTGGAATCAATAGTAAGTATTATATCGTCAACTTGAACATTAGGACAATCATTACATTAAATTTGATTGGTATACTGGGTTAAACTGAGACCATCTCCAATGTATTTATCTATTTTTACCTCTATCTCTATAATAGAGGTGAATTTTCTCTATTTTTACTTCAATGTGTTCTTCTATTTTTTCCTCTAAAATTTTTTAACTCTATTTATAGAGAAAGAAATAGGGATCCTCTATATATAGAGCAAGAAATAGAGATCTCTATTTTAGAGGTGTGAATAGAGGTGTGTTGGGGTAGATTTGCCTCTAAAATAGAGTTTAGAGACAAATATAGAGGTGAGTTGGAGATGCTCTGAGACTTAGTTTCTGATTTCTGCAATTTTATGTTTTTAATTATAAGCTGGTACAAATTTCAAGATATTAGCTTTGCCATATCCCCACATAATGATAGGCAAGGAGTTTGGTCATTTTCTAGACAGATCAGATTAACAAAAAGTAGGTTAATGTGATACTAGCATTTATTATTTGATATTACTGGTCCTCGTCTTCAGGGAGTAAACCATGCGGCATTACTTGGTCATTAGGGTCAATTGAAATGTGGGCTTCTCAGTTACCTTCACGTTTGGGAACTTCTACTCGAGAATCTAATAAATATTCAAGAATTAATCTTTATAAGGCAGACAGGTAAAAATGGTTGCAGAGAATTGAAACTAACCACCATTTCACTAATTGCAAAACCCTTTTTGGTCGATGTAATGAGAATTCCTGAAGAGCTAGACGTTTGCTTGACCGGGAAAGAAAAAGTAAACGCAAACAGAACCTGCAAATCAAGTTAGCAGTAATCCTGTGAGCAATTAAATTCTCGGATTATAAAGAACCGATCTTGGAGTAGAACAATGTTGGCTAGAGCATTGTCACCTCGCTGGTTTCTCTAATCATCATCAAACATGTTGGTATGCCATGCCTTTCAACTTCTTGAACTTAAAAGAGATGATCTTTGACCACCAAGATGAAACCCTTATTATTGTAAAGTAAGAGCCTCTAAGATGAAGGGCATTACAGCAACATGCTTACATTGTGACAGTCAAATAACACAATAAAACCTTCAACTTCACGAAACTAGCGAAATCAAGAATTTAAAATGCAGTAACCAAGTAAATCCTGGTATGTCATTTAACCTTCCATACGTTGCTCCATCATGTCACCAAATCCCATACAAGCTAAAAGGAAGATATGTTAAAAACCACCCTAATGAACAAGCAAAGCATTGGGATATGTTAATATATCTCACCAAAATTGTGAAGATCATCAACGAAAGAGAACAGCATCAACATTTTAAGCTTTCAGAGACCAAACCAGCTAATTGCAATTTTTCCCATCTCACACCTTACTCCACTTCCTCCTCTGTTTCATCCTCCTTCTCACCAACACCGTCGGCACAGAACAAGGCACCACCAGAGCGATAAATGACAACAAATGTCGGATGGAATTTGGCAGAGTCAGAATAAGAACATTTGTATATTTTTTGTCAAGCTAAAACTGTGTAACTAAACAAAATAGAAACAAAATAATGATATATGATTGGTCTTCTTCACAGGGACATTGCAAAAAGAAAAACAAAAAAAAACGAATGAAAAGAGATGAGAGCTTATAAATTAATTAATAATGAGCCTTCTTCTTCTTTGTTCTTGTTGGTTCGCCTCCTCCTCTTCTTCTCTTTCCTTTTTGAATCCTGCAGTTTGGTTGATCTTCACTAAACTAGGAACATAAGAGCAAGAAGTCACAAGTGGGCAGCAATTCTCAAAGTGGCTGAAGTTGAGAGCTCCTGGTATGTGAGGCACAGCTTCTCCAAGATGCACTTTTCTAACGTAGCCATTATCTCCAATGATGTAAGCTGCGTCCTCGTGGCGGGTCACTTCAGATTCGTCAAAGTGAATAACCACGGCGACTTTCTTCTCCTTGTCAATGAAGAAACTACCACCGTCACAGCGAAACATAAAATCAAAACCGTAGTGAGGTTCCATATCAACTTTTAAGAAAGGGATCCACAACACTGCATTGGGCTCAATCATAGTTGTAACCCAAATCTCCACCTCTGATCTATGTTCGCTCTGATATAACGCGGCGAGTTTCTCGTCTCTAAGAGAAGAGAGAGCTCCAGCATCGTGAGGATAGTGGTGAAACGGCAGAGGAAGAAACTGTCCGAAGCTCTCCTTTGTAAAATCAAAACAGAGTAAATTGTCTGGCAGCACTGCAGGATACTCTCCATCGTCTTGGTACACTATTTTTTCCTTGGCCATAAAGTAAGTGTTTCCTTTCAAAGAGGCACCGCGTTGATAAGGCATATCAAAGTTGGGAGTGATATCATCAAGAACCCTCCATGAATTAGAGCTTAAATCATAGATTTCGTGCCCAAAAATCCCGTCTATCTCATGATCATCCACAAACCTCAAGATTTTGTGTTTACCGTTGTTGTCGTATCCGATTGCATAGCTGTCAAATCTGTCGTAAGCGCTTCGGGGTTGGATCCACCTGGTTTGACCCAAATAAGGGTTCCAAACCACGAGCTTGGTGTTGTCCCTTGTGGAGCATAACAATAACCCGTCGCATTGAAAAACTTTTGATACCTCCTCAGGAAAATCACCCAACTCCTTTATAGATGGATCCACGAATTCGCCTTCGTTGTCGAAGAGATCGAACCTCACTGAACAAAGCTTATACTTCTTCATCATGAACCCCACAAACCGATGCCTTGCTTCGGCTTTACATAGAATCCGAACTTTGGATAAAGCGTTCCATCCTTTGCAAGTGCATCTCACCGCTCCAAGACAAGTTATCGGAACCATAGACAATATCTTCCCTACCAAATTCCTTGGAAGATCAGAGATCGTCGTCATTGTCTCGAATAGAAAGAAATGAGGGTTTTCTAACTTCCCCACTCTTTTTGCAGCCCTTATAAAGACATACAAATATACGTATATGTAGGTTTCAAATACGGATGGGAACAAATTGTTGCTACTAACTAAATTAATAAGAGTCAACAGTTCTCCAAAAACAATCAACAAGAACAAAAATATGTGGTTTAATTATAATAATAATTCTCCCTATAATCTTCAAACAAAACCCTAGATCTAGGAGCTCATTTAGCAAGTTTTGACTCTAATTGCCTATTCTTTCACAATATCATGTGTAGTTTTTAACCCTTGTTTTATTGCCGGAGCTAGAAGTTGTATTGGCCCATTACCAAGCCCAATTGGGTGGATAATAATAAAAAAATTAATCATTCTTAATTTGCCTAATCACGTGTCACGGTTTTAATTATATTATGTCGAAGCAAAAGTATGATTCTTCTCTTCAACAACAAAACCTTAAGAAAATTACATAATTACCAAAGAAAAAAAAACAATTTTTTTTAGGGATTTTAATTAGTTCGGAAAAAAAAAGAGAAAAATTGGAGGCTCCTTTGGAACAACTAGTTTTTACAACAGTCGTCGTCGTCAAGCGGCGTCAGAGAAAGTCTCTCTCTCTGTGTTTAACTGAAAAAAATGCAATCTGGCGGCGATTTCAGCAATGGTTTCCATGGCGACCATCACCGCGAGCTCGAATTGGAAGACAAGCAAGTCCCCGGTCTCAGTTCTTTTGGCCGAGCCAAGAGGCGCAGTCACGCCGGAGCTCGTGACCCTAGAGGCGGTCTCGCCAATGTGCTTAGGGTTCCCGACCAGCTTGGCGAGCAGAAGTCACTGGAGACTTCAGAATCTCCTCCTCCGCCTTGTACTGACTTCGACGTTGCCTACTTTCATTCCTATGCTCACGTTGGGATTCACGAAGAGATGATCAAGGTACTCTTCTTCTTCTTCTTCTTCTTCTTCTTCCTTATCATTCGTCTTGTATGAGGTTATAATTTAGTCTTTGATTTTGGGGAGTATTTGGATTGTCTAGTCTATTTTTGAACTTGCTTCAATTGATGTTTTCAAAAACCATTACTGGGTTTGTATGTATGTAATTTCTTTTTCTTGAACCAAATTGGGGTTTACAGTTCGATATTTCTCTGTTGCTCAAAAAGAAAACCTCAATGTCTGCAGAATTTGGCTGACATTTTTTTCAGATATAACCATTTAGGATGTTCTTCTTTAAGCATTCATGTTTTTCCTGTAGTCTGATTTTCCCTGGGATTTCTCACTTCTTTCCGGAATGTTATTGGTTGATATAGGACCGGGCAAGGACAGAAACTTATAGGGAAGCCATAATGCAGCATCAGAGCTTAATTCAAGGCAAGGTAATACTCTCGTTGCTGTAAATTCTGAACTATGCTCGTAAATCTTCTCAATTGATATTTGAACAAGATTCAAATTGGGACCACTGTTTACTTTTTGCTTAGCTTGTGTTAATAACGTCGTAGTTTATTGTTTTGTTTGAAAGCCTAATGCTGCATTGAATGCTTGTAACAGGTCGTGGTGGACGTTGGCTGTGGAACAGGCATCCTTTCAATCTTCTGTGCTCAAGCAGGAGCAAAACGGGTATGAGTTAGTTATGTGTATACACAACTTTTATATTGATGTTGATGGTTGACATCAACATCTCTTGTTTACAAAAAGATATGAAACATTGTGAAGAATGTAGCTTGTATACAAAGGATATTAAGGTTGTTCTGTGTGTCTGCTGTCTTTATATTCCATAGACCACGGGGTAAACCAACACTGTTAATGTTTTCTTACAAAACTTCATTATGGTTACAGGTTTATGCTGTAGATGCAAGTGATATTGCTGTCCAGGTATTATTCCATTTACTTTTTTTTTTAGATTGCTCTTAATCTTCTTGCCCTTAGCTTCCACTTTCTGCATTTTCGTGAACTGATGAGATTGGCCATTTCTTATCATAAAATGGTTTGGGGGATCTTTTAATTTCACCAAAATATTTTTTCATAGGTTAAAATGTGAACTTAGAATCGAGAAGGAGTTTTTCGATATAATGTGTTGTATGTTACCTTTGGTGGGACTTGGGAGTATGTTCAGGGTATGATGACTGTTTGTCTTATTGTCTAAAGTGAGGCCCTAGCTTGAAATGTTCAAAGTTTAGTTGACCTAGGCTTCGTTTATATTATTTAGTTTTAATCTAAAATCTAAGTCACTGAGTTGCTTCATGGTTTGATTACCCTTGACTCAATTAAACCAATGAAGAAATTCCTGCAAATGTTTCTGATAGATTTGGCCCTGTGAAGCTAATCCAACTAAGAGAGAATTTATCACGAATCTGGTGCTGTAGCCTCTGCATGTGATTTTCATTTGGTTTTTGTTCCCCATCAAAATAAAATTGGTTTGTGAAATCTTAGTTTGGGCAAAGAATTCTAGTCACTCTTTTTTTTTGTTAACACTACCAGGCAAAGGAAGTTGTGAAAGCCAACGGTTTATCCGACAAGGTCATTGTCTTGCATGGGAGAGTGGAGGTAATATATTGTCTATGATAAATGCGGAGTTGGTCCTTCATGTTAGCGATATAAAATGAATGTAATGGAGTCTTTTCTTCTGCACCGCTATTGAGATAGATTGGTTGGGTGAAACATCCAAGTCCGTATGCAAGCCCTCCTCTTCTGTAGTAACTCTTCTTGTGTTGTAATGTTCTTCAGGACGTTGAAATCGACGAGGAGGTTGATGTTATAATTTCAGAGTGGATGGGTTACATGCTCTTGTATGAGGTTATTCCCTTATCTTGTATATAGATAATTTTCTGTTGATGACGAAATGATAATCTACCAAATTATTATTTTTCCTTAATCCTCCCTAATCTCTCATTCCCATACTATGTTTTTTGATGTGATTTAGAGCATGCTGGGAAGTGTTATTACAGCTAGAGATCGCTGGTTGAAGCCTGGAGGTTTAATTCTCCCATCACATGCAACAGTATGCTTATGATCCCTTTAAATATTATATCACAGTATGCTCAAATGATGACTTTGGGAAAGAAGGCAATATTTGATATGTTGCTGTTTACCGTCTGTTGACAGTTATACATGGCACCTGTTTCACACCCTGACAGATACAGTCACAGCATTGATTTTTGGCGCAATGTTTATGGAATCGATAGTAAGTATCAACTTGAACTTTGGAACAGTCATTGCATTAAATTTGATTGGTATACTGGTAGAACTGAAACTGAGTTATGATTTCTGCAATTTGATTTGGATTTGATGTGTTTAATAAGCTGGTTAAAAATTCAAGATATTAGCTTGCCATATTCCACATACTGATAGGCGGGGGAGTTTTGTCATTTCCTAGACAGATCAGATTAACAAAAGTAGGTTAATGTGATAGCATTTATTGCTTTGATAGTCCTGATCCTTTACTTCAGGAAGTAAACTTGTCGAATTACTTAGTCATAAGTCATAACTCATAAGGGTCAATTTAAATGTCGTTTCTCAGTTACCTTCACGTTGGGAAACTTCTACTCAAGAATCCAATAAATATTCAAGTTTTATAAAGTGCAAAAAGAAGCACCTCGCAATAAGGTTTCAGTAATGATATTTGATGTTGTTTGCAGTGTCTGCCATGATGCAATTAGCTAAACAGTGTGCGTTTGAAGAACCCAGCGTGGAGTCCATATCAGGCGAGAACGTTCTAACATGGCCAGAAGTGGTATTTCCTCGTTCTCTGAGTAGTCATTACCTCCAATCTCTTTGAGCTCTCAGCTATGCTAATTGTGCATACTGAGTGAAGATTTATCCTTTTTGTTACTAAGTAAATATTCAAAGTCCGGCGCACCCGCTATATTTATGTTAGAGCATTTGAAATGCAGGTTAAACATATAGACTGTAAAACTATAAAAATCCAAGAGCTAGACTCCGTTACTGCAAGATATAAATTCAACTCAATGATGAGAGGTATATCATTTTCTCTTTATCAACTATTAGTGTATTGTGTGCATCTTAGAGAGAAGTTAGCATTGCTTCCTTTCTGTGTTGAGGCTTTATCTTATCTTGTTGTAGCTCCTATGCATGGTTTTGCATTTTGGTTCGACGTTGAATTTAGCGGACCGGCCTCTTCGCCTGCCAAGAATACTAGTGAAACCAGTATTGCTAGTGGTTCTTCGTTGATAAGTCCTTCTGGAGAAGTAAATCAGAAGAAGCGGACTAATCCGAGTGATGCACTTGTGTTGTCCACCTCTCCCGAGTCTCCTCCAACGCATTGGCAGCAAGTAAGACCATGTTTTTGCATATACTTCCTGATTTCTTCAGCATTCTATCAATTTTACTTTTCAGTGAAGCATCTAAATTGGTAAAGATCAGAGGGAGTTGGTCTTATATTAAGAAGATCAATGAAATTATATCGAATTCTGCTTCTGCTTATATAATCGAGCAAGTAGCTTTACACTTTCTGACAATTTGATGTTCAACCACTTTTTTGGACAGACAATTGTATATTTCTATGACCCTATAGACGTAGAGCAAGACCAAGTCATTGAAGGGTCTGTGACACTTTCTCAAAGCAAAGAGAACCGGAGATTCATGAACATCCACCTCGAATATTCGTTAGTAGCCAAGACACTCTTTCACCCTTTTCAATTTTTCTAATTTCCACAGTGCTTATATTGCGGTTTTTGCAGCTCGGCCGGCCGTTCCTTTGTAAAAGAGTCAGTAATGCGTTAAGGAGGCGATTCTCTGACAATCTCTCCTTACCTTAGAAGTCCTGTAAGGTGTAGTCTCTTCTGCTAAAGCAATTATTAGTCCAGAAATTGCAGAACCAACAATTGAAGACGTTGACAAACACAAACTATTTTTAGTCTGCGAAAACACCAGTTCTTGTAAGATTATTTAGGTTTTAGATCAGATGGAAGCAATTTTAGGACATTGTTCTTGACGCTATTCTTAGCTTGTTACTAGCCAAACCACTCAGCAGACACTTCACTTTGAGTGCTTATATATGTCATGCATATTTTATTGGTAATTTGTATAACCTAATTCATCAAGATCAATTTATTCAATTTAGTGTTGTTTTAAATAGTTTTTTGCTATTTTTTTGTTGGTCGGATAATAGTTTTCTGCTATTTGATTATGAAGTTCTAGTGTAATTGGTTATGTTATTTATAAAAATAATTTTAAAATACTACATTTTTTTGTTATTGGAAATAAATTTGGATATTTTTTATCCTATTAAGAGTGTTTAATATGATTTTCAATTAAAAGGGTTGAGAAATTATGAGAAGTACCATTAGAAAGAAACTTGAGAAATACCGTTAAACTAAATTTTTGTTCGAGATATACTACTTTTTTGATAAATTTATTACAAAATTTAGATTTAGGAAGGATCTTAAAAGTGTATTAAGGCTACTAATTAATCATTTAGGGGCTCTTCATAAACTTTTAGGAGCCTAGATTTTGTAGTATTTTCAGGATTTTACTAATCATTTGGGACACACTCTCTCTCAAAGAAGAGAAGACAAAGTAAAACGGCTACATTACGAAAGTTCAAAGGTTATGTAATTTATACACATTTTCATGCATTATTTATAAAGATATCTTATGTTATGTAAACATGTATACAAGTTTATGTTATGTACGTAACCGGATTGAATGATTATATTCTAGAATTCTCGAAACTCTTTTCCCATTCATGGTGTGTGGAACTACGCGTAGTCGAATTATACAAGATTACAAGATATCTTTGGATTATAAAATGTTAGCAACTTTTAGGTGTAATAATTGTTCAATTATTGGTAAGTGGTGCATGTCTTATGTAATACCCAACTCTAATTTTTTCATGAGAATGCATGACCATTTAATTTAATTTATTATCCGTTCGACCGTGTGGTGCATAAGATATATATATTGTCTCTTTTTTGCTAAATTATTTGTAGTTGGTGTTGTCGTACTTGTATTACATGCTATAGCAATAGCCA
Organism: Arabidopsis arenosa; assembly: GCA_905216605.1. Classification (NCBI taxonomy): domain Eukaryota; kingdom Viridiplantae; phylum Streptophyta; class Magnoliopsida; order Brassicales; family Brassicaceae; genus Arabidopsis; species Arabidopsis arenosa. Next base: position 8,210,106 of record LR999453.1, on the reverse strand, counting down.
TCAAATATATAATTTTCTATAATCTCCATATCTTTAAAACTTTTGGGCACGCCCACAAATGTATGAATCACATAGCACCATTTCTTTTCGTAAAATACTTTCTTTCCACGATCTATAATAAATTATCCAATCAGATTGTATGTTAGTAAACATATCAAATCGTGTGTTAAATTGATTATGATTCAGATCATTTTATATCTCAAATCCTTTTTTTGTGTGCTGAATCTAAGTTTTACCTCAAGACCAACGATATTTCCATGCACAATGACTAAATCCTTATTGAATATACTTTTCAAATATCTGGTGAAATCCAATCCAGCTATGAGCAATATATTATTTTGGTGTAGTTCAAGAAGATTGGATGATGATACAAATATGCCAAAAAAGATGAGCTAAGAAACCATATAATCAATAGTTGCAACCAACATTTGCTTTCGAACTACTCTTGCACTACGTCCAATCTAAATATGTCTTATTTTGGCGTTAGTTCTAAGAAAATCAAAGATAATATTATCAATTTAATCATGTCTTTGGCTCATACGACGAACTTTGTCCTTGATTGTGAAATACTATGCAGTAGTGGCTTTCATCATATACCAATAGCCAGTCTTGTCTTACAACTGTATTTCTTATATCCATTATATAGAATTTCTATGTTAGCAATGAAGATTGAATATAAGAGTGTTTTAATTGTCGTTGTTGTGGATCGAATGCACTTTCGGCTATATTTCCACAGAGGTTTATCAACATTTGCTTAGGTGTACTTGCAATAGCCAGTACCGATCATCAGCTTTGTTTCAAGTCTTTGTGCTTTGTATAACATGGAATCAATACTTTTTCTAAAACATAGTTTGTCTAATTCGATGCACGTAGGGTTTGGGGTTTATCTCTACGTAACAGTTTTCTAATTTTGATAGTTTTTCTCTATATTTTTTTTGTTTGGTGAAAAATATGAGTTGGTGTTGATCAAAAAGGAAAAAAGAATACGGTTGGCAAAAATAATGCATTACATACGTATAACTAAATACTAATGTTCTCAAAGTTATTCTACCTGAAATTAGTTGAAGTAGAAAATATGTCAATAGCGTTATTATTGTGAACAATATTGAACAGTGAGTTATATATTGTAAGGTTATCACTATTACTAGGTGATCATTGCGGGTTTTTGCTAGTCTTTTTTAAAAAATTTATTTTATTTAATGTTGTCTTGATAAATGTAATTTTTAATCATCTAATCATTCATTTATGTAATCACCAACTACTCTTAGTATTTAAACAATGCATCACTCACATAATCCTATAACATGTTATTTTTTGATGTGAACATATAATTTATCAAAATTAACTATGGTTCAAAATCTTAAATTGAGACTTTAGTTTGTTTGATTAAACGTATCTTTATTTGATAAAGATATGTTCACATAAGAAAACAAAAACATGTTGTGGAAACAAAGATATATGTCATATCTATGTTTCCTAGAAACCATTTAGTACTATTTGATTATTTGATATAAAGTTCCATTGACAAATTTTGTAACTAAACTAGAAAACAAATTTTTGTTTGATATTTGTTTTCTCTGACTTTTCAAGCAATAGATAAAAGATATTTATGTCAAATTCTCTGCATCGTTGATTTCCAAGTTCCCAAGTATTTAGAACATTGCCAAAAACTTACAAGATCATTGACACGAGTTTCTTGTAGATAGATAAACGAAGATGATGATGTCTTCACCGAAAGGTCTTACACAAATACATGCTTCAGCATACTTCCCTCATGACTTACATATCCACTTTCGAAAGGCCACACCGCAAAAAAATTGTTGTACGAGTTCATAAGACACATTTCAAAACAAAACAAAAAAATTGGATACGATTTAAAATAGGGATAAAATATTTTATCTGAGTTGTTAATTTAACAGATTAAAATGAAAAGATCAAAGCTAAGTTAAACTAATCATGTAGAGACTTCTGTTTTGTGAAAATGCATTCTCTATCCATATTTGTATGGATTGAAGTATTGTTTGGGACGAATTTTCCGAATTTACCAAACAAGTCAACTGGAATGTATGTTTTCTATTTTTCGTGAATCAGTTTTTGTAGATTTTACGAAACTTTAAAAGTGGTTTGGCATGAGGACTGTTATACTTTCATATCATTTTTAATGCTCAAACGGGTTTCGCTTGGAATATCTTGCATGATGGAGTCTGACGAACAAACATGTAATGGATATGAGAACCATGTTACTAGCTAGCATTTGAGTAAAAGTTCAATATATCTCCTAAAAAGTTTTAGGAGAAGCAAACATGACACTTTGCATATATATATATACTCCAATTTTTTCCAATTTCTATGAATGATGGATGTATAATAGTATATATCAAGATAAAATGAAAGTTTATTAAGTGGATATAATGGAAGTATAACCTCGTATAATTTAGTTGTCCTAGAAATGGACAAGATTTTTAGATAATCTATATGTAACTCTCAAAGCCTCAAACCAAACAAGACTAGAAGAGAGTAGAGAAAGGATGTCGACGTGCAAAGAGAGATGACCCCACAAAAACACAAAGAAAATCCACGTAAGCAAAAATGATAGCAATAAGAGATATCGACCCATCACTTCCCAAATCACAAGTCTCAAATGGTCTCTCTCTCTCTCTCTATAAAATCTCACAAATAAATAAATCTAAAAAAATCCCAACTTTGAGAGAGGAGAAGAAGAAGAAGAAGCAAGACACCAAAAACTTGGTCTGACATCAAAACCCAAAATCCAAGAAGAAAGAGAGAGTCTTCACTTCACGCTCACACTTGCTTTGCCTTTGGCTTTGGCTCTGGCGTTGTAAACAATGCTCCTCCCTCTCTTCTTCTTCTTCTTCTTCCTCCTCCATCTCCATCTTTCTTCTTCCTCAATCTCCTTCCCTGATTTTCAAATCATCGACGTTTTACAACCTCCTCTCACCGTCACTGAAACTCTTCCCGATTTCAACAACACCCATTTCTCCGATGAATCCAATTCTAAATACACTCTTCGTCTTCTCCACCGCGACAGATTTCCCTCCGTCACTTACCGTAACCACCACCACCGTCTCCATGCTCGTATGCGTAGAGATACAGACAGAGTCTCCGCCATTCTCCGCCGCATTTCTGGGAAAGTTGTAGCTTCTTCCGATTCTAGATACGAGGTTAACGATTTTGGGTCCGATGTTGTTTCCGGTATGGATCAAGGAAGTGGTGAGTATTTCGTCAGAATCGGCGTCGGAAGTCCTCCGAGAGATCAGTACATGGTCATTGATTCCGGTAGCGATATGGTTTGGGTTCAATGTCAGCCTTGTAAGCTTTGTTACAAACAATCCGACCCGGTTTTTGACCCGGCTAAATCCGGGTCTTACACTGGAGTCTCTTGTGGCTCTTCCGTCTGTGACCGGATTGAAAACTCCGGTTGTCACTCCGGTGGGTGCCGTTACGAGGTCATGTACGGAGACGGGTCTTACACTAAGGGAACATTAGCTCTTGAAACGCTGACGTTTGCTAAGACGGTGGTTAGAAACGTTGCAATGGGATGTGGTCACCGGAACAGAGGAATGTTTATCGGAGCTGCTGGTTTATTGGGTATTGGAGGCGGTTCAATGTCGTTTGTGGGTCAATTGAGCGGTCAAACCGGCGGTGCGTTCGGTTATTGTTTAGTGAGTCGAGGCACTGACTCGACCGGTTCATTGGTATTCGGGCGGGAAGCTTTGCCCGTTGGTGCCTCGTGGGTACCGTTGGTCCGGAACCCACGGGCTCCGAGTTTTTACTATGTTGGGCTCAAGGGCCTCGGGGTCGGAGGCGTCCGGATTCCGTTACCGGATGGTGTCTTTGACCTGACTGAAACCGGTGACGGCGGCGTGGTTATGGATACCGGAACCGCCGTCACAAGGCTTCCCACGGCGGCTTATGCCGCATTTCGAGATGGATTCAAGTCGCAGACAGCGAATTTGCCGCGGGCTTCCGGTGTATCGATATTCGACACGTGTTATGATCTGTCAGGGTTTGTTTCGGTACGAGTCCCGACCGTGTCGTTCTATTTCACGGAAGGTCCGGTTTTGACATTACCGGCGAAGAATTTTCTGATGCCGGTGGATGATTCGGGGACATATTGTTTTGCGTTTGCGGCGTCTCCGACGGGTTTGTCGATAATAGGGAACATACAACAAGAAGGGATTCAAGTATCTTTCGACGGAGCCAATGGCTTTGTTGGGTTTGGCCCCAACGTTTGCTAGCGGTTAAAAATAGAGAGATATTACGATTTTTGTTTGCTAGTAAGTAAAAAACTTTTGTCTCAAAACTATATATGTATTTGTCTTTTTTCTTTTTATTAGTTTGGTTTGAGTTCTAATAAATCTGATTAGTATAGAGAGATTACAAAAATGTATATGTTTTGACCAAATTTGTCTTTTGATTTCTGATTGGTTTAGAATCTATTATTTTGTTTCACTGTTTGATTTGTGGTATAAAATGAAGTGAAACACCTTTTAGAGCACCAAGTCAAAAAGTACTACACAGAGAAAAGGTTAAAAAATTGGCAACACTTTGTGGTGAAGCGTGAGGACATTGGGGAGTGAACCTTTTCTATTTTACCGATGTTCACATTAACAGTAACTTAAGTTTTACTAATTACTTAATTAGCATCACATGCTCCGAGGTTTTTCCAAGCTTAGTAATATTTCTTTTAGGGACATTTACAAGTATAAAACTCCACACCTAAATTGATAGGAAAGGTTCCAAAACGCTTTCAAATTTCGTGAGTGTGAATTTTTACATAAGCTGATATGTTTTAACTCAAAAAGTTTGTGATGGATGGAAGAAGCAGGCCTGCCTTACGGGCACATTATCTCGTGCCAGTCTTTAAGCTTTGTACATATTGAGTACCTGAGCGAGAAAGACCCACAAAAGCTGGAAATTTTATTATTGAAAAAGTGATATGAATGAATCATTTAAAGCAAACTTAATAATCTCTTGTCACCATCGTGAATCACTTGGGCTATACACCTCTTCAATTCATCACTTCCCCGTGATACTTTTTCTATTTTTCCAAGTCCCATTTTCACTTTTTGTGTCAAAATATTGAAATATCCTGAAGTGGGTTTCATGATAACTACAACAGACTCGAAACCAAGGACCCAAATTTAGTTGAATCATGGATGAAAAAGCCCAGAATTGTACCTTTAACATTGTCAGAATAATTTCTCTTTTCCTTTTTATTTTTAATGATATTTACTTAGCCGTTGCATACCTTGAAAACTTAACAAACACAGTCAATTCTTTTCACACTGTAACTTGATAAAAAAAACAAGAGATCAAAATTAGCAGAGCACTAACCGACGAGAAGCACGTGCATTCATATACCAATGAATCAATTATCAACCTCTAGTGAAAAATTAAACCAACCTCTGGTGAAAAATGGAAAAAAGAGAAATGACTAAAGGGCAAAAGAAAAGAGAAAGAAAGTCATACATAAAAAAAAAGGGGTCCCATTGTCTTCTATGTTGTCCCCTTCATAGGGCATTTAATCAACAAAAAAGTTCAACCACTGTATAATTCTAATGATTCATCATCTTGAATCCCAAAGCTATTTCTTACACACAACCAAACTTTCACTTTCTTTGCAGTTTCCACTCATCTTTTCTTATTTGTGTATGTATCCCTATATCTATAACCTGGTTTCTCACTAATCAGTCACTTTGGTTTCTTCACTTATCTTCCACCTAAAATGCAGCGTTTTTTCCTAAACTGTGTTTAGGTTCTCGTTCATTTGTTCTAAACCGTCGACCTATGAGTGTATCTACCTCTTCAAGAAAAAAAGGGGTTCAGCATATTTGTCATCTTATATACCTTCCTCTAAACAGCTAGGTCTATCTATCCTAATCCGTAAAACCATACCTAGGCCGAGTCCATTTCTCCAATCATCGGCTTCAAACAATGCACCATGAAGGAACAAGCTATGTATATACAGTGGATCTCTCACCTAATCCACATTGCTGGAAGAAGTTAGCACAATACAAAGATTGACCAAAATTGTATGCTGGCCACACAAACTAATGTTTCCAGAACATACATGAGCCTACAAGCGGTAGACAATGCGTGGAATGGCATGATATAAGAGAGACATGGAAATACACAACAAACTCTTATGACAAAAAAGAAAAGGTTGAAACTTTTAAGCCATAGATCCTTTACATTTAAGGTCAAACTCCCACGTTGTATACATACCATGAACCGATTTTAGTTATTTACATATGGCCCGTTTCCAATCAATGCACACAAAAATGCATAGACTGGGTTCAAACCTCACAAAACCAAAACACGAAATCCTAGGATAGCCACAGTATTGGAAATTCATTACAAAAGCAGCTAGAGGTTTCTTCCTCATCAAAATTCTGGGCTTAATCTCCCATATATACTGTACTAAGCAACCTAGTTCAAGAGGCGATTAGAAGGCTACGCGTAGACCAGACAACGAGTAGTCTACAACATAAACAGATATTTGAGATCGTCTACTGTTAGACGTGTTGCAGAGCTTCCACCATGTTCTTCACCAAAGGCAGATGCAACCATTGTCCTTTTATCTTCCTGATAAAAAAATGGTAAATGATCTGTTAGGTTGGACAAAATTCATAAGCCTTCATAGTCCACCACAAAAACTCTATTTAATAATAAAATTACTGTAAAGATAAATCTGAATAGAAAACCAAGGGAACCCAAAACCCAGCCACAATGAGCAGATAGAGTTTAGAGAATACCTGAAGCGTCAAAATTCTATCCTCAACGGTGTCTTTTATAGTAATGCGAGTTACAGTAACTGGCCGAGTTTGTCCAATACGATGTGCACGATCAATCGCCTGATCTTCGGTAGTTGGATTCCACCAAAGATCCAAGAGAATAACATGACATGCAGCTACCATATTCAGCCCAAGGTTTCCAGCTTTTAGAGACATCAGCATCACCTTTACCTGTTAATAAACTTTGCGCTTTTAGAGAGCTTCAGGATCAATACTCCATGAACATTCCATGTTTCAGAGAAACAAATAGTAGATTGTTTTTGAAAACATATCTAAGATATTCACATCACTTACATCTGAATTTTTACTGAATTCTTTTACCGCCCTGTCTCTTGCTGCTAGACTCATTGTGCCATCTAATCTCCTGAATTCAATACCACTTTCAAGAATACGCAGCTCAACCAAGTCAAGCATACCAGTCCACTGAGAAAATATTATCGTTTTTACTGCCCCCTGGCTAGGTGAAGATGAGTGAAGACGCATTGGCTCTACAATGGTAACATCATCGTCATCATACGGCCCTGAGGAAGATGGCATTTGACCATGCTGAGCTGAGTTTGGAGTGTCTTGTTTGGAAAGCGACTGCAGGATATCGAGGACAGCTTTGATTTTTGATGAACAAAACTCCCTTTTTTCAAAAAACGATCTATCGAGACCTTTATCATGCGAGGAACTACAGCCTAAATCATCAGAAATGCAATTTCTAAGCGAAGATTCAGAGAAAACAACATCACGCGCAAGCTGTTGTTTGCATCTCGGTACAGGGCACGTGTTCTCATCCCCAGTTATGTATTCTAAAACACATTCATAGCAAAATACATGGCCACACAACGTAACAACAGGTTTTTCTGGTGGCTCCTGCGAATAAATATGAAAAAAAAAATTAAAAGTAAAGATGACAAGATCTAAGAACTAGAGAATAGTGAGCCTGAGGAAATGCTATTTCTAGGTCTCATTTACTCTGCACTTACATTGCACTCATAGCAGATGGCAGATGATGACTCTAAGCGATTGATCAGTCTGCTTTGAGCCTCCCTAGGGAGTCTTCTAACTGCTGCTTCTGATTCTTTTCCAACAGGATCTGACTTATATACTTTAACAAGTTGTGGGTGGTCACAAGCTTGGCGGAGTCGCAAAAGCATCAGAAGAATATTTGCGTAGTTTTGACTCAAAGTTCCCGCATCAGCATAGGCCTGCAGAGAAAATGAATTTATCATCCTATTGGGTACAGCTACTAGTTTGTGTTCTCTCACAGGAAGAAATAAAGACTAGCAAGAAACTCAGAAACATGGATCTCCAATAAAATTGCTGCATAACTACAAGGTCACATTTATTAAGCATTTAGTTGCTATAAATGTATCTTTTTTACCAAAAAAGTGCACATCAATTGTAAACCAAGTATGAACAGATACTTTGTGGAGGAAAAAATAGGAGAACCTTGAACTGTGAACGTGAATCCGCTTCAAGCTTCCTGTAGAAAGAGCGCTCTTCCACTGAAAAATCTACCGTGCTCAAATTAACTTTCTTTGGAGGTAGATTAATAATGGGTTTCCCATCAAGCAAAGTTCCTAGATAGCAGAACAGTAGATATTTAGCACAAACCATCAAGTGCAGCACAGTACGAACATAATAATAGGAGCAAAGTAAAAATCTACCATCAAACAGAAAAAGATCAAAATAAAAATGAACAGGAAAAATGTACAGAAGAGAAGACAAAATTGGTATTTCATTAACCATATGACCGGAGGACTAACTCAGGTGGCAGGTTCAATAAACTAACAGGTACTCTCATTATTGAGTACATTATAGATAAGCCGATAAAATCAGAAAGTGTCAAGATAACATAGATAATATTAATAGTAATCAGATTGCGAAGTCCTGGCGACATAAACAACTCAACCAATCATCAAAGAGAAGAAAGAGATGATCAGAGTACCTTTGGTGCGGCGCAGCATTATAGCCCTTAGAACAGCTTGAAGCTTCTTGTAACCTTGACAAGAATTTCTGGAAATTGGAACCTTGATTGTACTGTAAAATGACTTGTACGCCGCATATGGATCATATCTAAGAAACCTGAAATAGCTATATAAATCATCAATCGTATTTTGTATTGGTGTTCCAGACAAGCACCACCTCCTTTTGGCTCGAAGAGTGGAACAGGATCTTGCCACTTGTGTTCTATGGTTCTTTATTGTCTGAGCTTCATCTAGTACTATTCTGAACCACCCAACTTTTCCTAGAGCACCACAATCGGGCTCAGAAGAAGAATTGTCAGTGCTTTTTCTACCTCTTTTTTTACTCTTCTTACTGGCACCCACCGCGACTTTCCGCTTCTTATTGTTGGAGAAGCCAGAGGCAAGACCATATTCGTCAGTGCTTTTTTCATCGTTCTCATCCTCATCCACCAAGAATTTTTTGGGAGCTTCATTAGTAACAATAGCGTAAGTTGTCACAACCACATCGTATTCTGCTAATTCATTAGGATCTTTGGTCCTATTACTACCATGGTAGACTAACACAGAAAGTTTCCATTCTTCAGAAACCTTCTCATCAAGCTCTCTTGCCCACTGCCGTACAACACTCGCTGGGCAAACAATTAATGTACCAGCAGCTGGTCTCTTCCACTTAAATGCTGGTGTTGAAGAATTTGCTTCTTCATCTTTGGCTTTCTCCATATCTGAACTGTCATTCTCATCATTACCACTAGCACTCAGAACCGAGGTCTCACTGTTGCTTGAAACCTTGAGCTCTGGTTTTACATGACTACCATTTTCATGCTTTGCATTGTCTGACTCATCATCAGCATCCAGGACTAATGCCTCAGTTTCTTGCTTGCATGAATTTGCGGACTTCAGTTGTGACACAATCTTTTGCTTTAGGATAAGAGCAATCGTCGAGACCGTCTTACCAAGTCCCTGCAGAGTAGACGTTACATAGTTTGATGTAAATATCCAAGCAGCAGACTAACAGTATCACAGATATTTATTAGTCAAGAAATTTAATCAAATGTGACCTGATCATCTGCTAGTATTCCTCCCGCACAGTTAAAACTTCTTGTTTCCTTCTGAAACATCCATGCCAATGCAATTTTCTGAAAACAAGTAGTATTTAATACACAAACCAATACTAACGGCCAATAAATGGAAATTTAAAACATGCTAATACCTGATGCCTCATAAGAGGAACTGAAAGAACACCAGGAGGTAGATCGCTTTCGGTAATGGGTTGATTCAAATCCTGCAGGATTAAAGTACTTGATTATCAAAACTGCACTTACCACACCGCTTCAAATCAGGTAGATTATGGAACAACACCGAGCTCTCAACACCTTTATAATGTACCAGAGTAAAATCGGAAAATAAATGCTACATCTATTGTCAATGATCCAAATTATCATTGTTTCTCATACATGAAGAAAACGAATGCATTATTAATTTAAGTTAGTCAGTATAAAATTGAGTTGATCCAGCATGGTAGTATGACCCAAGCATCAATGATACATGCAAACGATTATAAAACGTTTAATGCACCATGGATCTTAAAAAAAAAATTAACCAAAAGAAAATGAGCCAGATTTAGAGTCAATTATTGCTCCATATTAACTACGACAATCATATTAAGAGATTCAAAAGAGCCCGCAAAATGTAAAGCTGGTACAAGGGGCAACGATAACTAGACATGCAAGCACAAAAGAAGAGCTACGTGTTGAAGTCCACTAATAAGAAAAAGGGTTGGGTTGAGGATGAATACCTGTAGTGCAGCCTGATAAACCAACCTCTCATCGTTATCAGGATTCCTATCTTCACCAATACCAAGCCTGTGCATTGGATCACTTGAACCAGCATGATGCAAAACAGAAGCAGATGTTCCATGCGTCAGAGATGGAGGCAGGATCCTAACCCCATTCATGCCACGTTGAATTCCTATCTCAGCATGGGCTCCACTATAATGATCACCAAAGGTACTCTTGTTGCCTACAGCTGACACAGCTGGACGACTATAATCCGCACCAAAGCGACTCCCACTGGCATTACTTATATTGTTAGTGCCACTTCTGGAAGGAAGGGGAGGGGGATTAAAAGAGGGCGGAAGAGTTCTTTTCGGAGCTTGCTGAGACGACAGTCTCTCATAATCCGCACCAACGCAACTCCCCCTAGCATTACTTATATTGTTAGCGCCACTTCTGGAAGGAAAGGGAGGCGAACTAAAGGAGGGTGGAAGAGTTCTTTTCAGAGCTTGCTCAGACGACAGTCTCTCATAATCAGCACCAGATCCACTGGAAATTCTCGAGTTTACAGTGTTCCCATTCCCTGTAAAAGGCTTAGAGACTCCAGGCCGAGAAGTATCATTCGAGGCACTATTGCGAGAAGCCTGATTTGTATGTTCAGCTCTAGCATGGCTATCCACTGTAGGCACAATCTCTCGAGGAAAAATTCTCCTGCCTGCAAGGAAAAATACACAGCATCAAAGTCGATCACTCCATAAAGCTACCAAATTTAACCTGACCAGAAAGACAGAAATTGACAAAGATATGTCAAAAACTATACCTAGCCATATGGGATCCGTCCTGGTTGGAATTTGTGGCCTAATGGGCTGTGGTACTTCGTCATCACTATCACTACCTGAACTAATTTCAATAGCAGAATCCATCAAAATATCTCCGTCAACGTCAGTCTCCTGAGAAGAATCAGCAATAGGTCCTTTAAGAAACCGAATCAGCCTGCGAAGCAAAAGATTGGTGTTATTCTCCAAATGAAACCACTACAAAGCCACCATTTGAACTAACATTCGAAAAACAAAGCATCCTAAGCAACAACAAAAATCAACAATCAGCATCACAAAATAAGTTGATTTTCGAAACGGTTGATGACTAGGCATAAACCTCGAAATGGACGATCAACGGAACAAAAACACTTTTTCGCTTAAATCGGAAACAAATTTAGCAACCCAGAAAGCGAAAGAAAGCCATAAACAGAAGCAATCAAGCAATGGCGGGATTTGGATATGTAAAACCCTACAAGATGAGGTAAAAGTAAGAAAAGTAAAAACAAAAAGAGAAACAGTAGAAGAGGAAGACGAGAAAAAGCTCGAATCGGAAAAAATGGGGGAAATGGAGGGAAGAAACAGTACCAAGGAAGAAGCGAGTTAGAGAAGAACGACGCCACTGTTCATTAGGGCTCAAAATCTCTCTCACAAATGTTGCGGTTACGACGGAGACAGAGCTGATGATTCGACTCGACGGGATGAGTAAAAAACCTATCGTACAATTTCAATTTCTTCCAAGTAAAAAATCGCATTTGCTCGGCCCACTGTGACGTCTCTCTCGGCCCATCTTATATTTCCACGTCAAAAGCAACATATCTCAAGTAATTCTATATTCCAATAAATATTTTAAACAAATCAGATTATTTTGCAACTAAAAAAATCAGATAACGAATTCTTTTTTTAATGTGAAGGAAATGAAATGATACACCTCTCTGGAAGTTCACGAGGTCTTAAAGCAAGGAAGTAAAACAAAAACCTCATTTGCTTCTTCTTTTTTTATAAAATGCTTCTTGGAAAACAAATCCTAAACCTCAAATAACAACACAACATCATTGCCCTTTGTTTTTGTTTATCTTCCGAACTTCACCAAAAAGCCTAAACTGAAATAGAATAAATTTCAACCGAAATCCTGCAGCTGAAACCACTACTGCTGCAATCTGCTCTGTGCGCCAGGCTTATTGTGTGCCGGTTTTTATTCGGTCTTTTAACCAACTGTTAATCCGAAACCAAACTTGTAGTCCTTCTTCTTATGATCCAGCTGAAAGGAACAAAACGAAACTAGAGTTTTAAAGGAGAATCAATACATGACAGAGGAAATCTAAGTAGAAGATCATTGTGTACCTCTGCAGAAAGAAGAAAATTGAGTCCCATACTCAATCTTTCTTCAAGGAGAGCGGATGCAACACCGTTGGAATCGATCTTTCCCCGCACACGAGCCTGAAACAAAACCCAGATTATTACAACTATACAGATTTACAATGTTCTTTTGTTGCTTGTTTTCGATTCACTTACAATCCAGAAAAAAAATGGCAATGTTACTTACCTGTCTAAGAATATAGTCGTAACCCACACTAGCTGTTACATCTCTTGAAAAGTAGTTGTACATGAAGTCAGTGGCAAGTGAAACCTGTGTGTGTCATCACTGAATGTGTCATGATTTGTCTCTTAACTCTATAAGGTTTTAAGATGCAATCAAATGAGAACGGTACATCACCTTATCTGAAATCTTCTGAACATAGTTCATAACAACAGCACCCGTGCTAGCAACTTGTGCAGAAGCAACCTGTTCATCAAGAAAAGTTCTTAATATGATGGGTATATAAACTGAAAGTGTTCAAAATTCTGATCTATTTTCTATAAACTGAGTTTTTGAACCTCGCACATTGTCTAATAAACCAACTGAGAAGAAGCACTACCATTTTATCCGTCTCGTATCTAGCAGCATAGCCTATTCCCGACTTTCGAGGCACACCAGCCCAGAAAACTTCACCACCCAAAGATAAATGGTTTGTAACACTCTGTACACAAAAAATATGATAATTTCATGAATAGAAAAACCGATACATACCATACTTAAAAGTTTAACTATTACTGATCAAAGAAAGACTGCCCACGGATAAAAGATAAAATTTTTGACTATGACCACAGAAACTAAGCATGACCATAATCACAAAGTCTAATAGAACGACTTAAGGTTCATATCTCATCTATGTCACAGCTAGACGAAAAGGCAAACACTAGAAGGTTAAAAAACTCAGAGATGGGTAGTAACCTTTCCCTGTCTATTTGACTACACGGGGAAATCTACAAAGTTGCAGCTGTAGCAAGGGACAAGTCCAACTTGTACTTTAATACAGCTGCAACTTTAACAACTACTGATCAAAGAAAGACTCCCCACGGATAAAAGATAAAATTTTAATTATGACCACAGAAACTAAGAAAGAGTCCCCACGGAAAAAAGATAAAATTTTAATTATGACCACAGAAACTAAGCATGACCATAATCACAAAGTTTAATAGAACGAGTTAAGGTTCGTCTCTCATCTATGTCATAGCTAGACGAATCAAAGGAAACTACAAGTACAAGGTTAAACACTCAGAGATGGGTAATAACCTTTCCCTGTCTATTTGACTACACATGGAGAAATCTACAAAGTTGCTGCTGTAGCACGGGACAAGTCCAACTTACCTGGATATAAGTTGCTCCAATTAGGGCACTCTGTCCAAGTTGAAGCTGAGCTCTGTAGTCAGATCCCTACATAAATGTGAGAAAAAAAAACAGTTCAAAAAACTGAATGAACCAAATACTGTATAAAAAGGTACATCACAAGGATAGGAAATCATTAAATACAGTGACTTTTCTTACCATGTAATCAAAGTTGAACATTGCTTGTGACTGATGTTGCTCATTTGTTATCTGGTAAAGAAAGTAAACAAAAATGACAAACATAATATTATAGAGAGAATGAGCGTAATATCCAGCTACACCTAGAATAAAAATATTGTCTAAAGTTGCGGTATTTACCTGAGCATTCGCCTTCACAACTAACTTCTCAGTTAAATCTGCTTTCACTCTCGCACTTAGTCTACCATCAGTCATTACCCTTCCGATGAGCAACAACTGCATATTTACTTTGCCATTTTCATATCTTTTTCATGACAATAAGAATATGAAAACAGCTGATTACCAAAAATATTACCTTTGGGTCATAATAATTGGCACCAAACTCATAATGGGCTGTTGGGATTTTGATAGTTTCAGATGACTGAGAAGGAATTTCGGTTGGCCCCATCATTACACTGTTTAAACATCAATATACATGCTTAGTGAAGAACCCAAATAAATGGATGGCACACCAATAACTAAAAACATAATCTACTACCTATGACTGAGAGAAAACTTCTGATTCAACGCCCTGGTAAAGTCAAAGCGTAAACCCTCAAAATTGTCCGACCTTAAAGACACTGCAAAGCAAAATCAAAGCAGTTAAAAAACAAAGAAAAGCAAAATCTAAATGCTTCACCACACATACTAAAACCTGACATTAAAACAGTAAGAAACCATTAAAATAAAGAAGTATGAACAAGTTTAGGAGCAGCTATTAAGACATCAGGAACTTTATGTGGCCACAAGCCATCTGAGAAATGAATTTTGACTAACTCTGACGCAGGCAAAATCAAAGAACAGAATCTAAAACCAGATCAATTGAACAATCTTAATCATATTATATCATTTCCACTGTATGTAAATCTCCTAAGACCACGAAACGATACATGGACAACAATTAGAAACGACTAAAGTGCTCTACTTTACCCAATTCAAACAAAAGAGAGCTAAATCTCAAA
The DNA here is from genome assembly GCA_905216605.1 of Arabidopsis arenosa. Taxonomy (NCBI): domain Eukaryota; kingdom Viridiplantae; phylum Streptophyta; class Magnoliopsida; order Brassicales; family Brassicaceae; genus Arabidopsis; species Arabidopsis arenosa. The sequence continues at coordinate 8,194,897 of LR999453.1, read as the reverse complement.
AAGGACAATACAATGCACTCAAAGCCACACTCATTTTATCTCCAGATCAAGAAACCCACAAATTGAGATATCAAGGAATACAATTTAAGTTAAAATGGAAGCAAAAGAAAGAAGACGATTAAGAAACTAGATCGGAAAATGGATTTAGAAAATACTGAACTGAGAGCTTCACGGTGGAGTTCCTCATAGGGAACAGGACAAGGGAGGTTGGAGTAATCGACTTTCTCATCGACTTTAATCTTTGCATCGACTTGTGCCGCCGTAAGAGGTGGGAAAATATCCGCCATCGCCGCCGCTACCGCTTTTGAATATCCTTTACGGCGACAAAATGGAAAGAAAAAGGAAGAAGAGTAAGCGAAGTAAGGGTTTTCTTCAGCTTGGAGGCGAGAGTCTTGGCAAGGGTTTTGTAATTGTACCACTTCTGGTTTTTTCCGGTTTGGTCTTAATCTCGAACCGTGTCGGGGCCCCTCGTTCGCCGGTCTTGCACCTAAATTAATTCCAACCTCTTATAAATAAATACACACTAAAAAGAAAGGAACCCTAAAAGCAGATCTATTCAATCGTATCATCATGGACGGCGAAACATCCTTCACCCACGAAATCGACTACAATCCTAAACCCGAAGATGCTGGCACAATCAAAATCTATGCGAGTATTGTTGGCGTCGTTGATCATGTACTAACAACGTACCCAATTATATATCGTTCCGCCGACGATTACGATGCAGATTATCGTTCTGGTGGCAACCAACTTCTGAAAGACTTCTTGAAGGATGCTGGGATTGATACACAGGTCTTGTGTGACCTCTATTTATGTGTCGATGAAATTGTGTTTCTCTCGGGTCGGTATACTCCAGATTGTGCTTTGTCTGTAAGGATGACAATTGATCCCATTCCTCCTCAAATTGAGCAAGAAGAGGAGGTTGTTGCTGCGATTCCACCAGTCTCATGGAATCAGACCAATAATAGACCCGTAAGCAAGCTCGCTCTCATGTCCCTAGACCAGAAAATCTACGTCAAGAACAAGAATAGCTCTAAATGTGATGATGACACTTGCTCTATTTGTTTAGAGGAGTTTACTACCGGAAAAAGACTAGTTATCTTACCATGTGGCCACTTGTTTGATGCTTTTTGTGTCGCCGACTGGTTTAGTATCAACCATGTTTGTCCATTGTGCCGGTTCGAGTTGCCATATGAAACATGAAACCGCTGATTGATACAACTCCCTAGTGTTTTTATTTATCCTTTTTTTTTTTTTTTGGGCTAAAGTGTTTTTATTTATCTTACAAGTCAGTTTGTATTAAAATGACAAATTTTTCCATTAACTTGCCTTTCCATTGTTGGGTGTGTATACAGTCATTGACCTTTTTCGCTAGTGTTAATTCACCAAACAAACCTTTTGTCAAGGACCATGGCCATGGGTTTTATACTCTTTCACTAATTAAACTGTCAAATATAAAAAAATGAACCAAGGACAATCAGTCTTTGACACTTCTTACGCTATAATTACACTATTACAACTCCAATGCTCAACGTGGAAGAGGAAACATTTGATTACTTAGCTTTTATAAGCCTACAATCTCATACAAGAAAACTAATCTATGCACACTACTTTGTTCTTTGCATCTTGATGTTGAGATGGTAAAGTCCTGAGAGAGTTTTGTATAATATTGACGGCGAATAGCTTATTGCAGGCTTATTCTCAAGTAGGTTACAAGAAAAAGTATTAACGGCATAAGTCATCTTCTATATAGTTACTTTGCACTAGTAGTGGAATATGATTTCTATTTTTCGATGATCTCCCTAAATCTTTTCTTGATTGATAACAACAATGCAGGTCCTAGAAGTGGCCACGTCGTTACTATAGCAATGTATGCCAATAGCCAAATCGACTTCCGGCTGTATCTCGAAAGCTCATCCACCCTCTTCTTCAAAGGACCAAGTAAACTGCTATAAACTTGTGGAGTATTGACCTTATGTGGATGATTACTTGTCTTTTCATCAATTTGAGCACTATCCTCTTGTTCTGCATCAGCTCTTCTTGTGTCCACTTCACTTGCAGCAACAACCATCCTGTCTTCTCTAGCATCCACGAATGGTCCTTGATCAATCAAAGATCCCACTGGTTCGGGGATGATCTGCATCTGAAAGAATGATATGATGCATGTCTTAGAAATAGACTAGGAGTTGATGATGTCATGGAAATGGACTAAAACTCATTTCCCTCATACCTTCCGTCTTCTGTCTGCAAAGGGGCTGGAGAGTAGCACTTCAAAATATTCTTGCACAGCCCTTGCCCACCTATACATTACAGTTTCACATATTTTCGGTTACACTCCTAAGAGAAAGTCCTTGTGAGATGAGTATCTAAGAGCGTGGGTTTACGCAGATTGATTACCACATGCTTGTTGCTGTCATCCCTTCATAGTAAGCAAGATGACCACCATGTGTTGTGGTTGCCAGAACTATGTTTTGTTTGCCCTGCAAAATTTGAGACATTGGAATATCAGTTTCATGATACATGAAGACCCATCGCAGCGTGCTACTGAAAGATACAACCAAGAAACTCATCAAATTTTGCCAACAATGCCTAAAGCTGTTTCACTTCCTAATTTAGCCACGAATGAAACCCTCAATATAACAGAGAAACTACCAACTCCGTTTAACAGAAATATTACCAACTCAATTTACCAAAGGTAATCTTGTGAAAACTTCTATAGCACCCAAGAACAAAACCAACAACAAAACCAGATAAGAAAGACTTTCTAGAGCATCTCCTACTCTCCCATATGAAAACCAATTCCCCAAATAATCAGATCTTCTCAAATCCCCTAGTTAGACTACTGTTCCCTCGATCTAACTTCTGAATGTTAGTGAGAAGACGTGGCATTGCTTAACAGCTAAAGTACTCTTTCTGAAGACTTATCAGTGGCGGTACAAGGCTACAACATAGGAGAGCCGGTGTAAAACTGGGTCAACCAGAATTTTGATACAAATTAATCTAGTCCATCAGCTCTGGGGTCTTACCTACATTCATCCCAAGGAATAGCTTCCCTATTACAAACTGGATCGTCCAAAGCACTGGTACAAAGGAGTGGAACAGAGACATTTCCCACATATTGCGCACTGCTTGAACGTCTATAGTATGTATCAGTTGTCTGCATCATTAAAGATTGGATTTTCTACTGAAAGAGGGGATATATAAACAAAGGGTAAAGAGAATATGAAACAAACTGCACATCGAATTTGGCAACAAGTCTGGTGGCGTAGTTGTCAAACTCTCGAACTGAACGTGACTAAAACAAGACACAAGATGAATGGTGAATCTTTTAAGTCAATTTACTTGATTTGGCAAATAGATAGAAAATCAGAACCCACCTTCTTAATGCCTTCCCAATCGGCTATACGAGAAATGATGGAATGGTGCCTACAAGTACAACCATGTGTAAGGGAACAAGAAAGATGTAACTAAAGCAAGCAAAAGTAGGTAAGGATACAAAGTTAACAATACAAGACAAGAATTTAGACATATAATTGCGCGTAACCTTGTAGACCGATAGTAAGCATTCTGTCATACAATTTTTGCACGAGTTTGCGGTTGATAAATCGATCACATATCTGCAAAGAATATAATTTTAAACAGTAAGGCATGACGGTTTTCTTTTCTAGATTCTCTGGACCGATAATTATACTAGAAAAGACAATTTTTACACGGGTTTGCTTCATTCTCTTTTCCTTATACAACATTTTTTGACTAATATTGGAGTTTTTGATGTTGAGGCAGAAAGTCCTGTGAGATCTTTATATAGCATTGATGATAAATGGCAGAAACTCCTAAGTTTAAAGAAAATCCATTGCATATTCTGACAATCGCAGTTTTGAGTTACGAGTAACATAGGCATTAAAAAACATGACATAGCTAAAGCAAGCATTTCTAAATAAGCAGCAAAATTATTAGAGCAAAGAAGTCACCAAGTCAGCTACATCAGAAATCACCTTGGAATTGGAAGCTGTAAGTGACGAGGATGCTGGAAACTCCTTCCGAGAAATAAGATTATAAACTAAACATTATCCCACTGTAAAAATTTCAAACTGCACTGATCTCATTCTCAAAGTCAGTTTAGAAAGCAAATATACATATTGCAAAACAATAAGTCATAATACACAGATCCTAAGATCAATGAATCTTTCTTTTTTTTTTACTTTTTAGAAACAAAACAAACACCAATAGAAAACTCAATTACATGAACCACAACTCCTAGAAGTCTATATCACCTAAGCCACGATAACTCAAAAACATCCAAGTCACATTTTGTCCACCTCTATTGCCAAAGTAAAATCTTCATATCGCTTATGAATATCCATTTACAGGTTGACGCTCGATTTGATAATCTAGTAGTTTTTTGAAAGGTCAAGGAAGACTAAATGCAAGGTAAGATTCAGATTTAGCTATAACATCCAACAAAAAAAGACCCAGAAACTATATAGAGAAAACAATGGAGATGAATGTCAAAGAGAAAAAGATTTAACTTACACGAAGATATGCAGAGAGAGATGATTCCGTAGAACTTTTAGACTGGAGGGGAGACATTTGTGCTGGAGCAGTAAAGAGCTCAGTTTAGTTGACGAGAAACAAAACGAGTATCCATGCTGCTTCTATTAGCCTATTAGGAACCAATTGTAATGAAATAACTAGCTTTTACCTGGTCACAAAGATGGCAGTTGGATTGCCCGGAGATGGAGGATTCTGCGTCAGCAGTGAAGCATGTGGACCAGCTTTTGAAACATCATCAGGGTCACTTCACTTGCAGAATATATTTCAACCTCTTGCCGCTTGATCAAGTCCATGTTACTCTGAAGGACTTCAATCTCTCCAAAAGGCAACCTCAACTTTAGAGCCTGAGGGCCAATAGATATTGCCTCGTCCTTCTTAAATTTAAGGAAAGGCATGCAAAGCTTCTGAATTTGTTTAAAGTTTTCTGATTGTCCCTCCTTCTGCAATATCTCCCTTCGTTCTGCAAGTATCTCTGCATCAGGGGCAAAACGACAGGTTTGTTGGACAAATTTGCTTTGGCAGAATCTTGAGGCAGTGAGCTCTCCATCCATCGAGCTGCTCATTCAAATATATGAGGCCTTTTAACATCCCCTCTGGCACTGCTGTAACTTGAGCAGCTTTCTTAGCAGCCTTCTTGGAACCTAAGAGCTGTTTTTGTAGAAGCTTTCTCATTAAGACTATAGAATCTTGCAAATATTTGTTAGCACTCTTGAGAACCAAATCTGGCTCATCTGATGTAGGCCAGCCTGCTGTTACCACACAACCTTCCTTCTTAAAAAGTTTCCTCCATACATATTCTGCAAACTGGGGACGGATTGGTTCAATGAGGTGTGTTTGCACATCCATGAAGTGCAGTATCAAATCATGGTTCATACCGCCACTGCCACAAGAGAGTCCATACTCATCTCGTGCAGCTTGTAAGTCGTAAAACCCATTCTTAAGTGCCTCCCTAAACAAACAATCTTTGTACGCTTTTTCAGTCAATCTGATAGCAATGTTCATGTCATTTTCAAACACTTTATCAGCATATCACAACTCTCCTCCTGAGTTTCAGGAGCTTGCTTGATGGTATCATCTTGAGCAGAGAACACAGGAGGGTTACCAAACTGTTGAATCTCACGAGAAAGCTTATCCGCAGAAGCCTTAATTGGCATACCAGTACAGTGGAAACCAAAAGGAAGAAGCACATTGGCATCTCTTAGTCTATGGTAAGCAGAAGCAAAATCAACCTTAGAGAGTGAGAAGGCATGGCCAGTGTGTAGATAACCATTCATACAAGGGAAAGGAAAAGTGGAGAAGAACTTTTCTTCTGGCTTAGGAAGATTCTCACGAGATTCAGATTTGAATACTTCATCATCTTCCCACCATTTTCGAACTGCTACCTCAATTTCAAGAAGACGATCTCTCCTTGCGTAGCTTTTAGTTTCAGATGACGCCATTAAGTGACAGTGCCTGCCCCAAACATAAATCAAACCTCAGTTCTTGCATAAAGATGATCGAAACAAGAGCAATTTGAGTCGTCGAGTGAATTACAAAAACAAAATTGGAATCTCTCTTAGTGGAAAAGCAAAAGGAGAAGATTTGAATACCTCGGAGATAAAATTCCAGGAATCACGAATCGAGTCCACCACGAAAGCAATCGGAGAGACTGAGTCAGTGGGGATCCTCTTCTCAGTAGCAGTCCAAAGATTCAGAGTTTACCCCTTTTTTTTTTTTTTCCTTTCAATTTTAGAGATGTTGAGCCAATAATTTTACGAGTTAGTTAATTAATCAAATAAAATATTTCTACCAAAAAAAAAAAAAAAAATTAATCAAATAAAATACGAATACGAGAAATTATTTAAGTGTCATTTACATTTCTTTTTACATCCCTAATCTTTTACTCACCGGTGACGCGAATTTAGGGTTTACGTTGCGTTCCGTTAAGGTCAAAGAGATTTTAAAACAAAACCCTCCGTGTCTGAAGATCACGATACGAGTTCACCGCCGGAAACAACAAGAGGCGCGAGTCGATCAAGGTCAATTTTTTATATTTCTTCCCCGATCTTTTACAGGTTTTGATCATCGTCATGGCTTGACCAGAGTTCCATAGTTTTTGGAAGTGCCCATCATCTATTCTGTCTTTTAATTCTTTTTCAGATCATGGATTTGGAAAAACTACTTTCTGAATCACAAAAGCTTGCCCAAGAAGAATGTCATTCAGAAGTCAGTCCTCTGCATCTTGCGGCCACTTTGATTTCAGATAAAAATGGAATTTTTTTTCAAGCTATCACTAAGCTTGGAGGGGAAGGTGCTGTTTCATCAATTGAAAGGGCTCTTAAGAGAGCTTTAAAACAACAAATACAGTCTCAACCTCCTACACTCTCTTCTGATGTTGCACAAAAGAAGGGAAAGAAGAAGAAGAAACGCATTCTTGAAAACTCTGCAGTATTGTTGTTGAGAAATGGTGCCAAAAGTGTGGATGATTTGATTTTGGGTCTTCTTGAAGATAGATGTATCATGGAAGCCTTGAAAGAAACTGCTGTTCAACCGAAAATGTTGATGCGTGTGGTGAAACAACTCCGGGAACCAAATTTTCTGGCCCTGCACACATACGGAACAGACTTTGTGGCGACATCACTCCTCATCGACCCTGTCATCGGGAGAGAAACAGAGATCGATAACGTAATACGTGTTCTCTTAAAGAAGAATAAAAACAATCCTGTATTGGTTGGAGAACCCGGCGTTGGGAAAACTGCTGTCATTGAAGGGTTGGCTCAAAGGATACGCTTAGGAAATGTTCCAACACCTCTGCAAGGTATAAGAATCTTTGCTATTAGTTTAGTTGCATTAGCAGCGGGGACTGGGAATAGAGGTGATTATGAAGAGAGGCTGCTAGGTGTTATAAAAGAAGTAGAAGAAGCTAATGGGAATGTCGTCATGTTTTTTGATGAGATTCACATGCTCCTTGGTGCCGGTGGTGACGGTTCAAATGATGCTGCGAATATGCTCAAGCCCATGCTCGCTAGAGGTTCGTCTCGGTGCATTGGCGCAACAACTATTGAAGAATACCAAACCTACATTCAACGAGATGCCGCATTTGAAAGAAGATTCCAGAGAGTAAACGTGCGGGAGCCCACTATCTCTCAAACTATCGAAATACTTCGCGGGCTGAGAGACATGTACGAGAAATATCACAAAGTGAAGATAGAGGATATGGCTCTCGTGTTTGCCGCACAACTCTCTTCCCGATATATCACAGGTTTGATGGATTAGTCTGATTTTGTAGTAGTGTCTATTGATGTTCAGCTGATGTTTAACTCTTGTATTCTCGTGTGTTTTTGTGTAGATCGTTATTTTCCAGACAAGGCTATTGACGTGCTTGACAATGCATGTGTGAATGTTCGAGTGACACTCGAAGGGAGCTCTGTTGGACCGGCTAATATTTCTGAGGCGGTAAGCCAAATGAGTGGAATCCCGGTTTCTAAAATTGGCCGAACCGAGAAAGAGAATCTTATAGGCCTGGCAGAAAAGCTCCACGAGAGAGTGGTTGGACAAGATGAAGCAGTAAATGTGGTTGCTGATTCGATTCTGAGATCAAGGACCGGAATAGGAAGTCCAGGGAAACCGATTGGATCGTTTCTTTTCCTCGGGCCTACTGGAGTAGGCAAAACGGAGTTGGCCAAGGCTGTGGCCGAAATTCTGTTTCAGGGGGAGAAAGGACTCATCCGTATAGATATGACAGAGTATATGGAAGAACACACGGTTTCCAGACTCATTGGGGCACCACCGGGGTGAGCTTATTTCTCTAACCTTTACTTACTCCTCTCTCCAAATCAATCCATACTTACTCACTCGAGCAGCGTCTCTGATTTTTGTTTCTGCTTTTATTCAGGTATGTTGGCTATGAGAAAGGTGGACAGCTTACAGATGCTGTCCGTAAAAGACCGTACTGTGTCATACTCTTGGATGAGGCAGAGAAAGCCCACACAGCAGTTTTCAACACACTTCTTCAAGTGTTTGATGATGGCAGATTAACCGACGGGCAAGGACAGACTGTGGACTTCAAGAATGCAGTGATAATTATGACCTCAAATCTTGGTGCAGAGAAACTGGCCTTAGCCCTTAATAGTGAGATTTCAATGTCAGTTGCCCGGGGACGTGTGATGGAAGATGTCAAACGGTTTTTCAAACCTGAACTTCTGAATAGGCTGGACGGTGTAGTGATCTTTGAGCCTCTCTCTCACAAGGTGAGGAGGAAAGTAGCTGAGCGACAAATGAAATCACTTAAGGACCGGCTCATGCAAAAGGGCATCACTTTGGCATGGACAGATTCTACTGTCGACTTCATTTTAAAAAAGTGTCATGACCCGGTATGTAGTATGTAACAGTTACAGACAATGAGACACTAAACAACCAACTAACAAAAACTTTTTTTTTGTAAATGTGTAGGGGAATGGGGCGAGGCCCATCCAAAGGTACATCGAGAATATGATTGTCACCCATCTCTCTAGAATGATCGTTGAAGATGAAATTGGTGAGAACTCATGGGTATGCATCGATGGGAGTGACGCTTCGACTGAACTTATCTACCAAGTGAGAGACGAGAAGATGATTGATTAGATAGTTAGACTTTAGATGGAAATTGGAAAAATCATATAGATAGAGAATATTCTTTTTGATATGCATAGATAGAGAATATATACAAAAGCATAATTAGGCGAACTGATTTTTGTTTGACAATTTGTGACATATGAAAGAAAAAACTGATGTTGTTTTGCCATTTGGCAATGATTTTTTTGATAAAAATTTGGCATTGAAGATCTTTTGGATTTCTTCTAGCCATCTTTATCATGCTTGCTTACGCATGGTTCAAGCTGTTTTTTTTTTTTTTAATAACACTGAAGCATTCTTATGAATCAAGAGACTTGTAACCAAAGTAGAAAACCAAAATAGAAAGGAGGATACCAGTAGGTACCGCAAAGAGAAAGGTCAAAACAGGAGCTATAATTTGAGTCCAGCATAAGGAGCGTGATAAAGATGAGAAACGATCTCTTAATCTCTTAAAGGGCATAATCCCTATAAAACATATGGAAGGTAGAGATTGTACCCCAAAGCCTCACAAGGCTCAGTCCGATTCAAAGGTTGCTTTCGAATTAATGAGATTCTGACTTCCACTCGCCAACTGCTCCTACAAAACTTAAAATGTCTAAGAGTAAATGCCGAAACAGAGGATTGGTATGTGGGTGAAGAAGAAGAACCACATGGAGTGGATCAAGAGATTTGGAGTTCTTTTAAGAGATTTTTGAGCCAAAAGAGAGTGAATGAATCAAACAAGTCAAGGAAGAATCAAGAGAGAAGAAGAGGAGACAAAGAAAGATGATCCAAAGAGAGAATGACACTTGATCGACCAGCCGGTCGATGGGGTGGTCGATGGGAGCCAACAGCACCACACGGACGAAGAGCAATCGAGCGACCCATCGACCGATCAAAGGCTAGCTAAGCCGGACCGCAGGGCAGATTGATCGACCACTTGGTCGATTTACCGATCGATTGGACCCCATCCGTGACGACGTCCTAGCTCCCATCGACCAAGCCATCGGTTGATCACGCCCCAGGTAAGTTTTTCTTCTCCTTCTTTAAAAAAAAAAAAATTTAAACACAAAAAAATTTTAAACCCACGAGTCTTCCTCTCTTTTTTCTTTCTTCTTCTTCGTTTGGTTCTTCTTCCTTCTCTCACTCTTCACACACACACACAACTCTCTCAATTCTCACTTGTTTTTCAAAATTCAAAGTCCAAATTCACTTAATTTCTCCTCAAGATCACGTTTCTAGCTATCTCTTTCCCTAATTCACAAGGTAAGTTCTTATTTTCTCAATTCTCTTTAACTTCCCATAAGTTTCTAAAAATTAGAGTTTCTTGAAATCGGTCGATTAAGAGCTCGATTAGTAACTTTTGTGTTAGTTTAGGACTTTGTGATGCTTGGGTATGGATTGTTAGTGTTCAATTTGCAAGCTTTGTTGAGAAAATTGAGTTTTGATGGTCTAGGGTTCATGGGTTAGAAAAGTGACGAATTGGTGAATTATTGTTGGGAGTTTGGGGCTTTTGATCCTCATGTCTCACTCTTGAGTTGCAATAGTGCTACCTTACTCTTTGGTTTCAATTCTCTACACTCATTACATTTTAAAGGTTTTCACAATTGGAAATTCTAAGTGTTCATGAGGATGTGAGTGTATTGTAGAATTTGAACATCAATTATGTATTGTTGTGTATTGTGGTTGTTGTTTAAGAGTTTAACAATGCTAATGGCTACCACTTTGTGTCTCGCTTAAGTGTCTTAGTGACAATTGAGACATGTACTAAAATGTCTTCTATACTCTTTCTCTTGTCACTAAATTTGTTTTGAGATTCTTATAGGCACAATGGCGGGTGGAACAAAATCACAACCCAAAAGGCAAAAGAAAACAACAACCGCAAATGAGACACAAACCACACCGGTTGTTCATTGGACCACGGAAGAGAAGATGGCTCGTCGCAAGATGTCACAAGTCATGCCACTCCCAACGCGTTTTGCAAACCGCGCAATTCTTGAGAGGATGGGAGTGCTTGATACATTTGATGAGCTTCTAAAGAAGATGGGACTTAGTTTTTTCGGGACAATGGATGTTCCCACGTTCCCATTGCCTACCTTGGACTTCTTGTTCACCATGCAATACACATTCGCGAACCCAAAAGTTCCAATAGCCAAAGAAGGGATCATCCACTTCAAGATCAAGAACATGGGGTACTCGATCTCTATTCCCGACCTTTGTGAGGCATATGGATTCGCCAACAACAACTCTATGTGTTTCCCACAATTCAAAGGGATTCACAAGCTTTGGAATGTGATTGCTAACGGGAACTTTGTTGGGAGCTCCGCCAAAATTAAGAGAGTCCGTCATCCCGTAATCCGCTACGTCTTGAAGCTCATTGCACATGCCTTCTTTGGGCGAAGTGACACGGCCGCCACTACGGTAACCGAGTTGTGCTTCCTCTTCCAAGGATTGAAAGACGTGTTATTGGATTTTGGAGAAGATGCGGATAGTGGAAAAGAGAAATGATCAAGAATTTGGAGAGTGGAAAAGGCCTTAATGTCTAAAAGTTTTGGGGTTTGATTAGGAAAAGAGATGGTGATTAAGAAAGGGTAGAAATAGGAGATTGACATCAAAGGGTGGGTAGAACAACAAGAGTTAAACTTTGTATGCGTAAATTGTTCTCGATCTTAGATAGATTTCACTATTGTCTAGCATTCCCTTTCTTGAGAGTAAGCCACCAAATCTTTAAATCTTTTCGAAACCACCTCAAAAGCTTTCACCCGAACCGATTGAGAATGATTCACTTGCCATTTGCGAGACCGCGCCAAAAACTTAAATGAATGTGAAAGAGATGTTTCAATTTGATTGCTAGTCTTTGCTAATAGTTAGGGGCTGAAATAGAGTTTTGCTATAAGATGAGTATGATGAAGTACAAAAGAGTATGATGTTTGATTTGAGCAACTTTGAACTATTTTCATGGACTTTGACTTGAACCCTTTGCTTGACATTTTGTGGTTATGAATCCCCGCCTTAAACTTTCTCCTCGAATCATTCATGTTTTTGTTTGCTTGTGGACAAACAAAGGATAAGTTTGGGGGAGTTGATATCTTGTGTTTTTAGTGTTTTAAACCCATTCATTCTATTCATTTTGATTTGCATTTAGTCTTGTTAGGTTGCATTTGCATTGCATTTTCCTCTCATTAGGTACCATGGAGTGGATCAAGAGATTTGGAGTTCTTTTAAGAGATTTTTGAGCCAAAAGAGAGTGAATGAATCAAACAAGTCAAGGAAGAATCAAGAGAGAAGAAGAGGAGACAAAGAAAGATGATCCAAAGAGAGAATGACACTTGATCGACCAGCCGGTCGATGGGGTGGTCGATGGGAGCCAACAGCACCACACGGACGAAGAGCAATCGAGCGACCCATCGACCGATCAAAGGCTAGCTAAGACGGACCGCAGGGCAGATTGATTGATCGACCACTTGGTCGATTGACCGATCGATTGGACCCCATCTGGTGTAAATTTAAGTATCTCCTCCCAGATGCCTTGATCGAACATCTGAGTCCAATCCAGGAATGTGAAGTCAAATGTAATAGTCAATCCAATACCTTTCTTCGAATTTGTACCATTTCATAAGTGTTTTTTGCAGCTTCCACAAGTAAACGGTTAGAAGGGTATTTCATATGTATAAGTCAATTTGTTATTTGGTTCATATACGTTTCCATGTTAGGTGCGTTATCAGGAGATAACAGCGGAAACATCGTATTTGGACAAAGTGTTGTCAGAAGGTGTGGACAGAACCACATAGTTAGCGGATGTCTCAATGCACAATATGTACCAAGCTATGAGGAGATAGTGCCATTTGATAGTTGTGGTCGGCGTTTTTGAAGTTAAAAGAAGAGAGTAGAAGAGTTAGAGTTGTGAAACAGTTAATTCTTTCATACTTGTTAACATTTCCCCCTGCATAAATGTCAGTATTAGTACAAAATTGTGTCTTATGTGAATCCAATCTTTTAAAACCACACAAACTTCTCAACGATTCTTAATATATATTCATTACATGGATCTTGCTCCTCTTATGTTTGAAAACTAGTGTCTATATTACCAAGTTTCGCGCCATTCCTCTTCTTTATAATTCGCGACCGCATAACAACATACCAAATCAACCACTGCCATAAAGATTATCCGATCCTCTGTTTGCTTCCTCGTATAGTCGTATGTTCTTGAACTCAGATGCTGAATCAACATTAGGATTTATCCCCGCAAGCTTCATTATGTTCTCAATCTCTTTCTCAACCTCACCCATCGATGGCCTCTCCTCTCCTTACGTCTCCACGCATCCATAGGTCATACAAGGTACTTGATTTATCCAGCTTCTTCTTCACCTCCATCACCACTAGTTCAGTTTTCACAATCGGGCTTTTACTGGTTAATAACTCCAGCATCAACACTCCAAACGCATACACATCGGTCTTCTTGGACAAATAGATTCTTCATGTAGTATTCGGGATTTATATAGCCCTAATTGCAGAGATATTGTGAGTTAAGATGTATGTGATAAAGAGAGAAATAAGCATGATTGATATCTCTACTTACCATGGTTCCTTTCATTTGAGTTGACTCATGAGCTTCTCCCACAAGTTTGGATAGGCCGAAATCTGCAACCTTTGCCGACAGACTTTCATCAAGTAGTATGTTGCTGGATTTAACGTCTCTGTGTATGATCGGAAGCATTCTCATGGAGATAAGCCACAACCCCTTGCTTGCACCAAGTGCTACTTTGAATCCTTCTTTCCCAATCCAGATGAATCCCACTCTTACCTGCATAATTGCGTACCCAAAATCTGGATTAAGAGTTTAGAACCCTAGAATCACCGAGAAGTTATTAACAATCGAAAAAGTAGTTCTCTTTCTTTTCTTTTCTTTTTTCATCAATCGAAAAAGTAGCCCTCTATGTTTGTTTCCTCTTTTGTCGAAACGAAACCATCTTCAAAAATTCCAGGAGAATAACGAAAACTCCAAAAATTAAATTAAAACACAGTTACTGGGCTTATTAGAGTAATGAAAACACGGTTACTCTCTTTCGGATATTGGGCCTTATTGGGCTTTCCTAAAACATTAAGACAATTAGACTAATTAGTGGCTTAATGATGAAACTAAACATAGTTTACGAAGGTGTAAGAGTTACACTGTCAGTCTGTCATGAATCAGTTTTTTGATGGCAATGAAAAAAAAGTTTTCTATATCAATTTAATTTTGGAAAAAAATGTCATTTGAATCCCGAACTTTAATTATCGTCGAAAAAAAGTCTCAACTTTCGAAATGGTGAAATAAAATCTCAAACTCTTGTGGGATATCCAAATAAATCGCAAACTTTGTCTAATATTGCCAATTTAGGCACGAAGTTAAATCAATTCCGAGAACGGCTCGACGGATCTCTAATCTCTGACGCCTCTGTAATTTTTTGCGTGTTACTGTAAGCTTCTCTCGTTCGTTGTTTCTCTCGTTCGTGATTTCACTTTTAATTGCATGTCATGATCCCTAATCTCTCTTTTCTTTGTTTTGTGCAATGAAACTCAAGTAAGAACAAAAAGTATTTCATAAAAGGTTACTTAACATTTTCTATTGCCCCTAAATTTATTCTGGAAATCTCAAAACCCTCTACTAATCTTTAGTACCCCTCGTTTTAATGAAATGACGAAACTACCCCTTTGATATTTGTTAAATGAATTTTGAACGCCTTATTTGTACCTACCAATTATACTGGTATCCCCTAGTATTCTCTAGTATTACCCGGTATTACCCTAGTATTACTATCTCCTAGTAGTACCAATTATACCATGTTTACCTAGTATTAGCCTATTATGTGGTAATACCTAGATATACCCTAGTAATACTAGTTACACCCCGCTTAGTGGAATTCGAACCCTGGACGTGCGCGCGTGCGCGCGGAGCTCGCTACCATTGAGCTACTGTGTTTTCCGTTGAACACTTACCGATTTAATTATATTTAACCCTTAACACCCGAAAACAACCTTCATTAAGGGCAATTTTGTCTTTTTACCATTGAAGGAGTTTTGAGATTTTATTTTCCCTTATAAGGGCATCTCAGCCTCTGTCTCGACAAATATCCTTTATCTCTGATTTTGCTCCTGTAATTGTAAACCAAAAACCAAGCATACATTATTATAAATATATATGCTGCAATTAATATCTCTAAATGCATATTATAATTTTTTTAAATAAGTCACAATGAGTTTTTTTTTGTGGGAAGAGAAAGAATCAACGAACATTCGTTCGTGATGCTTGTAAAAAATTTGAAAATTAACAGTGGATAATGTATATTATATCGTAAGTATAAACATTTAATCTTATTTATGTAACTGACTAACCAGTGATCAAGAACATTAAAACGATAGAAACCGCAATGAAAGAATATGGAGATCTTCGAATATCCATTAGTTGTT
This sequence comes from Arabidopsis arenosa, assembly GCA_905216605.1. Classification (NCBI taxonomy): domain Eukaryota; kingdom Viridiplantae; phylum Streptophyta; class Magnoliopsida; order Brassicales; family Brassicaceae; genus Arabidopsis; species Arabidopsis arenosa. The sequence goes on along the minus strand of LR999453.1, from coordinate 8,179,321 downwards.
TCTTTGAATTTTTTTTTTTAATCACTAATATCTTGTGAAGTGTTGATGTTTTTGAAGTAGTTCTAGAAATTTGAAGCTTCTTATATAGGCAAATTCTGAAATCTGAGTCATGCATATATCTATTAAAATGTGATTGTCTTTTGCCTTTTGGCAATAAATTGAGGTGTATTAAAAGATAGATTTGGAGTGATTTTTATTTAAATGACAAATCCTATGTTATTCAAACATAAATTATAATATGTATGTTAAAACTAAATGTTATTGGATTAGTGATTTGAAAATGAATAATCAAATCCACTGTTACGTAAAACATTTAGTGGATTTGAATGATTTAAGTGAGATTTAGGGGATTTCTTAGTTAAAAATAAAAAGATCCAAATCACATGGTTTTAGGTAAGATTTTATGAAATTTTAATAACAAATTTCCTAATTCACCAAAATCATTTCAAAACTCATTAAAACTCAAATCACTCTAAAATCTAAATTCATTGTTCAATACACTTAGTTTAAAATGATTTTAACTGTTTGTATAATAAATATTTATAACTGAACTAAACATGAATGAGTTTGCATGAGTACTGAACTTCTTTTAGGTATAAGAAAGATTATGATCATCTTTAACAAAGAGTAATTTAGGTTTGTTCGGTTGTGTGAGAGTAATGTTAAGTCTGTTTAGAGCTGATCTGTTTTTTTAGTTAATGTAATTTGCTATTGCCTTTCTTCTTTTTCATAAATTCGTCCTTGGTGGGAGATTGATATTTGGACCAGATGTTATGTGGTGCAGGTTTTTAGTAACCTTAACTTCAAGTTTCAAGTTTAAGACTTTAAGTATTTAATGTTTGAATTTGGTTTTTAGACATTATTATCTTTCATTATGTGTTATGACTTTAAGTGTTTAATGTTTGGACTTTGTAAGATTGAACTTCAACATGTCTCGGATTTACATTTGCAATTTAGGTAATTTCAAAATTATTTTTGAGTTTTTAGGGTTATTTAGGGTTAATTCGGTTTATTTCGGGTTAATTCGAATTATTAACCCGAACCGAACTGGATCCCATCAATAAAAATTTTGGTTTATTCTCGAGTTACAAATAATTTTACATAATCGATCTGAACTCAATTAAACCCAAACCGAATCCGAACCGATTACCATTCGGATTCTAAACAGTTCTATCCGAATAACCCGAAATCCGAATAAACGTCCAAACCCAAAACCGAACTCCCAGGCCAACCTAAAAACATTAGTTATATTTATACTTATAATATCCGAAATACCTAAAATTACAATCATAAATCCGAATATACTAGGTATTTTTGAGTAATTCGGATACATTTGGATATATTTGGTTAAAAAGTAACTAATGATGTAGTTTTCTTTTGGGTAATTTTAGTATTTTTAGATATTTTTGGTTATATTTGGGCAAAGAGTAATCAATGTATTTTTGAGAAATCGGGTATTTCGGTTAGATTTGGGTATATACGAGTAAAAAACCCGAACCCGAAAATATTTCGGGTATTTTTTGGTTATTTTCGGGTATTTTGCTTTTTTATTAAAATACCCGAACCGAACCCGAACCGAATTTTTAGAATACCCGAATAGGTCTCGACCCCCTACCCGAATAAACCCGATACCCGAAAAAAAGAACCGAATCCGAACGGGTACCCGAATGCCCAGGCCTAGAGAGAGATATCAAATAAACAGTCCCTTGTGGTATGTTTCTTTGACCTTTTCATGAATATGACTTTACAGCTTTTAGTTTTTTTTTTTTTTTTTTTTTTTTTTTTTTTTTTTTAATGCTTTCGCAGCTTTTAGTTTTTTAACTTATCTATTACGAGTATTTACTAGTCTATATACGTTAGTCGCAAGTTTGCAATCTGTGATCTCCTAATCGCCTCTTTCTTCTTAAATGAGAATTACCATGCGGACAAGCAACGGAATGTGATTTTAAAAGGCACACAAACTTAATCAAATGCAACGTATATATTTTCTTTGGTGAAAGTGATTGAAATATGTAATTGTGTTATAGGTAAAATTGTATAATTGAATGCATCTTATATTTTACTATTAGTATCACATATGAAACTTTTATAACTCACAAAAATGTACATGTGGAATATGTTATCAGGTTTAAACATGTGTATTTTATCTTTGATAAGTTGATGAAGATCTGTTTCCATAAACAAGAGGCACATAGAGATAGTTCAAAGACATTAATTTAATTTTAATCAGATCTTACAAAGTGAGATTGTCAAGAGGCACATACGTAGGTAGAGATAGTTCAAGGACGTGGGATGTTCCTTGGTGCCCAAGGAAGCTTCTCTAGGTCAACAAATAACTCTCTCGCCAAATAATGACCGTAGTTGATGTAATGATCCATAATAGCTTAATTCTGTGAAGAGTTATTCTTTTGAGAAAAACCAGACGGGTCAACCAACGTTATTGGGAACTCGGTTTAACTTTTGGTTTGTTATAACACTTAAAAAAGAAGAAGATTGATGACTAGCTATGTATTTTTTTTTCTCCCTTTTTGTATAGCTTTGGAATTGTTGAGAGTGGGCATAATTAATAGAAACTTTATGATAATTCTTTTTCTTTCGCTTCCCTCCAAATCTTGTTGATGGGATTGTGTGATTTTGATTGATAGACTTCAATTATGAATGCATAGAGAGTATTTGCGAGAAGGTGAATCCAAGTCGGTATTGTCTTTTTGTTGTTGTTGTTGTTGTTGAAATGTTAGTAATCGAGAATCTCCATGGAAGGAGAGAGCGAAGGAGGAAGAAGAAGATAAGATATTTCTGTTATTACTTCCTCAATCGTAAAATGTGTACATGGTTAAGCTTATATACTAAAGAAACTAAACCAGATACAATAACCAAAGTAAACCAATTCTACTCATATTCTAATACTCCCCCTCAAGATGAGAAGGGATTCTCATCTTGGACATGAAAACTTCAACTAGTCTTGGTAAAGAATGATCCAAAATTCTCAGTCCAATAATGCCAATGTCGATGCTCTGTCCTTGTAAAAAAAAAGTGAAGCCACCTTTGATGTTGCAGTAGCAGCTATGTGCTCCAAAGAACAGTGGCGATCTTGTGCCAACAATATCCATAGAGGAACTTGACGCACAAATTTGGGCAGCAGCAGAAAAAAGAGCGAGTGAGTATACCGGATGTGAAACAGGATCCTTAAACAACCTCATCAAACACTTGCATACAAAGCTTATTGTTTGAGAAATAGATGCCACAATTTTCACTGTCATCTTCACCACAGTTTCATTGTACCCATCAACACTACTCCAACTTTGCTGAACCACCACTTCATGGCAATCAAGTCCATACAACATAGGATTTGGCCTTAGATGTGGCTGTAGTGGATTTTATGTCAACAGCAACTCAAGTGTTGCACACAAGGCAAACACAACATCACTGTGAATCTCTATCCTCCTACATGCAATCACAACCAATAGAAAACACTTCAACCAGCCAAAGAGTTCTTGCGGAAAGCACAAACCATGTCCAGCAAAATCAAAATCTGCCATCATAAGGAGGAGCCAACACTCGCAATCCTCCAGAGTTTATTAACATTTCCACATAAACTTCATAAACCAGTAACTCCAATTGCAGAAAGCCATAGCAATCATCTCCATAGAGGTCTAAGCAGCTTATAACAACAGCAAACTTAAAATTCTCCCCCTGTCTTAAAGGATTCTGATGCCTAAAACTACTTTCTGAAACTGTATATTGGTCATGAACAACACCAAACCATAAGGTGGATGACTCAACAAAGAATCTAAATCTTGTGAACTTGCAGAAGTCATAAATGAGAATCAAGCAATTCTTGTTGCATCCTCTAGAAACTTGCTGCTCATATGTTCGGAATGTGAAGACAAGATACTCTAGCAACATTACTAACCATCTGTCACCAATTCCATATTCAAGATTCTGTTGAAAACTTCCTATCGAAACCTTCATCTCTCTAATAACACATCCACATTCCAAAAAATCTCCATATTGAAACAACATCATCGACAGAGATATATCTAGAAGCTATATGCTTAGAGAGAGATTTCAGAAACTGTACCAAACCAACAAAATTGCATCGCGGAAGCAAATCGGAACAATTCTCCGGTGGTCGAGATAGAGATCCAAAGATATAACCATCAAATCCAGAAGAAACACGATTGATAACAATCGAAGAAGAATCACGACACAGAATCTCTCGATGCGAACGAGATCTACAAGCGCGAGGTGAAACATTCTCTGGATCAGTAGTTGAGTTGCGATTTCTGGGTTTGGATCGTTTCTTCGTCATCGGAGGAAACACACGATCAATGGATAGAAGAAAGATGACTACAACAAGCTGAAATCGCATCATGAACTCCAATCTTGACGAAAATCAAGCTCAAATCTTCGAAATTGACCGTACGACGCCGTAATCTTCGAACGGACACTGTCGCATTAACCGGAATCGAGATCGGAGTTGAATTGCCGGAGAATTTAGGTCATGAATCGGTTGAGCTTGGGCTCAACGCTCTGATACCATGTTAGTAATCGAGAATCTCCATGGAAGGAGAGAGCGAAGGAGGAAGAAGAAGATAAGATATTTCTGTTATTACTTCCTCAATCGTAAAATGTGTACATGGTTAAGTTTATATACTAAAGAAACTAAACCAGATACAATAACCAAAGTAAACCAATTCTACTCATATTCTAATAGTAACTAACTAGAGAGTATGATCGCATGGTGTTCCATACATGATACATATGTGAATGGCCATTGTTTAACAACTTTGCATGTCCTAAGCTTTTCATTGTGTGTACTGTTTCAGTGTTATAATTTTAAAATTTATGGGACAATCAACATTGTTTGTCCCACGTTCCACCTAAGGAAGGGGGCCGATAATTTAAGGTTTGGGACAGATCATTGACACCTAGAATAATTATTGTCTAATTCCAAGTTATTTGTCTAATCTTAATCTTATATGTAAGGAATACGCATTGACGTTAATTTCCACGTTTCAATGCAACAGTGGCCACAACGCAATGGGACAGTGAGAGATTTCTCTTTTGTTATCTGCATCTTGATTCGGACATGAAATCTAAACATCGATAAAGATGGGACACGACGAAACGTAGAAAGTGGCAAACAAAGCTGATAATATCTAAAAGGAGATATATCAGATAAACAATCCCTGGCGATAAATTCTCAAGTCCCTTTGACCTTTTCATCATATGAATTCAACTTTTTTGTTTACTTTAATATTTTGGGGGATGAGTGTGAGAAACTGAAATTGAGTTTAGGATTTATACACATAGTAGGAACTTCGCAATCACGATTTGCCACACCACTGCTTTTTAAGTGACATTATAATGTGGTCGACATAAAAAACAATTGATTTCGAAAGTCATACTTAATCACATGGTCGCAGCATGTTTTCATATACGAAAAAGTAACAATATTCGTGGAATTCAGTGATATATGTGTAATTATTTGTTTATAGGTTCATTATGAATTAAGTATGTATAAAACTTGTGGTACTTCGTTACTTACTTTTAAAGAATCTTACATTATATTAGTACTAATGTTGGAACTTGGAACATACTTTAAATAACAATTGACATGCAAAGTACGAAACATATGCATATCCTTATTTTGTAAACGTTAAACGATCATCTTGAAATTATATAAGTCATTTATTCATCGCTAAAAAGTAATCTATATAATATGAGTCAATAATTCAAATCATTCAACCATACATTGATAAACGTCACAGCTGAAGAGAAAAAAAAACGTCACAGCTATATTTTGATATGTGAACTATCAAATATTTTGCGTTCTTTTGCATTCACTAACTAGGCAATCAATCAACAATTAAATTGTGTTTCATAAACTGGCGAGCGATTAAAACACTAATATTTTTATCCGTGGAAAATTTAACCGTTCACCAGTTTATGAAACATGTTGTCAGAAATAATTGCATAACCAACGACGACAAAACGAATAAGAAATCATCGTGTTATCAAATTTGTAATAGTAGGTAACAGTCATACATGAATTAATCAAATTTGTTTTAAAAGCTTTTAAAATTGTTTTATGTTTTTAATAATATTTTCCATGAAATAGCTCTCTAATGTGTGTGACTTTTTGAAAGGATGTTTTGTACCTTTATCTATTAACGAATCTAAAATTAAAATATTCCCATTTTGTTAAATAACATATATAGTTGACTTAATTATAGAAAATGAAATTTAGTAGTATACTCTATTACGCAGACCAATGTTTATTATTTTTCAAAGAGCTGACGAAAACATATTGACCGATTCTAATCTCTTATTTATGTACTTGCACATTAATTAGCTTCTTGATATTTCGATGGCCGAAGATAGCAACTTGTTAATGTTACAGTTGGATTTATTTTATTTAAATTTTCTCAACGAGAGAATCATTAAATATACAATCAATTCTATGTGTTATGAAAACTGATATTCATTGATATCATCATCTGCCAAAAAACAATGTACAATCTATATATAAAAATTCAAAAACTAACGAAAAATTTGAAGTTAACTAATTCATATTAAAAATTACACAAAGAAAATGAAAAGACCTATGGACATAATAAACTACATGACTAGCTAGTTTACTCAAAACACAAGATCTATTGACTAATCTCTACGAGGAAAAAAAAAAAATATTGACTAATCTCTACTTGACATTCGTTTAGCGGATACATAAAACAAACTATAATAAAGTTTGAAAGAGACCAAAATATGTGAGAGAATATTCTGAAATTCGAATTAAGAACATTAAAAGAGGAAAATATCAGCATTAAAATCTGTGATCATATAATTTGAAACTCAAAAACAAAAGAAAACAGAAGTTAAGATAATATAAAACAAGGGCATAATCGTCATTTCAAAACCACGTGAGGTGCTGAAAATTCATCTTTTCAAAATTCAGTTGGTGGCAAAAACCCAAAGACATTCAAAATTGTCGGATAATTTTTTTAATTTTTAAAATTACAAAAACATAACTGTTAATTCTTCTGAGACAGAGAAAAAAAAAGGAAAAAGAAAAGAAATTAAAATAAAATAAACATCAGTTTCTTTTTCTTTTCTTTCTCCTTTTTTTTTTTTTTTCTTGTGAAGCAGAGAAAAAGTTGTATCTTCTTCACTCCTACTTTTTGCGATTTTTCTCTCCAAAATTTTATCAGTAAATTGAAATCTCTCAAGCAATCTCCAGCGCTACTTGTAGATTTACACTCTTTCTTTTGTATTTTCACTTCCACCGCATTTGTGTCTCTGTTCTTGCTTACCCCTTTTCCGGAGTTTATAAAATCAGAAGTTTCTTCTCTTCGGTGGATTTCGTGTGTCTGAGATCTATCTCTAGAAAAAGTTATATCTTTTCTGAGAATCTGAAGTTTTTCTCCTGAAGGTGCTGCTGATTGGCTTTGCTCTAATTTTGGAAGGTATTTGAATTTGAAGGGTCTTGTAGTTATAATGGGTTTTAAGTTTTAACTCTTAAATCGAACTAATTTGAAAAATTTCTGCTTTTGTTGTGTTTCTCTTTTTCTGAATTCTGATCAAATTGAGAAATTTCGTACCGTCTTCTGCTTGGTTTGTGTGTAGTGTGACATAGGAAATATTCTTTGTATCTCAAGATTTGAGCTAAATTTGTTTGCTTTTTGTCAAAATCTGATTAAATTTTTGATTGTTGAAAGTTTCAGCAAGAATGCTGTTAAATGTCAACCAGGCAAACAAGCCATAGATATTTTTGTTTCTCCTTTGTTTATTTTCATGTGACTCTCTTTATTTATCTCATTCCCAAGAGTCAAGATTTCGTCAACCTCTTTAATGAATTTCGTTTCATGAGATATTTGTATTGTTTACTCCACCTAGTTAAACGTTTCATCTTGCAAAGTCTCGAGATTGGCCTAATAACATTGCTCATTTCCTTTTCCATCTTGATTGAGGAACTTCGAAACAGTGACTGAAGATTCAGAAAAAGCATTTCAGTCTATGTCCTAAAGTATGGTCCCCGCCATTATGTTCATGAAATTAGATAGGTCTTTTGAGTGGGGTTCTTCTTCAAAAGCTTGATGGAAACCATAAATAGATGGTCATGTATGACTAGATTGTTTTCTTTTTTCTTCAACATTTACCATTTGAGCTGAATAGCTTCGTTCTTTCTTGCAGGAAAATGTCTCAAAAGGTTACTCCATCCATGCAGTCACTTAAATCTTTGCCCGCAGACTATAGATTTGATGGTTCACCAGTCTCTGATCGCCTTGAAAATTCTTCTGGCGCAAGTGTTCGCTTGACCAATTCGAATGTTCCAAGAAAAGGTGGCTTAAGACATGGTGTTAGTCGAACTGATACTACAGCTGGGGATAGTGAGGAATCACCATATAGCGGGCACGGTGTTTTTGTTGAAGAGCAGTCTTTAGGCGATGATGTGGATTCTGGAGCTGCTACAATGCCCTTGCCTCAGAGTGATGAACGCAGGTGGAGCGACACTAGTGCATATGCCCGAAAGAAGGTAATCCTTAGATTTACATTTCGTGATTCTCGAGGCTTGAAGGTTTTGTGGCGCAGTCATACATTTCATGGCTGTGGTGGATTTCTAGCTAAATTGAGAACAAACTTATTGCTTCTAAAGATATAAGAATATGGGGTGAAATTTTGACAGTTTTTAACTTTAGATACTGCAATCTTGGATTCAACTTCCAAATGGTAACTGGGAGCTTGGGAAGATATTGTCAACTTCAGGAGAGGAATCTGTTATATCTTTGCCCGAAGGAAAAGTAAGTGACTTTTTGTATTCCTAAGGTAGCCAGGTTAATATTTCAAGTGTTTGACCAGATACTACTTCCGCACTTGGAACAGGTTATAAAAGTCATATCAGAGACTCTAGTACCTGCAAATCCTGATATTCTTGATGGAGTGGACGATCTTATGCAGCTTAGTTACTTAAATGAGCCATCAGTGTTGTACAACCTCAACTATAGGTACAACCAAGACATGATATATGTAAGTCTTTTGTTTTGATATTTTTTTTGCTCATCAGGATAATAGTCTTTCCCCTGAATCAGTTACTAAATATATTCCAGCATCTATTCTTGCTTCGCTAACCTTTTTCCTTTATGGTGCTAGACAAAAGCAGGGCCAGTTTTGGTGGCTGTAAATCCTTTCAAGGAGGTTCCTTTATACGGAAATCGTTACATTGAAGCATACAGGAAGAGATCAAATGAGAGTCCTCATGTGTACGCAATTGCAGATACAGCAATTCGCGAAATGATACGCGGTGGGTTCATGCTTCAATTTTTGTTAATTGTTGAACGTTAACATTGCAATTCTCCTGAGCTGAAAAAATATTTCAATTCTCACACTATTTTATCTTTTCCAATCCAGATGAAGTTAACCAATCTATCATTATCAGGTTAGTAGAAATGTCCTCTTTTATGCTGAGTTCTTGCTAATTTTCATGCCTATTATATTTCATATGTATTAGCATGAGGGTACATTTTTTGGGGCTAAAGATGCATTTGTATTCATGACATGTAAAGATGCATAGTTGTGCCACACAGGGACTAGGGGATCTGTTGAATGAAGTGGTGCTTTCAGTTTGTGTATTTTGTGGTGTATTCTTATTACAAGATTCTATTTCTTCTTCCAGCGGCGAAAGTGGAGCAGGGAAAACTGAGACTGCTAAGATAGCTATGCAATACTTGGCTGCCCTTGGAGGCGGAAGCGGGATCGAATATGAGATACTTAAGACTAATCCCATCTTGGAAGCATTTGGAAATGCAAAAACATTGAGAAATGATAATTCTAGTCGTTTTGTAAGCCCTTCATCATTGTGATTTTTGTATATTTATAATTCTCTTATGCTAACTAAGTCGTTGAGAGTTTTAGGTCTTCGTATGTCTCACAATGTTGTTTTGATATTAAAACTACAGGGGAAGCTAATAGAGATTCATTTTAGTGAAAGTGGAAAGATTTCGGGTGCTCAAATTCAAACCTGTAAGTGTAAACCGTACAATTGCGCAACTTAACTTTGTTTGTTGATTTCTACAAAGCTAACTTAGCTTCTTTTTTCTTATTGCATGTTCTTCAAATTTTGCAGTTTTACTAGAAAAGGTAGTTTCTTTGGGAGATTTTCCTTGCTTGATTTCTTTCCTTTTTAAACATGATTCATTAACATTGACATTTTGTTTTGTACGCTGACACATTTTAACAGTCTAGAGTGGTCCAATGTGCTGAAGGGGAAAGGTCATATCATATATTTTATCAACTTTGTGCTGGGGCTTCACCTGCACTTAGAGGTATGGTTAGGAATAATGAAATCCTATAAAGAGTCTTATAAAGAAGATTTAAAGGAGAAAGATATAAAGTGTTTTTGACAGCTAAAACAATCATTTTATTAAGCATTCAACCTAATTGCTGATGACAGTTATCAAGTCTGTAAAGTTGTCTTATGTTGGTTTTAAGATTAGCTTTTGATGGACTTGGATTAGCTTTGTGTGTTTAATATATTGTCGCTCGCATCTTCCATAATCAGTTTTCAAAGTCAATTATCGTAATTTTAGTGGTACATATGTTATTGTAACTTGTGGACAGTTATTGATTTATGTTCTTTTCTTTCCCCATTCATCATTTGAATGCAGAGAAGCTAAATCTGACAAGCGCACATGAGTATAAATATTTGGGACAGAGTAATTGTTATTCAATTAACGGAGTTGACGATGCTGAACGTTTTCACACTGTTAAGGTAATTCCCTCTTCCGTGAGATACTTTCTTCCTCCTCCTCTCTACTCATTTCAGACCTTTATTGTTTTGTTTATTGATTTAAAAGTTTTCGTTGTTGCAGGAAGCTCTGGACATTGTGCATGTTAGTAAAGAAGATCAAGAAAGTGTATTTGCAATGCTTGCTGCAGTATTATGGCTGGGAAATGTTTCCTTCACCGTTATTGACAATGAAAACCATGTTGAACCTGTAGCAGATGAAAGTAAGCCTCTTCAGTCCCCAATTAGTGATGCCTACATTATTTGAGTTAAAATGTTTTGTGTTAATGAACGTTGAATTTGCATGCCCACTAGGCTTTTCTATGTTGTTGCTTACTGATTTCTTCTATATATTCTGATATTTCTTTTATGATTGTCATCTCTGAAATTTTTTTGTTTCATTCTCTTGGGTCTTGCCGTTGGTAACAAGAGTGTTTGCTGCTTAATGTGTATGCCTCATCCGGCAGGGAGATTACTAACGTGCTGTATTTGTTTTTTTTCAGGTTTGTCAACTGTTGCTAAATTGATTGGATGCAACATCAATGAGCTTACACTAACTTTATCGAAACGTAACATGAGAGTTAGGAATGATACCATTGTACAGAAGCTAACGCTACCGCAGGTATATGCCTTTAACAAGATTTGCTTACATTTTGTTTGTGTATAACTAGACTTGAAGTAAGGGTTTGTAGAGTCAATATAGAGAGGCAACTTAGTAAAATGAGAGGTTGGATCCATGCTTCACATTAATATGGAATTAATGCTTCGAATCTCGTTTGGCATCAAGTCCCTCCGAAGACAATGACTGTATTTTTAGCCCTGTCCTTATTTTACTTTACGTTTGACATTTTGCTGAAATTCTTTCAGGCCATTGATGCAAGAGATGCTTTAGCAAAATCAATCTACTCGTGCCTGTTTGACTGGCTGGTTGAACAGATCAACAAATCTCTTGCTGTGGGAAAGAGGCGAACCGGCAGATCTATCAGTATTCTTGATATTTACGGCTTTGAATCATTTGATGTATGTTTCTGCTCTGTCTCTCTGTGCTTTCTCCTGAAATTTTTTTACAATTGCTACTAGCTATCATAGACCTTCAGTTTGCAATGAATTCCCTAAACAGTGACGAATATTAGAACTCTATATCTATGCGCTTTTGTGTGTCCATTTCCTGTTTTATGTGCCTTATTGATTTGCTAAACAACCTTCATTCCTCTGCAGAAAAATAGCTTCGAGCAGTTCTGTATAAATTATGCAAATGAGAGATTGCAGCAACACTTTAACCGTCATCTATTCAAGCTGGAGCAAGAGGTAAAGTTGCCCCTTTCTGAATGAACTATACGGGCGCATGTATTAAATCTACTAAGTCGTGCATTCGAATAGAACTACAATCTAAAAGCTCAACTTTCTCTAATCCTAGTTATTAATGTTCTTTCTATTGTTTCAGGAATATATCCAGGATGGCATTGACTGGACAAGGGTTGATTTTGAGGACAACCAAGATTGTCTTAGTCTCTTTGAAAAGGTATATAATAAGAAGACAATAGACTAGGAAGCAAGATGGACACCCTAACAAGAACATAATAGAGTTCAACTTTTACACACTAGAAAACCGTAGTTTATTTGGTGAAATGCTTACTTATAGCCTGAAACATTTTTTTAAAGGTAATTATCTCTGTTGTCTGTGCAGAAACCATTAGGGCTGCTCTCTCTATTGGATGAGGAATCTACATTTCCGAATGGCACAGATTTGACACTTGCAAACAAGCTAAAACAGCATCTACACTCTAATTCATGTTTCAGAGGAGATAAAGGGAAGCTTTTCACAGTTGTGCATTATGCAGGAGAGGTAATAGCTCTTGAAACCTCAGTGACACCAATTTACAGGGCATTCCAGAAAAGAAAAAAAAAAGGCATTTTATAGTAGGATCTGTGGGCTCTTTCACAGTTGTGCATTATTCGAAAGAAAACAGGAACCTAGTCTCGGTCATGAATGCTTTTTGACATTTTGCTTTTTTAATTGCTTCTCTGAATCAGGTTACATATGAGACGACTGGATTTCTAGAAAAGAATAGAGACTTGTTGCATTCGGATTCTATTCAACTTTTGTCCTCTTGTTCTTGCCTCCTTCCTCAAGCATTTGCTTCTAGCATGCTGATCCAATCTGAAAAACCTGTTGTCGGTCCTTTATACAAAGCAGGTGGTGCTGATTCCCAGCGGTTAAGTGTAGCTACTAAATTTAAGGTATGGTGTTTTGGCCTTAACCTCAAACCTGATGTTGCCTCGTTTTGACTACCTGCTTTACTTTAAAGCTCATAATCTGCATAGATGTGATTGAGAAGTATACCGCTTTTAAATCTTGTTGTGGTTTGTGTCAAGATTACCAAATTTTGCCTCCATGCTTACGCTATGAAAAAAAAGCAAACATCTCATCGTCTATGATATCTGATTATTGATGATCTTACCTGGATTTTTTTTCCAGAGTCAACTCTTCCAATTGATGCAACGTTTAGGAAACACTACTCCACATTTCATCCGCTGTATCAAGCCAAATAACATTCAGTCTCCTGGGGTGTATGAGCAAGGGCTTGTTTTACAGCAGCTAAGATGTTGTGGGGTCCTAGAAGTGGTTCGAATTTCACGGTCTGGATTTCCTACAAGAATGTCTCATCAGAAATTTTCCCGAAGGTGACAATGCCATTCATCATTAGTAGTTATGCAAGGGACCTTACAAGCTTTTCTTCCTAAGTTCTAACCAAGTTGATCATATTGTAGGTATGGTTTTCTTCTGGTGGAGAACATTGCCGATAAAGATCCTCTAAGTGTTTCAGTTGCGATTCTCCATCAGTTTAATATCTTGCCGGAGATGTATCAAGTTGGCTACACAAAGTTGTTTTTCAGAACTGGCCAGGTATAATAGTTTGTCGGCTGATGTCAAAGACTTTCTTTTTAAGAGGCAGGAATAAGAGTCTCATGTGCGTTGCAGATTGGGGTTCTTGAGGATACAAGGAACCGTACTCTCCACGGCATTTTACGTGTTCAAAGTTCTTTTAGAGGATACCAAGCACGCTGTCGCCTGAAGGAGCTTAAAATGGGAATTTCTATTCTCCAGTCATGTATAACTCTTTTGTCTCAATTCATTACCCTGGTTTTGCATCTTAAATCTCATTGTAATGGAGATATTTTGAGCTTAACCTGAGAGATGACTTGTCCCACCTCTTTTTCTTCAGTTGTTCGTGGAGAGAAGATAAGAAGAGAGTTTGCCGAGTTACGAAGGAGGCATAGGGCGGCTGCTACTATACAGAGCCAAGTTAAAAGCAAGATTGTTAGGAAACAATATAAGGGCATAGCTGATGCATCGATTTTGATACAATCAGGTAAAAGAGTTTATTGTACTTCTTAGATGTTGCAGATCTTCTCATTAAGAATAATCTTAAGCTTATTTTCATCGTTGATATTGAATTCTTTTAACCTTTTTGCAGTAATTCGTGGTTGGTTGGTCAGAAGATGCTCAGGGGATATTGGATGGCTAAAATCTGGAGGCACTAAGGTAAAAGGGTTATCATATTCACCTACATATCTTCTCACATTCTAATTATTTTCTTTCATCTCATTAACTTGAACTATTTTTGCTATGGTATTAACCAACTGCACAGACAAATGAGTCAGGTGAAGTGCTAGTGAAAGCATCAGTACTTTCCGAGCTTCAACGCAGGGTACTTAAAGCGGAAGCTGCTCTGCGTGAGAAAGAAGAGGAGAACGACATTCTTCAACAGAGGCTTCAACAGTATGAGAACCGGTGGTCAGAGTACGAGACAAAGATGAAATCAATGGAAGAAATCTGGCAAAAGCAAATGAGGTCTTTGCAGTCCAGTCTTTCCATAGCAAAGAAAAGCCTAGCGGTTGAGGACTCAGCGAGAAACTCAGATGTATCTGTCAATGCGAGTGATGCAACGGATTGGGATTCAAGCAGTAATCAATTCAGGAGCCAAACAAGCAACGGAGGAGGGCCGAGACTACAGCCTATGAGCGCGGGGCTGAGCGTGATTGGGCGGTTAGCAGAAGAATTCGAGCAGAGAGCTCAAGTGTTTGGTGATGATGCAAAATTCTTGGTGGAAGTGAAATCTGGTCAGGTGGAAGCAAACTTGAACCCAGACAGAGAGCTGAGGAGGCTGAAACAGATGTTTGAGACATGGAAAAAGGATTATGGAGGGAGACTGCGGGAAACGAAACTGATACTGAGCAAGCTCGGGAGCGAAGAGAGCAGCGGTTCGATGGAGAAAGTGAAGAGGAAGTGGTGGGGAAGGAGAAATAGCACCAGGTATTGATAAAGGAGAAGACTATTCTTACAGGCAAACTTAGGTCGTTTGCTAATTAAGGATTTGGCGGGTTTTATCTGGTAAAGTAGTTAATGATGTTCTTGAGACAACCTCGTATTTGCCTCTCAATGTGAAGGATTATGTGATTATACAAAACAAAAACAAATCTTAATTTAAGTTTGTAAATTTTGTTTTTTTTTTCCAACTTTTAATATAACAAATGTCGAGATTTGGCGAGGTATATCATTCTGCAATGCTTCCATTTTTTAATCCAAAGTTTCAAATTTTATATGGTAAAAAATAGTCAAAGCTAAGTTTATGCTATTTTGGCTTAAGCTATACGGGTTAAAGAGTTGCTTCCACGCTTGAAATGAGGTGACCTTTAGAAGATGAACATGAATGATAACTACGATATTTATGTAAATTTTAATTTGAAGAATTTCGAAATTCTCTTATCTTCACTAATTTTGGAGTCATGTTTTGTCCTCGAATGAAAAATAGTAATTAATATCTAAATGGGATATTAGAATAGCGATGCTATCAGAATTCGATTCCTTTTGTGTAAATTAAGCAACCTAGTGGCTATTCGATTTGGAAATTTAGTTCAAGAATTAAGAAAATAGATTTGTTTTATCATAAAGAACTAAAGAAGGTAACTTTTGAGAGGATTAAGACACATTTGGAATAAACCATTATTACAAATCCGAAAACCATGGAGAAAATGGAAATGGTGGTGGGGACAACTTGGCGTAATGTAAAACCAAGATTCTGTCATAACTAATTATCTTATTGGATATCCAAATCGAATATTCTTCTTTACGTTCGAAAGTTCATTGCAGTTTGCACCGTCCACACATGAGTTTTTTCTCGGCCACAAGAAAATTCGTATCGTAAACTCTCTTTTTCGAAACTCTAGTGTCTTATTTTTTTTTGGTGGTAACTCTAGTGTCTTATGTTCCACATCCAAGTGGTATGAATCACACACGGTGTTGGAATATTTAATTTGGTGCATAATTCTTCAAAAAAAAAAACATATTCTTTAGAAATCAAATCCCCTATATGAAAATACTAAAACAGTCACAAGTTTATACAAAACATTAAATATACACAAGAAATAAATCAAGATAAGAAAAAAAATCCTTATGACAGCAAAAAAAAAAGTTTTCTTTTCTTTTGTTTGTCCGCATATAAGTTGTCACAATTTGAACCCATACTCAAAACTCAAAAGGTTTGGCTTTGTCTAGTTCTTTATTTGAAGGCAGTATATATATTAACATTATCATTTCTGTTCTTTTTTTTGGGTCATACATTAAAATTCTCTTTTGCCCTAAACCAAAAATTTCATCTCTCTTTTCCCTCTTCCCGTGTCTCTCTCTCTCTGGTGAGTTTTTCTTCTCTCCTTTCTCCGATTCATATTTTCTCGCAATTTCTTCAATTTCACATTGATTACTCTTCAGTTTTTTTCGGCGGTTTTGAAAAAATGAGTTTTTGGTTTCGGTCGGTTAATCATTGTCTTATTCGATGCCTCCTCTCCCGTAGAATGGGAAGGTCGCCATCGCCACGTCGTGTTGCATTTCTTTTCGGGAGAGATCTATGCCATTCATTAAGCTTTTCTTAATTTTTTGGGAAAATCCTCGTGGTGGGTCCTTTGCAAATTTGGGGATTCAATTTTCTCCAGCCACCTATCTATTTGTGCAAATAATAACAATTTGGTGTTGATTTTTGGGGATAAAAGTTTTCATTGTTCATCGTTTTTTCTCATGATTTCTGGGGGAAGAGAAGAGATTATTCCATCCTAAAAAATCATCTTTTTTCATTGTTGGAGGTGGGATCCTCATGATTTTAGATTCAAAGGTGTTTAAATGAATATAGATGTTTGACTAGAAACGATTTCTTGCAGAGAAGCTCTTTTGGTGGGAGAAAGAGAGATTTGATTCTGACAAGTTATTAGTCCATTGAGGTCGGGCTGTCAAGTTTTGACAGCCCGAGTTTGAAGCTTCCAGGTAATTTACAGCTTGTCCCTACAATCTTGGAGTCTTACACGCGTTTTAAACATGTGTGTTTGTTTATGTGTGTGTGTTTTTGTGTCTATACTTATTACAAATCTATCTCTTCTTATATAACAGGACTCTTTTTCTACTAATGAGATTGGTATGCTAAATTTGGAGTATATTGGATTAGATTGTGGTTATCATGGGTTCTTTGTCTGGGATCATTCAACGGCCACTTGTTGCTGCTGCTGCTGTTATTGCCGCTTCTGTGTCTGCAGATGTCTCTGAGAGGTTCTCATCTTTTAGATCACTTGTTCGAGGTTCTGAATCAGAACAGATTGCTCCTTCCGTGTCTGGTTCACTTCAGGATGAAAGGTCCTTGTGGGTTTCTCAAGTCTCGGCTTCCAAGCTCGGGGATTTATCTTTTGTGTCGAGGATTCATGTTCCTGTACCAAATGTTGATCTCTTAGCTTCTAATCCCAGCTGTAGTCTCGCTACTTCTGTTACTTCTCTGTCCGCTCTTCGTAGTGTTTATCAGTCTGCAGAATTGGCTAAGGCTTCGAAACCATCTGCATTCACAATCGGGGCCTCGCTGGTGGTTCCTGATGTCTCCTATAGATGGCATTTGCCTGAGCCGAATGCAATCGATCTGTCTGGTTCCTCGAGCTGTGCGATGGAGAAGAATAGAACTGTTGTGGTTTTGCTTGGATGGCTTGGATCGAAGCAGAAGCATCTGAAGAAATATGCGGATTGGTATACTTCAAGGGGTTACCATGTCATTACATTTACTCTTCCCATGAATGAGATTATGAGTTATCAAGTTGGAGGAAAAGCAGAGAAGAACATCGAGTTGTTGGTTAATCACTTGGCTGATTGGTTGGATGAAGAGCAAAAGAAAAATCTCGTCTTTCACACCTTCAGCAACACCGGGTGGTTAACGTGAGTTCTATATCTCCAGTTTTTTCATGTGTTTACGTAATGTGGTTTCACATTTCACTCAGCGAATTTCCGATTTTTTTGTATATGCAGATATGGAGCTATTTTAGAAAAGTTTCAGAAGCAAGATTCATCATTGATGGGAAGGGTTAAAGGTTGCATAGTGGACTCAGCTCCTGTTGCTGATGCAGATCCTACGGTAAGCGATGGTTCTTGCATTCATAGCTATGTTTATACGGTTATTCAGCCTTGACTTGTGCTAAAGCATTAGGCTAGGATACCTGATTTGTTAGACGCTGACGGGGATATTCTTTTCATAGATTTCTATTCGTTTGAACTTTCTGGGTACTAATTTGGCATGTAAAAACAGGTATGGGCGTCAGGTTTCTCAGCAGCGTTCTTGAAGAAAAACAGCGTAGCCACTAAAGGATCTGCGAGCTCGTCAAATGAGTTAAACATAGGAGCAAGAAATAACGGTATAAACTTCTCCCAGCCTAAACCCGGTGCAACAGAAACAGCTCTGCTTTTGGTTCTTGAAAAGTTCTTTGCGGTGATTCTAAATCTTCCCAAAGTAAACAGGTAAGCTCTTAAAACAAATAAACCTTCCTTTTGTCACACATTCCTAAACCCAAATCCCATGATTTCACATCAACAAACTTGTGTTATATTATCATTACAGGAGACTTGCTGATGTTCTAGACACTTTATCATCAGCACAACCAAGATGTCCACAACTATACATTTACAGCTCTGCAGATAGAGTTATACCCGCAGAACAAGTTGAATCATTCATTGTAGAACAGAGGAAAGCTGGACACGAGGTCCGTGCTTGCAACTTCATATCTTCACCTCATGTAGACCATTTCCGGAGTAACCCAGAACTGTATACAGCTGAGCTCAACCATTTCATGGACAACTTTGTCCTTTCTTGCTGCAACCATTCTTCATAGCGACTTCCACAAGTGTTGGTGTCGCTAACCTTTTTTGGGGTCATTTTTAACTCTATACAAAAAAAAAAGAAAAAAGTTACAGATTGATGATTTTTTTTGGTTTGGATAGGTCTATAGATTCAAATTCATTCCTTTGTAAATGGTTGGATATTGTACATTTAGGAGAATGAGAAGATTCAAGAAAGTGACGGTCCTTGTCCTTTGTATTGGAAATTTGGGTCCTTTGTTATTTGTTCAAAGAGGGTTGTTTAAACCTCAATCATAAAGTATTTGGCACTTTCCGTAATTTTCAGAATTATGAGGGATTTTTAACCAATAGACGCTGGTTCGTCAACGATTGCGTTTGACAAACGCAAAAGTGTGATTTGCGTTTGAAGCGGCAGAGATCGATCTGGGATTTGGGTCGAGATCTTTTTTTTTTTCTTTTGCCGTATGTGTCATTTTGTGGAACTCGAACCTCTCATTCTCTCTTTCATCTCCTCCTCTTACGTAACCCTAACGAAGTTGAAGATTCTCTGGTAGATCTATCTTGATTCGATTCGATTCTTCTCTTTTTCCCAGAAAAGTCGCTATTGAAATCGAACGAAAGAGTTAGTTTTTTACCAGTCAGAGGTATATAGATAGGGTTATGGATTTGGATCAATGGATTTCCAAGGTTAAAGATGGTCAGCATCTCTCCGAAGACGAGCTTCAGCTTCTCTGCGAATACGTACGCCTTCTTCTTCTTCTTCTTACTTGATTTCTACTCTGAATGAATGATTTCTTCTCTGGGTCGATTGAGGTTTAGGAGCTTCTTGTGATGTCCTCTGCTTGGTTTTATGTGTGTATATCTTGGTGGAACATGACTTTGAATCTGGTCTCTACCTATAGTGATTTTAGGGGTTTTCTTTCTTTTCAACTATGGATGTATCAATTTTGTAGTTTAGATACCATTTCATGGTCTCCTTTCTCAGCGATTATGAATCATAGTGTTAACAAGAAGATGTTTATAATGTTATACAGGTGAAAGAGATTCTGATTGAGGAGTCTAACGTACAGCCTGTAAACAGTCCAGTCACCGTGTGTGGTGATATCCATGGCCAGTTTCATGATCTAATGAAGCTTTTTCAGACTGGAGGTCATGTTCCCGACACCAATTACATTTTTATGGTACAGAGTTTTTCTTTTTGTGGTGTCTCCTGTCTCGTATGACATATTGATATGAAATTATAAATACATCATAATCTGCTGTGGGAAATTCGCAGGGGGACTTTGTGGATAGAGGTTACAACAGTCTTGAAGTCTTCACTATTCTTTTACTTCTTAAAGCTAGGTAAGTTGTTCATAAATGTTCTGGAGATTCCTGTCATCATTGAATCTTGCCTTTAAGATTCTTTTGTTCGTGCTTAATACAAACTTATTGTTTATTAAGAAAGCAATTTATCTTGACAATTATTTTATCTTTCTTTGGAAGAAATAGTCCCAATAACGTATTGCATTCAAAATTAGTCCAAACGAGAATGAGATTGTTTCTCAAGCATCTCATGTTTCTCTGTTCTTAGATTTTGGAAAGCTACTAAATGATTTCTATGCTCGTTCACTCTGTATATATTAGTTTTCTTGAGAATGATACTTAAGGTGTAGAATCCATTGTTCTTCTGGAAGAATGATATTTCTAGCTTTTTTTTGCTCTGGTAATGAAGTGTTTTTTTATTCTAATATGTAGATATCCAGCCAATATTACACTTCTGCGTGGAAATCATGAAAGTAGGCAGCTAACGCAGGTATGTGTTATTCTGTTCCGCTTATATCTATTACACTTTTCACACTGTTCCTAGAAGGTAAGCAATGTTGATTATCTTCTCGTTGTTATAGCAGGTTTTTGAAAGTTCTGATTTTTTACATGTCAGATGTAGACATCGATGTTAGCTAAGATGCATTTTATGTGAATCGAGTGTTGGAAAGCTAATTTCAGAAGGTGCTTCATATAGTACCAGTCTCCTTTTTAGCATGTGTGTTATCCTTAGTACTCTAGTTGATACATAGGCTTTTAAGGAAGAAAGTGTAGTGATAATTTTGTATTTAACGCACTCCTGGCAAACCTTTAATAAGACTTAGTCTGCAATCATACCTCTTAAATGCAATTCAAGTACGTATTCCTTGAATCTGCGGACAAGATGATCAAAATTTTACATGGATTCTCGACGTTGGATACTCCTTTATAACACAGAACCATTTGATTTAATGTTTTTTTAGGTGTATGGTTTCTATGACGAATGCCAGAGGAAGTATGGTAACGCTAATGCGTGGCGATATTGCACAGATGTTTTTGACTATCTTACCCTGTCAGCTATTATAGATGGCACAGTAAGTAATTTCTTCTGCAACTTGGCATTGTTGATGAGAACGCATATAACTGGTTGTTATACTAAAATAATGTTTGCTTTGTCTAGGTTCTATGTGTTCATGGTGGCCTTTCTCCGGATGTCCGGACAATTGACCAGGTTAAACTCTGCTTTTATTGCTTGTTGCTTTCACCCGTCAAGTATGCTTCTAGCTTGGCATGTTATTAAGGTCTTCCACTCACTTAGATTTACTGTGGGCTCTAGATAAGACTGATCGAGCGAAATTGCGAAATTCCTCATGAAGGGCCCTTTTGCGATCTTATGTGGAGTGATCCTGAAGATATTGAAACATGGGCGGTTAGTCCACGTGGAGCTGGTTGGCTTTTCGGATCCAGGGTTACCACTGAGGTATGTTTTCTTTCTCAAAATCTGGAATTGATACTGTAACTAAGAAACTAATTTCACATCTCTGATCTTTGGTTTTGGCTTCTTGTGCAGTTTAACCATATCAACAAGCTTGATCTAGTATGCCGCGCGCACCAGCTTGTACAAGAAGGTCTTAAGTACATGTTCCAAGATAAAGGCCTTGTAACTGTGAGTGTCCTACTTCTAATGAATTGATATTTTTTTTATACTGGACGTTTGAAACTCTGCTTGATGATGTCATTTTGTTTTGTTTGTGAAGGTGTGGTCTGCACCGAATTACTGTTACCGCTGTGGCAATGTCGCTTCTATATTGAGTTTCAATGACAACATGGTGAGCCATCTCTTTAGTTTTTCCTAAGCGAATACTCGAATTTTCTCTATTCGTGCATATCCATGCCACCTCCTCTCTCAACAAGAAGGGATTCTATTAATTCAGTGATTTTAATCATTTCTTTTGATATTCTGCCCTCTTTCAACACATACACACGTTGATTTGCTACGTGCTTTTTGAAGTAAGGGATCTAGGAAGATTATAGAAAGTAGTTTAGAGAAATTCAGATAAAGTAGTAAGCCTTGTGCAATGAGGTTTGAGTATCTGCGTTAGCCAGAGATTATGTTTCTGCATTTGTTGTGGATTTTCATTGACCATAGATTCAAGCTCTTTGTGCTACTAGGATCCTGCATGGGTTAGTGATGAAATCGATTGAAATGTTTGTATTACCAGGAAAGGGAAGTGAAGTTCTTCACAGAGACAGAAGAGAACAATCAAATGAGAGGGCCAAGGACTGGAGTTCCGTATTTCCTATGAAGAATCACACTATTATATTTGCTGTGATGATGAAGCCATTGCTGCCATTGGCAATATGTTCAGTGTTGAAAAGGTTAATATATAATTATATATATTATCTACTGATGGGTTTCACTTACTATCATTATTTTTGTCCTTTAGGTTACGTTTTCCTTGTGAAAGTTATAAGTCAAACACTTTTGGTAATAGTTTTAGTCATTTTGAGTATCTCTACTCATGATTCTCTGCTTTCTTTCTTTTCCTCCCAATCTTTCTTCTGTAATGTTTTTATCATTGTTCACTTGCACTGTTTCCTCTGCTTTTTGTTGTTGTTGTGAAGATGACATTAATTCTAAAATAATCAAACATCGTTACAAATTGGACAGTATCGCAACAATAAATGAATACCTGTTGGTCTTAAGCTATTTAATCATTTCATTCGGCTTTTGATGTGATGCCTTGCAGGTTGATGATCCATATTGTTGTTTTAACTTTTAAGTAATGGAGATAGTAGTTCTTAAAAAAAAAAAAAGGTATTATATACAGTCATGAATGTGGTAAAATGAATTGCAAGTTTTAATTTGTAATTATCAGTTAATTATTCTTCACCATAAAACTACACTTCGAAAGGAACTCTCTCGGAACCTTATTTTCTCTCTCGCGAAGACCAACTCGCCCTAGCCGCCGTCAAGCTTCTCCTTTTGATTTGACCTCTCCGGCCACCGGCGCTTCTCGCCGGAGTCGTGAGAGGGCCGTCCGTGGTTTGTTCTTCCTTGCGTCTTTAGTTTCGGAGCCATTCCCAGCCCTCCTCTGGCGGATCTAGTTACAAAAGTTTCGGAACGGCTTAGGTTTGTGTCTTCTTCCGATCTCGGCAAGATCTTCCCTGAGAATCGTCTCCTTTTGGCTCGTGTTGGTGCGCTGCGAATTGTCCTATCTCGTCGGTTGCTTTGTTGTGCGTATTTGCAGATCTGGTTTTTGCCCGTTGGCGTCCGATGTTGATACACGATGCGTTAGCTTCTAATGCGGCCGAGATGTTCTTGCCTCCTCTACGGTATCATCTGACTTTTGTTTTCTTTCGCCCATGGGATTGCTGCTTCTGGTCTCTGGTTTTGTGATTTTGGGTGGTACAAATCTTTGGTTTTGGCAGTTTTAGAAAGTGTGTAGGTCAGTTTAGGCTGCCTCGCTCTCCTTTCTCTTGCTGTTAGCCCGAAGCTTTGGTCATAGCTTGCTGGCGCTCTTTTGGTTCCGTGATTTTGTTGAACTTACTTTAGCCCTTTGGTGAGCTTTATGTGATCTCTCCGGTTCGATCGTGTGCTTCTCTCATCTGAGTGTAGTATCTTCCGGTTTGAGGTTTGTTTCGCTCCTTGTCTATACACTCAAGACCTGATCGAGGTCTGGTCAGTTCATGACTTCTAACGAGGCGTCTCCTAGTCGTTGTATACGACATCGCCGCTTCTGGAAGATTTGTGGGATTTGGTTTATGTGTCTCATGTTTGTCTTGCCGGAATAGAAGTTTAGGTTCATCTGCTTTGAGAGGTACCTTGGCTTCACAATAGGAGGTTTCGTTAACTGCAAGATGGACGCATGTTGTCCTTTGTGGCTAGCTTTGCTCACATCGGTGTTGGAGTAAGTTTGGCATGTCCTTTTTTTTCCTTCTGAGCTTTAGTTTACGAGTTTGTCCAATGTTTCGTCCGGTGGTTTGTTCACTCGGTTTTTGTTAGTGTCCCTGTGTTTTAGGGCATCTCTTCCCTTTGTTGGGCTTTCGCTTCCCTCTTTTGGGCTTTCGCTTCCCTCTTTTGGGCTTTTAGACTCCGGGGATATTTATGTCTTCCGCCGGCTTAGTTTCCGAAAGAGTTTCGACTCTTGTCGGTCTTGTATTTCAAAACCGCATTCTACCTTCGTATAATATAATGGAATCATTCAGACGAAAAAAAAAAAAAAAGTTATGAATATGTTTTTGCTTAAAATTCATAAGAACTTCAATAAAAGTTATTAAGTTGCATGATTGTATTATTTAGAAAAACAATTAACTCTTTTTTATTACAAAAGAAGTGGGGAAGTTGTTGTTCTGTTTGTTGATGAACAACAAATCAACGGCTCAAAATCAATGTTGCTGGGTCATCGAATCAATCATAAAATATTAACCTGGTCACTGGTTTTTTTTAGAAGTCATTGTTTAGTCATTTTGTTTGGTTTTTTTTTTTGATTTTTCGGTCCTTTAAATAAAAAGGTTTATCCTCCATGGTCCATGCTGGAGAAGCGATCATCATCAACAAGAAAGAGAGTGATAGACAAAATGGGTTCATCATCATCTCCATCCCCAAACGACGCCGTACTTGAATCAGCCCGGCCCTTTCTCCGAGGAGAGCTAGAGAAGATCGACCCCAAACTTCCGTCGTTAATCGCCGTCCTGAAAAGCGTGGGTGCCGGCGAGTGTTGGCACAAACACGGAAGCTTCCTAGATCACTTGATCGATATCTACAAGATCCTCAAGCTATGGAAAGCTCCTGAATCCGTCTGCCTCTGTGGTCTATTTCACTCTGCTTACTCCAATTCCTATGTCAATTTAGCCATTTTCGATCCTTCCACTGGTCGTGAAGTCGTTCGTGATCATGTCGGTGAAGCTGCTGAGTCGTTGATCCATCTCTTTTGCGTTGTACCGAGACAAACTCTGATTCACGACGATCTTTTGTTTAAGTACTCTGATCGTGAGCTCGTTGAGCATCTTGATTGTTCCGAGGTTTCGTTGAGGAACGCAAAGGAGAAAGGGGTCTTTGATGGAGATGAAGAGTGGAGGAAGAAGATTAATGGTTTGGTTCCTGAGAATGGTGTTGTTGTCAAACATATCAAGACAGGTGAAGAAATCGTTGTTTCGAGGAGAGTTGTTGGTGTTTTCTTGCTAATGACAATGGCGGATTTTAGTGATCAGCTTTTTGGGTTTCAAGATGAGCTGTTCTGTAATCATGATGGGAGACTTGAGTTTAGAGGGAACAACGTGACTGCGTTGTGGCCTGGGAATGGGAAACCTGGACTGTGGTTGAATTCAAATTCGAGGATGGGAGCGATTTATAGTTTGATTGTGAGAGAAGAGGAGATTTTGATGGAGGAGAGGAGAAGGGCTTTTGGTTCTGGGTTTGAAGTGAGAAAAGAGAGAGATGAGGACATAGAGCTAGTTGTGCCTCCAGTTTTCAGCTTCTGCACCAAGGTATGATTCAGATTCCAACAGTGTGGTATTCTTAATTAGCTAAATTGGTTATGTTTCATGTCATGATCATCGTTGTTGTTGTGTCTAGGATTGTATCTTCTTTCATTTGTTAGCTTTCACACTTCTTGGTAGGAACAAGAGTTTGAGTTGTTATCAAAGATATAGTTAAGCTTTTAGAGTGTTTTGATAGCCACATATATAATGGACCAGGTATTGGATGCAAAAGAGCAGATAGAAGCAAGGGAGATGTACTGGGAAGTTGTGAGCAGTGACACAAGCAAAGAAGGGTACTTGGAGAGAGCAGAGGAGAGATTGTTGGGTTGTATTGAGAAGAACCCAGTTGTGGGAGAGCCACATGTGTTGTTGAGTCAAGTGTACTTGGGAAAGAAGAGATTCAAAGAAGCAGAGAGAGAAGCAGAGAAAGGGCTTCTTCTGCTCTTGCAATGGGGAAGTCCTTGGGACAAGAGAATGTCATGGGAAGGTTGGATTGCTTGGGTTAGGGTTCTTCTCATGAAATCACAGGATCAATCTTGGCCTGATGTTTCTTGGGGTATCTTAAACTTGGGTCTTGTGCGCTAATAAGATTGGTGTTCACAACTTCCACATCCTTAATAATCACAAAGATAATGTTTAATAAGAGATTAATAAAGGAATCCATGTATGTAGGTAGATTAAGTCTTCTTGGCATTGGTATGTATGAAATATTAGTAAACCTTTCGGTCACTTTTAAGAGTATTGTTTCACTCACAAAAGTCATCAGAATCCCTTATTCATCTCAACAAAGATAAAATTTCCTGCAGAATCGCAGATGGTTATGGCTTTGGATCAAGAAACTAAGCTAATGGGAGAAAGTCATCGTTAAGGGTCTCTTGGTTGTAGTCATTGTCATCTTTCTTTGCAATTATATTGGTTTGTGAGTTCTCCTAATCTTTATTTGCATTATGCCTAAGCTGCCTTTCGTGCTCTTTTAGTCGCAGCCTCTAAACCAATCTGCAAACAGCGTACACAGCGCGATTAAACGGTGGAAGACTGTCATTATCTTAGTACACAAATTAATCCAGATCATATTTCCAAATCTCTTGTTAGGAGAATTTGTTTGCCAATTCAAGGCCACAAATGAAAAGCTTATCTTCTCATTTCTTGTGATAACCGATTAAAAAGCTTACCTCATTGGAAATGAACATAAGAGGAAACACAAATGAAGAACTAGAAAATGATAAACCACTTTCATTGCATTTAAGCATCATTATTGATGGATTCTTAACTTTTGCTCTTAACATTATTTAAAACTAAAATTTTGCTTTTTGAAAGCTAAGATACAAAGAGAATATCTTAACAAAAATGTTCTCCAATGGTTGGTTCTTAAGAAAAAAAATTCAAATTTTTGCAAAACAATATTTTCCCATACAAACATTCATACAACATAACTCATACAAGCTTTGATATCAATCACTTTCACTAAACATGTCTCTTGCATGCTGCTTCTCTTCTTCTTCTCAATATCTCTTGACCAGAAGCTAATCTAACCCATTTGTAACCCCCAGTTTCCTGCTAAATGATTTTAAAATAATCAAGTAAGAATCCTTTCGTCGACAAAACCAAGTAACAAATACCACAGCAGCAACATAGTACACAATGCAGTAAATTCAACATAGTACACAATGCAGTACACAAAGGATAGATCCTCACATTTAGAAAGAGAACTGAGAGATTCAACACAAAACCATGTGAGGTTTTTGAGACACATAAAGACAATTGACAAAAAGATTCAAGCTTTAACACACAGCTCACATTCAAACAGAAATATAAGTTGACAAAAAAACTATAAACTTTGGTTCTAACAAACCAACGAGGCATTAAACCAGAATGATTAAAGCTCATGGGTGTTGACTAACCTGAATAATTAACTGCACATCATTGATATCTAGACCACGAGCAGCAACATTTGTTATGCATTATCACATATATGGTTCAATGTCAATGTTTCACCTCCTAAAGTGTAATGGATCAGACAAGAAAGTTTCATCAAAACAATGAGAAGATCAAAGAGAACATTACAAAGATCTCTTACTCTATGGATACAGTGCGGGACCTAATAATCTCAGAAAGAATTCAACAATTTTGCTTACTTTCACTTCTAAGAATCAAGTAAAAGCAAAACTCAGAAAATTGGGGAAGAATTTAACCTAATAATATCTGCTTCCTCTGAGATCTTCTTCTCTCTGTTCGATTCGACGAAAGCAGAACACGATTTGAAATACTTTCTGAGAATTGAATCAGCTAAATTATGTTGATTTGTTGATTTTTGCCGATGGAGAGACGAGAAAAAGAGAGAGAGAGAGAGTCGAGAAAGACAGAACACGGGACAAAAGTTTTCTCTTTAGCCTCAAAACATGCCACGTCATCGTCTCTTAACATCACAAATACCTCTTAACTAAGGAACGCTCTTAAGATATAACACCATTTTACATTTAATTTTAATCACAATAAAACCTAAGAACTGACTAAGAGACCATCGTTAAAGATGGGTAGTAACCTTTCCCTGTCTATTTGACTACACGGGGAAATCTACAAAGTTGCAGCTGTAGCAAGGGACAAGTCCAACTTGTACTTTAATACAGCTGCAACTTTAACAACTACTGATCAAAGAAAGACTCCCCACGGATAAAAGATAAATTTTTAATTATGACCACAGAAACTAAGAAAGAGTCCCCACGGAAAAAAGATAAAATTTTAATTATGACCACAGAAACTAAGCATGACCATAATCACAAAGTTTAATAGAACGAGTTAAGGTTCATCTCTCATCTATGTCATAGCTAGACGAATCAAAGGAAACTACAAGTACAAGGTTAAACACTCAGAGATGGGTAATAACCTTTCCCTGTCTATTTGACTACACATGGAGAAATCTACAAAGTTGCTGCTGTAGCACGGGACAAGTCCAACTTACCTGGATATAAGTTGCTCCAATTAGGGCACTCTGTCCAAGTTGAAGCTGAGCTCTGTAGTCAGATCCCTACATAAATGTGAGAAAAAAAAACAGTTCAAAAAACTGAATGAACCAAATACTGTATAAAAAGGTACATCACAAGGATAGGAAATCATTAAATACAGTGACTTTTCTTACCATGTAATCAAAGTTGAACATTGCTTGTGACTGATGTTGCTCATTTGTTATCTGGTAAAGAAAGTAAACAAAAATGACAAACATAATATTATAGAGAGAATGAGCGTAATATCCAGCTACACCTAGAATAAAAATATTGTCTAAAGTTGCGGTATTTACCTGAGCATTCGCCTTCACAACTAACTTCTCAGTTAAATCTGCTTTCACTCTCGCACTTAGTCTACCATCAGTCATTACCCTTCCGATGAGCAACAACTGCATATTTACTTTGCCATTTTCATATCTTTTTCATGACAATAAGAATATGAAAACAGCTGATTACCAAAAATATTACCTTTGGGTCATAATAATTGGCACCAAACTCATAATGGGCTGTTGGGATTTTGATAGTTTCAGATGACTGAGAAGGAATTTCGGTTGGCCCCATCATTACACTGTTTAAACATCAATATACATGCTTAGTGAAGAACCCAAATAAATGGATGGCACACCAATAACTAAAAACATAATCTACTACCTATGACTGAGAGAAAACTTCTGATTCAACGCCCTGGTAAAGTCAAAGCGTAAACCCTCAAAATTGTCCGACCTTAAAGACACTGCAAAGCAAAATCAAAGCAGTTAAAAAACAAAGAAAAGCAAAATCTAAATGCTTCACCACACATACTAAAACCTGACATTAAAACAGTAAGAAACCATTAAAATAAAGAAGTATGAACAAGTTTAGGAGCAGCTATTAAGACATCAGGAACTTTATGTGGCCACAAGCCATCTGAGAAATGAATTTTGACTAACTCTGACGCAGGCAAAATCAAAGAACAGAATCTAAAACCAGATCAATTGAACAATCTTAATCATATTATATCATTTCCACTGTATGTAAATCTCCTAAGACCACGAAACGATACATGGACAACAATTAGAAACGACTAAAGTGCTCTACTTTACCCAATTCAAACAAAAGAGAGCTAAATCTCAAAAAGGACAATACAATGCACTCAAAGCCACACTCATTTTATCTCCAGATCAAGAAACCCACAAATTGAGATATCAAGGAATACAATTTAAGTTAAAATGGAAGCAAAAGAAAGAAGACGATTAAGAAACTAGATCGGAAAATGGATTTAGAAAATACTGAACTGAGAGCTTCACGGTGGAGTTCCTCATAGGGAACAGGACAAGGGAGGTTGGAGTAATCGACTTTCTCATCGACTTTAATCTTTGCATCGACTTGTGCCGCCGTAAGAGGTGGGAAAATATCCGCCATCGCCGCCGCTACCGCTTTTGAATATCCTTTACGGCGACAAAATGGAAAGAAAAAGGAAGAAGAGTAAGCGAAGTAAGGGTTTTCTTCAGCTTGGAGGCGAGAGTCTTGGCAAGGGTTTTGTAATTGTACCACTTCTGGTTTTTTTCCGGTTTGGTCTTAATCTCGAACCGTGTCGGGGCCCCTCGTTCGCCGGTCTTGCACCTAAATTAATTCCAACCTCTTATAAATAAATACACACTAAAAAGAAAGGAACCCTAAAAGCAGATCTATTCAATCGTATCATCATGGACGGCGAAACATCCTTCACCCACGAAATCGACTACAATCCTAAACCCGAAGATGCTGGCACAATCAAAATCTATGCGAGTATTGTTGGCGTCGTTGATCATGTACTAACAACGTACCCAATTATATATCGTTCCGCCGACGATTACGATGCAGATTATCGTTCTGGTGGCAACCAACTTCTGAAAGACTTCTTGAAGGATGCTGGGATTGATACACAGGTCTTGTGTGACCTCTATTTATGTGTCGATGAAATTGTGTTTCTCTCGGGTCGGTATACTCCAGATTGTGCTTTGTCTGTAAGGATGACAATTGATCCCATTCCTCCTCAAATTGAGCAAGAAGAGGAGGTTGTTGCTGCGATTCCACCAGTCTCATGGAATCAGACCAATAATAGACCCGTAAGCAAGCTCGCTCTCATGTCCCTAGACCAGAAAATCTACGTCAAGAACAAGAATAGCTCTAAATGTGATGATGACACTTGCTCTATTTGTTTAGAGGAGTTTACTACCGGAAAAAGACTAGTTATCTTACCATGTGGCCACTTGTTTGATGCTTTTTGTGTCGCCGACTGGTTTAGTATCAACCATGTTTGTCCATTGTGCCGGTTCGAGTTGCCATATGAAACATGAAACCGCTGATTGATACAACTCCCTAGTGTTTTTATTTATCCTTTTTTTTTTTTTTTGGGCTAAAGTGTTTTTATTTATCTTACAAGTCAGTTTGTATTAAAATGACAAATTTTTCCATTAACTTGCCTTTCCATTGTTGGGTGTGTATACAGTCATTGACCTTTTTCGCTAGTGTTAATTCACCAAACAAACCTTTTGTCAAGGACCATGGCCATGGGTTTTATACTCTTTCACTAATTAAACTGTCAAATATAAAAAAATGAACCAAGGACAATCAGTCTTTGACACTTCTTACGCTATAATTACACTATTACAACTCCAATGCTCAACGTGGAAGAGGAAACATTTGATTACTTAGCTTTTATAAGCCTACAATCTCATACAAGAAAACTAATCTATGCACACTACTTTGTTCTTTGCATCTTGATGTTGAGATGGTAAAGTCCTGAGAGAGTTTTGTATAATATTGACGGCGAATAGCTTATTGCAGGCTTATTCTCAAGTAGGTTACAAGAAAAAGTATTAACGGCATAAGTCATCTTCTATATAGTTACTTTGCACTAGTAGTGGAATATGATTTCTATTTTTCGATGATCTCCCTAAATCTTTTCTTGATTGATAACAACAATGCAGGTCCTAGAAGTGGCCACGTCGTTACTATAGCAATGTATGCCAATAGCCAAATCGACTTCCGGCTGTATCTCGAAAGCTCATCCACCCTCTTCTTCAAAGGACCAAGTAAACTGCTATAAACTTGTGGAGTATTGACCTTATGTGGATGATTACTTGTCTTTTCATCAATTTGAGCACTATCCTCTTGTTCTGCATCAGCTCTTCTTGTGTCCACTTCACTTGCAGCAACAACCATCCTGTCTTCTCTAGCATCCACGAATGGTCCTTGATCAATCAAAGATCCCACTGGTTCGGGGATGATCTGCATCTGAAAGAATGATATGATGCATGTCTTAGAAATAGACTAGGAGTTGATGATGTCATGGAAATGGACTAAAACTCATTTCCCTCATACCTTCCGTCTTCTGTCTGCAAAGGGGCTGGAGAGTAGCACTTCAAAATATTCTTGCACAGCCCTTGCCCACCTATACATTACAGTTTCACATATTTTCGGTTACACTCCTAAGAGAAAGTCCTTGTGAGATGAGTATCTAAGAGCGTGGGTTTACGCAGATTGATTACCACATGCTTGTTGCTGTCATCCCTTCATAGTAAGCAAGATGACCACCATGTGTTGTGGTTGCCAGAACTATGTTTTGTTTGCCCTGCAAAATTTGAGACATTGGAATATCAGTTTCATGATACATGAAGACCCATCGCAGCGTGCTACTGAAAGATACAACCAAGAAACTCATCAAATTTTGCCAACAATGCCTAAAGCTGTTTCACTTCCTAATTTAGCCACGAATGAAACCCTCAATATAACAGAGAAACTACCAACTCCGTTTAACAGAAATATTACCAACTCAATTTACCAAAGGTAATCTTGTGAAAACTTCTATAGCACCCAAGAACAAAACCAACAACAAAACCAGATAAGAAAGACTTTCTAGAGCATCTCCTACTCTCCCATATGAAAACCAATTCCCCAAATAATCAGATCTTCTCAAATCCCCTAGTTAGACTACTGTTCCCTCGATCTAACTTCTGAATGTTAGTGAGAAGACGTGGCATTGCTTAACAGCTAAAGTACTCTTTCTGAAGACTTATCAGTGGCGGTACAAGGCTACAACATAGGAGAGCCGGTGTAAAACTGGGTCAACCAGAATTTTGATACAAATTAATCTAGTCCATCAGCTCTGGGGTCTTACCTACATTCATCCCAAGGAATAGCTTCCCTATTACAAACTGGATCGTCCAAAGCACTGGTACAAAGGAGTGGAACAGAGACATTTCCCACATATTGCGCACTGCTTGAACGTCTATAGTATGTATCAGTTGTCTGCATCATTAAAGATTGGATTTTCTACTGAAAGAGGGGATATATAAACAAAGGGTAAAGAGAATATGAAACAAACTGCACATCGAATTTGGCAACAAGTCTGGTGGCGTAGTTGTCAAACTCTCGAACTGAACGTGACTAAAACAAGACACAAGATGAATGGTGAATCTTTTAAGTCAATTTACTTGATTTGGCAAATAGATAGAAAATCAGAACCCACCTTCTTAATGCCTTCCCAATCGGCTATACGAGAAATGATGGAATGGTGCCTACAAGTACAACCATGTGTAAGGGAACAAGAAAGATGTAACTAAAGCAAGCAAAAGTAGGTAAGGATACAAAGTTAACAATACAAGACAAGAATTTAGACATATAATTGCGCGTAACCTTGTAGACCGATAGTAAGCATTCTGTCATACAATTTTTGCACGAGTTTGCGGTTGATAAATCGATCACATATCTGCAAAGAATATAATTTTAAACAGTAAGGCATGACGGTTTTCTTTTCTAGATTCTCTGGACCGATAATTATACTAGAAAAGACAATTTTTACACGGGTTTGCTTCATTCTCTTTTCCTTATACAACATTTTTTGACTAATATTGGAGTTTTTGATGTTGAGGCAGAAAGTCCTGTGAGATCTTTATATAGCATTGATGATAAATGGCAGAAACTCCTAAGTTTAAAGAAAATCCATTGCATATTCTGACAATCGCAGTTTTGAGTTACGAGTAACATAGGCATTAAAAAACATGACATAGCTAAAGCAAGCATTTCTAAATAAGCAGCAAAATTATTAGAGCAAAGAAGTCACCAAGTCAGCTACATCAGAAATCACCTTGGAATTGGAAGCTGTAAGTGACGAGGATGCTGGAAACTCCTTCCGAGAAATAAGATTATAAACTAAACATTATCCCACTGTAAAAATTTCAAACTGCACTGATCTCATTCTCAAAGTCAGTTTAGAAAGCAAATATACATATTGCAAAACAATAAGTCATAATACACAGATCCTAAGATCAATGAATCTTTCTTTTTTTTTTACTTTTTAGAAACAAAACAAACACCAATAGAAAACTCAATTACATGAACCACAACTCCTAGAAGTCTATATCACCTAAGCCACGATAACTCAAAAACATCCAAGTCACATTTTGTCCACCTCTATTGCCAAAGTAAAATCTTCATATCGCTTATGAATATCCATTTACAGGTTGACGCTCGATTTGATAATCTAGTAGTTTTTTGAAAGGTCAAGGAAGACTAAATGCAAGGTAAGATTCAGATTTAGCTATAACATCCAACAAAAAAAGACCCAGAAACTATATAGAGAAAACAATGGAGATGAATGTCAAAGAGAAAAAGATTTAACTTACACGAAGATATGCAGAGAGAGATGATTCCGTAGAACTTTTAGACTGGAGGGGAGACATTTGTGCTGGAGCAGTAAAGAGCTCAGTTTAGTTGACGAGAAACAAAACGAGTATCCATGCTGCTTCTATTAGCCTATTAGGAACCAATTGTAATGAAATAACTAGCTTTTACCTGGTCACAAAGATGGCAGTTGGATTGCCCGGAGATGGAGGATTCTGCGTCAGCAGTGAAGCATGTGGACCAGCTTTTGAAACATCATCAGGGTCACTTCACTTGCAGAATATATTTCAACCTCTTGCCGCTTGATCAAGTCCATGTTACTCTGAAGGACTTCAATCTCTCCAAAAGGCAACCTCAACTTTAGAGCCTGAGGGCCAATAGATATTGCCTCGTCCTTCTTAAATTTAAGGAAAGGCATGCAAAGCTTCTGAATTTGTTTAAAGTTTTCTGATTGTCCCTCCTTCTGCAATATCTCCCTTCGTTCTGCAAGTATCTCTGCATCAGGGGCAAAACGACAGGTTTGTTGGACAAATTTGCTTTGGCAGAATCTTGAGGCAGTGAGCTCTCCATCCATCGAGCTGCTCATTCAAATATATGAGGCCTTTTAACATCCCCTCTGGCACTGCTGTAACTTGAGCAGCTTTCTTAGCAGCCTTCTTGGAACCTAAGAGCTGTTTTTGTAGAAGCTTTCTCATTAAGACTATAGAATCTTGCAAATATTTGTTAGCACTCTTGAGAACCAAATCTGGCTCATCTGATGTAGGCCAGCCTGCTGTTACCACACAACCTTCCTTCTTAAAAAGTTTCCTCCATACATATTCTGCAAACTGGGGACGGATTGGTTCAATGAGGTGTGTTTGCACATCCATGAAGTGCAGTATCAAATCATGGTTCATACCGCCACTGCCACAAGAGAGTCCATACTCATCTCGTGCAGCTTGTAAGTCGTAAAACCCATTCTTAAGTGCCTCCCTAAACAAACAATCTTTGTACGCTTTTTCAGTCAATCTGATAGCAATGTTCATGTCATTTTCAAACACTTTATCAGCATATCACAACTCTCCTCCTGAGTTTCAGGAGCTTGCTTGATGGTATCATCTTGAGCAGAGAACACAGGAGGGTTACCAAACTGTTGAATCTCACGAGAAAGCTTATCCGCAGAAGCCTTAATTGGCATACCAGTACAGTGGAAACCAAAAGGAAGAAGCACATTGGCATCTCTTAGTCTATGGTAAGCAGAAGCAAAATCAACCTTAGAGAGTGAGAAGGCATGGCCAGTGTGTAGATAACCATTCATACAAGGGAAAGGAAAAGTGGAGAAGAACTTTTCTTCTGGCTTAGGAAGATTCTCACGAGATTCAGATTTGAATACTTCATCATCTTCCCACCATTTTCGAACTGCTACCTCAATTTCAAGAAGACGATCTCTCCTTGCGTAGCTTTTAGTTTCAGATGACGCCATTAAGTGACAGTGCCTGCCCCAAACATAAATCAAACCTCAGTTCTTGCATAAAGATGATCGAAACAAGAGCAATTTGAGTCGTCGAGTGAATTACAAAAACAAAATTGGAATCTCTCTTAGTGGAAAAGCAAAAGGAGAAGATTTGAATACCTCGGAGATAAAATTCCAGGAATCACGAATCGAGTCCACCACGAAAGCAATCGGAGAGACTGAGTCAGTGGGGATCCTCTTCTCAGTAGCAGTCCAAAGATTCAGAGTTTACCCCTTTTTTTTTTTTTTCCTTTCAATTTTAGAGATGTTGAGCCAATAATTTTACGAGTTAGTTAATTAATCAAATAAAATATTTCTACCAAAAAAAAAAAAAAAAATTAATCAAATAAAATACGAATACGAGAAATTATTTAAGTGTCATTTACATTTCTTTTTACATCCCTAATCTTTTACTCACCGGTGACGCGAATTTAGGGTTTACGTTGCGTTCCGTTAAGGTCAAAGAGATTTTAAAACAAAACCCTCCGTGTCTGAAGATCACGATACGAGTTCACCGCCGGAAACAACAAGAGGCGCGAGTCGATCAAGGTCAATTTTTTATATTTCTTCCCCGATCTTTTACAGGTTTTGATCATCGTCATGGCTTGACCAGAGTTCCATAGTTTTTGGAAGTGCCCATCATCTATTCTGTCTTTTAATTCTTTTTCAGATCATGGATTTGGAAAAACTACTTTCTGAATCACAAAAGCTTGCCCAAGAAGAATGTCATTCAGAAGTCAGTCCTCTGCATCTTGCGGCCACTTTGATTTCAGATAAAAATGGAATTTTTTTTCAAGCTATCACTAAGCTTGGAGGGGAAGGTGCTGTTTCATCAATTGAAAGGGCTCTTAAGAGAGCTTTAAAACAACAAATACAGTCTCAACCTCCTACACTCTCTTCTGATGTTGCACAAAAGAAGGGAAAGAAGAAGAAGAAACGCATTCTTGAAAACTCTGCAGTATTGTTGTTGAGAAATGGTGCCAAAAGTGTGGATGATTTGATTTTGGGTCTTCTTGAAGATAGATGTATCATGGAAGCCTTGAAAGAAACTGCTGTTCAACCGAAAATGTTGATGCGTGTGGTGAAACAACTCCGGGAACCAAATTTTCTGGCCCTGCACACATACGGAACAGACTTTGTGGCGACATCACTCCTCATCGACCCTGTCATCGGGAGAGAAACAGAGATCGATAACGTAATACGTGTTCTCTTAAAGAAGAATAAAAACAATCCTGTATTGGTTGGAGAACCCGGCGTTGGGAAAACTGCTGTCATTGAAGGGTTGGCTCAAAGGATACGCTTAGGAAATGTTCCAACACCTCTGCAAGGTATAAGAATCTTTGCTATTAGTTTAGTTGCATTAGCAGCGGGGACTGGGAATAGAGGTGATTATGAAGAGAGGCTGCTAGGTGTTATAAAAGAAGTAGAAGAAGCTAATGGGAATGTCGTCATGTTTTTTGATGAGATTCACATGCTCCTTGGTGCCGGTGGTGACGGTTCAAATGATGCTGCGAATATGCTCAAGCCCATGCTCGCTAGAGGTTCGTCTCGGTGCATTGGCGCAACAACTATTGAAGAATACCAAACCTACATTCAACGAGATGCCGCATTTGAAAGAAGATTCCAGAGAGTAAACGTGCGGGAGCCCACTATCTCTCAAACTATCGAAATACTTCGCGGGCTGAGAGACATGTACGAGAAATATCACAAAGTGAAGATAGAGGATATGGCTCTCGTGTTTGCCGCACAACTCTCTTCCCGATATATCACAGGTTTGATGGATTAGTCTGATTTTGTAGTAGTGTCTATTGATGTTCAGCTGATGTTTAACTCTTGTATTCTCGTGTGTTTTTGTGTAGATCGTTATTTTCCAGACAAGGCTATTGACGTGCTTGACAATGCATGTGTGAATGTTCGAGTGACACTCGAAGGGAGCTCTGTTGGACCGGCTAATATTTCTGAGGCGGTAAGCCAAATGAGTGGAATCCCGGTTTCTAAAATTGGCCGAACCGAGAAAGAGAATCTTATAGGCCTGGCAGAAAAGCTCCACGAGAGAGTGGTTGGACAAGATGAAGCAGTAAATGTGGTTGCTGATTCGATTCTGAGATCAAGGACCGGAATAGGAAGTCCAGGGAAACCGATTGGATCGTTTCTTTTCCTCGGGCCTACTGGAGTAGGCAAAACGGAGTTGGCCAAGGCTGTGGCCGAAATTCTGTTTCAGGGGGAGAAAGGACTCATCCGTATAGATATGACAGAGTATATGGAAGAACACACGGTTTCCAGACTCATTGGGGCACCACCGGGGTGAGCTTATTTCTCTAACCTTTACTTACTCCTCTCTCCAAATCAATCCATACTTACTCACTCGAGCAGCGTCTCTGATTTTTGTTTCTGCTTTTATTCAGGTATGTTGGCTATGAGAAAGGTGGACAGCTTACAGATGCTGTCCGTAAAAGACCGTACTGTGTCATACTCTTGGATGAGGCAGAGAAAGCCCACACAGCAGTTTTCAACACACTTCTTCAAGTGTTTGATGATGGCAGATTAACCGACGGGCAAGGACAGACTGTGGACTTCAAGAATGCAGTGATAATTATGACCTCAAATCTTGGTGCAGAGAAACTGGCCTTAGCCCTTAATAGTGAGATTTCAATGTCAGTTGCCCGGGGACGTGTGATGGAAGATGTCAAACGGTTTTTCAAACCTGAACTTCTGAATAGGCTGGACGGTGTAGTGATCTTTGAGCCTCTCTCTCACAAGGTGAGGAGGAAAGTAGCTGAGCGACAAATGAAATCACTTAAGGACCGGCTCATGCAAAAGGGCATCACTTTGGCATGGACAGATTCTACTGTCGACTTCATTTTAAAAAAGTGTCATGACCCGGTATGTAGTATGTAACAGTTACAGACAATGAGACACTAAACAACCAACTAACAAAAACTTTTTTTTTGTAAATGTGTAGGGGAATGGGGCGAGGCCCATCCAAAGGTACATCGAGAATATGATTGTCACCCATCTCTCTAGAATGATCGTTGAAGATGAAATTGGTGAGAACTCATGGGTATGCATCGATGGGAGTGACGCTTCGACTGAACTTATCTACCAAGTGAGAGACGAGAAGATGATTGATTAGATAGTTAGACTTTAGATGGAAATTGGAAAAATCATATAGATAGAGAATATTCTTTTTGATATGCATAGATAGAGAATATATACAAAAGCATAATTAGGCGAACTGATTTTTGTTTGACAATTTGTGACATATGAAAGAAAAAACTGATGTTGTTTTGCCATTTGGCAATGATTTTTTTGATAAAAATTTGGCATTGAAGATCTTTTGGATTTCTTCTAGCCATCTTTATCATGCTTGCTTACGCATGGTTCAAGCTGTTTTTTTTTTTTTTAATAACACTGAAGCATTCTTATGAATCAAGAGACTTGTAACCAAAGTAGAAAACCAAAATAGAAAGGAGGATACCAGTAGGTACCGCAAAGAGAAAGGTCAAAACAGGAGCTATAATTTGAGTCCAGCATAAGGAGCGTGATAAAGATGAGAAACGATCTCTTAATCTCTTAAAGGGCATAATCCCTATAAAACATATGGAAGGTAGAGATTGTACCCCAAAGCCTCACAAGGCTCAGTCCGATTCAAAGGTTGCTTTCGAATTAATGAGATTCTGACTTCCACTCGCCAACTGCTCCTACAAAACTTAAAATGTCTAAGAGTAAATGCCGAAACAGAGGATTGGTATGTGGGTGAAGAAGAAGAACCACATGGAGTGGATCAAGAGATTTGGAGTTCTTTTAAGAGATTTTTGAGCCAAAAGAGAGTGAATGAATCAAACAAGTCAAGGAAGAATCAAGAGAGAAGAAGAGGAGACAAAGAAAGATGATCCAAAGAGAGAATGACACTTGATCGACCAGCCGGTCGATGGGGTGGTCGATGGGAGCCAACAGCACCACACGGACGAAGAGCAATCGAGCGACCCATCGACCGATCAAAGGCTAGCTAAGCCGGACCGCAGGGCAGATTGATCGACCACTTGGTCGATTTACCGATCGATTGGACCCCATCCGTGACGACGTCCTAGCTCCCATCGACCAAGCCATCGGTTGATCACGCCCCAGGTAAGTTTTTCTTCTCCTTCTTTAAAAAAAAAAAAATTTAAACACAAAAAAATTTTAAACCCACGAGTCTTCCTCTCTTTTTTCTTTCTTCTTCTTCGTTTGGTTCTTCTTCCTTCTCTCACTCTTCACACACACACACAACTCTCTCAATTCTCACTTGTTTTTCAAAATTCAAAGTCCAAATTCACTTAATTTCTCCTCAAGATCACGTTTCTAGCTATCTCTTTCCCTAATTCACAAGGTAAGTTCTTATTTTCTCAATTCTCTTTAACTTCCCATAAGTTTCTAAAAATTAGAGTTTCTTGAAATCGGTCGATTAAGAGCTCGATTAGTAACTTTTGTGTTAGTTTAGGACTTTGTGATGCTTGGGTATGGATTGTTAGTGTTCAATTTGCAAGCTTTGTTGAGAAAAATTGAGTTTTGATGGTCTAGGGTTCATGGGTTAGAAAAGTGACGAATTGGTGAATTATTGTTGGGAGTTTGGGGCTTTTGATCCTCATGTCTCACTCTTGAGTTGCAATAGTGCTACCTTACTCTTTGGTTTCAATTCTCTACACTCATTACATTTTAAAGGTTTTCACAATTGGAAATTCTAAGTGTTCATGAGGATGTGAGTGTATTGTAGAATTTGAACATCAATTATGTATTGTTGTGTATTGTGGTTGTTGTTTAAGAGTTTAACAATGCTAATGGCTACCACTTTGTGTCTCGCTTAAGTGTCTTAGTGACAATTGAGACATGTACTAAAATGTCTTCTATACTCTTTCTCTTGTCACTAAATTTGTTTTGAGATTCTTATAGGCACAATGGCGGGTGGAACAAAATCACAACCCAAAAGGCAAAAGAAAACAACAACCGCAAATGAGACACAAACCACACCGGTTGTTCATTGGACCACGGAAGAGAAGATGGCTCGTCGCAAGATGTCACAAGTCATGCCACTCCCAACGCGTTTTGCAAACCGCGCAATTCTTGAGAGGATGGGAGTGCTTGATACATTTGATGAGCTTCTAAAGAAGATGGGACTTAGTTTTTTCGGGACAATGGATGTTCCCACGTTCCCATTGCCTACCTTGGACTTCTTGTTCACCATGCAATACACATTCGCGAACCCAAAAGTTCCAATAGCCAAAGAAGGGATCATCCACTTCAAGATCAAGAACATGGGGTACTCGATCTCTATTCCCGACCTTTGTGAGGCATATGGATTCGCCAACAACAACTCTATGTGTTTCCCACAATTCAAAGGGATTCACAAGCTTTGGAATGTGATTGCTAACGGGAACTTTGTTGGGAGCTCCGCCAAAATTAAGAGAGTCCGTCATCCCGTAATCCGCTACGTCTTGAAGCTCATTGCACATGCCTTCTTTGGGCGAAGTGACACGGCCGCCACTACGGTAACCGAGTTGTGCTTCCTCTTCCAAGGATTGAAAGACGTGTTATTGGATTTTGGAGAAGATGCGGATAGTGGAAAAGAGAAATGATCAAGAATTTGGAGAGTGGAAAAGGCCTTAATGTCTAAAAGTTTTGGGGTTTGATTAGGAAAAGAGATGGTGATTAAGAAAGGGTAGAAATAGGAGATTGACATCAAAGGGTGGGTAGAACAACAAGAGTTAAACTTTGTATGCGTAAATTGTTCTCGATCTTAGATAGATTTCACTATTGTCTAGCATTCCCTTTCTTGAGAGTAAGCCACCAAATCTTTAAATCTTTTCGAAACCACCTCAAAAGCTTTCACCCGAACCGATTGAGAATGATTCACTTGCCATTTGCGAGACCGCGCCAAAAACTTAAATGAATGTGAAAGAGATGTTTCAATTTGATTGCTAGTCTTTGCTAATAGTTAGGGGCTGAAATAGAGTTTTGCTATAAGATGAGTATGATGAAGTACAAAAGAGTATGATGTTTGATTTGAGCAACTTTGAACTATTTTCATGGACTTTGACTTGAACCCTTTGCTTGACATTTTGTGGTTATGAATCCCCGCCTTAAACTTTCTCCTCGAATCATTCATGTTTTTGTTTGCTTGTGGACAAACAAAGGATAAGTTTGGGGGAGTTGATATCTTGTGTTTTTAGTGTTTTAAACCCATTCATTCTATTCATTTTGATTTGCATTTAGTCTTGTTAGGTTGCATTTGCATTGCATTTTCCTCTCATTAGGTACCATGGAGTGGATCAAGAGATTTGGAGTTCTTTTAAGAGATTTTTGAGCCAAAAGAGAGTGAATGAATCAAACAAGTCAAGGAAGAATCAAGAGAGAAGAAGAGGAGACAAAGAAAGATGATCCAAAGAGAGAATGACACTTGATCGACCAGCCGGTCGATGGGGTGGTCGATGGGAGCCAACAGCACCACACGGACGAAGAGCAATCGAGCGACCCATCGACCGATCAAAGGCTAGCTAAGACGGACCGCAGGGCAGATTGATTGATCGACCACTTGGTCGATTGACCGATCGATTGGACCCCATCTGGTGTAAATTTAAGTATCTCCTCCCAGATGCCTTGATCGAACATCTGAGTCCAATCCAGGAATGTGAAGTCAAATGTAATAGTCAATCCAATACCTTTCTTCGAATTTGTACCATTTCATAAGTGTTTTTTGCAGCTTCCACAAGTAAACGGTTAGAAGGGTATTTCATATGTATAAGTCAATTTGTTATTTGGTTCATATACGTTTCCATGTTAGGTGCGTTATCAGGAGATAACAGCGGAAACATCGTATTTGGACAAAGTGTTGTCAGAAGGTGTGGACAGAACCACATAGTTAGCGGATGTCTCAATGCACAATATGTACCAAGCTATGAGGAGATAGTGCCATTTGATAGTTGTGGTCGGCGTTTTTGAAGTTAAAAGAAGAGAGTAGAAGAGTTAGAGTTGTGAAACAGTTAATTCTTTCATACTTGTTAACATTTCCCCCTGCATAAATGTCAGTATTAGTACAAAATTGTGTCTTATGTGAATCCAATCTTTTAAAACCACACAAACTTCTCAACGATTCTTAATATATATTCATTACATGGATCTTGCTCCTCTTATGTTTGAAAACTAGTGTCTATATTACCAAGTTTCGCGCCATTCCTCTTCTTTATAATTCGCGACCGCATAACAACATACCAAATCAACCACTGCCATAAAGATTATCCGATCCTCTGTTTGCTTCCTCGTATAGTCGTATGTTCTTGAACTCAGATGCTGAATCAACATTAGGATTTATCCCCGCAAGCTTCATTATGTTCTCAATCTCTTTCTCAACCTCACCCATCGATGGCCTCTCCTCTCCTTACGTCTCCACGCATCCATAGGTCATACAAGGTACTTGATTTATCCAGCTTCTTCTTCACCTCCATCACCACTAGTTCAGTTTTCACAATCGGGCTTTTACTGGTTAATAACTCCAGCATCAACACTCCAAACGCATACACATCGGTCTTCTTGGACAAATAGATTCTTCATGTAGTATTCGGGATTTATATAGCCCTAATTGCAGAGATATTGTGAGTTAAGATGTATGTGATAAAGAGAGAAATAAGCATGATTGATATCTCTACTTACCATGGTTCCTTTCATTTGAGTTGACTCATGAGCTTCTCCCACAAGTTTGGATAGGCCGAAATCTGCAACCTTTGCCGACAGACTTTCATCAAGTAGTATGTTGCTGGATTTAACGTCTCTGTGTATGATCGGAAGCATTCTCATGGAGATAAGCCACAACCCCTTGCTTGCACCAAGTGCTACTTTGAATCCTTCTTTCCCAATCCAGATGAATCCCACTCTTACCTGCATAATTGCGTACCCAAAATCTGGATTAAGAGTTTAGAACCCTAGAATCACCGAGAAGTTATTAACAATCGAAAAAGTAGTTCTCTTTCTTTTCTTTTCTTTTTTCATCAATCGAAAAAGTAGCCCTCTATGTTTGTTTCCTCTTTTGTCGAAACGAAACCATCTTCAAAAATTCCAGGAGAATAACGAAAACTCCAAAAATTAAATTAAAACACAGTTACTGGGCTTATTAGAGTAATGAAAACACGGTTACTCTCTTTCGGATATTGGGCCTTATTGGGCTTTCCTAAAACATTAAGACAATTAGACTAATTAGTGGCTTAATGATGAAACTAAACATAGTTTACGAAGGTGTAAGAGTTACACTGTCAGTCTGTCATGAATCAGTTTTTTGATGGCAATGAAAAAAAAGTTTTCTATATCAATTTAATTTTGGAAAAAATGTCATTTGAATCCCGAACTTTAATTATCGTCGAAAAAAAGTCTCAACTTTCGAAATGGTGAAATAAAATCTCAAACTCTTGTGGGATATCCAAATAAATCGCAAACTTTGTCTAATATTGCCAATTTAGGCACGAAGTTAAATCAATTCCGAGAACGGCTCGACGGATCTCTAATCTCTGACGCCTCTGTAATTTTTTGCGTGTTACTGTAAGCTTCTCTCGTTCGTTGTTTCTCTCGTTCGTGATTTCACTTTTAATTGCATGTCATGATCCCTAATCTCTCTTTTCTTTGTTTTGTGCAATGAAACTCAAGTAAGAACAAAAAGTATTTCATAAAAGGTTACTTAACATTTTCTATTGCCCCTAAATTTATTCTGGAAATCTCAAAACCCTCTACTAATCTTTAGTACCCCTCGTTTTAATGAAATGACGAAACTACCCCTTTGATATTTGTTAAATGAATTTTGAACGCCTTATTTGTACCTACCAATTATACTGGTATCCCCTAGTATTCTCTAGTATTACCCGGTATTACCCTAGTATTACTATCTCCTAGTAGTACCAATTATACCATGTTTACCTAGTATTAGCCTATTATGTGGTAATACCTAGATAT
Source organism: Arabidopsis arenosa (assembly GCA_905216605.1). Taxonomy (NCBI): domain Eukaryota; kingdom Viridiplantae; phylum Streptophyta; class Magnoliopsida; order Brassicales; family Brassicaceae; genus Arabidopsis; species Arabidopsis arenosa. The sequence continues at coordinate 8,134,496 of LR999453.1, read as the reverse complement.
ACCCTAGTAATACTAGTTACACCCCGCTTAGTGGAATTCGAACCCTGGACGTGCGCGCGTGCGCGCGGAGCTCGCTACCATTGAGCTACTGTGTTTTCCGTTGAACACTTACCGATTTAATTATATTTAACCCTTAACACCCGAAAACAACCTTCATTAAGGGCAATTTTGTCTTTTTACCATTGAAGGAGTTTTGAGATTTTATTTTCCCTTATAAGGGCATCTCAGCCTCTGTCTCGACAAATATCCTTTATCTCTGATTTTGCTCCTGTAATTGTAAACCAAAAACCAAGCATACATTATTATAAATATATATGCTGCAATTAATATCTCTAAATGCATATTATAATTTTTTTAAATAAGTCACAATGAGTTTTTTTTTGTGGGAAGAGAAAGAATCAACGAACATTCGTTCGTGATGCTTGTAAAAAATTTGAAAATTAACAGTGGATAATGTATATTATATCGTAAGTATAAACATTTAATCTTATTTATGTAACTGACTAACCAGTGATCAAGAACATTAAAACGATAGAAACCGCAATGAAAGAATATGGAGATCTTCGAATATCCATTAGTTGTTTCTTTGAATTTTTTTTTTTAATCACTAATATCTTGTGAAGTGTTGATGTTTTTGAAGTAGTTCTAGAAATTTGAAGCTTCTTATATAGGCAAATTCTGAAATCTGAGTCATGCATATATCTATTAAAATGTGATTGTCTTTTGCCTTTTGGCAATAAATTGAGGTGTATTAAAAGATAGATTTGGAGTGATTTTTATTTAAATGACAAATCCTATGTTATTCAAACATAAATTATAATATGTATGTTAAAACTAAATGTTATTGGATTAGTGATTTGAAAATGAATAATCAAATCCACTGTTACGTAAAACATTTAGTGGATTTGAATGATTTAAGTGAGATTTAGGGGATTTCTTAGTTAAAAATAAAAAGATCCAAATCACATGGTTTTAGGTAAGATTTTATGAAATTTTAATAACAAATTTCCTAATTCACCAAAATCATTTCAAAACTCATTAAAACTCAAATCACTCTAAAATCTAAATTCATTGTTCAATACACTTAGTTTAAAATGATTTTAACTGTTTGTATAATAAATATTTATAACTGAACTAAACATGAATGAGTTTGCATGAGTACTGAACTTCTTTTAGGTATAAGAAAGATTATGATCATCTTTAACAAAGAGTAATTTAGGTTTGTTCGGTTGTGTGAGAGTAATGTTAAGTCTGTTTAGAGCTGATCTGTTTTTTTAGTTAATGTAATTTGCTATTGCCTTTCTTCTTTTTCATAAATTCGTCCTTGGTGGGAGATTGATATTTGGACCAGATGTTATGTGGTGCAGGTTTTTAGTAACCTTAACTTCAAGTTTCAAGTTTAAGACTTTAAGTATTTAATGTTTGAATTTGGTTTTTAGACATTATTATCTTTCATTATGTGTTATGACTTTAAGTGTTTAATGTTTGGACTTTGTAAGATTGAACTTCAACATGTCTCGGATTTACATTTGCAATTTAGGTAATTTCAAAATTATTTTTGAGTTTTTAGGGTTATTTAGGGTTAATTCGGTTTATTTCGGGTTAATTCGAATTATTAACCCGAACCGAACTGGATCCCATCAATAAAAATTTTGGTTTATTCTCGAGTTACAAATAATTTTACATAATCGATCTGAACTCAATTAAACCCAAACCGAATCCGAACCGAATACCATTCGGATTCTAAACAGTTCTATCCGAATAACCCGAAATCCGAATAAACGTCCAAACCCAAAACCGAACTCCCAGGCCAATTTTTAGGTGTATATTTGTATTCGGGTACCCACGGGTATTGGATTCGGTTCGAATTCGGTTCGAGTTTTTTTCGGGTAGGGGTCTAGGATCCATTCGTGTATTTTTAAAAATCGGTTCGGGTTCGGTTCGGATATTTTTTCGGGTTTTTCGGTTCCGGGTATTTTGCCCAGCCTATCTCTCTCTTTTACATAATTATCAATCACCTTTGTCTGCCACTTCATACTATCATGCTTTTGTGTCCCATTTTTGTATATGTCAAATGCTTAGATTTTAATGTCTTTTAAAATCAAAAATTGGATTTTGGGGTCTCGATTTCACTGACCCCATTCATGGCAATGTGTTTATGAGAAAAATAAACAACACTCAAATGAAAAATTGCAATTTTTAAAAACTCTCACATTCGTTATATATCCCAAAATAACAACGAAAAAAGAACACTTTTCAAATGTACAAAATATGGTAAGACCTCAATGTCACTTTTGTTTCCCTAATAAAACTGTTTTTTTTTGTTGTTGGAGAACTTGTGATAGCCTTCTGATCCAGTTTCCAAGCAATGACTCTGGCCAACACATTCTGCACCACAAATGAAAGCAGCAAAAGCGTTAGGCCAAACAAAGGTAAAGTGATTTGATTTTATTCAATGCATTGTAATGTAAACCTCATGGATCCAACAAAATCTGGTTCCAAAAACCCGACCACAAAGGTCTTCCCAAACCTGAAGTGTGATAAGTATCAACAAATCGATTAGCCAGAATCCGTAAATCAAGAAACAACTTTGTTGCTTATACGTGGTTGTGCAGTGCATCAATCAACTGCACCAATTTGATATTTCTCAAAAGATTTAACTAGTACAAACCTTAGACCGCCTCTACCCAACTAACTTATCGATGACCCAGAAGTCTCTTAAGTCCACTATTTATGCTAATCTCGGACTCTTATCTAGCTAGCAAACTAGTTCTTTAGTTATGCTCAAGTGGACATATGCAGTTGAAACTCTTATGCATTCCCGATGACTACTAATCAATTCCACCTCTTCAACATCTTTGAATCGAAAGAAAGAGATGCTATTACATTACCCAGCACAGGTATTTCTCATCATCACGCTAAGCTAGTGACAGTGAGAAACCTCATAAGATACCCATACAAGTTCTCCCCATGTTGCTATCCACATTGAAACTCTCATATCACATAGAAGAAATGCTAATCACCAAGTTGCTGAGAATATCACATGCAAAATCCAAAAAAAAAAAACAATTTGTAGAGAATTCAAGATAATAGATTACCACACAAAATCAAGGAACTCATATATGCACGATCTAGATAAGAGTTGCCTAATTTATGCTACAACAAACTATTTCTTCTCTACAAGGCTTTAAAGTAATCTAAGCTAAGTACTTTCAGTATCCTGTTGAGTCAAATTTCTTTAAACTACCTCTGACTCTAGCTCAGAAACCTGAAGATATCTAATTAGCAAGGAAATATATTGCTAACAGAGGGAGTAGCAAGAGCAAGAACGAACCAACAACTTTCAGTGCTATCTACAAGTTTGTGCCTATGAAACTCCAATTTCAAGCTATAAGATTATCGATGCAATGGCGCGAATAAAACTTTCCAGTAGATAACTACACATTCATAATGTTATTGCAACCACACAACCTATTATTTTGTACCTTTCACAATCTCCAGGTAATATCAGAGGATGAGTAGAAAAAGAGAGAGAAGACAATACAAACCTTAATCCAAATCTTCCCCCCTGGTCTCAAGATTACCTCCACTGGCACCAGGTGCTCCCGAGCCAGAACCAGGATCAGAACCAGAGCCATCTTGTCTCCTGAACGGCCAAGGAAGTTGTATACTAAACCTCGGCGTCTGCTGACCCTCAACCGATCCTTGTCCATCGCCACTCGCCTGAATTCCTTGAGTCCTGTTCTCATAGTCTGGATCATCAGTAGGCAACTCGAATCGACAAACCGGACATGAGTTATGCAATTGCAGCCATGGGAGTAAGCAGTCCTGATGAAAGACGTGCTTACAAGGCATTTGCTTAACATCGCTACCATCCTCAAACTCATCCATACACACGGCACACTGGTTCATCTCGGATTTCAACATATCCTTCGTTACCTTGACAGTAGGAAGCGCATCAATGGCGGATTTGGAAGCAGGAGGAGTTCCGTAACGATTAGGATCATTCTCAGCTAGCTGCTGAATCAGCTGCTCAAGACCTGGACCAAAGAAGTAGTCTCCGAAATTCCCAGGCATACGATTACCTGGATCCGAAGGATGATTCTCGATCACGAACTGAACGTGCGTACCGCTAGATCGCAGATTCTGGAGATGATTCTGAAGAAACGTAAACGGATCAAACGCGTCAGACTGGGGATTCTGCTGAGTGGAGCGAGCCTGTGGTTGCATCGACGGACCGAAGAAGCTCGAGCTCATCAAGTCCATGCCGGAAGGAGAGGCAGCGGAAGAGCCGAATAAGAGAGGGAGCAAGGTGGAGAAAGGATCAGCCATGGGGAAAAGGGAATCAACAGAGTTAGGGTTGAAATTGAGGGATGGATTAGGGTTAGGGTCTTCGCATTCTTCAAGAAACCCTTGGTTACAAATTGGACAAAAAGGATCAGCGGATGAGGAAATTGAGATTGTCACTGTGCGATTGCACTGGTAGCAGAAGAACATCTTGTCAGCCTCCGGTGCTGCTGCGGCGGAGCCAGTTGAATTTACGCCGGAAGACATGACGGATTCTGCGAAATTTTCAGAGCGCGAGAGAGACACGACGAAACAAAACGAGAGGACGAAGGAAGAAAAGAACCGTCAGAGGAGAGAGAGAAACAATTCTTTGGTATGTGGCCGATGATTTTAGAATTTGGGCTGAAGCCCATGTAAAAGCCCATTTATAGTCTTATGTAACTTCTTTTTTTGTTGACAAAAGTAAGGAATGTTATAAATTTAATAGAATTTTTTTGTCGATATCAGATTTATAAATTTTCATGGATTTAAAATAATTTTTTTATCTGTCAAAAAAAAAAAAAAAAAATTTTTTATTCATTTTATAGATTATAAGTCTAGGAAAATGTTACATTCTAATAGAAAATTTTAGATATTAAAATTCTATTTATTATTTTGTTAAAAGTATATATGAATATGTATTCAATAATTTATTAATGTTTTATAAAACCATGACTTTTTTAAATTGGTTGTGGAATCAACACAATTGGGTAATGTTGGATTTTCTTGTAAACCATGCAAAGGATAATCTTTTATCGTTTACAGAACTCGGGTCCTCTAATTTGACTTCATAGTGAGTTTTTTAATTCACAAAATCATCATGAGATCATATACTTTGTTTTCTTGCCTCTAAAACTTGTGGTTTTGCTTTAACTGCTAACGTGTAATATGAAAGTTGAATTCCAAAATTATATGATAGAAACTATAGATTTATGAATTATGTGGTGTGTTTTTGACTTTTTGGTATACAAATGTGAGTTTAGCATTCTCTTTGTCTCTCCTTTTTCCAAAAAAAAACAAAACAAAAACTGATGAATGTAAAGACTAAAGAAGCCCCAAATAAATTAAACATATAGACTTATAAGATGAATCAGGTAAACAAAATGTCTCGATAATTTTTCACGTAATTATTTCCTGAAAACAACCCAAATATCGACATATAACCGATCCAATTCCTCTTAATTGGTATTGTTATCATCATCATGTCCACCAATAATTGCATCATCTGGAATATACTTTTTCCAGAACCAATGTTGCTTCCAAACTCTTCCCATCTCTTCAATAGGAACACCTTTAGTCTCCGGCAACAAAAAGTAAATGAAAACCGTCATGATCGCAACCATGCTTGCAAAGAAGTAGAATAGACCAAACTTCATGTGACAAAGCATTGTCAAAAAGAATTGACCAATGAGGAAAGTGAAGAACATGTTGACCGAGACGTTGATGGCTTGTCCCGCTGGTCTAATCTCCAATGGACAGATTTCACTCGGTACTAACCATCCCAATGGACCCCATGACCATGCAAATCCTGCAACGTACACACATATGAAAGCAAGAATCCAGTCTGCTGTTGCTGGCGTCAAGGTTCCGGTTCCTGTGGTTCCAAATCTTGCACCGATGAAAGAACCAACAAGAAGCTGAAAAAAAAACATCGAATCATTAAGTCGTTTGATGATTAGGTATATATGGAAATGGTTTTGTTTCATTTGAATATGGTCCTGATTGTTATTTTTACCTGACAAATGAACATTTGAATGCCACCTTCGAGGAAAAGCAACCTTCTACCATATCGATCAACCGCGTAAATGGAGACAAAGGTTGAGAGCATGTTGACTACACCGGTTATAACAGCGGACATAAGAGCAGCATCATCACCAAAACCAAGAGTCTTGAAGAGAACAGGAGCGTAGAACATAATGACATTGATTCCAGTGATCTGTTGGAAAAAGGGAATCGCCGAGCAGAAGATTAAAGCTGGTCTGTATCTACTCTCCATGATGTTCTTCCATGGATATTCCACCTTTTTGGCAGCTTCAACAGCATCAATGAGATCTTGAAACTCATGGTCAACATTGTCAGCTCCACGTATCTTCTTCAACATCTGTTTTGCTTCCTCATTTTTGCCTCTCTCGAGCATCGAGTTTGGTGTATCGGGCAAAATGAATGATCCAATCACCATCACAACAGCTGGAACAGCTGCTAAACCTAAAGAAACCCTCCATCCATGTTGAGCCATCTTTGATGTTCCATAGTTTATCAGATTAGCCACCAAGATTCCAATCGTTATAGCCATCTGAAAACCGATGTTTAAAGCTCCTCTTATCTTCGCTGGAGCCATTTCCGATAGGTATACCGGAGTAGACTGCACATAAAAAGATTGAGATATTAACCTAAATTAAACCATAGAAATAGATGATTGATACGCAAGAAAGCAACATATTGACCTAAACCATAGAAATAGATGATTGATACACAAGAAAGCAACAAATGCCTCACGTGCCTGATTAGCAAATCCAACACCAACACCGAGCAAAAGTCTACCGATGATGAGCATTGCAACATTAACGGCAAATGCGTTGAAAAGTGCACCGATGAGGAAAGCAAGCCCACCGATAAACATAGAGACTTTACGTCCATGCTTCCTAGTGATAACCGAAGCCATAAAGGAAGCTACAAGAGCTGCGAGGTAGAGAGAAGAAGTGAACAGTTGGAGCATTTGGTTATCGAATTTGCAATAAGCCGTATCGTGCTTCGCCTTTTGCATCTGGCTCTCTACTTGAGGGAAGAACTTGGTAAGAAACTCCTCCATTGATGTAACTCCTCCTGAGATTCCAAGGTCATAACCAAAGAGGAGACCTCCCATGGCGGCCACAATACATGTAATGATAACGAATGCTGTGACTCCTCCTTCATAACTTCTTCCACCACCACCTCCTTCTGATACAAAAGCTCCTCCTGCCATTTTTTTGCTTTTGGTCTTAGAAGGAATCTTGTGGCTTAATTACAAAATGCACTTTGTGATCTTTTTAAATAGATCAATGTAGTAACCCTATAATTAGGTATTGTGGAATATTGCCTGTTGTGTTATAAAGTTTTATCTTATCTTTGTTTGACTTAGGATTAGGGGAAGTAATTAGTTGGTAACAGGAGTTGCTCAATGAAACCCAAGTTTCATGGAGGTTCTTGTCTGTGTTTGACTGTTTGTTAGACCGTTTCTTTTACAGACATTATTTATTTTCCTTATTTACCTTTTCATTTTCACATACAGATCAGATAATAGAAAGTGCTTGTCATGTAACAAATTCATAATTCTCTTTCAAAATCATAGAAACTTCTTGTCACGTACCAAATTCAAAATTCACACACACACACTCATGATCACATTCAGAAAATTTTGATACTATATAGATCAATTTGACTTTTTTAATAATGTTAAATCTCTTTCAACAAAAAATAATGTTATTTACAATGCATAAATTGAAAGAACTGGAAAACGTCGTAGCCTTGTAAGAAGTTTGAAGGCAATGAAATCAAATAGATTCAAAAAGAAATCTTCAGTTATCAGTTTCCACGAGCTCCATCATAGTCATAATTCATAATATGTAGGTCAATTTGATTTCCCATCAAAGTTTGAAGGTCTTATGTTTGGTGGGGAGTTTTTGACTCTGCTCATTAATGCACATCAGAAGTTGAATCATTTTTACTCTTTTTTTTTGGGAAATAATACTTTCACTAAATAGTTATATCAAACGATAATTTTTTGAAAATGTGTAATTACTTTTTCACAAAATTTGTTGTAAAAAAGAGCTGAAGAGGTACTTCAAATCATTGGAAAAATAAAATGGTTAGCCTCCCTTTGGATAAAACTGAAATATCTACTGATCGATGTATTCTTGTTTCTTGCTTAAAGCGTTAACATTCTTTTTCTCAAATAAAGATTCAAGGAAATGTTAAATAAGAAACCACTTTTTAATAATTTTGTTCTTTTTTTGTTTTATTTCTTTAGGCCCAAATAACAATTTCAACAAAGAGACAACAAAAAAGAAGAAAGAAGAAACTATGAAAGCTAAAAACAGAGCAGCTTTCTTTTAGGAAGTAAAAGGCATTTTTGACATTTATTCTTATTTCATCCCAATAATTATTCACTTTCTCTTTTCTCATAAATCTTTTTGCCCAAAGAAAACTTCATTCTTGATCATCATACGGACTTCTGTTGCATCTCAGCAGCACCCATGTTAACAGCTTCATCAGGAATAAACTTTCCCCAGAACCAATGTGCCTTCCACACTCTGTTCATCTCTTCGATTGGTACATTCTTTGTCTCAGGCAACATCAAGTAGATGAATACCGTCATTATGACAACAAAGAACGCGAAGAAGAAGAATAGTCCGAATTTCATGTGACAAAGCATAGTGAGGAAGAGCTGAGCCACAAGGAATGTGAAGAACATGTTGACCGAAACGTTTATGGCTTGAGCTGCTGAACGGATCTCTAGTGGAGATATCTCACTAGGAACCAACCATCCCAACGGTCCCCATGACCAGGCGAAACCCGCTACATAGATGCAGATCAGTGCCACGATTGCATTGGCATCTGATTTCCCTATGTTTCCTGTTCCAGCCACTCCGAATTTGACCCCAATCATGGCTCCAATAGCGATCTGTAATACACACCAATGTTTTGAGATATTGAGTGTCAATTAAGAAACGCATAGTAGGGTTAGGGTTAGGGTTTTTGTGTTACCTGAGAGATTAGCATCTGGATACCTCCTTGGAGGAACAAGACTCTTCTTCCAAACCTATCCACTGTGAAAACAGATACGAATGTACACAAGAGCTCGATGATACCCGTTACCATAGCTGATAGGAGGGAAGCTTTGCTACCGAACCCGAGGGTTTGGAACAAAACCGGGGCGTAGAAGGTAATGACATTGATTCCAGTAAGTTGTTGAAAGAAAGGAATGAAGCAAGTCATGATCAATTGGGGTCTGTAACGAGGAAGCAAGATGTTCTTCCATGGGTGTTTCACTTGCTTGGACTCCTCACTTGCATCAATGAGATCTTGAAATTCTTCATCGACTTCATTGGTTCCTCGGATGGACTGAAGCATTTGCTTGGCCTCTTCGGTGTAGCCACGTTCGATGAGAGAGTTCGGAGTGTCGGGAAGGATCAGAGCTCCGATCATGATCATAACTGCAGGGACACAAGCTAGACCGAGAGAGATTCTCCATCCGATGTTTCCTTTCATCTGTGCGGTGAAGTAATTGATGATCGTTGCAACCACAATACCAAAGATAATCGCTACTTGAAACCCGTTGTTGAAAGCTCCTCTTAGATTCGGAGGAGCCATTTCTGATAAATAAACAGGTACAGACTGAAACAAAAAGCAAACCAGTTAACTAAGCTGCAAGTGTTACTTCTTCATCAAGGAGCAGAAAAACGTTTTTAGAACTTACTTGATTGGCGAATCCGACTCCGAAACCGAGTAGAATACGACCAATGAGAAGCATAGCGATGTTTTGAGCAAAGCCGTTGAAGGCAGAGCCGATGAAGAAGGTGAAACCACCGAGGAACATCGACCATTTCCTTCCGAAAACTCGAGTAATGGTGGAGGCGAAGAGAGAAGATATCAAAGCCGCCACATACAGAGACGAAGTGAAGAGAGTGAGAAGCTGACTATCAAATCGACAGTACTCGTTCTCATGTGCGTTCTTCATCTTCTTGTAGACGTAAGGGAAGAACTCTTCCAAGAATGGCTCCATTGAGGTTACCCCTCCTACAAGCAATTAAAAAACCCTAATTAGTCACCGGAAAATTCCTTGACCAGATCAAAGAAGAACAAGACTTGAATCTGAGAAAAAAAACCTGAGATCCCGAGATCGTATCCGAAGATGAGACCACCAAAAGCACCGATGAAACATGTTACAAACACTTTCGGTGTCAGTTTGTAATTGTAGTTCCGAACACCCGGCGTTTGACTGACGAATCCTCCGGCCATTTCTCCGATTTGCAAAAAATCAAATAAAAGATTTGTTGACTTCTCTCTGTTTCAGACAGAGGAACAAACAGAGCAGATCTTTTTCTCTCAGATAATTAGTAGATCTGGTTCTCGAATTCAGACAGAGAAATCAAATGTAAGAAGAAGAAGAAGAAGACAAGATTTGATATTGAAAATGAAGAAGAGTTTAGTTGAAATTTATAGGATTCGACAAAAACTCAAAAAGAGGAGAAATTAACTGTCGGCTGACTTTGAGGTTTTAGAAGAAAAGAACAGCTGTTGTTCTTGTTCTTCCACTTGCCTATTCCTCTGGATCTTATCGGCTTCCATAAATCTCGTGTCTTTTTTTAGTTTCAAGAAAAAATAATTATCATAACGTTGTCTTTTTTGCTTAAAACGTAGATAATTAGTATTTATGACGAGGAATAATTTAATTACTCTTAGGATAGTTTACCAAATTAACCAAATTATTGGACTGCATAAATAAATAATTAACACACGAATAAGTCGCATTTTGTAAGATAAACACTCTTTTAGAACTACAATTTTGACTCAATTAAAGCTATTTTTAAGTTTATCTAGTCACTTTTTCCACAAGTGACAGTTATTTTAATTTGATGTTGTGGTACTGAAATGAGTAAACGCCCGCAAAACTCGGTCAATGGACAGAAAAGACCGCTACTAGTTTTAATTTTAGTATTTTAGATAAGATCTTTGATTTGATTTTTAAATTTGGTACAAAATCTGTTTTCAATATTCAAACTTTAAAAAGTAGTATGTTTTAGTTATTACTTTCCATCTTTTGACACTACAAAAAGTGGTATGAAATCTTCAATGTCTATCCAAAATTTGAGGCCATATTGATACCTTAATAACCTTTTTTCCCCGTGATAGGCTTTCCATTCACATGCATGGATCTATAATGAATGTAAAGTTTTTACATTATCCATGGAATGGGGACAAACTTAGTTTTTGAGAAAAACTAGATTTCTTGATATTTTAAGAGAGTATATTGTACGTCAAATTGACTATAAGATAATATTTATGTGTCAGAGGATATTTCAAACAATGATATTAAAACAGTTGGGCTATTATTGATTACGATGGATAGAAAAAGTTGACTACCACTACTTTTCTATATGTATAAATAATTATTTCGTAAATTAAACGTAGCTCCATACTTTTTATTCGTAGTCTAACGTTGCTTTCTACTCCTTTAGTTTACATTGGAAAGTCAAAACTCGCGTTCCATTATTTTCATGATGTTCCCATAAAATTTCGTCATTATAATGTCATATCGTTATCTTAGCGACGTTATTCATGTAAGGCTATATTAATAACGACGTTATATGGCTATATGCATACAAGGATATGTAATCTTCCCTATAAAATGGTGTGATATAATCTTATGTTTGCTACATAGAGTAATTAATGTGATTTGAATTAGTCACATTTTTCTTAGACTCATCAGATCTTGTCTCAGCACTGCGTTCTCATTAAGATCAGCAACTTGATACTGAATTGACCATCTTTTATATTTGATATATTATATTGAAGTACTAATTAGTTAGCTAGTGCTAATTGTTTACATGCCGATGGAAATTGTAATGTTATGCAAAATTTGTATAGCTAAGAGCCTAGCTAGAACAAGACAATTAGGTGTTCGTCGATCACATGCGTAAAGCCAACTTGGCTTTTAGATATTTGTTTGTTTGTATTGCAGATTTTTAAATTATACGTTCACTGAAAACTAAAAGTAAGAATAAAATAGAACAGGACTACAAAACATAAAGAGGAAGAACAAATTGAAAAACACAAGACAACTAAACACTCGTACATGTACAATATATATAAGGTTTTGATGTTACCTTACAACATAAATTTAATAATAATTAGGTACCTTAGCCGAAAATATACAATTAAGAAATAATGGGCTTTGGTGTTCTTTTTTTTAATAAGGTTTTGATGTTACTTAGTTTTGGTATTTAGTGATCCTTGACGGCTCTTAGCAATAATTCAACCATCCGTAAATAATTATTAACCAGGAAAAGCAAACGATCCACCAGTGTATAAGAAGTAAATATTCCTCTAATTTTGAGACAGCAAACTCGATTGTAAAACAAAAAAAGTTCGAACTATATTAACTAAATCACACACTAAAACTTGATTATTTATTTCTTATTTTGGAGAAGCGAATACAATTTTTTTATTCGAAGCTCCCAGATATAGCAGCAGGTTATCCAAAACTCGAAATCAATTAAAAGACCGACTAATAAATGTTATCATCTCGAAAAAAGACACATGTCATCCAAGATCACGTATGGCATATACACCCTAAAACATATGATCCGCCGCATATGGTATCCGACCTAATAACGCGCATTATAACTATCATGTGTTATATCATATTCACCGAAATCAATATGCAATCGGTAATCGGTTGCTCTATGCTTTGCAACTAACTAGACCCAACTTAAAACGTAATTTCCATGTCTATATATAAACCTGGATCATGTACAGATGTACTCTACAAACAATAGATCAAATTCTTACCAAAATATACATCGGAGAACAGTACTTAAAAACACCGCTTTCCGACCATTTTTCGACAAAAGGTTTAGATAATGTGGCCTTCCCAAGTTTCTCATAACCAGTCACATCTCGACATCGCCAATAAATTGCCTATAGAATTAGTAATCGTTATTTGCTTCCCGGAAGTTGAACTGCTGACCAGCAAATTACCCGAAAACCAGCGATATTTACAAAGTTCTTCAAAAACATTCCACTTTTAATCAGAAGAGTCATATACATTGCAACAAATGTTTCTGAGGCAAATTAAGTCTCTTGATAAGGGAATCAAATATTACCAAATTCTGATAGCTCAACTAGTTGACATACTTTGACCAAATGATATTTTTCCTCTTTTACCTATGCCACACTATGTGAAATGGAAGAAAATATCTACCAAATTCTGATAGGTTAACTAGTTAGCATATTTTCACCAATTATATTTTTACTCTTTCACCTATGTGAAAAAAAAAAGAAGAGGAACGACGGCGTATGGGTCCCGACAAAGATTTAACCGACAAGACATAAAATGCTTACACGACGACGAGAACATACACCCGTGGATCAAAGGCGGTGCGTCTCATCATATACTTTGGAAAGAAGAAATATCCAAACCAACCTCTATCTTCATATATATATACATACATAGACCGATCGAGCATTAATTAATTTCGTTAAGAGAGAACAACAAAAAGAGAGAACAATGTCGTCGTCGAGGGAGCTACAATACTTGGAGTACACATATAGGAACAACCGTCCCACAACGGGTCTCCTCAACTCCATCTTCATGACCACCGTCAACACGGCCGCTCGTTCTCTCGTCTCCGTCGCCTCCACCGCCTCTACACCGGAGATTCCTTCTAGGCGGTGGTCGGCTTCGGACCACCTCAGGTTCATGTCTATGATGATGACGTGGCTTACCCTTTGGATCCTTAGAGTTTTCTTGGACTATCTTCCTCTTCCTCTCATCTCTTCTTCTTCTTCTTCTTCTTCTTCTGCTTATTCTTATTCTTATCCTCCCTTTAGTTTCGCTTCGGGTCTTCTTACCACGGCGGCGGAGAACGCGTTGGTCCCGGCTAAGGCTTCCTCGTCGTCGTCCACATCATCAACGGCGTTGGTGAAGTACTCATCAGGGTCGTCGGATTTGGGTATGATGATTTGCGACGGCGTTGATGAGCCTTCCGTTAATTCTCTCGGTAGAGCACTTTGTCACGTAAGTTGTAATATCTAATTTTTTTTTCATTATTTAGTGTAACATTAACGTTTTCGTTGGACTGTATGTTTCAATATTTTCCACTTGTTTGCCTCGGTTCAACTAAGACATAATCATTTTATGCTGGCTTTGAGTTATATTTGTATAACTCGATCTTAATTGAATTAGCATGTTTTCTGTATAAAATTGAATATTATGTTGGAGCTTTCTATTTCTGGACACCACGAAGTTCCTAACGTGGACATTTAATCTCTGTAATTTCCACGTGGGTAACATGCATAGTGCCACGTCATACATGAAAAAAAAAAACAGAAAGGGAAGTTTAATCCATAGGCTCGATTAATTAACCAAAACACAGTTAATTACTTGATTATCATAGTTAGTTACCACCACACTTTGCATCTATTTGTATAGTTTATTGCGTATATGGATTCTATAATACATCTTAACATGTTTTCACGAGTAGGCATTAGCGCTCATGAACGAGATTCCAGTAACCTCAAGAAAATACCAATTTGCCATGGGAATGGCTGAGAAGATCATGGAAGACAACGCTCAGAGCGGCCACGTCGATTTACTCGACGTCAATAGAGCGGCCCTCGCTTCCTCCTTTGCACGCACCACTGCGCGTTTGCAGGACTGCTTGAAACGCTCTCGAACCGCAGACGAGCCCTTCGGTGGTTTGCCGCTGCGTGTGGTCAGCGCCCTCCCTCTAGGCGGCTACGTTGCCTCCTACGTGAGAGGGTTAAGTGCATGTATCAACACGGTCAGGTCCTTAGCGGACATGACTGGGAACTTGTTATCACAGAGTAGGAGGAGAGAGTCTACCGTGGTGAGAGCGGGTGGTATCCAAGAAAATGAGGCTGAACTAGCAGTCGAGAAGCTTGCGGAGGAGCTGCTGTGGATGACAGAGAAGCTTAGGCGTTACGGTGCGGTGGCAGAAGGGATTAAGCGGTGGAGCTACGCTTCTGGTTTAGCTTCCTTGTCTCTCACGGCTGCTCCCAGGGTTCAAGGCCTCATGGTTAAAATTTCGGGTAAAGTATATGTATTCAGTTTTGTTTTGGTTTGAAAATTTGCAGTTTGGTTTAATTTGTTTAGGAACTTCTGTTAAGTTCGGTTTTTATGCTCACTAATTCATAGCAAATTCATAGCATCTCGACATGATCCGCGGTTTTCTCACAAACTTTTATGATTTGCAGCGGTCTTAATTGGAGAGTTAGCAAGAGACAGCACACAAGTTCCAGGACAAGTGACATTCAGGCTCCTTGCAAACTGGCTACCACTGTTTAGTCACGCAAGGAACGGGCTAGCATTTCCCGTACTGACGGGTTATGAGAGAGTTGAGGTGGAACGAGCCATAGACAAAGCCATCTCGACTTTACCTGCATTGGACCAAGAAATCTTACTCACTAACTGGCTCCAAGATTTCTCAATCTCAGCCTCTGAGTGGCCCAATCTCCAGCCAGCATATGACCGTTGGTGCCACTCCACTCGCCAACTCTTCATGTAGACGACCAATACAATTAGTCATGATGGTCATGTTCCAAAGAGAACATGGATATGCTTGTCGTACTTTACTTTGCTACGAGTTTTGATAATACCTTCTGTGTCCACACATTTATCTTAGCCTCTTAGGTAATAAGGCAAGTTTCGATCTATTCAAAAGTTTCAGACCTACCAGGCTACCCCCACCCTTACGATGTTTCTCTGAGTCTCGGAATATCAAAGTTCTAGCTTATATGTTCTTTTCTTAGATCAAAAACCAGATTATCCTAGCTCTATCTCACAGTAGCATACGTGAGCATCAATGAAATATGCAAAAACTAAAAACGCTCGAGAATGTTCCAATCTTTGAGATTTTTTTAAAGGATCCAAGGAAATCTGATGATATTTTGTTTATAAAAAGTGTACAAACAGACAGCTAAGGTTTTGAAGTTCTTAGCTTATGATTCTTTCTGAATCTTTCTTCCTTTGCTCTCATCAGCCTTGTCCAGAGGTGGAAGTTGAAACTTCTGCACTGCATACGGGGCAAACCTGCAGAAGATTGTGTCAGTTTTGGCTTGTTAATGGAATTCCAAAAAGCTCCTTCGTACATGAATGTTGACAAAATTCTTCTTCCTAATTGTGATGAAAGCTGATGAGATGATTCACCATACTCTAGATAGTCTTCCTAATGAATTAACAAGTTCAAATATCTGCTTATTAGCAACAAAACCCCCTCAGTTTCAAAGATGCTGATGAACAAAATCGGGAAACACATAAATGCAATCCATAAACTCAACAAGTATGAGATAGTCTGTACTGACCATAAAGTTCCCTAACATCAACAGATACTATTTATGGAAATATCAGGTGCTGTGGCGGTTTTTCTAACGTGAATACATCTATCCTTAACAAAAACGGTATCTGTCAAGTGATAAAAACAGACTACAAACAGACTTCCTTCCTGCTTGAGTTTATCAGGTTCTACATACCTGACTACAATAACTATATACTTAAGCTTCTCTACAGGGTTATTTTCATAAAAGACATACCTTGTTTATCTTCAACCAGTTGTTTATGCACTCCGAGTGGTAAGAATGTTTGCATGGGAGCAGTATCAGGTCTTCGTCATCCTCATAGTCTAAACGACATATAACACATCTGCATCAAGCATCGGAAGAGTTAATTATCTAGGTACATGCACAAAATTGTCAATGGTTTACTTAATTGATTACAAAAAAGGCCTTACGACTCATTGGTTCCGTTCTGATTGTCTCCTTCTTTATATCTTTTTGAAGGCAAAGATGCAATTGTATCAGCAGACAATCCTCTACTTTCGGTTCCCACAATGTCGCCAAGTGCAAGCAACTCCTGCAAACATTAGAGAGTCTAGTTAAAAGCCAACAGATGTGTTCAATATCTGAATTTTGCATATTGAAAATAGAAATGCATGACGGATCTTAACACTAGATTCTAACAAGTTTAGCAATAGTATTCACATTAAACTATAAACCATTCCACAAAATCATGAGAGAGAGACCGAGCATCCAAATACCATAGAATACCACAAGTGTAACCATACCTCATAAGAAAGCTCATCAGGATCCATCTCATCCCAGGCATCCTGCAAAAATTAATCATACAGAACGTAAGTGGAAGCAGATTCAAATCACATCAATGAAGCCTTAGTTTCTATGATTCTCTACCCTGCAATTCTAATTTTTAGTTGGTTTTTTTTCCACAAAATGGACTAGAGTCAATCAAAGTTCAGTGTGCCGCGAGGTCCCATACTTTAAGGTGTGAACATAACCATCTCCAATACCAGTGACCAGTTACTGCTAGCAGAATACAATTGATTCAATTACCCTCTGGTAAATGCATTTTGACCTTCAAACATACAGTTGTGCAAAATTCCAGTAGCATAAACCAAGAATAATTAGGTACGACCTAGGACCGAATACCAAACAATTTCGATTGAGTAAGACTACAATATAATAATTATCCATGGCACACAATTCCAGTGACCGGCTCAACTATAAACAATAACTACTCCATACACAGGGAAGAGTATCTAACTGAGCCTCCAGACGAAAATGGTTAACACCATGGACTAAACTGTCACGAAAACGAAACAATCTAATGCCATGACAGAAGGATAGAGATAGATGGAACCATGTAAGATGTATAACTAGACAATAGCGGGTTCAACGTCACGACTTTGTCCTTTGGCCACTATATGACTAAACAAAAAAGGGGTTGGACAGTAGTTCTTTTCACATACTGGGGCAAAAAAGTTCATACTCTCATATTCTTAAGCAAAAAATCTGAAAAAGGTTTACAGCTCAAGATAAATAAAGATTTGCTGTAGTGTAAGGAGCCTACCTGAGAAGTATGACTGTCATCCTCTAGATCTTCAACCACCCCTGCAACCACCCCTGCAACCAATAACAGTTAGCATAATCAAAAATGTATCTTAGGACGCCCATCATAGAGAACTTGAGTGATAGCTATAAGTGTACTCACGATTTGCTAACCCAGATAAGGCAGACAATCTAGCTGCCATATCCCTTTCTTCAGCTTCTTGAAGAGCTCTAGCATAGGCCTCATCATCTGAATAAGCAACTTCTTCGATGTCAGAGTTGCCGTCATCTTCTTGATCATCTTCATTAGTGTGCACATTGGCATCGGGCACATCTTCCTGAGGATCATCATCTGTTTCATATTCGTCTTCATCGTCATCCTCATCCTCATTCTCAGGGTCATCAAACTCATCCTCATCGTATACATAGCTTCCAGTTTCCCAGCTCCCATAGTCACTGATTTCACTATTCATGGTCAGCATCATATACGCCCGCTCCTGGAACCCGAAACATACACACACACACATACAAAACAACAAATTTCAATTCTACATAAATCCTTTTGAAAAATCCAAATTCCAAATGCAATTAGAAAGAAAGCCCTAAGATTTCCGCGTCTCCAGGAGAAGTAGTACCAAGAAAGCCCTAACAAGCATGGAATAACCTAAAAACGCAGAAATCCGAAATAGACAGATGAGAAAGAAAGGCCCACCTGTTCTTGGAGTGTGCGAGCAAGAGCAAGATCTGCATCAATTTGGCTTAGATTAGTGAACGGAACTCTAGCGGAGGAAGATCGGGGAGCAGGTAGCTCTCCCACCAAAATCGATCCGCTCTCCTCCACCGTCACCGGCACCGGCACTGCCGTCTCTCCTTCCCCTTGCTCTCCTCTATCGCTACCACTTCCGGTGTCTGATACAACACCGGTCTGCCGATTCTCCGGTAACCGTCCATCAGTCTCGTTAATCTTGGTGGCTTGCTCAGCGGTGACGACGACGTTGCCAACGTGGCCATTGTCGTTCTCCATGGGCATGATTTTCGAATCCGAATCCGGGAGATGGTGGAGTCGATGAGGTTTGGGGATTTTGGAATCGGAAGGGAATTATTCAGGAATCGGAGAAAACGATGACGCGACGAAGAAAGAAAAATGGTGCTTCTCTTTCTCTCTTAGCTGATTTCAAATTTTGAAAAACTATGCAAATTTTCTTCGAAATCACACCCCTTTAATTTTTGTTTCTTTCTAATCTCACCGACTAATATATATTTATTGTCATTTACACCTCCACCTTTTTCGTTTATGTATTTCTTCTTAAGAAGTTTCATCAATGTCACTAGGTAGTATGTGTTAATCCAAAAGTCACTAGGTAGTGTTGGTGTCGGATCCCGCAATTCGGATCCGGCCCGGAAAGATAATGGATCAATAAGATGAAATGAATTGTCGGCCCAGTCCAAGGGACGAAAAGGACAGCCCAGTAAGCTCCAGCCCAGCTCGGGTGAAACGTCGGGATCATGCGAATTAAATGAGACGCGGGTCGCACGGGATTTGCGAGGTCATGAAGATTCGAAACGGAAGCAATGATAAAGGCGAGATCCGCGGCTTGATAGACGACTTCGGTTTCGAATCATGTAACTATAAATAGAGAACGAAAACCATTGTAATGGGGACCGAATTCTTGAGCAATATACAGATACATACACTTCACTCTTTTGTTTTCTTTTTCTTGATTGTTATTCGAATTATCAAGGCTAGACGACCCGACACACATCTTAAAATTTGTATTGCGGATTCCGACATCCACAATTTGGCGCTAGAAGGAGGGTCACTCTAGTCTTTTACTCCAGATTAACCAGTCGAGAAGATGTCAGACGTGACGGATTCGGCCTCAGCCCTCGACGAGATCAAGAAAATGCTGAAAGATCTCTCCGAAAAGACCGACCAGCAACAACTCGCGACCACTACTTTGTCTGAGAAGTTTTCAGCATTCGAAGAGCAAAGCACCAGTCAAATCGCAGTCCTCACGGCAAGTTGTTCCGAAATCAGGTCAGCCCACAATGCTTATGCCGATCGGGTTGATACTATTCTTGCAGGAACCTTGCGAACCAGCGGACCTCGCGGGCATCTGGATTTTCACAATCCAAACACTTCGGAAGTTCAAGATCCTAGACTTGTCACCCCTAGCAGTGCGCTCCCGGCTTCGTTACCTCTGGGTTCTCAAAGCGAGCCTGGAGGAGGATCCAGTTTTCCACAAGCACCTCAAAATCCAGCCAGCGATTCATTCGCTCCGGTCAGAACACCTTTTCCTATCCATCCGGAGAATACCCCGCGTCACCCCCAAACCGGATTCAATCTACCTCGACTCCCGGTCAGCCCGGAAATCCAGAACCTGCAGAATCAAATCCGGGAAATGAATTCGAAGGTTCATCAAGCCACCAGCTCGGCTCCCGAAGTCGATAGAGTGATCGAGGAGACAAGAAGGACTCCTTTTACTCCACGGATTGCAGCCCTGCGAATTCAAGACCAAAGGAAGGTCAAACTTCCGGGGTACAACGGTAAGGGAGACCCCAAAGAATTTTTAACGTCTTTTCAGGTTACCGCGGGGCGCGTACACCTGGAACCAAATGAAGTGGACGCAGGTTTATGCAAACTCTTCGCTGAGAACCTGTCCGGGCCGGCTTTGACCTGGTTCACTCAATTAGAAGAGGGATCTATCGATAGCTTCAAGCAGCTATCCACTGCTTTCATTATGCAGTACGGATACTTCATCAAGAGCGACGTAACTGATGCACAGTTATGGAACCTCTCGCAAGGAGCTGGAGAGCCACTCCGGACTTACATCACGTCCTTTAAAGAGATTATGGTTCAGATCCCAAATCTGTCTGATTCCGCAGCTATTGCTGCACTCAAGAACGGTCTCTGGCATGAATCTCGTTTCCGAGAAGAATTGACTGTTAACCGACCAGCCACTATTCAGGACGCTCTTCATCGGGCAACGAACTGGATAAACGCGGAGGAAGAGCGAGCTGCTCTAGCCAAAAAGTTCAAAGCTGCCCCGAAGCCCGCTCAGCTTCCTCCGCAGAAGAAACCTATTCAAGCCGAAGCTCGCAAACCCGGAGCGGGAACATTTTCAGTAGACCGGGAAGAGCCGAAAGGTTCTCCGAAGAATTCACCTGCGAAGCAATCCTTCTCGCCCAAGAACAAAAATGGCGCATTCCCGAGTAACAAGTGGATCCGTGATCCAAACGCTTATTGCGAAATCCACAAAGTTAATGGACATGCTACGAAAGATTGCAAAGCTTTAGGAAGACTGCTGGCTGCTAAGTTCGCATCTGGTGAAATATCTGAAATTGATGTTTCGGAACTCGAGTCAGCTCATCCGTCAGAGCAAACAGTCGAGCCAGAGGTGTCCTCTCCCCCTAATAAGAAATCGAAGAGGATCCAATCTCCGGATATTCCTAAAGGACCAAAAAAGCAAATCCAGGTGATTATGGGGGGATCCAAGCTTTTTCGAGACTCCATTAGTGCGATCAAGCAACACGAACGAAGAACAAACTCCCCAGTACTCAAGAAAGCAAGAGTCATTGAGGCGCAGTTACCCGAAGTAACCTTCTCAGAAAGCGAAACGAGTCAACTTGACAAACCGCACGATGATGCTCTGGTCATAACACTTGATATTGCGCATTGCGAAGTATCACGAGTTCTCATTGATACTGGGAGTTCGGTGGATTTAATCTTCCTTGATACCCTGACAAGAATGGGGATATCAAAGCAAAGTATAAAGGGGCCACCATCTCCTTTGGTTTCCTTTACCAGTGAAACTTCAATGTCAGTAGGAACAATTGTGCTCCCGGTATCTGCCGAAGGGATAGTCAAAATGGTCGAGTTCACTGTGTTCGATCGTCCTGCGGCTTACAATGTTATCTTAGGGACGCCTTGGCTCTATGAAATGAAAGCTGTACCCTCGACGTATCATCAATGCTTAAAGTTCCCAACTACGTCCGGAGTAAAACAAATCCTTGGAAGTCAGCGAGCTGCGAGGATGTGTTACATGTCTAGTCACAAGCTGAAGATTCAATAGCAACCACAGCTCGAGGTACCTGCGAATCCAGTCAAAAAAATCAGCAGTGACCTCGTGGAAGCAGTGGTAATTAATGAGGAATATCCGGACCAAACTGTGAACATAGGATCTGGATAAAGTGAAACGCTCCGAGCCGAACTGGTCAAATTCTTGAAAAGGAATCAAAAAACTTTCGCTTGGAAGATTGAGGAGATGACTGGGATTGATACAAAGGTAATCTCACACGAGCTCAACATCGATCCGACTTTCAAACCGGTTAAACAAAAGCGCAGGAAACTCGGTCCGGATCGAGCCGAAGCTGTTAACACCGAAGTGCAGCGTTTGCTTGATGCGGGTTTAATTCGCGAAGTCAAATACCCGGACTGGTTGGCAAACCCCGTTGTAGTAAAAAAGAAAAATGGGAAATGGCGAGTTTGTGTGGATTTCACCGATCTTAACAAAGCTTGTCCCAAAGATAGTTTCCCACTTCCGCACATCGATCGACTTGTGGAGTCAACTACGGGTCACGAAATGATGTCTTTTATGGATGCTTTTTCCGGGTATAATCAGATTTTGATGAATCCGGAAGATCAGGAGAAAACAGCTTTCATCACGGACCGCGGAACTTACTGTTATATAGTCATGCCTTTCGGATTGAAAAATGCCGGAGCCACTTATCAACGGTTGGTGAATATGATGTTCAAAGATCTCCTCGGAAAAACGATGGAAGTATATATTGATGATATGTTGGTGAAGTCAGTGTCAAGTACTTCGCATATCGAACATCTAGAACAGTGCTTCGCAATTCTGAATGAGTTCGGAATGAAACTAAACCCGACCAAGTGTACTTTCGCAGTTCCGTCGGGAGAGTTTTTGGGTTATATCGTCACGGAGCGAGGAATCGAAGCTAATCCGCGACAATTGAACGCTTTTCTGGCGATGTCTTCGCCTCGCAACATCCGAGAAGTTCAGCGACTCACGGGGCGGGTAGCAGCTTTGAACCGTTTCATCTCGAGGTCAACCGATAGATGCCTTCCATTCTATAATCTGCTCAGGAAAGCGAACAAGAATTTCATCTGGGATGAGAATTGCGAAAAGGCATTCAAAGATCTGAAAGATTATTTGTCCAAACCTCCTGTGTTAGCGAAGCCCGAGTTCGGAGAAGAGCTTTTCTTGTACGTATCAGTATCTGACAGCGCAGTAAGCGGAGTGTTAGTGCGGTTGGATCGGAACGACGAAAGACCGATTTTTTATGTAAGCAAGTCTTTTTCAGGAGCAGAGTCGAGGTATCCGATGATGGAAAAGTTAGCCCTGGCAGTAATTACTTCGGCGCGGAAATTAAGACCGTATTTTCAATCTCATACGGTTATTATCCTAACTACGCAACCTTTAAGGGCAATTTTGCATAGTCCGAGTCAGTCGGGAAGATTGGTCAAATGGGCAATCGAGTTAAGCGAGTATGATATTCAGTTCCGAACAAGGACAAGCTTGAAATCTCAAGTCCTCGCAGATTTTCTGATCGAACTACCTCTGGTTTCCATGGAAGACAGAGAAAACGAAGGACCTTGGATACTTCATGTGGACGGAGCATCTTCAAAACAAGGTTCCGGGATCGGTATCCGGTTACAATCTCCATATGGTGAAGTAATTGAACAGTCATTTCGTCTCGCGTTTAATGCGTCAAACAACGAGGCGGAGTATGAGTCTCTCCTTGCAGGACTTCGCCTAGCGATTGGGATAGGTATCACGAAACTACGGACATTCTGTGACTCGCAGCTCGTTGCTAATCAATTTTCTGGTGACTATGAAGCTAAGGATAGTAGAATGGAGGCTTACCTAGCTCAAGTTCAACATCTGAGTAAGAAGTTTCAAAGTTTCGAACTCACAAGGATTCCACGAGGCGAGAATTCAGCTGCAGATGCTTTAGCTGCGTTAGCATCGAGTTCCGAAGTGACAGTAAGCAGAATGATCCCTGTCGAAGTAATCGAGCATCCGAGCATAGCAGGTTCAAGTCCATCAGTCGGGGAAATGAATTTTGTAACCACTCGTTCTATGCGTAGAAGAATGAATATGGACCCAGATTCGCCAAGAAACGAAGAAGCTGAGCAAGTACCTGAAGTCGAATCGCCTATTGGAGCACCGCCAAATCCGGAACCAGCCCTACAATTACTACCGCTTCCGGATTGGGGGGCAGATTGGCGGACACCCATCAGAGAATACATCCTTAATGGTACTCTCCCTACGGATAAATGGGAAGCGCGAAGTCTAAAGGCTAAAAGCGCTCGGTTTTGCATTTCAAATGATATCCTTTACAGAAGAAGCGTCTCGGGTCCCGACATGATCTGTATTTTTGGCCAACAAGTTCGTACTGTAATAAAAGAAATCCACGAAGGAGTTTGCGGCAATCACTCCGGAGGTCGTTCTTTGGCCTTTAAGGTAAAAAGATATGGATATTTCTGGCCCACTTTAATTGCGGATTGCGAGGAATACGCTCGGAAGTGCGAACAGTGCCAGAAGCATGCACCTTCGATTCACCAGCCTACGGAGCTCTTGTCATCGGTTTCTTCACCTTATCCGTTTATGAAATGGTCTATGGACATTATTGGGCCTCTCCACGTCTCGACACGAGGAGTGAAATTTGTTCTGGTCTTAACCGATTATTTCTCAAAGTGGATAGAAGCAGCAGCTTATGTAAACATAACTCAGGTGCAAGTTCGTAAGTTCATTTGGCAGGATATCATTTGTAGACACGGGTTGCCGTTTGAAATCGTTACTGACAATGGACCTCAGTTCATTTCGGGGCAGTTCGAGTCTTTCTGCGAAGAGTGGCAAATCAGGCTCAGTCGATCCACGCCTCGTTATCCGCAGGGTAATGGGCAAGCTGAGGCAATGAACAAAACCGTTTTGTCTACCCTGAAGAAAAAATTGAAAGCACACAAGGGAGCTTGGTTCAACGAGTTACAAAGCGTTCTCTGGGCAATTCGCACTACCCCCAGACGAGCAACCGGGGAAACGCCTTTTTCATTAGTGTATGGAATGGAAGCTGTAATTCCCGCTGAAATATTTGTGCCAAGTCCGAGAAGGATGTACAATCCACAGAACGAGGCTGCAAATAATGAACAGATGGTTGACGTGATTGATACAATCGAAGAGCGACGTGATCGTTCGTTAATTCGGATGCAAAACTACCAGAATGCCGCGGCACGATACTACAATTCGAACGTTCGAAATCGACACTTCGATGTTGGGACATTAGTGTTACGCAAAGTTCAGCAAAATACAGCCGAAGATGGAGCAGGAAAGTTAGGCGTCAACTGGGAAGGTCCTTATCGAATCACTCAGGTAGTTCGCAATGGAGTTTATCGCCTTGAGAACATGGAAGGAAAAGCAGTCCGAAGAGCTTGGAATTCCATTCATCTGAAGAGATACTTTGTTTAAGTATTTTATTATTTTCATTATTGTAAATCGAACTACGAAAGACTTGATCCCCACCTTTGGGTACGTAGGCAGCTCGGATTCCGAGTGCAGTCTCTAAATCAAATAAAATGTTTACTTTTTATTTAAACATCTTTTAAAAGCCGAGATTTATCTCGCAATCCGTGAAACCGAGAGAACCTCGTAATTACTTTTTTCGAAACCGAGCTCAGACCTCTGGTAATTCTTGAAAGATAAGCCTAAGTTTTACTTAGCAAAAAAGGGTCTGGTTCAACACAGACTAGGGATTTCTGCGAACTCCGAGTTCCGATCCTCATCTTTTCTATTGAGAACACCCGCATAACTCTCGTTCTTAATATTTCCCTTATCCATTGTGTAATAAATTCTGAGTTCGTGTAAACTGCGTATCTCGTCGAAATCTTAAGTATTTCTTAATTTTTTCGTACGAGGTAGTCAAATTTCTCGAGTACTCCGGATTTATAATTCAAAAGGACTTGTAAAAAATTCAAGTCTTCAAAAGGGAAAAAACAGTAAATGGGTTCGAATTGAAAAAACAATAAAGGGGGGCACATTAGCCATCACAACCCCGAAAACAGATCACTGATCCTTGACGTCGGGATCCTGCTGCATCTCCTCGGGCAGAACGGCAGCCTCGAAGTCCTGGCCAGCCATGAGATCCGTGTTAGTTCCGAATTCATCAATGGCGACATCATCTTCGGGAAGAGATGCCTTTTGTTCGGGTTCAGGGGGAGTCGCTACAAAGAGATGAGTAAACTCATTTGGTTGCGGTTTGAGAGCGCTTACCTCGCGAGCCTTTCTCTCAGCCTCTGCCTCATCTCTCTTTACCGACTCTAGTTCGGCTTTGATGTCCGGAATTTCTCCTTTCAGGATCTCCTCAAGAAGCTCTCGGTTCGCCCGAGTCTCGGCAAGACGCGTCCCAATCATCTCGTTATCGCTTATGGCCTTGAAGTAGGTCTCATGCTTCGAGGTGAGCCCGCTATAGAGTTCACGGAGCCTAACCCTTTCATCTTTTTTCGCTGCTGCGAGCTCCTCGTCCCGTTTCTCAGCAACAACCTTGCACCATTCCTCGCTTCGCTTAACTTCAGCTTCCAGCGAGGTAATCTTATCACATGCCTCAAGGTACATGTTCTTTCCGGAATTCAGCTTCTCGGAAAGATCAGTCTTGGCAATTTCAAGAAGGTTGCAGCGAGCTTCGGCCTCCAGCATTCGCTCTCGGATTTCGTTCGCCTTTGCCACCGCTCTGGCATTTTCTTCCTCCATCTCCTTGAGTTGACGGATCTCGTCTTCAAGTTCAGTAACCCGAGTTCTAAGACCATCCAGCTCGTTAACAGGAAAGAGCTGGGACTCGTGGCAGGAGAAGGTGGTGTTGTACTCGAGCATTAGCTGACAAAACGAGGATTCATGAGAACGTAAAGGAGATATATATATATCTTTTATGTAAGGAGAAAAGGTTCGAAGTATTACCTCTCCGAGTTTATCAGCGAAGCGAAAGTAGTTCGCTCTGTTGACCTCCTTTAATTCACTGAAGGGAGGGATCCTCATCCCAACAGGAGTGAAATTCCTCATAAAATCAGCTGGTGACTTCGGAGGAGCTGTTAAAATAAAAAAAACAAGTCAAAACGAAGTCGGAGTTAGAAGAATACGAAGTGACTCTACTTACCAGTAGGGATCGGAATCTCCTGACGAACGGATTCCCGATTCTCAGAATCCCGCGAAGGCAGGATAAGCAGCTGAGTTGGCAGCTCGGACTCCGGGGCCCGTTGTGAATCTCCTTTTTCTTCTGGTTTCGACCCCAGACTGGGTCCAGCATCCTCGGAAGGGTTTTTCTCGTCGTTCAGACGAGAACGACTCTTGCGTTGAAGGGGAGGAACTTCAGATTCCTCGTTCCTGCGTTTCCTTGAGGAGGTTGCAGTGTGGCCTCCTTCCGAGTTTTCTTTTTCCCGAGAAGATCGAGAGGAGCGAGAATCCGAGATCCGGATTACGTCTTTTCCCGAAGACACCTTCTTCTGATCACGATGATCGGAGGTCTTCGATTCGGAAACCGGATCTGCGATACCCGAACTCTTCCCTTTACCAGATGAAGATCTGGCTTTCCCATCATCTAAGGCCTTCACCATCCTGGCCTTATCTTCTTTTTCTCTCGCTTCTCTTGCTTTTTCCCTTTCCTTCTGGAGCTTCTTCTCTTCGCGATAGGAAAGTGGAGACATGTTAGTGGCAACAGCAGGGGATGAGGGAGGGGTGGAAGAAATGAGGTCGGACCGCGAGTAGATTCGGGCACACGAATTTCGGATGCGTTCGCAGGTGAACAATTCCCACGTGAGGTCGCTGCGGTTGCAAATCTTTACGAATTGCTCCGCAAAGGTATGAGAAAGTGGTTTCTTCGGGAACTTTACTGCAAAAGACAAAAGGAAAAGGGTTAGTTCGTTGAAAAGCAAAGTTAAGAAAAAATTACGCAGTACAATCCCTAAAAAGCTATCTAACCAGGACGACGAGTCCAATCTCGGACAAAGAAGCCTGTATTCGGACCATAGGAAAATTCGTTAACGGGGAAGAAAAAGTATGATTTCCTCCACTGTTCATCCTTATCAGGAAAATCTCCGAAGACTTTGAAATGGCTTCGAGGACTGAGGAAGAATGTTCCCGGAGTGCGACCTTTCTTCATCGTATAAAGTTGAAAGACGTCAGCAAGAGAGATCTTATATCCGTTTTCCTCCGCTAAAGTCTGAAGGCTCAGGACAGTTCGGACAACATTTGGACAGAGTTGGGGAAGAGCTATCCCTAACTCGTGCATAAGTTCTACTAGAAGACCTGGAAGAGGGAAAGATAGACCGCACTCCGAAAAGAATATCTCGAAAGCGCAAGCGTGGTCGCTAGGAGGAGATTCTGGGGACTCCTGGGGCCCCGGAGCTACTAGATTGATTTGACGCGGGATCCTGCAGCCGCCTTTCATCAAGGCCAACTTTTTATCATCGAGATCCGATGAGAAATACTTTCCGAAGTCACCTTCTAAGACAAAAGTTTCACTCCGGATTTTCTTGCTCTTCCTCGGAGCCATAACTATGTTGGTAATTTTGGAGTTTGACAGAAGATCTGGAAACAAAGAAGCTCAAGAACACCTCAAGAACACGCTTGAGCAAACTCTGAAGATCTTCGTAGAAACCCAGAAAACAGGAAGATCCAGTGGCGGACGTTCTCCGGGAAATGAGCACGGATCGCCGGAGTCCAAAGAACACGGCGGAGCGGAAGAAGAACAGCGGGAATCTTCAGGCAAACGGCTGAAAATCTAAGAAATCTTTTAGATTTCTGGCCTAAACCTGACGATTACTAGCTAGGACGGCGGACTACTTAACGATTCCGGAACTATAAAAGCAGTTAAAGATCAAAGAAGAGAATAGAAGTAGAGAGAAGAGGGAGTTACCTTTAAATATGGAAGAGCAGAAGCGGTTCGAAGAAGATAAGGATGTGTGCGTTTGCAGAACCCGAAGAGTCTAATGGTTATATAGAAGGTCATTGGGCGGCAAAATGAGAAACCCTAGGATCTTGAAGCGTCTTTACCTTCCCGAGGAAAATCCCTCGATCCGCGGAAAAAATTATACCTTAGGATCTCGAAACGTCACTTCGGTTGAGAACCAAATCCCGGGAAAAGCGGAATTAACGACGAAATCTCCGAACCCGAGGAAAAGTTCAGCATTTAAAGTATCCCGAAGTGTTCACTTCGGAACACTTGGGGGGCAAACTGTTGGTGTCGGATCCCACAATTCGGATCCGGCCCGGAAAGATAATGGATCAATAAGATGAAATGAATTGTCGGCCCAGTCCAAGGGACGAAAAGGACAGCCCAGTAAGCTCCAGCCCAGCTCGGGTGAAACGTCGGGATCATGCGAATTAAATGAGACGCGGGTCGCACGGGATTTGCGAGGTCATGAAGATTCGAAACGGAAGCAATGATAAAGGCGAGATCCGCGGCTTGATAGACGACTTCGGTTTCGAATCATGTAACTATAAATAGAGAACGAAAACCATTGTAATGGGGACCGAATTCTTGAGCAATATACAGATACATACACTTCACTCTTTTGTTTTCTTTTTCTTGATTGTTATTCGAATTATCAAGGCTAGACGACCCGACACACATCTTAAAATTTGTATTGCGGATTCCGACATCCACAGGTAGTATGTGTTAATCCAAAAATCATGATTCAGATATTCATTCTTGATTGATGCTTTTCACTATCAGCCTATTTGAAATCCCTCGTACATTACCAAATATTATATAGGCTTTGAATGGTTGTGTGGTATATATTCCGGATTATACCAAGCATACCAATATTTTGGTATCCTAAACTCTATATTAGAATATGTTTTATTTTTAAAGCAGACCAAATGACAACATACATATAGTGATATCTTGGTATGTAGTTGTTCACTGCGTTTTCGATGTAGATCAACTTTGATCTGATTTGGAGTGGATTCTACAACCATCCAAGACCATAATCTTTTTTTTTTTTGGTGAGAACTGAGAACCAAGACCATAATCTTTGTGCATCCAAATATTTCTTTCACAAGCTAACAATATATAGTAGATACATATTACTAAGCCGTGCAATTTTTTATCTTATAAACATATGAGATTTAAAGGAAAAAAAAACGGTTTTGACTCAAAAGAGTTTTTGTTATTCAGTTATGTTGGTTTACATATTGGAAACATTTTGGTATTTTACTCAATAAAAAAAAAAAAAAATATGTAAGTTGTTTTAGCTTGAAATCTCATGCGTCGATGTTGTAAGAAAAACATTCAGATTTCAGATAATGAATGAGAAGAACAAAGACCAAGTGGATATTATGCGTCAATGTGTGGAAGGGCCGAGACGCCACCATTTTTTCGCTGAAACGTGCAAGTAACCAAAAGTCCAAAACCTTTACTTAATGAAAAAAACTTTGTTTGTTTATTATGATAACCAATTCAACATTTATTTTATCCTGAAAATTCATTTATCATAGTTGTTAATTATTAATCCAAGTTTATACTTTTGTCATATTTTTTTTAATTTTTTTATATCATAGCAATTTCTTTCCCCAACAATATCATGCAATATGCAATCCGGATTGTGAATTTGTGTTACATGTATGTCTAAACCATTACACCAAAACTAATTTGGATTAATATGATATTTTTTTTGTGTTTTTTACAAGTCATGTATTTTAATTTTAGACGGTTTTTTTTTATATTTTAAAGTTTTAGCAAATCTCATGATATAGCGAAAATGAAAACTATACGCTAAGTTTTAAGAGTTTTATTTTTGTTTCCTCCTTCACCGTTCATTCACTGATTTTTTATTTATCTCTTAGTCCTCGTTCTCTTAATCTCCTCCTCCGCATCGCCGCCGTGCTCTTCCCCAGCTCTTCCGGCGGTAAGATTACGTTCTCCCTCTACTTCTTGGTAAATTCTTAAATTAAGTCTCTGCTTCATTGATTCTCTCCCTCACTTGTTCATGTTTTAGTCGCTTCTCGACGTTTTCCCCGATAATTGCTGCTTAGTTAGCAGAAAAGCGATTTCTAGATGAATCTCTTAGAAGATCAAACGAGTGAGATTGATTATGATGCTACGAGATTCATATTTTAAACGATTACTACGCAATTGTGTGTGAAATCACTTTATCAGGAACTTTTGCTTTGGTTTCTCTACTTAGATTCTGTATCACTGTGTTCAGTGTTGGTTTGAGAATTAGATTCATTCTCTATTAGATTCTTCAAATTTCATTGCTTTACAGGATATGATGAGCATTGTCTCAAGTCATCATCATTGTCAACCATCGGTTATACACGAACGATGCGGTATAGGAACAATATCTAAGGCTACTTGTTCGAGATATTGCGGTCCGTGTTTCTCTGGAAGACTGGTTTTCTCTCATAGCCTCTGCTTGAAGACTACTTGTGGGAAAACTGCTAGGAGAAGGTTTTCAAGGATTTGCAGTATTGTGGATGATGAGATGAATCCAGATAATTCGGATGACGAGGAAAAGGAATCACTCGATGATAAAACCAAAAGGGTATGTATTAGAAACCTATAAGCATTGTAAACTCCGGCCTTTTTTGCTGTCCTTTAGGGTGAAGTCATGACTTGACATTTAAGAACCGAGACTTAGTTTCCGTGTGCTTTATACACTAGAGTTATGTTAAATAGTCGATGGGGTTTTAATTTTTTTGTACATGAAAGACTCAGACTCTCTAGTTCGTGAGATTACTAAGAATGTTGATCTACTTCTGCTTGATACTGGAAATAGTTTTGTAACTAATTTGATTTCTTGAGTCCTTTTGATGTCCTAATGTCTGCCCATCTCTGTCGTGGCTTAGTGACACAATTAGTACGCATGCCTTTGTTTAAATTTATTGGTTGCTTGATATCATCTGATCGTTTTGAATATTCTTTTTTTTTCTTATTCTTTAGCAAGCGAATGATATGAATCGGGCAAATCTTGAAAGAATGGTTGGGTCAGATGATTCTGCATTTAACGGTTTAGATCTTGCAACCCTCATCAGACAGAAGTATGGAAAATCTTATGATGTTCAACTCATCAAGAAGGTATGCCTTTCTGTATTCAAGTGTGTTTGTGATTCTTTATTCTCGTTTTAAAGGCATAGGTTAAGGCAATCTGCAAAATTATTTAAACGTAAAAAGAAGTTAAGAATACAGAATCAGCTCTTGCGAAATTCAATTGTTCGTGTTTCTTTTCATTTTCAGTTTCTTGCTGTGACCTTTATTTTATCAATGTGGAAAGATTTGTCGCTTCAGAAGCTAAGAAAATAAATCATAGTTCTTAGATGTGATTAATGTAGGAATTCATGGGGCGGAATCTTCTTGCAATGAATGTCATGTGGAAGTACAGAGAACAGGTAAGAGAATCCTTTGTTGTGGTTTTGATCATAAAAGAAGCCTGATGATATGATAGTTCAATTGATTTCACTATACTTGTTTAAACTTAGATGGTTATGATCTTCTTTTTCCAATTCGGATTTGGTATGAGAATCTTTGCCACATAAAAAGATGATATGTATATCCTTCTTTTGTTGGTATAGTTCTTGCCTTTGCAAGCCAATCCTTTGTAAGCTAATTCACCTTACTTTCTTTCTTCTTCTTCAACGCCTAGAGGTCTTTTCCTCTAACCGAAGAAGAATATATACTGAGACTTGACGATGTAGCCAACATGTTGAAATGCTGGGGAGCAGTCTCACATATCCGTAGCAGCCTAGCAAAGTCGAAGGAGCGTCCTCGGATAGGGAAGGTGAGATCAAGCCTAAACAGTAACCTTAAAATGCAGGCATAATTAGTTAGGTCACCTCGGTCGATTAGAGACCACTTTGATACTTAGAAACTGTATTTTTCGAGTTTAAAAACCGACATGGGTGGTTTCTCTTCTTCATGCAGGCTGTCAGCATTTTCATAGACATGGATTCGACAGGGGGACGAGCAAACGAATGGATTTACAAGTAAAAATCGACCGGTTTACAGCTTCTAAACCAAGAAAGCAAAAGGTTTTGTCTCTAAGTTTATCGTCATCAATTCATTTTGAAGGCTCTTCTCTGATGGTGATTTGCAGAAACATAGTTTTTTTGCTATATTTGATGTCCAAAATCAGGTAGTATATATGTACATGTGTGTATTTAGTAAACCCAAATCTTTACATGAACTCTCTTTGTAAAATATCTCCATATGTTGAAATTGTATCATCTATGTAAGTCTTCCTCTATCGCTGTGATCTGTAAAAGCAGCCACATGATTTCTCATTTGGGACCTTTGAGCCTGCTTTGTCCCAAAAAAAAAAAATATATAGCTTTGGGACCATTCCTTCATTAATTCATGGGTATGTTTACTTTTCTAGGATGCATGGTTAGTTTTGTTTTTAGGTTATATGATTTATATTAGACATATTATAATCGAATTGTAGGTTATAGATTAAATGGATTTAGATACATCAAGAAAGTGTGGATTTTAGAGAGTTTTGGTTTCGCAGTTCGGTATCAATTTGAATCAATACTTGTTTCCGGTTTGTAGTTGGGCAAGTCCTGCTTCAATATTATAAGTTTTAGTCTAAAACCAACATCATGTTGGAACATCGTGATACTTTTTGATACAACACATAATGATAATGCTTATCTTCATCATCATTATCATCACACTCATCCACCTCCACGTCCTACATCATCATTTATTTGAAGTTATATTTTTTCCTCATAAAATGAGAAAAAGATCATATCATCATTATCATAATTACTATTATTGATGATGTTGTCACATCACGATACACATCATCAACGTATGCTTCTTAACTTCATCATGAAAATTCAAAAGCATCCCTCTCTTCTCATCACCACAACCACTAACAAGTAAAACATCTTCATCATCTTTACCATCCCCCCATACATCCTCATCATCATCACCCCTATTTCTTTTTTAATCAATATGTAGGACATTAAGTATTGATTATATTGCCCACATATTAATGCTACTAAACTAAAAAGATTTGTATTAAGATAACGTTCTATAGTCACCAAACTTACATCGCAATTGTCAAATTTAATCTCTTAGTTAAAGTTTTGACCAATTAACAAGCATATTCACGCAATTTGCAATTTTTTACAAAACATAAAATTATGAGTAGTGACAATTTCCCTGTCTATATCGCATGTTTATTTAATTGCGTCGTTGAGTCATGTGTAGTAATATTTTTTTTAAAATGTAATTTAATTTAAATAAAATTAATATACATGATTCCACAAATTTATTATTCTTTCACCAGATCGTATTATTTTACAAGTACAACAAATTTAATTTGTGATTTCTTTTCAGTATTTTTTTATTGTAGTAAAAAAAATTCATCTACACTTTAGGGAAAAAGAAAAAAATTAATTTGAATATGTAGGTAGTTTGACCAAAAAGGTCAAATTACAAAGCCTTTAACACAAACACAAAAAACCAGAGTCTACTTACATAAGAAATTTTCACAATCACAATTCTCCGGCGAATCCAACGTTTCCGGCTCAATTCTCCACTATATTGACGGCGATATACCCTTCGACGGCGTTTCATGGTTGCTATTTGTAACCCAATTCGGACCAGTAAGGTTTCCGTACAGTAGTAAAATCACAATTCCTCTCTGTAACAGCGATCTCAACGACTTCAACGAGACACGTTACTATTCCAATCCATTTTTCCAACGCCGGTAACTGAATCGGAATCGGAAAACCCTAGAGACGTATGGTTGATTGGAGTGGCGATGCACCGGCAGGGCTCGTCTCCGATTACGCCTTCAAGCTATAACGCCGCCGTTTCAATTGCTTCTGATGTACCTACTGGCTTAACCAAGTCTCCTTTATCTCACGCGATTCCAGTTTCGCCGATTTCTGCTGCTTACCCTTCCGGTGATCCTATGCTGATGATGTCTGGGACTCCTCTCGCTAGGGTTCGATTATCTGATATTTTGCCTTATGAAGGAGCTCCTTCTCCGGTGTATGCAAAAGCCGTGGAGGCTTTGTCTGTGTCTTTGATGAGGCATAATGCGTCTGTGATCGAGCTAGGGAGTGATGACACTGCACTCATGCGATGTGGCCTTGAAGCTGCTCGTTTGTATTTTAGAACTAGAAGCCTTAATGTTTCTGGTAAAGGCAATCGTGGCCTCTCTATGTATAGAGCTGGAAGGTTAGCTCTCTCTTCTTCACTGGTTTTTGTTTTTGTAGAAAGAATTGGTTTTATGTTTTTGAATTTGAGAAATTTGTTTGATTGTTGTACTCTTCATTGCTTATGCTTATGATCTAGAAAGTTTGACATGTAGTTATCAGTTCTTGATCTATATGATGTGTAGTGACTGATCTTTGTCTTGTGAACAGATCTGTTGAGGATTTAGATTCTTCACCTCCATGCATGGCTGAGATTTTCCGGTGCTTGGGTAAAGTAGCACGAGCTGCTTTATCTGCAATTGCAAGGCATCTACGTCTAAGAAGCGAGTAGGATGGTTATGATGCTTATTCTCTGGTTTTACTACTACTTTTCTTGCCTCTTTACTTTTATTAACTCATAGAATGAGCGTATTTCTTTTTTTATTTGCAGTGTTTTTAACCATATGCTCGATGACTTTCCACTAGCTCCGAACGAGGTTTCCTCCTCGGTGCTACTGGCTTCCTATGCTCATGCATCAATACAAAATGGAAAACATGCTTCTGGAGGTGGGAATCTATCTGCTAAAATTGAAGTTGAAAAGGGTTTGTTGACACTGTTCTGCTCAGATGGCACTGGCATTCAGGTCACCTCTATGAACTTTCAGTGTATAGAAGGTTACATATATGCTTTTGTTTTAGCAAGGAACTTGATGAGAAAACATGTCATTTTTTATCCTTTTGAGGGGCAAAATAGTTGTGTAAGAATACTATCATATGAGTTAGACATGATTAGCCATAATCATGAGTTTCCATTTTGCTTGATTCATTACACTGTTCCATTTACTACATTTGGCTTCTATTTTTTTCCTTCTGAAATTTCTTCTATCCTTAGGTATGTGACCCAAATGGTCGTTGGTACACAGCAGATAATGGGTGTGGGGTGGGTGATGTCTTATTGATTACCGGCAAAGCGCTTAGTCATGCTACTGCAGGTCTTCGTCCAGCTGCCTCTTACAGAACTACTACCGATCATTTGTCTGGCACTGACACTCGAGGAAGGTATGTTTTTGAAGAAGAAATAAGCTTTTCCTCAACTTTATGACGGCTTTTCCTTAACAAACCTTATGACATGAATGCATGCATACATATTTGATTAAAATTTTAAAACTTTCCACTTGCAGGGCATCATTAGCTTTTAGGCTTATGCCGAAAAGTAATGCTATATTAGATTGTTCCCCAATAGAAGCTGCCGGCCATGTAATTCCTCAAAGCTATGTGCCAGTATCTGTTAGTCAGTTTATGGATAACCTCTTGGCCGAGAATGACACTCTAGTTAATCCGCCTGTGAAAACAAATGTAAGCTTACCCTTTAATAAAGTAGTAAAACTAGCTGTCTAGAGTGAAAAAGTACATTTAAACGTATAAAACGTTGATATCTGTGAAGTTCTATGCCATTAGTACCCAAATCTGTCTATTTCCTTGACATTTGGATCAGAAATTTTATTGAGGAACGATATATAGTAATCCTATGTCGTTCGTATTCATTCAGATCATGCACTTTTTTCTTTTAGATAATCTCAATCGAGATTTGAATGAGTGGGTGTGCAACTTATATTACTTTCTTTTTGAGGATCTCACATATTTGGATCTGTTTTATGATTGGCACTACCTCGATACTATAATGATATAAGTTTCTCTATTTGATGTTAACTGCTCAGAGCACGAGGTCTTATGTCAAGAGATCTTCTGAATTGTTGATGTCAGGTTCCGCGGGATGATGTTTGCAAAGAGCCTTCCTTAAGAAGTGTTCTCTCGGATCCAATTTCGTGAGTACCATTTTTCCCTTAGTGTATAATATTATTCATGACGAACAAATCTCCTCTCTTATGAATTGCTTATCTTTGTTCATCTGATCATGTAAAAAGTACCCTAGCTAGGTTTTTCTTGAGTGCTGGCAAGCCCTTTTTCTAAAATTCTCCTCAATTAGTTTTCTATTCTGATTTAGCAAATGGTCCAAAGCTAAGCATGCGTGCCAGATAGTAGACATACACTGAAGACATTAACTTGTCATCTTTTGTTACTAGCTCCATGAGCTGTATAATATGTTCAATTGTTTCCACCTTTTTATTCTGTTGCTGTAATTTTGCGAAGGCAGTGCAGTGAAAACAACGTTCTAATTTGTCTGTTGCAAACTCTTTGATGTTAGTGGGGCTTTTCTTGAAGATGCAATGGTTGTCTCTTGTGGACACTCATTTGGTGGCCTCATGCTTAGAAGAGTTCTTGAAATGGTTGGTACTAGTTTCCTTCTATCTATTAATATGCTAGTCTCATGTGATGGTTCTTCCTATATACCCAAGAATATTTAGTAACCACAATTATCTTATGCACAGTCTAGATGTACGCTCTGCAATGCAGAAATCGAGTCTGGGTCTCTGGTTCCTAACCATGGTAATTCCTATAAAGTTCATTCTCTTCTTATCTATGTTCCTCAATAAATAAATTGATCCACGGTAGTCTTTTGGGGTTTCACATTGACAAACAGTCCTAACCGAGTAACCGTATTCCTTTTCTAATGTCAAACACATAGCACTTAGAGCTGCCGCTTCAGCTATAAAGCAACAGGATGATAAAAGACTTTTCCACAACGCAGCCATGAGGAGGCGTAGAAAAGTAATGAGTGATCAAATGGATGTGGTGAGATGATCTGACACTGCTCTATATTATAACTAATTGCTTTGTGGGTCTTTTGTGGTTTCCTATTACATAGTTACTATCTCCAAACTTAACAGCCTGCATCATCATCTGTTTTCTGGTTAGCTTAAGCTTATGTTGTTGATGAACCTCGGATAAAAGTTACGACTTGATCCCAAATTTTTCCCTACAGGAAAATGGAGATCCAGCTACGGATGATGGGATGCATCGAGTGGTGCATTATCCATTTGCTGTAAATGAGAAAGTGCTTATCAAGGTAGGCCATTATTTTTTATTTTGGGTTCTGATGCATTTCTTCCAGCATATAATTTGGTTCTAGCGTGTTATGGAACACATTTCCCATTGCAGGGAAACCGGAGAACCCCGGAAAAGTTTGTTGGAAAAGAAGCAATTGTGACATCTCAATGTCTCAATGGCTGGTAACTATTACTCTATGATCTATAAGAGCTGAAACAAAACTATGCTTGATAGGTAAAGCGAGTTGTTGAGTTTCAATTCTCAAACTAATCCATTCTCATTTCTTTTCATAAAAGGTATCTATTAAAGATTGTCGAAAGCGGAGACAATGTGCGGCTGCAATACCGATCCCTAAAAAAAATGGTGAACGATGACAGAGGAGGAGGCATACAGGTTCAACCGGTTGAGAGCAATAGCTTGTAGAATGTAATCATATTTAACCCTTTTCTTTTCTTCTTATTCTGTATCTCTAGAGCTAGAGAGAAAAGAAAAGATAATGTGGTTTGGGGTTTGAGATTCTGCATAAATTTAAATCGTTTGGTTAGAAAAAGAAAGTAGTGGAAGACTATTGTAAACTATATTAGCCTCCTAAGTATTAGAGGTTTTGTACAGAACAAAATGTTAGGAAAGAAAAAACAACTGTCTTACTCTTGTTGATGTGCTTCCTACAGAGCAAAATTGCTTTCCAATACGATACGGGATTTTGCATTTTACTAATTTAGTAACAAAAAGTTTCCACTTTTTATATGTAAATGTGTATTCAATCAAGTTGATATATCTAAAGTCTTTCGTTACAATGGTTTATTGTTATGCGTTGCAACGGACAACACTAGGTTGTGGTTTGGGACAACACTAGGCTCGTGGTTTGGAATAGCCATGTGAATCAAACCTAGAAACTGACAGACTAGACAAGTGTGCTCTTTGATACGACAAGAACTGTAACCACAAGTCTTGAGGATTTTCGTTGAGTATGACTCTAATTATGTGATGAACAGAATTGTTGAGTTCAAAACGTCTAACGTCATTAGAGAAAATGGAAGTGAATCTCGGAGAAGCTGTGAATCTCAAAGATTTGCCAATTGATCGCCCACTTGTGTGCTCTTATGTTCCAAGTTTAGAGCGAATCAACCAAAGCCTAGTAAAATCACTTAATGGCCTAAAGTGTTGCGTAAATCAACCAAGGTTTAGTACCATGGCCTATCGAGCAAAAGGAAAGAACCAGATCATCAATCCGTCCTTTTTACAATACCTTATTTATTTCTTGTATCATCTCCTTACCATTCATTTACTCTGTTTTTTTTTTAACAAGTCTAGTCTATTATAGATTTGTTTATTTATTTGTCGTCCTGAAAACTATTATTGTTTGCAACCGATGGCGGTTGGATTCTGGCTCCTATATATATGATTGGTGAAAGTATCTGTGCATGATCATCATTCATCAAGAAGGTGGAGCCTCTATAAACCACAACAAGATATAAGGAAGAGTCCAAAGAGATAATGTGCAAACAACAAAGGCCATCAGTCCATGCACAAAGACTTTCACCAATCATAGGAGCCTTTGATGTACCAAGCAACTAATTTTATGACTATAGCTTGTTTCCTACTTCATTTCCTTTTCATTCGTTTTTTTAAAAAAAAAATCTTCTGCAATGCCATTTTGCGAGGGGATCAGAAACCACATATTTTGTAAAGATATACAGTAAATTTGTATATTTAATGAATTTAGAGTACTTAAGTTTATAAAAAAGAGAAGAGCACAATCATAGGGATTACAGAAGTACCGATTTATATAGGATTAATTTAAGGGATTTGAATAATGATAG
This sequence comes from Arabidopsis arenosa, assembly GCA_905216605.1. Lineage (NCBI taxonomy): Eukaryota > Viridiplantae > Streptophyta > Magnoliopsida > Brassicales > Brassicaceae > Arabidopsis > Arabidopsis arenosa. The sequence goes on along the minus strand of LR999453.1, from coordinate 8,094,616 downwards.
ATGATATGAGTTTCCTTAACATATTTAGGGTATCGTTATGAAAGTTATTAGAAAACACAACACACTTATTTAGTAGACGCATATATAAAGAGTTGGAGTAGTGGGCAAGCGTGGAAGTTAGAAAAAACAAAACCCTAATTTTCCATTTGACAACAATGACGATGATGTCTGATCTTTCCAAGGATTTGGTAGAGGAGATATTCTCTAAGGCTCCGATAACTTCTCTAGGAGCAGTGAGATCCACTTCCAAACAATGGAACGCCTCATCCAAAGACCGGCTGTTGTGTAAAGCAGAACCAAGGGAGCAGTATCTGAGGTTCATGGTGATGGATCATAGGTTTCTATCAATGACATTCAATCTCCACGGAATCCTCAAAGGAGACGGTGAAGTCTTTGTTCGTTCATCTATCAAGGAGGTAGGTGATATAGTTAATCAAATTGACATCTCTAAAGTGTTTCATTGCGATGGTTTAGTGTTGTGCGTCACAAATGACAACTCAAGTCTCGTGGTTTGGAATCCGTATTTGGGTCAAACCAAGTGGATCGAAGCACGAGAACCTCACGACGAATCAGACTTGTTTGCTCTAGGATACGACAAGGACAAGAACCACAAGATCTTGAGGTTGTACGATCAGTATTACAACTACACATTTTACAATTTGAAGACTGAATCATGGGGGGAAGAAGATTACCTTCCAGGCTGGGATATAGATTCTTATAACCGCGGCGTGGCCTTAAATGGAAATACTTACTTCTTGACTCAAGAGCAAAGAGCAAAAGATAAGTATCGTGTTTACTTGCTCTGTTTTGATTTTACAACAGAGACGTTTGGAGAATTTCTTGCTATGCCGTTTAAGTATCATAGGAAATACATTGGAACTCTTTCTTGTGTCGGGAAAGAGAAACTTGCGGCGTTATATCAGCGCTGGGATACAGGCGAGATGGCCATTTGGGTGACTACTAAGATTGAGTCCAATGAGGTGTTGTGGAGAAACTTGTTTAAAGTTGATATGGAACCACTCATTAGGTTTGGTTTTCAATATTGTAGAGATGAAGCTGGCAGTTTTTTTATTGACGAAGAGAAGAAACTCGCGGTGGTTTTTAATTTAGACAGAAAATCTGATAAAAGGACCAAGAAGAAACGTTGTTACCACACAGCTTATATCGTTGGAGAGAAGGGATACTTGAGAAAAGTGGTTCTTGGAGAAGCTGTGGAGGTCAGAGAAGGCGTGTATCGTAGCGCACTTGTGTGTTCTAGCTCTTATGTTCCAAGTTTAGAGAAGATCAACCAAATTGAAGAGGAAGAGGAAGAGGATAAGTGCAAATCAACCAAAATAGTGGACGCAAACGGGAAAGATAAGAAGAGAAAGAGGAAGAGCAAAAGGTAAGAAAGAGACTACGTACTACTACTTAGTTCATTTTGCCATGTAGTTTGAACAAGACTAGTCAATAATTTTTTCGTTTCTGTTTGGTTGAACAGACAAGACATAAAACTGTAAATGTCTCTTCTACTGCAAAAACAAAGCTTCTAAGTAATCATCAATATAAGCTAAGCAAGCAAATGATCTGTTCTTATATGCACCAATGCCGATCTTTCACCAAATATTTTAGGATGTTTTTGTAATGAGAAAACAATTGTTACAATCGCAAGAATGCTTTAATTTCCAGTACGGAAGTCTATTTTACTTTAAATGAGAATTTTTTTTCCATTTTCTGTTTTGTCTATTTAACATTTAGCAAGGCTCATACATATGTATCTCTGTGAAGGTTATAAAAGAAAAAGGAAAAAAAAAAGAGATTTGAGCAAAGATGTGTTACGCAAATATACGAGTGGCAGGCGTTTAATTTTTTTTTTTTTTTTTTTTTTGCAGGCGTGAAAGTTGGAAACCCTAATTTTCTTATTTGAAAACAATGACGATGATGAGCGATCTTACGCAGGATTTGGTAGAGGAGATACTGTGTAGGGTTCCGATAACTTCTCTAGGAGCAGTGAGATCCACTTGCAAAGGATGGAACGCTTTATCCAAAGAACGGATTCTATGTAAAGCTGAGCCAAAAGAGCAGTTTCTAGGGTTCATGTTGTTGGATTATAGGCTTTGTTCAATCTCCATGGAATCCTTAACGAAGACGGTTTAGAATTCGTTGTCCCATCAATAAAGGAGGTTGATATTTTACTTAATAGCCGAGTTGAGATATCTAAAGTCTTTTACTGCGCCGGCTTATTGTTGTTATGCCTCACAGAGGGCGAGTCAAGGCTCGTGGTTTGGAACCCGTATTTAGGACAAACCAGATGGATCAACACCAAAACCACTACAGGATTACCCATATATGCTCTTGGATGTGACAACAACAAGAACCACAAGATATTGAGGTTTTTCTATAATAATCAGGGCTACTACGAAATTTACGATTTTAAGTCTGATTCATGGAGGGCTTTTAATGTCATGCATGCCCAACTGGTATATGGATTGGTATCGGCAGGGCACATCATTAGATGGAAATACTTACTTTTGGACTAGAGAAAGAAAAAAAGGATATGATTCAGATGAAGATGAAGATGAAGATACAAGCCCTTATTTCTTAATCTGTTTTGATTTTACGGCAGAGAGATTTGGAAAGCTTCTTGATCTACCGTTTACACTTGATTTTGTATCTGAAGATAATGGGATTCTATATTGTGTTAAAGAAGAGAAACTTGCGGCGTTATATCAACAATGTGATACTACTATGATAGAGATTTGGATTACTACTAAGATAGAGCCCAATGCGGTGTCTTGGACCCCCTTCTTAAAAGTTGATATTGAGCCGCTTCTTGGTCTTGATTTTCAGTTTAATGAAGATGATTGCTGTTTCTTCATTGACGAAGAGAAGAAACTTGCCGTGGTGATCCATGCAGACGATTTTGTAGAAGGCAAAATAATTTGTGAAAGAACAACTTCTTCCATCATTGGAGAGAATGGATATCTGAAAAAAGTGAATCTTGGAGAAGAAACATACGATCACCCACTTGTGTGCTCTTATGTCCCAAGTTCAGTGCAAATCAACCAAATTGCAGGACGCGAAGGGAGAGAGAATAAGAGGAAGAGGAAGAGCAAAGGAAAGGGAAGACCTGGGAGGGACCTAACCAACAAGGTCTAACACTAAACCAGTCAAAAGGATACAAGAAGACTAATATATAACTACCAATTTTATAGCTTATTTTTTTATGAATAATAGTTTTCTTTCTTTCTTGCATCTTTTTTCATTGGTTTTTTTTTTTACCTTTTTTGTCTTCTATTTTTATGATAATACAGTTTTCTTCTTCTTTGTTATTAAAAACTTTGTCATCAATGGCCTTCCAAAGATACAATTTCACTTTAGAACTATCTCACTTGCACTAGTTTCTACTTTATCCCAATAAAAATAAATTTCTCAAAAAAATAGCATCGTCAGACTCTGTGTTTGTTCGTTTGGGTAACTTTATATGTAGGTGTGCCAAAAGAATAAGCAAAAAATAGTGAAAGTCTCTGCTATTGCAAAAACAAAGCTTCTAAGTAATCATCAACATAAGCTAAGCAAGGCCAATAATCTGTTCTTATATGCACCAATGTCGATCCTTCACCAACTTCCATTTCAAACATCAGATGATATCTCGGAGGAAGAAACATCAGCATCTTTATCTTTCCCATTTTCCCTCTGCTCCTCGTCATCGGAACCTCTTGGTCATCTCCATATCCAATGTATGTCAGACGAAGAGGGCCTCGGTTTAATCCCACTGAGGATGAAGAAGACTGGTCCGCATTAGCGCGATCCCCTTGTTCTTCTTCCTCTTCCTTCCACACAATGTTCTCGATGATTCCTCCGTCTCTTACAATGTTTACAAGCTGTTCTCCGCTGATAGCCACAACAAAGGGCGCTAAGCGAAGCTCAGTGGCCTGTATTACAATTTCCGCAGGGACTTCAAGCAGTTTTACTGACCGAGTCCCGCTGACTGCTGCAGCCGTTTTGCCACCTTTTAGTGCAAATGTTTCGTGTGCGGTGCTGGATGAAGAACCACACACTTCCCACAAAGCATTGAATAGATCTGAGTAGTAGCTCGGTATTGTATCTTCAGGTTCGTCCCGTGGAGCAAGAGCTTTTAGGAACATGTCTTCAATCCCCACAGGGACACTCTCGAGTTTTCCCTGAATTATCTGACCATTCTCTGCATTTGCTTCCATTGAAACCTCGACCAAACCTGGTGTAGGTTCTCTAGGTTCCAGTTCCACTGTTACAGGTGCTCCTCTCAAGTCATCTTTTTCCTCCTCTTTCAGAGTGTTTTCTACCAGGACGATGTCTAAAGAAACTTCTTCATTGGGTACATTGCTGTTCCAATGAGGCTCACCGAGTAGGAAAGGTATGCGGCATGAGGGAATAGAGCCATACGGGGCTGAAGATGAGAATTTGAGTACGGTTGCAAAAATCGCAGGAGGTGAGTCGACTTTCTCTAAATCGGTTTTCTGACTTTCACTTCCCCATATACTGCTATATGGTTCAGCTTCCAATCTCAAAGTACAGGTTATTCTAACCTTAATTCCAGGCATGTGTTTGAAATCAGGAATCACTGAGAAATATCTTCTTAATCTTTCTAGAATCTCTGCAATCTTTGCGTCCATTACCCTTAATGTAGGTTTTCCTGATTCAATTCTTCGAGCTTCTGGCAAAATCTGGAGTTCTTGACTGCCATCCGGCTCAACTTCATCTACCTGGATTTTGTTTTCTATAATGCTATATCCATCAGTTCCAACACTTAGAGATGGTAGAGACAATGACCATGACTGCTTCACGAGTAGGGGCGTAACCCGTTCAAGATGAATATAGGATGAAAGGTTCCGAGATTTGCTAGGATCATGATGAAAACGAGGACTTTGAACACTAAAGAATGTAGAAGAATGGGTTGATGGAGAGACAGCGTCTGCGGGCTTCAAAATGTTCTTAATTCTCTGTCCTGGTATACAGACCAGCATCCTCAGATATATCCTACAATGCACCAATTTAAGAGGTCACGCCATCACGATTCATAAATATAAGAAAGATTTGTTAAGTGTGTGTCATGTCATACCTAGCATTGTCTCGGACCTCCAGATCAGGGAAATAGAGACATGTGAGGGAAAGAAGGCGAGAGAGTCCAAGAAATAATCTAGAGCTCTTATGGTGACTCATCAGTGTTCGACAAATGCCAAGAACTTCAGTTCCTTGATCCCACAATTTCAACCCCACATCAAACCCGCGCTTCTCAACAAGTGAAATTACAAACTTCGTAAGCAGCTCTATCAGTCGAGAAGGAGGTATTGTATCATTCTCGGCTATCCGATGGAAAAGCGGGAAGTAAGCTGTTAGTAAGTTTTTTTTCTTAAGTTTGGGAAGCAGATTCTCATCAACTGTCTGAAGAAACCGCTCTCCTAACCACTGATGCTTGTGACAGTGTATCAACCGCTCAATAAAAGCTACAATAACAGGGACCAAGATTTGAAACTCCAAAGTCATGTCTACTAGCAACCCCTGATTAAATATAGAAGAAAATCAAAATAGAGGAAGAGTATATCTGAGAGCAGAATCAGCAAAAGATCTGAACTAAAATTATTTAGAACCAAAAAGGGCCACAGAGTTCCGTTCCTTCTGAAAACTAGCAAAAGTGAACCATCATCAAGCAATACCAAGAAGCAAGCAAAGAGAGCTACAGACCTGCACGTTTTGGAAGAGGCTAGACTCCATAAGGCTTCTAGTGGTGGAAGGGTCAGAGTCCGAATGTGTAGATGCACATATCAGAAACTTGTGTAAAGTGCGGAATGCTAGTTCAGTTTCTGAGCTCCATGAAGGCAACCATTTGAAATCCGAAACGGATACCAAGCAGTCCTGCAACAAATCTCCAGCAGACTTACTGTTATCACCTCCACTCAAAGCGTTGGAACTAACAGAGCATTGTACCAGCAGATCAAGTTTCAACGCTTTCAAAGCGAGTGGATCAAAAACGACAGGATGAAACTTCTGACCCATCTCAAGAACAGATTTCCTCTTCTCAAGCTCCCCACTCAACATAAGCTTATTTAACAATCCCATTAACCAGTGCAGCGCAAGCAAGCGGAAAACAAGATAGATCTGAGTCTCCTTGGAAAAGAGCATAAGACGTCTCATAATCTCTTTCTCTTGTCCCTCAAACGCATCAGGGAACTGAGAATACATAAGCAAGACAACATGACAGAGCATTGGATCAAACGAATAAATCATCCCCAAGAACTGAACTTTCAACATAGAGGCCTGTAACTCCAATGCCGATGCAAGTGGCACAACCATACCCATAAATTCCATCATAGCGCAAGACGTGAACAAATACGGAGATTCCAACATAAAAGCCAATGTTCGTCTCAGTTCCTTTTGATCTGGCCCCAACCCTTGACTATGACTCATAATCAAACTCTCATCACGCATCCAATTAGGAGCATTAAAAGGCACCAATGGTACAGAGGTACTAAGAAGTGAAACCTTAAGCTTCTGATTAACCACGTTGTAGACAATTGTAGTGAACAAGAGAAGGTAAGCTTGCACGGCGTGAGTTCTCTCCGCTTGACACAAGGACCAAAGATGACCAGCGACATCAGATAGCAAACCAGGAAATGCTTTCTCAAGCTGACGTAAACACTCACAGGCGATGGCACGAGCTTGTCGATCAAAGCCGTGGTTAGGACGATTAACGAGCGCAAGAAGCAAATCAACAACTGCTTCAACGTGACCTACAGAGAAAGAATCAATCGATACAAGCACAGACGTGAAAGAGACCATAGCTTGCTCTTTCAATCCCGAAGATCCATCAGTCGGAGATTGCACGATCGCACGGAGAACATCGATGAAGCGATCAAAGGTGTCGTTACCACATTTATCAAACAAAATCGGGGAAAATTCGTCGAGAAAGACAAGGATTGAGAGCTTCACCGGCGTAGGAAAGTCTTTCTTGAGGAGAGACGAGAGAGCGAAGTCCACCAGAGAATCAATCTGGGAAACGGAAGTGAACCAGTCGCGAGGAGCGCCGGCGTCTCGGAAGTCGTCGATGAGAACGTCCCAATCTTGGATAGAGAGAGGTCTCGCCGGAGTCCTCTCCGGCGTCGTGGTGGTGGTCATCGTCCGATTGAATCTAGGATTTGAATCTGAAGTGAAAGAAAAATGAAAGTCATTCGAGAGGAGAAGATAAGACTATCCCTCGTCGCCGGCAGTAATAGACTCCGAGATACAGAACAATTTACCGAAGCTGCTGACTCATCATTATCTAATTATTCATATATACTTAGTTATCAATTTTCCATATATTTTATTTTAATTCTTAATTCTGTCTCTACAATATATTGTAACTCTTGTCTTATAACTTTATGATGAAACTGTATTTAGTATTTAGTTATTTACCATGTAAATCATTTTTGTACACAATGTACTAATCTATGATTTTTATATAAGTTTGTTTAGCTTATATAATTATTCAAATTAGTGAATTTTGATATTGGAAATTACAAATTAGTTGAGTTTTAGAACTAAATGATGGAAATAAACTGAGAACTAATTGCCCGAGGAAAAAGAATGCCCACAGTGCAGCAAAACGATGTTTTAACCAACAACTGTTTTGTATTCACATCATATACTCATCGAAAAGTCGATTCATGCGATATTCATCAATTTTGTTGTGTCATTTTGCATCATCAAGTTTGTCACATCATATATTGGAAGAATTGTTGTCTCAGAAGAGCAGTGTTGAGAGTGCAATAGCACTAGCACTGGGTCTCACATTTTTTTTAGTTTTTTTTTCTTAGGATTCAAGGGCCTCAAATTTTAAAAATTTTGCAAAAAAGGCCCTAAATTTAAATATCATGAACATTTTCAAAAAAAAAGATTAACTCGGCACAAGGTCTAAATTTTTTTTGAGCCGGCCCTGATTTTCACATGCAGGGTGATGTTATTTTCAATGAAGTTTTGTTTGGTTTAGTATAAGTTACACATGAAGTTTAAATGAGCCCAAATCCGAGTTCAATCCTACTAAATGTTATTTTCAAAATTTTAATTTCTACTCGTCTTTACACCACTTTTATGCTTCTTCATCTTAGGTGAATAAGTCACCACTTAACTTGTTCTATTTTCTCAAATTTGTTTCATTATATAAATATATTTTCTATAATTGTCTCTTGATTTCCCGATTAATAGTGATTAGTGATGGTTAACATTAATTGCTTGCTTTTTTGTCTAGTAAATAACTATACGAACGATTCTTTTTGTTATACTTTTTGTTTTACTGTTAAATAATTTCAAAACAATGCATACAACAGTAGATATTAAGAATGGAGTAAAAAAAATAAACAACAGCATTTGTTATAAAGAGTCCAAACCGAACTTAAATCAAATCCAAATACTTATACTAAACCAAACAAAAGTAAAATTTGATCCTGAAAATCCGAAACTTGAATCAAATAACTAAATGTCTACCCTAGTGTTTGATTGAAAAGTTCTAGAAATGAAAAATAAGATTATGTAATAGATCTTTTTGTTAATGTTTTATACTTTATTATCATTGTCTTTGGTTTTCAATATATTTTTCTACTAAATTATAATTATCGTACAATTTTCTTACAAAAAAAGACGTTAAATTTTAAACTTGCCTCAAACCCCTAGAAACCAAACTGCTAAAAACATTGGCATGGCTCTGCTTGTGTTCTTTTGACTATACAATTTTAGGTACTGATCATTTCAAAAAACAAGAAGTGCATAAAAAATTTGCTGAGATCGAATGATCTATCTCTTTCAAAGCTATTAAAATCAAAAGATAATGTAATATGCAAGAAAATTTTAACACCAAGCTTTTCATGGTGGTGTATTATAGTTACTATTTGAAGTTCGAACTATCAACTGTTCTTAATTTCATCAAATCCAAACAGGAACTAACCTTGTGGTACAACAATCTGATTGTCTTGCAGGTTGTAAAAGAACTCCATTGATGTTACGATCAAAGCTTTAGAAGTAGTCGAAGAGGGAAAATGCTAAGGATCTCTTAGATGACGATAAAAAAATTTACTTGCCGTTTTTTCTATTACTATCGAAAATCAGGAAAAAAAATTCTATTAATAATTAGTTTTATTTGTTCGGCGAAAATAGGATTAGTTTGGGCTTAAGAGAAGACCCATATATTATTGTATGTTTGTAGCCCATAAGGAAATATAATCTTTTATGTTTTTTTTGGGGCAAAAACTCTTTTATGTTTCTATGAACATTTATAATTGTTAATATATACATTTAATCAACTCTCATAAATTACTAAAATGCTGTTAATCGTTATTCTAAGGATACCATAATCAATTTTCTTAATTAATTATAATACCCTTTTTTGTCACAAATTATAATATTTTTTTATTATAATATATTCGCACTTTTAAGAAAAAATATTGTTGTAAGACATGCTATTGCTATCAAAGAACCAACTAAAATATATAAATTTGAAATTAGTTACTATTATATAAGAAAACAAATAACTTTTACCCTTTTTAAATCTTTTTTCTCAAAGCAATTTTATTTTAACCTGGTTACTTACTTACTTTCAACTAGATATGAATTTCCTACTGCAAAAACGATGTTTTTATCCTTACAAATAAAAACGATGCTTTTAATCAGTAACTCATAATCATTTTGACCCAAAAAAAAATAACTCGTCAAAATAAGCAAAGCAAGGCCAACGATCAATTCTCACGTCTTCTCAGTGCTGGCTTAACTATAGGAACCAGCACTGCGATCACTGCATATCTATTAATAAAAAAATGTTCAAACAAATATTTTAAAGTAAGACAAATTTGTGAATAAAAGGGGCCAAAATAATTAAATTTATGGATAAAAGGAAAAAGAAAATGAAGAAGCTAAGTTAATTAGACCATCAAATCAATTCGTCTTCTTTCAATTGCGTGCACAAAGAAAATCAGTTTTTTTGCATATTTGAGCCTTTTGAATTGTTTGTGCTACTTAATTCTTTAAATACAATCAAAATATACAAGAGCTCTTAGATTGCTTTAGGGCATCATCAATGGGGGATCATGTGAGGGTGTTCTTATAGAGAATATAATGTTAAAATAATGTAAGATCATGTGTTTAGATCTTTTGTTTAGAAGTTGATTAGTGGGAGAACATGTGTAAGATCTTAAGATTTAATAATATAATAATCTAAATTAAATTAAAATTTTACAATTATTAAAACATTTAAAAATAACATATAAATTGCAAATGCCAAATTTATGAAAAACTGAAAATAAAAGTGAAAATACAATACTAAATATTTATGAAAAAAACATTAAAAATATAAATAACAATAAACAAACAAACATATTACTTAATAAAAGCACAAAAACATTTTATCTAATTAATACATAGTTTATTATCCAAATTTATTCCAAATATGTTGAATATTCCAACCAATGCCCAAATGCCACGTCACCCCGCAACACCCACAAGAACAGATCCAGGTCAAGAGCCCAGTTCCTGATCTTAAGCCCATTAACCCATTTTTTTGGATTTAAATAATGTTTAGATCAGGGGGGTGATCCCCCAATGCAGATGGTCTAACCAACACACAAGAAGAATAGTTCTATGCCTCTCGAATTGAACAGTTAAGTGTTTTGATAAATATGTAAATCGATTTAGATACAGTAAGTCTTGTCTTCAACATAATTCATGTCTTTTAACTTTATGGTCAATCCATATTTACGGATTTAAATGACCTTTTGTAAAATACTGTATATAATCTATGATTTTTAAAATCAAGATATAAGTTTGTTTAATTTATATGATTATTAAAGTTAGTAAATCGGGACACTGGAAATTACAAATCAGCTGAGTTTTAGAACTAAAGCAGACCTATTAAGGATGAAAATCATCTGAAAAATTACTGTCAGAGGAAAACGAATGCCCACAGTGCATCAAAACGCTGTTTTAAACAGCGACTGCATTTTGTACTCGCACCATTTACTCAACGAAACGCCAATTTAGGCGATCATCATTCTTTCGAGTCATTTTGCATCATCCGGTTTTTGGCCACCAGCTACGCTACTGGAAGAACTGTGGTCTCGTACGCTCGGAGAAGATGAACATTTGCTAGAATGAGAGCTTTCTTCTATAGAGTTGTTGTTGCTATTTCTCTTACATCTCTTTGTCTTCTCTGGCCTTTGCAATGTATCCTGCAAAATACATTTTCGTGAATAACTATGAAGATAATAAATCTGAAAAAATTGGAGATTTCTAGCTTCTTATTTTAAGTCTCTCTACCTTATCAGAAGTAGATCCAGGGGTTTTTAACTCGAGTTGTGTTGCAACTTCATTGGAGTCCTCTGCTTTCTCAGATCTGCTCTCTCTTGAAACCTTTGCTCTAGGTTCCCGAGAACGGTTACCCGGGTTCTGTGGAATGTGCACGGATTGTTGTTCAACGACTGTATTAGGAGGCATATACGGCATATATGTAGGACATGGAGCTGGGATCATGCTAGGGTTCTGGTTCCCAAAGTATGTGTAAGATGGCATTGATGGATGCATTGGGATTGACCCGGGAGGCATAGCCATAGGCATTGGGTATGGAAAGGAGGGTGGTGGAGCCATCATGACTGTGTGATCCATCGCAGCTCCCCATGGAGACATTGACCTTAATCTCTGCTGGTATTGGAGATTAAGATTCTCTATCTCTGATTTCAGCGATGTCTTTTCTTCTCTCAGGTCGTTTTTCTCCTGTGTCAACTACAGAAATTACATAGCCCGTCTGAGTTTGCATCTTATGAAATAGGTGTAGTCTCCATATCATAAAAGAAAGAACACAACAACGTATCTGTATCGGGATCCCTATCAATATCTATACGTCATGTAGACTGCTAATTTTTTCTGTTATGAAAAGCCTGGAGAGTAAGGGATAAGATATGAACCTCGCGGGACTCATCTGTCAATGCAGTGTACTCAGATTTCAGTTTATTGACTTCAGATGTGAGCTCTTTCAACAACTGAACAGTATCAGTCAGAATCGTGGCTTTGTCATTCTTGGGTCTCTCTGGATCTGCAAACAGAAGAGCTATGTGAGGATCAAAATGAGAATCATCTGCTGTCACTCAATCCACATAACCATTGAGCTTTTACCGAGTACATTTCCCAATTCAACAAAATGCTCATTCAGTTTTTCCCTCCTCAACTTTTCGCGCCCTGCTTTTTGCGACTTTCTAGCAGAAACGTCCATGACCTCCCCTTCTGCAACCAAAACATGGAATAAACTAAGAAGGTCACATTGCAGTCCCTCTCTTACACATTATTTTAGAATCCAATTCCACCATAACAGCATATCGAAAGCAGATCGACCACACATTGTTGGCTCACAACTAAGCCTTGGTTTACTTAACTTAATTATCTTTGAGTCGACAGTCAGGTATCATATGATCTCAGCTCATATACCAGACATAGTTACATACTTAGCATCTCTTTGACCATAAGAGTCCTAACTCAACCCTTGGAGTTTAATTGATTTTAAAATCCTCCAGCATATCTACTTGTTGTATCATGAAATCTACAGATTTTACGAATTGCAAAGAAGCTATTCTCAAACAGAAATTCCACATTCTTTTGTAAACCTAATTTGGCAATAATAACATCTATCTACCAAGATGTTAGAGATTTAAACATTTACGAAAATAATACTAAAACGTTGTTGAAGAAGAACACAACGAAGGAATCTTTATTCTTCAATGGTCATCAGAGATTTCCCCGAAGAACTAACAACACTTTCGCAAACTAGAGCTTAGTTCAAACCAATAAAAACCTCAAATTCAAAATTAATTCCTTTTGACTAAAGAAGCACCAGATTGCGATCGAAACCCTAATTAGAACGATAAATTCAGGACGATCAGTTGAAGAAAACAAAAAGGCAGATATTGTAGAAACTCACCGGCGGGACCAATCGACGGCGACGGAGAGATTAGATGAGCTAAGAGAAGAGAAGGTGGTTCGGCGAAGAAAGATTCTCGTTGTCTAGCCTCCTCGCTCTCTCTTGCTCACAAGCATTATTCCATTTTCTCTTATCCCCGCTTTTACAATTATTTTAATAAAAACAATTTGATTATTTTTAACAAATTTTTAAAAAAAAAAAAAAAAAAAATCTGTTGACGCAATTTAATTTCCAACTTTTGCAACTAAAAAGCTCGAATTATTTTTTCCTTTTCCCTCCAATTTATGCATTTATCAAAACAGACCCTTAAAGTTGATTTTAAAAGGATCAATCAATAATAAAAATACTATTGGTTTGTAGTTATTAAAACTGTTTAATATAAAATTAGTGTTGATAACTTGAAATAATCAAATAATGATTGTTATTAAAAAAATTGGATGTGTGGTTAGTTCGTTGCGGTTAGAGATGTTATGAGTTGTTGTTGGTGGTTAATATCTCTCTTCCATTGGTGAACTGTTGCAGGTGGCAGCTTCTTCAGCCATGGTTTTGGCTTGCCCATGACTATTTGTATTCGTCTCTTCGCCTCGTCTCCGATTGCTCTAAGGTGGAGCTTTGTTGTTCTTGGTATTGTCGGTGTCGGATTTTTTTTGTGTAGGTGAGCTTCTGGGTGTATTGGCTAGATTAGCAGACTGTTTAATAGAGGCAGCGAATAGGTCTAAGTGGCATCGGTACCTCTTTGAGCTAGTGTAGATGTTCATGGTTATCTATGCGTTTTTGCGTTAGTTCTCGGAGAAACTGTAGGTTTTTATCACGAGGTTTTGAGGACAGACCTCAGATAGATTTGCTCGTAGCAACTACGATGAGGATTCTAGGTTTTCAGTTCTATGGCAACCACGCAAATTTTCGAGTTTCGCGGGCTCGAAATCGGTGTTTTTTCTTGTGATTTGGCCTTAAACGCTCATCGGAAATCTGAAGCATTTAGAGTAGTAATGTTATTTTTATTTTATGTAAGTTACTTTTTTGAGTTTTTCTGTCTCTGGTTTTCTTTGTAATTTCTGTCAAAAATCTAAAATAGTATAAAATTTAACATTTTATCAAAAAAAAAAAATATATATATATATATATATATATGAGAACTTTAGAAAATCACTAGTTTAGGAACCGAAAGACTCTTTTTTTCGCTGGCTTGTGCCAATTGGGCCCATTTGGCCTATTATTATTTATTTTGACTTAATATATGTTCTCTTTTGCGTTAGATTTGGTCCATTTTAATACTCTGCGATTCTTATTTCTTTTCTGAGTGGGCTTCTTCCTTTGGGCCTTTTCATATTCGTTAGTGCCTGTAAAATCCTATTAAGGTATTAAACACTAATAAAAAAAATTAAAAGCCATAAAACGTAAATCCTCTCGTCGCCTTCGTTTCTTCGTCCCATCCCATTGATGAACTCTCAGAAGACTTTGGCCTAAACCTCACTTATTATTCATTATTTTTATGGAGATGAATTGGTATTTTAATTGAAAACTTCATTTTGAAGTAATTAATATAAAACGTACTCAAAGAGTCGTAATGTGTATCGACATTAGTTTTTTTTTTTTTTTTGGAAAAAGTTGTGTATCGACATTGGTGTATGTTTTTTTAACATTTGTTCCATAGATCGTTTTCAATTACAAATATTTTACATGGCTGGATTTGGATAATGATGAAAAGGCAAGTAGTCGACTTTATTCACAAACGTAAGAGTCATAAAAACCCTACCCGGCCCATTCACATGCAATGAAAGTGAAACTCCCAACTTTGCAAGCAACTGATATATAATATAACACCAATAAAAAGAGAAGAAAAGTAGAAAACTCTTGAAATTACATGAAAGTGGAATAATGGTATCACAAATTTATAATGTAATGCCAAGAAAGGGGGAATATTTATAAATTCACATAAAAACAAAGGGGACACACTCATATATACGATACGTGTGTATAAAACAACATATAAATACAGAATATATATAATACAACTTGAGTAGCATAGTCCTTTAGCTATGGACAAGTCATAAGTGATAGTTCATGAAGCATCATTTTCTGTGCTACTGGAAATATATTTTTCATATCAGTCGTAACCTATAGTTCACTTCACTATGGAAATTCAAATAGAAGTAGATTAATTTATAACAAGATAAACAAATCTTAAAATGTAAGTCTTATTTGTTTTGATGCAAAATATTTATAATCTACCCCAAATAACATGAATAATTTATGTCAATCATAATTAATTACGAATTATTTTCAACAAATTGCAAAATATTTTCCTGCTCTTTATCCACCTATAGTTCTTTTTCTGACAACAAATTGTATTTTTATTTTCAACAACTGTTTTTTTTTTTTTTTTCAGGATCAATGAAGCATATATAAAGGAATCAATCTTGCACCTGGTCTTTGCAAGTGTTTCGCAACCGCAAGCACCTGGTTTCCATTTTTCTATTATTTTAAATGGACTAATTAATGTCAAATAAAACGTTTAAAATAACTTAATTCATATCCATGATTGTTTAATTATAGGTGCAGCTGGACCGAAACTGCAGTGACAATTTTGGATTCCAAACAATATTTGTCTATATGAAGCTTCCAAATTTATAGTTTGCATTTGTTGTTATAGCTAGGGTAAACATATGTTTTTGTTAATAGATTAGTACAGAAAAATATATACTTTTCACATATATTAATATTTAAATCACACTCACACTTTCGATTTAATCCCTAATTAATTAGCTAAAGTGCTTAACTCTAACAAACCTTTATGTTCTCGAGACTATGACAGCACCTCGTCATATTGATATGTGCTCTGCACACAAAATTATATGGATTTCAAAATAAATATGCGGTCCATGCAGTTTATATAACTTTTCTTAAGTTTTATTTTAATTACACTAGGAAAATAGGTTTTATTTTATAATGAAATAGTAAACTACGATGTCAAGCTAATTGCTAGTTTGAAGTCCGAACTTAATAGCATATAATACATTTCGAATAACCAATGAATCTTATCATTTCAAACAAAAAAAAAAAAAAAAAAAAAAAAAAAAAAAACTGAACAATAATGAATGTACTAGACCAATTGAAATAGAAAGAAATTATTACATTTTCACGTTTTTAGATGTTCTACTTCTATTAGGGTTAGATGTTGGTCCACGGGACCAATATACTTCTATGTTTGTGTATAAAATTTTTTTGCATAAATTTATATGAGAGTTATAAAGGAAGATAAAAGAAAATGTGTATTAGAGATATTGAAATAAAGACGCCGAAAAAAAGATATATAAATAGCCAGGTTCCATGTGATAACTATTATTGCTCTCTCACACTCTCTCTCTCCAATCCAAAAGGAAGCAAAACAAGAAAGCTCACAAGAAGTTTTCATCTTCATCAAATGCAAAAGAAGTTGATACAATGTCTCTTCTCTGTGATCTTCAAATCAATCTCAATAACCAATTCACTTTCTTCGTCAATCAGGTAATAAACCAAACCAAATCTCCACTCTAATTCAAACCTAATTTCCTCTGTTTCCATTATCTGAACTAAACTCTGTTTCTTGGGTTAGGATTTGATTTCAGAGTACTCAGGGTTCTTGAGGAAGATGATAAAACAGAGCAATAAGAAGAAGAAGAATCACAAGAACAGTAGAATCATTATCGAAGTGGAAGATTTTCCAGGTGGGTCAGATGGGTTCGACTTGGTTTCAAGATTCTGTTATAGTGGAGGAATCTCGATCGATGTCTCAAATGTCTCCATTTTGCATTGCTCTTCTGTCTTCCTTGAGATGACAGAGAAACTCTGTTCCTCGAATCTTTTGCTTCAAACAGAGAAGTTTTTAGAAGGTATGTTTTACTGGTCATGGAATGACATCGTTTTGTGTCTCACGAGCTGCGAACAAGTGTTCCTACACGCAGATTCTTACGGTCTTGTTGATAAGCTTGTTTTCGGGGTTTTAGCCAAAATCGCTCAGAATTCAGACATGAGTCATGTCTTTTCATCATCATCTCCTTCTTCCTCTGCCTCAGCCTCGTCTCAGTCGCCGGAGACGGCAAGGAATAGGTTTGATTCAGACAAACAGTCTACTTCGAGATCGTTTTCTTGTAGGACAAGTAACGAGTGGTGGTTCGATGATATGTCAATTCTCGGGCCAAAAATCATTGAAAAGCTGGTAGAAACACTTGGTGCGCATGATAAGAACAATGACAGCTTGGTCCTCACAAGATTTCTCCTCCATTACCTCAAGACAAAGGTCCAAAACAAATCAAACAACAAGCTCGAGTATGCAGGTTTAGCTGATACAGCGGTTCAAGGAGTTGTTTTCGCTGCGAAAACCGCATTTTCATGCAGAAAAATGTTCTGGGTTCTTCGTGTTTTATCAGGGTTTAGCATCAGTAAAGAATCAAGAATTAGTTTAGAGAGAGTTATAGGAGAAATGCTGGATCAAGCAACACTTGATGATCTTCTGATTCCAGCAGGAGGAAAAAGAGAAAAAGGGTTTTACGATGTGGATTTGGTGATAAGATTACTCAAAGTGTTTGTGAGAATTGGAAACACAGAAGAAGAACAGAATTTGAGAATGAGAAGAATTGGGAAGTTGATTGATAAGTATCTGAGAGAGATATCTCCAGACCAGAATCTTAAAGTGTCAAAGTTTCTTGAAGTTGCAGAGAGTTTGCCAGATTCAGCTAGAGATTGGTTTGATGGATTATACAGAGCCATTGATATCTATCTTGAGGTCAGTTTTTTCACTCATTACATTTCTGATTTTTCGAAATAATTGCACGTTCATGAGATATATGGAAAAAAAGATATTGAACAAAATGAGACAAAAACAAACAAGCTAAGTAAAGTGAAATAGAAGATGACAACAAGTATACAAGTTTCTATATAGTTTGGCTTTCTCAAGAGAATTGATGAAAGAGTTTAACTTATCTTTTTGTCTTTTTATTTTATTTTATTTTGTGATATCTAAAGATTCGAAAATCTGAGATTGCATATATATGTGCATACTTTCATACACGTGGAAGTACTAGTGGTAACTTTGGTGGCAAAATCGTTAATAATTGTCATAAAAGTGGAATTATATAGAAACTTTCAAACGCAAATCATTTACACTTGGATTTCTGTGTTCTACTAGTTAAAGTATTTTGTCTGCATTTTAAAAGCAAAACAGTTTTAACGTTTTATCAAACATTCACTTGAAAATTGCAAAACACAAATACGACACACAAACGTTTTGATTGGTTTGTACGTTTGTGTTTGCAATTTTCGAATATTGTTTGATTAAAACATTAGTTAACATTTTAATTATGTGTATATAAGAAATTAAAATTTAAACAACCTAATTACTGTTATATATTGTCCAGGTTAATTATTGGACATTCATGTGATCAGAATCTGACTAATCTGTCTTTTGTTTGACTAATTAATTATTATTATTATTAAGTTTCTAAATAGGAAGAACAAGATTAGTTTCACGTGAAAACTAGATATGTTCAATCTAAGCTAAATGTGATCTTGCAAAGAAAAGGAAAATCAATATACCGTATTCTTTTACTATACAAATAATGGTTTTGTTTAGTTATATTTTGAAGGCATGAACTAATATTAACTATGATTTTGCAGTCTCATCCAAAACTATCATCCGAGGATAGAACAAAATTATGTCGATGTCTAAACTACAAGAAACTGACATTGGACACATGCAAACAACTTGCAAAAAATCCCAAGATCCCTCCAAATATTGCAGTTCAAGCACTCAAGTCACAACAATTGTCAAACGAGACTCTACCACACTCAAGAGAGGACAATAACAAAGTAAACAAGATCTGGAATTCGCGTAAGTACTTAGAAGAGAAACCAATACTGGTGCATTTGAAAGGTTTTGGGATGTCGGAGAAGTTTGAAGATGATCTAAAGATGAATTTGGAGAGGAAGCAATGGAATAGTTCTGAAAAAGTTTGTAAGGAAAAGAAGAGTGAAGTAGTGTCAAGATCGGTGAGGCATGGACATACTCATTCAAGTTCTAGTTTTCCAAGGCTTTGTTAATTAATTCACTCTTCATTTTTTTCTTTCTTATTTCTCTAGATATAGTAGATTGGTATGTCACCATATCATCATCATCACACACATGCACGTCTCGGGTATATTATAAGCTTTTTCATGCAAAATGTATTTCACGTAGTATTGAGAATGCATATAATTATGTCCTTGTGGATGCAAATAAAATGGATATTTTGTAATTTGAGTAATCATGGGTTATAGACGTCCAAATTGTTTTAATTAGCAAGGTTATGTATGTTTCTATAGTTGCTCTTTGATTCGAGGCATTTGCTCAGTGGATGTAGAAGAAAAAGACCAGTTTTTGTTATAGGCATATTTCCTTAGTCACTGCAAGTTCTTCACATAATTAACAAGTACAGATTTCGAATATTATAGGAAACACTTCAAATTTGGATTTTCTGGTTCTGTAGAAAAGAAAAAATAAAAATGCTAATCGAAAGAATCTATTAAATCAACAAGTTGGCCTTTGAATGCATTGAGCATTGTATACAAAACAATTCAAAACCAAATCACGGGAGAAAATATTTTCTTGGCTATATACGTCACATGCCCCCTTCAGATTTGATATTCTTGAAAATGAGATTTATTCATGGATATTAAGATTAAACCACAAACGTAGACTGAAAATTGTCATATCCTAACATTCCCCACTTTGTACAATTCACCAAAATGTACTACATAGAATCTTATATCTTTGTTCGCACGAAAATAAAAGTTTTACCAAATAGATCCAACTACGTATAAATGTTTGATTGATATTTCCAATGATTTTCAGAAAACGGTTAATTAAATCTTTATTTTTTTAATAAACCCTATCTGATCCGGTGAACCCCTGTAAATCTTGACATTTCTTAAAACAACGTTTTAAATCTTCATCCATCTCCCAACCTTAAATTTTTGGGACAAAGCAAAAACAAAAACCTAAAGATATTACCAAATCACATATTTTGACTAAAACAATACTGTTCAGAAAGATTAACGTAGAAACATCAAACAAACTATATTGGTTTTTAGTTAGCCAGAACAAAAATCAAACAGTACAAAAACCAACAAGACATGATGATCTTTTTTCACAACATATCAAGCCATGGATGGCGTAGAGCCTATCGGTTTAGGATTTTTAGGTCTTATAATCTCTTTATTTCTCCTCCTGATAGTTTTCTTGTTTCTGTTTCCTCGAGATATCCTCAGCATATCGGCGCCATAAGACTTCCCTATCTCTCCTTGGCATCTTGCTGTACCTGATATCGGATTTCAGTACTTGTTTAGCTGCTGACCAAGAATCAAGCACAGTCTTTCCGTCTTCTGTTTGTTGAGAAGCAGCTTCAGATGACAAGGCTTCAACTAGAAGAGCTTTGAAGTCATGAACACATCGCTGTGAAGCACAATAAGAAAAATAATTAGATGAAATAGGCAACAAAGTATATTTCCTTCCTCAAATCGACCAAAGAGGAGATAAGCCGAAAAAAGGTCCTCAAAACTAAGTTTTGTTCTGATCTTGTTGCAGAAAATGCTGAGAGTTTGATTTGGTAAGGTTTAGAGATGAGCAGTACGCGTACCTCATATAGTGTCTTTATGTGGTCTCGGAATAGCTTCTCTTTATCAGCAGGATCCAAGTCTGGATTAGAGGCCCGTTTTTGAGGATCCCTCTCAAGTTTTGGCTTAGATTCCGTCCAGGATGCCTTCAGATGTTGAAGAAGGTAGCAAAGAAAGATTGACAATCAGAATCCCCAGAGAGTAAAAAAACTACAAACTAACTCCTGCATCTTTAGCCCAAATGAAAATCTTTAGCTAGCTACATAAAAGAAGTAGAAATACCTCAGGGTCTCTGATTTTTTCTACTAACAAAGCTTGATAAGAGGAGCTTGCCTCTTTCCTTCTAATTTTTTGTCGTACTCTTTCCACCTCTTGCACTTCTCTTTCTTTGCGTTTCCGCAACTCACGCTCCCGTTCCCTCAGTTTGTCCTGAACCCAAATTAAGGAATCACAAAGATGTATACACATATGAGTCTACATAGTTTCAAGCATTTATGGCCAGAAAATCATCAAAACAGAAACAAAAGAGATCCAAATTTTTTGTATCTGCAAATAAATAATCGCAAACTATAACATTCGCTAATTTGCAACTTGTTTCTTCCTGCACTACTAGCATGCATGCAGAGAATCTGATGATAATAATTTTTTTCCAAAATGTGTCTCAAACTAGAACAAACAAGCAAGTATTAACATGCCAGCAAACAGGGAATACGTGAATATCCTCACTTTAAAAAGCAAGCAGAAGAGGGCTGCTTGAACATTGTGGAATTGTGAATATATTAAGTTAATTTACCTCTTCGTCTCTGGCTTTCATCTCATGATCATCTCCCCTTTGTGCAGCTTTTAGTTCTGCAATGTACTCATAATAAAAAGCCTCCCTGTCCTCGCGCGCAACAGATCTATATCTTGGATCATTTCTCAGACTATCCTTCACCTAATAAAACAGGGGAGAAAAATATTATATAGGTCGTAGTAATATGCTTACCAAGTTTTAAATGGTGCAATCAAAGGATGTATTTGATAAGAGATAAGACACATAAAAAACTTTGATAAGTAATATTATAATTTCCTCAAACAGCATAAGTTCCTGAAAACTTTATAACTTTTCCTAATCTATTTCTCTTGTTCGCAAAGGATAGAAACAAATATGCTACGTACCTTGGACCAATGTGAATTTAATGATACTTCTCTTTCGCGTAGCATTGTCTTGAAATCAGAGGCAGCAGCTGCGCGAATTTCTTGCGCCTTTTGTTCAGCAGTTCGTTTCAAAGAAAGGACCCTGCAACAGAAACAGGGAAAATATAAGAGCCCAAATAGTGAATAACTATAAGACACTCAAAACCCACATGAAGAAAAAAATCATAAAGCGCATGTCAATCTTGTACAGGGAAAAACTTTTGCAAAAGGATACACGGCAGTTACAAACTTACACGCAATTACACTAAGAAAGTAAAAATGTTTTAAAAAAACATTCAGTCTTAAGAAATGACAGTGAGGTCTACAACCAAAACATCACAAAGTAACAAGGAAAAACACATCCAGTGTAAACTTTAAGGCTATAAGCAAACTTTTCAACATACATAGAATATGATCGCAAGATCTAGATTGGTACCTTTCATTCAGAAAAGCCTCCCGCTCCTTCCGCTCAAGTGCTTCGAACCGGAGATCATTCCCCCATTTCTTTTTAAAAGCATGATAATCAGTGTGTTGATCGATGTCCTGGAAAAATCAGGATGATAATAAATTCCCACAAGAGATATAGAAGTTGAGAACATCCCAAACCAAATAATAGAAATGTTTAAAGACGTTAGGTAGGTCAATGTAAAAATACATTCAGTTTCTTAAAAAGATTTACCGTAGACGCTTCATCCAGCAACTGCCTGAAACCTTCAATAGCTGCCTTATGAGCAGCACGCTTTTCCCTACGTTCTTCCTCAGCGCGTGTCTTTACGTACTGCTCAAATAAAGATCTTCTAACAGAATGACTTGGTATTGCCTGCAAGAAAAACGAACTCCTCAAATAAAAAGAGAGCAGTAAAAAGATGAATAAAAATAGAAGAAAATAGAGTATAATATTATACAGGTATGTCCCTATGTACATAATCTTTGTTCTACACCGAGCTAGAAAATCTAGAAAACCTTTGTTTCTATTTGAGCACCAAAAACGAATGGATGTTACAATGCTGGCATAGACGCAAATAAAATTAACTGGAAATGTACAAGTTGCAAACGCATGCAAGGAAAGAAACAATAGACAGGGAATTTAAAAACAGTATAAGATATTAAAATATTGTTACGATCTTTAGGCTTGACAGACCTTAAAGCGAGGGTCAAAGATAATTTTTGGTAATTCCTTCTCCCATTTAGAAAACGGTGCTATTCCTCTCTCTTTCAGCATTTCCTGCAAGGGTAAAGTAATAAGAAACAAGATATTAGAAAACAAACTTCAATCTTAATGGTTTCAAGGTTTCCAAGTTGGCATGCATCATACAAAGCATCACGGCACTCCAATATTCCAACAAGAACCATTTACAGAGGAAAATTTCAATGTATGATCTTCTCTTTTTCGCTAGAATGATTTAAATCAGATGCGTCTGAATGGCTAAATTATAACTTGCAGAAAGACAAACATGAGAAAAGAAATCTAAACCAAACCCTATGTCAAAAAGGACAAAAACGAAGACCACAAGGACCATTCACAGGTCCAGGCTACACAATACCTTAAACTGTTTAAAACACTCTTCCTTCGATGGTCCACTATCTTCATCTTCGGAATCTGAAGAAGAATCAGAAAGTTCCCCAGCTCCAGAAGCATCTTTTATCTTACCCGTACCATTTCCACTTTCTCCACTTGGTGTGACCTCACTTGCTTTACCACCATTTGCTTCAGATGTTGAAGTAGATGAGACGGGTACTCCAGAATCATGTAGTTTCTTTTTAACCAAATCCAGTGCCGACGAACCAAAATTTGTAGTTTTTAGAGATGCAGCATCCCGGCCACCATTGCTGATAGCAGGTGCGCTCAAACTTGATAGATCAGAACCCTTTTCAGTGAAATCAGCACTTGGCACAGATGCTACACTCTCCATAGCCCTCTCCTCCGGTTTCTTCCCCAAATCTTTCACTTCTGCAGGAATTTGCCAGCTGCTGACCTTTGTTTTATTGTTGTAGTAATACTTTTTGCCGTCATTTGTGGACACAAGAGCCCAATCCGTCCCAGGTAAATCCTCCCTACATTTGGTACAAAGTATTTTAGCAGGCTCAAAGTAATTCAACTATATAAATTTGTTGATTTCATGGGAATGAATTTGTTGGCGACCCAGTAGAAAGATTAATACACAAGAAATATAACAATATAATGTCCCACCCAGAACCAAGCTAATATAATTAAAAATACGACAATTAATCTTGTCAGAGAAAATATGAATCTAAAAACTCACATAGAAACTGGAATTGGCTGCACTGGCACTTTATCAGGCTGCAAAAGTTAAAAAAAAATATAGATTATAAATTGCTTAAAAAGTCTAAAGGACTAGGGCAACATGAAAAAACTGTGCATGCATTATGAAGGTATACTTGAACAAGTATCCTTCATATGTTTTTGCACTAGCATCAAATGGCAAGCCATTTATATTTACCGTCTGTGACTAATTTAAGGTGGATTGTGTAACAATTCACATGCTCTTACAACAAGTTCACTGCAATATAGTAACTCGACAATCTTAAGCAACTTCACAACTATTGTAGTATAAGTAAAACAAATTTGGATACCAACAAAGGTTCACAATCCCAATATAAGGCACGGAAAATAAAGAATAATTTTTTCAGCAGCTAGGACTTAAAAAAAAATCTGGATCAAATTCTGACAGATATACCAAAAATGCAAATACCTATTATAGACACCAACTTCTAAATGACATGTCGTGAAGCAAAATAGGTCGATGTGGTTCTGAATGCGTATAGACGTAGTCTCAACTAATGAACAAGTCATGTAATCAGCTATACTCACCTCCCCTCCAAAACCAGGAGGCTTTTCGTAGGTTGATTGCCCTGTAACGGAATTATAATAATAAACAACTCCTGCTTCTGATTTATGTGCAGTCCAGGCATCTAATCGATTTCCAACTAGTTGAGAACCAGCTCTGTCATCTGCAGAATACAAGATGATCCTGATAAAGGATATGTAAACTAAATAGAATAACCATTAAGGTCAAACAGCTCTTACATGGATCAGTAATCTATCATGAAACCTCGAGCATACCGATTCCTGAGAGTGCTTCTGTCTTTTGCCCGGGAGATGTATCAAGCTGATGACCTGGTAATGCATGAACATTGCCAACACTTCCCATAGGAATTGCACCAAGCGGTTGAGAACCAGAATATGGTAAGTTAGGAGAGATTCCACGAACTGGAAATGGATATGAACCAGGAAAAGTAGTAGGATGAGAAATAAAAGGTGCCCTGGGAATACCACCCATAAGAGGAGGCTGCAACCACATTCCTTGAGGCGTTCCAGGCATTGTAGGCAGTGAATGATATGGAGGATACATGTGCGGATGAATACCAGGATTGATTTGAGCAGGACCTGTAGACATCCCAGGTCTTGGAGTAGTAGAAAAGGGATTGGAACCAGGAAAAGCAGACGGAGATGTCATTAGTCCAGGAGGGGCAAGTGTTCCTGGTCGACCAAAAGGCGGATTTGGTAGCATGGGCGAAGCTTGAGGTAAAAGATTAACATTTGAGGAGGCTGCTGCATTAGAACCCCATTGTGCAGTAACAGAAGATGGAACTGGCTGAGAGACAAAACCTGTACTAGCAATCTGCACAACAGCAACCAAAAAACCACGGAACCAGTTTAGAGACTAAAGGAAACAACCTGATAATAGATGAATCAGCATGTGTTCAATGTATATACCAAACAAGGTTGAATCCTGAGAAATTCTATTAGTGAATTTCATCAAAACCACCCAAAAGTTCGATAGATTCAATAAGAGAGGCAGATTTTCATAGCTGGTGTTGGCGTATATACCCTATGTAAAAAGACATGAATTCATCTAATTATATTGAACCCTTCAAACTAAGAATACCACAAGTTCTTGTACAAGGTTCTACACAAAACCACATCAAAAGACAAGAACTAGAACCAAGATCAAGCTTCTTTACGAGTTAACCAGCACTCAAGGTGAACAAACTATGCAACAAATCAGAAATGAGCAACATACAGACATAGAGGGTTGCTCCGACTGAGAGACATTCGAAGCAGTAGCCAAGACTGGAGCAATTGGAGGAGGACGGACGAAGCTACTTTGTCCCGAAGATGCCGCCGTCGTGTACGGCGGCTCCGTTGTATTCTCCCTATCCATTACCTTTAAAGAGTAAACAGGTGGTGGTATCGAGTAACAGTCGCCGACGAAAAATTGCCGGCGGCTTCGTGGACGCGAACGAAGAAGTTAGGGTTTAGGAAAAAAAACTAGTGTGGAAGAATCAAAAGATGTCGATGTCGCGATTCAGGAGAACGAAGTTCAGCCGACGGTGTTAGATAGATCGTATGATATTAGAGACGATGGACGGCTGAGATTACGTTCCGGGGAAAAATGACGGATGTATTTTAAATTATTAAAGGGAAAGACCTTATATTTTAAGATCAATTTCTGATTTAACCCAGTTTTCTTTCTTCGTGATTTGACCACCCCTACGTCAATTTCATACTCGTTAGTCGTTAAACCCCTCATAGATCGAAAAGAAAACATTATGCTATACGCACGTGGATCATGTTTATAGATTCAAAAGTATATAAAAGGCCTATTCAAACATATGGAAATTGAAAGTTGACTGATGAAAATAATCAATTTAGTGCCAATAATTATTGACATCCGACAAAAGAAAACAACACACAATAAACATGGTTGCACCCAAAAAAATAGTTAGTTATTACTTTTATTTTGAATATTTTCTATTGAGCGGAATGGCCATATCTCAAACTCAATAAAATGTCGCTTATTTTTGTTACTTAAAGTACAGTACCACTAAGTAAAATCAACCATTATTTATATCACCATAAATTAGTCAATAATGGTTATTATTGATAAGTTTGTAAAATGATAAGAAAGTCTTAAATAACATTGTTAAAATGATTTAATATACAATATATTATAAAATAAGCAAAATATCTCTGAAAATATATATATATATATATATATTTAAATGAAACTGAATTCATTTTCAAACAATTAGTAACCATCTAATTTAACATCAACCCATTTACTATCATTCATTCAAACCGTATTTTTCAATTGTTTATTTGTCTGGTAACATGTTTTTGAGCTACTCCATGATTACATAATTTACATTCATATAAATAAACAGCAGTAGTAAAAGCTCGAATCATTCTCTGATTATTAAGAAGGAAAAAAAAGAAAAACATGTTTTCACTACCACTGTAATTTTAATTTGTGGACATAAAACGCGTGGCCGGGTAACCGAGTGCCGACCCATAAGTGGAAGAGTCCAAAAAGCAAAGGAATACGAACTACTAACAAGTTAGGTCGCCGACATCTCAAGATTTTCTAACGTATTTAGGCTCTTTCATATATAAATAAACCAACAGTTGGAAAATAAACTCATCTGATGGTACTACAAACGAAATAATGACCAACCATATACATAGTAACGCGCCTAACGCGTTCCACAAAAAAAGAAGCATAAATGGCTTATTAATAAGTTTGAGGCGTTTGCATATATTCTGGGTCGCATAGGTACAATTTAAGGTCAGGACGATAGAATATCCACCGATCGCTTACATTCTCCAATCTTCTTGTGTGCATCCCTTGTCGCTACTCCTTTTGAACCTTCTCGAATTCGAATTTCTTATCCGAAACCCTAAGGGAGACTTAGGTCTCGCTTGTTTCAGTGTTCACGACGTTGCTGTGAGACATTCGCCATTCCTTGTGCTGTTTTAGCAGCGGAGATATGCGTCAATTAGGTTCACCTGCGTGGAGTTTCCGGTGAATTCGATTGATGATAAATGAGTCTACAATCTTCTTCTTGTTCTACTTTCGATTTCCCTTCTTTTGTGCCACGTCGTTTGCTCTGTCCTTGCTCCAATGAGCACGGTCTGATTGTGTTCGCAAAGAGGCGGAGAATTATCCGTCGAGTTCAGGCGGCGAATTCGAATTCGAGGTTTGTTTCCAGCGGAATTCGGAAGAACATTGGATTAGCGGATTCGGCGAGAAGAGCTGCAAGAAGTCTTGTGGTTACTCGTTTTTCGAATGAATTCGAGGATGAAGAAGAATCTTCATCTTCACAGGAGTCTGTAATTCAGGGTGATAGAAACAATTTCACTAACTTTAGAGAAGACCCGATTGTGGATAAGCTCAGGACTCACCTAGGTGTAATCCATCCAATCCCATCGCCACTGATTAGTCGTAATGCGATTGGTTTATTCGCCTTCTTCTTCTTTGTTGGTGTTATTTGTGACAAGCTATGGACTTGGAGAAAGAGGCGGAGACAAACGAGTGGTGATGAGGGAGGCCAAATAGGAGCCGGGCCATGGGCACAAGTTCCCACCAGCTTCTCGCTGTCCCTTGAGAAGGACTTGCAAAGGAAAGAGTCGGTGGAGTGGGTGAACATGGTCTTGGTTAAGCTCTGGAAAGTTTATAGAGGTGGGATTGAGAATTGGCTTGTTGGATTGTTGCAGCCTGTCATTGATGACTTGAAGAAGCCAGATTATGTGCAGAGAGTTGAAATTAAGCAATTCTCTCTTGGAGATGAGCCTTTGTCTGTTAGAAATGTTGAGAGGAGGACATCTCGCCGTGTTAATGACTTGCAGTAAGTTTATATACTTTGGTGCCATTGCCTACGTTGCTTTCTCATATGCTAGGTAGCTAATGCATTGTGTTGATGGATCAAATGGTGGGATTCTTCTTACTTGGTTTCAGTTGTTGTTGTTTGCCAACCACCAATGAGTTTTATTATACTTAAAAAAAAGTTTCGATTCAAGAGTTTAGTAGGTTTTTGACAATAGTGACTTTTTTTGGGACGCCACTGTTCGCTGCATCTTGGAATTTTTCACTCTGTTGGTTCGTTTGGAACTTGGGTACTCCAAACAGTCTGTTCATGGCTCTCTTGAAGGTTGCTTATACTCTCAATTTTCTTCTTATAGGTACCAGATTGGTCTTCGATATACTGGTGGTGCTCGGATGTTGTTAATGCTCTCTTTAAAATTTGGTATCATTCCAGTAGTCGTGCCAGTCGGTATTCGGGATTTTGACATTGACGGTGAACTATGGGTTAAATTAAGATTGATTCCGTCAGCGCCTTGGGTTGGAGCAGCATCATGGGCGTTTGTATCACTTCCAAAGATCAAATTTGAGCTTGCTCCATTCCGATTGTTTAATCTAATGGGTATGAGTTAATCATAATTGTCTGTTGCTTTCTCATAATCTCCTTTGATTTTAAAATGATGTACATTAGTAATAGCTCAAATCAATTTCTTCTTTTTGCATGAATGCTTTGGATGACAACATCAGGAATTCCTGTGTTATCAATGTAAGTCTCCTCGATGTATACGTTTTAGCTTTTTCTCTCTGTTGATTGTTTACTCTCCTCGATGTATTGATATATCAGTGTCTTTCCTCCTTCCTTTGCTTCATCTCTCTCAGGTTCTTGACCAAACTGCTGACAGAAGATTTGCCTCGATTATTTGTCCGCCCAAAGAAAATTGTCTTGGATTTCCAGAAAGGAAAAGCTGTTGGGCCTGTTTCAGAAGACTTAAAATCTGGAGAAATGCAGGAAGGGAACAAGGATTTTGTAGGGGAACTGTCTGTTACTCTTGTAAATGCCCAGAAACTTCCATACATGTTCTCTGGTAAGTCATACTCACTCCTCAGCTTTCTTCTTCTTCAGTTCATTGTTCTCTAGCAGTCTGTGTTGTTGTATTATCTATATATACCCTTAAGTATATTTGAATTCTTTGAGCAGTAAGAACCTCTATACTAATGCTTATATCACATATAGTGAATTCTTCATCACTTACAAGTTCCTTCATTCAGCGCATGTTCTTTGATAATTTGTAACAGGTAGAACGGATCCATATGTTATTTTACGAATAGGTGATCAAGTTATCCGCAGTAAGAAGAACAGTCAAACTACTGTGTTTGGTGCTCCTGGTCAGCCAATCTGGAATCAGGTTGAACTGCTCAATATATCTTAATGGCTTATTCATAATCTGATTGTGAATTATAGTATATGCTGAATTCATATATATGGTCAGGACTTCCAATTCCTTGTTTCAAATCCTAGAGAGCAAGTATTACAAATTGAAGTCAACGACTGTCTTGGATTTGCCGATATGGCTATTGGTATAGGAGAGGTAAATCATCTTTCTTTTTATCCCATTTGAAATCTGCAGAAGAATAGCTTGATATGTTAAACAGAAATGATTTCTTAAGATGATCATCTATTTCAGTGTCAAGCTTTTTCTTGTTTGTTATTCATTATACAAGAACCCAGTTCCATCCTGTTATTCTCTGCACAGTATCTCAACTAAAGGGTTTGAATTGAGAAGATGAGACTGAGAACTAGCACCAATACTAATAAGATAGCAGTTTGCTTTTAATTTATGATGTAAAAACTATGTGATTGAATGAGTAAGAGAAACAGTGACTGAGTGAACAATTAGTGCCACAACGGCAATGCTTTCGCTGTATCAGTAGTAGTACCTGGTATTATGTGAGCATGTCACACCTCTTTTGTATAGTTTGTTCAGGTTACACACCCTTTCGGTTATTGATCTTCTTGTCAGTATTACTAAGGGCACCTTTATTCACTTAGCTATTCTTAGCACAATTCCAATTATTAGCTACTAAGCGACCAATTCACATGTTTCTGCACAAAAACCTGATAACCTGATAACACAATTATTTATTGGTGCTGTAGTTTGAGTAGTCAGCCACTGCTCTGATAACTTTGTCACTATAATCTGTAAAAAAATCACCAGGAAAATAGTGCCGAATATTAAATTTGCTGTCTACATAACCATATTACTTTGATTATACATCCAGGTTGACCTCGAATCACTGCCAGATACGGTTCCTACAGACAGATTCGTTAGTTTGCGAGGCGGTTGGAGTTTGTTCGGAAAGGGATCTACTGGAGAAATACTACTCCGGCTTACATACAAAGCATACGTGGAGGATGAAGAAGATGATAAACGCAACGCAAAAGCCATTTATGCAGATGCTTCCGATGATGAAATGTCTGATTCTGAAGAACCTAGCTCATTTGTGCAGAATGACAAGATCCCTTCTGATGATATTGGTCAAGAGTCATTTATGAACGTGTTGTCTGCATTGATTTTGAGCGAGGAATTTCAAGGCATAGTTTCATCAGAAGCTGGGAACAATAAAGTTGATGATGGTGAATCAAGCGTGTCACATGTTCCTTCAAAGGCTGGGGCGGACTCAAAATCTCAACCAAAAGATGCTGGCAATGGGGACATAACAGATTCGGAAGTGAAAAATGCGAATTTTGATAGAGGTTCTATTGATGATGGAGGTATATCGAGGCTCTATCTTATGATGATTTTGTTTCTATGGTTGCTTGGTCTAAAACTATTAAGCTTTGTTAATTTCAGGATTAGCATTATTGTGGTTCGGTGTAATCACTTCTGTACTGGCGCTCGTTGCTATCAACATGGGCGGCTCAAGTTTCTTCAACCCGTAACATGGTGTTGTATGGATACTTGCGATTTCTTTTGCCAAAGTAAGTCTGAACCTCGAAATGAAAAATTTGTAAGTTATGCCTATGGTTGCCAATATCAGTTGACTTCACTTGATTAGATATATGGAATCTATGCATATAGTTGAGGATTGGCCTTGCAATCTTTTCTGGAATCACTGTACCGTTTTTCGCTGGATTTATGCTGGGTGTAGTTTCTGTTTTGGCTTATTATGTTTATACCGTTACTTGAAAAATAGGTATCACTTAGATAAAACTATGTAGGTTGAAATGATGAACCAAATTTTCTGTAATTGAGAGGATACTGAGAACCTAGCATACAGTTTACACTAGAAAGTTAAAAACCAATGTGGTGTTTGGAAAGATTGTGCGATTTGGCAATGGTCTGATGAGTCTTATATAATGTGACATAGTCCTGTTTTGCTGTTTGCATTTATTAGTGTCCCATTGTTGATTGCCTGACCAAAGCCTCTTATCTAATGGCAGGTTGGTTAATATTCTCTTCTCGGCCTCAGAGATGGCTTCTTACGAGGTCTCAGTTTTGTGTTTACATTCTAATGCTGTTGTATGCATGTAGAAGAGGGGCGCTTATTGGCGGCAGAAAGTTTTAGGGTCCATTTCACCCAATCTCTTAGAACTGTGATCAACGTGTATACTAATGGTTTGTTATATAGTACACGAAAAATTAATCCTCTATTCAAATAAAGATGATTTTTTCTCTGAAAGGATTCCATAATACATTGCCCGAAGACGCCTGCTATTAGCAGTCGCTAACTTGTAGGCTTGAGAAAAGTGTTCTTCAGGAATTCCTGGTGGAAGTTTACACTTGGAAGTAGTAATGATTTTTTCACGTAGCCTTTTTGGTTCCTTCTTCTAGTTTTGTCCATATTGTTAGATACAACAACTGTAATATTCTGCCACGGATATGCCTTTCCGGAGGAGCAACAAAAAGTTCATGGAGATAATGCATAGACTTTAGAGCCTAAACAAGGTACATTTATCATCTTTCTGTTTTTTTTTCTTTCTTTTGCTGGTTTCTTGGCTACTAAATCTTGCTAGATCATGTTAGGGAGATGTTAAAGTTATTCATGGCTCTCAGATAGCTAATCTCTTTTCTTCCCAATCAACTCATTCTTATTAGCATATCACCTATCTAACTGGTTCTTATTCACAATATTTTGCCTGAAAAATCATTGGATTATTTGGTTAGAAATAGTGTTCGTAACAAAAGGAAAGAACACGGCATTTCTCTTTAGGATCAGTTTAGCAATTGTAACAAAGTGTGTAGTGCATGGATTGCATTTCTCTTTAGGATCAGTTTAGCAATTTTGTTGCTGTTACTAAGACTGGACTATGGATAATTTTCAGGGAACTAAGCCAAAGGCGCAAGAAAGTCTCCATTTCTGGTCACTTTCTTAATATAATGTTAGAGAACTAGAGAAGTGATTTCTTTTCAATGGTGATTGTTAAAGTAACACACCATTTACGTTAAATTTTTGAGTACGGTAACAATGTATCGTCTAATGAAAAGCCACTGAAAACATAAACGATCTGTTTTTGGAATAATTGATTGTTACTGCTAAAATCATGGATTATATATAATGTTAAACAAGAATGCTACTAACAATTTAACGTGTTCCAGATGTATTAGACTATTAGTTAATTGCACGTTAAGAGTAGATCGACACTTATTATAAGAAGTTAAGTACATGCAATCAAACAGAAGGCAAAACAATTTAAAATATAAACGGGATCGTGGGTGCATTAAACAAAGTGATTCTTTTTTAGCAAAGAATAGTAACAAAATGAAAGTGACAGAAAACAAAAATTGAATAATACAAAGGGATTAGTGATAAAAAAAATGGAGATTAATTAGAGAAGATGAATAAAATTACAAAAAAAGAGGAAGAGAAATCACGTGAAGGAGTTGAGATCACGTCAGGCACATGTGGAGTAGGACAGTCCTCGTTTATAGGTTTGTTATCTTCAACTCTCTTCTTCGGTTTCTCCGTTCTCTTTTGTCTTTTTCTTTCACCTATCCTTTCTTGCATTTTTGACTTCACTATTTCTTTACTACAATAATAATGTAAGATCTTTTCAATACAATTATTAGTCTTTTTTTCCTTTAGAAACTGAAAGGAAAATAGAATCTTAGAGAAGTGTTTAGTTACTATTATACGCTCCAATCTTCACAAATCATAATTTATGTGGGTTGTTGTCTCTCGTTTCTTCACACCTTTTTTTTTGTTTGTAATAATGGAACTACGAATTTAAATGGACAAAGACGGTTTTTGTTGATGCAGAAATGACGCATGGGTTTATTTGGCGTTGGACCAAATAGTAATGTCTTTGTATTTGGATATATATAAACAAATTTTGGCGTTTCTTGTAATGTAAACATTGATGTCCCTGACAGACAGCCAGACAGGCTTGCACTTGTTGCAATGCCAAGCTTTTAAAAAGAGTAATGGATACTTTTTTTTATGAATTATAACTTACCAATTAATTTCGACATTCTGAATTTGTCTATATATATGTTTGTACTTTGTATAAACAATATGACCTTTTAAGGTTAAAAACGTGTCAACCGTGAACCAAATTTTAACTGACGTCAAAGTCAAAAAGTGTGATTCGCCAAATAGAAATTTGTTTTTCAGTATTACATAAAAAATATTTGTAGTTGTAAATGGTTGGCGTTTTTAAAAATATAGTTTATATATGAGATTTTGCAAGAGCTGGATATCCTTGTCAGACAGGCCATCAGCCCCGTAAATATATACTCCCTCCGTATTTTAATAATTGTCGTTTTAGAATTTTTATTTTTTTGAATTAGATGTCGTTTTCAAATTTCAATGCAAAATTTCTTACTTTTTAATGTTTTATGATGTCATAAAACATTAAAAAGTAATAAATTTTGCATAAAAATTTGAAAACGATATCCAATTCAAAAAAATAAAATTTCTAAATCGACAATTATTAAAATACGGAGGGAGTATATATATATATATATATATTTCAAATAAATAATTAATTACTTTTTGGTGGCAAAAAAAAACTTTTGAGCAATTCATTACTTTAAAGTTTAAAGTGTAACCATTTTTCTTAAAAAGTCATGATTTTACCAAGTAAAAAGTTCAAGTGGATACTATTCTATTTGCTTTACAAAATCAATTGTTAAAATAATTAAGGTGGAAATCATATCATTGGTTATAGAATTATATATTGAGAACCTTTTTCACCAAATAACGTGATAGTTTCTATGTTTATCATTATGTAGGCACTGATAATGGTACCAATAATTTTCATATATGAATTCTGATGAAAATCATACAATTTTGTATAATGTTTTCAAGATATATTAGGCGGTGCTTTTTGCTCCAATCATGACATATCCACCATTGTCATCTGCAGAAAATATCAAAACGAAAAGTTCTAGATTATTGTTATAACTATTATGATAAGAAAAGTTGTAATAAACTTGTAGCCAATAAACAATATAAGATCGGCTAGTTTAGTAACCTCACAAACATGTATAGGACTGTTTCACTAAGCATTCAGAAAATAAAATTCAATCCAATCAACCCTTAAAATGCATTTAGAAGAAACAAATTTGACAGATATATTTCCTTCATTGGGCACAAGTCTTCCTGTTTTTGTATTCCTGTAATTAGTTGTGATTTATACCAAAAGAAAGTGGTATTTTCTAAATGGTGGTAATTTACCTATTTAAAAGAAATTGAAACTGCTAAGATTTTTTGCCTTTTTTTGTTTATTTTACCTATATATAGCAGCAACTATTTCAGAGAAATATATCCCAACAAAGAATTTGTCCTCATATTCCTTATATATGCTAACTGCTAAGTAAGAAATTATACTTTTGAAGATTTAGTAATTAAGGTCTAGGTACGATTCACCTATATAGTTTTTAAATTTTAACAGAGCTGGTAAAATATATATTGAGAAAATCTGAATGATTTACTGGATTAAGAATTGTAAATATGAGGACAATTCTATAAATTTTATAATTCTAAGTCATAATTTTTTTTAGACAAAGAGACATGTCTTTTTTTTTTTCTTTTTTTTTTTTGTGTCTGACTCTAATCAGAATTCTATAACTATAAAATTTCTCCTAAATATAATAGTGATGTATCAACATTACAACTAAAACCGAAAACATAAGAACCTACATTATATATTTCTTAATTTCTAAATATTATAATTTTATTGCTAGATTATTTTACTTACTTTCTTTTTAATTATAGACAACAAATGGGAAATAATATATACCTTGTTTTGAGCGAAAAAATGCAAGTGAAGCAGGCTGGCTTGAATCACGTTTTATTATAAAGACAAATCTTCTCTCACTCTTGGGGACACTTTCACATCTCATCCTCTCACTCTCTCTCTCCTTTGGATTCTTCAGGTACTCTCTCTACCTCTCTTTCTCTCTCTGTCTCAGTCGCTGACTTATCTTTTTTTTGTCGTTAGATCTCTCAGAACTTGGTTCATAGTTGCTTCCTACCACTAGTGAACTATGTGGGTTTTGATTTTTAGCCATCTCAGTCTTCGAATTTCAAGCAAAGTTTCAAACTTTGTTCGTCAACTTTTGTTCTTTGTGGTAGAAAACAGACTTTGATGGCTTTGTAGGAAGACTAGATGTATAGATCTAAAGATTAGAACCACTTTCTTCGTTTTCTTGTCCTTTCAGAACATAACTTCATGTCTTTCTGTTCACTAGCTCACTGTTTCCATGGACTCCACAATATATACTTCTTACAGATTGATTGTGTATCTGTATATATATGTATGCTTATTATACTGTTTATGGATTCAAGAAATTAACTTTATAGTATTTTTGACATTCTGGTAGATTTATTAGTATTTCTTGAGCCTTGTTGTTGAGTTTTACAGTGATGGATTTGAATCTCTCAAAGTTTGGTTGATTTTGAGCATTCTTTTTTATTTACTTACAGTAATTTGTTTTTCTTTTTTGTTTGATGCAGTGAGGAGAGGAAATGTCGGATCTTCAGACACCGCTTGTGAGGCCCAAGAGGAAGAAGAATTGGGTTGATTACTTTGTCAAGTTCCGATGGATCATTGTCATCTTCATCGTCCTTCCATTCTCAGCCACATTCTACTTCCTCATCTACCTCGGGGACATGTGGTCTGAGTCCAAATCCTATGAGAAACGCCAGAAGGAACACGACGAGAATGTCAAGAAAGTCATCAAAAGGCTTAAGAATAGGGATGCTGCCAAGGACGGGCTTGTCTGCACTGCCCGTAAGCCGTGGATCGCTGTGGGAATGAGGAACGTTGACTACAAGAGAGCCCGGCATTTCGAGGTTGACTTGGGCGAGTTTCGTAACATCCTTGAGATCAACAAGGAGAAGATGACTGCTAGAGTGGAGCCTCTTGTCAACATGGGACAGATTTCCCGTGCTACCGTCCCAATGAACCTGTCTCTTGCTGTTGTTGCTGAGCTTGACGACCTTACGGTTGGTGGACTCATCAATGGATATGGTATTGAAGGAAGTTCTCACATCTACGGTTTGTTTGCTGATACCGTTGAGGCTTACGAGATTGTCCTTGCGGGTGGGGAACTTGTCCGTGCCACAAGGGATAATCAGTATTCCGATCTTTTCTACGCAATCCCTTGGTCGCAAGGAACTCTTGGACTCCTTGTAGCTGCTGAGATCAGGCTTATTAAGATCAAGGAGTACATGAGACTCACTTACATACCAGTCAAGGGAGATCTTCAAGCCTTAGCTCAAGGTTACATTGATTCTTTCGCTCCCAAAGACGGTGACAAGTCGAAAATCCCGGATTTCGTCGAAGGCATGGTTTACAACCCGACGGAAGGAGTGATGATGGTTGGGACATACGCATCGAAAGAAGAGGCGAAGAAGAAAGGAAACAAAATCAACAATGTGGGATGGTGGTTCAAGCCGTGGTTCTACCAGCATGCGCAGACCGCGCTGAAAAAGGGACAGTTTGTTGAGTACATCCCAACTCGTGAATACTACCACAGGCACACAAGGTGCTTGTACTGGGAAGGGAAGCTTATTCTTCCATTTGGTGATCAGTTCTGGTTTAGGTACCTCTTAGGTTGGTTGATGCCTCCAAAGGTCTCTCTTCTTAAGGCCACCCAAGGTGAAGCTATCAGGAACTATTACCATGATATGCATGTTATTCAGGATATGCTTGTTCCTCTTTACAAAGTTGGCGATGCCCTTGAATGGGTTCACCGCGAAATGGAGGTAAAACTAAAAAGCTCTTTTCATGTTTGATCATCTTCTTCTAGTTAAAGATGTTGTTATTAGCAAACTCATGAATTGTGTGTTCTCTTTCAGGTTTATCCAATTTGGCTGTGCCCACACAAACTCTACAAGCAGCCAATCAAAGGCCAGATCTACCCGGAACCAGGCTTTGAGTATGAAAACAGACAAGGAGACACAGAAGATGCACAGATGTACACTGATGTTGGAGTCTACTACGCACCTGGACCTGTCCTAAGAGGTGAAGAGTTTGATGGATCAGAAGCCGTACGTAAGATGGAGAAATGGCTGATTGAGAACCATGGATTCCAGCCTCAGTACGCAGTGTCTGAGCTTGACGAGAAGAGCTTCTGGAGAATGTTTAATGGTGAATTGTATGAGGAGTGCCGCAAGAAGTATAGAGCTGTTGGAACGTTCATGAGTGTTTACTACAAGTCCAAGAAAGGAAGAAAGACTGAAAAAGAAGTTAGAGAAGCCGAACAAGCTCATCTCGAAACTGCTTATGCTGAGGCAGATTAAGTAATAAGCCTTGGTTTGATGAAGTGGCTTGGGATTATTATTGGTATTGCTAGTAGTGTCTGTTATGTTGTTGTTTCCTAATTTCAGTTTTAGTGTCCTGAAGACTATTGTTATTTGCTTCTTGTTGTTGTTTGTTGTTTGACTTATTATGGTTTGAGTGGAGTTTTAGAGTTTAAAACTTGGATTTGCTTATGAGATTTTGTTTGAAGTACTCTTTGTACCATATTAGGGAGAGATGCATATGCATAAGCAAAGGAGTAAGGATACGAAGGAGGGCTTTAGTTTGAATGTTTTTTTTTCTTAATGTTTTGGTTTGCTTTGGACGTAAAAGACATTGACGAATCAAATGTTGGTTCAGCGGATTTGCATTTTATTTCAGCTAGTTTTCTTTTCTGATTATTTTATAAAAATATTATGGGCTAGTCCGAACTCCGAAGATTGGTAAAAGCCCAAAACGAAACAATTTTATAAAGCCACTAAAAAACCATTAAGGGTTTCTGAACGCCTAAAAAGAAAAGTACAGCAACATTATTGTATACTTGATATTAATTTATAAATAATAATGTTGCATTACAAAAAATTAATTTTAAACATTTTAAATTTACATATTCTTTCAAAATTTTACATTTCTATTATAACTACTAGGACTCATGACATTGCGGGGGGAAAATATTTCAAAAATCGTTTTTTTTAAAATATCAAACGAAAAGTCATAATGAATTGTAACAATTTATTTTTTTAATAATAAATTAATATATATTTTACGAAAATTATGATATAAAAAAATCCTTACAAGAATTTATTAAGTATCTTAGTGTTAGAAAAACATTAATTTGTAAATAAAAACTATTTCCAAGTACAAAAGGTATCAAATAAACTAAATATTACAACGGTTTGATTAATAAGCCAAAATGTTCATTGGTTCGTCAAATAAATCAAATGCTAATATGTTAAATTAAAAGGTAGCAACAATTTATTTAAATTTATTTTAATAGTTAAATATTTTAAAAAAATATCACGAACTTTAACCGAGAGACGCGACCGTAAATATAATATATACCAAAAGTTGCAACAATTCGTCAAATATACTAAAGATTACAATGGTTCGTAAAACAAAACCAAAAGTTGCAATGATTCGTCAAATAAACCAAATATTGCAACAATTCAATTAAACGGTTAAAATCTCATTTAAATACATTTTAGTAATTAAAAACTAAGAATTAAAATAAAAATTTATGAAAAGTTACACCGACGGTAGATGATTAAATATTACAACGATTTATAAAATAAACTTAAGATTTCAATTGTTCGTGAAATAAACTAAATATTGCAATGATTTGAATAAGCGGTTGCAACTGTTTATGAAGAGTTACAAGTCGGTAAGTTACTGTTTTCACTTTTTCTTTTTTACCACATATAAGTTTGATGGGTGCACTGTATCTACACTAGGTCTGTTCCTATGGGATTTTTGCCCAATTCAAAATTTTTCACAATCGAAAGATTTTCCTACTTCTCTTTAAATATCTCCCTCTCTTCTCCTAAAAATTTTCTAATTTATCTCATTTTAACCTATCTAAATTCTCTCCAGCAAATTCTAATTTCTTCTTCTCCCTGCTCAACAGTGGCCGCACCAAATCCTCGTCCTCGTCATATTGGCCCTGTCCGTAGACCAAGCTTGTACAACCTCCAGACGATCCATGAAGATCACGGTAAGTCTATTCATATTTTTTTTTGATTCATCATACTGTTTGATAATTTATTTCCGATTAAATTTCATGAAATCATTCATGAAATTAAGTTTGATAATTTCATTCCGTTTCAATTTCATGAATCGTTGCATTAAATTAAGTTTGATAGTTTGATTTTATTCCGAATCATGATATAGTTTGATTGTTGTTCTGAAATTTGAAATTCATGAAATGATTTCATGATATAGTTTGAATCTATCCATGTTTGATATTCTTGTTCTTATTGATTGTGGCTCGTGTAGATGCTTGATATTCTTGTTCTTGTTGACTGCGGCTGGTTTTAGATTGATTGTGGCTAGGTTTTAGATGAAATAAAATGACAATTTCTTATTGATTGATTGTGGCTGATTTAGATTGATTGCGGCTTACATATTTAAGGTTTTAGATGAATTAGATTTCTTAATGATTGAAATCATATTTTTTAATATTCAAATGTGTAGATATTGTGGGTGGAATAATTGCTCAGTCTCAAAATCGGTGGTTAACTGGCGCTGAATTGAACCTCATTTTTCAAAATGCTAACTCGTTGACACAGTCAACTCCTGCTGCACCCAACGGAAGTATCATACTTTTTCTGTACGATATTGTGGCCAACCGTGATGAAAAGTAAGTTTTACTAATAATATTACATAATTTCATTCTAGTTTTTCGATAGATTTATTTAATTTTTTTCATTATTGTTAATATTACATAATTTTATACTAATTTTTTTTTATAGATTTATTTAACTTTGTCATTATGGTTACATGGTTAGTATTTGGCTACACTTTGGGGGTGGGAATCCACATACATGGATCATGATTGGTGTGAGATGTACCAAGAATATTAACTTTGAGAATGAAGCATACGTCAAGAGAGTCCACCGCAAGTTTCGCCATACCTGTCATAATACATTTAAGCTGTTTTTTTAAGAAATTTACGGACGAAACCTGCGGTGGACTCCCTTGACGTATGCTTCATTCTCAAAGTTAATGTTTTCGGTACATCTCACACCTGTCATGATCCACGTATGTGGATTCTCACCCACAAAGTGTAGCCAAATACTAATCATGTGTTAATAATAAAAAAGTTAAATAAATTTATCGACAGTCTAATATATTTTTTTTAGAGGCCCAAAAATCTACTAATCCAATTGTAATAAGTTTTTCTTGTTAAATGGCTTAGAGATTTTATTTTGTATTGGGCTCCAAATAATACTGGGCCGACACTGTCTTGAGGTTTAGAGTCTTAGACTAAAACCGAATTTGTAACATGTTTGATTGGGACGCGGTTTGGTTTGATGTAAACCGGTAAATACCGGTAGCTGAACCAAAATTGACCGGGTGAGATTTTAGGATAAACTAAGCAGCCATTTTCGAGTAAAGAAGAGCTCTGTTTCTGAAAGAAATTTGACAGAGTCGATCTTCTGAAGCGTTTGAAGCACTTCTTAGTGGTAAGTAATTTCGATTTATAAATTCTACTTTGTATCTTTTCTTTTCGAAATTAGTTCATTGTTTTCCGATTCCGTCCCTAGCTATCATGATGTTTGCGGCTGTAAATTGGAAGTGGAAAGATCTGTCCTTTATCTAGAGAAAATGATGCATAGCAGGTGTTCGACGAAATGCCTAGCTCAAATTTTCTCCCATTCCTTTAGTTACATTAGCTTTGATTGGGATGTAATTGTGAAGTCTCGATACCCAGTTCACTCTTTTTGAAAAATATTTTGAGATTATTTTCCTTCTCAAGATTTCCTGTAAATTTCCTGTCTTTTCTATTATTGACACTATATCAGCAAATTTTTCTTACAGGTGGTTTGAATCTTGTATGCTCTGTTTCAAGCTGAACAAACCCATTCCTATTGGGATTTGGCTAGATTTTATACCATATTTTAGCATGATAGTTTGATAAAACCTTGATAGAATTGCCTCTTGTTGTAACCTTTGCTGCGAAAATGTCTCTGGTTTGCTCTACATCTTCTGTAGCTCCCTTATCACAGACTAAACAGTCACGTCCAAGTTTTCAGAAACTCGAAACATGTACCTTAAGTTTATGCTCTCCCGCCGGCTACCCTAATTTTACCAGGAAGCATATCAGTTACTTGTTCACAGAACCGCTTAAGCTTCGTAGGCTAGCAAAGAGTTGGATATTAGTTAGTCAGGAGTCTTTTACAGAGACCAGCACAAT
Source organism: Arabidopsis arenosa (assembly GCA_905216605.1). Lineage (NCBI taxonomy): Eukaryota > Viridiplantae > Streptophyta > Magnoliopsida > Brassicales > Brassicaceae > Arabidopsis > Arabidopsis arenosa. The sequence continues at coordinate 8,052,596 of LR999453.1, read as the reverse complement.
AGATATGGATTGGGAAGATCAGGAGGAAATTGAGGATACTGGGTCACCTTGGGAAGGTTCGGTTATGTATAGGAGAAATGCTTCAGTTACACATGTGGAATATTGCACTACCTTAGAGAGGCTTGGGTTGGGAAGATTGTCAACAGAGGTCTCGAAGAAGAGAGCTTCCGCAATGGGACTTAGAGTGACAAAAGATGTTAAGGATTATCCAGATGGCACGCCGGTTCAAGTTTCTGTTGATGTCATAAGGAAGAAGAAGAAGCTGAGACTAGATGGAATTGTCAGAACTGTTATCACACTCGGCTGCAATAGGTACTTTCTTAGGAACTCATCAAAGCTTTTTTACCGTCTTGTAATTGCATCAACGTTGTTATTTACCGGTTTTCTCTTATGTGTTTGAAGATGTGGTGAGTCAACAGGTGAGAGCATCTTCTCCAACTTCTCGCTATTACTAACCGAAGATCCGGTTGAAGAACCCGATGTCATTGATCTAGGATTCACATTCGGAAGTGACAAAGCCAATTCATTCTCTGGATTGTCGAATGATAAAGAAGAAGGCGAAGATGATGATGATGATTCATGGATAGATTGGGAGGATACGCTTCATTTTCCACCTGAGGTGAAAGAAATAGATATCTCAAAGCATATAAGAGACTTGGTGCATTTAGAAATCACCATCACTGCGATATGCGATTCTGCATGTAAAGGAATGTGCTTGAAGTGTGGTGCGAATCTGAATAAGAGGAAATGTGATTGTGGCAGAGAAGAGAAGGATAAAGGATATGGACCTCTCGGAAACCTGAGAGAGCAAATGCAACAAAAAGAGGGACTGAGGAACTAAACTCAACAATAATTGTATTGATATTCTTTTTTCTTCACTGTCATAAACCTCAAAGTCAGATGTACGATAATGTTCAAAAGTGAATCTTAAGTAGCTATAGCTTTTTTTGTAAGCTCATCATATGATTTTTATTTAGAATCAATAATCAAAGGAGAGAAACAGATTTTTATTTTCAAAACGTCATATGAGAGCGTTGTAGCCACATCATCAATTTCACAAATTTACATGTTATAAAAATCATTACATATTCTTGTCAATGTGTTTTCTATTTTTGTATATATTTGAATATGAACAGTATCAAAATATTTTGAGACTTTGAAGACATTAAACAGAGAGATTCAAAGAATTTAAAGGTTTCTACTTCTTCTTAAGCTCAAGTAGTCTTGACCATCGCTTATGAACAGAAGCTGTATTTGTCTCACCAACGTCTGCAAAAGCAATTGAGAAAACCAAAACTCTTTAATCCTTATGAACCAATTAACAAACATGGCTTGTGAAAATAGAGAAACATAACCAACACAATGTTGCTTACAGTGCAGTGTTGGTTCCGATTTTTCGCAAGAATCCGAGCATATATCCTACAAGTAAATAACAATTTAAGTGAAACATGTATACTCCACACGCAAGATTCATGAAGGCAAGATATATGCATAATCGATCTCAGATTTTGGCCTTATGGATTCCATGAAACTTTGAAATTGTTTAAACAGAATCTTACTTTAGCATAAGTTGTGAGTCGGATAGTGTCTTGTACAAGGGAATCAAGGTTAGCTTCATATCCAGGTCTCACATATATAACCTGCCAACAGAGGAGATTTTACTCATCTCACTTTGTTGAGATGCAGATAGAATATGTAGAGAGAGAGAGAGGTTATGATGTTCTACCGAAGGATCATCGCCGCCAATTTCTGGCAGTGTTGAAGCTCGATTTTCCCGGCTTGATGGCAAAATCCAGACGGTGAAACTTGTATCAATCTGGTCATCAAAACAGTTTTTTGCCCGGATGGTTAACAGGGTTTTTCAAGAAACCTCTTTAGAGTTAAACAGTTACCAGTCGAGGATAAAGAGAAGAGCAAATGCTGCACTTTCTTGCGATAGAAGTCATGATTCTTCCATCTACTGAGAGGCCCATGCTCGCGTGCTAGACAAGTAAAAACACTAAATGATTGATTGGGTAAGAGAGAAGACAGATTCTAATTTTCAAACACTGTCACTTCATCAACACATTAAACCATAAATGCATAGCTAAGCTCACAACACGGTGGTGTAGAAGATAGTTACCCTTTGGACGGAGAGGTCGACAGAGACACGTGAATTGGGAGGGCCATCTTCAACAAGATCTTGAAGGTGAAGATCACGCAGAGAGACATCGTACTGAGTGTTCCAGTTTCCATTCCATTTTCCTTCACTAGGAGATAAAGTGATCAGACGCTTCACTGTTTTTGAGCTCCCTCCTCCATTAAGGGCTGCCTAAAACATTGGGTTTGGATCCAAAATGTGAGGACTCTTTACATATCCAAAACCCAGAACAATAAAAAAAAACATGCAATGAAAAGAAAAGTTGAAAGCAGAGAAGCAGTAAAAATACCGAAGAAGCTTGGTGTTTCTTGGAGAGGGAAGAAAAGGGAAGGTGATGATTATTGCCGGAAACTTTGTTCTTGGAGTTCAAGAGATTTGGAGAGAACAAACAACGTACAGCCATGGATGATGATTCGCTCTGTGTCTGTGAAGAAGAAGCTAAGGTCCTCGACCATGCAATTGCAAACCTTATCCGGTATTACCACTCACCACCAGTCTTTTGGTTCTCGACGTACGTGTCGTTTTCTCATACTCCAAACAAAAATAAAGTCGTAAGTCCAAAAAAGTCAAACTAGTATGACCAAAATACCCTTACCTTTATCTGGGAACCACAAAAGAGCCCTACCTGCCCAATTCTTAAAACCCTCGGACCTAGAAAAGCTTCTCCATCGCCACTGATTTCTAAAAAGGTACTGATGATATCTTCTTCTTCGTCTCTTTTTGCTTCTCTGAGTTTGATTTGAATGATTTATCGGAAATTAGGTAATCGGATTTTGAGATTTTGACTAGATTTGTTCCTCAGAAATATGGAATTCTAGTGCTAGATTTTGTTTTTTTCGTTGAGTTCCTGCTTTGATCTGATTTTCCATGTTTTGCTAATCATTTTAGCTTAGATTATTATTATTATTATGTTACAGATATGCTCTTGTAACATTGCATTGTTTAATTTCATTATAGGAGTTGGCTTGAAGCTAGAAAATATAAGGGACCAAGGTAGATTCCCAAAAAATGGATAATTCGAAAGTGGAAGTTGACAATGATAATGCAAGCGGATCCAAAGGATCAAGCGTTGGGGAAAACAGTTTGGATTCTGAAGAGTATGATGATATGTCTGATGATTCAACAGAGGAGGAGTCTGATGAAAATTCTGCGAGCGATGGAAAAATCCTTATGGATTATCTTATGTCTGAAATGATTGCTGATATGTATCATGATATGTTTGATGATATGTTTGGTGATTTCCTTTTCGATGATTTTCTTGGAGCTAGCATCCCTTCACTTAGCGCACTACAAACCTGCAATAAGCAGCCCTCAGATGACAAGACTAGTACAGTGTTTGATACAATGAAGGTCCTCAATAATCTAACTGGTGTGAGGATGTGGTCGCCTTTATACATTGCATCGTTGAGTCATATTCAGGCTGATGTAACTCACAGAGAGGCATTCTTAGCATTTTCTGATCCCGAGGATAAGATTTGCTACTTAGAGCACAAGACTGGCAAAAAGAGAGATGAATGAATGACTCATGTGTATTGCTTTTGCTTATTAAAATGTTTTCCTATTGAATATTAAGATTTTAAGTTTGACTCATCTTTTACAAGTAATCTATCTGCAAGAGGAATGATCTCAAAAGAAGCTAATGTAATTCTATCTGTTGTAACTGTAGAGAAGACATTTTTAAGTGTTATTCTTACAGTTAACCACATGATGGGTTTTACTATCTTCTATTCTTTTTTTCTTCTTTCTAAAACAAAAAAGTAAAAGAAAACATTTCACGAGATGCAATGTAACAGCTTCAAGGCCAGGCAAAGTCAATGTCACTGTTATCAACATCCCATACTCCAAGACCTATCTCATCAAACAACTGCTCATAACTCCAGCTTGAGTATCCCAAGAAAAACCAGTACTCACTTGGATTTAGCTCTCTAGATTTCAACTCTTGGATTCGACGGGCCACTGATTGATGATCTAAGAAATAAACGCCTGGTGAGATTTCCGGGTGATCATGGTCCGTGGATGAGGCTTTCTCTCGGGTCAGAGCTAAAAGTGGTATTCCTGGATCCACGACGGGACCTCCGAACAATAGAGGAGTCTCTTTCAAAAGCTCGGCTGTTTCCCCTAGGTCAGGGAACGATTTCCACCTTATCCGTTTGTTGAAGATTAGACCCAGGAAACCGAATTCGGGGCCTGCTTTTATGATCAGAATCTTTGATTTGGCAAATGTTTGGGAGGCAGCTAGCTTTTCTGTAGCGACCAGGATTGTGCCAGTTTTCACTTGGGGAGCGGTTGTGAGCGAGTGTGTTGGAGGCGATTCGGAATCGACCTGGTCATGGTTTACCTCTCTTTCAGCGGGCTCTCTGTTCCTTAAAACGACCTCAACAAGTTTATCACCATCTGTCACTTTATAGTCTACCGCAGATGAAGATTGATCCAACTTGTTTGAGTTTCTTCTTCTATTTCTATACAGAGTAGGAAGGAGTCCTGCCAGAGAAAGATTCATAACTTACTTTTGTTATGCTTCAGATCAAAACAGAAATATAAAAAGCCAAAAGCATTCCTCAGCAACACAGCTGAGGCTGGAAAAAACGAGTTACTACGAAAAACTGAATCACAAGTTTTAAAGCATATTAAAATTCTATAATATACAGTATTTTTCTGGAAGGTCAGACTCTTTAGAGAAAATATACAGCATAAACGTATAAACAAGTGAATAAACAAGGATTCAGATGATGACTTACTGAAAAACTCACGAGAGTTATTCGCATGGCGAGCTAGAAACTCTGTTATGTCAGTTACAGATGTCTCCCCTTCATATGGAGTGACTTTGTTTCTCTCGGCTGGAAATAATATCAGAGAAGGATACACTTCCCTCTGCAATGTTACAGATTCATAGAGCGAGTGAATACTGGATTCAGAAATGAGAATACGGTGTATACAATCATAAGCTCTAACTACTCAATAGCAAAACAGTGTTATGGAAATACTAGAATAAATAAAACAAACCAGACTAAAAATCAGACAAGCTATCACGAAAAGTACCTGATTTATTGACTTTAGGATCAAGCTGCAATCATTCAACGTGCAGTCCATAAAGTAGATAAGTGGAGATTTTAGATTCTCGCCATTAGTTGGTGTCTCTGCTTCAGAACAGAAGAAGAGAAATAAGAAACTTAAAAAACATGTCCACTTCACTTTCAATATTTCAATTAGTACACTCAGATAGAAAATAGGAGTAAAAACACTAGTCAATCTATATCACATACCTGATTTGAACCTTTGATTGTTCGTAGATCCTCCTTGTATAATCGCTTTATATTCTTTTAGTGATCGGTATACTTCATGCAGAACTAGCTCCATCCTCTGACAAAACCCACACCAGTTATTACTAAAAAAGACCAAAACGTCCTGGCACAGAGGACAAGGAGCCTTCTCTGCACTGGATTGATCCCATGCATGAACCATATGGGAGAAGGTACTGACTGTGACACGGGGAATAGAATCCACCTCGTGAAAATCCAGATTAACAAAAGGTGGAACTGTAGCTTTTTTAGGCGTCTGAATGCTAGATTCAGACTGTGTATAAGGAGATAGACTTCCATTGAGATATCCATCAAGAAAGTCGACCAGTGACGAATAGCTGAACTTATCTTGAAGGACATAGTGTTGTTGTAAAGCAGGGTCAATAATTACTGCTGATGGAATCTTTACATCACCAGTAAGAGCCCTAAATAATACATAATTTGCATCAGAGAAGAAAAATGAACCCGTGAATTTATGCACTAGATCTTCCTTCGGTTCTGAGTGCAACGATACCTTGATCTCTCCATTAATATTTTCTTTCAAATAAACCTCAGTCTTATCGGTTTCTGCCATTACTAATTGTTCACTCCTGTTTGTAGTAACCTGCTCTTCATCACTAGGGGAGGAGGATTCAGTTTCAGAGGATTTCATTTCATCTTTTGCTTCAGAACTCATACTGACTCTGTTCTGCACATCTGCTTCTTTAGGGTGAAGAGAAATTTCACTGGAACCTTCTGCAGAAGATGAAGGTGTATCTTGACCAGACACGAATTCTGCTTGTGACGGTAACGCATCCAGCACTTTTATGTGCACATCATCAGATAACAGACGGAAACCAACATCCTTGGCAAGCGAGCTCAATTTACTTTCTTTTCTTCTATGAAGAAGATTTGTCAGTATCTCCTGCAGGGAACTGCCTTCCATACCTGGCGCTACAGTATCTAGGGCTACATGTTTATCCCCATCCAAAATCATAAAAGAGACCTTATTCTCTAACTTAATTTTCTTAAACTTTTGGACAGTTTTCGGAAGTGACACAGACCCCGATTTTTTATCAGCCTGGCTAACAGATTTCTCATACTTATTATCATTCTCCCATTGTTTTATGTCAGACAATTTATGCTGTGCAGCTACCTCTCTGAAAGTATCAAGTGCTTTCATACTCCTTCTCCTCTCCTCCAAGGACCCACTTGATCTATCCACAAAAAGAATAACTGAGGGTTTACTTGCAGGCAAAGATGATTCATGGTCCTGCCAGTCGTCCTCCAGCTAGATGAGAAAAACAAAGAAGATTGATGTATGTAAGGCAAGATGGAAAAATTTAAATGGACACAACTATATAAGCTTAATAAACATGGGCAGGAAGTAAAATAATAACTAAATCAACAAAACGAACAAAAACGCAACGACAGTGTCAAATTGTATTGACTTAAACAACATAGGGATCTAGCTTGAATATGCAAAGTCAACTAAACATAGAGACATAAAGAGAACCATACCTCTGTGACTATCGGATTCTCCATCTTTAAAAATCTCTGGATGTCGTCCCCGGCCTTGAAAATCTTTGAACAATGTGGACATCCTGCCAGCTGAAGGACCGCTGCCCACGAATCAGATTTTCCAATATTAAATGATGAAGCCAATGATTCTTCTGTGACCAGACCAAATTTTTGCCTTTCAGGAGGCAGAGAAAACTCTTTTGTGGTGGCAATCAATTTCGAGAGGAATGAACTAAATTGCTTAAACTCTTCATGGTTACATGTCTGTCCAAAACCCAGATTTACCCTGCCATGTTCCTGCAAAGCAGCAGTATCATTGGCATAGCTAAAATCCTCAAGCCAAGGAACTTTACCAAATCCACTTTGGAGTCCACACATATTGTTCCATTCTGCATAGCATGTTTCCAGGGTGCAAAGAAAATTAAAATTATGGAAGCAATGCACCTACTAGAACATATGAACATCATCTAGACATAAGTGAGAATCTACCAGCCACCTTCTGGTTATTTTTTCCTCTTAGCTTCAGCACTCGATCAGTTTCTACTTTTTTGGAGAAGTTTCCTGCAAAGTAATGATCAGAATGTCTAGGATTAGCCAAACATTCCACTTTTTCGCTAAATAAAACTAAAAAGCGCCTTCTACTACTATCATGGCCATCACAAGACATCTAGTAGATGTTTTAAGAAAACTCTTTAAAAATCAAACCATAAAACAAACAAACATGATAGGAACATAAATAATCTCACAAGATCAGGATTATCCCTCGGCATGTAGAGCCAGAGTCAACAACAGCAGATCAAACTCACCCTGCCAAAGGTTATCTTCAGTTACATTTTTCTTCAGCTCAGACAACAGCGTAGTTGTCCATCCGCAGAATTCAAACAGAAGTAAAGCCTTGTCCGATGATTCAAGAAAATCTTTCAAACTCTTTGGAGACTTCAAATGTTTGAGAGGGAGTTCTTCAGGAGTAGATGTCAGATAAGGATGAATAGAGGACAATATATTCGAGGCTCGGAGTTTCCCTAGATAGTTGTAAGGCACACTATTGTGATAGTACAAAATTGTTATCCCGTTGGTAGCAGCAACAATGGCTTGTGCTAACACCTTTTCTGAGTTTCTGTATACAACCATTAACTTCAACAAGCCAAACTCCTCCCTTTTCTGAACCAACTGAGTAATTTCATTCTTAAGAGATCTGGACTCACCACACCCTATGAATCAAGCAATAAAATCAGTCAGAAAACAAAGAAGGACACTGAAAAAATCTCCACAAAGGCAATCAAAAACCTCAGTAAGTGGCAAATTCAGCTTGACAAGAAAATTATGAATAGATACGCGAGAGAGAGTGAGAGTACATGGAGTGGTGATAAAGAGGAGGACATGAGGGTGGAGACGGATCTGAGAAGAGAAGTTTTGCTCCGTGAGGATTTCCCATTCGCCATTGCAGCTTGACGGAAGAATAACGGATACGAAGGCTAGAAAGAGAAGGAGGAGGAGCGTGGGCGTCTTCATCGGAAAACCGCTAGCTCTCTCGTCGCGTCTTCTTCTTCCTACTTTCAACGTCGGCGCTCCGATCCCGATTCTCTTGGTTGGTTCGGTTTAAACTGATCAAATTTTCGAGAGATCGCATTTTACCGGTTCGAGAGATTTCTGTCACGTGTATATAATATTTGATGGAAACTCAAATTACTCCTTTTTTTTTTTTTCATCTGATTTTATATATAAAAACATAGAAAGATACATTTTGAGATTACATAAGCCGGCGGAAAAACTGAATATCCCCGGAAACCAAAGCCCAAAAGAGGGAAACATAAGCCGGCGGACGACATAAATGTCCCCGGAAACTAGGCGAACTTAAAACACTGGAAATACAAAGCAAATATAGCAAACCGACAACGCAAGAGAACGAAACCATAAACTAAGAAAGAAGCAGAAGGTAAAAACCTTAAGAAAACCAATAGACAAAAGAATACAAGGAAACCACTTCTTCTGAAGCACCTGCGATTGAGATTTACCTAGGATGCCCGCGGCCAATCCTAAAATAACATCTACCTTCTCCTATCACGATGAGAGCTGATCTCTCGAAACCAAGAAACAAAGACTTCAGAACCCGGCAAGCAAAACCTATGAGTTGAGAGAACCTCGAGCACGCTTCCGAATACGACTACGACGACTGCCACGTCCAACAAAGTCTAACTAGAAATCATCAAAAGGCAATCCTATCTAAACAGATTCAGGAAAGCAAGACAAGGAGTGAGGCCCAACCTCTCAAAAATCACCAATCACAAAGAAACTCAAATTACTCCAAACTTGATTTTATTTTTTCCGTTAACAAATTCAAATTTCAGCCGTGTTTTTGTATATAGATTTGAACATCCATGGAATCAAGAACGATAATCCGAGTATAAGTTCTTGATCAACCGTTCGTCTTTACGAGATTCCTCAGAATTGGTTGTCACTAGATTCACTCCCACTTGGTAGGGTAAACATCAAAGTCTCTAGAGTCACAAGTTCAGCCAAAAGCATCTGAATAGTGAGGGATGGTCAAGCTCACAAGGCCTTGTCTTGTGTTTTACTGTTATCTCAGGTTTTTCAGACACTCACGTTTGATCTGATCTTGTCTTACACTCTCACAGCTTCCAACAACATTGGTCCCATGGCAAGGAAATAAAACAAGCCTCAAACACTACCATTACCATCTTTTACTTCCATTTTTCCCATTCCATTACTCAGCAAATTCACGCAACCATTACTTCTTTCTCGTATCTAACAACTTGGCGAATATTATTCTGATTATATCCTTATTGTATATACGCAATAGCAGATGTAAGAGTTACATATGGATTGATAAATGTTAAGGAGCCCCTCCAAAATCATATCATAGAGCAACAAAGAGTGGACTGCAAAAAAAAAAAAAAAACACAATTAAAGAAAGTAGAGTTACCATTTGACTGCTCCTGTTTCCCAAGAGACTACAGATACAGATAGCCTTCACCTCATACAACTCTCCACTCATCCTCAAAACACACAGCTGCAGGAAACGAATGGATGACATTTTAACTATGCTCTGACCTGTGCTTCCCCCCACTAAATGAATTCTTCCCTCAACAAAGAACTGATCCCATTCAAGAGACTCTCATCACCTTGACGAGTCATTCTGCTCACTCAGAAGCTTCCGCAACTGGGTGTTTGGAACCAACATCTTCATCTTCTGCAGGTCGGGAACTAGAATTCTCACTTTCTCTCTTAGGAGTTTGCTTAATCAAATCAGTATCTTTGGCATCTGCTTCTCCTAGCATCTTGGGATCACGTTCTTCATCCTTTCGCTCTACCAACATTGCGCCATATTCTTCATGTTTTACATCTGACAAATTATTAACATCTTCCCCTTCACCTTGTAGAGCTCGGATCAAATCATCAACACTGCTGTCAGTTTCCCTTGTCATTTGCACATCTGAAGACGATGTTGTATGATCCTCAGATTCCTTAGACGTATCAAAACCGGACAACGCTTGCAAGGGTGAACTGGATGGAGCTAAAGATGTTGCATCACCCAATCCTTTGGTCAGGCACACATATTTGAAAACGAGCTGTTTATAATTATTTAACAAGCCCTCAACATCTCCTATCCTCAGATCACCAGCACTGGCAAATATGTAAGGATATTCTTGAAAGACTTTGCTTGGCTCGGTATCCTTCAGAAGTATTGCACCCTTATTTTCCAAATCTGAAATGGATTCAGCTTTCTTCATTGGTGTTTCACTGTTTATATTCAGTATTTCGTTGGTCCCAGAAAGACTATCAGACGATTTTGATTGGAAAAGAGTGTTTTCCCTCTTGGGATTCAGACTTTGAGTTTTCTGAAGAGTGGACTCATCGCGAGGGGGTGGTGCAGAGCCATGACCAGTTTGATAAGACTGGCTGCCCAAACCAGAAATTCGTGCTCGTGCAGATTCCATGTTCTTTTCAAACTCAGCTTCATCCAATGAAAGAGATTTTGCATCAATATTTGAGATGAAAGACTCTGCAGAGAGTATGTTTGTGAAGAAGTACGCAGCTTCACCAACAAGTTTAGATTCACGCCTATATCTTTGTATATACAATAAGTTTGAGTGAAGTTGTGGAGGGTTAGCCTGCGAAAAAGAAAGAACAGAATGAGCAATAGTAGATGTTCTGGCACATTCGAAACATAATCATGTACAACAAAAATACGACTTCAGAAACTAGTATGCATAAGTTGTTCAATCGTTCTCCATACCTTTATTGTAACATATATCAAAACAGGAAGAAATTCGTCTGCTCCAGGTGCATTCTCGTTTGAAGCAATTGAAGCATTTAGCAGTAAGTTATTTATCACTTTGCAACAGTTAAGGATACACACAAGCTTATCACGAGGTGCTTTGTACATGTTTATCTTCTGGAGCTCTTTTTGAGCTAGCTGCCGTAAGGAGAAAAAATATCACAAGTGAAAACATTAACAAAAAGAGGAAACAGTACAGCGAGCTAGATTTGACTAGATTGGCTTACCAGCCACGATGATTCATTTTGAAAAGTTGGTTGTATATCCAAATTCTCAGGAGAAATGAATTGTTGAACCAATGACATCTTCTGAAAGAGTTTCTCATCAGCTATAACCTCCTCAGTGTTTGAAGCAAATACCCGGGTAAATAGCTTTGTCATAACATACTTCTCTAGGCCCTGTGTATAAAAAGGAGTAATGATTATGGCACAAACATGCAAGCAATCCACAGATAGAAAGAGAAGAATACTGATACTCACATCTCCCGCACTGTCCAATTCCTCCTCAGAACAACCAGACCAAAGTGGATGAGCCCTGAAAGCAGCCTCCATCTTAGAAAAGAACTCCTGAACAGTAGCACAATCTTTTTCCGGGTCTGGTGCATTGTTCGAGAATGAAACAATGAAACTGCAACATAAACTGACGACATGGTTTATGAAGTTGAAGGAAGAAGTAAAGTAAACCACAAAACATACTCAACGACGCATTATCCACGATATTTCCAATATGGTTTTCAATAATTTTCTAATTGATCTAGCCTGCTAACAATATCCAATTGCCTTCCACAGTAACCGCAATTGAAGAAGAGACGGAAAAAATGTTATGGAAATGCAGTGGTATAAGATCTAATCAAGAGATATTTATATCAGCAGAGAATATGCTTCCATTTGCCAGAAAATCACCTAAGCTTTATAACAAATCATCCAACATAGCTATTTGTCTCGATCAGTAGAAATCTTGCTCACATAGAGTATCATTCATCATCAAGTGAAAACAGAAGTAAGAACGCAAAACACTATGCACCGACATAAGCTAAGAGGAAGATCGTACATAGAAACACACACATTTAACCGCCGGATCTGAACCGAGAAAGGGAGAGAGGAGACCTTTTAATGGATTTGACAAAATCTCCGGCGGAGGGTTTGCGCATCCGTTCTAGGAAATCATGCAGCCCCAAGAAGACGTCCGTGTTCTCCATCGGCGATTATCTCCGACTATTGACCAGTGAGAAGAGGTGGAAAGAGCAAAGTTTGAGTTCCGTGTCGCTGACTTACCACCAACAAAAACGACGGTCGTTTTTTAAGTTCCGGTTAATGGTCCTGCCTTTATTAAAAAAATTGAATCTAATTCGGTCCTAACCGGTTTTGGGTTTCGATCATCAATTTAACCCAACCCATCGACCAACGAGCGAAGACACCTGACTCTCTCTGTCAAATGAAACACACGATACCAAAAACCTCAAAATCATGTCCTGTAATTTCGTCAACTTGCTTGCTTTTGCAATGATCCAAACTTTTACAAAATTTAAAAACAATGAACCAGTTCAACTGTCGACCAAAAGTCTTGCAAGTAATGATAGTTGAAAGATTTGACCAACAATCAAAACCCCAAAATCAATTACGAGGAAAAGAAAACCAGATGGTTCAAACGCTAAACCTAAATCGCTTCTCAAGTCATTAAACATTTACCACACGCGAGTTTTAAGTTTGTTCAAAAGAGCCCATAGAAACATCACAAGGAACCACACCATAAGATAGTGCAATAATTTGACAGAAGCTCTCAACAATACTTTCTCATCCAGACACTTCCCGCTGAAAGCAAAAAACCCTCAGACAAGCTCTTTTAGATAAGATCAGCTACATTCATTGGCATCTCATCAATCTGGGTACTGTAGTACTGCTCAATGTCTCGGAGGATCTTGATATCATCGCTTTTAACAAAGTTGATTGCAACACCCTAGCAAGATAACCATAAAGTTGGTTAAAAGATATCTATTTAGTATCTCCAGGCTAAGAAATTTAGCTCCAAAGTGGTGGTAAACAAACAATGCAGCAATTATAATAAATTACTTACCTTACGCCCAAATCGACCAGACCGTCCAATACGATGGATGTACAGCTCACGGTTGTTGGGGAGATCATAATTGATGACAAGAGAAACCTGTTAAAGAAAGATTGTCATGTCAATTAAACTTTTACCATAAGAGCATGGCACATAATCCGAGGCCTCAATAACAGAGATTGAGTTTTTCCCCCCGCATTGATATAGCGGATAAGTAATGACTTACTTGCTGCACATCAATCCCACGTGCCCATACATCAGTTGTGATCAAAACACGACTTTCACCTGACCGGAACTGATTCATGATCTCGTCTCTCTCCTTCTGAGGCATGTCCCCGTGCATTGATGAGACAGTGAAGTTGTTACTTCTCATTTTCTCACTTAGATAATCCACCTAAAACAAATGCAGAGATAGAGTTAAGCAAATCACTTTAAAAACATAATTCAAGAACTCTAATTACAAGAAACATTGAGAAAAGTTTAACAAGCATCAGGATGGTATATAGCATCACATGATATATTAAGAGGCCAATGCAATCTAATAGATATCAGCAGGTGAGAACAGATTGCAAGTACTCTAGAGCAGTGGCCTTGTATTGTAAATTTCATTTAGGAATAAACACCTACATATATTCACAAGATAGTATAAATTTTTGAGCAATTACAAGATCGCAAATCAAGTTAAGATAACAATGCTAGAAGTTTAATGTTAACAAGTTTGAGATACAGTTGCATGAGAACCAGAATTACCTTTCGTTTTGTATTGCAGAAGATAACAGCTTGAGTGATAGTAAGTGTGTCATAAAGATCACAGAGTGTATCAAATTTCCACTCCTCTTTCTCAACAGCAACAAAAAATTGTTTGATTCCCTGGAAAAGGTTGTATACAATAGTTAGCCAGTGAAGAATATGAGTGTGGCCCTACTGTAAAAATAATCATAATAGCATACAGAAGCAGAAGAAGAAACATACTTCAAGAGTCAACTCATCACGCTTCACAAGTATCTTTACTGGCTCCGTCATAAACTTAGATGTCATCTCCAAAATCTCGTGAGGAAGGGTTGCAGAAACCAAGCAAACCTATAAACAAACATATTAGGATTCAACTATCATAGAATGAAATTTAGCTGGTCATAATACAGTTAATAGCTACCAAATCTACACATGGAACATTCAATAACACCTTAAAATTCTATTAAATCCACACAGAGTCCAAGCAGCCAATCCATATTAAAAAAAAAAAGCTAATGCAATAACAGCCAAAAACCAGGCGTTAGCCACAAAATAAATTTGAGCAGTGAAATTGCACCTGAAGATCTGGTGGAAGATATCTGTAAACATCATAGATTTGGTCTTTGAACCCTCTGCTCAGCATTTCATCTGATTCATCAAGAATCAGAAGTTTAATAGCTCTGGTACGAAGACTTCTCCTCTTTATCATGTCACAGACACGACCAGGTGTCCCAGACACAACATGAACACCATGCTCCAGCTTCCTGATGTCTTCTCCAACACTCTTCCCACCGATGCAAGCATGTGCCTGAATATTGGCGTGTAATCCAATAGCTTGTATCGTCTTCTCTGTTTGTGTAGCCAGCTCTCTTGTTGGGGATAATATCAACGCCTGAACCCTGCAGTGAAAGATAACAAATAAATCAGTAAACCTATAACAAGATCCTGCAGCCTAAACAATAAAGTATTACTCAATCACTATAATCGAATAGCGAGAATAACTACCACATCTTTTTGCTAAAGGTGATAAAACGAACATCGATAACCGACTACTCCAATTAATAGTTTATCTCTTCCACATATCAGCCAAAATGCATCCCACAAAAATGGTAAGAATCTGATCATCAACACACATAAAACCCACCGTGTGTTGATAATCAAAAACCTAATAATGTAAATCAGAGCAAAAGAACAATCCGAGCAAAGCAAGTAAAGCTAAAATTGAAATTAAGGGTTTTCTCGAGCTAAAGGAACAGAAAACATACTCTCTAGAAGAAGTATCAACAACTTGGCAAACGGAGAGAGCAATCATAGATGTCTTCCCCGTACCAGACTGAGCTTGAGCAATAACATCGCGTCCTTGAAGAATCGGCATAACCGCTCTCTGCTGAATCGCGGAAGGCTTCTCGAATCCATACTCGTAAACACCGCGAAGCACATCTTCCTTTATCCCCATATCATTAAAGCTAGTGATGGGCTCGATCCCTTCCGTCGTCTCGAACACCAGCTTATCGTCATCCATAGGTCCACCGCCTCTTCTACCACCTCCACGGCCAGGATTCGCTGTCGCCATTAGTCTCCGTCTAGATTTTTTGTTTTCTCTCTCCTAGGGTTTTCAATCGATTTTCCCAAATGCTTCTTCTCTCTCTCTATCGAGATAAGCGCGGTTTAAAAGTGGGGGTACGATTGTAAAATTCGACAACTTCCTAGGGCTTTTTTGTCTAAATGGAGTAAAAATACCGACTCTTATAGGTTTAAAGGGCTTTTAGTGTTCGGCCCATATCCATATGAAGGCAATAGCAATTTTTGCGTCAAAACGACAATACTGCATTACGAAGCTGAGCTTGCGAACCCAGCTTCAGAAGCAGAACCTACAGACTTAGATCGGTCTCTTTCTCTCTCTCCTCTGTCGGGATTTTCTCTCTCTTCTTCACCCTATCTCGTTCCTGGTTACATCTCCTCTTTGCACCAAGCCTGATTCTTAGAGCTGGGGGAATGAATAGAACTGGTTTTGTTGTCCATCTCTGTTAAAGGTTCGTGTTTTGTAATATTTATGTATGACAAAAGCTGAATATACTACCCATCAAATCTCTATCGATGCCTTATATTCGTTGTTACATTGGATTTTCCGTTATGCGTCATCATCGTTCATTTTAATTGATGTATGTTCTTAATAATTTAATTCCCTGAAGTGTGTTATTCATTCATCAAGTCGAAATTATTTTTTATAGAATCTATGTTTTGCATTGATCTTGATTTCGGGTTTGGTTTTTTTGAATGGTGCAATTACATGTTGCAATGCATAAATGTTGGATAGTGCAAGAAAGGGACCATGCTAGTGATTTTAAATCAATGATATCTGCTTTTTCTTTTATTTGTAGTTGTACTGGATTTTGAGAGAAGGGACTTTGTGATGTATACAAGGGCATTAAAGAGGAACCAGAGATGGGGTTTGGTATTTCAGCAAGCCAAATACTTAGTTAGGCCAGCCGTTCGTGAGTATACGGTTTCCAGATCTTGTGGATTCACAAATACATTAACAAATCATTTAACTAATAGTGCAAATTTGACAAGAAAGTCTCTACTTGGTTCATTTTCTCCCCGCGGTGGTACTATTGCCTCGGGGAATTGTTTAAGTATTTTGAAGAATAGTCAGTTGCGTAGTTTTAGTTCTGAGGGTGATGGGAGGAATGCTAGTGAGGATAAACATATCTCTTTGAACAAAGGGAATGGGGTAGATGATGGAAAAACCGGGAAGGATAAAAGTAATAGCAGTGTTGGGCATTTGGATTCTCATGCTCAACTTGGAGAACAGGACCAAATAGAATGGCTCAATAATGAGAAGCTTGCTAGTGAATGCAAAAAGAAGGAGTCACCTTTCCTTAATAGACGAGAAAGATTCAAAAACGAGTTCTTACGGAGAATCCAACCTTGGGAAAAAATACAGCTTTCGTGGGAGACCTTCCCTTACTATATCCAGTAATAATCTACAACATGTTTCTTTTTCTCTTATCATGTTTATTTCTCCATTTCTGTTTATGTATTCTGCTCCTGTTTCTTTCACAGCGACCACACGAAAAATATTTTGGTGGAATGTGTTACCTCACATATAAGACAAAAGAATGCCGCTTCCATATATGGTGCCCGTTTAGAATCTTCAAGTGGAAGAATATTGCTCCAGAGTGTTCCAGGTTTGTTATTGACTAAAGTAAAAAAGGCAGACCAGTATTTGATGTTGCTCTTCTGGTATCAAGTATAAATATCGAGGAAATGTAAGATGACCAATAAGAAATTTGATGTTTATTCAGGTACTGAGCTTTACCGGGAGAGGTTGGTACGAGCACTTGCTCGAGATGTACAAGTTCCCCTGTTGGTTCTTGACAGCAGCGTTCTTGCCCCATATGTGAGATTCTTTTAAGTAATTTGCCTATAACATGCCACCAATTTTCTTTCGTTTTTCTCGTGTTCATGTAATTTTTTTTTTATTCTGGACCAGGATTTTGCTGATGACTACAATGAAGATTCTGAATCTGATGGTGAGAACGCAGAAGCGGAAGCAGATGAGTCCACGACAGAGTCTGAAGCTGAGGAAGAATCTGGTGCTCAAAGCGAGGAGGATTCTGAAGCGAAAACAGATGGGAGTGACAATGAGGAAGCTTGTCTCGAGGTTTCTGAGGAAGCTATCAAGAAAATTGTGCCAAAACTTGAGGAGTTCGAAAAGGTATGATTGCGTTAACTGAGATTCAGAAAATTTTGTCTGTCCTGATTGTCTTTTTCTAATTTTATGTATACCATGATATTTATTGTTTTTTTTTGCTGTACCCCGTGGACAGTGTGACCCTGTCATATAAATTTTCTGATTCTTGATTTTTTTTTATTTGTATGAAAACGTTATTGGAGTTACTATGCATGAATCAAAAGGTTTTACCATTCCTGCTGTTTGAATACTGTTTCTTGGTTCTACATGATGACTATTTGCATGTTCCATTTTTGATCTTTCAAATGAAATGAGTTTCAGAAATTTCTGAAATTTGCTTACCTGCTCTAAATTGTGGCAGCTAGTAGCAGAAGAACTACATGGTTCTGGTGAAGCTTGCGAGGCGGCAGCTGTTGAGCATTCTGAAAAAGCCAGGCGACCGGCAAAGAAAGGTAAACATCAATATCAAGGCTCTGGAAGGCATCTTCATCATTATAAGTGCTAGGTAGACTTGAATGTATCAGTTTGCTGAAGAAGTTTGATTTAGTCATATTTTCCTGGTGTTGTCTTTATATCTTAGCCTTTCACTCTTTCCTCTTCTATTTGTCAGACTGCTAAGTTCTCTCTGTGCTGTCAATTTTTCACTTTTTCCTCATTTCTATATGTGTTAACACTTTTTGCAGGAGATCGTGTAAAATATGTTGGGCCTTCTAAGAAGGCTGATGCAAAGCACAGGTAGTTTGCTGATTCACTTATGTGATAATTATTCTCTAACCTTGCTGAAGAATATTACGCTCTACTATCTTTTATGACTGTGTACTGTCTCCTATTGTTTGACTTGATCTCTGCTTGCTCTACCTATTCATTATAGTAGTAGTTTTCTCATCAACTGCCACGTTGACCTTAATTGAGATTGTTGGATATGCCTTTGGTAATGGTTTAAGAACGTTTAATTTGAATGCTTTTCTATATGACGTATTCATTTATTTGTGAACTCTGCCTTTGTGTAACTAAATGACTGGTTTTGCATGCTTACTAATATCATCACTAGGTTGATGATGTTGTATCTCATAATATTATACTATCCATGGTTTCCTCAGCAATTTGACGTGCCTGCAAATGTAACATTTGATCTTTTCTAAAACACATATTGAACTCATAGAGCTCTGGAAGTAATAAACTTCCATGGCATGCTAAATATTATGGATGAAGGATAGTAGATGCCCTAAGATTTGTCTTCAACCAAAATTGATATACCTACAGGCCATTATCTAGCGGACAACGTGGAGAGGTCTATGAGGTGAATGGGAACCGTGTTGCGGTCATATTTGACAATGTAGGTGAGACATCATCAGAGGGAAACGAGAAGAAATCAACAGAGCACTCCCATAAGCTACATATGCACTGGATAGATGGTATATTTACTTCATGGCGTTCTGTATGGTTGATGTGATATGGCTGTATATTTGGAGAATTATCCTATATGTAGACAATTGACATCTTATGTAAATGCAGCTAACTAACATTATTGTCTGCGCAGTCGGACACCTAAAGCATGATTTGGATATGCAGGCAGAAGATGGCTATATCGCCATGGAAGCTTTAAGTGAGGTATGTGTGGAAGTTACATTATGTTTTTGTGTTACCATTCAACTAACGTTGTACGTTGGCCTTATATGATAGTTCAGATCAGATAATGTATCCAGCAGTAGTAAGTGCTCATTATATTTAGTTTGATTTGAAACTTAAGTTATATGGATTGTTCAACATATGCTGCGTTCTTGGGTCGGAAATTAATGATATTATTGCCCTAAGATGTTAGATGTGAAGTCTAAAGTAGCTTACACTTTCTCCAAGACACATACAACATGAAGTGGCATTAATTTATTCCCTTTTTTCTGTGCTTGTAGGTTTTGCAATCCACGCAACCACTTATTGTCTATTTTCCCGACTCGTCACAGTGGTTGTCTAGAGCTGTACCTAAGTCAAAACAAAATGAGTTTGTAAACAAAGTTCAGGAAATGTTTGATAAATTGTCAGGTCCTGTTGTAATGATCTGCGGGCGAAACAAGACTGAAACAGGCTCAAAAGAGAGAGAGAAATTTGTAAGCCTTTCTCACGTATCATTGTTCATTGACTCTTCGTTTGTTATTGATCAGTAAACAAATCGTTTGTTTCTTTCTTTTTTGACATTTGTTTTTTGTGAACAGACAATGATACTCCCAAACTTCGGCCGTCTTGGGAAACTGGTATGTTAGCTAAACATAAAAGTAACTTTAATTGATAGTCTTAGTACTTATCTATTGTGGTAATTTCTTAAAACTTTTGGTCTCGTATGCACACCAACTACTAACATTATCAATTTATTCAACATCTTGAGCATGCATTTAGTCCTGACTTTTTGTCAGTCGCATTTTGATACTTGTGGTCAAATTAGCTTAGCATGTGCAAGTCTCTGAATGTGGATTCGCATGCTTCGCTTCACCTTCTTGACATTACCATACATCCATTTATTGGTCTGCATTTGATAAATCTCAAACCCTACACTCCAAAATATTTATCATAGAAGCTGTTGTGTCTTACAGCCCCTTCCGTTGAAGCATCTCACTGAAGGACTCACGGGAAGGAAAACATCAGAGGATAATGAGATATACAAGCTCTTCACTAATGTTATGAACCTACTCCCTCCTAAGGTATGCCTTATGACTTTTGATAACTTTCGTACATGATTTTGGATAACCGATGAAAATTGCATTGATGTGTTTTTTTCGTATTTATGTGAAATTGTATAGACTTAGACTGGTTTAGAATCAGATAATGTCTATTGAGAAAATATCTCTGCTAATTCCTCTTACGTTACGGACATTAGGATAAAGTAGGAAAGCTATTTGAAAACTTGTGACTTTGTTATATGAGAAAATATATGCAAACTTCCTTCAAAGTCACTTTTGGGATAATGTTAAATCATCTGCAATCGATATCTGGGATCCAAATGCCCAACATAGCTCATGCTGCTATCTTCTTCTTGAAATTTATTTGTTCCACAAGTCTTGCTTATCAATGCCGTACTTGTTTTCTTCTTTTCTAAATTTGATGCAGGAAGAAGATAACCTCGTAGTATTCAACAAACAACTCGGAGAAGACAGAAGAATTGTGGTGTCACGGAGCAATTTAAATGAGCTACTTAAGGTACATAGATCTAGATTGAATCTCGTTTAGAGAAATGAAAGTCAATTTGTGATGTTATCATAACCATTGTAACACTTTGAGAACCATTTTTTCCAGGCGCTTGAGGAAAACGAGTTGTTGTGCACTGACTTGTACCAAGTGAACACCGATGGCGTGATATTGACAAAGCAAAGTGTGTAACTCCTATGAAATACCTGGTTTATTATGTATGTGTTTACTCGTTATGTCTTAGCAGTGTTAAGTATGTTAAAGTTGCTGATTGAGGATATCAAGCATGCCTTAACTGTTGCTATGATGGCAAGAATATGTATGTCATTTGTTGCTATGATGGCAAGAATATGGTTTTAGGAGACCGCTATATAGCTAGTATTATGATTATATTACATGAAAAAGGATGCAGTTCCATGTGATTGACCTTGATATCGGTCTTCTTATTTGATCAATCATTTAATTTTATCTCTTGCTTTCTGTGATGAAAACCCAATTACTTTTGTTGTGACCAAGAGAGCTCAGAAACTTGTTTATTTTGTTTTTCCAGGAGCGGAGAAAGTTATTGGCTGGGCCAGAAACCACTATTTATCTTCTTGTCCTAGCCCATCGATTAAAGAAGGCCACCTGATTCTGCCCCGTGAAAGGTAATGGCATGGTTGTTGATTGATCTTTGAGGTCTATGATTTATCTTGATTTTATTTTATCTTACTATTGTCTTCCTCTTTTGAAGCATTGAGATTTCAGTTAAAAGGCTAAAGGCACAAGAAGATGTTTCTCGAAAGCCCACACATAACTTGAAGGTTTAGTTTCTTCCCTCTCTGGTCGTCTGGCAAATGGATGCTGAATACTCTGAGTAATAATAATGTTAACAGAGATTTCTGTTTTTGCAGAATATTGCAAAGGATGAGTACGAAACAAATTTTGTCTCAGCTGTGGTTGCTCCTGGAGAAATTGGGGTAAAGTTTGACGACATTGGTGCTCTTGAACATGTGAAAAAGGCACTAAATGAGTTGGTTATTCTTCCCATGAGAAGGCCAGAGCTTTTCACCCGTGGAAATCTCTTGCGGGTATTACATTCTGTTATATACATGTCATTATTTTCTTGCCTACGGACTTGTAATTTCCTCGGCTGAATTTTCTTGATGGTGTGGGTCTTCTTTTTCCAGCCATGTAAAGGCATATTGCTTTTTGGTCCTCCTGGTACGGGTAAAACGCTACTTGCCAAGGCGCTTGCAACAGAAGCTGGGGCGAACTTCATTAGCATAACTGGCTCAACGCTTACCTCAAAGGTACATGGATCCTTTAACTATGTTGTATTGCACTGTTAAATTGATATTCCAACTATAAATTATCACTTTGTAAACGTATTCATATAATAAATGACTTATAATAAAAACCTTACCACCCCGGTCACCGACTTAATATGGTCAATGCCGATTGTAACTCGAGTAAATCTCTTTCCAACTTTACCTCGAATTAGTTCTGACTTAAGTCAACTTCGTCCATTATTTGGCACAGTGGTTTGGAGATGCAGAGAAGCTCACAAAGGCTTTGTTCTCCTTTGCAAGCAAACTAGCCCCTGTCATTATATTTGTTGATGAGGTGAGAAATTGTTTAGCTTTTTATCACTTTTCAATTTCGGTTATTGCTTTTTATGAGGAATACTTTTGTGATGCGTAATATGTGCTTCTCAAGGATTGACTGTAATATTTTTTGTTGTCGAGTAGGTTGACAGTTTGTTGGGTGCTCGTGGTGGTGCTTTTGAGCATGAGGCAACCCGAAGAATGAGAAATGAGTTTATGGCAGCTTGGGATGGACTCAGATCAAAAGATAGCCAAAGGATTCTCATTCTCGGTGCCACCAACCGACCTTTTGATCTTGATGACGCTGTCATTCGTAGGCTACCAAGACGGTAAATTAGTTGTCAAGTAATTTCTCCTTTGGAATATTTGTCTCATTTTGATGATTGTATTGAGGCTTCTGTATATAGGATATATGTCGATTTACCAGATGCGGAAAACCGGTTGAAGATTTTGAAGATATTCCTGACACCAGAAAATCTTGAAACTGGTTTCGAGTTTGAAAAACTTGCAAAGGAAACCGAAGGATACTCAGGAAGCGATCTGAAGGTTTGTTCATTCGGGGTTTAATTTACAAGTTCGAGTATGATGATGCAACACTCGAAAGTTATAGTAGTTGTAATTCCTTTTGGTTTTTACATTGCAGAATCTATGCATAGCTGCTGCATACAGACCTGTGCAAGAGTTGTTACAAGAAGAAAACAAGGTAAGGACTTGCATAAAACCCGCACAGTTGATTTTTGTTGTGGTGGAAAAGAATGATTGTAATCACTCACTGTTTTTGCAACGTCGAATG
Source organism: Arabidopsis arenosa (assembly GCA_905216605.1). NCBI lineage: Eukaryota > Viridiplantae > Streptophyta > Magnoliopsida > Brassicales > Brassicaceae > Arabidopsis > Arabidopsis arenosa. The sequence continues at coordinate 8,029,311 of LR999453.1, read as the reverse complement.
CTCAGGACTCAGTAGCAAATGCATCCCCTGATCTACGACCACTGAGTTTGGACGACTTCATTCAATCTAAAGCTAAGGTATTGGATCAATGTCTATAAGAGAAAACAATATCTCTGTTTATGTTTGCAATATCGAAATTGCATCATTTTAATGTAATATGCAGGTAAGTCCGTCTGTGGCATACGACGCGACGACAATGAACGAATTGAGAAAATGGAACGAGCAATACGGTGAAGGAGGGACACGGACTAAGTCTCCTTTTGGCTTCTAAGCCAGTTTTGTTAGATTCAATGTCTCTCTTTAACAATAGAACTCGTTGATTTTTTTTTCCATATCGTAACAATAAAAGTCACTATTTTAATTTAATCATAATTTCATTTCATTTGCTCAAAATATTTCTGGTTCCTCGTCGAGTAATCTCACAAATCCTTTGCGATAATATTTCAGTATATACTATTGGTCAACAAAAAGAAAGTGAGAGAACACAACAAAAAGGAAAAAAAGCTTTCTATTTGCCGACCAAAAAAAAAAGAGTTCCTTCTATTCTCACGCGCTTTTTTATTTTAGTTTAGCGGAGAACTGTTACAACGTTTATTCGACGCGCCATGAGAGCGCGTGTGGGATTAAACCACACAAAAATGTACGTATTTCTTTTTGACGAAAAATATTTAAATTGAAACGAGCCGTATCTGCAAATTCCATGGCGGAAGAGTAGAAAAAAGACTCACACACACTCTTCCTCTACTCTCATCTTCATAAGAGACGATGTCGGATGTGACAGTGCCGAAGTCAGTGACGGTTGAGGAGGACGACGCTGCGGCGGAGGCGGCGATTGAGGAGCGGTGGAGTCTTTACGAAGCTTACAATGAGTTACACGCTTTGGCGCAGGAATTGGAGACGCCGTTCGAAGCACCGGCGGTTCTTGTGGTGGGACAGCAGACGGACGGTAAGAGTGCGCTTGTTGAAGCTCTCATGGGGTTTCAATTTAACCACGTCGGTGGCGGAACCAAGACTCGCCGGCCGATTACTCTTCATATGAAGTACGATCCTCAGTGTCAATTCCCGCTTTGTCATCTCGGATCTGATGATGATCCTTCCGTTTCTCTTCCCAAATCTCTCTCACAAATTCAGGTGTTTTGTTATTATTGTTACTTCTGCTTCTTCAATTGCTTGTTTCTGCGTAATTCTGGAAAATTTGACGAATGTTGAGATACACTAGTACTTAGGTTTATTGTAGAGAAGCAAAATGCTCATGTTAACGAAATGATTTGGATTTTAGGCATATATTGAAGCCGAGAACATGAGGCTGGAGCAAGAGCCATGCCCATTCTCTTCTAAGGAGATTATTGTGAAAGTGCAGTATAAGTACTGTCCCAACCTTACCATCATTGATACACCTGGACTTATAGCTCCTGCACCAGGACTGAAAAACCGAGCTCTCCAGGTTTTTTTTCTACAATTCCCTGGCTGAGTTTATGTTTTGGGTTTTGCTTTATCTGAGAGTGATCACTTGTTCTTTTGTTTAGGTTCAAGCACGGGCTGTGGAAGCTCTAGTCCGAGCCAAGATGCAACACAAAGAGTTCATTATTTTATGCCTTGAAGATAGCAGTGACTGGAGCATTGCAACTACTCGAAGGATAGTGATGCAAGTATGAGACTTGACGTAACTCCATTGCGTCTAAACTTGTCTTTTTTTTTTTCTCTTACAGTTTGTTTCTTTTACTCATGTAGGTTGATCCTGAGCTTTCTAGGACGATTGTTGTTTCTACAAAGCTTGACACCAAAATCCCTCAATTCTCATGTTCATCTGACGTGGAAGTCTTCCTCTCACCTCCTGCAAGCGCACTTGACAGCTCCTTATTGGGCGATTCTCCTTTTTTCACGTCTGTGCCTTCTGGAAGAGTTGGCTATGGACAGGATTCAGTATATAAGTCTAATGACGAGTTCAAACAGGTCTCTGCTCTTCTCTCTGATTCCTTAAAACAAATTAAAAAGAGGTCTTTTCCTAAACTATGTGTGGTTTTTATTGCAGGCTGTGTCACTTAGAGAAATGGAAGACATTGCATCTTTAGAGAAGAAGTTGGGCCGTTTGCTGACAAAACAGGAAAAGAGTAGGATTGGCATCAGTAAACTGAGGTTGTTTCTCGAAGAACTACTCTGGAAAAGGTATAACTGTTTTTTTAACTCTCTGATTTTTCAGCCTCTGTTTCCTCTGTAGTTTACTTTTTCGCTGTAGTCTTGATGTCATTCTCTTTCCAGGTACAAAGAGAGTGTTCCGTTGATCATTCCACTGTTAGGAAAGGAGTACCGCAGTACAGTCAGAAAGCTGGATACCGTTAGCAAGGAACTTAGGTTGCAATTTGTTTTGTCTGAAAACGTCTACTTGATGTTAGGCAGTTTGATTGTTATCTACTGATTTAAGAAAATATAACTCATTGGTGGTCGAATTCTTTCCTTTCAATGCAGCTCTTTAGATGAAGCAAAACTCAAAGAGAGAGGCAGGACTTTCCATGATCTCTTCTTAACCAAGGTATCTGTGGAGAGCATTTCGATATTTAAGATTTCTATTTACACCTTCACATACCTTTTCATTTGTGCCTAGACTCTTGGAATAATAGTTTTTAGATCACAGCAAGTTCATTTTTGTAAACTTCACTTTTTTTTTGGTTTATTTACTGACACATAAAAAAAAACTGTTTATTGATTATTGACACATAAAATTATGCAACAGTAAATGATATCTAGGACTTGCTACAAATTTAGAATGGCTGTAAACTTGTTGGGTTGGATGCCCTTAAGACTCTAAAATTGCTGCGTCATATTCTCTGATTGACCTACGAAGTGCCTTTGTTAGTATTGATCAGTGTTGTGTTTTCTCACCTATTTTGTTTATATTTTTCTTGACCAGTTATCGCTGTTATTGAAAGGAACAGTTGTGGCTCCTCCTGATAAATTTGGTAATGTTACTGCTCTGTTCTCTGCTAGTCAACTTCTTTGCAAGAATTTTTCTTAGTTGTGGCTTGTGGGTGCTGTTAAATTGGACTTTTGCAAGATCAGTTTAGTTAAATGCATGTTGTTCAATTCGACTGGGTCACCAGACTGCGATAATTACACATGTAATGATGTATGCTAATCAATCCATCATTGGTCATGATACTTTAGTTACTGGCAGAGGCACATTTTATAACAGCATTCTGTTTATGTTGGGTTCTTTGATAGTTAATAATTTATCATGGTGTTTTTCAGGTGAGACACTGCAAGATGAAAGGACACAAGGAGGAGCATTTGTTGGTACTGATGGTCTCCAGTTCCCACATAAGCTAATACCAGTAAGTGATTCTCTTGAAGCAGAAAATTGTTTACTTTATAGAGCAAGCTCGGCACGGACTTCAAAATCCAGTTGTCTTCTTCTTGTACATGGATTCTAATATGATGGGAGATAAATTTGACCACATGAAACATATGTGCCAAAGAACAATATATTGGAAACAAAGAAAAGAGATACTTCATTGGACCTTCAAGAATTAGGAGAGAACATAAACAAATTCTTTTTCATTTACAGAATGCAGGGATGCGTCTTTATGGGGGTGCGCAGTATCACCGTGCCATGGCCGAGTTTCGTTTTCTAGTTGGTGCTATCAAATGTCCCCCAATAACACGGGAGGAAATTGTAAATGCATGTGGAGTTGAAGATATTCATGATGGAACAAACTATTCCAGGTTTCATAGCATTGACTGACATGCACCACACTTCTGAATTTTATTGTGTTTGCATCTCAGACCCATTTTCTGTATCTAATCTGAGCTGCAATTTTTGTCATGTTTTTATGGACCCCTTATTCTCTTTTCTCTTACTTGCTGTTGCAGAACAGCTTGTGTTATAGCAGTTGCGAAGGCTCGTGAAACGTTTGAACCTTTCCTTCATCAGGTGACAACGATATATCTACTAATTTCTTCTTCTTTCGTGGATGATGAATAGCAATGTCATTAATCAGTTTAGATATACATGGAAGGAATTCAGTTCTCATTTTCTTTCGTTTTGCGTTGGTATAGTTGGGGGCGAGGCTTCTACACATTCTCAAGAGATTGCTTCCAATTTCTGTATATCTTCTTCAGGTAGGCACTGTTTTCTTTGGTTTGACGCTCCTACTCATGTTCCCTTTCCAGCAAATTTCTTGATATATGTTTGAAATTTGAATAGAAAGAAGGGGAATACTTAAGTGGACATGAGGTGTTTCTCAAGCGGGTTGCTTCAGCTTTCAACAGTTTTGTGGAGTCCACAGAAAAATCATGTCGTGACAAGTAATCTTTTTGCAAGTCCTGCACTTGTCTGTTGTTAGTGATCTAATGCCTCCTACCTGTGTTCTAGTGAGCTTAAGTGACTAAAATCCCTTTGGTTTTTATATTGATTCCAGATGTATGGAGGACTTAGCAAGTACAACTCGCTATGTTACATGGTCTCTTCACAACAAGGTTACTGCTACAGCTTTATAGCTCTGTTTCAATTCACTTGAGTTTTGTGCATATCAAATTAACACTAGAAGTAAAACTGTTTTCATTAAGGATGCATAAAAGTTCATCCGAATTTGGTTTCCGTTTCAGCGTTTCTAATTCGTTAGTTTTCTCTTCTCAATGTTATGTAGAACCGAGCTGGTCTACGTCAATTCTTGGACTCATTTGGCGGAACAGAGCAACTTACTACATCAGGTAATGCCATAGGATTTAGTCTTCCCCAAGATGCACCAGGTGGCACAACAGACACAAAGTCAAGAACAGATGTAAAGCTAAGCCATCTCGCCTCAAACATCGATTCAGGTTCCAGTATTCAGACAACAGAAATGCGGTTGGCTGATCTTCTAGATAGCACGCTTTGGAACCGCAAGCTTGCTCCTTCCTCTGAGAGAATTGTGTACGCATTGGTCCAACAGATATTTCAGGGCATACGAGAATACTTTCTCGCCTCTGCTGAGTTAAAGGTTTGCTCCTACTTCAGTTTTCACTCAGATTCTTGCCTTTAATGTGACATTTCTTTTAAAAGTTTGCATTTGTGTTTTCTTTTGTTATGCAGTTCAACTGTTTTCTTCTAATGCCCATCGTTGATAAGTTACCTGCTCTTCTCCGGGAAGAGTTGGAAAACGCATTTGAAGACGACCTCGATAGTATCTTCGACATCACAAATCTCCGGCAATCACTTGATCAAAAGAAACGGAGCACAGAGATCGAGCTCAGAAGGGTAAACCAAACTTAAACCCTGACTTTTATGATCATATTATTTGCCATTGGAACTAACTATGCAGAAGAACAAACATTATGTTAATTTAATTGTGTGGTCATGTTTTGGACAGATAAAGAGGATAAAAGAGAAATTCAGGGTGATGAATGAGAAGCTAAACTCTCACGAATTTGCTCAAAATCTAAAGGCTCCTTCGGTTCAGCAGTGACTCAAGTTCAATATTGCTTAATATTTAGAGGTTAAGAAACAATCTCATGTGTTGCAACTTTGGATGTCCAAAAATTAAAGTACTAACGAACGTTGTCGTTTCAAGTAATCAAGTGTTCGCTTTTTGGTCCAATGTTTGCAAATTTAAGTTGTGTAGAATTTAGTCGTATCATACTATCATCATTGTCTAAATAAATATATATTCACTATTGCTTCGTTGTATCTTGACGGGTAATCTGCCCCAAACATTCCGAGTAGAAAAAAGCTTTTTGAATCAAAAGTGTTGTATTTAGTTATATGGTTCTTGATTATATCTTTATGTTTCTATAATTAATAGATTATTTACAGCTTGAAGTTTTTATATATGTTTTAAATTCTTATCCATCACTAATATACACATATGACCTACCCTGCTACCCATTAACCTCCACCTAACTACGAGCGCATTCACATTTTAAACACTCTCTCTCTTTCAGCCATTTACTCAAAAGAATAATAAAAAAGTAAAATAAGCTTAACGTTTTCTCCACGTGACGAGAACCAAATGTTTCTCCACGTGATGATTATCTTGTGATCTAACTAGAGTTCCGCTTATTCTTTTGATAAAAGTTAGTAATTAACCGACCAATTTTTAGTCATATAACTTGAGAACAAATAAGAAACTACAACTCTTGAATAAACGTAAAACTGATCACTGAGTAACTTTTTTTCTTTTGTCTTTTTACTTCCACCTAGTAACTTTTTGATTGATAAGTATGTACAATAACATATAATCGTAATATCAAAAAATTAAAAATAACAATAGATGATGATACATATACTAAAAGACACGTGACTTGAAGTAAAACAAGCTCTATTTCTTTTTTTAAGAAATGGATTAAAGAGATTCTATTTATTTTCGTTTTATGGTTATTATTATTACATAAAGAAATTGTTGTAAGCGTATATATAAAGAGAAGCAGTCCAAAGCTTTTATAGACAACTCAAGTTTCTTACAACAAAGCAACTCGACTCAAACAGCACGTCCATGGCTCCTTCTGCGCAACCTCTTCCTATGAGGTAAAATATTTCTATATCATCGAAGAAAATAAAACAGAAAAATTATATTTCAAGAAAAGTAAAATACTCTGGCGGTTACTTGTTTAAAATCTGATAGTATGAACTATATTGACGACGATTTTTGTTATTATATAACAAACTTTACAGTGTTTCGGATGAAAAATACGCCAATGTCAAATGGGAAGAGTTGGCATTCGGATTTGTTCGTACGGATTATATGTATGTTGCGAAGTGCAATCATGGTGAGAGTTTTCAAGAGGGAAAGATTCTTCCTTTTGCTGATTTGCAACTTAACCCTTGCGCTGCTGTTCTTCAGTATGGCCAGGTTTGTTATGACTTAATAGAATGTATATAGATTCTTATTAATTAGATGAAACTTAAAACTAATAACACATGAATAGCTTTCACTGATAGTAAGATGATGATTGAGCTAATTACCATATATATAATTGTTTTAACAGCTATTGCATGCATACCTGTTTGAGCTATATATTAAACTATTCAAAAATGAAAGAGTCGTTATACATATATGTATATCAACTAACCGAAATAGTTTGAAAGTATATATTGATATTCCTATCAATTTATTGTGACCTAATTTCGCAACAACTCTTAAGTAATTGTTTGATCCTAATATACTGAAATAATGGTGGTTTGGGTATGATTAGGGTTTATATGAAGGATTGAAGGCTTACAGGACAGAAGATGGTCGGATTCTGCTATTCCGACCAGACCAAAACGGTCTCCGTATTCAAGCCGGAGCCGACAGACTCTATATGCCTTATCCTTCGGTCGATCAATTTGTCTCCGCCATCAAACAAGTTGCTCTTGCCAACAAGAAATGGGTATATATCTTTAAATTATATTGTATGAATTTCTTAAGATAAAATAAAAATAAAAAAACTTATAAAATGAAAGATATAATTAATGAGGTTTTCTTATATATATGTAGATTCCTCCTCCGGGGAAAGGAACATTGTATATCAGGCCTATCTTGTTTGGAAGTGGTCCGATTCTTGGTTCATTTCCTATTCCTGAGACCACCTTCACAGCGTTTGCTTGTCCTGTTGGACGTTATCATAAGGTGAGTTTTCTTAACGTTTTTTTTTCTTTTTTTAAAAAAATTGTTTGCATTTGAAATTATGGGTCTAAAGAAATATATAAAAAAGTTACATCAACTCACTTATTGGGAGTTGGTTTTAAATTAAAAATATATGAAACTTGTTTTGTTAAATTTGATTATATTTGGGATTCTTTTTGGTATAGGATAACTCTGGTTTGAATTTGAAAATCGAGGATAAATTTCGTCGAGCTTTTCCTAGTGGAACTGGTGGTGTAAAGAGCATCACAAATTATTCTCCTGTAAGTTTTTAAAATATACATCAAATTTTAATATTTAAATGATTGTTTTACATTCTCCAAATGATTGTAATGGGAAATATCTTGTCCAAGGTTTGGATACCATTGGCAGAGGCGAAAAAACAAGGTTTCTCTGATATTTTGTTTTTGGATGCTGCAACTGGCAAAAACGTCGAAGAACTTTTCGCAGCTAACATTTTTATGCTCAAGGTAAAAATTAAATATACAAAATATATGGAAATGTTGTGATTTATAGAAGTGTTGTAGAATATAAATAAGATCGATCGTTGTGATATTTTTGTATATAGGGAAATGTTGTATCGACTCCAACAATTGCAGGAACTATTTTGCCCGGAGTCACACGAAACTGTGTAATGGAATTATGTCGTGATTTCGGCTACCAGGTTGGAATATTTCAATATCATACATGAAGATATATATTTGATTCAAGTTGATCTTGTAATTTGCGAAAAAATCTCCTAACTAATAATATTCATCATGCATGTATAATAATTTCCTTTGTTTTTCTCGTTGTAAAAGGTCGAGGAACGTGTGATTCCTCTAGAGGACTTTCTCGATGCGGACGAAGCTTTCTGTACTGGGACTGCTTCAATTGTGACTAGTATTGCATCCGTAACCTTCAAAGACAAAAAGTAATATTTTCTTCCGTTTGTTAATCCAAAATGTCTATTTTAATGATTTTCTTTTTCATAAGTTAAGTTGACTGAAATAATTGAGTGTATAAACTCAATACAGGACTGCATTCAAAACAGGAGAAGAAACATTGGCTGCGAAGCTATACGAGACGTTGAATGATATCCAGACGGGTCGGGTCGAGGATACCAAGGGATGGACGGTGGAGATTGACCGTTACCACCAGGGTTGAAACTTGAAACCCAATCCCTTATATATGTGTGTGTATACAAAACTTATGTAAGAAACATCTGAAGATGTCTCTGATCTTTGTGTTTGTCATCATGATCATGCATGTCATGTCGTTGCAATGTATTTTATAAAAGTTGATCTGTAAGTTATTTAATAATTAACTACGGTTTGCTTCATCTTTTTGCTTATATCTTCTTATCTCTCCAAAATTAATATTTCAATAATTATCTAAATTCATCTTGTTATAGTTAAAAACCGTGTTAAGTATTTAAAACTACTGTTTTTTGTCCACGTAGATGATATACAAAACTCTTGAATGGTCGAAGAATCTTTCTCTTAAGAACTTTGTATAATTTTAAAACCAATCAAGAATTAATATTCTTGAGCCTTAGCTCGATTAATAATTATCAAGTGCAATTTATATATGAGATTATGCGTTATACAACTTTAGTAATCTCATCACTAGCACTCTCATCGTAACTTGCTTCTCCATTGTTCTTGTAGGAAGGCTCTATTTTCTCTAGCATACTAACCACTGATTTCATAAACGGTCTAGCCTGAGGAGACTTGTCCGTGCATAATAAAGCAATGGTCAATACTTTAAGAGCATCCTCCTTGTATTCATCTTCTATACTCGGATTGATTAATTCCATCATCATTTCTCTCTTCATCTCCTTGCTCATGCTCCAAATCCACATGACTATATCACTGTTCTCGCCGAACTCTGTCTCCACAGGCTTCTTCCCTGTCACCAACTCCATTAACACCACCCCGAAGCTGTACACGTCGCTCTTCTCGTTCACTTTGGTAGTATACGCGTACTCTGTGAACAACAACGAAATGAAAGGAATTTGAAGCTTGATAAGCAAGAAACCCGAAGATAAGTTAACCTAATGGTAGGAGAAGTTTGGATAAGGTTGTAAAATTGGATAGTCATATGGTTGTTATTCAAAACAAAACGAAACTTGAAGATTCTACATACCGGGGGCAATGTAACCAAGAGTTCCTCTAACAAGAGGATCCGATAATTCTCGTTGAGCCGAATCAGGCTGAATGATTTTAGCCAATCCAAAATCAGCAATCCGCGGTCTCCACTCCTCATCAAGCAATATATTGCTGGACTTCACGTCTCGATGTATCACCGGCCGATCTAACCCATGGTGAAGATACTCCAGCCCTTTAGCAGCTCCTAAAGCCAATGCTTGTCTCACACGCCACCCAATCTCTTGTTCACCACGACGCTCGTGCAGCTGCTCCCACAAACTTCCATTAGGCATATACTCATATACAAGCAGCTTACTATCCTCACACGTTATGCTGCAGAACAACTTCACAACGTTTATATGTTTTATATTGCTTAGCGTCGCGACTTCTGCCTCGAATTCTCGGTTATTATTTTTGTTGTTGCTGTCACTTAACATCGCCGTTGAGCTTCTAAAGCTTCCGTGGGAACTCTCCTGACACCAGATGTGTTTAACAGCTAGTGTTTCACCGCTTCTTAGTGTTACTTTATAAACATTCCCCTGACCGCCTCTGCCTATGAGATTCTCTGACTTGATCTCATCAATGATTTCCATTTCGTTAAAGTTTAGTAACCGGAAAGAGCTCACTTGCCAGTTGTTCTTCCCGTGAGCCGTTTGATTCGACCTATCTCGTCTTATCTTGAAGATCACGTAAATGAATAAGAAAAACAGAGCAAGTACCGCTGCAACGATGAAACAAATGTTGAGCTTAGACAAATGTTTCCTCTTCCCTTGGCTTTGAGGTTTTCCACGGGGACATGGATGAAGATATGCGATCTTTGAGCTGCATAGCCCTGAATTTCCTTCAAAGTTTCCACTTTCGAGAGATTCTGGAACAGAACCAGTTAGCTGGTTGTTGGATAAGTCAAGTAAGCTTAGCTTCAGAGCCGATAAACCAGCAGGAATCATTCCTGATAGTTTGTTTCCTGACAGATTCAGAGAATTCAATAACTGTAAAGATCCTAAACTTTCCGGGATTTCTTCAGAGAGTGAGTTTCCAGCAAGGTTTAGATCAACCAAAGATGTGCATAAGCCTAGTGACTTTGGTATAGCACCAGATAGATTATTCTGGTCAAGATAGAGACTTGACAACTCCTTAAGCTTACCAAAAGAGTCAGGAACTATCCCGTAAAACTTATTCATTCGAAGATTAACCGACACTAACGAGTTAGCTCCTGAGATTTGAAACGGTAGAGAACCCGAAAATCTATTATTGCTCAAATCTAAAGAACCAAGAGACTTGGCATTACCAATATCATCAGTGAAGTTTCCTTCAAAATGGTTTGAAGCAAGGTCAAGAAACTGGAGATTAGGAAGACCCCAAATCCATGAAGGAATCACACCAGAGAGAAAGTTGTTACTTACACGAAGACGAATCAGAGTCTTACATTTAGCATAGCTCTCTGGAAATTGTCCTATGAATCTGTTCTGCAACATCAGAAGATGCGTCATTGCGCCTTTCTTGCACATATCAGGAGGAATCTGACCTTCCAATAAGTTCTCAGACACGTCGATGTATCTAAAACCGGTCCAAGATCCGAGTCTCTTCGGAAGCTTCCCAGTGAGTTGGTTTCTGTAAAGAGACAAAGCAGCTAAACTCTTGAAATCTCCAAACTCTTTTGGAATCTCACCGGTTAGTCGGTTTTTGAACAATCCAAGAGAAACAAGGTTCTTTAAGAACCTTAGCTCGGACAAATCACCTTCTAAGGAGTTGTTAGAGGCGTCGAAATTCCACAAATTCGTCAAATTCCGAAACCCGAATGGTAACTTACCGGTCAAGTAATTGTTGTAAATCTCAAGCTGCCTTAGGTTTCTGAGCTGAACTATTCCCTTTGGAATTCCACCAGAGATTTGATTATCAGAGAGCTCAAGGTTTCGTAGATGAACAAGGTTTTTGATTCCCTCTGGAATCTTACCAGTGATACTGCTATTACTCAGATAAACCCATTTCAAGGCAGTGAGATTTAGAATCTCTCTAGCAAATGGATTCGGATCGAATCTGTTATCTCCAACGCTTAAGAAACTCAATCTCTTCAGGTGTTTTAGAGAACTCCATGGGAATAGTCCAGAGATTCCAGAAGCGTTTAAGCTCAAAAACTCGAGTAATTGTAATGAATCAATCGCCGGAAACTCACCGGAGAAATTGTTGATGCCGAGGTCTAAGTATCTCAGGTGATTACATTTCCTGAGATTCTTACTAATCCGGCCGCTCAAGGAGTTGTTTCCTAGAAGAAGCTTCTCCAGAAACTTCAAATCGCAGATTGAATCGAAAGGAAGATCAGTAATTCTACCACCGCCGTCGCAATTGATCAAACTCTGACTTCCGAGATTGATATCGGTGACGTTTCCGCCGGAATTACATAAAATTCCGGCGAATTCGCATACCGAGTTCCGGTGAGTCCATGTGGCGAAGACTTCGTCATTTTCTCCAAAGGCGGATTTCAGTTTGAGAAGATTCTCGACTTCTTGACTATGGTTGGATCTCGATGAAGCCAGTGGAATTAAAAAGAGAAGGCGAACGATAAATAATCGCCGGAACATTGTTCTCTACGTCTGAAGGATAAAAAAAGCGGCGGTGTCTCGTCGTTGTTGTTGGTGGACGGAAGTGAAGAAAGAAAATTGGGTAGGCGGTATGAAAAATTTTGAAAATTGAAAAACATTTTTATTTTCTTTTATGTTATTGCCTTTTATGGATTTTATTACATTCATGATTCATGCACCAAAACGTTTACATCTACATATAATTTTGTTTCCAAGTTAATTTTTTTCTCGGGCTTTTGTGAATATTGAAATATAGAACCTAAATAAAGTAAAAAATTATAATTATAAAATGGCCATTGTAGAAGATACAACATAAGGGCCAATGATTGTCTTGGGCTCTGTATTAGAAATAGAATCGTTACTTGAATCTAATCTGTTGGATACATTACAAATAACTTGTGGAAGGCAAAGTGACTGTAAAAAAATCAAAAGTCAAAGTGATGAACTATTTCTTTTAATTACTTGAATCAAATCTGTTGGATACATTACAAATAGATTTATTTCCTACACCATTTCTATAAAACTAATACTGATTAGTGGTTATCTAACAGAATATTACTAGATTTTAAACTTTTTCCAAAATTAGAAGATTTCAAAATTAATCGTTATCAAGAGAGACGTGTACAAAATATTCAAAATCCAAAAATAGCAAAATCCAATGAATACAAAGAATAGAATGTAACGTTGACTAGCTGTCTTTTTAATATGGAGAGTATGTAAATATGGTCCTCTTTTTTTTTTTTTTCTTTTTTTTTTTTTTTTAATAACTCGGGTGTCCGGCCCCACCGAAGTGGAACCGACTAGCATGGGACCCACATGCGTCATCTGCCCTAGGGTACCCCACATCTCGGGGAGCTGGCGATTCCCTCATGTAAATCCGCCAGTGGCCGTGCCTCGAACCCTGGTGGCGGAAGTCACAGCCGTGACCCCTTTACCACTAGGTCACAAGGCCCGGTAAATATGGTAAACAAAACTAACAGAATTTGTTTTTTGTTACAATCCAAAGCTGTTTTTTTTTTTTGACAGCCAATCCAAAGTTGTTAACTATTCTAAATTTTGAAATATAAATACTGAAATTAAGTCCTAAGCTTCACCACCAGTACGTAAACAATGTCTCTACTCAAAACCAACATTTTATTTCTCTTAGCAATTGCTCTTTTCTATGGCTCTTTAGCCGAAGATTTGCAACAAGAATTCTTAGAGGCCCACAACGAAGCCCGGAGCGAGGTTGGGCTTGACCCATTGGTTTGGGACGATGAGGTCGCTGCTTATGCCGCCAGCTATGCAAACCAGAGGATCAATGATTGTGCATTGGTCCATTCGAATGGACCATTTGGAGAGAACATAGCTATGAGTAGTGGAGATATGTCGGCTGAAGATGCTGCGGAAATGTGGATCAACGAGAAACAGTACTACGATTACAATAGCAACACGTGTAATGATCCAAACGGTGGCACGTGTCTACATTACACACAAGTTGTTTGGAGAAACACAGTTCGATTGGGATGTGCTAAAGTTGTGTGTAACAGTGGTGGCACTTTTATCACATGCAACTATGATCCTCCTGGTAATTACATTGGTGAAAACCCATACTAATTAAAATAATCTCATGTCTTGTTAATGAGGCAAATTAAAAGAGATAATGAGTTGTTTGTTAGTTGTTACTGTCATTTCTTAGCTGTACAGAGAAAGATATTAACAATTTTTAATAATGATGACATCCACCTCTCAAAAAATTGGCTGGCTAATTCCTAACGCTATCTTAAAGAGAAAATTAGAAAATTCAAAAAAAAAAAAAAAATTTTGAGTGGAAGACAACTCATGAATTGGTAAAACGACAAAGCGAAACAAGTCAAACGACACCAAGCTGGCTTTGCTGTCTCAGCTCTTTCCTTAGCTTGTGTGAGAAAAGCCTGCAAGCATCCAAACTCAGATCCACCGCCGCAGCTAATGCCACGTGCGCTGCTGCATCCTCCGTACATGTCACGTGCGTCACACCGACTTCTACTTCCGGTTTGCTTCGTTTCCCAACTCCTTCAACCGTAGCCGACATAACGAACCCTCTGTTTTGCGCCGCCGCAGACGATGGATGTTGCGGTAGTAAATATCCGAAATCCGACCCGGAGCCCGATCCTGGTCTCGACGCGGGTCTCGAATCCGCGCTTGAACCGGATCCGAGATCCCAGCTTCCTTGAGGACTCGTTGTCGGCGTAGACGCCGTCGTGGTTGTCCCGCCGGTAACATCGATAACGAAACTCCCGCCATTTTTCAAACTGATCGACGAAGATGCGGAAACTGCGGTGGCGATACCGTCTTGGAAAAGCTCGAAACGGTAACCGAGTGTGTCGGAGTAACCGACTTCACGCCATGCCTCTAGTCTTCCCCATGGCTTCCATGTGCAACCGTCAGGTCGAAGAATAAGCCACGCTCCAGGACTTGATCGAGTCACCCGGTTCGAACCAGGAGATGGAACGAAAGGTGTAACCATAGAGGCCATAGCCACGGGTGAACCGGAGAGATCATGGACCGTTATTGACCAACCTTTTCTCTCTTTTGACGGTTGTTCTTTTTCCGAATTCAGCGACGATATACAACTTCTCGTTGAGCTTGACTCAGACATCATCGAAGAACTGCAAAATTTAAACCACAAAATCAATACAAGATCACAACAAATCTCAATAACCAAACAAATTATGTAAATCTAAACATGAAATGCATATTCTAAGTTTGCTAGGTTATCAAGTAAAGAATCTATCTGAAAAAGGCAATGTTTCTATTTCTTAATTATTCCAGAGAAGATGAAGAGTTAACTGACCTATGAAGAAGATTCCGATCACCGGAGTTGGAGTTTCTGGAGCCGAACTTGCAAGTGAACACGGCTTGTTTAGTGTTTCCTTGAACTTGAAAAACCTGAGGACTACACTCAGGCTCGCCGTCGAACTGAAACACAAATCTCGGGTCAGGTTCGACCCGAACGCTAACATGGAGCTCCGGATCGGATCCAGTTTTACTCTTCGATTTCTTAGACGGTAAAGCAACCCAACCGTTATGCGCCAAACAAGTCTTCGTCTCCGCCGACTTCAAATCCAACGAAACCTCAAATCGACCAAGCAACTTCTCACCCGCCGTAGCGAGTCCACACGACGCGCCGCTAACACCGTCGTCTCCGTCGCAATTTCCGCGGGAATAAGCCTCAACGGAGAGAACACCCCACTTAGGTTTCTTCAGCGACGCTTCGATCTGAGCTTTACTTAAACTGAAACAAGCAGCGACGGTGGAGACGTTACCGGAGGAAGAACGAGTCTCGGATTCAGATTCAGTTCGAAACATAACCGGAATAGAAACAATCTCGCGAGGAAAGTTCTTGAATCTGATTTTGCAGTAACAGTTAGGAGCCGATGGATTGATTCCGGAAACAGACGGTCCTGATGAGGAAGAAGACGAAGAAGACGATGACGGAAACCTAACGGCCAAGTTTCCGACGATGATCCGTACGAAAGAGCACGGATCCATGGAGTTTAAGATTTGGATACAACGTTTGAAGATTGAAGAAGGCTAATAAGCAAAGCACTCAGGTTTTTAGGTTGAAGGAAGAAAGATATGAGTGAAGAAGGAGAAGAAGAAGAAGAAGAAGGTATAAAAATGGAAAGAATTGGGAGAGGAAACACAGCCTGGAAAATAGCTGGGGAATGTATATAAATTAATTAATTAATGTTAGGATTTAAATTTAAATAAAAAAGATATTTGGTTTTACAAAATAAAATACAGATTCTGTGGGGTCAAAGCCAAAACAGTGAGCTTATTAACCTCACCTATCATATACCAGAATCCAGAGAGGCAGACTTATTTTTTTCATATCAATTTTTATTTTTTACTTTTCAAAACGTTTTCGATATTTTACCTAATCTGTTTTTTATGCTGTTGCCATTTTTGAACCGAAAAAGTAAAAAATATTTTTCTGTTATGTTTATGGAAATGTATAAATCAGTGCAAAGGAAAACTTAAACTGATCGTATTTATTTATTTGTTTCCTTTTTTAAGAAGATTCTGGCTTTGAATGGTAACCCATTTTAAAGCTGAACAGCTTTGTACAGCTTTGACAGTTACCAATCACAAAAACTTTATGAAAAGCGGTACACTATAACATAAACAGCTTTTTTTAGACAAAAACAAAAACAAATTAAAACGGTTACGGTTAAATACTGTTATGGTTAAATACGGTTACGATTAAATACGGTTACGATTAAATACGGTTATAACGGTTACGGTTAAATACGGTTATAACGGTTACGGTTACGGTTACAACGGTTACGGATAATTACGGTTATAGTTATTTGATGACTACAATACGGTTAATATCGGAGGCGAAATCTTACGAGTTACCTAACTTATTATAATACTTTTCATAAAATCAAAAAGTATGTTACAAACCAAATTTTCTTCATTTCGAGCAAAATAACAGTATAACATATTTGTTTGAGAAAAGACCATTTTTTATAACGTAGATTTTTTCATACGCGGTATCATTTACTTTTTTGAAAATCTTAATCTGAACATTTGATAATTGTTTTTGCATTATATGGAGTTACAATTATATTTTTAAAGTTTTAACTATGCGGTTAACCATATGGTTAAATAACGGTTTTCATATGTTTACCGTTAATTAACGGTTTCGACTAGGCATGACCAAAAGCTAATCATAACCGTATTTTGGACCATAACCGGACCGTTTTTGTATAATTTTAATTTTTTCATAACCATTTAAATGTCATCACATAATTTTAAATTTTCATATATAATTATATATTAAAATACATTTCTATGTAATTTTTTTTTTCTAAACTCTTAATATTATTTATTATTTCTACCGCTATAATGTTTCCAATCAGAGTAAATTTTAAAAATTTGTTCTGCTTTATTTTTTTTACAGCTTTAGTGTATTATTTTTTTGTACAGTTTTGCACTATTCCCTAACAGCTAACAGCTTCAGCTAACCGCTCCAGCTAACAGCTAACAGCTTGTTACCAATCAGACCCTCTATAACTTCTTAGAATTCCTTTCAACGTAACTGATCACGCCATCAACATGAGAGTTAGTACGGTGTGCACATTATTTCATAAACCTTTTTTCTTCGATGGATATGTCAGAAAATAATAAGAGAAATCATTGAACTCATTGATAAAAATAACGGTTTGCATTTATGAATTTAAAAAGGTTAAAACGTTAAAGTATTAATTTTATTCTTTTAATTGATAAATTATTAATTAACTTAAATGTCTATTTATTCGAAGCCATTGTTAACAAACTAAAAGTATTAAAATTACACTACTAATATATACGTAAAAATGCTAATAGTAGATAAATAACAAAATTAACTTTGAAGTTGTAAAACAAAAAAAAACCTAGAAAAAACTGAAACGAGATGTACTCCATAATTTGTAGTCGGTAGATATATTTTATATTTTGGTGTGTGACATTTTTGTATAGTCGGTAGATATGGTACAAGGCTAAAATATTCAGTTGATTTGATAGTATGATTTTTGATACTAAAATTATTAGTATAAAATATAATAATTGGTAAAAAAACACCGTGGACGCAAGAGGTTAATCGCTGCCATTGGATAATAATAGGAAGGCAGGGGTTAGAAAAACGATGCAGCATACCTTACGCAATCTTTATCTGTCTCTCTGTTCATCACTTGGAGTCTTGGAGTCATGAGCTGGCCTCAAAGTGGAGCACGTAAGTCTTTTAGTTGGCATCATCTTCACTGGCTTCAATCTATCTTAAATAATAAAAGATTGTTTAAAAAGCTTTTCCTAGTGTTATCGTTTCCTTTATTAACTTGTGTCGTTTTGTTCTGTTCCCACACGTATGGTACTATGATTGAATCTGTATTTGTTAAATTTATGCATGGGTTGTAATTAAATGTTGAGTGATAAATTATTTAAGAGTTTGAGAGATAATCAATACAATAAAAACAATAAGAGTCTCTCCAGGCTTGACACCTCAGCTTTTTGGACAGTTCTCAGCTTGACACATCGTTAAAATCGTCGGCCAATGAAAACATTTCGATTAATACAGTTCACATTTCTCAGCCAGTAATAACTTTCTATTTTTCCACGTCACTCTTTCTCCATCACTAGAACAAATATAAAAATAAACATAGGCCTAGGCCCAACCAAAGTAATAGCCCAACATCTTATGCAAAGCTTAATTAGCTTTTCATGTTCAAATTCGAAGACTGGATCTCCAAATTACGGGGAAAAGTTAGTATTCAATTTGAGTATATAAACATAGGTCTAGGTCCAACCAAAATAATAGCCCAACATCTTATGCAAAGCTCTAATTGTATCTACTCAACGTTGAGTCTCTCAGCTCGTTGGCTTCGACTTGCAAACCACTTAAGAGCTGTGTTACTGTGTCCCCATCTCCACTCCCAACTTCCACATCTTCGTAAGTCTCCACATTTCTCAACGGTTTGATTTGGATTTTGATTTCAGACTTAAGTTGTACAAAAAGTTTTGTCTTATTTGATCTCTATTGTTGTGGTTTTTGGATTTAAGAATGTTTCATTGTCAATGGAAATTGTTAGGCCATTGTTGTTTCCGAATTAACAATTTTCAAGTCTCAATCTTTATATCAGACAATTCGAAATTCGAAAGGAGAGATTTCTCAAAAGAGGAAGAGAGAGATATAGAGCTCCTCACTATGGCGAATGGTGAAGATGAATCAATTTATCATCGCCAAATTCACAGATTTAAGGACAAAGTGACAGACAATCCATTCACCATCTGATTTTTGGAAACATTGATTTGAGTAAGACACTCTTAATTCTGCTCTTCAATGTTAATATAGCAAAAAATTATATTTTCGTCGAATCTATAGGCTTCTCTGCTGAAATTGATCCAGCGAGTTCTTGAATTTGGAGTCTGGAGCTGATATTGATGGATAAGAAACTGGAGTTGGTGAAAGTTCAGAAGCTTGAATGTCTGATCGTGTTTAGAGCATCGCCTGGATTCCCGCTGCCGACGGTGTTCTTGCTTTTGTAGTGGCGATAAAATCATACGGATCTGGGAACAGACCTCCAAAACTAAAGATCTCCAAAATCAACACTTTCAACATCCAAAAACGATAAATTCGTCAAAGAATGACCAAGAAATTGGATCTCAGGAAAAAAATGTTTCAATAAGTGATATAAGAAAAAACATAGAAAAAGCAAACTTTGTTTTCTTAATGCTTTTCCGTTTTGGACGAAATTAATGCTGTTTCTATAGCCTTTGCTTTTATTGATTATTGAACCGGGAGTTAAACCAACTAAACCAAAAGAATTAAGTTTATTTAATGCCAAACCAATAACGTAATAACTTGGTAACGTCTTTTGGATTGTCGATTTGGTGAAGTGGTGTTTTTGGTTATTAGTGTGGAATCATAACGTTTACTGTGATTTTGAGATTGTAAAATTTGACATGGGATTAGTTCTTGAACCAAGATCCACATATTTCTTATATAAATTGCTGCTTATATATTTATGTACAGACTACACTTTTGTTTGAATCATTATTGATGAGAATTAATAGGGTTTTGTGCAAAAAAACCCTCCAACTCGCCCATTTTTGCAACTTTACCCTCCATCTCCGAAAAATGCAGATTAATACTACGAAGTCCCAAATAATGTGCAATATAACCCTTATTCGTTATCGTCAAGTTCGTAAAATTTTGACATTTGATATATCAAATCGAAGCCCTCGCGATGAAGAGTTCAACTCCACTTTTAGAATTTTAAAAAACCAATGTATGTGACCGAAAAAACGTTTACAATACCCGAATAAGGGTTATATTGCACATTATTTGGGACTTCGTAGTATTAATCTGTATTTTTCGGAGATGGAGGGTAAAGTTGCAAAAATGAGCGAGTTGGAGGGTTTTTTTGCGCAAAACCCGAATTAATATTATACAATAGTTTTTATGAAACAAAGTTATAAAAATAATATTAATATGTAAATTCAGCTAATATTCGATGTTTAAAATACGTATATATAACAAACTTACAATAAAAAAATATCCCGCAGCGGAGCGCGGGTTTCGCCCTAGTATAATTAAGAATAGAAGTCAAGTGATTAATAAGAAGACCAATCTGTCTTACAGAGAGGATCGTGAGGAGACTGTCGAGCCGCAGCTGTATAGGGTCTCTCATTCATATTATAATCCAAATTTCTATTTTGTTAGTTAGTACACCAATATATGACACATGCGTACAAGTTAAATCATCAAATTTCATAAGAAAAATGATATTCCATAAAAAAATTAACTCTTCTTGTTTCCATACATTTCTTTAATATTGACTAAGTTATATTTATTTTTAGTATACGTACTATATATATGCGATAGGGTCGTACTATTAAACAAACATATTTATGTTATATATGTTGTCATGCAAAATTATAAAAATTATTAGTAATAAATATTTACTTTTGAATCTCGGCTTGTAATTAACGGTGTATAACTTTTGAATTACAATCATGAAATGATCCAAGTTATCTTGTTGACAATGAAATTTAGAATCAGATAAAAATCTTGGATATACTTAGGTATGATCACCATTCTAATTGAACTAAGAATACAAATTTCTGTTTAAGAAACTATAGTATATATATTTTTTCATGATTCTAAATTCTAAAAATAACTAACTATTGTGCATTCTAATTTGGTTTAAAGTATTAAATATTTGCAATTATTTATAATGATTTATGTAGTTATGAGCTTGGGCTTTTACATTATTATTACTAAGGTATATCTCTAAAGCCGTTCAACCTTTTGATCAACTTGAGCAATGAGTCCTATTATATAGATTGCATTGAACATAGGAAGATTTTGGTTTTCTATAATACATTTTTGTTGGAAATATAACTTTTATATATCTGATGTTATTGGAGAAACACATTTGTTAAAAAAGTTATTCAAAATATTTAAAATTATAGAATTTGGTAAAAAAAGAATAGTTCATTATAAGTTGCTAAAACATCTCAAGTATAAAACAACAACAAAACAAAACAAAACAAAACAAAAACATTGTGTTTATGAATTGAAACAATATCTTAAAGGAAAACTTAAAGTAATTATGTGTAAAGTAAAGACATCTTAAATATAAAATAACAACAAAAAAAACAACTGTGTTTATCAAGCCGAATCAACAAAACATAAACTATTAGTAATCACGTCCAAAGTGAGGGTAATGAGCATATTCAGACACATTTTCTTGCTTAACACATTGGCTTTGGTTCTGGCTGTCTTCCGCTTTGTATTCCGGAGCAAAGCCTTGAGTATTGTTACCATTATTCCCAAATGGTGATGTATGATTAGGAACAATCATGTTGTGGTTATAGTTGGACAAATTCATGCTCGCCATTCTTTGATCATTAAACAGATCCAATTCAGTACTGTTGATATTATTATCACCTGAGATCCCAAAAGCAAAATTACTAGAACTTCCAGCATAAAAGTTACGACGATCAACATCTGCTTGATGGTACTTGGAGACTTTATATGCCACTGCTTTTCTCAAATTTTCCAAACCACATTGGAATTCAGTGAGTTGGGTCATGTTGAGTTCTTCTACTGGTTCTTCCCACCAATTCCCAAACACTTTATTATCTTTTCTCTTCTGTTTTAAGTCTCCGGTTATCTTTTTTTCTGCTTCTAATTGATTTGACACCTGTAAATATAAATTTTGTTATTCATTTGTATTAATTTATTAAATCTCACATAATATCATTTTCAATTAATATTTTTCTTTTACAAAAACAAACAACTCATGTATAACACTGATATTTCGATTTCAAACGAATATATTTCTACATGTGTGAGCAAATTTCACCTTCTTTAGAATATAATGAGTTTATATCGAGCAATTCATAAATATATATTGATTTTCTTTTTTATAAACCAAAAAGTTATGGACATTTACTCTTTTAAAACTCAATATATTTCAATGTTAATTCAACTTTCTCATAAATGGAGATAAAACAATATATTTTAGCTTGTCTAAAAGTTATTAGTTAGCTAACAAACTATTATTTATATATATATAATACTTTGAGAAAAAAACAATTTTGATTGCCTGGTAAATAAATTGATATTTGATACTATATTGTTATGATAAAATTTGAATCAAATGAAGAACCAAAAAGTGAAGAAGTAGAGTTACCAGAGTGAGATGATTGTTGAGATCTTGAATAGCTGCATTTTGGCGGGCTTCATTAGGTTGCATATTGTTGTGATGATGCGGACGAGGTGGGTTAAAGTTAAGAAAACGATCCATTACAACATTAAAATTTGGATGACCAAAAGAATAGACCTTTTTACCAGGTGAGAATACAATAATAGCGATTTCTGCACCACAAAGTGTGCAAAGTTCACTAGCTTTTTTGAAAAGGCCAGATCTTCTCTTTGAAAAAGTAACCTGAAGGTTATTTTCATTTTTTATTTTCACGATCTCGATTTTTTGTCGACCTTTGCTTTTCCTCACCATTTTTTCGATCTTTAGAAACAGACCCAAAATTGTCTTATATTTATAGTTGAACATTCAATACCAACCGTCGTCAGTTTGAGTGCTCTCCGAATAATTTTTAACTTTAAGTTTATTTTATCGCATATTAGACTTTATTTCTTACTATTTTAGAAACAATTACAATCTTTATATTCTATTAATATTAGGTATGAAATTTAAAATTGTTAATGTAATATTGTTATATTATCTGTTACATTGCATCAAAATCTGTGAGATACATGCATAATGCGTTGCAAATAAAAAGATGCACATCACAATTTTAGTGATACGTTTTTACATGTTTATTTTGATCAAAAACAAAGTTATAATTTGGTCTGATTTTAAAGAATTTATCTCTAAATAAGTAGTAAACCGAACTAAATTACACTAAACCGATACAAAAGTAAACGAAATATCCCTACTAATGTACACATGGCTCGCATTTGGGCCAAAACTCGTGGGTTGGCTGGCCCAGCTAAAGACACCAAATTGACCATTTTTTCCCCGTATATATATATTTTTTTAATTTTAATAATTTAATAGGTGAAGCGCAGTGCCGTCGTGTTGGTTCTGAACTTTGAGTTCAACTTCTTCATCGACTTTTCCTCGCCGGCGATTTGGTAATTTTCCGCAATTCTTCCTTCTCTTCGCCGGAAATTATCTTTGTTCCTTTGGGCGTGTGTTTGAATTCTGCGATTGACTCAAAGCAATTGAGAAGTGTTTGAAGTTTATTTTCTCATTTCTAGTGTTCTTATTAGGGTTTGGTATAAAATGAGTATCTTCTGGGTAGAAATTGATTGAATGAGCTCGTTTCTAGTCTCATTTTCGTATAAATTAGGTGCTGTTCTTTTCTCCATTCAGATGGATCATCTGAATGGAGATGAATAATGATGTTTGTTTACAACAATTTTACAGAAGAGTGAGATGAACCAGTTGGATGATTTTTATTAAACTCATCCAAAAATGATCATAATCCAGCTGAGTCTGATTGGAGCAGTTGACTGGAGCTGATTCAGTCCAAAATATAAAATGACCTAAATACCCTTACCTAATTTAGAGAATTACACCAAAAACCTAAACCTTCTTCTCCTTCACTCCTCGACACAGAGACATTCTTCGACACAGAGAAACGAGATCTCTTCGTCGTCGGATCTCTTCGCCGGATATCTCGCCGGATCTCTCGCCGGAATCCACTCCTCTTTGACCTTCTCACTCTACTCGACTCGTCTTTGATCGCTTCGCCGGATCTCTTCTTCTCTCTCTCGTGCGTGGGTTTAAGGTGTTACGGATTGAATTAGCTGTGGCCATTGTTTGAGAGGTAAGACTCATGGGTTTGATTATTGGATTCGATTTCTCCTTTAGTCATTGAAATCTCAAAGTGGGTTTCAGGTGTTACGGATTGAAATCGCTGCAACCACTGTTTGAGAGGTATGATATATCTCTAATTCATGATTTTGTATTGAGTTTATGTGTACCAATGGAGATTAGTGTTGTGGCTTTGTTTGATTTCGTGTTCCTTGGTGAAGTCTTGATATATACGTATGAGGGAAACAAGGGTGACTTGAATCAAAGAATCACGAACTATGAGGAATGAGAATTTAAATACTTATGTTTATTTGTTGTGTGTTAAGCCATCTTTTGAATGATGAATCTAAATACCGTGTGGCTTCATGTAAGAGACCTTAATTAATAGCTTCTGTTTCAATCTTTATTAGTGTGGAGGTTGCTGCTACTATGTTTAGTTTCATAGTAAAAAAGAAGTTACAAGAGAGTTACAATGGTTCATTCAATGATGAGTGTC
Source organism: Arabidopsis arenosa (assembly GCA_905216605.1). Lineage (NCBI taxonomy): Eukaryota > Viridiplantae > Streptophyta > Magnoliopsida > Brassicales > Brassicaceae > Arabidopsis > Arabidopsis arenosa. The sequence goes on along the minus strand of LR999453.1, from coordinate 8,004,657 downwards.
TTTCACTGCCTAGTTTTTTCTCTATGTATCAATGTTGCAAGGTTTATTTTGTGTGAATGAGAATTAGTTGGATCATGTTATTGATTTGTTTTTTCCAGCTTTTGAGTGGTTTTGAAAAGCTGTCTCTATTTCTTTCTTTGGCTTTCAATCGCAAGTGTCTCTTTCACTCTTCCACTCTTCCACTGACATGGTTTTGAATTGCTTTTGCTTAAGAGTGATTTAAAACTAGTTTTGTTAACTGGTTTTGCTTCTTTTTATACCTTCAGGGACAACTCAAAAACAATGTCAACTATCGATGGTGGTGATGTGAGTATCTTCCCCTTTAAACTCATATTTTACTTAATGCTTTTTTTGTAATTTAGATTGATTTTTACGAAATCATATATTTCTATCTTAAACTAAGAATCTTGTGTGGAGTGATGAGCAAGCAGGGATGCATGAGAACAAGATATTGTCTTGTGAACTCTAGTGTCTAGTGTCTTGTGTCTTTCATGTTTCTTGGGAACTCTAGTGTCTAGTTGTGATTCTGAGTGTTGTCTCTTATCTCTTTTCTCTGCTTTCTGTTTTTTTTTGTGTTTGTGAACTCTATCATCTTTAATAATAAAAAATCTTGATCCATGTGAATGATTTTCTTTTTGATCTTTTGTTATCATGTTTACATTGGTTAGGTGAAAGTCTTAGTTGGATTATCTTCAGCAGGGGTTGCCAGGTATAATTGAATTCCCTTTGATTCATGCAAGTCTAATTTCTGCTTAAATGGTGTTTGAGTTGAGTGATAATCAATTTATCAATCCGTATATTTCTTTGCTTAAAGTTCTCATGTAAATGTTTAAAATTCTCAAGATTCTTGTTTATATATCTGCTAATCTGTTTTATTGCTCTTTTTCTTGCAGCTAAAAGGAATATATTTTGACGTGTGGATGCTCTTTGTTTGAACAGCTAAAAGGTTTGTTTTCTAGAAAATATCAAGACTTGTCCTTTTGACTTGAGATGTCCTATTCAGTGTTTTTTGTTCTACGGTTGAGTTTCTAGCATTTCTTGCTTTATCATGTTTACATTTGCTTAATGGGTATAACAGCTCATGTGTAGTCAAATAATGTTCTAGAGGATGATGAAGCTAACTCAAAAGTGTATTTTTATTTTACAGATTATTTTATTGATCATCAAGTTGAATCAAGTTCAGTCTAATTGAATTGGATCAAATTATGCAGGTATTGATTTGGATCAGATTCTGGTTTTGCAGTCTCACTCATTTTGTTTCAGTCGTTTTGCTTACTATTCTTGTTTTGCGGGAAACATTTAGAGCTTTAGTTGAGGATTATGATTCTTGGTCCTACACAATCACCTTATGAAGGTAGTTGTTTATCCTTGGTTTAAGGAGTTTTACTCTTTTTCGTTTCTTATGGAATAGTGCACACACGTAGCTGTAGGTTGATGTGTTTTCTAAGTTTTGATTTTGTTGCTGGATTTGATGATGCTTGACTTGTTCTTTCAGGAGTTGGGTTTGAATCGAGAAGCAAATACTTGTTTGGTAAAGTCTCTATCTAAATTAAGCAAATCGAGGAACAAAACCAATCTCTTCTTGCTCTATTTTAAGACACTGCTTTGATTATTATGTCTCTAATCTTACATTATGAATGTATTTCACTAAAGTAGTGACGTTGGTTGGTTTTAAAGGTCTATTTAAATGCATGGGTATTTTAGTCATTTTATTTAGATGAGGATGTGGATGAATTACCAAATGATCAAACAAACAAAGGTCCATTTAAATGCATCATTAAGATGAACTATCCAAATGATCAAACAAACATCATTCAGATGCATCATCCAAATGATCCATTTGGATAGATCATTTGGATGCAAATGCCAAATGATGAAACAAACAAGGCCTTAGTTGTAATTTCCATGTAATCTGCAAGACTGAAACCTAGAGTTGAAAACTTTTAAGCTTTTGATTGATTTGTGGATCATTTTCGATAATTTATACTCATTCTATGGCCTATTAAGTTACTCCACACGATCATCAACCTGGTAAGATTTTGAACAGTTTATTATCTGTTTCTAAACTCGATTTTTTGATCAGACGGTTATCAAGTAGAAATTGTGAACTTGTTTCGAATCACTTAGAATTATGGTTAACTAAGACATGGACTTTCTGAACAGAGAGGATGGTGGGCGATTTAACCATCTTAGAACAGAGACCTGCTTGAATGCCATGCTTATACCTTACCTTTTTATTGTATTGGGGTTTGCCGTGTTCAATGTAGACATCGTTGTATGCCATGTTGAAGGCAAGGGGTATTGTTGTTGCTTGCATATTGCAAATAAATGTAGACTACCATTTCACGTCCTAATTCCTATTTTGTGGTTGTTGTACAGGTCTAGTTTTCTTCTCCATATTTCAACTGAGCATACAGAGATCAAATACAGGCAGTTTCCATTATTATTTGGTGGATCTTCCATTGGTTGCACTGAGGCTACTACTGCTGGAAGATGGCTAATAACCATCAGTATCCTGGCATTCAGGTAGGCATAGGATTAAACTACTGAGCGTGCTCTTTTTGTCCTATATCTGTTCTATTTTGCACCCTCTTTATTCCAATACTCTTTTACCCTGAGGCCGCTGGCTTGTGGGTTAATTTCTAAATGGCTCTGACCATTGAATATGTGATTTAAGTATTTTTATATTCTTGTGATGACTTTTTGAATTTTACATCTAATTTAGCGTTTTTTGTTTTGTTTTGTTTTTAAAAGCCATTCCAGCATCCTAATGCTAGCTCCATAGATTTACCCCGAGGCTTTGCTCCACCCATGAACTTTCAGGTAATGATTTATGTCTTATATGTATCTGAAGACTATTTATCAGCTCAACCCTACATGTGTTTTGCATATATTTCATTACAGTTTCATCCTACCATTCAAGCTCCTCAGTCTGAGCCAGTTGCTCGATTGTCTTCTCAGAAATTTCAATGTGTTGGCAGAGGTGGCACAGTATTGAACATTGGATATCCACCTCAATCTTATGCACCTCAGTTATTACAGTCAATGCACCATTCACATGAAAGACCCAGCCAATTAAATCAGGTGCAAGTTCAACATGTTCCACTTGGACCCCCAACTCTAGTTTCACAGCCAAATGTGTCAATTGCTTCTGGTACCTCCTTGCATCAGCCTTATGTACAAACTCCAGATATTAGTATGACTGGCTTTGGTGGCCCTAGGGCACTCTTTTCTTATCCGGTAAGGAAGGAAAATATTTTTGTGTTATATCTACAGAAACTAGATATCTAGTTCCTAACTCTGTGAACAAACAGAGTGCCACATCTTACGAAGGTTCGAGGGCACCACCACAAGTCACTGGACCAAGCAGTCATAGTCAGGCACAACATAGAGCATCTATCAGCCAGACTACTGCACAATCTTCTATCCTGAATCCGACATTTGAACAACCAAAGGTTGTTACCATGTCTTTTATTGTAACTACCTTCTGAACTTTTTTTGGTTGCAATACTAATATAGATATACTTTTGCGACTTGAAGGAAGCTTTTACTAAACCTATACCTTCTCAAGAGGCTCTAACAGATTGGGTTGAGCATACCTCTGCAGATGGAAGGAAGTAAGAATTACAAGTCATGTGACTTTTGTTTATTCTCTTTTGATTGTTTTGCTTGCGTTTTTCACATATGATGCTAAACTAAAATATTGATATTCAAACGAGATAAACTGCTGGGAACTTGGAAGCACATAATAAGGTTGTGCAAAAGCTAATTCTAGATTGTGTAGTTGTTTAGTTGTTTCTCTATTTTTACCATTGTGTGAAATTTGGAGAGCACATCATTGGCTATTGCAGATGATAGTTTCTTTATTAATTGAATTTTTTGTGCTCTTTGAGTAAGTTTTTCATTGTTAACGTTTCTTAGTCATATGTTTTTGATTCTTTGATTTCGGTAAAGACTTGTTTGGTAAACTTGTCAGCTCTGTTAAATGTAATGATATGTGATCTGTTCACTCAATGAACCTATCTCTTGCTTTCTTTTTACACGAATTCTATCTAATTCTTGCTTGTTATTCATATTGATGATATTTTGCTTGCTTATTTGTTCTTCTATCTGGATTTTGCATGAAAAATATTGAACTGTTGGCTTATTATCAAGCATAAGTTTTAGTGGGAAGCAACCATACTCATGACATCTTGGATATTTATGAGTTTGATGTGCTGAAAATCACAGGATTTGTTGGCTGGGCATCCGGTTTTACTTCTATTTTTTCTGCAGAGAAAGTGTTTGATGTTCTGTCTGTGTTTCCTGATGATTTATTGTCCTGCACATTGTGCAACCGTTGTGTATTTCCCAACCTGAACACATCTTATTCTCATCATTTAATTTGTAGAATAAATTTATTTTAGCTCCATGTTTCCAGTTGTACGAGTATATGGTGGATGACATTGATTTTTTTTTGCTTATTATTAGATATTTTTTCAACAAGAGAACAAAGAAGTCCACTTGGGAGAAGCCTGTTGAGTTGATGACTCTTTTTGAGGTGATTTATTTTGGCTCATCTGTTTATGTATCTATTTGTGGTCTATTAAAATCACCCAAAGTCCTGTAAGCTTCCCTAGCTAAAGAAATGAAGTTTCAGGAATGATCTACTCATTCTGATTTTCAAAGCTGTCTTGTGCCATGTCCTAACATATACTGCTTACTAGTAGTTATTGCACTTTGGTTTGAGGTGGACATGTTTTCTTTAATATGAATGTAAATATGAGCTTATATCTAGAATTCCAATGGTGCAAGCTTGTGTGATAGGTGCTAGGGTTACACGAAAGTGACAACAGTGAAATCCTGTGGAGTTCTTACATTTGCTCATTTTCGGCTGATGAAAGGGATTAGTGATATAGTTCATCCTATCTAGATATTCTCGTAACCTAGATAAAGGAATATGGGAGGATACCATCAGTGTCTGTTTCTTATAACGTTCAGATATTTTCAGGGACAACAATTGTGATTATTCTTCGTGGCCAATATCCTATTTTCTGTTATGCTCTGTTGAACTGGACCGTTATTCTTTCTTCCTTTGTTCTTTTGTGATCTGAAGCAATGATTAACCAAAAAGGTATGGGTATATAGTTAATGTATAAAATGTGTATTCTCTGATACAGAGAGCAGATGCAAGAACTGACTGGAAAGAACATGCAAGTCCTGATGGAAGAAAGTGAGTATGCAACTAAAGTTTTTATTTCATTAACATACAACTGATGAAAAATAAAAATCTCCTTCTGTAGCTTCAGATGTTGAATCTTTAATATGTTTGCAGGTATTACTACAATAAGATTACGAAGCAATCAACATGGACAATGCCTGACGAAATGAAGGTTTCTCTTAAGACAAATTACTGTCTTCTCTTCTGTATTTCTGTGTTCTAATTTCTGTGTTTCCCGTTGTGTGAATTCTAACTCTTCTCGCCAGATTGCACGTGAACAAGCAGAAAAGGCATCTCTTCAAGGGCCTCATGCAGAAGGCATTATTGATGTTTCTAAGGTGCTGACTCGTTCTGATACTGCATCAACTGCAGCTCCGACTAGTCTACCAAGCCAAACTTCAACCTCTGAGGGCAGTGAGAAACTAGCTCTTACTTCTGATTGGAAGCAGCCAGCTTCAGTTCCTGGAAGTTCTTCTCCGGTCGAAAATGTTGATCGAGTTCAGATGATTGCAGATGAAACATCACAATTGTGTGCTTCAGAAACCGATGGTCCTTCTGTCCCTGTGACTAAAACTTCTGCTGCTACATTGTACTGACAGTTGCAATTTTATCTCCCTTTCTCTTTTATTCTATTTAGTTTTAGTTGTGAGTATCACGACCTAAATAAGTTTCTATTGACTATCTTTGCAGAGATGAGAAGGATGAAATTTCGGTCGGGAACAGTGGAGATTCAGATGACATGTCAGCTACAAACGCAAATGTATTTAATTCTTAGCAATGAGTATTTCTTATTAGCATGCATTTCTTCTGTATCTGTTTATCATAATTGTCCATCTGCTCTTTAGCAAGGTAGTGGGACTGGGCCAGAAGAAAGCCAAAAACCTATGGTGGAAAGTGAAAGAGTTGAGAGTCAAACGGAAGAAAAACAAATTAATCAAGAGACAATAAACTTTTCCTTTAACAATAAATCGGTATGATTGGTTTTATGTCATGTTCCTTTGGGGACATCCGATAGAAGGATTGGTTTTATGTCTGAGCATAGTTCTGGTCTTATCTGTTTGCATAAATTAATTTTGCTTCACGATATAGGAAGCTGGGGATGTCTTCAAATCACTTTTGAAATCTGCCAATGTTGGATCTGACTGGACATGGGAACAGGTAGTACAACTTTCACTATAAGCTGTTCTTGAGCATGGCTCTGAAGTTTTAGGTGGTTTCTGTCACAGGCCATGAGAGAAATTATTAATGACAGAAGATACGGTGCTCTGAGGACACTTGGAGAGCGGAAGCAAGCCTTCAATGAGGTTACTTCGTTTTATCACATACCCTAAACCTAGCAAGATAATTTATCAGAAGAGAATTTAAGAAATTTCAGATGTTTAGATATAATACAGTCACATTCTTCTCTAGGTTTGAACAGTGATGCTTAATAGGTACATCTGACCAGATGTTAATTGTGTTTTGTTGTGATTCAGTTCTTACTTCAAACGAAAAGAGCAGCTGAGGAGGAAAGGCTAGCCAGACAGAGAAAACGGTATGAAGATTTTAAAAGGATGTTAGAGGTAAGATGATATATCTGCCTTTCATTTTTAGGAAATTATAAAGTACATAAAATCACCTGCATGCCGCTTATCTTTATTTTGGACATTGATTTTTCTTATACCAGGAATGCGTGGAACTTACTCCTTCTACTCGGTGGAGGTTTGTTCTCCAGAATAATTCTGGTCCAATTCATTCTTTTTCCCCACGAGAATTACTGCAATTTCTTTTGTGATATAATGTTCCTTTTAAATCCAGTAAGGCTGTGACAATGTTTGAAGACGATGAGCGTTGCAAAGCTCTTGAACGAGAAAAAGACCGTCGTAATATTTTTGAAGATCATGTCAGTGAGCTAAAAGAGAAGGTACTAAATGGTGTATATATTAATGAATCTTGTGTTGTTTGAAAAGTAACTGCTTTTTTGTTTCTCCCATTTCTTTTTTATATACATGCATGTATTTTTGACATTAGTTTTCCACTGGAAAATTTTGCCCAGAGTGGTCATTTGAGACTTTTTCTTAATTCTAATAACTTTTATCATTCATTTGAAACTTCACATCTGTTAGTCAAGTGTGTACCTTCTCTTAAAAATTGAATTTCATTTACGAACGTGTGTCTTTACTCTTTATAATATGCGAGGACAAAATATCAAAATAATTTTACTTTGTTCAAAGTTTTGACATTAACTTTGATTTGGGTTCCGTTGTTCGTAATGCGGTTAATTTTATAAGGAGCGTGTGAAAGCTCTTGAGGATCGCAAGCGGAACATAATTGAATACCGAAGATTTTTGGAATCTTGCAATTTCATCAAGGTGATTGTCCCGCCTTTTAAATTTATTATTATTCCATGCTATATTGTAGTAATTCATTCTGACTCATATTTTCCATCTTCAGCCTAATAGTCAATGGCGCAAAGTTCAGGACCGCTTAGAAGTGGATGAAAGATGTTCACGTCTTGAGAAAATTGATCAGCTAGAAATCTTTCAGGTAATTTCATTGATCATGAACTATCTTCCCATTCCACACTCGGCTAACTTTAACTCTTGTACAGGAGTATCTGCGTGATCTGGAGAGAGAAGAAGAGGAGAAAAAGAAGATACAGAAGGTACTTAGGTATTCGGCCTTTAGTTGACATTTATTTGTTTGTTGTATTGAATATTACTTCATTATATCTGCTATTCATGACAACAGGAGGAACTCAAAAAAGCAGAGCGAAAGCATCGTGATGAGTTCCGTGGGCTGATAGAGGAACATATTGCAACAGGAGAGCTTACTGCCAAAACTATATGGCGTGATTATTTAATGAAGGTTATATAACTCAACTACATATTATGTCACCCAGAATTATTATTCCATTTCAAGTATTGAACTGTTTTGATAGGAAATGAATTCTACATCTCAGGTCAAAGATTTACCAGTATATTCAGCAATTGCGTCGAACTCCTCTGGAGCTACTCCAAAAGACTTATTTGAAGATGCTGTTGAGGATTTGAAAAAAAGGGTACTAGATTTTTCTCAATAGTTTACTTTCAAAAATATCATGAAAGTGACTGTAATCTGTTACATGATGAGAAAAACTGCTTTGCGGTCTCTAGACTGATTCCTTTTGAAAGACAGTAATTTTTTTACTAAGTAGTTCTGGTAGCATTATTTTGCTAGGTTTATGAATAGAGGCGTCTTCTGTTTCCATTTCATGTTTATTTTTGCTTCTTTTTTTTTTTTCTGTCCTTGATTCCTGAATTAACCATCTGTATTTTTTTCTTCACAGTACCACGAACTCAAGTCTCAGATAAAGGATGTATTGAAATTGAGAAAGGTACGCATTTTGTTTCTGCCAGTATTTATGGATTTTATAGGTTTTTAATAATTTCAATTTACTTCCAGGTAAATTTATCCGCTGGATCAGCATTTGATGAGTTCAAGGTCTCAATTTCCGAGGATATTGGTTTTCCACCTATTCCTGACGTTAGACTAAAGGTCTGTAGATCTTTGCCTTGACTTTTAAAATTTCATTTCCAGATGATGTGTGAAGATACACTGTCTTCTTGCTTCATGATGCATAAACTAGTTCAAGCACAGTAAAACGCTCACTTCAGTGTTAGCATATTCTTTATTTAACCTTTAATGTTTCATTTGGATATGACTGCAAATAATTTGGTGATGCTTCTCAGGTAGTCTTTGATGATTTGCTGGAAAGGGCAAAGGAGAAGGAAGAAAAGGAAGCCAGAAAACAGACAAGGCAGACTGAAAAGTTGGTGGATATGCTTCGCTCCTTCAAGGTGTTGAATCTGTTTAGTTTGATTTCTGTATAATGTTATGTGATGGATGAACTTTAGGGTGGTGGTCTTGCTTCTCCCTGATTATTTGCTTTGGTGCAGGATATAACTGCCTCTTCATCATGGGAGGAATCAAAACATCTTGTTGAAGGTAGTGAAAAATGCCGGTACGTTTTTCATTTATTCTACCCTTTCATGTTAAAGTTTCTGACTGGATCCTGTTTTTCTGCTATATTTAGGTCTTCTAAGTTCCAACTTCCTTCTCATATTCATCTCTATCACCAAATTGTCTTGCTCTGTATATAGAATATTTGTGCTTTTCTAGAATGGGTTTCTTATGTCGATGTTACAGCAACCACGTTTGTGCCCTTTCTAGTATTTTGATTATCTATTATTTATTGCTTCTGTATATGTAGTACTATTGGCGATGAGAGCTTCCGGAAGCAGACATTCGAAGATTACGTTTCACTCCTCAAAGAGCAATCAAAAAGGATCAAACAGAACAAGAAGGTAATGGTGGATTTGTGTCTATGAAACAGTTTGCTCGAGTCTAGCATTTAACAGTTTTGGTGGAACTCTCATAATTCTTTGTCTAGTATGTCAATTGGAGTCATTTTAGACTGTAAGAGGAACTTAACGGTATTGAGATTCTCTGTCGGTCGTAGCTGCTACCATAAGTGCACTAACATACTTCAACTTGTGGTTATAGATGATTCAACTATTACGTATTGATGGCATGTCCGCAAGCTCACAGAATGTTATATTTCTACAGGTACCCGAGGATGTGAGAGAGGAACATGACAAGGGGAGAGATAAATACGGAAGAGAGAAGGACAGAGTGCGAGAAAGAGACAGTGACGATCATCATAAGAAAGGTGCAGCTGGTAATTACAACCATGATATGAATGAATCCCATGGAAAAGATCGTAGAAGATCAGGAAGAGATAGCCATAACCGACATCGAGAAAGACATACTAGTGTGAAGGAAAATGACACAGACCATTTCAAAGAATCCCAAAAAGCTGGCGGTGGCCATAAGAAATCAAGACATCAGGTACACTAAATCACTTTTTAAAGGAGAGAGAGGTACAAATAGAAAATAACCGTATAGAGTAATATTTGTGTCTGGGTTTTAAGTTGAGAAAACCATAGAGTATACTGTGGTATAGTATTATTCGATCCATGACAATTCATTAAGTATTTGGATTGGTTGCAGAAGTGCTGCTTCTACTGAAAACAGTCTTGACTCAGTTAGGTCCAAAACCATTTGATGTGTTGATATCTTTTACTGTTAACACATTGTCAATCTCTTGAGCCTAGTTCTAGACACACAAGTGGTTTAGCTCCATATGGTTTATGTCAAGCTTTTTAATCTCGGAGCTTTCTGCAATTGCAGCGAGGTTTGGTCCCCGAAGCAGAGGTTGAGGGGAGGATAAAGCGGCGTAGGAAAGAGGAAGAGAGTGAGCACACAAAGGAAGAGGAGCTTGAAGATGGAGAATGTGGTAGGTATTGAAAATGTTTACACCAGGTTAATATCTCACTCCCATGTTTGGAGTTGTTTAGGCTTCGGATTTTCTTGGATTGAGTTTTGTTGAAACCGGTCTCATCATAAACACTATTTTGTTATCATGAGCTCCAGCTTTAACGTAATGAGAAATGGCTGGGTAGGTAATTTCACCTATTTTAAAATTTTGCTTTGTTATTACCAATTTTTGTTGAATAGGTAATTTCACCTATTTTAAAATTGATAATTTTTTTTATTATTAAAAATAGAAATTATGCGGATTTTGAACTCAGATTGTGATGCAATGACTATATTAACACAAACTACTAAACTATATGTTCGAGCCAACTATATTATCTAAGTTTTATGATTAGGTTGTGTACTCTATCTCATCATGAGATTTGTTTGCAAGAAAGTCATCCTTTCCTACATCTTTATCTAGATTTTTTTTATATTGATTTGGGTTGACTTTAAGATTGATCTTTTTGTCAAAAAATTATATGCATTAGGTAGTGACTCTTAACAAGGTTGCATATACATACCTTCTTCCTATTCAAAATATTTTCTTTCATTTGTATTATTTTGCCAAGATTTCATTGGATTTTTTTTAGATATTTAGGGAGTGTTATTCAATCATGGTTTTTAATGGAATTAATATCTAACACTAATCCACTATTATTCAATTAATGATTTTAAATCATGCTTTAAAATCTGGTGTTATTAAATCTTATATTTGCAAATCATGATTAATAGATTTTAAAGTTTAGTGTTATTCAACTAAGATTTTAAATATTTCATTAAAATCCAGTGTTATTTAAAACTAAAAAACTTTTGAAATCTTTGTATATTAAGTCATTTGAAATGAAATGTCATTGTAGTTTCATAAGTAAATTATTAGAATCAAAATCAAAATATTTATTATTGAGTCTTAACTTGGTTGCGTATACAAGAGAAATCCATACCTTCTTTGTATTCAAAATATTTTCTTTCTTTAGTATTATTTTGCCAAGATTTTATTGGATTTGTTTTTAGATATTTACTTTGACTTTAAAAGTGCTATTCTTCTCAATGGTCCGTTTACCATAAATATGCAAATACTAAATACATCTGATTATTTAAAAAGCCTGTTATAACGTAGATATCTTCATTCAGCCTATAATACATCGCATTTTGACTCTTAAAATTTACCACAAAACAAAGAGAAGCCAAAACGAAATATGAAGGGATTTTTTGGAGTTGTGGTGCTTCAGTTCATTTTTCTAACATTATCTTTAGCCAATCGCGATATAATTTCATTTGCTTCTGATTACGATGCGGCTAAAAAGGTTTTTAACAGTACGAACAACATGGAATCTCTACAACTTCCAGCATTTTATGTACCAAATGGTGAAGCAAGGAGAGTAGATCCAAGTGTCGTAAGCGATGAAACATCACTACCTTCTCCATCGTTTTTCAGAGCAAATATTGGAACGAAAAGATTGGTTCCAAGCGGTCCGAGCAATGCAACATCTCCACCTTCTCCATCATTTTCCAGAGCAAATATCGGAACGAAAAGATTGGTACCAAGCGGTCCGAGCAATGAAACATCTCCGCCTTCTCCATCATTTTCCATAACAGATATCGGAACGAAAAGATTGGTTCCAAGCGGTCCGAGCAATGCAACATCTCCGCCTTCTCCAACGTTTTCCAGAGCAGATATTAACACCAACATGGGTTAGAATAGGCCGATGGTCCGAATCCGTTAAGTGTAAAATATTATTGTGGGAATAAAATATTGAGACACGCATCATTATATTGTACCTTATGCATCTATGTATTATCATAAATCCAAGATATGTCTTCCGTCGTTCTCCTGATTTTTAAATCAACGGAATTAAATGATAATTAACATTGTTATACGTTTGGAAAGAGAAAAAACTTCATACACTACGTCTACGTTACGCAGATTATCATCATGCTATTATTATATGTGAATGCAAAGGAGAAAAAAAGATACGACTCTTTTTTTCTTTTTGTGTGTGTGTTACATTGTGTAAATGTGATTGTTGACAAAAGCAAATGTGATTACTGATGACATATACAGTAGTTGACTACTAAATTAAATAAAGAAATTTTCACGTTTAGCGTGAAAATGAGTTTCTCAACCATATTTTGGCAAAGTGACATGGGCTTCTCACCAATTAGCCATTTAGGCTTTTTTAGACCAATTTGCCCTCTGAATTGAACTGTTCTCGTTCCATTACGCTTCTAAATATTTTTTTTCTTATGTTTGAAAAAAAAAAATTGGAAGAATTTACGGTATCTTTCAATTTCGTCCTCTCTTTTCGCTAGAGCACAAGAACAGTTCGGACTTCAATTTCTTTCGTTTACATTGATGATCGATCTCGCTTGTTGATCTGAATCGTTTGATTTATCGATTCCTACAGAGACGGAGATAAAGAAATTAGAAGCGTTGGTGGTAATTTCCTTCTAGGTTTCAAAGAAACTCCAAAAAGGAAGTGACATTACCTTCAGGTCCTTGCGTTTCTTGCAATTTTTCCAAAAAGGTTTTCAAATCCTCTCTAATTGGTGTGTAAATTGAATCTAATTTGCTTAATAGATCTATTTTGATATGGGATCTGTATTGATTGGATAGTCATTAATTATGCAATTAGGATGGATTATGCTTCAGAAATTGCTTAAATCGATGATTTATCTATCTCCTTGACTCATGATAGAGGATTCTTGTATTGTTTCATATATAGTAAAGCGAAGCTCAAGAGATATGAGCAAAGAGGGGTGGGACAGCCAACTAGCTGAGGATTTCAAGGGTTGGCAAAAAAAAAATTAGCTTGAATTTCAGGTACTAATTTTCTGCAAAATCTCAGTAACTAACTTTCTCGAGTATCACCCAATTGGTGTTTTAGATTTTTGAGTTTAAAGTTGGTTTTTGATTTTCAGTTTTCACTTAGCCAACTCTCATTAGGAGTTGAGAGTTTACATGAAACTTACCGCTTCGCAGCGGCAAACAGAAGGAGATGAGGATGTGCAGTCAAACACTATCACACAATTAGAGATTGACGCCATAATGCTTGAAGTAAGTTACATTTACGTAAATGTTCACTCTCATGTTTGTTTCGAATGTCTATGAGTAAATTTTTATTATGCTTTGTTGTCATCTTTATAGTATACTTATATTAAATAGCCTTCGTTGTGATCTTAAGAGTATACTTAAACCAACACATACTTTATAGGACTCTCCAAATTTGAGTATAATATATATGTAAATCCCAAAACACGTTGGTGAAATTATGTGTATGTGTATCTGTCCTAATTGAACATAGAAATTTGGATTATGATTTTCTCTTAATTTTGTCTTTTATAGTGACATGTTGGTTTTTAATTTTTAAAGGCCATCGCTTTGGGTTTGGTAAATTACTCGAGGACGGATGCTCGTCCTCTTCTTACACCTCGAGAAGCCCACGCCAAGACTTATTGTTACGAGAGGAGATTCAAACGTTGAAGAAACGTGAAAAGGAAAAGGATGTCCAAATCCAATATCTCACTTGTGACTGAGCTAGATTCCCAAGGATTGGGTTTTGGTCGATGGTGCTTTTAATACCGTTCATCTTCTTTCCATATTTCACAAGGAAGAAATGTTGCATATGCTGTCAGCCTTTACATGGAGAGAGTGATATGTTTCTCGTGAAGTCATCTAAGAAGATATCTTCAACAAGAATTTATTTGTCTTGTACGAATTTATGTTAAATAGTAGCAAGAATTTATTTGTCTTGTAAAACAATTTGATTTATATATATTATTCAGATTAATAATTAATGATGATTTTGTAATTTATAATTTATTTTCAAAATTCATATAATTACTGGAAACAAATTGGTAAGATATTTTTGGTAGGAATATGTCCTTATTTGGTTAATTCTATGTACGTGTATGCAAGTTATGGTGTACGTAGTATTGATTTTATGGACGTGTACGTCTGTTATATTATGTACTATTGTGGAGGTGGTGTACGTAATATTTACAGAGTTTGTATTTTAGCTTTTCGACTTCAAAATATGCTAATATAAACTAGATTTACAAAATTTATGTGTATAAAGCAATAAAACGTAAAAGAAACAAAAGACTAAGAGAAAATTGTGAACAATGACTACAAAATTAGGGTTGCAGAAGAAGAAACTCGGGTTTAAGATGAATACAAACTTACAATGATGCCTTTGAGTATATGGACGTGTACGTTTTTTTAGATTATGTACCATTATTGAGGCAGTGTACGTGTAATATTTACAAATTTTTACATTACAAAGCTTGGTTAATTTGACTAGCATTTTACAATATACCTTGAAGGAATTCAAGTATGGAATGTTACACCATTTCCGGATTTTAATTTTTTAATGAAATTTATGTTACACGATATTATTAGTGGAAAATAGAAAAGATTATAAACTAAACCCGTAAACGTACACGATAATGTTGAGATACACGTACACGTACACGACCGCTCCAAACAGTTACATCTTAAAAATGCCTAAATCACATGTCTTTTACTATATACGTACACAAAAATATTTACTGGAACGTAATGGTACACGATATTATTAGTGGAAAATAGAAAAGATTATAAACTAAACCCGTAAACGTACACGATAATCTTGAGATACACGTACACGTACACGACCGCTCCAAACAGTTACATTTTAAAAATGCCTAAATCACATGTCTTTTACTATATACGTACACAAAAATATTTACTGGAACTTAATGGTACACGATATTATTAGTGGAAAATAGAAAAGATTATAAACTAAACCCGTAAACGTACATGATAATCTTGAGATACACGTACACGTACACGACCGCTCCAAACAGTTACATCCAAAAAATGCCTAAATCACATGTCTTTTACTATATACGTACACAAAAATATTTACTGGAACGTAATGGTACAACATTAAAGTGGTTGTAAAAAATCTCTAACCACTATCTTCGTATAATGTTGTTAGACATGACTTTGTACCAATATCCTCGCAATATGTTCTTGTCCAATGCTCAAGTCTAATATTCTTTAATTATTTTGTGCATCCTGATTTGGATTTTTTAATTCAACATATTTGATAAATCCCTCATTTTGTATATTTTTGCATCACTAAAAAAAATCAACGTTTGATTTCATGATAAACTTATATTGTCATTTGTGAAAACTAATAATTAAACACACTCCCAACATAAAATGCTTTCCCTATTGTACTATTCTACTTCTGTCTTATCAGTGGGACATTGACTAGCTAAATCATCGAAGATTGGAACATCGTCAATATTGAGCATCTCCACCTCACCACTTAGCAATATAAAAAAAGTCATTATACACTTCGTAAGACTCGTTTATTATCAATAAATTGTACTCTGATTCAGGTAAACCGATCTTCCAATACTAAATTGCACACCATTACCATTCATTTCACATCTATTCGTGTACGTAAAACATTCACCTTTACATACTTCATCGTGTACATATGTATTTAGTAGTGTACGTACATTTTTTTAAAAATCATGTTTTACCTCCCAGTTAGGACTCACAAATAGTTGAATGTCACCATTCTTTCCAAAACGATCGATGTTTTTTTCATCACGTACATGTTCATTAGTATACGTATATGGTTCTATTAATCATTTGAATTTTCATGTTGGTCCCATAGTTGGTTGAGTGTCACGAATATCTCCGACATGTCCTATCCCATATTTTTTAACAACAAAATTAATCCACTTGTTGTACTATAATCTTCGCTAGTACCTTTAGTACCGTTTATAGTTGGTTCCAAGACATTCTCCTACTTGATTGATTGTTGTCCATCGTCCTCTTTCTCCTCTTCGTCATCATCACCCTCTTTATTGTCCTCTTTTTATTCTTCTTCCTCATATACTTTCTCATTGTTTTCATTCACATTTGGAGCCTCCAATGTGGTTTTGTTGCGTTTTCACCCCCTAACCAGGTTAGTTTCATCAGCAAGATCCTCCATCATGCACATATTATTCACGCATTCCTTAACGGATTAGACAAAATGACACAAACATGTTTACACTTACCCCTACTATGAATAAAAAGGATGTATCCAAACTCACTTCTCTGTGATAGTTGTACTTATCTTCCTGCAATGCCACCATTTTCTCTGTCACGATTACTACCTCGTCTCTCACGTACACAGTACTACATGTTTACGTACATAATCACCAATAGATGTACTTGTATACGTTAACTTTCCTAATATGCATGTGTATGCACGTATTTATGATGGTAAATCGTCTCAATAATGATGTATGTGTCACCATAATATTTCGTACTAAAACCTAAGCATTCTAAGATTAAGTTTGGTTCCCAGTAGGACTCGTTTGGTACAGAGTATTTCAGGTAGAAGGGTTTCATACCCATTCAGGTATCTTAAAATTTTTGTTCGGTTCAATTTGGTTTCAGATATTTTTGGTTATGCTCCGGACACCTAAAATATTAATAAAAGTTAAAAAGTATTAAATTTAAATAAAATTTGTTTAAATTTTGACAAATATAAGTAAAACTTTTGGATATTTTGGTTATTTTGATATTTTTCGATCTAAAATAATTGACATCTTCGAGTCTTAAAATTGTAATTTGGGTATTTGGATATAAAATATCTAAATATAATTGATATGATGGGTATATACCTATATTTCGAGTATCCATTTGTTTTTCGGTTCGGTTTGGATTAGGTTATTGTTCTTCGACTATGGGTCCGGTTATTCGGATATAGAAATTTAATAACGTTCGGATATTTTGTCAGTTTCGGGTTCGGTTCTTATTTTCCGAATAGGTTCGGTTCGGTTCGATTCTTTGGTTTTTAGTAATTTTTTTCAGATCTAGTTCGTACATGGTTTGTGTGTTTTATTTTTATGTTCAAAAAAATATTTTAAACGTAAATATAAAAATTATTTATATGTTAATGTACACATATGCACTTAAATTATTACCGTGTACGTACACATGACTACATGATATTGTTAATCTCGAATTGTCTTCAACGAAACAATTAGAATTAAGAAATAAATTATTATGAAAAGTAAAAATAAAAAAAATATGAAAATGGATCTTAAAAGATAGAAAAAAATGAATTTTAACTAAAAGTACAAAAATAATAAAGATTTACATAATTGGAAAGAAAGAAAAATGTGTAAACAAAAGAGGGTGAAAAATAATAATAATTTTATTTTATTTCTTTTTTTTCTATTTTTTTTTTTTTACACGGTAGCTTAGTCTAAAACCAACAAAACCCATGTACTGTATCTAACTAGTTACTGTACCTAACTAAATTGGCTAATTATTTCGTACATATTTACTGTACACTCGTTTTGATGGCAGGGGCATTTTCGTCCAAAAATGTAATATTTGCTAAAACCTGAAAACTGAATCTCACTTTGCCAAACCATGGTTTAAAAACATGGTCAACTGCTCTGCCGTGTAATTTACCCATTAAATATTTCAAAAGTCAAAGAAGGACAACTAGTGGCAATATCGAAAATATCTCAAATTCAAAGCCCTATATTTCACAATCAATTCCATAAAACCAAAGAAGGTGTGTGGGTATACAACTCAAAAGCGTAACGTTTAGAGTTAAAAGATCAAAACAAACGCATAAATATGTCTGAGGAGCTGCGAGTACAAAAAGTGAATCTTCTTTCTTAGTTAATTAGGGTTCTTTAGAGAATCAAGAAGAAGAAGATGGGATTACAGTTGGAGAGTTTGATGGAGACGATAAAGTCAAAGGTGGGTTTGTTGAGGAAGAAGAAGAAACCTTACATCAAAATGGATAAAAGCTCCAGCGTCAGAGTTGCGATCCGTCGTAAGAAGACTAGAGATCTCATCGATAAGACCTTGAAGGTTGCTGATCGTCCTGGCAAGCGAACTCTTTTCTGATAAAACTTCTTTTATTGCCTCATATTATGCATGTCATTTTTTGTTGTTCTTCCTTCAGTAATTTGGTGTTTTTGATTAAGGAGATCAAGTTTGTGATAATATGTATAGTTTCTGGAAATAAATAAAAGAAAACCAATATAGAAATCATCTAACATATATGATTGATCGATGAAACATGAAAAATATATTAAAATTTGGTATAGTTGACTTTTAGTGATAGGATCTTGATTCTTGAGTCAGTCTTACTATTTTTTTGTCGGCAAGTCAGTCCTACTTTTCATGGAGTTTAAGTGAAATAGTGTTAACCCAAGAAAAGTCCGGTTTAGAGTGTAATGTCTTTGAAGTTTAAACCGATGCTGCTTTCTTGGAAAAAACATAAGAGAGTTTCATTATATAAACTCAGACATCATCTTCTACACTTGCAAACTGAGATATTATAATGTTAGAGGCGAATTCATATCAAGAACCATAGCATATGCTGCTTCAAGAAGCCAACAAAGCTTCAACTTTTGCAATCTGTTCTTCCTCGGTGGCTTTAGCTGGACTCTTGTTCGCCTCCTCGAACAAGTCATGGTCCCATTTCTTTTCATTCCTTGTCCAGCTTCCGCTAAACCCACTTCGCCCATTGCCGTTGAATCTGTCTCTATCAACTCGATAACTCTGTCTGCTTCCGGCGCCTCTCTCATCATCTCTGTTCCACACTCTGTCTCTTCCCATTGCTGGTCTCTCATGTCTTTCTGAATGCATATTGCTCCTCCAATTTCTCTCTTTCTGTCTGCGATAGTTTAGATTTGTGTCTTTTCCCTCCTCAGTTCTTGTTCTGTCTGTGTTATTCCCAGATTCCTCTGCAATCTTCTTCTCTCTGAAGGCCGGTCGTTTCCTAGAGAGTGTTCCTTGGGTGTCGCTATCATGTCGCCACGAGCTTTTGTCTTCGTCTTTACGATGCTGTGATTTGTCATCATCTCCACCTCTTCGGTTACTCGGACCTCTTGAACTTCTCCACGATCCTCTCTCTTCAAACATTTCAAAGCAAGTAATAAGTTCATAAGACTTGGCAATTCTTTTAAAGGTTATGGAATGAGGAAAAGGAAAGGCGAGATAATTTGGGGAGAATTACCAGAAGTTGGTCGTCTGTCACCTTTTCCATCACTAGGAAGATCATCATGCTGTTATAAGACACGCACAGGCAAGCCAAAGATTACATATAGCTGAGCATTGCTAGGCATTCAACTGTACGCAATAATCCCATCACATCAGCACAGATTAAAGACTAAATATGCAGTAAATAGGAACCCAGTAATCAATTATCTCACCAAAATTTTTAACTGAGCTAATATGAGATCAAATATTAAATCTTTTTGCCATTTCATGAGCAATGAAGCTCAGTAAAAAAAACATTTCAGCAGACCAAAAACTTCCAAGACATCCTATGACCACACATCTACTAGGACGGTAACAAAAAGAACGTTATCGGATTGGAAATAATGAAAGGTTTTGAAACCTGAGAATATGGTCTAGAACGAGGCACTTGAGATAGATGGGAAGCTTGTTTGGTGGTCTCATGATGTTCAGAGTGCTTCTTTTCACCGTCTTTTCTTGAACCATGAGCATCAGGTTCCAACGGCGCAGCATCTCTCAAGGAGTGACGTGGTTTCTTCTCTGCATCAGCATTACCATCTCTAACATCCAAATCCTTCTTACTCAAAACTCGTTCTGCATCAGGTTTGTCATCTCTTCTTGATCTCTTGGGGCTATAGACAAACATAAATAATTAGTTGTGGAACTGTGATTAGCTCTAGTAAGAGTGATTTCTGAAGAGCTGACTAGAGAACCACTTCAAAAACTTGTACCAAAACTAGGCTCTAAAGAATTGACCATCTTCATCAAAAATCTCCAGTTTTCGAGAGTGAATATGACCAAATTAGAGCAGACAGATCATAGGATGATACAAAACAATCACTTCAACAC
This sequence comes from Arabidopsis arenosa, assembly GCA_905216605.1. Classification (NCBI taxonomy): domain Eukaryota; kingdom Viridiplantae; phylum Streptophyta; class Magnoliopsida; order Brassicales; family Brassicaceae; genus Arabidopsis; species Arabidopsis arenosa. Next base: position 7,984,231 of record LR999453.1, on the reverse strand, counting down.
TAAAACAACAACTGTGACAAGCATAAATTCCACAACAATGAGCTTGCATTTCGATTCCTCGATGTTCATTTTAATTGCTTCAAAGTTATAATAGAAGATGAAGATAGAGCAGAAATCTCAAGAAGCAGACCTGGGTTCGCGATCGATTCTAGAACGGTGTCGTTTAGGGTCTGAATCTCTGCTTTCTCGCCTCGTCGACATGTTTCTCTTCTCCGATGAAATTTTAGGGCTTAGCCTTCTCTCTTCCCACGCCTGCAACTTTTTATCTAATTTTCCCTTCAAAATTTCCTCAATATTACAGTTTCCGCCTTATATTTCTTCAAGTATCAGGAAAACCCCCATAAGTTAGAATTGTGCACAAAAACGATCTGCGATACCATTATAAAATCCAGTTTCCATTGGCAAACTAAACCGGAAATTCCAGTTCTCTAATCGCTCTTTATCTAACCGATTGAGTTAGTTTTGATAAGAGCGATGTTAAACGTTAATCCTTTGGGAAAACAGTAAACGCAAACAAAGAAACAAAACACTTGTATCTAAAGTTTGATATCAAAATAAGCAACAAGGAAACTATGCAACTCTGTAGATGGAAACTTGTCTGCTATTAAATTGAAAGTATGCAAATAGTCAAGGAGATGGATAAAAAGGTCTGAGAGTAGTAAGATCCTCCAAGAACGAAGGATATACATAAAAAGTCTCGTTAGATTAAATAGATTTGTGGCAAAGCCACATTATTCTCCTCTCCCAATATGTTGTTGGTCGACTCATTCAAGAAGGCGCTTGTACTTGCACCACCCGATGGCACCTACGTAGAGGAATATACTGCCGATAGAACCTCCAATTACAGTCCAAATGAATCTACTTGGACCAGCTTCATTATCATTGAACAACTCTATCCTAATATTCATACCAAATACACCAGCAACTGCGATAAAGGCGCTCATCACCAGAGTAGCTGTTGTTAGCATCACACCCATCTGCAGAAGATGATTCTGCTTGTCATCTAGCATTATGTTGATGTAGTCTTCCGTGTCATCCACATATTCCCTTAGCTTTTTTCATCAAAACAACACACACAACCGCAACGTATTAGAAGAAGAATATCACCACCAAATAGAGTACCAATAGTATCTGGTCTATTTTTACTTACTGTTGATAGTTTGTTCAGTATACCATCGATCTGCACGAAATATGCTTCCAAAAGCATTTCAAGCTCTTCCACATCTAATTTGTTGGTCATGGCACTCCTCGTTGAGCTTGTATGAGTCCCACGGCTATTTCTGCTAAGTGCACTGTGAGCACTCATAAGAAGATGGTGAGCATCAGTTCCTTGTAGATATCTTTCATCTCTGTTAGCCAACGATGCAAATTCGGGAGGAAGCCTGGAGTAAAAAGGCAGATGTTAAACTTATATCAGAACAATAGAAGGTAGTATGCTCAGAAAGTTGATACATGCCTGTCATCCTCGTCTCTTTGAGGAAGATCAACCTCGAAGGTATCACTCTCATTCATAGAAGAATTTGACGAATCCTCAAGTTTCTGAGCTAACTTCTCCGTAAGATACATCTCAGCCATATCTTCATCATCGTCTAGCAGATGTTCTAGCTCGTCCCTAACCTAGAACATGTAAAGAGAAAAGTATAGACAAACGTGGTTAGAATATGGTAATCTCTTAGGTTCACATCTACGAGGAAACATGATAAATCCTTATCACAATATCAAAGGAGCAATTGAATGTCTGAATCATAACACCTTCTGAACACGTCCAGTTATTGCAACCAGCCTGCTTTTAATCTGTCGAACCCGCTCCAAATTAAGGGTACTGATCTTGGAAGTAAGCTTGTCCAGGGCTGGATGAGCCTCTAACTCCAATCTTAAGGCCTACATTAAAAGAATGAATCAAATACCAAACAAGAGAAGAAAAATGCTTTGTCATGGAGCCTTAACATAAGTATTTACCTCATGTTCCAAACTGCTTGATGCAGCTTCAAGACAGGCTTCCAGAGCAACAAACTCAAATGGAAGAACCTTAGATCCATCTTGATTCTCAAGACTTTGCTTCGCATCCTTCTTGGCTTCACTCCCTTGATCCCCAGATGATTGTGGCGTTCCAGCTTCTCCTTGAGCAGGGTCTGTCCTCGTATGAGACTCTCCCTCAGATTTCTGTTCCTCCTTCACACGACACATAGAAAGAGAGTATAGAGTGTTTAGTAGCTAAACTTGATAATCATACTCTTCACATAGCATCACCATTGCACAAATCAAAGAGTCAACCACGTCCCAACACGACATTAGCTATTATATACATATTCCATTGTCAAGCCCATATATTTTTACTTCCCAATTCCCAAACAATGCAATTAACCATAAACAAAAAGAGCTCCAAAAAAATTCCTCCAAATGAACAGTGGAAAAAACCCTAATTTCTCCAATTACCTGAGGTTTAGTGGCGTGATGGTGACAGAGAATCCGCCTCTGCAACTCATCGATAAAGGGTGACACGGAAGGATCCTTGGAATTAAGCAACAAAACTTCTTGACCGGTGATGATTGCCTTGATATGCTCCAGATTGATGACAATCGCTCTCTCTCTACCTAAAACAGTAGATGGATACGACAACAGTGGATCGAGAATCCGAAGATCTCTCGCCGGCAATCCCGTTCGCCGCATGATGGAGTGTTTCCCTTCTTCCTTTAGATCCGACTTCCCCGACGAGTCAAGTACCAACCACGACCTCACACCAACGCCTTTCTTCCGTCCGCCGCCACCCACAACACCGGCGGGGTACATCGGTGTCGGCTGACCAGCGTTTGGCGTTGATGGATTCGTATTGAAATTGAATTCATCGGCTCTAGCTCCGCCTCTCATCGCTTACGATTGTTGTGATCAGAGAGATCGAGCAGCTGAGGAATGTTGAAGTGAAAATTGGGTATTTATATTCCGGCTCGTCAACAACAAAGGACAAAAAAGGTTAAGCCAAACCGGTTTTAACTTTTTCCCCAAAAAATCAAACCGGGTTTAGATTTTCCACCAAAAACCAAACCGGTTTTAGCTTCTTCTTTGAATTTCCGCAGTGACGGAGGCTGAGAGTTTTGCTTTTCAAATTTAGGGCTTTTAAAATCGGCGACGACGATGAAGTTGAAATCGGTGTTCGACGCCTCGGAAATCAAATCGGAATTTGAATCAGCGGGAATAAACCCTAATTTCGCGATTCCAATCTGGAAGTATGTAATTCAGAATCCTGATTGTGTTTGGGACGAGATTCCTTCATTGCCTTCTGCTGCATACTCTCTCCTCCATTCCAAGTTCAAGACTCTTACTTCGTCTCTTCACTCCCTATTCCATTCCTCAGATGGCACAACCTCAAAACTCCTCATCAAGCTCCAGGTACTCTATACTCTCTCTGTTTCTTCGTTTTTTCTTGTAAGTAACTTGGACATGATCTGATTCTGTATACAATTATGATTTAAAAAAAAGTGTCGAAGATTTGGCAGCTGAAAGGTTTTTACTTTGTGATTACAACACATTGCTTTAATGGATTCTGAGAGTTTGAAATGTCTCTGTTATCTGATGAACTCATATTGGATTCTTGCTTTTGGTTTTGAACTTCAAGAATGGAGCTTTGGTGGAAGCTGTGGTAATGAGATACGATACTCGGTTGGGGATGTTAGGAGGGAAACCACGTCCTGGAGGTATAAGATCTACGTTATGTATTTCATCTCAGGTATTGATTTTTATCAAGTAGTATCATCTTGGTTTATCGAATCACTTTGCAGTGATAAAGACATCTGATGTGAAGTATTTATCAATAGGTTGGTTGTAAGATGGGTTGTACATTCTGTGCTACTGGTACCATGGGATTTAAAAGCAATTTAACATCTGGAGAAATTGTGGAGCAGCTTGTTCACGCCTCTCGCATAGCTGATATACGCAACATCGTTTTCATGGTATATTGCTTCTGTCATTGCATTTTATATTACACAATGTGCACCTTGCCTTCTTGGTTATTTGTTAATGTTCATTTTTATTGATGGAAGTTTATTCACCAGTTGTTGCCTTGGTTTGATGATTGTGATCAGGGAATGGGAGAACCTTTAAATAACTACAATGCTGTTGTTGAAGCTGTACGCGTCATGTTAAAACAGCCATTTCAGCTGTCACCCAAAAGAATTACCATATCAACTGTAAGTACTGAGAAAGCTACCTTGAAACATTCTTAAAACAGAGAAACTTATTCATTGAATTTGGTAGGAATACTTCAGATTGTGGAATTTGTCAATTTGAAAACGGGAAGTGATCAATAAACTTCAATCCATTAAACCATGCAGTTTACAGCTTCCTAGACAGCTGTCAGCTTTTTGGTATAGTTGGTTACTTTTTAATTTTGATGTTTTGGGGATTAATAGGATTTTCTTTCTGATTTTCTTTTTCTCCCCCTAAGGCCTGTGTTGATACATTTTTTATTAGTGGTAAACAAATTTCCCTAGATCCTAATCTCATTTTCATAGGTCGGAATTGTTCACGCAATTAATAAGCTACACAATGATCTACCCGGTGTAAGTTTAGCTGTATCTCTTCATGCACCAGTTCAAGAAATCCGCTGCCAGATCATGCCAGCAGCTAGAGCCTTTCCTCTACAAAAGCTTATGGATGCACTTCAAACTTTCCAAAAGAACAGGTAGTTCATGTAATTCTTAACTGTTTTTTTGCTATTATATGTTAAAACCACAATCCCCACAGGTAAATTAAAGATTTATAACATAGTCCTACATTTTCCTTGGATTTAACAGTCAACAAAAGATCTTCATTGAGTACATAATGCTTGATGGAGTAAATGATCAAGAGGAACACGCTCATCTACTCGGCGAATTGCTAAAGACATTTCAAGTGGTAAGTCTTAGATGTCTAAATACTCTTAAAGTTTCTGCAGTTATCTGATGACATTTTTTTATGGAAAGTCTGTGCTCTTTTCTTGAACAGGTCATAAATTTGATACCATTTAATCCAATTGGATCCACAAGCCAATTTGAAACAAGCAGCATACAAAGCGTATCAAGTTTCCAGAAAATCCTGAGGGAAACATACAAGATCCGAACCACAATTCGCAAAGAAATGGGTCAGGATATTAGCGGCGCTTGCGGTCAGCTAGTCGTGAACCAACCAGACATCAAAAAGACTCCTGGAACTGTGGAACTTAGAGACATTGAAGATCTGCATCTCTAACTTTAGGACCAGAGACAAGAAACAGACATTTGGAATGGTTTTGTAGTATCTTTGAAGCCACTCTTCAAAACCCTTTTCTTAAACTTCACATTTTGTCCTCATCACTTTGTGGAAAACACTTGGCTCACTCTTATATGCAAGTAAGACAAACAGAGATGGTCCTTGGTCCTTCTACACTTCACACATGGAGATTTAACTTCTCTTTTAAAATATTCACCAACAAGTGATGTTATGTCATCATTAAAGTTGTGGTAAATTGTTTAAAGGGAAAACTGATTTAACTTTAATGAAGTAAAAATCATAATAGTAAAACTAATTATCTTCTCTTCCCGCCTATAAAACTAACTCCATACTCTGTCTTCTATTCCATAAGAGAGAAAAAAAAACAGAGAACGATGAGTGTAGGAAGATTTGTGAGTGTCTCTCTGCTAATAGCAGCTCTAGTTTCATCACTGTGCGAGTCTCAAAAGAACTTTGCGTGTGACAGGAATGACCCTGCGACGGCTAAGTATGGTTTCTGCAACGTCTCGTTGTCGTATGAAGCACGTGCCAAAGATTTGGTCTCACGTCTCTCCCTTAAGGAAAAGGTCCAGCAACTCGTAAACAAAGCCACAGGAGTTTCAAGGCTCGGTGTTCCTCCGTACGAGTGGTGGTCGGAAGCTCTCCACGGCGTCTCCGACGTTGGACCAGGGGTAAAAACATCATAACTATACATATGTTGATATGAACGAACATACATGAGTTGTTATGTAATGAGAACGCTAACGTTTGAGTTCTTTCTTAAGGTGCGTTTCAACGGGACGGTGCCTGGGGCGACGAGTTTCCCGGCGACGATATTAACGGCGGCCAGCTTTAACACATCGTTGTGGCTAAAAATGGGAGAAGTGGTTTCGACGGAGGCTCGAGCGATGCACAACGTAGGACTAGCTGGACTCACCTATTGGAGTCCCAACGTTAACATTTTTAGAGATCCAAGGTGGGGTCGTGGCCAAGAGACGCCAGGGGAGGATCCTCTGGTTGTTTCGAAATACGCCGTGAACTACGTTAAGGGCTTACAAGATGTTCACGACGCCGGAAAGTCACGGCGGCTTAAGGTGTCGAGTTGTTGCAAGCATTACACTGCTTACGATCTTGATAACTGGAAAGGCGTCGATAGATTCCATTTCGACGCCAAGGTAATATATATATATATATATATATATATATACATAAATTTCAAGAGCTTATAATTGACCTTAATGTTGATGGATTTGTTATTGTTTTGGTGGGAAGGTAACGAAGCAAGACTTGGAAGACACGTATCAGCCGCCATTCAAGAGCTGCGTAGAGGAAGGAGATGTGAGCAGTGTAATGTGTTCTTACAACAGAGTTAATGGCATCCCAACTTGTGCAGACCCTAATCTTCTTCGTGGAGTTATCCGTGGCCAATGGCGTCTTGACGGGTACATCGTTTCGGATTGTGATTCCATCCAGGTCTATTTCGATGACATTCATTACACCAAGACACGTGAAGACGCAGTTGCTCTCGCCCTCAAAGCAGGCAAAAATCTTTAGATGATCATCTCAAAATAATCATTACATTAGATATGCCATTTTGATCTTTGAGAAGTAAATATGTTGTTTTGTCTGAAACAGGTTTGAACATGAACTGTGGAGATTTTCTAGGTAAGTACACAGAGAATGCAGTGAAGCTTAAGAAACTGAACGGATCAGAGGTTGATGAAGCGCTGATTTACAACTACGTTGTTCTCATGAGGCTCGGATTCTTTGACGGAGATCCAAAATCACTTCCCTTTGGTCAACTTGGACCGTCTGATGTCTGCAGCAAGGACCATCAAATGCTTGCGCTAGAAGCCGCAAAACAGGGGATTGTGCTGCTTGAGAACAGAGGAGATCTTCCGTTATCGAAGACCGCGGTTAAGAAAATAGCAGTTATAGGGCCAAATGCAAACGCTACAAAGGTAATGATTAGTAACTATGCTGGTGTTCCTTGTAAGTACACAAGCCCTTTACAAGGGTTGCAAAAGTATGTACCGGAAAAGGTTGTTTACGAACCGGGGTGCAAAGATGTCAAATGTGGTGAGCAAACACTAATTTCAGCAGCGGTCAAGGCGGTTTCAGAGGCTGATGTGACAGTTTTGGTGGTTGGATTGGATCAGACGGTAGAGGCAGAGGGTCTTGACCGGGTTAACCTAACCCTTCCGGGTTACCAAGAAAAGCTGGTGAGAGATGTGGCTAACGCTGCAAAGAAAACTGTTGTGTTGGTCATAATGTCAGCCGGACCTATAGATATCTCATTCGCCAAGAATCTGAGCACGATTAGCGCGGTTTTATGGGTCGGATATCCTGGTGAAGCTGGAGGAGACGCTATAGCTCAAGTCATCTTTGGTGACTACAATCCTTGTAAGCCTCTTAATTTAACCCTAAAACCTAATTAAACCCTAGAGGCTAGACACAATTACTTACTTATTTGTGTTTGTTGTTGCATCAGCTGGGAGACTACCAGAGACATGGTACTCACAAGAGTTTGCAGATAAGGTTGCAATGACAGACATGAACATGAGACCTAACTCAACCTCTGGTTTTCCTGGAAGATCTTACAGATTCTACACAGGAAAGCCGATTTACAAATTCGGATACGGGCTTAGCTACTCTTCTTTCTCGACTTTCGTTCTCTCAGCTCCATCGATCATACACATCAAAACCAATCCAATCTTGAACCTAAACAAGACAACCTCAGTCGATATCTCCACCGTAAATTGCCACAATCTCAAGATCCGGATCGTTATCGGGGTCAAGAACCACGGGCAACGGTCTGGAAGCCACGTGGTGCTCGTGTTCTGGAAACCGCCAAAGTGTTCAAGAACTCTGGTAGGTGGTGGCGTGCCACAGACGCAACTGGTAGGGTTTGAGAGAGTAGAAGTTGGAAGAAGCATGACAGAGAAAGTTACCGTTGAGTTTGATGTCTGCAAAGCACTTAGCCTTGTGGATACTCACGGTAAAAGGAAACTAGTCACCGGACACCACACGCTTGTGATTGGTTCTAACAGTGATCAACAAATCTATCATCATCTCAACGTTAGATTGGCCGGAGATTCAACGGTTTCTATCTGAAAAAACAAAGCCCACAGATTCTACTAAAGTTCTTATTTTCAAAAGTCAATACTGTAACGCTATCATCAATTATGACCAAAACCTAAATAAAAATTTGGTATAATACCACAAACAGGGTCAATAGTTATCCAAATATTTGAACCTATAGTAGTCAACTTAATACAATACAAATTTGATTTCTCTTCTTATCCCACATAGTATAAATATTGGGTTTCTATAAAAAAAATTGTATTACAGAAACAGAGAACTTTAATGGAGGGGTTAATTCCATATCTGATTCATGCTATCAAGAAAGACCATAAGCCTGATCATCAGAGGTATCGATCGATGTCTGTAGGATCGAGCCGAAGCTATCGACCATTAATGATGGGACAAGAAGGTTCTTCTTCGATGCAGGGATCTTCTCACCGTCGAACTAGATCAGACTACAATCCACCTGCTATAATGGATAAGTCTGATCAGAGATCATCAGGTTTTGGTCAAGAATTTATGAATAAAGATTCTTCTTCTCAAGATATAGCCAGTGGCGGAGCTAGAAATTTATGTTATGGGGGTCAAAATTTTTTTTAATATAAGATAGTACACATGATATTTTTTATTTTGTGTTTTGTAAAAACTAAAATAATATTAGGTGAATATTTCTTTTATTTAAGGTAAATTATGGGTCTAAAATTTTAGTGAGAATCCAACTTTCAAATATTTGGACTATTTTTTCTTTCAAGTTGCAACATTAATTTTATATTGGGGTCAAAATTTATTATAAGTTGGGGTCATTAGAATTATTGCTAAGGACACTTAATGGATTTTTGAAAATTCATGGGGGTCAACTGACCCCCCTATCAAACCCCTGCCTCCGCCACTGGATATAGCAACAAAGACTTAGCTTGTGCATATAGTCGTTAATTTTATGTAACAAAGAAAAAATTATGTCTGATTTTCTGTTTATCTTATTCAATTTGTAATAAATTTGATATCATTCAATTTGTAATAAATTTGAAATTAATTTGTTTATCGTTAATTTACTATATTGATCAAATATAATAATTTGGTCAAACTAACTTATTAACAAGAATGACCAAGAATAGTAAAAGAGAACTGTCAAAATAACGAAATGACTAATAAACAGAGGACACAGAATAATGATCTGTTGATTGCTTGGCGGTCAAGGAAGAAAGATCCACGTTATGGCTTTTTGATCATAGAAAAAGAATGAAGGATTTCCCAAAAACCCCTTACTTCATTCTAAAAAGAATCAAAACATAAACACATTAGCTTGGTCTTGTCTGCATGCAACAGATTGAGAAACGTATCCTTCTCTATTCGTTTCTCTTTGTGTTTCATCTGATACATTTACAAGCATTGCTTCTGGCAATGGCAGAACTAAGATCAGGTGTTCTTTTCAAGCTTCTAGAAGAAATGGGAGTCGGGAAAGTGCGAAGAGACGTTGATCACAGACCGGTTTTGCTGCAGATAAGATGCATAATCCCTGTGTTAGCAGCTGGAGGATTATGGCCAAACAAAGGTTTCTTCTTGAGGATAACAGATTCAACACATTCAATGTATGTCTCATTGCCACGGGAAGAGAACGATCTTGTCCTCTACGACAAGTTACAAATCGGGCAATTGATATTCGTAGAGAAGCTTGAATTCGCTTATCCAGTTCCTATGATCAAAGGCATTAGACCAACTCCAGGTCGAAGGGCTTGCAGCGGTGATCCAATCGATCTAATCCCTAAAGAACGGATCGAAAAGTTCTGTGTCGGTCTATCGGATATGGAAGAAAACTACGATCACCAAGTGAAGAAGCCAAGAAGAACGAGATGGAATAACTCAAGCGTGTCTGAGTTAAATTTTACAGATTTGGGGTTATCGAAAAACCTTTCGAGTGTTATGGAAGAAAAGGATGATACAGAATCAATGATTTCGAGTTGCTCTTCGTCTTTTTCTTCAGTAGCTAGGAGGAGAAGTTGGATAGGCTCAGGTGATAATAGGAAGAGAAGAGAGTCATTAGATCCATCCATGATTAAGAATCATGATCATGAGACTAAACATGTTTCAAGAGCTCGAAGTTCTTCTGCTGTAAGTTTTAAAGAAATGACTTTTCGCAAGAACATCTCCTGCGCGATTATCTGATATCTTTTTTTTTTTATATATCTTTTCAGACTTCACCTTCGCTGTCTATCCGAAGCTATGGAGGGATAGAGGAGAAATCAAGTAGTAGAACAAGAAGAAGAGATGGTGTGGTTTCACCTTCTCCAAGATGGTCTAAAAGCTTAAGCTATGGAAATGGAAGTAATAAGAGTAAGAACCTTCTTCCACCTAAAAGCAATACCCTTGAATCCTCAGATTCGATATCGAGGAAAAGAAGCTGGACAGAGACAGAGATTCTCTGGGATTCACTTCCTCCAAAAGTTGTAAATCTCGGAAAGGTAATACTGATAGCTTTTGATCAATCAGAGAAAAGGGTTTTTATTGGTTTGAAAGAGAGCTAACTCACGAATTTGGCAGGAAATTTTGAGACAGAGAGATACGGCTATTCGAGCTGCATCCCAAGCTTTGTTAGAGGCTTCAGCTGCTGAAAGATTGCTCAAATGTCTAAGGTATAAAACTTTGACTGAGACACAATTAGTTGTGCCTTCTTGCTCAAGCAATTTTCTAACTGAAATGTTATATATAAAGGTCATACTCGGAGCTTTCGGACAGGAGAAACCAACATCAAGAAAATCAACAGCCACCAATTCAAGATTTCTTGAGTTTCCAAGATGAGTTAAGCAAGAGCAGGCTCATCATTCAATCACTATCAACTGAGAAAACAGAGCATTGCAACTCAAACATAGTCAAAACAAGAGATGAGAGACGCGAAAAGGCGACTCAGTGGATCAAATCAGCATTAGCTACCGATCTCAAACTGGTTTCTTCTACCGCAAGTAAGCCTACACAGAGCCCCGGGAGAAAGGGTCTTACCCTAATTGCTCAAGAAATTGATAAACGTGAAGATAACACAACCGAAAGTGACTCGGGATTGGGAGAGAGAAAGGAGAGGTTAAGCAGAGCATCGAGCGAACTCAGAAGCTGGCTTAAGGAAGAAGGAAGAAGTTGGTATCTAAGCCGTGTTGAGAAGTATTTAGATGAGATCAGCAATGAAACAAAGTGGAGAGAAATGAGCAGTCAACAAGTAGGGGAAACAATGTATCAGATTAAAAGAGTGAGTGATTGGTTAGACGCCATTGTTAAAGGAGAAGAAGATGAGGAAGAAGAGGAAATGGTGATGATGATGATGTCAGAGTCTGAAACAGAGGCTTGTGGTAGAGTGAGGAACAAGATTTATAGGATTCTTTTGAAACATGTTGAGACAACTTCTTTGTTAAGTCATCAACGTAGTACCAATCTCATGTCTAATCAACAACAACAACAACAACAACAACAACAACAACAAAACTTTTTCCAAAAGACAATGTCCCTTTAGGGTTTCTGATCTTTTTGTTCTGAAAGACAAAATTCGTTTTGGTCGTGAGATTAGGATTTAAGGTACAATTTCTTGTTTTGTATCTCTATTGGTTGTTCCGGTTAAGGAGAGAAGGAACTGGAAATTTTCAGTGACATTTATATGGGTTCGGTTTAGTGGATGATCAGTTTAACTGTATCGAACCAAACGGAAATGGGGAAGTAGAAGAAATATTTTTCATACGGAAATTACGTCACGATTTTGTAGTAATTTTGTTTTTTTTTAATTTGTTGGTTTAACGTAATTTTTTAGTAATTAATTATAAATCATATCAAAGTACATTTGTATTCAAACGAGGTTTATTTGCAAAATAATTATACATATTTATATCCACAAAATAACTTCACGGAAAAAAAAAAAAAAAAAAAAAACTTCACGGAGAGTGGGATTTTGGTTTTTAATTTAATTTTTTTTTAGTTAATTTATACAATTTACATAATATCACATTTAATTTGTAGATATAATATCACATTTTTGGTTATAACAAATTTTATGTTATTTTATCCGATAACAAGTCAATATACATAACATCATATATTTATAAGATATGCGATTTTACAAATGGGCTTATCTACTTGAACTTGATAAGCGAAGATTTAGCACAGAGTACAGATTTTGGATTTTCTTTTTTTCAATAACCTAGTCAAATACGTGAAAAGTGAGATCTCGAATGATATCGAGAAGGTGAGATCTTGAGTTCCTATTCACTCTCTCCTCTGACCCGGTTTCTGATCAAATTAGGGTTTTTTTCTTCTTCTGTGAATTAGCTTCCAAATCTGTGATCAGTTCTCTAAGATTCTCACCCTAAAGGGTTCATTTCATAGATCATAGAAATCATGTCTGTAGCTAAATATCTTTCTCCGGAACGAGAATCCAAAAGGCAGAAGAACGTACCAGAGATCATGGAACCCTCGTTTCCATTGTTGTCTCCTGATAACTGTGGTCACTGGTACATTCGTCATGGAGTCTGCATCGTATGCAAATCAACGGTGGAAAAAAATATCCAAGGCCGAGTTTTCGACGGTTTACAGCTAAGCCATGAGGCTTTAGCGTTAACGAAGCGTCTTACAACGAAATTCTCTTGTCTCAACATGAAGAAGCTTCACCTTGTCCTTGACTTGGACCACACGCTTCTCCACTCCGTTAGGGTTCAATATCTCTCCGAAGCAGAAAAGTATCTAATCGAAGAAGCGGGTTCAACAACAAGGGAAGATCTATGGAAGATGAAAGTCAGAGGAGATCCCATAACCATAACCATTGAATACTTGACAAAGCTACGACCTTTTCTTCGCGAGTTCTTGGAAGAAGCCAACAAGCTGTTCACAATGTATGTTTACACAAAGGGTACTCGCCGTTATGCTAAAGCCATTTTGAAGCTGATTGATCCAAAGAAACTCTATTTTGGGCATAGAGTGATAACAAGAAATGAGAGTCCTCATACGAAGACACTTGATTTGGTTTTGGCTGATGAACGTGGAGTGGTGATTGTGGATGATACGCGTAATATTTGGCCCAATCACAAGAGTAACCTAGTGGTGATTGGCAAGTACAAGTATTTTAGATTCGAAGGCCGAGTGTTAAATCCTCACTCTGAGGAAAAGACAGACGAGAGTGAAAACAACGGTGGATTGGCCGATGTTTTGAAATTACTCAAGGAAGTTCACCGTAAATTCTTCAAGGTCGAGGAAGAGGTTGAGTCACAGGACGTTAGGTTGCTGCTAAAAGATATAGAATTTGCTCGCCGAAGCTTTCTGTGTAAAATGATCTCTTTAAGTATGTAGAAATTTGTTCCCATTGGAAGTTTGTCTATTCGTTCATTAGAAAGTTGTTTGCAAAATTTTTTGACTACAAATACTGTAAAACATATTCCATATATGGTGGATGTGGGTATTTCACTAGTTGATTTAAGGCTCAGAGATACGTTGTATTGATTCACTCTTTGGTTCTTCTTAGCAAATACAAAATACAACATAGGAAATCAGTTGTGAATCTTCCTTTCTAGGACCTCAAGATTTGGATATGCTTTGGGCTTCACTTCTATTTTGTTAACGTTCCTTACAAAGATGGCCTCTAGTTCATGCCTGTAACACCTCACACACAGAGACTCAAAAAGAATTCTTAACCACAAACCAAATAGCAAGTTTCGTTAGCTGCATTGCGGGCTCGTATTGTTTTTTTTTGTGGTTGGGTTTTGTTCATCTTGGAGTTTTAGATTGATTTGTCCAAGTGGCGTTCAGTATAGATCTCAATTTTGTTGTTGCTTTTTGTTTCGTTTTTGTGGATTGTATCTCTCTTGGTCTTCGATTAGTTTCTCCATTTATCGGAGATTTGCTTCTCTTTTTTGGGCTTTGTTTTCGTGGATATCTAATTTATCCACCGATTTGTGTAAAGCTAACATTTATCATTCTTTGGCATAGGAAAAGCATAGACATGGACATGTGGAAGTTGAACTCAACTTTTGTGGGGGAAAAGTAAACAATATTCATTCAACAATTTAGCTAAAATAGTCTATTCATATTTAACTCTTCTTTATTTTATTTTTTGACAACTCATATTTGACTCATCTAATTTATCTTATTTTTTTAATTTAATGAATCATAATACATAAATTTACTTTTCATAAAGAACCATTTATTTTCAATAAAGACACTACAAACAAAAATCACAATTTGTTTTTAAAGTGAAGACCCTCCCTAATCAGTAGAAAGTGCATAAAATAAAGGTATAATCGTCAATTATCAGAAAATATTAAGGTTCAAAGAGCTCTCAAAAATGGAAACATATCAAGTAAGAGGGCATAATGGTCACTTACTAGAACAAATTCAGGCAGGTTTAGGATTTCCATTTTTCCATAATCTAGTGACGGTCTCTCTCTATAAGAGATCACGAGTTCCTCATATTAAACGTCAAACAGACAAACACTAATCTCTCTCTTCTCTTCTGTCTAGCTTTCTGATCATACTAGGTTTTGTTTATCAATAAAGAAACCATGTCTGTAGTTGAGAATTTTTCTTCGGAACCGCAGGCCAAAAGACAAAAGATCGAACCAAAGATCAACGAGTCCTCTCCATCGTTATCCTCTTCTAGTAGTTGTGGTCACTGGTACGTTTTTCACGGAATCTGCATCGCCTGCAAATCAACAGTGAATAAAAGCCAAGGCCGAGCATTCGATTATATTTTCAACGGTTTGCAGCTAAGCCACGAAGCTGTATCGTTAAACAAGTGCTTTACAACGAAATTCTCTTGTCTCAACGAGAAGAAGCTTCACCTTGTACTTGACTTGGACCACACGCTTCTCCATACTGTTATGGTTCCAAGTCTTTTCCAAGCAGAGAAGTATCTCCTCGAAGAAGCTGGTTCAGCAACAAGGGAAGATTTATGGAAGATCAAAGCCATAGGAGATCCAATGGAATTCTTGACAAAGCTAAGACCTTTTGTTCGTGAATTCTTGAAAGAAGCCAACCAGATGTTCACCATGTATGTTTACACTAAGGGTAGTCGCGAATACGCTAAACAAGTCTTGGAGTTGATTGATCCAAATAAACTTTATTTTGAGGATAGAGTGATAACAAAAAACGAGTCCCCTCATATGAAGACACTTGATTTGGTTTTGGCTGAGGAGCGTGGGGTGGTGATTGTGGATGATACGCGTACCGTTTGGCCCGATCACAAGAGTAACCTAGTCGATATTAGCAAGTACAGCTATTTCAGACTCAAAGGCCAAGAGTCAATACCTTACTCTGAGGAGAAGACAGACGAGAGTGAAAGCGACGGTGGATTGGCCAATGTTTTGAAATTACTCAAGGAAGTTCACAGTAGATTCTTCAGAGTCGAAGAAGAGTTGGAGTCGAAGGACATTAGGTCGCTGCTACAAGAAATAGAATTTGAACTCACCGAAGAATCTGTAGAATGATCTCTTTCTGTCTTCTAAACTCTGTAGAAACTTCATGTAAGCATTGGAAATTTGTCATCTCATAAAATATGTTTGCAAAGAGATTTTGACTACAAAGACTTTTAAACATATACTGCAAATGTGGGTATTTCACTAGTTAATTAAAAGCTCAAACATACGTTGATCAATTGATTCAATCTTTAGGAAACTCCTAGCAAATACAAAAACAACCAACATAGGAAATCACTTGTGTTTCTTCCTTTCTACGCCGCAGGATTCGGGTATACTTTGGGTTTTGGTTTCACTTCGATTTCGTTCACGCTTCTTACAAAGATGGCCTCCGGTTCTTGCCTGCAAAACCTCACAAACAGAGACCCAATCAAAGAAAATTCTAACTCGAAACTGAATACAAAGAAATTACAATCCTAGCATTAAATTGTTTGTGATAATCTGTAAGATTAAGGCACAGGGTTATTCTCTGCTATGTTATCTCTACAAGCAACCAATCAAACCAGTGTCGAAATCATCAGAGATTTCAAAGACATACTATTCTAAAACTTCAAAGGACTAGAAAGGGAACAAGTTACTTACGATTTCTCCCCCTCTTCAAATGTGTAACTTGAAGCAACAGCCAGTAGCTGACCATCTCGACTGAATGACAGTGCCGAGATACTTGTTGGATACTTTGAGTACTACAAAAGGAACAAGGAGCAGATAAATTTTGTGTCGCACTAACACTGAGAGAATAATAACCAAAAGATCTTGCCCGTTACTAACCTGATATAGCCTCTTCTTGTTGTTACCATCCCAAATGTTAACGAAACCATCACAACCTCCAGTTGCAAAGGTGCCATAACTGCAATCAATAATCTCAGATAATTACATGGGAAAGTAGCTATACAGGAGAAATTTCTCAGCATTATAATTTTTCCCGTTAGTTCTCAGAGCAAGCATAAGTTAACATATTGTCTAATTTATATTAGACTCAAAAACAAATTAGTAACAGAAACTGTTTTACACACACATTATATTAGCATCCAAGCAGCTTTGAACTAGCTTTCAAAGTCCATTTGTTCTCTTCAGCATTAGAATTTCATCTTAACCATTTCAATCAGCGGACAAGGATTGAACACATCAACTATAATCTTTTGCTTACTCCCTTATTTAGTTGGATTATTATTTGAACCTTCTTGTTTTTGTAAGAAGTAGTACATCTAGAAATTTACGAAACAGTTGGACTTCTTCTAAGATAAGAACTTACATTGGATGGAAGGCGATGGAATTTACAGGGTAAACAATGTCCCTTCCGGCCTCTGATTTCCGATGACATTTGAAAGCATATCTGAGAACAAATTCAAATACATCTGTAAGTCAAAGTTGTGGAAAAGAGAAAAGAAAAAAAAAACAAAAGGAAAATACTTTTTAGCTTGAGCAGCCTCTGATAGATCAAAAAACTCCATTGCAACCCTTCCTTCAACAGAGCTAAGAGCATATCCTGTAAATTTTTCAATTTCAGAAACTCATTAGTGTGGAAGAAGAGGAACTGAGAGTAGAGGTATACTTTGGAATTGGAAGAGAAAATTTAGCAACTCTGGATATGGTCAGCCATCTAACCTGTTCCATTAGGATAACAACGCACACATCTCGTCTGGTATTTCAGTGAAGACTCCCTTCTTTGCTCAGGCTGAGACATATTTCTGAGATCATAGATGTTTACATGCCTTCCTGCAGTTGCCACTACCAAACGATGTCCAACAAGAGACATAGAGTAAACGCGCTCTGGCTGCAAATATGTTCCCACCTGGGTGCGTTCAGGCCCACTTGCGCCTCTTGGATCCCAACATTTAACTGTTTTATCCCAAGATCCAGTGATCACTTGTCCTGTAATATCACAAAAAACATAATATGTCAGCATTACTTTGGGGGAAGTAAAAAAGAACCAAAATGCTGAAAGCAAAATATATGAGTTCCGGATATAGTTACATTAGAAGAAATCAGAAACAAAGTTCACTGTCCATGACAAATAAGGTACTAAATCATCCATTTTAAAGTATGTATCATCAGAGTCATATAACAAAAATTGCTTAGCTATGAGTTTTCTAGAACTTAAAAGCACCAGAAATCGTCAGTGTTAAACTAGCTTAAAGAGCATGATTACCACTCTACCTACCTGCAGCATAAGAATACTCAACACATCGCACTGGTTTGTCATGTGTCCCCAAAATGTCCTCTTTGCCGACATTGAATACAATCCTGCAGTATAACCAGAGAAAACCCTTTAAATTAATGAAACTCTACAACGGATTTAAGGCATTTGCTAAATGTAGAAAGTTTGCATAGTTATCAATAGAAAAATCGCTGTAAAAATCAACAACTTCTGAGGGGAAACATGCTTATGCCAAGAGTCTCTTCAAAGGACTAAGATTAGCTTGCAAACTTTATACACATTTGATTTCAGTACTGTAAAATTAAAATTTAAGGACTAAGAATTCCAAATTCACAAACGAATCTCGCTTCAAACTGGGTAAGAGGGGATAAAAAAATCATGTGCTTTGTTCTACATCACCACAAAAATCTCATTTCAAACGAATAATGATAGCTTAGCGGAGAGAAGAGAAGAGAAGACAATACCTTCTGACTTTGTAATCGGCGCCAACACTGAAGCCGGAGAAATCATCGTGAAAACAGCAATCGAGTACTGCTCCGCCATGTAAGAACTCCCCTTTCAACGAATTGGTGCTCACATCATACAATCTCACACGCTTAGATTCAACAAACACAGAACAAACGAAAAAAAAACTTCAGATGAAGGAAAGAGGACTTGAATCAAATCAGTAAAAAAGTCAAGTGAAGGGGTTTCTCAAACCTTATCCCATGAAGAAACAAGGAGATGATCACTGTTATTGGAAAATCGGAGATTGGAAATGCCGTCGGACGGCGGATTCGAGAGCTCACGACCGGCGGACGGAGTCGTCGTCATTTTTCCCGTTGAAGATCACAAATGCTAGGGTTTCTACTTTCGAGAGAGAGAGAGAGAGTTTAAAAGAAGCGTAGTTTAATTTTGAATTCAAATTCCAAAAGAACAAGAGTCGATTAGATCTACTCAACATATCAAAAGAGAAAAATTAATTTTATTTGAATTCGAATTAGCGAAATGGTCGGAACTTCGAAATTCGAATGATTCAAAATCTGAATCATGTAAATCACGAGTTCAACGAATATAGGCCCGTTAGATGTCTGATAAGGGACTTACATATTTCGAGCTTAGTGGGCTAAAACAAAGCCCATATTCTACAGAGCCAGCAAGCCTAAAAAGGTAAGAAGAAGAAGAAGAGTATAGAATCTGAATCAGAGAAAGCGTCTTAAACTGTATTTCCTCCTCAAAGATGTTGTCTGTGCTATTATCTAACTGACACGTGTCTTAAATGCCACGTGACGTCTCCGCCAACGCGTTTGGATAAATCACGTCCACTGTTTTTGCTTGTTGGGTATAACAACAAAAGTGACATGGGCCTTACAAGTGGTAACGGAACTCCCACGTGTCCTATAAACACGCCCCGTTTTAGTTACTAATACGGTACGCCACGCCACACCTAATCTTTTCCTCACCTACACTCAACTCCACTCGAGTTAGCTCAACATTCTTTTTTTCTTTGGGAAAAAACCCGAAAAAATCGCCATCTATTTTTTTTTTGGCCGTTTAATACCTGTGTTTTTAAAATTGGAATAAAAATACCTAGGTTTATTGTTGTTGTCTTTTAAAATCTTCGTTTATTAAATTTTAGTAGATTCGTACCTCCGTGTTAACGGCCGTTAACACGGGTAACGGAATCATTGACCGAGGTTAAAAGTTAACCCCATGTATTTATAAAGGTATATATTACAAATGTTTGACTATATTTGCAGACCTATTGCCGTGGTCTGGTGGTGATAGTTGAGTTTTGATACCCATATAACCAGGGTTCGAATTTCACCACTGAAGCATTTTTGTTTTTTTTTTTTTTTTTAAAAGTATCAACATATATTTCGTCAAGGGATCGAATCTTCGTCAATCTGGTGATTAATGGGTTTTGTTTTATTTCTTGGTATGATTCTCAGCTTTCATGGCTTCCTTCCTTGTTGTCCAATCACAACAAAATCAACCCCAACCCTAATTACAATCACCACCGCCGCCGCCGTCTCTGTTTAGGGATTTTCCACCACCACCGCCGTCTCCTCCTACTTCTCCACCGCCACCATTACCATCACCCCCGCCACCTACTCCTTCTCCACCACCGCCGCCGATTTCAAAACCCTCTCCTCCTCCACGTGCGCAAGCTTCTCCTCCGCATAATAGCAGAGAACCCCCTAGAAACCAACCACCAAGGCGGTTACGTCCCCCATCTCCTCCTCCTCCTTCTCAGGTCTTCAAACAGTCGGAGAAAAGTGGATTAAACACAGGAAAACAGTGGGTCTTGTATTTGCTGAGGCGGGGCGGATATCACGAAATCAGATTAAGAAGAAAAAAAAAATGTGAAAAAAAAATCGTCTAAAAAACCTGGAAGTGGGATCGAACTCTGGTTCAAGAGTATAATTACCTTTGGTATGACCATCGGACCAGGACAACATATTCGTAAGATTTTGGAAAACGATTCTATACATTACGTATATGTCATGGGGTTAACTTTTAACCCTGGTTAATGATTCCGTTACCAGTGTTAACGGCCGTTAACGCGGAGGTATGAATCTACTAAAATTTAATAAACGAAGATTTTAAAAGACAACAACAATAAACCTAGGTATTTTTATTCCAATTTTAAAAATACAGGTATTAAACGGCCAAAAAAAAAATAGATGGCGATTTTTTCGGGTTTTTTCCCTTTTTTCTTTTGATAACAAAATTCCAATTTGTTTCTTTCCTTTAATTTATTCCTACGTATTTTTTTTTTTGTTAAAGTATTCCTACGTATTTTTCGGGTAGAATCCAGGTGTTTTTATTAAACGAATCTTGTCGAGTTATTTGCTATAAAATTTTGAGAAAAAAAAATCATTTACTATTAGCATGGGAATAGTATTAATAAATAATTAAGATCATGATAAGAGATAATGAAAACAAAATCTAGAAAATTCGATAAATCTTCAAGAAGATTAATACCAAAAAAAACGTAAGTAGGCGTGTACGCGTTTGGTTTAAGGCGTGACCCACACGACTCGTGGCGCGTAGCCAACACATAAGTCAGCTCCACGGGAAAGGTATGCTTCTTTTTTTTTAATTTAATTAATTTTTTAATATAAGCTAAAATCTATTTGTGGGTTTACCAGTTTGTTACTTTTCTGGTTATTGACTTTGAACCGGTCTCTCACTCGTGATGACCAAAACTTATTAGGTCAGCCGTGACCAAAAACAACCCGGTATTTTACAGTAAATTTCTCTTTATTCTTTTCTGGTCAAATTTGGTTTACTTTGCTGGTTTGGTATTTACTGATTATTTCCATAAATATGAAAATCTTAAAATTAGTTAACAAAATAAATATGTTAAAAATATGATTTGTTAAGACTAATATAATTTTCTATCAGATATATCTGACACATATCAAGAGCTAACAAGCAAAAGATGATATATTATCAAAAAAATGCTATATAATAAGAATAAAAATAAAATCATATTTTTGATACTAAAACATTGTGAAATTTCCTTCCATGTTTACTAATACTATAGTGTTAGGTTTATTAAGGAGTATATTGACAAAAAAGAAGATAAAAATTTGACCGACTTAAAAACACATCTGCCACGTGGTTTCCATATAAAAACAACAAGTCCAAACATTTCTTAAGCACTTCACTCTCTAATTTCTTCTCTCTCTCACCATATTCGCGATTAAAACTCTCTGAACTTTTCTCTCAATTTCTGATCCTCAAAAGCAAACAGTTTAAAAGATTAGTCTGAATATGGCCCTCGAAGCGATGAATTCTCCAACTTCCTTCACCAAAATCGAAACGAAAGAAGATTTGATGAACGACGCCGTTTTCATTGAGCCGTGGCTTAAACGCAAACGCTCCAAACGTCAGCGTTCTCACAGCCCTTCTTCGTCTTCCTCCTCGCCGCCTCGATCTCGACCCAAATCACAGAATCAAGATCTTACAGAAGAAGAGTATCTCGCTCTTTGTCTTCTCATGCTCGCTAAAGATCAACCGTCTCAAACGCGATTTCATCAACAGTCGCAATCGTTAACGCCGCCGCCAGAATCAAAGAACCTTCCATACAAGTGTAGCGTTTGTGGAAAAGCGTTTCCTTCGTATCAGGCTTTAGGCGGTCACAAAGCAAGTCACCGTATCAAACCACCAACCGTAATCTCAACCGCCGATGATTCAACAGCTCCGACCATCTCCATCGTCGGAGAAAAACATCCGATTGCCGCCTCCGGCAAGATTCACGAGTGTTCAATCTGTCACAAAGTGTTTCCGACGGGTCAAGCACTCGGCGGTCACAAACGCTGTCACTACGAAGGCAACCTCGGCGGAGGAGGAGGAAGCAAATCAATCAGTCACAGTGGAAGCGTGTCGAGCACGGTATCGGAAGAAAGGAGCCACCGTGGATTCATTGATCTAAACCTACCGGCGTTACCAGAACTCAGCCTTCATAACAACCCAATCGTCGACGAAGAGATCTTGAGTCCGTTGACCGGTAAAAAACCGCTTTTGCTGACCGATCACAACCAAGTCATCAAGAAAGAAGATTTCTCTTTAAGAATCTAATATTCGACTATTAATTCTTGTGTAATTTTTCATTTTTCATTTTTCATTTTTTAGTTACAGTTTTTAATTTTTCTGATTTGGATTGAATATTCGTATATTGTTAGGGATTGATACAAAGATTTGATGATTGATTAAGTCAGAAATTCATTTTTACTTTGGTAACTAATCTCTTGATCAGTCCACTCTGTATAATGTTGGACACGTGGCATTATGTGTGAACACAGAGTATAAATAGTTGGGGAAACGAGAATCCTTCCATGTGGGATTCGTTGCCTTCATTAGTATTTAGCACATGTATTATTAGTTTGGTCCATAAATAACAATTTATAATTAAAAAAAGAAACTATTTTCTCTTTTTATATTCTTTGTCATACCTTCCGATATGGTTATTGGCCGTTAAAACTATAGTGTATAGCCTAGCTTGTTTTCTTTATTCGTATTAAAATCATAAATTAATTGCACATGCTTGTTACTTGTTAGCAAATGCATGCATCATTATTTAATTTTTGTTTTGAAATTGATTATATCGAATCATAAATAAAGATGTGACCACGAACCTGTGTATTGGTTCTTAGGTTTGTGCTTAAAACATTAATTAGAGCCTAACTTCTACCATCTAATTATTATAGATCTGAAAGTGGGAATTAAATAGTATATACTTAGCGTTGTTAATTTGATTTTAGGAAGTTAACTGATTTTTCCCAAGTTAACACTCTTAATTAATTTGATTATTTGATAGTGTACCAAACATATATTCGTTTTTTCTGTTTTGCTTTGATAAAATATTCAAGCTGAAGAAAGAAGACTAAACTAGAAACTGTATTGGCTCGTGTACGGTTCTACCTAATCTTAATAATCAGAACCAAACACGTTATTAAGTATAGGTCATTATTAATACGCGTCGCAAATGTAAAAGAACCACATAGGGTTTCGTTGAAATCTATGTTCTCCAACATTACTTAGTTAATTTTCACCAAAAAAGCATATTCTAATTAAGTATAAAGTGGTTGCTATTTTGGTTAGGCGGTGCCGAGATATCTTATACCAAAAGAACACTACAATACTCTTTTTATTTGATCGACATAAATAATATTTAATATAGAAATAAAGTGAACCCAAAATTGGAATAAAAGAGAGCTAGAGTTCAGAATTTACGTGAATGACAAGTACAAAAAGGCTACAAGGTAGTGATTTTAGACTTGATATAGATCAAAATATTGAAAGAACTAAACAATATTATCAATTGAATTCATTCCATTCGTGTCGTTTTGCATATAAACTGTGATGTTCTTGACGTGTTGCCAATTATAATCTTATCCAAACACATCCCCATTAAAAGGCATTTTTTTGTTCTTTTTTCTTCTATTAAAAAAATAACCGATCCTTGGTCACCAAGTCTTGGTGTCCCTGTTGGTTGTGTACTTAGAAAACAAATAAAAAGTGACGTCATTTGTCTTATTCTTTTAGCACACTATGACACAAACACGTACTAAAGACGCATTGATGCGGCACATAAAAACGACAAGAAGTCTATACACAAAAGAGAAGAAACGACACATGGGAAATAAGAAAACAGCAAGAAATCCAACTCTAAATAAGAGAGTTTGATATCTTCATCTTTATGTACATTTTTTTTCTTCATTAGAGAACAAAAGCCAAAGATCTATTAGAAGCTTTTTCTGTATACAATTAAGCTAACTTCATAGGCAAAACTAAACACCACATTCTATTCTTTTACCTCTCTCTTCTGTAAATCTCCAATGCAGGAACTTAAATAAAAAAACGTCGAATCCCAGAGTGCAGTGAAACAGATATCCCGAGAATCTCACCTTGATCCGGTTGAAAACAATAAAGGCGGTTTTGGGAATCCGAGGGAAGGCCATGGGAGTGTAAAACGTTGTTAGAAATCATTCATGTTGTGAAGTGGCGTGAATAGTCGTGTAAGCTCAGAGGAGATCAGTTTCTACAGTTGTGAAGTCAGGTTGGTTTATATCCGGCTTAGTTGTATTATGTGCGTCTTCATGCTGCAGTCCGTTACCTAGCAAGAGGCATGATTTTGAGTATAAAAACTAAGCAAGGAAGAAAATGCAAAAGTAGAAAGCAGAGAGAGCATTCAAACCTGCATTGCTGCTACTCTTGATAAGAATCCTTGACACTGTTCAAGCAAAACATTTTCTTTCGCAGTGATATTCACCATTTCCGCCATTACTGAATTCATTTCCTCCACCTATTAATGACAGCAAAAGAAAGAAAGAAAAATGCACCAATAAAAGCGGGATTAAAATCATGGTCCACAAAGCACGAAAAAGAGTACTTTTTTCATACAACCAGGTTCTAGTTTCTGACCGGAGCGAGTGTAGCAGTAACGAATACTCGAAATAATTTAGCTTTTTTAATAAGAAACACATTAGAGGACTTTTGTGATCCTAACTGGTTTTGAACATATGCACATAAGAATGGACAAAAGCGAGTTTCCACATTCTATCTTATAATAACCATTAAGATAAATGGGGCAAGGAGATAGGATCACAAGAAATTGGCTTGCATCTCTGTATTCTCATGGTAAAGAGCAATGAGAAGATAGCTTCCTTAGTCAACATTCACGTTATAATCTGAGACAAGGCATTTACCTTCGATGTCAGCGAGAAAATCGAAGACACCATAGCGTGCATGACATCAACAGTTGAACTAACAGCATGCTTGAGATCTTGAATATCAACCTAACAACACAAAAGTCATTAAAACCATTTAGAAAAAGGAATCTAATGTTCATTACCTAAGTATACAATATAAGACAAAACAACCATATCAGGGTCAGGCAAAGAGGCACTCACCAAGGCTTTTCCACTAATTGGAAGACGAAGCGTGCTCGCTTTCAAAGCTTCAGTCGCTCCTGACAAAGAATTTGAATGATCTCTGTCCATAAGAGACCATTCTTCTAGATAACCAATCTAAAATTGCCAAATACAATAATTTCGTCAGTGTCAGAAAAGGTTAGAGCAATTACAGAAAACAAGTCATAATCTCTTTTCTTTACACATGTCAAAAGTTTTGAACTTTTGAGGTAAACTGCTTTCATGTTTCTTCACGTGTTTCCTTGTCAAAGATTCAGAATGCCATGAGAAGACGATTTTGAGCAATTAATGATAGTAACTTCCACAGATGCAGAACTAAAAAAATTACCATACAGAAACAACCATCGACATTCCACATCTGTAATGGTGCAGTCATATTCTCACCTGCTCCTTCAAGATGGAAGCTAGTTTCAGTTTCTGCCTCAGCAAAAGCAACTTGATCCGTTTAAGAGTGACAGAATGGCGTAGTTCCGAGATTGATACCCATGCGTTCCAGAGGTTTTTCTGTCAAAAAAAGAAATAGTGCGTTCACCAGATTGTGTCTAGTTTACTGGACCACATCAATGACTCAACAGTTGAGTCTCAAGTATCTATAAGAATATCATATCCTAACGATAGCTAGAGTTCATAACCTTTTTCATGCTTATTCTCATCATATTTCCATCTGTGTCATCACACATTGGGCAAAAATTAGCATGCAGCACAATCCAAAATGTAGAAAGGCACAACAGTTAAATCAAACACTGTTCTACGTCCTAGAGACTTATCAGGGATCTTTTCTTACCAGAGAAGCATAAGTATGCCATGTTGGTATATTAGCAGGGCATTATCACAAAAGAAATGCACAGTTTAGAGGCTTAAACAGTTAAACATATATACTGCACCAATAGCTAAAAATAGTTTTCAAATCATGTCTTCCCTAAGTCTTATGCATTGGCTAAAAGCACATGTGATCCAAGCAGGCACAATCATATACTCACAATTATTAACATAGCAATAATTTTAAAAGAAAGAATACCTCTGCACTCAGTCTATGTACCATGAAAGTAGAGTCCGCCCTCGCATTGGCAAACCGCCATTGCAGATAACGGTTATACAGAAGCCTCAACAAGTGGGCATCCATAACGCGATCCTCCCCAATTTTTCCCCTCCTAATATCAGCAGAGAAACATAGAATTGAAGGCAAGGTGCGGTTATAAGCATTCATTTGTTCAGAAACTCCATTTCTCATTCGGGAAGGACTAGAAAGTGCCCTAGCTGGAGTTGATGTAGCTGTTGCCCAAAGCTTACTTGGTGAAGCAGGGCGAGTAGCACCCCTTATTGGAGAAGTCATACCGCGAGGAGATGATGTCAACGGACTATCACTAGAGAACTGTTTCGATTGACTGAACTTTGATGATGAGATACTACTGATTCTGGAACTTGGGCTAGAACATCGAGGTGAGCCAGGATCCTGAAACCGCCTTAACCGGCTATTAGTCTCTTGCCAGAATTTAGCAGAAGCCATAGCATTATTACGCGGCAAGCTCCTTGTTTTAGAAACCTCACCATTGACACCAGAACCACATTCCTGCGCACCATTAGTGCTACCAGATGAAACACTATCAGTATCAGATGCAGTAAAGTCACACGAAACACTAGAAGCCAATCTTGGATGCGTGCTTGGTCTTATCTTGCTCTCATCTCTCATTTCCAAAATTCCATCACATCCTCCTAAATCTAAATTCAATCTCACATCAACAGAAACCCTAGAACTCTGAGAATGCTGCAGAATTGACCTTCCCACAAAGCCAGATCCAAGCTTCCCACTACCATCACTGTCACAATTCACGCTTCTAGAAAGCGAATTCGGCACAACAGAGTCAGAAGTTCCCCTCCGAGAAGCACCTGGCCACAGTTGCTGATCCACCGGCTTAGAATTCTCCCTATGATCTCGAACCGGTGTCGCTCTCCGCCGCTCCGGAGTAGATTTCCGGTGAGAAACCGGCGTGGTAGTCTCCTTTTTCTTACTAATCGGAAGAGAAAACGCCTCTCCTTGAAAAGAAACAGATAAACTCCTAGTAGAAGTGATAAGCATCTTCGTGGCCGCCGACATTTCCGTTCTGGTGTCAGAAACTGCCGACGGACGACGACGGTCCACCGATTGAGACCGTTTGGGCAACGAGGAAGGCGTCTTAACCAAATTAGAAGCAGAATTCGTCGTGCGAGAGAGCAAAGGGGAAGGATATCGCTTACTTGACCTCAGTATCGAAGACGAAGAAGAAGAGGAAGTAGATGTAGCAATGGTGGTGGACGTGGGATGTGAAGGAGAAGGAGATAAGTAGCGCGAGGGGACATTTTTAGCAGCTCTAGGTCTTCGTTGTAGTCCGCCATTGTTAGCTGTGAGTTGAGGTTTGTCTTGCCGATCTCGAGGTGGATTCTTAGAGTCGGTGGTGGAGATAGCCGCTGCTTGAGGAATCGCAGCCACCATTCTCTACGAGAAATCACTGGGTGCTTCGTCTTCTTCTTCTTCGCCTTGGTCTTCGAGATCTTCACAGTGCATTACAGAGATTTGATTTGTCAGTTTCTTCTCCTCACTCTCTACCTTAGAGAAAATAAATAAATTCTCAGAAATCAAATGTGATTTTGTTTTCACAAAGGATTTTGCATATTTTTCTTTGCTTCAGAGCGAAGAGAGATGTGAGAATTGGAGAAAGGTGGGGTTTCTGGATTTGGGGTTTTCTGAGAAACTTTAGTTATGATTTTCGCTTTTTCGGAGGTTTGATGAACTTTTGCATTCTGTTTTAATTGGCTAATTAAACTGAATGTTAAATTTACCTAATTCGTTTGCTTTTTAGCCAATTTAAACAAATCCGAAAATAACTACATTAATGATGATGTGGTGTGACTAAAGCTCTTAACAACAAAATTATAAGCTTTCGTTATTAAAATACAAATTTACGAATTTCAAAATCAGAATTTTGAAAGACTGGTACTTGTATTTGGTGATTTCTACTAAACTTATCGCTGTGCTGGTATACTTTTAGTGAACAAAATCCATAAATTTTAGTATATATGACAATGTGGATTTTTAGCATTTAAATGCAAAATACCTAGTTGATCAACAAACAATGCAGGCGCATTTGCAGTAGAATGCGAAACGATTAGGCCCTAGTGTTTATCTTTTACAAAATTCCGATGAAATTTGGTCGGGTCCGATCATATAACAAAACGTCGCACTGATGTGTATTTTTGTAAACCACTACGATATCTTTAGTTATACAAACTCACATTTTATTTGACCCCTAAAATATTCACTCATTCTACAAATTCTTCAAATCTACTGTTTATCTATATATACATTTTTGGAACACTTTTAGCAAATAAATCCTGGGGTTGAGCAGTATTTACAAAGAATGTCATTGGCATTTATTATTATTTTTACAAAATTTAAATAAAAGATATTAACCAAACAATATCTTGCCTAATTTGTTTCTAAAAATCTCTACACAATCTTTCCATATATCTTCAAAAAAATTTATAGCAAATATTTATATTAACATTTTGCATAGCAATAAAAATACTAATTTATAATAATCAAAATATTCACATAGAAAAATCAAATACACATACAGGAAAAAAAACTATATATATCATCATTTAAGCCGTTGCTTTATTTAAATTAAAAAAAAAAACATAAAAACTTGAAATCATATACTTTATATGATAAATTTAAAATATATATTAGTAATATAAATTTAAAATCGTTCAAAGAACGGTATACTACGGGTGAGATCCTAAAATTATTAGATTTTATAACAATAATAATTTATTTTCTTGGATTTTATAATATTAATAATGTAGCTAACGAGATAATATAGACGGGTTTATATGGGATGACGGGTTTGGGTCGATATTAATAAATAACGGTATATCACGGATGAAATCCTAAAATTAACAATCAAAATACAATTATACAATCTTAAACACAAAACAAAAGAAACAATATTAACAAAACAAATCTAACTTAAATTTAAAATTTTTAGTTATAAAAAAACCGACCTACGGTATACTGCAGAGTAAAATATTCAAAATTTTAAAATCCACCATACATCGTTACTTAAAAAAAATGTATGTTTTCGTATCTATACTTCAAAAATTGATAGATAGCTAGATATCTACATTTAAAAATACAAATTAATATGATATATCTTCAGTTAATCTTTAAAAAAATAACATTACATTTTTTGAAAAAATATAGCCCCGCGGTATACCGCGGGTTAAATTCTAGTTATTTACAAGCACAGATCAAAAACCTTTGATCACTGATTCTATATTTTCTAGGTTCCTTTGAAAGACATTTTAAGAATGTTCTAAATCAAAACTTCTTCACCGTTTGTTTTGTTTTTTTGTTTAGCTTGGCAAAATTATCATGGAATATGAGAAATTATCAACATCACACCCACACAAGAAGAAACCCCAAGTTCTTGTTCATAAACGAGATCAGGTATATATAATCAAGCTCCCAAGGAAAATGAAAAAACCCAGTAAGCTCTAGTGGTCCATAAATACTTTGTTCAAGTCTTCAATACAACAAAGCTTTTGAGTGGTATAGAAAACAGATTCATAATTGACTAGTCTGTTTCCAAAAAAAAAAAAAAAAAGACAAGAGAGCAAATGAAGATGATGTATAAAACAAATAAAGTATTGATAACATGACTGGTTGATTAATAATCTCCTTTCTTCCTTTTGGCCAATAGGCGATAATACTTGGCCTTGATTGATTTGCAATAAACTTATTGGAACATAAGAGCACACGAGTGGGCGACCATACGGCAGATCTTTGAGATTCACAGCTCTTCCAAAACCCACTTTTCTCAAATATCCATCCTTTCCAATGATATAAGCTGTGATCACAATGATATAAACATGTTGACCTCCAAATGTATCACAGTGTGAAGTGTTTTTATTTGGGTAACGAAAATGTTGAAAATGTTTTTTTTTGGTCGAAACAGCAAAATTAGTTCTGCTTTTCTAGTAAGAATAGATCAAAAGGAAACGACAAAAGAGAAGAAGAAAACCGAGTAAAAGGATGAAATAAAGATGACTTAAGATATACATAAAGAGTGTCCTTCTTTCCTTTGTCACTATAGTAGTACTAGACTGGTTGATTTGCACTAAACTTGGAACATAAGAGCACCAACGTGGGCCACAATACGGAATAGTCACAGCTTCTCCGAGATCCACTTTTTTCATGTATCCATTCTCTCCAAATATGTAAGCTTTATTCTTTCTGGATTCAATTCCGCGGCTTTCGAAAACCACTGCGAGTTTCTTCTCTTGGTCAATGAAAAAACTCCCAACATCAATCTCCAACTTCAAATCAGTATTATCAACTTTTAAGAAGGGTATCCACGAAACCACATTGGGCTCAATCTTAGTTGTCATCCATATCTCTATCTCAGATGTATTAAAAGATTCAAATAACACCGCAAGTTGCTCTTCTCTAACAGAAGATAGACCCACAAAATCATGTGAAACATCATAGTAAAATGGAAGAGGAAGATGCGGTCCAAATCTCTCTCTTGTAAAATCAAAACAGAGTAGAAAATCTTCACTCACTTTTGACCATTCCCATTTTTTTCTCCCTGTGGTAACGAAGTAAGTATTTCCCTTTAATGACACGCCATGTCTGTAAAACTGTATATCCCAGTCGGGAAGGATATCAAGAACTCTCCATGAATTAGATTTAAAATCATAAATTTCATATCGAATAATACTACTTTTTCCGCTATAGAGATAATCATACAAAGCCCTCAAGATTTTGTGGTTACGATTCTTGTTGTCGTCATATCCGAGAGCATACTTGACGCCTGTCATGTCAGCCTTTATGGGCTTGATCCACCTCGTTTGACCCAAATACGGGTTCCAAACCACGATCTCAGTATTTACACTTGTAATGCATAACAATAAGCCATCGCAATTAACAATTTTAGATATCTTAACTTGGTAAATGAAATTACATACTGGCTTTATAGATGAGTCAACGAATTCTTCACCCTTGAGGATTCCCTGGAAATTGAATCTTAATGAACAAACCCTGTTATCCTTCCTCATGAACCCCATAAATTGCTGCCTTTCTTTTGCGTTACATAAAATTTGCTCTTTGGATAAATTGTTCCATGTTTTGCAAGTAGATCGCACTGCCCTAAGGCATGTCAATGGAACCCTGGATAAAATCTCCTCTAACAAATCATGTGGAAGATCGGACATCATCGTCATTGTTTTCAAATAGAGATTTAGGGTTTTAAACAGTTGTTAAAAAAAAAAAAAAAACAAGTTCTCTGCAAAACCTCTTTTAAACTTAAAGAGGAAATGAAAAAAGTAAAATAAAAAACTTCCATTAATTTATGCGAACCAGGATAAAGAAAATTTCCAATTATCCCATTGAACATACCATTTCCAAATTTGCATTGATTAACGTCTATCACCATTAACATCGTGACCAGATTTCAAAACCATAAACATATCCGGAAACTCTCTCAGACAAGACAAGATTCTAAAACAACCACAATTTCACTAACTGATATGTTTAAAAGTTAAATCCACGACACGAAATCAGGATGTTTGCCCTTAAACTAAAGAACATATATGCTATGTGTATGTACTTTTATACTGGATTTGGGACACTGTAACCCGCTGGTGAGTCTTTTTTCTTTTTGCCCTCGGATTTTGTTATATAGGTTCCTTTGAAAGACAAATATTTTTTTTCTTGTATTATTTGTTCTGTTTTTTGTTTTTATGGCTTGGCAAGTATAATGAAATTCTCAACATCACAACTGCATGGAGAAAGTCCAGAAGGAGAAACTCCAAGTGGGTTTAAGTTCTCCAATGAAAGCTGCGATGCATTTGGAGGTAAACATGTTTTTATAATCGTCCATAAAAAACACGGCGAGTGTCTTCTCTTGGTCAATGAAGAAACTCCTAACCATAGCATGAAATTTAAAATCAGTAACATCAACTTTTAAGAAGTAGCTCCAAGACACTGCATTGGGCTCAATCTTAGTTGTCACCCATATCTCCATCTTAGATGTATCTCTAGGTTCGTATAGCACTGCAAGTTGCTCTTCTCTGACAGAAGATATAGCCACACGATCACCGTGAGATGGCAGAGGAAGATGCGGTCCAAATTTCTCACTTGTAAAATCAAAACATAGTAAACAATATTTAATCCCCATTACCTCTTCCCCTATTTTACTTCCTATAGCAACAAAGTAAGTATTTCCTTTCAACGACACGGTGGGTGCATAAGACAATGTATGCCCGTGGGGAGCGACATCAATATTCCTCCATGAGTTAGACATAAAATCGTAAATTTCGTACCCGTTACATATTAACTTGCATGCATAAGAGTCATAATCATTAAAGATCCTCAGAATTTTGTGGTTACGGTTCTTGCTGTGGTCGTATCCGAGAGCATACATGTCTAATAGGTGGTAAGTGTTACTGGGTTCGATCTTCCTAATTTGACCCAAATACGGGTTCCAAACCATGAGCCCAGTGTTGTGCCTTATGACGCATAACAATAACCCCTCACTATGAATAACATTAGATATCTCAACTTGATCAAGTAAATTACCAATCTTCTTTATTGATGGAACAACAAATTTGTCAACGTCTTCGTTGAGATTGAACCTCATTGAACATACCTTGAATTTCTTCATCATGATGAACCCCAGAAACTGATGCTTTGGTTCTGCTTTACATAACACCCGATCTTTGGATAAAGAATTCCATCGTTTGCAAGTGGATCTCACTGCTCCTAGAGAAGGTATAGGAACCCTAAAGAGTATCTCCTCTATCAAATCCTGCGAAAGATCGGACATCATCGTCATTGTTGTCAAATATAAATTAGGGTTTTAATTTAACTGTCACGCTTGCCCTCCACTCTTATAAAATGCGCACAAGGCACGATATAATTTATAATACTCGTCAAAAAAAATCTGGAAAAATATTATTATTGAACCAATGAAAACATGACACATCTTCTTGAGGAACTAATCATTACAAGCCACGTCATCTTAAAAGCCCACTAAAATTCTTGCATTAATAGTTTGGAGGCCTCTTCAGCCTCTACCATCTCTTGTAACCAAAAGGGCTTTATAGAACTTAGGAGTTGTGATTGAATCACAAGTAGAAAAACAAAGAGTAAATGGAACTCCTCGCGAGCTCAAAAGAGTAAATAAAGAGTAAACAATTAGGATTTTACCAACTGATCTGTTTGAAACCATGAACCCTAGTGATTTCACCGTTGAACTTGAGTCGAAGCTTCACTTCCTCTCGCAACCATCGATGAATCCAAGTAAACAATGCTTTGATAATAGTGACTCAACTTGTGTGTTTCCACAACGGGTAGTTGCGATCCGTAAGCTCCAAGGTAACAAACCTCGAAACATTGATGTAGGTGGGAAAATAAAATAAACTACATTGCTCCCTCCACTGAGCTAGCTCTGACTTTATCTGAGTAGTATCAGACACAGGAGAAGAACGAGGGCTGAAAAATATACAGAACAGAGAGGAGAGGAAGAACTTTTCGGAAGGTTTCAGATTACTTCTTTTTTAAAGCTCTTTCAATGGTGTTCATACAACTTTTATGATCAAACTCCTAAGATGTTACCATTTGTCCGATCAAACCACATACAAATGGGAAAGTTGTTGACCAAAAAACATCAATGAAATTATCCTAGTGAAGAAATTCAGTAGAGCTATATCATAATGTCACATAAAGCTTCCTCTATGAAAGCACACCAAATAACCAAATCAGTTAATTAAACTCCCAAGGAACATGAAATCCGTAAATACTAAAGTTCAGTTTCTAATCAGCAAAACAAAAATGAATGAAAAGGTATTGTAAACTATATAAGAGACTAATAATCTCCCCCTATTCTTTTCCCTCGTGGAGGTATTAGACCTTACTGGATTTTCACCGAACTTGGAACATAAGAGCACATAAGCATCCAGAGTTCAGAGTCTCTGAGATCCACTTCTCCCTGGTATCCATCCTCTCCAACCATGTAAGGTTTGTAGTTGGTCCACGTTTTTCTATCTATATCAAAAATCACTGCTACTTTCTTCTTCTCGTCGACCAAGAAACTCCTACATGGAGACCGAAATCTTTCAGGGTATAGTTGCATATCAACTTTTAAGAAGTTTCTCCATGACACTGTATTGGCATCAATCCTAGTTGTAATCCATATTTCCATATCACATCCATCACATTTCTTGAATAACACTGCAAGCTTCTCTTCTCGAAGAGTAGATAGAATTACAGAATCATCAAGACAAGAGTGAAATGGCAGAGGAAGACGCGGTCCAAATCTCTCTCTTGTAAAATCAAAACAGCGTAAAAATTCTCCCTGTTGATCCACTTTAAATCTTTCATGAGCAATAAAGTAAGTGTTCCCCTTCAAGGAAACACTCCGACGATGTATTTTCCAGTGGGTAGTGACATCAAGAACCGTCCATGAGTTAGACTTAAAATCAAAGATTTCATACTCAACGTAGTCACTCCAATAGTAAAACCTCAAGACTTTGACCTTTTGGTTGTTATTGATATCGTATCCAATAGCAAACCTGTCTAATGTATGGAAAGTGTTGCTTTTGGGTTGGATCCACCTGTTTTGTCCGGAATACGGGTTCCAAACCACGAGCCTCGAGTAATCCTTAGTGACGCATAACAATAAACCATCGCAATGAAGCACTTCAAATATCTCGACTTGATTAAGTTTACCTAATTCCTTTATAGATGTATCTACCAAGTATTTGTGGTTATGGACTCCATGGAGATTGACGCTCATTAAGTGAGCCCTACAACCACGGATCATGATCAGCATAATCTCTTTGGACGCTGGACCAAGGTGCTTTGTATAGTTCTGATCTTTGGATAAAACGTTCCATCGTTTGCACGTGGATCTCACTGCCCTTTGAGAAGTTATTGGAACCCTAGAGTGTATCTCCTCTACCAAATCACGCGAAAGATTGGACATCGTCGTCATTGTTTCAAGTAGAAAACACGTTTAGTTAGGTCAGAATTATATGTGATAGAGAATCTTCGGCTTCAAAATATTCTTTTCCAGTGTTGTTTCTAACTTTATCGTAATTTGTTTTTTTTAAATCGCAAAGATAAATACGAGGGTTTCTAATCCTAACGAATTTTTTGATACGTTTAAACAAAATAATCAGGAAAATTGTTACTGCTAAATTAGTTAAATAATGGAAGTCTCGAGTCAGTCTTCCTTAAGCAAAAAGTTATCTGGAAGAGGGATTTGGCTTTAACAAGAAATGTATGCAAAGCAGCAAAAGCTAAGAAATGTAAGAGGGATTTGGCTTTAACAGAAGAATTACAAGAGGACATGCATGAAGAGGATTAGAGGATAGATGCAATTTTCAAGATCACAATTACAAATACGAGATTCTGGAGAAGAACCATAAAAACTCAAAAAAGTTCATTGATCCAATAAATAAAATATTCAAGTTTAGTTTATGATCAGCAAAACCTGTATATATACTAAATATAAAATAATGACCAGTATTGTTCAAAAGGACATGAGAACAATTGACGAAAGAAAAGGTATTTAATTTGTAAACTATAGAACTAGACTATAATCACCTTCTTTCTTTTTGCCTCATGCAGAGGTATTTGTTCTGGACCTTACTGAATTTGCATTGAACTTGGAACATAAGAGCACATACTACGTATCACATGTCTAGATTCTCCGAGATCAACTTCTCTGTAGTATCCATCCTCTTTAATAATGTAAGCTTTGTAGTTGGGCCTCTTTTCTCTGTCTATATCAAAAATCACTACTACTTTCTTCTTCTCGTCCACGAAGAAACTTTGTTCAAATCCATTTCTTCTTCCACTAAAAACTATTACCCTATCAAGTTTTAAGAAGTAGCTCCACGACACTGCATTGGGCTCAATTATTGTTGTAATCCATATCTTCGTCTCATATGTATCACACCTCTTAAATAACACTGCAAGCTTCTCTTCTCGAACAGTAGATAGAATTACAGAATCATGGTCACCAATGTGAAATGGCAAGGGAAGGCGCCCTCCAAATCTCTCTCTTGTAAAATCGAAACAGAATAAACTTTTTTCATATACCTCTTCCTGTCCTTCGAGTTTTCCCACAGCAGTAAAGTAACTATTTCCCTTCAAGGACACACTCCGACCAGGAAATATTTTCCAGTTAGTAGTGACATCAAGAACCCTCCATAGATTAGACTTAAAATCGTAGATTTGGTACTCATTGTCGTCAAACCAATGCGAAACCCTCAAGATTTTGTGGTTGTTGTTGCTGTCGTATCCGATAGAAAACCTGTCTAATATATGGAAATATTTGCTTTTGGGTTGGATCCACCTGTTTTGTCCGGAATACGGGTTCAAAACCACAAGCCTCGAGTAACGTAATTTCTAGTGACGCATAACAATAAGCCATCGCAATGAAACACTTTAGATATCTCGGTTTGATTAAGTTTACCTATTTTCCTTGGCTGCTTTACCACAATGTTTCTTTGCAAAGCTCTGATCTTTAGATAACATATTCCATCGTTTGCAAGTAGATCTGACTGCTCCTAGAGAAGTTATAGGAACCCTACACAGTATTTCCTCTTCCTAATCCCGAGAAAGATCGGACATGGTAGTCATTATTGTTCAAGCAAGAATTAGGGATTTTAACTTTCAGGCTTGCCCACTACTCTCTTTTTTTTTCGATAAGTTAGGTTACCTACCATATATGTGTCACAAATAAACAATTTCTTTTTCTAATGTGATTTTTTAAAATTTCTCGTAATTTGTTTTTTAATATTACGAAGATAATACGTGGTTTACTAATTTTAGGCTTTCGACCTAAAATTATAACTATGTTTTTTAAACAAAATTACTAGCTACTAAAGGCTTTCTTTCTTTTAAGTTTTATGCAACTGAAACAGCATGCTTATCATTTTCAAGTACCTTATCATCTAAACTGTTGCTACTTAATTCCGTATCTGAAACTAAACTCATTCTTGCTCTTTTTAATTTAACGCTTGTTATGTATCACTTAGCAGGCTAATAGAGTTATCAGCAGTCTTCCTTCCACTAGTTCTTTTCTAACCAAACGATTAAAATCCATGAGAAATCTCTAAAGGAAGACGAAGAAGATGATGAAATAAGTTATTTCAAATAACTAGTAGTGGAAGAAGAAGAAGATGTATGCCTTCTCCCCTGTTGTCTCTGCTTTCGACAATCTTTAATAGATACCTTTTTAATTGAAAATTTGAAATCAAATGAGAATGGATTAGTTTGAGACTTAAACTCTCTTCACCTATAAAGCATAGTTTCGCTCCAAACCTAAAATGCATCATTTGAATGATGTGGCCAACAACAAGAAACAATTATTTCGAGAATCAAGTTTTTATGTTTATCAACTAAATCAGTAATTGACAAGTCTGTTAATTTAAATCAACACGACTAAAAAATGAAAAGCCATTGAGTAAATGAATGAACAGGAAATGCAAGAAACAAATAACACCCTTGTGGAGGTAATACTCGACATTACTGGATCTGCACACAACTTGGAACATAAGACCATATAGATGGAAAAAACTTAGATTCTCCGAGATCCACTTCTTTGCAGTATCCATCCTCTCCAATCATGTAAGCCGTGTTGTTGGTGATATTTTCTCCGTGTACACTACGAATCACTACTACTTTCTCTTCCTTGCCAACGAAGAAACTGCCACATAATAAATCAAACTTAAAATCAAGTTTTAACAAGTTGCTCCACGACACTGTATTGGGCTCAATCTTTGTTGTAATCCAAATCTTCGTCTCATATGCACCACACCTTTTAAATAACACTGCAAGCTGCTCTTCTCGAACAGTAGATAGAATTACCAAATTTCCAATAGAATAGTGGAATGGAAGAGGAAGAAGCGGTCCAAATCTCTCACTTGTAAAATCAAAACAGTGTAAATTTTTTTCCGTCTCTACTTTTTCCACTTCCCTTTTTTTCTGAGCAATAAAGTAAGTGTTTCCCTTCAAGGAGACACCCCGACCGCAATATTGCGAGATATCCCAATTGGTAGTTGTATGAGGGACACTCCATGAATTAGACATAAAATTGTAGATTTCATACTCAATGTAGCCAAACCTTATGAAGAACCTCAAAATTTTGTGGTTGTTGTTATTGTTATCGTAGCCCATACAATAACGATCAAATTTGCAGTTTGTTGATGGGTTGGATCCACCTGGTTTGTTCCAAATACGGGTTCCATACCACGAGCCTAGTATTGTCCTCATTGGTGATGCATAACAATAAGCCATCACAATGAAACACTTCATATATCTCGACTTGATTAAGTTCACCTATTTGCTTTATAAATGGATCTACCAGATCTTTATTGTCTAGGATTCCATGGAGATTGACGCTCATTAAACAAGCCCTAAAATCATTCATCATGATTACCAGAAACGCGTTGGTTCCTTTACCACCATACTTCTTTGAAAAGCTCGGATCTTTGATTATATCGTTCCATTGTTTGCAAGTAGATTTCACTGCTCTTAGAGATGTTATTGGAACCCTAGAGAGAATCTCCTCTAGCAAATCCTGCGAGATATCGTACATCATAGTCATTGTTATCAAATACTTAGATTAGGGTTTTTTAGAAACTAGGGTTTTCTAAGTTTCACGCTTGCCCACTTTTATAAAATATATAGAAAAATACCGTAACATTTTCAACTTCACTTTGCTAAATTTTACCGATATAAGAAATAGAAAAAAGGAAACATTGTTGCTACAATATTTAGTAAAATGGAAAATTCATTTCCAAGACAGAGCAAGCACATCAACAAGTTGTTTTTCTTTTTCATTCCAAGTTCTAACACTTATATTGTACAAAACCTCTAACACCTAAGAGGTTAATATAGTTTTCCAGCAGTATACTGCTACTACTTTCTTTCTAACTAAATCTCTTTACATAATTGACTATTATTGTTCAAAGGACAATGACAAAAGAAAAAGAAAAACAGAGTAGGTGAATGAAAAGGGAGATGATGCAAGAAATTATCAAAGGACAGATTATTGATCTCCTTGTTTCCTTTTGGCCCATAGGCGATATAGTACTACGTAGTGGCGGACCCAGAAATAAATTTTACCGGGGTCAAATTTTTTTAAAAAATAGTATAATATAATTAATTTTATTATAATATTATACAAACACTAAAAACAATCATTTTCATAAGCTGTTAAAAATGGTATATAAATTGTTGTGATTTTTTAAGGAAAAAAATATATATAAGAAAAAAAAAGACATGTATTTAAGGTTAAATGGGGGAAAAAGGAGTAAAAGTGTTGTGATGGTGGTTTGAACTCAGGTTTGGGGGGGTCAAAACCCTAGGATATTGCCAATTGTACTGTTGTTGTTTAATGGTTTTACATACAAAGTACTTTATTTCATAATTTAACCTGGGTCAAGTGACCCACCATCCTCCTTGGTGGGTCCGCCCCTGTCAACGTACAACCACCTTTTGCAACAGCAAGAGAGAACATTGGACGATGTAATTCATGTGTCTGGTCGGCTAGACCGGACGGTCTTCTTGGAGCCAGTGAGTCTGCTAAACCGGAAATGTATTTCAAGTGGCCATAAAAAATAATAACTTCGTAGACTAATGATATTTGTTTATCTTATAAATAAGGGAAGCAAAAGTTGACGAAGTCGTAGTGGTGGAGCCATGTGGCGTCTTTACTTACAAAACTAATGATATTTTTGATCAAACGTCACATCCTACCTTTGAATCTGAGATGTTAACTTGTTCAGCTTAATCTTTCCAATCAATTTCATCTCCTTTCTCTGCATCAAGTTTTAGGGTTCATCAGAGGAAGAGAGAGAGATTCAGAGATCCATTGTACCAAGCCCACATCGATTACAGGTTCTCTTGAACAGAACTCATTGATTAATTTGATTCTCTGTTTTGCAATTCCTCTGACTTTTGAACAGAGATTTTTAAAGTCTCTAACTTTTTGATGTTTTCTTATGGAAAGGATTGATTTTTATTGAATCCATCCAAAATCTCTGCTGAAAAGTATCTTTTTGTTTGTTTCCGACAGAATCACCGAGAGCTCTGTCTCTCTCTCTCTCTGAGTCGGTGGTATTTGTTTGATGGGTGAAGAGACAATCGTGAACGATGAAAACAGCTCTGAGACAACTAAACCAAGTCCAAAACTGACACTATTGCCTCTAGTATTTCTCATCTTCTATGAAGTTTCTGGTGGACCTTTTGGTGTGGAGGATTCTGTGAAATCAGGTGGTGGTCCTCTCTTAGCCCTTTTAGGTTTCTTGATTTTCCCTCTCATTTGGAGTATACCCGAAGCTCTGGTCACAGCAGAGCTTGCCACAAGCTTCCCTGAGAATGGTGGCTACGTGGTTTGGATCTCTTCAGCTTTTGGTCCGTTTTGGGGATTCCAAGAAGGGTTTTGGAAATGGTTTAGTGGTGTTATGGACAATGCTTTGTACCCTGTATTGTTTCTTGATTACTTGAAACATTCGTTCCCAGTTTTGAATCATGTAGCTGCTCGTGTTCCTGCTCTGTTGGGAATCACATTCTCACTGACGTATTTGAACTATAGAGGATTGCATATTGTTGGTTTTTCAGCTGTTGTGCTTGCGGTTTTCTCGCTCTGTCCTTTCGTTGTTATGGCTTTGCTTGCGGTTCCTCGAATCAGGCCTAAGCGTTGGTTGTTTGTGGATACTCAGAAGATTAATTGGAGAGGGTACTTCAATACCATGTTTTGGAATTTGAACTATTGGGACAAGGCTAGTACTCTTGCAGGAGAAGTTGACAGACCTGGGAAGACGTTTCCAAAAGCTTTGTTTGGAGCGGTTTTGTTGGTCATGGGGTCCTATTTGATTCCGCTCATGGCAGGGACTGGAGCTTTAAGCTCATCCTCTTCTGGAGAGTGGAGTGATGGGTATTTTGCTGAGGTTGGAATGCTTATTGGAGGTGTTTGGCTCAAGGGATGGATACAAGCTGCTGCTGCAATGTCAAATCTTGGATTGTTTGAAGCCGAGATGAGTAGTGATGCATTTCAGCTTCTCGGTATGAGTGAGATCGGGATGCTCCCTGCATTTTTTGCTCAGAGGTCAGTTAGTTAGTCCCCCAAGAGTGTGTTTTTGGTTATGCCCTTGTAAAAATTGGTTTAACATTGTTTGTGTTTGCAGGTCGAAGTATGGGACACCAACAATCAGTATTCTGTGCTCAGCTACAGGAGTCATATTCCTGTCATGGATGAGCTTTCAAGAGATCATAGAGTTTCTGAATTTCTTGTACGCATTAGGAATGCTTCTTGAATTCGCAGCTTTTGTCAAACTAAGGATCAAGAAACCGGATCTTCACCGACCTTATAGAGTTCCCTTAAACACCTTTGGAGTTGCAATGCTGTGCCTGCCTCCTTCTTTGCTTGTCATTCTTGTGATGGTTTTGGCCGCCCCAAAGACATTTCTGATCAGCGGTGTGATCATAGTTCTCGGATTCTGCTTGTACCCATTCTTAACACTCGTTAAGGAGAAGCAGTGGGCGACATTTATCCTGGAGGAAACAAGACCAGTTTCAGGAGTTCCATCAGAGTCACAGTTGGATGAAGAACATGGAGATGAGTCTGCTGCTAGTCTTCTCCCATGATCTCCACCTGCAAAAGAAAAACCAACAAAAGTCTGTGATTATTGCACAAGTCTTTAAAGGCGCATGGTAAGTTTTGTACAGTTTTAAGAATGAAATTTATTTGTCTTGTTCAGCTTCCAATTATAGTACAGAAAACAGAACAAAAAAGTGTAGAAGCAGAGGAGGGTATGTATTTGAGTCAAGTGTCTAAACGACTAAACATGTATTGCTTGTGGTTATAATATGTAAAAACCTGAGTAAATTCATTCAATCTAGTTGATCTCTGCCCACATTTTCTAATTCCAATTCCTGAGTTTTAAGCACTTTTGCCATTTAGGTTTCTTGGTTCGACATCTTCTCTGCTTCTCTTTGCTTATTGGACCTTTTGGAGACATGTTTTTACCATATAATGTTTTCTTCACCTTTTGGTTACTAACTTAAGGCAAAGAATGGCTACATCACTCATTACTTGCTATTTTATGTAATGAATGTGATTCGATCGAAACATCAAGCTCACAATTACAAGAAGAA
This sequence comes from Arabidopsis arenosa, assembly GCA_905216605.1. NCBI lineage: Eukaryota > Viridiplantae > Streptophyta > Magnoliopsida > Brassicales > Brassicaceae > Arabidopsis > Arabidopsis arenosa. The sequence goes on along the minus strand of LR999453.1, from coordinate 7,941,694 downwards.
TCTAGTGTGTACATCTTGGCGTTCTTGTAGTCTTGTAGAGTCTCTTTACAAAAATTTGTCCTTATGCTAGCTCTTTTGAGAGGGAAATTGTCTTAAGAGATACAATTTTTTCCCAAAAAAAAAAAATGTTAAAGAGTATATTGTTATAAGTTTTATGATAATCGTAAAATAAAAATCATGATCAAATCATTGATGCTTTTTCGTTTCTTTAGCTTTCTTGAACCATAATTTTTTTTTTTTGGTTGAATTAAAGATAGTCTTTGCCTTTGAGAGGTTATAAATTGAAGCATAATTCTAAATTTATGTCGCATCGAAAGGAAAACGAGGATAAGGAAAAACAAAAAAGTTTGAAAAAATTCCCACCTAAGGCTGAGATGAGAGGTTCTTTAAACCAATAATAACAAAGGCATCTAATTAATGTTTCTTTCTATAGTTTGGGATTAGAAATTTTGTAGTGTTAATTTTTCTTGCAAAACTATATACACTGTATGTGAAATCCACTATTCCTTCATATTTTGTTTGGGTGTGCTCACTTTATAGACACATAGCTCTCAAAATTGTTCAAAGTCCGGAGCGGATTTGATACGTTGGATTAGAGTAAACACTACTAAAATCTCATTATAACGTATTCAGATAGAATAGTTCCTTAAAACTTAATTTGTAAACCCCACAAATTGCATGTTTTTCAGAAGGTGGGTATCTTTGATAAAGATTGGTTTATAAGTTATAACAACCAATTACGTAGCATATATAACTAATTAAGATCATGTGTTGAGTGTTTGTTCACAACTTTTTACTAAAATATACAAAAGAAAGGATTAGTTGAATTGAATTTGTCTGTCGTAAAACAGCTTCACCTTTTTTAAAACTAATTTCTTCCATTGGATTTCCCATTTTTCCTTATGAAGCTGCACAATGTGCATCACGGAATATATTCTAAGATTTCTATCAAAAAAGGTGTAACCAAATTAAGTAATAAGTACTCTATATTTTAGTTATTTAAACACATGCATATGTTCACAAATTTGTAAAAAGTCCCATGCTGAAACTTTTGGAAAGTAAATAAGAAAAAAGTAAAAAAAAAGGAACCACCACCTATGCGATACCATTTTACACTACAAAAATTTATGAATAGCATTTTAAGACATTTCTAAAACGACATTTTATAAATACTAACATATGTAATGTAATAGCATAACCCTCATGATCATGCATGCACCACTACGACTTGATTGATTGTTAGAGTTTTCTAACTCTTTTGAAGTCTGGGTTATTTCCTTTATCTCTTAGCTAGTTTTGATTTTCTTTAATTGTAGAAGCTTTACATCTACAACTATACAAGTGATGTTGAAATATATATACTTCTTCCAATATTATCACCATCCGGTATCATAATCGGATTAAATTCGGAGTTTCTTTAGAACCAATGGCACTCATTAATCGACATTAATTTATTTAAATAAACAACAACACTTTTAATTGTACTTTGATATTCTTGAAGACTTTTTACGTTCAATTCTCTAACTTTTTCTTATCTTTATATTTTAACACCAAAATTCATTTTTATAAACGGGTCTAACTATTCACAAATGCCATAGACGAACACCATGGATAATTCAAAAAGAAACATTGAAATTTACATACAAATTTATCCATAATCTGCAATAATTAATACCATGCATATCCTAATTATGTCGAGTCTCTTAATACATTGATCACGTTATAAATTCTTTCAAACTAACAAGTAACAACTTTTAAGCCAAAAAAAAAAAAAACAAGTAACAACTGCTGAATTACTTTTTAATTAGTGTCCTCTTCTCTTATTCCTCCACTCTCGAGATTCTCTACCCGTACCGTTTATGGAGTTTATATATAGAATAGACCAAAGAGATGTCAGAACACAAGATCAAGTTTAGAGACTGATAGAAATATACTCGTACTAATATCAATAAATACTCTGATTCCATATTTACATAATAAAGTATTAAAAATAAAATCTGAGTTCGTGGGTCTATACATAGTTGATGGGAAGAACTGAGATCGCCAAAGCACCAAAGCTGCTGTTAAGGTCAAAACCATAACTTTCTCATCTTTCTTCTTTTATTTTCTCTAATCAAATGCTATTAGCCACAAAACACATCATAAAAGGTGGAGAGAACCCACATAAATCATCATGTTAATTGCTTTATATATATATATATATGATTTCTCTTCATATATTTCAATTTTATAAATTTCACCTTATCAAAAAACACAAAAGTATCATTTGTCAAAATCTAGCTAAAGAAAATTCATAAAATAGTTTCTTAGTTAGCAAATATTTTTTCTATAATTTTGATACTATATAACTAGCTATAAAATGTGTGATCCATAAGTAGAATATAGAAAATGGAGGTTTTTTAACATATACAATTATACAAAGGTAAGTATATATAATTTTGTAATAATGATGGTTTAGGAGTTGGAAGCAATTTCAAGGGCGAGCAGGGATAAGCAGCAAAGCTGCAAAACCAAACCCGATGATGGTCAACTACTTTGAAGATATTTCCGAACATAATCTCAGCTGCGGCGGCGAAGAGGAGAGCTGGGTCCCACACCCCCGCACCGGAATATTCTTTCCGCCGGGACAAGAGTCGGTGATGGAAGATGTCCCTAACGGTGCTGCCTCCTTCGACATGACGTTTTGGCTTAGGAACGTTGACGGTGTTGATAAACCTGATCCTGATCTTCATCATCTTCCTTATTAATTAGAAACAAAATTAATATGTTATTACTAATCTTATGATTGAGTCATTGAGAGATGAAAACGTCATGAGGGTACTATATACTACATGTAACTATATTAAATAATCTCAAGGAAATGAGAAATGGTATACGTAACAAGTACAACAACGTTTCATTAATTATGATCGTTTTCGTATGATCTATGATGGATAAAGAGGTTCAATAGTTATTCGTTGTGACTTCACACTTGTGATTATGATCTTGTGTGTGTGCGCGATAATATACGCAGCGACTAATGTGAAAAGACTTTAACCAAAAAATAACTAATGTAAAACGAACTTTTTTTTTAGATGTGCTCTCGTAATTCAACTACATGCATGGATACAAGTGAAGTAAAATAAGATTTTTATATTTTGAATATATCAATTTTTAAAAAATAAAATATCAAAATTGTTTTAGGCAGTTAATATTTTGAAGTAAAAGAAACCCCAAATTCCTCTGCTTTTTTATTGGTACCAAAAACTGTCTCCTCGCTACTACTTTGGTTTATGAAATTTGATGACCACTCTAATGTTGCTTAGAATCTTGCTGAATCTATCAACTGCTTTGTTCTAGATCTTACGAAACAGTGTTGAAAGATTGGTCTTGATTTATTTATTTTAGCTGCATTGATTTACCTTGCTCTGCATTAGTGTTTTCTTGAGAGATTGATTTGGTGCGTATGGCCAGACTCTGTCACTCCCTTACCTTGAATCAGCCTGTGTCCTAGTTTAGAAAACTTCTAGATTTCATTGGTTTTGCTGTTACATATTTAATGGCTAAATCATTCTGGGATTTTTTTCTTCTAAAAATCATCAATTATCCGAATATTTAAATATAAGATGTATGATTATAATTCCAATACTTCTTGAGTACATAAAACCAATTGATGGACTGTTGGTTCTCATAGATAGTCATGTCTCTGGACTTTGTTATGATTATCAGCACATGCCTTTTTTTGTTTCGTTGTTTTTGTTTTTACATTTGATATCAATCCAAATATGTGTAACTCGATTTGATGGAAGCTAGATGGTCTAGAAAAAATTATCATGACCAATCTTCTCTCAGGTGACATCACTATTAGATTAATACTAGTTTTCTAGAGAAAACAAAAATTTGTATGGAATATTACTAGTTTACTACTGAATAATTCAAAGATTAATAATTCAAATATTACTATTGAATAATTCAAGAATCAATTATGGATTTGCCATTTTTTGGGATGACATTTGTGGATTTTGCCCTTTTTTGAATAGTTTATGGATTTTGTCCTTTTTCAGGCTACGGAAATATGATTTAACATGCGTTTTATTCGTTATGTTTGGGTTTAGTCGGTTGTGGTTGTTCTTAGGATTTAGTATTTTGTATAAACTACGTATTTTTACCAAAAAAAATCCGAAATACATACATTTTTAAGTGTTAGAAAATGGCATATCCGTAAGATTTTAGTAAAAATGGCAATTTCAAAAGATTTCTATGAAAAATGGCAAAATCAACAATAATCCCATAATTCAATGATATAATGCTACATCTTAGAAATATTGGCAGCGGCCTTTACTCGGATATTATGATCGATCCTTTTTAATGGTAAGATTGCTGGTATATGGTATACAATATGATAATCAAAATGTAAAATTTGTGGATTCTATGTATATTTATTTTATAGGTGGTGGGCACTCCTACCAGAAAAAATGAAGAGATAAAAAAGAGGATTGTTCAACGTTGGGGTGCCCTTAGATATGGGTAATATTACAAGTCGTCATAGAAATAAATTCAAGAACAGAACTGTCAACATTCAAAATGGCATTATTCACATCAATGAATGACTGAAACCCACCCCCTTTTCATTTCCTTTATTTCTTTTGTACCATCACATTTACCAATCTTTGCCGACAATTAGTTTCATTTTATTTTGGCGTTAAAGCTAGGTTTAGTTTTAAAGTGCCTAACAAGTTTAGAGTTATGTTTTTATGTTTATCTCACATGTTAACTTCATTATCTCAAACATTTCCCTTCATTGTTATTCGAGATATGAAAATGAAGCACAAGAAAGTGATTTACACTTTCATCTATTAACCAAATCACTTTCAACTATTGAGCTCTATCTTCGAGAAATGAGTTGTACTCCTAAACTTATAGCATGAAATTAAGTATATAGATTCATTTACAATATTAATATACCTACAAAATGTAAAGAGTACGGTTCAAACAAATTGTTTTTGTTGGGAGAGAGAGATAGAGTTAAAAAAGATAGATTCCAAAGAGTTGGTGTGTAATAGGATAAAAGACAAGAGGTGAGAGTAAAAAGCAGTCAAAAAACACAGAGTGGCTTAGTGAATAGTGACAGTGCATCAAAGCTTCTACCATGTCTCAAATCATATGCTCTCAAACCTTCCCACGTTCTTTCACATGTGCCCTTTCATTTCTTTCTTAATTCTGTAATGTTATTTTTTTATTTTATTTTTTGGTAGGGATGATGTTATTTTTTTATTATTCTATCTATAGTACATGTATCGTATTTTCCTTTGTTTTTTTCCTTAACAAAAAAAGTTTATCAATCTTGTTATAAGATCCAAGATTAGAACCGATCTTTGATATACTTGTGACAACTCCACAAAGACTAAAATATCAGTTTTCAAGCCAGATTTGAACTTGAATCTGGCAATGGCATGCAAAATACTGTTAAACCAGTTGATCTACTTATTTTTATATAACTATCAAATATTAAATGTATATTACTATCTATTCTATAGATATTAAAACAGCATGGTCTCCTTCGTCGTTGGAGGTCGTTCGTTTGTTTATTCTCTTGAAGCCTTTTGGATTTTATAATCAATTTACATGTAGGCGAATATTTCATTATTTCAAATCGATGAATTGTCACTTGACCCTTGTATTCGTGTCGCTATGGCTTACAAACAACGTATTTAATTATCATCATGTTTACTTGACTAATTTGCAAGGTTTAATAACATCGTTTTCGTAAATATCTTGACTCTTTAATAGGCAATTAATCTAATTGCAATACATGTTTTCTAATCATAAGTTAATTATGCAATGATCTCTAAGTTTGGATCTATATGGACTTTGGATCATAGTATACTATTGGTTTTTATAAAGTGTTTGATACAAAGTAACCGATACTTTTTTCAAAAAAAAAAAAAGGGGTTCAAATTCAAAACGTGAGAGTGGCAACTTTTAACCCTATTGATGTTGAAGTTGGAACAAACTTACTAATCCAAATATCTTTGTTTTTTTTTTGTCAAACCGATCCAAATATCATTTTTAACATGCACATTTATTTGAAAAATTCCTTGTTGTTCGATCACATGCTATTTGTAAATATATAGTTTAAAAAGAAAAATCATAAGAATATGAATTATGATCCAAACTTGATACTTATAAAAAAAAAAATTCCTTTCAAACCTTGTGAAATACCAATGAGAATAAAATTGTTTTTTTCGACTAGCCAATACATGCTCTGAGTCCAATAAGATTTTTTTTTGTATCGCCTCTTTTAATTTATGGTGTAATTAAAATAAACATCCCTAAATTAAAATAGTGTCCATTGTGATGGGAAACCAAGTAGCCAAAATAAAGAAATTCAACACAAACCCTACAATATAAATTTTTCTCTATAAAAAAATCAACACTTTTCAAAAAGACATTTCTCCTCATACTTTTTATCCAAAAGAGAAGAAAAAAAAGGCATATCTTATACGCGAAGGGACTGCGAATTTTGCAACATGAGGTGCCCACTACTAAAGGACAACAATCATGAATCTTATATTCAACAATCCTATTGAAAACATGAAAACGTTAATATTTAAATACTAAAATTCTGAAATATATATCCTCTTGTATAATGATTTTTATTTTATACATACACACACTAGAGAGGAGATACAAAAAAAAAGTAAAGGAGGAAAGCGAAGACAATTGTGATCTGAAAAAAAAAGTCATTAATTTTACCAAAAGCAGAAAGTTAGTCCCCCAAGCATTCAAAGAAGAGTCAAAATGGACCCTCTTCTTCTTCATTTATAAGAGCTTATCCCCACCACAATTCAATTGAATACACCCAAGGAAATATTTAGGAATTCGATGGCGGTTTAAGGAGGAGTAATAAATATCTTGCACCAAAAAAACTCAAAATATTGATGCTAACTAATTGCACAAACTATTTTCGAAAATTGTTAAAACCATGCAAATGGGATCTTGAGTGTAAATAGTCATAAATGTGGCCGTGTGTATGCGACTCTCGAGGGTCCTCTCTCTCTCTCTCTTTCATAATAAGTTGCCAAACAAGTAGGAGCTGAGTTTATCTATCCTATGTTCACATTATTATTACTATTGATTAAACCCCAAAGGCCAAATCCAAAAACAGCATTTTCAAATTATCTTGATGAATGTGAAATGTTACTACTTGTTTAATTTCTCTTTGGCCTCTTTCTTGTTTTGTTAACATTATGTTCTGCACTTTCTTCTACAAGTTGCCAAGAGGATTATTGGATTAGATCATGGCAGAAAGACCAAAGGCATTAACAAAAAAGATTGAAGATAAGAAAAGGTAAAAAAGCCAAACATATCTCCATAGATTTAGATTGAAAAAGAAAGATGGAACAATTCAAGATTCGTAGTTAGGTGGTTGATTAAAACACAAACACTTAATGCTAGAAACTATTAAGTAAAAGCAGGGCAATTCTCCTTCTCTTGCCTTCACCTTACTCAAAAATATTGAAGGTGAGAATTAAATAAATAAACCCAAACTGAAAGATAAGTAAAAACCAAATCCAAACTCCATCTCATTCTCCTGAGATTTTGAGTAAAAAGGATGATTCATTTGGGTTCTGTTTGAACCGGTGAATCATCGGTTAAGCTAACAAACCTGATTCCTAATCGATAAAGCTGCTAAAAGGGGTTAGCTTGAGTTACCGGCATATGAACACATTGCATCTGATCTCTGAGAATCATCATCGGCTAATGCTACCTTCGAGGGTTGTTTGTTGTAGTCATAAGCTCTCTTTAAGCGTTAGACATCAGTATGCCAAACCGGGCGGTGATCTTCAAAGCTACCGTTCTCCAAGGCTGCAACTTTGGCCCTGTGAGCTGCAGACAATGCGAGCGTGTTGTTCTTCCCTCTTTCCTCTTGTGGGTACTCGCAGGAATCGGTTAAAGAACCGGACTTTAGATCAGCTGGCGGTATAAAGCAATCGAGAGATAGACCAGGAACGTTAAACGCAACTTCCTCAATCGTCCAGCTTTCTTCCATCTTTGTCCTCGTGTGGCTCATCGCCACTTCCCCAAATCGGAAAAGTGTCACAACTGAATGTCCCGAGTGAGCAATCATTATCCCTTCGACCTGACGGTAATCGTCTAGGGACGAGTTGTATGTGGTCTCCCAGAAAACAGTCTCTCCACCGTTGGATTGGATCCGGGTCAAATGTGAATCCTCAATGTGAACCAAGAGTCCAGTTTTCTGACTGAAGTAGCCAAAGAGGACGTGCCTTATGATCTCAGCCGGTCCTTCGCTCCTCGCCTTTAGTGTTTCCGGGTCAGTGCATAGCTTCAAAATGAAGCAATCTTCACCATTCACCTTCTTCTCTCCTATACACTTCGCTTCCGCAAACATTGCAGCAGTTGTTCTCGGATCTAGTCCCTGAATCATCCACAAAACACAAAACACTAAGGATCTCTCGAACTACTAAAACGCCCAAAAAGTCAAGACTTAAAAGAGTTTTACCTGAAGTCCACGGCGAAGAGGCCTGACGGGTCCTTTAGCAGTATGAGATCCGAGCCAAGGAGTGTGTCGCCATACAAGCTTGCCGTTACAGCCAGCACGAACCTTACTCCCACCAACAGCAAGCTCAACATACCACATGTCTGGATTCATCTGCCAAAGAACAAAACCTCCAGTCTCAGCCTTAGATGGGTTTCGATTCCTAACAGTTCTTGTAGCGGTTTCAAGCTCAGAAGTAATCATCTTGAGCTTCCCCATCGCATAAGCGTTTTTAATGGAGTTTTGTAGCTTCTGACCACCGGAAGCTGCAGTGAACTGTTGAAGAATATACTGAGCAGATGATGTTTCCTGTAACAAACAGTAAGAAAAAAGTAAAGTCTCAATAACTAAAGTCTTCAAATAAGGCTGAGAAGAAGAAACCAAAGAAGAAAAATCAAAACTTTTGTTTAATACTCTCTCAGTAACTAAACTAAGTTTCAATATTCTCCAATCGTTAGTAAGAAAAATCAAATCCCACCAAAGAATATGACATCAATTTCCACCAACCAACGACCAATGAAAAACATTCTCAAGAAAATAAAATCCGATTAATAAAACCAACCACCACTAAAAAAGATTTCAAATGCAAATCTGAAAAAGCTTTCTAAACCAAATCCCTTGAAAATGGTGAAAAATCTGAACTTTAAAAGGAAGAAGAAGACAGAGAGAGAGAGAGACAGAGAGAGAGTGAGACTAACGATTGGAGTGTTTTTGATACTAAGATGAGGCAAAGGATCAGAGGAAGAGACATGAATAGGAGCAAGAGGAGCTCCCATTACTCCAAGAAGAAGTCTCAGATCATTTCTCCGGTAAGCCGCCGTCGCAGCAACAGACGGAGCACGAGACAGCTGTCCTTTAACCCAGTGACCTAAACCCGACCCGAGTCGTTTAGATTCTCCTATAGTACCACCTCCTCCTCCTTCATCTGGATCAGGACCTTCCATTACAGGTCTCAAACTTCCGGATCTCCCGATTAACTGCTCCGGTTGCGCCAAATAGTATCCTCCGCCGGCTCCTCCGCCTCCTCCAGCTCCTCCGGTTAAGTTCTTTCTCCCCCAAGTGAGAGCTGACATGGGTGAATTAGAACGAGCGGGACTAACGGAACGAGACCTTGCTCTGGATCGTGACGGCGAAAGACCTCTCACAACTTCGTCTCTGAGAGCAGAGAAAAAGCCTTGTTTTTTCTCCATTTTCAAAAACCTCTGCTTTGCTTCTCTTCTTCTTCGTAGTAGTAACGTAGCTTGAACTATACAAAAATGGGTTTTTAACGAGAGAAAGAGAGAGAGAGAGTTGATTTTTCTGAGTTCGCGAAGTGAAGAAGAGAGAGTCTCTTCTCTTTATTTATCGCTTTTTTTAAGAAGAGGAAAGCGAAAGAGGAAGACAGTGATCTCTCAGGGGTGATATTAAATGACCATTTTACCCTCTACTTGTTTGTGGAATTTCCAATTCAGGAAAGCCACGCGCCATCTGACAAGTTCACGCGCCGGTGATATATTCTTTCCAACCTGGCTACGCATGAGGGACACGTGGACGATCAGAGATGGCGAGTGTTGGAGGTTAACGGTACTCGCTAGGTTTTTGTGGGGTTTGCGCCGTTAAGGATGGTGGACGATCTTTTTTTTTTTTTAACAGTTTTCGTTAAGTTTCAGGAATAATAAAAAAGGACAGTGTCGTTAAGTTTCACAGTGAAAAATAAAAATAAAAATAGTAAAGTGGCAGCGGTAAATTAGGAAGAGGACTGTTTAACCTACTTTTTTTTAACCTGTAGCCTAAATTCGATTTGTACATCTTACAATTTCTTTATTAAAGAAAGAAAAACAGATTATTTTGCAATTCTTTTGTACTGTATTACAAAACATTTCTATAAATGTTCTTGTACAAAAATGTCGGCTTCTTCTGATGGTTGGTTATAGATTGTTTCCTGTCAATGGTAATCAATTTGTTTTTTTCTTTCCAATTCCAAATGATCATTTTCATAGGTTTGAATCTAATTTTAAAACAAGAGGGGGTAGTTCTTGGACTAAAATAGGGTGTTCTTACTATTTATAAAAACGTTTACAACGAGTTTTATAGATTCTGAAATTCCTTCTCTAATCTTAATTCACTATAAGTTTTCTATCAACTTAAATATATGTAGTTGATATATCTTATTCTAGACCCTAACAAAAATAACTATACTACATGTTGGGATCTTTAAAGAAATTAAATGTGTTATTCAATCCATTTTTATTTTCTAATTTAACCACTATTTCCATCCCAAAATGCAGAGGTATAACTTATAGGTATCATGTAAAATCGAATGTGGCTAACTAGATAGTAGATACTTTCAAATTGATCATTGATCTTGAGTTCTTTTTTTTCCCGTGATCTTGAGTTCTTTTAAAATAGACCACTAATTTAAATATAGTACAGGATCGTAATAAGTCATGACTATATCTCTAAACAAGTCCTGAGTTTCTTGTCCTGACTTAATAGAGAATACAAGCATCACATGGCAAGTATACATATTTTTCTTCATTTTTTTTCTCAAACTATTGAACAATAGTTGCAAATAGGAAAGAAACATTCCAATCAAGTAGTTCTTTTGCGATTCTAATAAAGTATCTATGTCTACAGTCTACACAGAGGATGATAATTGAAGATATTATTTATTTTACAAATTAATATAGAGATATAAAGAGATTAAATTTTATTATTTGAGTAGTGTGTTTCTTCAAGAGAAAGGAACAAAAAAGAGGTCTTAGGAGAGGTTTCTTCTTTATCCGACAGACAGAACAACCATTTGTGTATGGTTTCATTGGCCAATTGCGTAAAGATAGCAACTCTTCCTTATATATGTTTATATTAAAAAAATGTAATTTGTTTAACAATTATCACTTTCGTTCTGTAATGTAATAATGATTGAACACACTCCTCACATAGACATGCTTAGGGCATTATGTGAGTATAATTTGGCTTCTTAGGTTATACTAACAATATTAGGAGATTCAATGGTAGCTTTAAGAACTGAGATTTTGTATTCTGTTTTGTAGGGGAACACTTTTCATATCTTTTTATTTTCTGCTTCTACAAATAAGTAATGATCAGCTGAATAAAATAAAAGCGATGCCAACAACAACGAAACAAATATAGCTGGTATATACATCATACCCTCAACCTGTTAGGAGAAAATTGTCTTTAAAAATATTTTTATAGGTAATTTCACGTTTTAAAAATAAAATGTGATTATACTATATTTCATTATTCATCATTTTTTAAAGTGATTTCGTTATATATAAAATAAACATGTTAAAAATATAACTACAAAAGTAGTGTAATGTCTTTAATCTATAAAACAATGTATTAGCATCTTAATTATTTCTAATAACTATACTCAGCTAAAATGTTTATGTTATTTGATCATTTGTCTATTCTCCTATTTTACTAATGATATAAAAAAAAATTCTTTCAATCATCGGCCAAATGACTACAGGATTATTGGTCTATTCTACTATACTACTCAAAACTATATATCTTTTAATTCAAAATTGTGTGTCAGAACAATGTTGTTTTTGTACAATATACCAAAATTTACATAAAATTTCAAATTTTAATATAATATTATATAGAATTTACATTTATTTGATTAAATAGATTAAAATTTCTATATTTATAGTGAAGAACAAAAAGATATTCATAAATGATATAATACAAATGTTCATATTTTGTAGTATGTGTGAAATAACTTAAAATAGTACTCCTTTTTACCCATAATCAAAATAATAAAATGTAGTCTATAATAAAACTAAGAAATTCAACTTTTTATGTAGGGCATAACAGATTCTTTTTTTTAAATCACGTAAAATGTTAAAGTGGACGTGGAAAGTATATAAATAGAGAAACTGTATTATTATTTTATTTTTTGCTAAGAAAAAGAAACTGAATTATTAAATTTTGTCAATAGTCAATTAGTAGTAGTAGGGTTGCAACATCCATCTTGATATTTCGTTTGCAAGGAAATAACTAAACCATGAATGTTCATTATAACCTCCATTTAATTTCCTGTGAATATTAATGTTATCATTCTCCTCCCGAACAAAATAATTAACAAAAAACATTTCCAAGAATATTTACGTAGCAATTAATTTCGAACTTATATGTCTCTATCTCATACCATGTGATGAGAACTTTTTAGTCTTTAAGGTATTAATGGCGTAATATTCTCTTTGATCAACTAGTTTTTTTTTTTAATTATTTATTGATTAACGATTGATTTTGATAGTTATACTTCTACCGATATGTTTATACATTATGACTCCGAGGCATGCAATCACACTAGCATAGTAGCACCCCGACTCTAGTTACGTCTGAATCGATTATGTTTAAATGAGGCCTAACCATAATATAGTATACTTCTGAAGGATATATTCTTATCCATAAAATAAGTAAACCATAATCTAGAGATTAATTGATGGAAAAATCCCAAAAAAAACATAATAAGTAAACAATATTGTAACGTTTGAAGCGTGAGAAATAGAAGGACAAGGAGCACGTGAATGTCTTTGAAATTCGTTTCGAATGGTCAAAAGAGCAAAGAAGAGAAAAAAAAACGCATACGCGTTAACTTTTTCAGTGTGTGATAGTGGTTACAGCTAAGGTAGGACTTATTTAAAAGCATATAAAATTTCTGGGTCGATGGAAAAAAATTAAAATTGTCTTGTACAATTAAGAATGACTCATTTGTGTACTAAAAAAAATTCGATGGTAGGGACCATGTGTATCTCTGTAATATTGGTCGTTCTTAAAGACGAAGTGGTTAGTCTTTGTAATCAAGAAAACAATTAATTTTTTTATTAATTCGTTTTATTGGTGGAATTCTATTAGCCCTCAATTAAACTTATAAAAAAGGTTATAAGACGAGTATGAAACCAAAGAATATTGGTCACCCAAACGGCCAAACATATATAGTGGACTTAGATTCTGATAGGGAACCCAATAAGTCAGCAACTAAATCAAGTAGGCATCCAAACAATTACAAGTAGGTATTCATATGACTTTTCAGTATATCTTATACAGAAAATGTTAAAGAGTTAATAAGGATGCATGTAATAGTTGCACTAAACATATATAATTTCCTCAAAGCATAATATTGAACCACTTCAACTCGTATCCATTAAACCAAAACAATTTTCACTAATCATCTAAATCAACCTTTTTCCTTCATTTCATCAGAAGAATCGATTTTTTATTTTCCTTAAATTTGGTTTTGAGAATAGGGAATTCTATACAGTTAAAGAGACAAAGCCATGGCTTGTGAAAAAACGAATATTAGTACATCCAATGTAACCATGCATATAAATTTGTTTCCTTTTCCGAATCTGGTCTACAACGTCACTATATTTTCACCCAGAAGATGTAACTCCTTTGGAGAAAAAATAAAGAGAGAGAGAGCAACTTCAATAAAGCTTAACACGAGAAGGAAATAAAGAAATATCAAATATGCACTAAAATAGTCAAAATACTCAAACTATATGACAAGTGCATGCATGCAAATGCATGTTATTGTTATTATTTGTAAAAGAAGATAATGATTATGAAGGAAAGAAAATGGAATTAAGGGCACAATTAGCTTGGGTTTGCCCTTGGAGCTAAGCTTAAAAACTTAGAAACAGTATACTTGAAAAATCACACAGATACACGAAATTAACAGTCCAAAGTAACAAAATAACTTGGTTTATTATCTGATCTAACTAGTCTACGCGAGGTCGCTTTTCAGAACTATGTTCATTGTCCAAAGCTTGATCTTCTCCACTCGAGAGAGTCACAGGTTGGTCAGTATTCAAAGCATTTTCTCCAATCGAAAACCCACCCAGGAGAGTAAAGTAATACTCATCAATGACTCTTCTGACAATAGCATTGCGTTCAACATGCTCTCCAATCTCATCACCAATCGGAGCCTTAGCCAAGCCCTTAAACGTTATGTAGACAATTACACTTTTGGCCTTGAGTCTTCCATTCGGTGGCTGCACATCTTCTTCTTTAGTTCCTATTGCCACTTTCAGAATCCGCAACTTGGACAGATCATTCTGAATGCAACAACAGTTTTGAAACAAGACAAAACTGTTATATTATTAACAACAATGGCACTGATCATGGTATGTCATTTTTATGCAAAAGAAACACAAAAACCTCTGAAGTCATCTTACGACGTCCACAAACTGCAAGATTCAAATAAAGACGAATCCAATCATTGGATTGAATATCTGATTCAGTCACCTACAAAAGCAACAAGAAAAACACTAGTTAACTGATCATGAGCAAAAAAAAAAGAAGTGATGAAAAGCAACAATCAAACTTACCAGGTAAAATCGTTTTTGATCATTGAAATCATCAACTGATGGCCAATCAGGCAATGGACCTTGGTAGAATTCATCAGCGTCTGCTTCACCATGAAAATGATGTATGAAACGCTTCTTTGTGGTCACTATGCAACATTAATAATAATCGATCAGTCAGAATCTGGTTAAGACTTTATACTAAAAGAAAACATGAACAATGCACCACAAGCAAGTCACCTTTCTCTTCATCATTAGTTCTAGCAATAGAGACCGTCAAATCCAATTCTCCATAACTTTTCTCATCAATTCGTATCTGAAAGGTTTTCTGCAAATGGCTAGAAAGATCTATTGCAACCGAAGTTATGTAGTAAGAGCGTACACAGTTCATTGACTTGTTGTATTTCAGTAAGTCAAGGTGCTGGAAGTTTGTCCCCTAAGAAAGAAATTGAATGTTGTTATTGTATAAATTAATAAATATATTGAACAAGTAAGTAGCAAGAGGAGACTAACAAGTAAGCTTTACCTTGAGCAAATTGTAACGGTGAAGACCCAATAAAGCATAAATCTTGGGTAAACAAGCCCTAAGCCTAAAACGTGGGTGTTTACAGTTGACGGACCACAGTCCAGCTCTAGTTCCTCTTGGTACTGGAACATCATTGATATCGAAACCCTATGCAATCAATCTCTCAGTTAATTATAGGTTTGCTCCTAAAAAAGCTAGAAGAAATTAGATCAGAAAATGATAGAACTACGTACATCGGATTCGGCTATTTGACGCCAGTAATTCATCTGCCCACTGAAAAAATCCTTCCGATCATCTTCCAACAGAGACGTCATATTCCTTATCAAGGTTGAGGTTCGGAATTTTCGGCGGCAGCGAACGGTGGATGCAGTTTATACTACTCGTCCCACGGATTCATTTATGGGCGTCAGTTGGGCCTTCTCAGCCCAAATTAATAATGTTACATGCGTGGCTATAATATATGGTGACTGTTTTTAATCCAAAAAGAGTCTAGACTGGTTTATTATGCCTATGAAAGTGTTGTCATCTATGGCTCTTCCAGTAAAGTTCTTTTTCACCAGGAAACAGAGCTGACATGGGTGAATTAGGCCGAGCGGGGATGACCAATAAAGTTAACTTTCTTATTTATAAAGATCATTGATATGATTATTTCCATGGCAATGTTATAATATACCATACAATTTAATTGCCCCCAGTAAAATTATTTTCTAAGTCCGCCATCAAAATGAAATAAATCCGCCATCAAAATGATCATTTATATGATTATTTTCTTAATTGCCCTTGTTCTAGATCTTGACATCAAAATGAATTGAACGAGAGATTCAATGAAACAGAAACAAAAGAAGAATCGATATCTTGTTAAATCGAGTGATTGGTCCACGATGTTATCATCGAAAAAGAAAGGTATGGTTATTCATATGGTGTCAAGTTTACGTAACAAAGACATGCACATGCATTAGCATAAGCTGATGTATACTATAAGTTTGTTAAATAAAGCCCGCCACATACTTTGACCCAACAAGAAAAAGCCCATCACATACATCCAAGTCTTTTTGTAAATGAGTTTTGTTATCAATAAATTTCACATTTAATTAAAAAAAAAAAAATCTACCACATACCACATACATCCACTAAAACTTCTTTTTTTTTGGTAAAAACATCCACTAAATTTTTTTTTTCTTCTTGTAAGAAATAGTTCTTTGGTGTTTTGTTTCTAAACACTATTTTAAAAAAGTACAGTGTTATTGCATATTGACTAATTTTGAGGATCCAATCAAAGGATAGATGGAGAAACTTGTACAAGAAATGAGTGACCACAACAAAGCCAATTTGCATTCTAATTCTATGATCGTTGAAGAGGAGGTAAGGTTGGTGAGAACACAAGCTTCTCACTCACTTCTTTTCTCCTCCCACCTCGTCTTTACTTTTTTGAGGTTTAATCTAACCAAAAGTTCTTTCAATATACGAAGAAGCAGAATATAAAATTGAGGACTTGCGCATTAGCATACTGGCAAATAACAATAATAAATATATATATATATATAAAACAGAGCAGAACTTTAACAAATAAAAAGTATACATGAAAAATGTAGGTAAGATAATATTATAAAATATGTTATTTAGAAAAGAATTAGAGTTTTCTCATAACTATTGTAGTTGATTTTAAAAAAATATAAAGAACGGATAAATAGAACATTTATATAAACTTTTAAATTAAATTTAATCTTAAAATATATAAGTCAAAGATGAAAATGTGAATAAAAAGTATGAAAATGAATACTGAGAGAAAATCAAATAACTATCATAACTAACATATTCACCTTCTTTAATTAAACTTCTCGTAGCTATTTTTTTTTCCTATATCACCAATCAAAAATCTTTTATTAAAAATACAAATTTTATGATCTTATGTGTTTATAAACCGACCACATAATCAAATAATAAGTTTTTTCATTATAAATTCGGATTGTCATTGTCATCCAACAATATTAATTATTAATGTTGTTTTTGATTTTGTGCAAATTTGAAACAAAAACTTAAATGATTGGCTATTAATCCATTATAGTGAACCTTAATTATAGTAATTTATCTCTCTTTAGTCATGGAAATTATCTCTTTCTACTCAAATCTTTATTTCAACTTTTTAAAAATTATTAAACTTTTCACGGCCAAATCATGAAAATAAATCTTAATTTATGTTAAATTCAGCTCTTTCATCTTCTATGTTGGGCTTATGTGGCATCTGACCTAGTCAGTCGTACCAGAACCATGCACAATTAGAAGGATGACTTAAAATTATATTAGTATATACTAAATCCTTTTTAACATCTTCCAGAGCCGAGGAAGCTTGATTTGTTTAAAGCTCTGCAAAGATGCACTTTAGTTTGTATCTAAGATAATTGATGTCCTAGTACAGTGTCTAGACATTGGTAATTCTAAGATTTTAGTCATTTAACTCTGATCTACCTATTTTGTTTTCATAATCTGACTCGGAGTTACATGATGCATGCAAATAGATCAACATGAGCAGCATGACGCTGAGAATGAGACTTGTATGTTAATATTTCAGGACACATTACCCGATTTAATAAAAAAGGTTAGGACAGTCATCATTAGCCACATAGAGTTCGCTTTGTTTCTTTTTGCCTGGCTTTTTCTTTTAGCACTTTTCTGACATTCTCTCAATGTTTCTAGAGCCTAGGGCATGTAAGTGGAGAAGAAATCAAGATGTTTACAGAATTCTTGACAAGTTTGAGTAAATTTGGAGTGAAAGCTCCTCAAGAACTTGTCGAATTATTGAAATGCAAGCTGATTTGGATGCAAAGACTGATTTGTGAGTCTTTTGCTTGTTTGTGAGATTAAAAGAAAACTTGTTTTAGCACATACTTCACCTTTCTCGAAAAAAGCTTAGAAAACATTTAATAATTTATGTATTAGTCTCCATTGTTTTATATTGCGTGAATTTTTGATGTTAGGTCTTATTGGCAGTATGTGAGAAAATGACTTGCAAATGAAGCCGGTAATGACGTTAGCCAAGTACAAGTTTTTGTTGGCTTTTTAAGGCTTCTTAACATTCGACAAACACATTATTGTCGTTGGAAGCTCTTTGGTTTTCTTACTCGGCATGACTGATAATTGAATTTTTATTATATGTTTCTCTAATTCTCTCAAGTTCTCCCTTTCTGAGTAGTCAACAAAGTCAAATCGATAATGTAAAAAGTCTACTCCGAAACAAAGGGCTAAGTATCATCGTTCCTGAGCAAGATTAACAATAATTGATGATCACTTAGTCCCATATTGGTAGATATACCAAATAAAAATTTCGTCGGGATATTATTATATTTTTTTTTGTAGGATCGTCGGGATAAAATTTTGTCTGAAGTTGTTTAGTCAAAAAATAGTATACTATAAAGTTTGTTTATTTTAAAAATGTTGTACTAGTTATAAAAAAACGATATTTGTTTTTGAATATAATTTAATATTAAATTAAAAAAAAAATTTGTTATGCCGATAAGTTAGTATTGTTCCCATCTGTTGTAATGTAGTTTAAACGAAAAAAGTGTTGGTCCAAAGATCCAAAACATGTTGGCACCGAAAAAGAGAGAAACAAAACAATACCACGACATTGATATTAATGGGCCTCATAAGTAGACCCATTAAGAATATAATGCACAATGAGGCCCAAATAACACCGTTTCTCCGTCCCCTTTAGCTGGGCGACCTTGCAAGGCTCTTCTCTTCTTCATCTTCTTCTCAACTCACCCACCGAGTTTCTCCTCAATTCTCGCGGGACATTTCGCGGGCGAGGGAAAAAGGTAAGTTTTTGGTGGACAGAGAGATCCAAGAACTTCACATTTAGTCTCTGGGTGATAGACGATTTTGTAAGTTCCTTAAGAAGTAATAATGGATTTCTGGGTTGTTTTCTTATTTTCGTAGAAATTTAGAAAAATCTTGTAAAAAATTCAATACTCAGCTTAGCAATAGGGTTCTTGGTTTTAGGTTAGATTAGTTTATCGCCTTTTTTTCTTTTCTTGTGCTCATCTTTTTCTCAAAAAGCTATATCAAGTGTCGATCTAATATTGTCTGATGTCTTGTTTAAGATCTCTGTCAAGCAACGTAAGTAGCTTTTAAATGACTTAGGAACAACACGAAGCAATCGCAGAAATTATTTACGAAGCTCCCATTTTTCTTTTGTGGGTTCTTGTTTTTTTTCTTCTTTTGTTTGCTTATATTGATTCTGATCTGATATAAGTGTGTTTTGCTTCTCTGTTTGATTATAGGAATCTACAAGTATTAAACCTTGCTGATTTAGAAACGCCTGAGTGCATTATCTTCGAGGAAAATGCATAGAGCAGCCAGTAAACGGGTAACTAGGAGTAGTGGATCTGGTTTGAAGCAGACAAATGTAGAGATTAATTCAACTGTTGACAAAGTATCTGAACAAGGCAAAACATCAGAGGCAGGGGGTCACATGCCAAATGATGCAAAAGAAAATGGACATTTGCATCATGAAGTTGTGGAAAATGGAAAGGGGAAGGAAGAACAGAAACCAACCCCTCAAACCGGGAAGAAGAGATCTAATACCAATACCAAAATTTCAGGGTCGCATCGTGAACTTGTCATTGGTCTTCCTTGCCGCGGACAATTTGAAATCCACCAGCGGTCCAGGTCATCTACGAGTTCGAAGAGGTTAGGAGGAGGTGGAGAAAGGAATGTGTTGTTTGCAAGTCACAAGGGAGCTCAGAGATCTAAGGAAGATGCTGGATCATCTTCGGTTGCTGCTAATTCCGCACCTGTAGGTCGACCAAAGAAAAGGAATAAGACTATGAAGAAGGGAGAAGTTAGAGAAGATGATGAGTACACAAGAATCAAAAAGAAACTTCGATACTTTCTAAACCGGATTAGCTATGAGCAAAATCTAATTGACGCCTATTCGTTAGAAGGCTGGAAAGGTTCAAGGTGTGTCTCTCGGTGACATTTGTTTTCCCTCTTATTCATAGGTATCCTCTGTGAGATTTATTTCTGATTACAGTCAGTATTGTTGATTATGTGTTCTTTGTAGCCTGGAAAAGATAAGGCCAGAGAAAGAGCTTGAACGAGCCACAAAGGAAATTTTGCGGCGCAAGCTTAAAATTAGAGATCTTTTTCAGCACCTTGACACACTCTGTGCTGAAGGAAGCCTTCCAGAGTCTTTATTTGATTCTGATGGAGAGATTTCTAGCGAGGATGTAAGAGAAAATTGTTCTGAACTCGACCTTTGTTCCCCTGTTTATCCTGATAGAAGTAGTTTGTGTCTCTAGAAGTATTGATAATACGAGCAGTTGTTTAATCGCAGATCTTCTGTGCAAAATGTGGTTCAAAGGACTTGTCTGTTGATAATGATATCATACTATGCGATGGGTTTTGCGATCGAGGCTTTCACCAATACTGTCTTGAACCACCTCTGCGGAAAGAAGATAGTAATAATCTCTGCCTACGTACTTAGTAGTGTTTTAAGCAGTTCTTGCGCTGGTATCTACAGCTGAACTTTTTGTGGGTTTTAATTTTTGTAGTTCCTCCGGATGATGAGGGTTGGCTATGCCCCGGATGTGATTGCAAAGATGACAGCTTGGACTTGCTTAATGATTCTTTAGGGACAAAATTTTCGGTCAGCGACAGCTGGGAGGTATATAACTATATATGTTGATGTTTTTATTGTTTAAGAGGAGAAAACACTTAAAAAGACACCTGCCTTGAATTTTTGTGTAGAAAATATTTCCTGAGGCAGCAGCAGCGTTGGCTGGTGGAGGTCAAAATCTTGACTGTGATCTTCCTTCAGATGATTCTGATGATGAAGAGTATGATCCAGATGGTTTGAATGATAATGAAAATGATGAAGATGGCAGTGATGACAATGAAGAATCTGAGAACGAAGATGGTAGTTCTGATGAATCTGAATTCACATCTGCATCTGACGAAATGATTGAGTCATTTAAAGAAGGGAAAGATATAATGAAAGATATAATGGCCCTTCCATCTGATGATTCTGAGGATGATGACTATGATCCTGATGCCCCGACTTGTGATGAAGATAAAGAATGTTCAAATTCTGATTGTACATCAGACTCTGAAGAACTTGAAACTTCCTTCAAAGGAGACGAGTCTAATCAGCAAGATGAAGATACACCACTTGAGGATCCTGGCAGACAGACGTCTCAGCTCCCGTGTGATGCAATTTTAGAGTCAGATGTTGGGCTTGATGATGGTCCTGCCGGTGTATCCAGGAGGAATGTTGAAAGGCTGGATTACAAAAAGTTGTATGATGTGAGTGATCTCTCTTTTTCTTGATAATTGATCTTCTATTTGGTTTTGGGAAAACCTCTGAATGGTCGCATGGTCTGTGCAGGAGGAATATGACAATGTTCCGACTTCGTCAAGTGATGATGAAGATTGGGATAAAACAGCAAGAATGGGAAAAGAAGATTCCGAGTCAGAAGATGAAGGGGACAGTGTACCTCTGAAACAGTCTTCAAATGCAGAAGATCATAATTCTAAGAAACCTAGACGGAAGTCGAAAAGGACAGATAAAAAGGATACCTTGAAAGTGCCACAAGAATGTCCTGGAGAAAATGGTGGTTCTGGTGAAATTGAAAAAATCAGCTCTTCAGCAAATAAACAGACAGATCCCAAAACTCAGGTAAAAAGATATATCTGTCTTGAGGCTTAAGGAGCGAATCTTAAATTATTATGAGGGAGCTATAAATTGAAAGGATTCCACTTTTATGCAGAGATTATACATATCTTTTCAAGAAAATCGATATCCAGACAAAGCCACGAAGGAGAGCTTAGCCAAAGAGCTACAAATGACAGTTACGCAAGTAAGAAGTTTCTCCTTGTAAAATTGTTGTTTTTTTCCCCCCTTTTAGTCGACCTGGTTTCACCTATACTAAGAGCTGGTTATGTTCTGTAGGTTAATAACTGGTTTAAGAATAGGCGTTCGTCGATAAACAGCAAACCTTTAGTTTCTGAGGAAAATGTCGAGAAGTTAAAAACAGGTAAGGAAGGTGAATGTGAGACATCTGTTGCTGGAAGTAGCGTACAAACTATGGAAACTGAGTCAGTTGCAGAGAATAAGAGCAGGGCATCGGAATCAATCAATACTGGATCGCGGAAAAGAAGAAGAAAGTAGATTTTAGATTCAATCATGAAGGTTTTAGATCTAATGCAAGGACATAAATGAACACATACTTCCCAAAACCCCAAGATATGAAGACATCAAACCCTGCAAAGCATCGGGTTTGTTCAGTTGTTTGTTTCACATTTTTGGGGTACCTCGAATTTGAGGCAAAAGAAAGAAAGATTTTCTTTAAAATTGGATGATATGTTCATTTTTAAGAGTTAAGAAGTTAAGACATATGTACTGTGAAAGTTTTTGTCATTTCCAACTAGGGAGATGTTTTGACATAAGTTTTTTGTTTTGGTGTCTGTAATCGATAGAGACCGGTTTAAGATAAATATAGATTTATAGTCTTGTTTTGACCGGTCTGGAATTGCTTTCCCCTAATGGTATTACTAGAAGCCCATTAAAAGCCCATAGATGTTTATGATACATTGTATTAGAGACCTGGACTTGGGTAACGTGTTGCAGAAGGTAGAGGAAAATGAAGAAAGTGCTGAGAGTTTACGGCGGCGTGTTGAGGCTAGTGAGGCTTTTACCGGCAGACACAAGGCCGTATTACGCTAAGTACGCCAGAGAGAATTTCGTTAACTACCGTGAAGTCGACCAAAGCGAAACATCCCTCGACGAACTCTTTCAGCGAGCCTATAATCACTCACTTTGGGTACTCAAGAAGGTAACGAAGATTCTGGGTTTATTTCAGATCATAGATTCTAGGTACCCTTTGTGTTAATTGTCTGTTTTCAATCATTTGCAGTACTCAATTGACGAATCAGCAGCGACAAAGTTGAAAGAGATTTGTTTTGAATGATAACGCACACCAAATGTTCGACGTTATGTCCATGAGAATTGAAAAAATGGAACAAGTATGTTGTTTCAAGGCTTGGACGATTTGTTAAATGGATACCATCAGTTTTCTACTTTTGATCTCAGTCTAATCTACTTTTAATAGCTATATCAAGAACAGAGGTCGCTCATGTGTCTTTTTCTTTCCTTTTTGTTGTCTTGACTTTCTGTGTTTGACTGCTGAATTGGTCATTGTCTTGTTTGAGTAGTTTCTTGTTTGTTTCCATGATCCTGAATAAAATTGTTACGTTCTTGGATTCAAAAACATCACAATACTTAATATCATCTTTGGTAATGAAAGAAACTCATCAGAACAAAGGATAAGTGGCACTGAAGTAATAACGAGAGAAAGAGTAGGGATTGTTTGGGTAATAAAGTGATATATGTAGCTAAGGGACAACACACACACAGTAACGAGTAGTCTAACACCTAAAGAGTTTTAGGTCTTTGTTGGAAACTCGAAAATCTTATATGAAACCAACCTAACCAAAACCAAAGTCTTTTTAAGTTTGTTTTTGCTTCGGGAGTTAAAAAAAAAAAAAGAAGAAGCTAAAAAAAAAAGTTGGACTGGTTAATCTATGAAAAAATTGACCTTTCCTCTTAAGGATTGATTTTAATTTTAGTGGTTTGCCAACTCGTGGAGTTCAGTTTTTTTCTTACCACACACGTGTTTGCAGAGTCTTTGCACGTGTCAAACCTGGTACATGTCAGTTAGTAATTTTTATTTTTATTTTATTTTGTTATGTTTAATTTAGTCTGTGTAGTTTTATGTGTCTGTATGTTCATAACTATATGATAAACATGATAATGGTAATCTAATTTCTTTTTGTACGGTTTGGTAATATGGTTTTATTGAATACTATTAGATATGAATATGTGTGTAAACTGTGTGACATTTATTGTTTGTCTAAGTTCTAGAAAGAGAAACTCAAACAAAGGGAAAGCAGCAGTTACTAAGAAAGAAAAAGGTGAGAAACGAAACATCAGCTTCGAGTAAATCAAAACTACAGTTTTCTCGGGCCAGGTGGCTTTGACCCAATTTTCTCTTCAAAATTTATAAAATTCCCTTTCTACCCCTCCCTTAACGACTATCAATCAACACTAATCATCACTTAACTAAATTGTTTGTGGTTTGTTATGCATATCGACTAATATACTTACAGAAATATCCATACAGGTGTCCTATAAATTGAATACCCAATATATCAACAAAACTAAAAAAAAAACTATAATTTTTTCTTTCATTAACAGTCTAACACTCACCAAAGAGGTAGATAGTTTTGTGAAAAGATTCATATAAATATTTCTTTGTAGAATTTAGACAGGTGTTGTTAAAAAAAAAAACTAATAATTGTTTATTTATATATGAATAAATACATCAGCTATCTTGTGAATTAACCAGTTATAAAAGCCTAAAAAGGTAAAGAGAAAAACATTTCACCAAAAAAATTCTTCTGGTTAATGTTTCTCACCTTCTCTTGTTTTCTTTCTTTCTAACTTCTTTCCACGAAAATCAAGAAAATTAACGATGGGAGATACCGCAGAGGATCAGGACAACCGAGCTATGATGGAAGCTGAAGGAGTCACGAGCTTCTCCGAACTTCTTATGTTTTCTGACGGCGTTCTCAGCTCCTCCTCTGACCACCAACGTGAGGGTAATGTCGGCGATGGTGGAGAAGACAGCTTGGGTTTTGTATTCTCCGGCAAAACTGGCTCAAGAATGCTCTGTTTTAGTGGAGGCTACCAAAACGACGACGAGTCACTCTTCCTAGAACCTTCTGTTCCCTCCTCCGGAATCTCTGTTCTTGACCCTTCATGCATTAAGATCGATTCCAAGAACTCAAACGACGCGTGTACGGTCGATAAATCAACTAAATCATCAAACGTAAGTCTCTTTTGTTGCATGTAAAGGATTACAAATTTTGTTCTTTTAATCTTTATATCCTATAGAAAATTCAAGATGATTATTCATGTGTAACAACTTTGGTGTGAAGAAGAAGAGAACCGGAACGGGTAATGGGCAAGAGCCAGATCAAAATCGAAAACCGGGCAAGAAATGCAAGCGAAATCAGGATAAATCATCAGTTGGAATTGCAAAGGTGTGGCATTTAAAAAATATATATACATTTCTTTATCATCCATAATGTTACAGATTTATATTCTCTTCACATAATGTTATAGAATTACTCTTTATCTTTTTTTTGTTGTTAAAATAATAAAATTAGGTTAGGAAAGAAAGATTAGGGGAAAGAATTGCAGCGTTGCAGCAGTTGGTTTCTCCATACGGCAAGGTGATTTTTTTTATTTCTAACTCAATTCTTTTATAATGATGCACAATTTATGATTTTGTCAAGTCAAGTAGTAAGAAAGACCTCTAATCATAACACTAAAGTAATGAAAAGAATTTTAATAGTAAAAACTTTTGTTTTGAATATTTTAATAGTAATCATATTGAGTTTTCCAAAAGGAAGTTTAAGAAGTCGCGATTTGGGGTAGTGTAGCATAAATTGGCATCCAATGTGAACTTCAAAAAGACATCAAAGACAATGAAACTTGATCAATAAATTAAAGTATACTCATTTGTTTTTCTTTAACCATCATCATTTGCAATTACATTAGTGAAAATGTGTACTTTTTTAGAGGGGTGAAAGAGAATAAATATATCTACCAAAAAAATATCCATAAATGACTCTATTTGCAATAGTAAAATTTGACTTTTCTGACTGCTAAAAAGAAAAAAATTAATGACAGACAGATGCAGCTTCTGTGTTGCATGAAGCGATGGGTTACATCAAATTCTTACAAGATCAGATTCAAGTCCTTTGCTCTCCTTATCTAATCAACCATTCTCTTGTAAGTCTCTCTCTCTTAATTATATTTTTAATAATTAAATGATAATTCTGACATGTCGGCGACGTTTGTCAAGGACGGTGGAGTTGTCACCGGAGATGTTATGGCGGCGATGAAAGCGAAAGACTTGAGAAGCAGAGGATTATGTCTAGTACCTGTCTCATCCACCGTACACGTGGAAAACTCCAACGGTGCTGATTTCTGGTCACCTGCTACTATGGGTCACACTACGTCACCGTCACTGCCTAATCAAGGATTTTAATTACATTGCCATAGGCTGATATATATTAGTATTAGTAGCCTTTTTTCTTGGGTTTCTTTTTTGGCTGAAGAACTTACTACTAGTAAAAGTTTCACCCATACATTTTTGGGATTATCTCGGGTGGTATAAAAAGGTTGAATCTTTTTTGTGTTTGTAAAATTAGATTTTGATTTAAGTTTTCTCAAAGTTTCTTTGATGTCACAGTTGCGTCGAGTAGTGGTACTGATAGGCTAAACTTATTCACACACCTAAAAGCTTAGAATGCCACCAAGTCACCACTCACCAACCCACATAACTCACTCACTTGAGCTAAGACGTGCAAAACGTTTTTTGACCAAATTAATTACACTTAAGAATTAAGGGCTGAGTGTTTTGGTGTATGTAACTTTTTCTCAATGTTTCTCCGATGCCAGTCACGTCGAGCAGTGGAACTGAAAGGCTAAGATTTACTCACATGCACACCTAAATTGTAGTAATGCCACCAAACCACATCACTCACAATAGTAGACGTGCAAAAACATTTTTTTTCTTTGTTTCTTATTTTCACAAGCAATAATCAATGAAATGTTTATTTTGTTATTAGACCTGATTAGTTTAAATGATTAAGAATAGTTTAATCCCAATCATGTCCCAACTTCAAACAAACAAAAAGATGAAAATGGATTAATTAGAATTTATCAGCATTGTTGGATTAGTTCGAATTTATAATGTAGTTTTTGTGCTAGTGTTATTTCTTAAAAAGCTTGAAAACATATAGAAATTTTTAAAATTTAAATTTAGTTTGGGAGTCAATGTGTTAAAATACTTTTGACTTTACCAATAAATATGTTAAAAGTTTTTTACTTTAGTTATTTAAAAGGATTAGATAATAAAATCACCAGAATTTGAGATATTATTTGCAAATCAGACACTACTGCCACCGGTATCTTCATTACTTCGCCGGACGGCCGGAGATTTTATCACTTTCTCTCTTCCTCTCCATCTTCACTACTTACATCTCTCGCTCGCTCTTTTTTCTGGTTCTCGCCAATGGCGGTGTTACCTATCGGCTCTCACTTTGCACCGCCGCATCAGTTGACGAAGAGACACGCCATCGCGACTTCATCACCTATCTCCATCTCCACCCGATTGCCGCAAAATGTCTCCTTTTCGAAAGTATCTGGAGTTACAGGCTCGAGGTTATCCAAACATGGTGTTCTCGTCAGGGCCGAGGATAAGATAAGGAGCTCTTCATCTCCTTCTTCTCTCGATGAACCAATCGATGAGGTTCGAGTTTCCACGATGTTGTCTTGTTCAAAATTCGATTTTGCTATTTACCCATTTCCGATTTTGATGCAGTTTTAGCTAATTACTCATGAACAAGTTATAGATTTTCTAATTGGATAAGTTTTCATTCATATAGTGACCGGTAGAACACTAAAATTGGTGTTGTAATCGATGGTCATTGCTACAGAAATGAAAGTTTATATCTTTACTTGGTGATTGCATTTCAAGAGGATTTTTAATTTGTTCCACAGGATTTGATGGACTCATCAGGATCATGTGACCCATTATGTTCGGTTGATGAACCTAATTCGAGTTACTTCGAGGCGAATTATCAGCCAAAGACAGATATAATCAAAGCGCTTGCGATTCTTGCAGCAGCTCTTACAGGAACAGCTGCAATTAATCATTCCTGGGTCGCTGCTAATCAGGTGCATCCTTTGCTCTGCATGTTCTTTTTGGTTTTAAACTCAAAATGTAGAATAATGTGATAGTTACTGACTCACTGTCATGATATATACAGGATGTTGCTATGGCATTGTTGTTTGGAATAGGATACGCCGGAATCATCTTCGAAGAGTCTTTAGCTTTCAATAAAAGTGGAATAGGACTGCTGATGGCTGTGAGTTTGTGGGTTGTGCGGAGCATAGGGGTAAGAATGACAAAATTTTGTCTATCTAATCCTTGATGTATATGATTGATGTATATGGTTTTTGTGTATTTTGAATTCATTGTAACAGGCTCCTTCAACTGAAATAGCTGTTTTAGATCTTCAACATGCAACAGCTGAAGTTAGTGAAATAGTATTTTTCTTGCTTGGCGCAATGACCATTGTGGAGATAGTTGATGCTCACCAAGGGTTTAAGTTGGTTACAGACAATATCACCACTCGGAAGCCAAAGACTCTTTTATGGGTGGTATGTGATTTATCTGTAGCTTGAAAGTTATTCTTCTGTCTCTTCTCCTTCAAGGACATGAATTTCCTTTTTATTGATTTATGGTGTCGCAGGTTGGCTTTGTAACTTTCTTTCTCAGTTCGATTCTAGACAATCTGACCTCTACCATTGTCATGGTTTCTTTACTAAGGAAACTGGTTCCTCAATCAGAGTACCGCAAGTATGGAAACCTTTTCTTAATGCTCCTATTAGTTAGTTTTTTTGTTAAGCTGTTCACAATGAGAAACTTATTGGCTCCTTAAATATAGACCTAAGATTCTCAAGGAAACAAATTGGCTTAATATATACTCTGTTTTGTGTTCAGCATTATTATCACAATAACGTTAGTTTGTACGCTCAATGACCAATGGCAGACTTCTAGGAGCTGTTGTGGTAATAGCAGCAAATGCTGGAGGAGCATGGACTCCAATTGGTGATGTTACTACAACTATGCTATGGATTCATGGTCAGATATCCACCTTGCCGACTATGCAGGTTTTCCTTCGCTTCTGAGATAGTCAATTAATGTTATCACAAAATTCCTCATTTTCTTTCATAAGCGCAAGTCGCATTAAGGAACAACGAATGTTTAGATGTAGGACTGAATAGTTCACGAGTTTAGGTTAGATTGTTTAATAAAGAGATTGATTCTGGAAAGTGGCTGGAGGTGACAATTTACAACTAAGGTCCCTTTGGGACTGGTCGTAGTTAGCTGTGTATATTAAAGCTAGGAGGCAGACCCTGAAAATGATTCTTTTTCTGGGTGTTTCGAATTTCTGTTATTGGAACTTTGTGGAGCTATCTGTATTTGTCTCGGAAAGAATAACAAAGCAAAGGTTGGTTAAGCCCAGTGGTTCTTAAGTTACTTTATGTCTTAATATCTTTGTTGGAGCTTCTTATTGTGATCATGGTACAACAGCTGGTTTTGTTACCTGACATGCTCTCTTAAGCATTTGAAATATATAGACAAAAGTGGTTCAAGAATTCCCCTATTTGGTCATTCCAATTTTGATATTCCTCATGGAGGTTACTTGCTTTCCTTTCAGAGCCTGTTTATACCTTCGGCTGTTTCTCTTGCTGTTCCACTAGCCCTCATGTCCTTGACCAGGTTATAAATTCTTCTTGCAATCTCAAACGGAAAGGGAGACTATGCTTGGCTTCAGTTGTCAACTTTTGCAACAGAGGCTGATCGATGTAAGTTTCTTTGTGTTCCGCAGTGAGGTAAATGGAAAGGGACAGGATTCTTCAGATGTATTGGCTTCTGAAAAGATGGCTCCAAGAGGGAAGCTAGTTTTTGGAGTTGGCCTTGGAGCATTGGTATTTGTTCCAGTCTTTAAGGCTCTAACTGGATTGCCTCCTTACATGGGTATCTTGTTGGGGCTTGGAGTTCTTTGGATCTTGACAGATGCCATTCATTACGGGGAATCAGAAAGACAAAAGCTCAAAGTACCTCAGGCCTTATCTCGAATCGACACACAAGGCGCTCTGTTTTTCCTCGGAATTCTTTTATCCGTAAGCAGGTATTAAATCAACTGGTCATCTCCAAACTCTAATGTTCCATTACTCTTATGCAAAATCTTTGCTGATGTTGTTTTCCTTTATTTTCCAGCCTTGAGGCCGCTGGGATCCTCCGGGAGATTGCAAACTACCTTGATGCCAATATACCCAACGTTGAGCTCATTGCAAGTGCTATCGGTGTTGTATCAGCAATCATAGACAATGTTCCATTGGTTGCAGCGACTATGGGGATGTATGATCTCACATCGTTCCCTCAAGATTCTGAATTTTGGCAGCTCATTGCATTCTGTGCCGGCACTGGTGGTTCGATGCTTGTCATTGGTTCTGCTGCTGGTGTAGCCTTCATGGGGATGGAGAAAGTCGATTTCTTTTGGTACTTCAGAAAGGTAAGATACATTCTTCTGGCTTGTCTAATGCTCAACAACACAACTTTGCATTAACCAGACTGAAACTCTGGCTCTGAGCAAGAAACTCAGTTTTTTGTTTTCTCCATGCAGGTTAGTGGTTTTGCTTTTGCTGGTTATGCTGCTGGTATCGCAGCTTATCTGGCGGTTCATAATCTTCATTTCGAGATCCCAACAACGGTGGCTCAGATCCCATTTCTCACTGGTTCCTAAGCTGCATCAATCTCTGTAATTCTTCTCTATGAAAAAACAAGAAAAAATCTCTGGCTGGCTGCAACAATAACACATCACTTCGTCGACATGCCGCTTTGGAAAAAATCAACTATGTAATTTGTTTCATGTACACTCGATTTGTATCATTAGTACAGAATAAATAATCATTTAAGATTATATTGATTTCGAGTTTTTTCTTATGTGCATCCATGTAAAGTATTAACCTATAGTTTGAGGAAAACAAACTCTTCAATGGCAGGAATGTCTCCGATTTTCTTCAAAGTTTCTTTGCTTGGTTGTTCATCTACTCCAATTGCCATTACCGCTTGCTTGCCTGGAGCGATTCGACCGACGCTCATGAAGCTCACGTTCACGTTTTCATCTCCTAAGATGCTAGCAACTTTACCGATCATCCCGGGCTGATCTACTTGCCTGCACAGAATCACACTCCCTTCTAAACTCACATCCACTCCAAATAAGCCCACTTTGGTTAGACTTGGAACCCCTTGTTTCACTCTGCCTTCTACTTTGATCTCACCGGACTCTGATAACGCGCTGGCGAATCTTGATTCCACGTTTGCGATCCGAACAGTTATGTATTCAATTGGATTCTCGGGTGAGCCGTCTAGAACCAT
This sequence comes from Arabidopsis arenosa, assembly GCA_905216605.1. Classification (NCBI taxonomy): domain Eukaryota; kingdom Viridiplantae; phylum Streptophyta; class Magnoliopsida; order Brassicales; family Brassicaceae; genus Arabidopsis; species Arabidopsis arenosa. The sequence continues at coordinate 7,910,233 of LR999453.1, read as the reverse complement.
ACGTTCTTCTGAGATTTTGACTCCACGTTGTTTGGCAATGTAATCGGAGTTAACCAGATTTATGAATACGCTGGAAATGGGTTCGATGAGTCCTTTTATGACCATGGCACGGAGAAGTCTAGTGTCGAGATCATCAGGAGCTCTGGAAGAAGCATAAGTCACTTTCACAGCATTCACACCGCTTCCACCGGTTACCAATTGTACAGCCAGCCTACCAAGCTTCTCAGCGAGCACAACATATGGCTTCAGCTCCCTCAATACCTGAAAACAGATAGCCACGGAACAATGTCAGAGAATTTTCAGGACAAATCATAATCACTACTTGCAATATCAACGAGAACTAGAATAATGAAACTTGATCCTGAATAAAGGACTCTCTGGTGAAGTCCGAAATTACCTCTAGTGGAACCATCGGTGCATTGACCGCGGTAGCAGCAAGTTCTCCTCTTAAAGCACCAATAACAGCTTCTGCGACTTCGATAGCCACTCCTTCCTAGGCGTCAGGTAAAGGTTTCAGGAGAGAAGAACAAAATGCATTAAACGCTAAACGAAATATACAGTATGTGATACCTGAGCCTCCATGGTACTGGCACCAAGATGAGGCGTGGCAGTGACACTCTCATGTAACACCAACTTATTGTCTTTAACAGGTGGCTCCACTGTAAAAACATCAAGAGCTGCCTGAGCAACAATACCCGAATCAAGCGCTCTCAAAAGAGCTTCCTCATCAATAACTCCACCACGAGCAACATTGACAATACGAACTCCTTTCTTCATCATCGCAAAGGTCACATCATTCATCATCTTCGAAGTAGCAGCAGTAAGAGGCAAATGCAAAGAGATGAAGTCTGCAGTTGAAATAGCTACTTCAAAACTAACAAGCTCCACACCAATGGCTCGTGCACGATCCGCTGGTGCATAAGGATCATGTGTAATGACATGCATCCCAAGTCCCCTGGCTCGTCTAGCAACCTCTGATCCAACTTTACCAAAACCAAGAACAGCAAGAGTCTTCCCCACAAGTGAAACACCTACATACTTGTTTCTCGTCCATTTGCCTACAACAACCATTTTAAAACACTCACATTTCTACATTTCACACGCAATTTCTCAAATTGCTATCCAAATTCAAGATCACATTGTATGAACTTGGAATTGTGAACTCACTCACCAGCTTTGATAGAAGCATCAGCTTGAGCGATATTTCTAGCCATGGCGGTCAAAAGCGCAATCCCGTGCTCAGCAGCAGCCACCGTGTTAGCGGTCGGAGCATTGACAACCAAACAACCATACTCCGTCGCCGCCGCCAAATCAACATTATCAATCCCAACACCAGCGCGTCCCACAACCTTAAGCCTCCCACGCGACGATTCAAACACATCTCTCCCAACTTTAGTACCACTCCTGACGATAAGCGCATCACAAAGCGAGATCTTCGTGCAAAGCTCCTCGAGACTTAGATCATAAGAGCAATCCACATTAGCGTACTTCTTAAGCAGATCAATCCCCGCTTGGCCTAGCTTCTCCGTTACGAGAATCGTCGGTTTTCCTCCGGAAGAAGAAGACGTAACGAGGATGATCCGTCGTCTCTGACGGATGGGAAAAACAGAGGAGGGAGTGGTGACGAGCCTTGAGGAGGAGAAGATCGATGATAGATTCAGAGACGTCGCCATCGCGATGGCGGGAATATAATGTAAGTAAAGGTGTATGTATCGTCAGCAACAGAGTAGAGATATGGGTTCATCTTTCGGGTGGGTTTTGTGAGGTTTAAATATGTTGTGGTAGATTACGCTAGATCCTTTGTTCACTTATTCTCATATCTTCACTTCTTGGTGGATTTTCAAACTTTATATAGAAGAAAAAAGTTACAATTTAATAATTTTCTTGCTACTAAAACCAAAAATAGATTTTTAAAAATAAAAATACATTATTATATTATGTTAGGAATAATAATGAAAAAAATAAACCAATCTTTTTGATATTTGTATATATCTCCATTTTTTTTTTGTTGAAACTGTAAGTCTGTAACTGTAGTCTTTTAAAATCAACAAATTAAATATTGAATAACCCCTCAAATTGTATTAGATTCATCTATCTCTCGTTTCTATAGCAACAATAATGCCACAAAGCATTCGTGTAAACTAAAAGAGCAAAAAAAAACAGAAACTCATGAATCTTGAACACAGCAAAAACACATAAGAAGAAAACTCTGATAAACCTAGTAAGCGAAACAGAAAGAAATGAACGAAAATCTGTACTGTGATTCACTTTTTTCCGCTGCTCTTGACTATCCATCCTCTTGTAGCGTTACAGTAATGGCTCCTTCTTGTAGCTGTAATTAGTCTGGTGAACAAATGGACTGTTATTTCACCTGCAGCGATTCAGTAAAACCACAGTCGAAAACTAACTCTTTTCTCAAACCTGGAAAATCTTGGACCAATAAGGTTTAATTTTTCAAACTTACACTACCTACTGATGTTTCTTCTCTTTGTTTATGGGCATCGGAAACTTCTTTGAGATACTTCGAACGAATTTAGAAGTCGAGTTCACTTTCTCATCAATGTGGTCTTGGTATTTCTCATACACGATAGGAAAAGAAAGACTGAGAAGAATTCCTGCAAGATAAAAACAGCGACACATTAACTACTCATATCAACCAAGATCATAGACTATATAACTGACAAGAAAAAGGTTAGATGCTCACCAATGTAAACAAGAGTGAGGGAGTTGATTAAAGTCCCAACATAGGATATAGCCCACAAGACAAGAGAAACCTGTTTCACAGCAAAAACAAACGAGATGTGATACATAATAATAACACGCAGAAAATATCCAGATTCAAAAAGATACAACAAACAGTTTCGCCTAATTATGAAAAAAAAAGATTTAGACTATAACCTGAAGGAGACGAATCGGATTTCTAGCTATGGTGATATCACTTGCAATTGACAGTACATGATTGATCCAAACCCGAAGATCATCAGCAGCCTTAATCGCAAACTCCTCAGGGATTTCCATATTCGGAACTGGAGGTAGCGGTCTGAAATAATCAAATGAGTCGTATACTTATAAGAATAAACAAACACATGACTCGGTTTCTCAAAGCACAGTTCCACTATTCTTAAGCTATTATCCTCTAATTTTTCTTTCAAATGGTAAAAACAGCAACTTAACAAAGAAGCAGCTAATGCAATCTCTACAACAACAAAATCGAACAATGCCACATAAGAAAGAGCAGAGATATACCGGTTGAGTACTGTAGCAGACTTGGCCCATAAGAAGAGGATGGCAACGAGAAGAAGCAGAACATTGGAGACGAAAGACAAGAGATTGTATCCAGCTCTTTCGAATAAGAACCAAAATCCAGTAGAAGAGACTAGCAAAATGGCTGCACCGGTCCGGTTTCTCCATAGCAACAAATCAGCAACTGCAAAAAGTGCAGTACCCAAAGATTCAAATTCAAATTTTGCATTTAAGGACACATGTCAAGAGATTCTTGAATGTCTCTAAAATACGTCAAATTGTTAAAAACGATTTCATAATTATGATCAATTTTAAAACTTCCCCAAATGTACATAACATTCGAACAAAACCCTAAAACGTAATCGATCAATCCAGAATTACGCAAATCAACGCAACAATTATAAAGCACGAACCAAAACGCGTAGAAATCGATTGAATCGAGAGCGAAACTCGAGAAAAGCCCGATTTCGTGAGAAAAAAATGTAAAGAGCCCAAATTCTGCTTCGATGATTTGAATAGAGACTCACCAGAACCAGCACCAAGAGATTGATGAACAGAAACGCGGGTTGAAGAAGAAACGGAATCTCCCATGGCGAATCAATTAGGGTTCTTCCGCATAGAGAGTTCCAAGGCAAACTGAATTATACGAATCGATGTCTTGAGTCGAGAGACCGCTTCGTGATCGCAGAACAACGCAACTGCTTTGGATTAATCGTGCCTGCTCTGCTCTCTTCCTTTCCAAAGATCAAAGATTTTCCTTAACGCTTCGGCGACAAAGTTTTTAAGATTTTAATTAATTATCAAATTTAAAGTATTATTTGTTTTCAATTTATTTTTTCCTTCGCTTTTGGCTACCTTTCTTAATAATTAGCCCAAAGTTAGTTGGCAATAAAAAGAAAACACCGAAAGATTTCATATTTTCTTTTATTATTTAACACTCTTTTTTTTTTCTCATAAGTATTTTGCTCTTATATATAACACCACAAGTGTTGCAAAGTATTACAACAGTGGAAAACTCCACTTACAGAACCCGATAAACTAATGAGCATTACAATAATGGATTATCTAACGAAGATTGATAATCCCTTTTTCATCTACTCAAAAGTAAACATCTTCATAATCTTCAAGTTCTGCTTCAGTTTTAAAACCACAATCTCGGCTGCTTTCATTGGAAACGGTATTGGAAACGAAAGAAACGGAACATACTAACAAAGAACTCATGGAAAGAGTAAATCTAGCAGAAAAATCCAACATAAAATAAAAATACTAAAAAGGAAAAACTGATTCTCTCACTTAACTCCCATCCCAGGAACCTTTACACTTAATGCGCGACCCGGTGGAACCATGAGTGCAATCCAATTAACCCGAACCTTCTGCAAGAACCTCAATCACAAAGATCCCAAAGCTTGATAGAAAATTAACCACTTGGACCGCTTCTCAAACCCAAAATCATCTTATGCAGACGAGGGAAGGAATACCTTAGTTCCGTGTCATGCTCTCGATGGAAGGAATATCACCGGGCCACCGGCCATCGCCGGAAATCCACCTCCTCATCTCACTCCGCCGGAAAAACCAAGTTCTGTCCATGCTTCTGAAGTTGATGATCACCACAGATCCTAAAACCCATGATTTCAAAATGAATCAACATCAATCCAAAGCAAATATTCTCCACCGACACAAGCAAATCCCAATCTTCTCTATCACCAGTCAAACTTTCTTCAAGATAAAACACAATCAGGAGCGACTAGAGAATGATTATCTTCACAATCGCCAATGAAAGGCGATGAAACGCACACGGAACAAATCCGGAGATAACCGGATTGTTGAAATAACATCTAATTTGGCCATGAACAGCCAAGCAAAGCGGCAAGACTCGCCGACGGCAAACCGATCATCGTAGCTATGAAAGCCAAACGATATCGGACAAAAGCCAACCAAACACCGTAATAGAATCGATGGATGTTGGAAGAAAAGCCCGAAGGACGGCATCTGATTACCGGAAAAAGCTCCGGACAGCAACATAAGCGATCTCTCTCTCTGAAAAGTTTATGAGAGAGAAGAGAGAGAAAATCGCTTTGTCTTCTTGATTTTTATGTGACCATTTTATTTAACACTCATCATTCAGATTCAGAATTTAATTTAACAAATTTGAGTCATGAACTTTCTATTATTAGGAAATTTAACCTTTGATTACTTACTTTTAATATTTATTATGTAGCAAAAACAAAATTCCAAGTAGAAGAAAATAATTTTTCATAAAGATTTCAAGTAAAACAAAAAAAAATCACAATATTAGGATCACTCACAATCTGAAATCATTTTTCTTATTTTGTGACAAACCCAAGTAAACAGAAAAATCCACATTGTTTTTGAACCATATGAAAAAAGACACAACAAAACATTCGTTGGACCTATCTTTATAAAATAGGCCCGTTACAATATTTTAGATTTCGTATCCATGTGCCCTCTTTAGTTTGTAGTTGTTGCAGCCTCTTCCACGAGGTTACTTCCAGCAACATCAACGACAAATCTGTAACGAACATCGTTCTTGCTAAGCCTCTCAAACGCAGTGTTAAGTTCATCAATCTTCACAGTTTCAATGGTCGACGTAAGCCCTTTCTCTTTGCAGAAAGCCAACACTTCTTCTGTCTCTTTAATGCTCCCTATAAAGCTTCCCGATATCACTTTCCTCCCTGTCAAAATCAAAAACATCAAATTTCGATATCGAATTTTGTTGTTATTAGACATGGTTTAAAACTAAGAAAGACTGACCAAGAATGACGAGAGGAGTCAAGAACTGAAGAGGAGTGTTGATAACACCCATAAGAATCAATTTCCCGTCGAGTTTAAGACAAGCTAAGTAAGGCTCCAAAGGATGAAACACCGGTACGGTGTCGATGATATAGTCAAGTGTATCTGCGAGTCTTTGCATCTCTGCTGGATCAGAGCTCACCACATAGTCGTCAGCTCCTAAATGTTCCATTGCTTCTTCTTTTTTCTTGTCTGATGAGCTTATCACAGTCACGTGATGTCCCATTGCTTTAGCTATCTTCACACCCATGTGCCCTACTCCACCTAACCCTAGAATCCCTCCTTTAAGCCCGCTTGCCATTAGACCGAAATGGCTCAACGGACTGTAAACCGTTACTCCCGCGCAAAGTAGCGGAGCAGCCTGCTCCACCGCCATTCCTTCTGGAATCTTCACCACAAACCTTTTGAAATAAAAAGAAAGAAGTTACTTGTGGATGAAGAAACAAATGCTCTGTGTTTTCTTGTGAAACAAGAAAGGTGTGTATGTGCGCTTACTTTTGATTGACGATCATGGTGTCGGCGAAGCCACCTTGTGTGGGTTTTCCATCGGTGTAGACATCATTGTAACTCCAGATTCTCTTGTTACAGTACTGCTCAAGTTCAGAGCTGCATGGTTTGCAGCTTCCGCAGCATCCGACAATCACGCCTACTCCGACTACATCTCCTACGGTGAACTTGCTCACATCTGATCCCACTTCCACCACCTCACCTACCACCTCGTGCCTGTAAATAAAAAATTACACCTTTAGTTACGAATTCTTGCTCGTATATTTCCGTTACCGTACAAGTCCCACATTGACAGTTTGTTTTTGTTTGCATATTAATTGATAAACAGTGACAGGTGTGGTTATAAACGAATGTCAGATATGTAACAGTAGCACATTCAATTATCTTCAAACAATAATGTCAAGTCAACTTTAGACCAAAATCTTCTGTCATATATACCAAAACTCATTTAACAACATATCATGGTTAACTAATCAACTTATATGAAACAGAAAATACCAAATTAATATATGTTAACAATGTACAGGATTATCTAATTTTTGTTTTTCGCAATAGGTTATCAAATATTGAGAGACAATAAATCTTTATTCGCATTATCTATGTATAACTTGGGGATCCATTTTCAACAGATGAAAAGAAAATCACCATTCATGGTAAAAAAATAAAATTGAAAAAAAGGCAGAATAAGAAAAGAGAGTTAAAGAAGAAATTACCCAGGAACCATAGGATAATTAGACATTCCAAGATCATTTTTAATCTGGTGGATATCAGTATGACATATTCCACAGCATATAACCTTTATATACACATCATCAGCTCCTGTGCTCCTATTAACAAAATCCAAGATTCAAATTTCAACAAAAAAAAACAGGGAAGTCCATAATATATATATAACTAAACCACATAATTTACATTACAAAACAAAATTTTCTTATAAAAAAGGATAAGAGAAGAAAAAAACCTTAAAGTGTAGGAGTAAGGAGCAAGAACACCAGAAGGATCTCTTGCAGCCCATCCTAAAGCCTTCTTTTCTCCTCCTTCACTTCCCATTTTTCTTGGTTTCTCCGGGGTTTTTTTTTTGTTTTCTTTGGTTTTGAAGAGAAAAACTATGTTGAGATATTATGTGTCTATGGAAACATGACTATAGAGGCCCTCTATTGACATATGTATATACAGAGCAAATGGGGAAATTATAAAAGATTTATTTAATACCAAAGAGAGGAGGAAAAATGGGATATATTATTTTAATTTTTGGTGGACTTGCATTCTTTGCCCTTCTTTTAATCAGTAAGCTCGACCAACCAAACCTCTTTATCTTTTTTTTCCCCGGTGGTACAAATACAATCATATTAAAAACGTAGCGAAGTGAGTTTGGTAAAAACTAAACCAACCTCGAATATAGATATAAAAACAATGTGGACCACGGTAAATAAATAGTCGTTGAAAGGGAAACATAGAAATCGGCAGCCTAACTAAATTTTGGACATGCATAGATGCATTGTCCATAGAAAATTAAGATAAAGTAGTTGACAAAAGATATGACACCATCAATTTAGGTGACTATTCTTGTTTCTTCTATAAAATAAAACATAATTATTAGTTTTTTTGGTGGCTTACTTACTGTAAACATAATAGCTTTCAGAAAACAGAAATCATTTATTATGTTAAAGATTTTTCGTTTCTGGACTATTTTGTAGACTTTTTTCTTAGGAATATTGCGATAGCCTGAATTACTATATTATTAATCCATTGATCGAAAAAGTAGTTGTTTTTGTGAGTTTTATCACTAATTGGCCACATAAATAGAAGAAATAATAGTTATGACTTATGAAAAAGACGTTTGATCAAGGATGATGGGTGGGGAAGTAGGTAATGTACAAAAGTGTGGTTGGTAAAAGATTCGACGCTACTCTTTTGTTCTGAAGCTTGTCCAATCATATAACGCCATGTCATCTACTCACCTTTCAGACAGGATAATTCATAATTGTTCTCTTTTTCTTTTTACAATAAAAATACCAAACCAGTCTTTGTTCGGTTAGGTACTGAATTACTGAATATTTCATTCATATTCATAGCTCTATGTCACCAACCTTTCGTTTTCCATAGGTCAGAAACATTTTTTTAGTTTACAACTTAAGATTATCTTAATTACAACAAAGATGTCTCTCTCTATCTTTAATTATATCCAATTAGATTAATAACAGATCAAAACACAAAGACAATAATTAAGTCTCTAATTAAGACTATAAAAGTTAGCTGTTTAGTCAAACAACTGTAGTGACAAGCTAATAGATACCAAAATGCGATTATTGGGTCAATCAGTCATCAAACCAACTGTGTTACTGTTAATCTGTCATACCACAATAATGATTATATGCGAAAATCATTTAAATATAATTATTTAACCTTTTTTGTATGAGAATATTCAGGTCCAAAGACAGATACTTGGGCCTCAAAGAACACAAAGAAGAAGGCTCGGTAAGAAAAAAGTATCTAATTTTTGTCACAAGTTTCGACTCTAGATTTCAACAAATTAAAGCTTAGCTGCATATGACTAGGCAATGGTGCATCGAATTTAAGGCTATCGAGATCCGAAATATCAGAATCTGAAGAAACCTGCATTTTCTCCAATAGCTGAGATATGTTTGGCAGATCAATTTGCTTTGAATGGAGATGAAGGTGTGGCTGTTTTGAAGAGACATCTCCACCGTCTAGATCAAGGCCAAAAGGAGATGATGATGGCTTGGTCGGCGAGGTTTCAGAAGAGACAAAAGGTTCCCTGGCTTTATGAGCTTGCCAACCGTATTTGTAGTCCCCGAGTATCGGTGTTCCTAGAACTTCTGCGCAGTGTACACGAAGCTGTGGCAGTCGAAGAACAGTTGAAAACAGATTATTATGAGAACAGAAAAAAGAGAGAAAGTTGAAACATAAACTGAATATCTTTAGAGACCTGATGTTTTCTCCCGGTTAAAGGGCGAAGCTCAAGCCATGTGTATCCTACAAATCAACAATGTTCAAAAACTCAAGGACAAATCATTTGCTACAGATCAAAAATGTGATTAAAAACCTAAGGCCAAATCATTTTATTTAAGTTTAACTGAATAGAAATCGAAGTCATTTGTCTCACTAACCATGTGGTGAAGATTCAATCACTCGGTATTCGGTGATAGCATGCTGAGTAGAAACGAGTTCTCCATTGTCATTAACAGTGATACGATCAGATTTTCCATCATCCACAACCACCTACTCAGACATTCCACATATATTTAGCTTAGAATTTGACTCCAGTAAAGCAGCAAAAGGAATAGATTGAATTTGAACAAACGAAACAACTCAAAAACCAAATAGACTCAAAAAACTCAGATGGATGAAACTCTCTAGCTAAAACAGTGTGTAAACTGACCTTTCTGAGTGGCGCTGAAATCTGTCCCTTTTGACGTCTTGGACACCCGATCACAAGTGCCATATATTTTCTTTTCAAGGATTTTATGTTCTTTTTGACACCCTGCGAAATAAAAGAAAAGTCATTGGAAGAGAGAAATTTATGTGTATTCCCCACGAATCATGACAAGCAAGGAAGAGATCTGAGAGAAAGCAGAGGATTTACATATGCAGATGCACCACATGTTTTCTCGCGGAATATGGAATGAAGAACTGTTGCAGCCGTCTGTGTTCTTGCCAACACCAAAAGTCCACTACAGTCTCTGTCAAGTCGGTGCACCTAATACATATCCATACTTGCATAAGCCAAAAAGATTCATATTTTTCAAATTAACAAAAACCATAATAAATCATACACTTTCGTTTAGATACATTTTTAATCGGTGCTTTACTATGATTCTCAACTAACCAGCCGGGGAGATTCTGATTTATCAAATGTCAAGCAAGTGGCAGCAAGCTCATCGATACTGGTTTTGATCCCACTCCCACCCTATGTAAGAGCAAATGTCCATCAGTTTTCACAAGCTCCAAGAACATGATACACAATACATCAGAATGCGAAGTATATGACTTACTTGAACAGCCAAACCGTGAGGTTTATTCAGAACAATAATGGCTGGATCCTGGCACATCAACTCACAGTTAAGATCTATCAATCTATATAACATCAACAAAAACAAAAACAAAAAGCTAACCAATAATATAGAGTTTCAAAACCTTATACAACACCAAACTGCAAACAAATTTACGTTCTTCTTCACTACATTTAAAGCTTTCTTTCTTAGCAGGTGGTGTCGGCGGCGTATCATTGTCAACCGACAAAGGAAGGTAAATTCTATCTCCTACATTCAAGGATTCCTTAGCTGCCACCTTCAAGAGTCAGAAATCAAGACCATCAGATAAAAAGCAGCCTTCTAAAAACAGTTCTTGTTCCAATCAATAGATAAATAAAATAACATTACCCTTTTAAGTTGGCTTCTTTGTAGTTCATCACCATCAACACTCAAAGACATTTCTCTTCTAACCTGAATCAATTACAATGTAAGGAAATTGACAGCAATTCAATCACACCCAAGAATTAGGAGTTGAACACAAAATTGGAAGAGACTGAAAGTACCTGTCTTAAACGGAAGAGTTTCTGAACGAGAGTCCTGGGTAAATCTGGACGACAACGAAGAATCCACCTAAGCGCCGTCGTTTTTGAGTTATCCGTTGAAGCTTTGACGGAGTCTCCGTCGTAAAGGAGACCCTTTCCTACGGCGGTGCCATCGATGGTGGGAGAAAAAGGAGGTAAAGTTAGCCATTTCCCTCTGGAATCATCGGTCTGCGCTGTACTGTAGCTGCGAGTACAATGATGAGCCGCGGAAGACAAGGATTTGGTCGGATCCTTGAAGGCGGAGATAGTAGGCGATGGGGATTGGAGATGTCGACGGAGCGTCGCAGTCGCAAGTCTCCATTTGGCCATTTTAGGGTTTAAGCTAAATTCAAATTAGGGTTTAAGGGTTTGGAGTGGACCAGTGGAACTTGGGGAAGATGGAACCGGTGGTCAGTTACTCATTAATCAAATACTAATTATTACATGGCTTAAAGGAGTATTTGATTAATCCATGTGAATCCATGTAAAAATTCGAAAATTCATTAAAAACGAAAACCTTTAACAAAAAAAAAAAGAAATCAAATTTGGTTCAAGAGAACTGGCGGTTAGTCACGGAAATTAGCTTAGTTAGTGGATTTGCATTAACCAGAACAAAATCTTATATGTACACTTTAAAAAGCTTCCTTGTCTCGGCTCCGATTTTTCTTTTCACCCAACTTTACTCCGTTGGTATGTTCTCTTGTTTGTCAATAAAATGAAATTGGTTTTTTTCTTCTTTACCAAAAGGTTTTGGGTTTTAGGCATGTACTCTTCTCACTGATTCTACTATTTTTTAACGCGGTAATTTTGTTATTTAAAATGTGTTTTGAAGTTTTAACAAAATTATGTATTTGTTGATTGTTGACCAAAACAAAAACAAAACAGAAAAGATGCATAGATTTAAAAGACCATAAATTCTGAGTAAAAAAGTAAAAATATAAGCATATACATATATGTATATTCGATCTTAGAATCTCAAATTCAACATTAGGCATTTTAATTAGATTTAGATAAGAATAATAAGTCTATTAGTAGAACACACAAATTAAAATAATAGACTTAAGACCTATAGACTATAGTCGGTGCCTCCTTGAGTCGCATAAAGTCCAAAGCCTGCATGTAATTAAGTGAATTACATATGAAGTTTACTTACAAACAAATTATCGACAATATTAATTTTGATGAAATGTTAACGCTAACAGAGAAATTGCGGTATTTTGATGTTTCTTCAAATAGAAGACAAAGTAGAAAAATGAAAACATATAGCTGTACGTAAAGTAGGTGTTGTCATGGCTTAACTTATCATTGTTGTTTTCTATCATGTGACCCCCAAAAGGTCAAAATGTGCTACCACACGAAATTCAAGTAGCATGCGGATCACTTCATCGCAAAGTGATTCCCCATAAACTTTCATGTAGCCGATACATCATACATATAACTAATATCACACACATATATATTATGTATTACGTAGAATTGCATAAAGTGGAATTGAAACTCATTCTAACAGTTTTGCTAGATATTATATACCTAATGGCTAATTGTATTCTTCCCTAGTTAAATATGAGGTTGACTTTACGCTAAAATTGTTTACATGTCAACTAAGCTGATGATTTTTTTTTTTTTTTTTTTCATTTAACATTCAATTGATATCTTATATAATATGACAAGGTTTCTTCTAAACTTGCTCTAATTTTTTGACATTTGGCACTCTCTTTTGGTGACATGTGTCCTCCTTTATTTCATCAATGTTTGTTTTAATTTATTTAAAATCCTTAGTTTTGAAAGTTTGTGTCTACAATTTAATTCCAAAAAATATATTTCTCTTATCCAATTAGTACATTTGACATGTATTTATATTGAAATTTGTATTTAATTTGTTTTGCCAAAATTATTATCTACTTAAAATCACCACTTATTCATCTGATTCAAAATTATGGATTAGTAAAATTTTAACTTCACAAAGTATTAGTAACATTTTTTAAACTTCTCATAATATTAGTACATTTGGCATCTATTTTTAAATTTAATTATTTTCCTCATTTTTCTATCTTACATAATATTTCAATATCTCCATAAAATACATTTCTAATCTTTTCTAATTTGTCTCTTTTTTTCTTCATTCCAATTTAAATTTTTTTTTTTTTTAATTTTTATAACACCAATTTATTCTCATACGTTACAACTCCAAGTTGGAGTATTTATTTGCAATTTTTATTACACAATACATTTAATGTTTAATACATTTGGCATCTATTTTAAAATTTAATTGTTTTCCTCATTTTTCTATCTTACATAATATTTTAATATCTCCATAAAATACATTTCTAATGTATGTCTCCTTTTTCCTTCTTTCCAATTTAACTTCTTTTTTTTTTTTTTTTAGAACACCAATATATTCTCACACGTTACAAATCCAAGTTGGAGTATATATTTGCAATTTTTATTACATCCTACTATGCGGGGTAACGCGACTTACTGGAGTCGAACTCCGGTGGGGAAGGCCGAGTCAAATGGACTTAAGCACTTGACTAAAGGCACATTCCCGTTCTATTTTTTTTTTAAGTTCTATTTTTAATTGTTTCTCTATTTTTCAACTCACCAATAAGATTTATATACATACATTGAGAAAATATATATCTATTATTTTGGTCAGTTAAAGTGTAATTATAAATTTAAGTATTTAGATAAATGGCATTACATTTTTTTATTAAATTTTTTACTCTCATGATCTATATGTATTCATAAATTTGCAAACCATAAGTTACAAATTTAAACTTTTTAACTTATAAATTGAAAAACCATTTATGTAATTATTCTCAACATCACTTATCAAAAAGTGAAGAGTTTGTTTTCCCTTTTTTAATACGTAAAGCTGTTTCAAGATGATTTTGTTCTTGGATACGTAAAACTCATGGGATCGTGAGTAAAAAAAAATCAGAGTAAAACTGATAGATTATGTCATTCTTTATTTCTTTTACATAATTGCTCAACGTTTGAGAGGGATCGACGTTTGAGTTTCATGACAATAGAACCCTTAACTGTGGAGTTCTCTCGGGACGGTTAACCGAAAAGATAAGTGCACTTTGGTGACATAGGTGGCCAAATCAATCCTTTTAAACCTCTCCGCATGCACCACCATATTCCTATAACAAATATATTTGTTTTGTTAATATTGTTTGGTTTGTTTAGTGTTTAAGATAATATCATTATATTTTTATTTTTAATTCTAGGATTTCACCCGTGCTACATCGTCCTGTATTAATATCGACCCAAACTCGTCCCATCATATAACCCTGTCCCATAAAATAAAACAGCATTTTGTTATTTTCTTTTTAATAATAGTTTTATTTAAAAGACATATAATTCGAGTCAATTTAAAACTTTGCTTTAAATGGTTGATATAATATATATCTATATATATATATATATATATATATATATTTTAATTGTTATAGAGTTCAAATATTATAAACTTTTTATAGAACTTAAATATTATAAATACTCTAAACATTTTTTAAAGTTTAAATATTTATAATGTTTAAACTTCTTATAAATTATTATAAAGTTCAAATATTCATATTTGAAACTTCATAAAAGTTTTAGTTATATAAATATTTAAAACGTTTTATAAAGTTGAATTTTACAAACATTTAAATGACTATAATATTTAAGTTTTAATAAAATTTAAATATTTATAATATTTTGAAACTTTTTAAAAAGTTTCAATAAAATAAGGAACCGGAGTAAACCGGATAACAATTTTAATTTTGGAATGCCTGATAAATCAAGCTTCCTTCTCATTTGTATTCAGAATCATTTTCTTCCTTTTATAGTATGACTCTGAACCATTGCCCAAATTTTTAAGCAATGTGGGACATTGTATACATATTTTTTCTTCATCGATTGAGTAATATATGTCCGTTTTATGTATTATTTTATTAATTATATGTATTTTACAGAAAATATATTATTTTATTAATTATATGTATTTTACATAAATTCAAAATAAATTAAATATAAGATCATATAAAAAGTGGAAGAAGAATCATATATTAATGTTTAAATTAGGTAGAGAGGTTTTAAGAAATTAGCAATTAATCAAATTTAGAAATAAAATCAATTTGTTACCATATTTAGAAGCCACAATTTCTAAAAAATTGTTTCGAAAATAATTTGTAATATTAATTAATAGATAAACATGTATAACAATGACATTCTCTTGTAAATAAGTGCCAACTCAAAGATTTATTTCATATTTGTACTTCGAAAATGTATATATAGATTCAAATTGAAATGGAACAATGAAAGATGTACGTATACATTTTTATAAGATCATTTGCCATTCTATTTTTTAAAAAAGATTTTACTTAAAAATTTAAAATTCATTCTCAAAATTTATCAATGTTCTATAACGCATATAGCACTAAATCAAGTATTCTTTTAATGTTGTCTTTTTTTACATTTTACCTTATTTCCCACAAATTTATATTAAACAATTAACAAAAAATTATCTTATAATAGTTTATTTTAAAATATTATTTCATATTTAATTTAACTATAAATCATTACATAAATGAATACTATTCGAGAAGCAAAGTGTAATAAAATTAATAAAATGACATTGTAAATTGAGAAATTGTTAGAAATACTTTTTTCCAATACCTCTTTTCAAAAATACAACCTACGTAAAATCTTTTTAAAATTTCCTTAAAAATCTAAGATTTACCTAAGTACGTATGTAACATTATAAAAGCATACAAAACTACATTTATATGTATAAATACATGATTAAAACTTATAAATACCTTATAAAACTTATAAATACCTTATAAAATCTTATACATATCTTATAAAATCTTATAAATATGTTATATAAATACGTTATAAAACTTTATGAATACTTAGATCGAGGCTTGAGTAATACTTACCATCCAGAAGTACCTCATAAACCTTTTCAGGTTTAATGAGACGTATTTTTGAAAATACACAAAAGAAGGGGATATTTTTTAAAAATGGCACACCAAAAAGTGCATTTTCAAAAATAAAATATAATAATAAGGTCTTGCAAATTATTTATTATAAAGTGAAGGGATAATATGAAATAAATAATATAGCATCTTATCTATTTCTAAACTATTTTAATTTTTCTTAGAACTTTGAATGATGAAAAAAAAAACAAAGACAAAATATAGGATTTTTTTTTGAGCATTTAAAGACAAAGAAAACGGACCACATGTCGTGAAAAAGAAGTTAAAAACTTCATGACGAGCTCATTTTTAAATTCGAATTAATGGCCAAACCCTTATCTACACCTTTGTTATAGAAAAAAAGAAGGAGAAGATGATGATAGAGTTGAAGGATAAAATCTAATATTTGAGATTATGATCACTGATTTTTTCGTTGGAAGATGGGTATTTTTACTTTTCCAAAAAACCTCTACTTTTTATTCTTTGTTGACCTTTTTCCTTAAGAAAAAGTTTTATTACATACTAATTTTTACATTCAAAATAAATTTCATAATGTATATGCCAATACTTTCTATTTTTAGCCACTCTATACGTACTATACCTTTCTTTATAACAAAATTTTTAAACTGATAACAAAAGGAATAACTAAAGTGTTAAACAAATTCATGTATAATTATTTGGAAGGACATTAAAACCTATTATTGTATTATTTATTTTGCAATTATATTTTTAATCAGTATCCCACGCATCGCGTGGGTTTTTCTCTAGTATACAATATTTTGGCATATAAAGGGCTGTGTTTTCTTAACATGGATCATCGATATACTGTTTTATATATTCCAGATACTTTGTCTTGAAATTAGACCGTATAGTATTTGTAACGCATATAGTTTTGGTGATGACGAAAAGGTGAATGGCAAATAAAAAAATTATCAGTATTGTAATCTCCAATTGTTAACAACCCCATTTTCTCATTTTTGATCGAAATTTCGAACCAAAACAATGATCATGGCCAAGCCTTTTTTCAATGGTAGACTAATTAGTTTTTATCCTTTTAATTAAAATTTCGAACCAAAGCTAATAAGCTATGATCATATATACCATCATATCCACTCTCATTGGCCGAATTTTGAGAAATCTTTAAATTCATCTCAATTATATATATATAATTTGTGAAAGTTCTAACCTACTACTAGTTAACATTCGAGATCCGTTTTGGGTTTTGCGATGAATAAAAACTTAAGTATGTATCTACAGAATACAAGTTATGTATAAAGGTGTTAATAATTTTAAATTACGTAGCTATCCTAAAAAGCAAGCTCCATAGAAGGAACCCAACTTGATATTTAAAAAACCCAACATATCTATCTATATAAACCATATCAGAACACTTGAATCACATCATCATCCATACCATCAAATCCTAAAGCACATAACAACTGAAAAAAACAAACACCTTTCTATCTTCTTTGTTTGGTTTGGCAATGGATCTAGCCAAACACACAAGACTTCAAATATTGGGATGCATACTCATGGCATCACTTGCATTAACAATGGCTGATACACCCCCGGGTATAGCCAAGAACCCAAGCAACGCAACATGTAAGATCAAGAAGTACAAACATTGCTACAACTTGGAACATGTTTGTCCCAAGTTCTGCCCTGACTCTTGCCATGTCGAATGTGCTTCTTGCAAACCCATATGTGGTCCCCCTTCCCCTGGCGACGATGGTGGCGGCGATGACAGTGGTGGTGATGACGGTGGATACACTCCACCTCCTACTCCTTCCGTGCCAAGCCCTACTCCACCAGTTTCACCACCGCCTCCAACTCCTACACCGTCTGTGCCAAGTCCCACTCCACCAGTTTCACCACCACCTCCTACTCCTACACCGTCCGTGCCAAGTCCCACCCCACCAGTTTCACCACCACCTCCACCTCCGACACCTTCTGTGCCAAGTCCTACTCCACCAGCTCCTACTGATCCTATGCCAAGTCCCCCTCCCCCAGTTTCACCACCGCATCCAACTCCTACACCGTCTGTTCCAAGTCCTCCTGATGTTACTCCCACTCCTCCTACGCCATCTGTTCCAAGTCCTCCTGATGTTACTCCCACTCCTCCTACGCCATCTGTTCCAAGTCCTCCTGATGTTACTCCCACTCCTCCTACGCCATCCGTGCCAAGTCCTCCTGATGTTACCCCCACTCCTCCTACTCCATCTGTACCAAGCCCTCCTATTGTTACTCCTCCCACTCCCACTCCACCTTCCGTCCCAACTCCTAGCTCTCCTCCTTATGTTCCTCCGCCATCAGACGAAGAGGAAGGAGCAGGTGTCAAAAGGTCCAGATGCAAGAAGCAAGGCTCTCCATGTTACGGAGTTGAATACACTTGCCCTGCCGATTGTCCCCGTTCTTGTCAAGTCGATTGTGTCACTTGCAAGCCTGTTTGCAGTATGTCAGCTTAGTCCATCGATCTCCTCCTTAAATTCCTTAATTATTCAGTTACTTAATATGCTAAATCATGATAAATTGTGATGCAGATTGTGACAAGCCAGGATCTGTTTGCCAAGACCCACGTTTCATCGGAGGAGATGGTCTCACCTTTTACTTCCACGGCAAGAAAGACTCCAACTTCTGCCTTATCTCTGATCCTAACCTTCACATCAACGCACATTTCATCGGTAAACGTAGAGCTGGTATGTCACGTGACTTCACATGGGTCCAATCCATTGCCATACTCTTCGGTACTCACCGTTTATACGTCGGAGCCCTCAAGACTGCCACGTGGGATGATTCTGTCGACCGGATTGCCGTCTCTTTCGACGGAAATGTTATCTCACTTCCTCAGCTAGACGGTGTCATGTGGACTTCTTCCCCTGGAGTATACCCTCATGTCTTTGTCAGGCGAGTCAACGCTGACACTAACAACCTCGAGGTATGCCCTAAGAAAACATTACTTTATCCCCACGGTCCCTTAAAAGGAACAAAATCAAATACAGAAACATTATCTCTTAAGTAAAATTGCATTCTTTTTATCAAATCTATTAATTTTTTCGTCGTCAAAAGTCAAAATTATACTATTTTGATATATCGTATTCAAAGATATATCAATTTGTTTCGTATTCAAAATTATGACAAACGCAATAATACTTCACGAAGATTGTCAAATATAATTAGATATATTCCTAAATTTAATCACTAATCCCTATATTTTATTCAGGTTGAAGTAGAGGGTTTGCTTAAGATCGTAGCAAGAGTTGTGCCAATAACAATGGAAGATTCAAGAGTCCATGGCTACGACGTGAAGGAAGACGACTGTCTAGCTCACCTCGACCTAGGCTTCAAGTTCCATGACCTTAGTGACAATGTTGATGGTGTTTTGGGACAGACTTATAGGTCTAACTACGTTAGCCGAGTTAAGATCGGAGTCCACATGCCTGTGATGGGTGGTGACAGAGAATTTCAGACCACCGGACTTTTTGCACCTGACTGTTCAGCTGCAAGGTTCACCGGTAACGGAGGCAGCAACGGTGGCCGTAGCAAATTGGAGCTCCCTGAGATGAGTTGTGCCAGTGGCGTAGGCAAGGGAGTGGTCTGCAAGAGATAGACACTCCTGATTTTATTACTACTATATAATCTACTATATACCATTATACGATTTGGTAAAACTATATATAATTATAACTTAATAAAATGTGAAACATGGTTGTTTTTTTCCTATAACAATAATATCATCGAGAAAGGAAACATGTAATGAAATGATATACATGTACTTTTATTTTTCCTGAATTTATTAAAATGTGAAATTATATTAATTTTCTTCTTGTTTGCTTTACAAAATTTAGTGATATATGAGAAAATTGTAACATATATTGACAACAATTTTTTTTTTGTAAATTGCATGTAACGTATCAAAATAAAACTAGATACGAGTCAGAGCATCAAAGCTGGTATCTCCTTATCCGTGTCAGCGTATCTCTAGCTAGCTGAGACATATTTTCTTAATTAGGAATATAGAAAAACAAACTAAAACCTAGTAGAAAAAGACAAAAAGTTGACGTCTTCTACTTCATCAGCTGATTATAAATTTCATTTGTTTTCTTCTAGCATGAAATTGTTTCCCTTACTTACAATTATTAGTAATTTTGGTTAGACTCCAACAGAATATGCTATAAAACAAAAGTAGCATGTGGATAATTTTATTCACTTTATAGTGAAGTGATTCTCCCATAAAGATGGAAGGATACGTGAAATGGACACACTCAGTCTCTTTCGACGGGAACATCATCTTACTTTATAAAAATGGTTTAGGAAGCGCAATACTTACGTTGCTTGGTTAAATAACGTGATTTTCTTTAACTCTAAACCAAGAAAAGATTTCTTTATATTAAGGAAATTAAAATAGAAATTAGGCTTATTAAAATGGTTCGACGAAAAATTAAGAGGCTTTTTCGTTAAATTCCTTTTTTAGTCTATATGATAAGATTATAGGGCAGGGACTGGGACTAATTGGTTCGTGGAGCGAGGTCTTCTTAGCCAAAGGAATTTAACCCTCATCGTCAGATTTTGCATAGTTGCTTGGTCGATGACGAGAAGAAGAATCTACTCCTCTTAGATAATAAATACGTAAATCATTCCGACCAAATGCTAAGAAAGAAGTCGCCATATCTTGTTACATGTCCAATAAAGATCTATGAATTGTTTTATAATTCCAAATATTAAAGTCATAACACAGACGTAAGCAACAAATGTATAATTTTGTGCAGTAATACTAAAAAAAAAAAACAAAGCGATATGGTAAAGCCAAAAAGACCGTAGAATTCAACATCACAACACAAAACCACAACACAATAAATGGATTCCATCATCTGATTGATTTAACATTCCCTGTTTTTTATGTACACATCTTCCTGCTTTTTATCAACTTTCTTCAATCGCTGTCAAAGTCGTCTTCATCTCCAAATGAGAACACAGATGCATCAGCGGCCATAACCTTGAACTCACTCTCCGAGCTTGAAGGAGCATTGACCACAGCCCCAGAGGGTTTCTCTGTTGCTTCACCCTTGCTAACAGTTCCTCCTTGCACCGGCTGTGATGATCCCTTGTTTCCAGAAATAGATACTTTCTCTGTCGCTTTAGTCAGAGCAGAGGTTTCATCTGCGCTCTGTTTGGCTTCTGGGGTTTGAGAAGAAGCCGATGATGTGGTTTTGGTCGGGCCAGTTGAGTCTCCTTCGTTATCAGAGAACACATCGTCTTTATCAGGATTCTCTGTTTCTTTATTGGGTCCTGGAACCGATGCAGAGCCGTCTACAGGGGAAGAATTAGCTGCTGAAGTTTCTTCTGGTGTTTTGGATGCTGTTTCAGAACTACGGTTTGTGGGAATTGTTGCATTTATATCAGCAAGAACAACTTCAACCATAAATCCAGGCGACGGTAGCTTCCTCTGCATTGGAACAAAGGCCAAACACAAAGATATATCATTTCAACCAGGAGGATTGATGGAGAAAGAGCCCCACCTCAGACTTCACACACAAAGTCAAGGATTCAGCTATATTACCTTTTCAAACCCGTCAAGCTCACTAGTTTTTAGGATCACTCTATTTTCCATCATTGTCGTGTTTAACCAGCTGAGAAGAGCATACAAAAGAAATAGTGAGAGAAGCAAAAAATAAAAGCGATATTGGTACTGTATTTTGGATAACGAGATACTAGCTTCCTAACCAGTAAAAATCTCCTTGGCGGTCATGAAAGTGGATTTTGAAGTCCCCAGCCAATTCTGTTAGACCTGGCTCTCCGGGTAAGGCAAAGACCATAACCCCTTTCTTTGGGGCACTGAACCAAAAGTCTTCAGGCTGCAAAATCATGAAAATTCCACTAAACCGTACAATGCAAATTCACAAAGGCTTTAACAAACTACTTGATAACAATAAAGTAATAACAACGGCGTACCGAGAGATCCTTGGTCCGAGGATGCTTTTTCGTGGTAAAGAGAACACCTGCATATAATTTACAACAAGATGTTAGCTCTGCATGATACTGGCTTTATATGTTGTCATGAAGCAATGGATCAATCAACTCACCATTGTGATCTGAAATAGTGATAGATGGCCTGATCCAATAGGGACACCTATGGAGCCGGAAACCCCTAAGCATACACCTAACAAAAAAATTTGTTCTACGTCAATAAACAATTATATGCTATATTAAGGTATATGAAGAAGATGTTTACCTACGGCCTGGTTGGTTTTCCCCGTTGAAGTAGGTCAAAATTCGTTCAAAGTATTTCACATATCTCTACACAATAATGATTAAACAGACTCTATAGTTAGCAGATAAGCAAAGAATGTTTTCATGAGCGGCTTAATTATAAAAATTACAGAACTAGACATACGATTTGGCTGGGTAGCACAAGTCCTTTTCCATCCACACATCGTTTCTGGTTGTAGAAGTCCATGCACTCTTCGGCAGTCGGAAAGAACTATATAAGAAAAGGAAACATGATTGGTTCCTTGTGATGGATTGTTTTATACAACGTTAAAAGGAATTTTTTACCTTCAGATACAACAGAAGACTACATATCATAAGCCCTGTCCTTGCCATGCCAGCCTTACAGTGAACAACCACAACGTTCTCAATGTCCTCCTTTAACCATGAATATGCACTTTGGCAGAATGAGGTGACCAAATGGATTGGCGGGCAATTATGATCATCAAATGGGAAACTGGCCACCTGGAGGCAAGATAATCAGCACAAAACAAGATGTATAGGGACATTAAAACGGACAGAAGACTGAGGGTAAATAGTTGTGCTGCCCCCATTATTTGAACATAATAGTTCTCAACCTAGAAAAATAAATGATGCTGTATAGAAGAAATGGCTCCATTATCTGCAACAGAGAATTAAGCGACTTCACTGCAGCAGGTTTTTATATGATCATGTCCAACGATTCAGGCAAGAAAATGAGCAGATTATCACAAGATTCACAACTTTGTGCATATGCAACAATGTAAACAATCTTTTTGGTGGATACTGTTTCATAAGTACTTCAGAGCTAAAAAAACTTGAAATAGTGCAATGGAAGATCTACGGAGCATATTTTACTTAATTTTGACTGAGTCATTTTTTGTTAAGGAATCCATGAGTTCGCCAAGTGCAAGGAAAAGAGGACGAAAAAAGAATAAGGGATATCATACCTTCCCTTCAAATAATGATACATCATACAACCTCTCTGAACAAAGATTGTAAACCTTGTATTTTCCCTATAAAGAAGAACAAAGCAATTATAAGAATAGCACAAGAGAAAAGCAGAACCTAAAATATAAGAATGTAGCAAACTGCAAACTACATCATATAAAAGTTAATTTCCAAAAGTAAGATGGCAAAATGACGTTGTGACACGTTTAAAAATAATTAGATACTATAGTTATTTGTGTCATATGAACATCGAAATGCCAATCTTATATCCCTTTAATCCAACTAATATCACAGAAGTTAAGAACCTCCATATAAGTCTACCCAGATTGATATGTTATAGGCTTCTTTAAATTTGAGTAGAATGTTTCACTTGGCAATATGGAATTATGCAGAGCTGCTTATGATAAAGATAAATCATCACGAACTTATTGAATAAGGTGAACCAGTCTATCAGTTCAGAATATTGTCCGAAATGATACAAAAGAGAGAAATAACTAGATGAACAATAAAACAGCATGATTGCATCACATGGCCAAAGATAAGGGATTAAATTGTTTTGCTAACAAATTAGTAGTAGTACCTTGTGTTGAGTTTCAAGAAAGTTAATAACTTCTTCCATTTGGTTACGGTAGAAACCCTACAATGATGTTTTGAACGAATATTGGTCATATTAACTTGAAAAAAATCCAGGGGAAACGATTACAAGCATGCAATTTGACTCACCTCGACATATCCAAAAAAGCCAGAACTCATATCACCAGCAGGAAACCCCATTGCAATTATGTTCTCTGTTATGTACGTCAAATCCAAATCAAATCCTCCTTCCTAAACCACAAGTAACATTTGATTTTATATGAGGAAACAAGCTAGCATGGATGTAACTGAGTAGCAAACCAGATGATACAAATTTTAACTAACTTAATTGCACCTGGTATCTTCGTTTGTTCTGGGATACAGCGTGTCGAGCCTTGACTTGTACTGCCTTGACAGCATTCTTTGATGTATCTACCAAACCTTTTGTAATCGTGCCAATGAAACTGGATTCTGTAGCACTTGAAGTACCTTCTGTGGTCTCATTGGGTTGAGGAGATTTCGGAGATAAACGAATCCCTAACCCACTAGTAAACTTAGCAAAGGCAGACTTTTCATTATTTTCGACACCAGAGTCGTTTTGTGTGGAAGCAAAAGGCTGGGGAACTTTCAAGTTTTTGGCCCAATTTGATATCCCAGCGGCAGATAGTTTTGATGCAACTCCTTTAGGAGAATCATCGCTTCCAGTTTCAACAGCAGTAACAGGAGGAGGAGGCTGACCATCGGGTATTGTTCCCGCAGCAGGCAAATTCGGTGAATCAGATGACATGGTTTCTATCTTAATCCAATAATGTGAATTATCAAACTTGCAAATCCCCTTTTTGCTGCAAGCATCATCAACATTCAACAAAATACATTTGAGTAAAGATTCTTTATATATCTAAACTACAAAATCAAGCTAAAAAAGTGGAGATTCCGCATTACTGATTCAAATCTGTTTCCCTAAATCATAATTTCCGTGTTCTAATTCGCCAAAAAAGACACTACCATTGTCCTGTTCTGAATCAGGAAATTAATAAAAACATGCAAATTCGAGGATTTAATAAAAACAACAACTGATGAGCGATCACGACATGAACCTCATAAAGAAGCAGACCCAGAGAACCAGGAAAAAAAAATAAAAAAATCAAAATCAAAAATCTCGAAACCAGATCAGGAAAAAAAGGAATCACAGAATCATATGAACAAATCCAAAAAAAAAGCATAGAAGTTGAAGGCAAAAACCTCAGAGATCGAGAATCATATCCCGAGAAAACGCTTCTTTGTGAAATGAAAATCAAAATCGAACGAGTAAGGTAGCTAGGGATTTAAATTCTCGACATTTAGATTGGGGAAAAACAAACACTGTGTATCGGTGATCAAGTCACGTGGACACTTTCGGTCAACAATTAATCCTTGCCGTTAGATCTTGATGGTTTTAGATCTGAATCCAACGTTGCACGTGATCTCTCGAATTTATTTCTATCTTTTAATAAATTCCAAGCTTTAGTAGTACCTCGATCGTTATGCAAAAACAAGACGATTATGAATCGGATATAGAAAGCTTACTTGTCAAGGCATTGTAGTAACTCTTTGTTTTGTACATTGCCTATGTTATTCACTTGTCATTGAATTAGAAAAGTTTGAATTCTGAAAGAAAAATTAAGATAGCAAAAAAAATAAATGGAGATTACATGTAAAGACTAAAGAGCTTATTCATGAGTCAACTCTTTTCCTCTTGCCTCGAGCTCGCTCGATTTGAACCAAACTTGGAACATAATTATAAACAGTTGATCCACATCCATCGATTGTATATACTTGTGTGGCTTTATTAGCGTCCTCCCCAACAATGTATAGATTGTCTTCGGGTTCGTTCTCTTCTTCCAACCATCCATTAGAAATCATGATGACTTTTTTCTCCTCCTCAAGAAAGAAACTTCCAATATACCAAAGTTCAAGATGAGGGCTCAAATCCAATGCCAAGACCTTGCTCCACGACAACACCATCTCTTTGGTGGTGGTCTCATTTGTCACCCATATCTCAGTCTTGGAACTTTTATCTTTCTGTAATAACACTGAAAGTTTCTCTTCTCTAACAACGGAAAGACTAGTCTCTTCAAAACAACGACTCTTGTATGGAAGAGGCACAAGTATAGATTTCTCTGTTGAATAGTCATATTTGAGCAAGGATACACACGTTTTTGTTTCATCTAAAGCAAACATGTATGTATTTCCCTTCAAAGATACGCATTGACAAGGGTTTAGCAAGGACCAGCCTGGACAGATATCATCAATAAACCTCCATGAATCAGAGTTAAACTCGAAGATTTCAGAATCATTGCTATCACTGTAAAAGCTCAAGATTTTGTAGCAGGGTTTTTCGTCTTCTAGGTAGTATCCAAGAACAAAGGTGCGTCCTTTATCGCGACGATTCCCGGTTTTGATCCACCTGTTTTCACCAGTTAACGGGTTCCAAACCAAGATTGCAGATTCGTCGTCTTGGGAGGAGCATAACAACAAGCCACCATCTGATCCCTAAAAAAAAAAAAAAAAAAAAAAAAAAAAAAAAAAAAAAACAAGCCGCCACAGTGAAAGACTCGATAATTTTTCATTTTACTAATTGGATACTTAGAATCCGAATCGATTCGCCTAATCTTACTTTCAACCTCTAAAGATGGCATAATTCCATGGAGATTGAGGCTCATCAAACAAGGTACCTTGTGGTACTTGGTCGATATGAGAGGTAGACACTGCTTTGCGGCTTTATCAAAATGCTTTCTTTCGAATCTCCGATCATCTTTGAATATACGGTTCCATTCTTTGCAAGTAGAACGTAATCGTTTGAGATATGTCGCCGGAACGTAACAGAGTATCTCCTCTATCAAAACCTTTGGAAGCTCAGGTATCGCCATTGATCTCTGAAGAAAACGTGGCTCTCAATCTTTTATTTAGGGTTTTGCTTTTCACCTTCGTCAATCGTCATAACTGTTTCTCTTTTCCTATTTATAATCTGTTATGAGTTTTTGCTTTTCCTATATCCTTTCTATTTTATTTTTTTAATTTTTATTTTTCCTCCAAATAATTCATATGAATCGCTTCTTTTTTAAAGTAAAGATATCGAACAGAGTTAAAAAAAAAAACACTATTCTTTCTGGACTTTAATTTGTGAAGCTAAACAAGTTCTCCAAATGCTGATATAAGACTGGAGTTATATGGAAACCCATTGGATTATAATGTAAATATTCAATTTCGTTCTTAAAGCTGTACTTATATTCTTTATGGGTGATTAAGCTAACTTTTCTCTTGGTCTTGGATCCGCAAAAACGAAACAAATGTCTTTGGCTACTTCAGGTGTTTACAATAATACTACTTCGTAGCAATGTCTGATCAATGATCAAGCAAAACCATTTTGGCCAGGGAATTACTGAAATGGCAAACAAAGACTTGGATAAATATATACTACAATGCCTTGACAAACAAGCTAGCTTCTATATCCGCCTCACTATCGTTTGATCATGCAGTTTTTGACTAACTATAGAGCACTCATGCAATCCCACACAATGAGAATGGATAATGAATCAATCGTAAAATATTGAAATTAGTTCTTAATCATTTACAGAAAGATCAAATCAAATCAAATCTCAGACAACAAATCAAATGACGATGGGAATGATGATTTGGTCGGGTAAGAAGGCATCATTGCTACACCGCATTTCCCAAATGAATCATCGATGTTATGTTGGAGCTTAACGTAACCGTTTTCTCCCCAATTCGATCCCCATGAATTACGAATGATCCAGTAATCTTCACCACTTGAGGTTCCATACCCAACCACTACCACACCATGGTCCAAAGATATCCCACATGTTCCTGTCATCACACCCTGAGAAAATAACACATACTCCCTCTGTTTTTTTAAAGTTGTCGTTTTAACTGTATTTAGACAAATTAAGAAAAGGTATACAATGACTATATTAACCTCATAAAAATGACAAGTAATTATTTACAAATAATTTGTGTTTAATTAAATAAGGGTAATTTGGGTAGTTATTGGCATAAGTTACATTATTACCTTAAAACGACAACTAATTTAAAACAAAAAAATGCTCTAAAACGACAACTATTCGAAAACGGAGGGAGTAACATATAATTTTGGGGTTTCAAGAAAAACCAATAATCGAATCAAGAATAAAGAATTAATCAAGATTTAAATGATTGAAAATTACAGATTTGTAAAGCTGGAAAGCTTGGCTACTAGCTTCAATGGCAACACTAACAGGTTGATGAGCAACAGCCTTTTTCAAAGACTTCTCATCGTCTCTAGGAACATCTTCATAGCCATCAATGGTAACAACACGAGACTTGTTATTCTGCAAGAACAAACATAGATGAAATGTTAGGAATCCCACACCAAATTGAGTCATCTAACTAAACTAAAAAAATTGTCATTAATTATGTTGGTTTTAAGAACCTTATCGGTATTGCACAAGCCAAGATCGTTGGCGGTATAAGGGTAATCTTGATCTGACTCAATACCAGCGTTTTTCATTATGAACTCAAAAGCATAGTTCATGATACCTCCATCACATCCAGCGTTGACAAAGCCTCTGTCACAGTCAATGAGTTCTTGCTCCGACAAAGATATTAACTCTCCAGTAGTGATCTGGTTTATCCCTTCAACCGCTGCAATCGCCGAAAACGCCCAACAACTTCCTATTCATTGAGAAATCACGATTCACAATCGTTTCAAGTTCTAAAACGTACACATATCCAAAAATCAAAAAGCTAAGAAAACTAAAATCCTTACCACAGTTTCCTTGATCTTTGACTGTTACAACTGCACCTTTGTCTCTCCAATCGATTTCATCAGGCAAAATATCTCCTTCTTTGTACAAATATCTTTCAGCTTTCACTGAATCTTTAGTTCTTTCCATGTTTTTCCTCAAGTAAGTAGCTCTAAACTCATCATTTGTTAGATCTGCGAACCGGGTCAACCCTACTTCAAAAGTCTGATTCGGAACAGAATTGTGTTCGTCTATGTACTTTAAGTTTTCTTTGAAGATCTTGAATCGTCTCTCTTTCTCTCCAAAACCATTATAGTTCTTCCGATTCTCCACGAGCCATTGCTCGTACATCAGCCGCACTTCCGCCTCGTTCCGCTTAATATCTGTTGCTGTGACGACTCCTAGAGATGAGAAAAATAGTAATACCGAGAGAGCTGAGGCTATAAATCTGATTGGAGTAGCCATTTGTTTTTTCTCTAGTTTCAGTGAGATTTGTCCAAGAGTTGACGTCAAGACAAGAAGAGGCAGATGAATTAGTTGTGTTTTGAGAAATATTATTTTCTTTTGTTACATTTGTATATTTTATTCTGACCAATAACATATTTTATAAAATCATGCATATCATATGATTTTTATCACGTATTTTATAAATTTTAATTTTTGTAGTCAATATTGAATATTTTCATCAAACGTGAAAGAAAGTGGTTCAATTATTTTGGAAGATTAAGAGAAAGCTGTTTTGATTACACAATATAAAACTCACAAGATGCGAATGATGATACTATTTTAAGAAAAAGAAAAAGTTTGGTGAGCCTTGTTGATCGAAGAGCCGTTCAACTTCAACTGGATCAAATTTTATTATTCAAGGAAGATGACACAATGCTATGTGAGAAAATATCAGATTACTTCTTAAACATTTACAGCAAGTAAAATCAAATCCAAGATAACACATTAAAATTAACGAGGAATCAAACTATGATCCGAACTTGAAGTGTCTAAAGCAAAGAAGACTGAATCTTGATTAACGTGGGATGAAAAAACAAATCGGATCTTCGTTCGCTTCATCTCTCCTCAAGCGCTGCTCACTAGCACGTTTGTAGACTTCGTGGTCGCAATCGCTGGTCCTCGTGTCAAGGCTTTTATGCTTAACGGACGGTTTCCCTTCTGTCCACGCCAAATTTGAAAAAACCAATCAGTCAAGTAACAAACAAAAACAGAGTCTTTAAGCCACAAGGGGGAACAAGAAACTAACCATTCTACAAGTATTGGCCTTCAAGTCGCAGACGGGGTATGACTGAGGGCAGCAGCTAGAACCATCATCGCAGCAAGTGGCTGACTCATACGGACAACATCCCCAGCTATAGCATTTACTATTGTACTCATATAGACAACAACAAGTGGACTTAGCTGGACAAGTGTTAGACTTGTCACAAACAACCGGTGAAGGTGGTGGCGGTTTTGGTGGGTTTGAGCCTGATGATTTGGTAGGGTAAGAAGCCATCATCGCCACACCGCATTTCCCTGATGACTCTTTGATGTTACGTTCAAGCTTAAAATATCCGCTTTCTCCCCAGTTTGATCCCCATGAGTTACGAACAATCCAGTAGTCTTGACCACCTTCTGATCCATATCCCACAGCTACCACACCATGGTCCAAAGATGTTCCACATGTTCCCGTAAACACACCCTGATAAAAACAACAAAAGGGATCACTTTTATGAATTCGAAACCAATCTTGAATAAAGAGAAATCAAGATAAGGTTCATTGAACGAAATTACAGATGTGTAAAGCTGGAAAGCTCGGCCACCGGCTTCAATGGCAACACTAATTGGTTGATTAGCAAGAGCCTTCTTTAAAGACTTCTCATCGTTTTGAGGAACATCCTCATAACCATCAATAGTAACAACACGAGTATTCTTCTGCAAGATATAAAAGAACAACATAACACATAAGCATACAACATTTAAGCCATATCTTTTGATCAAAGATTTTTTACCTTGTCAGAATTGCAAATGTTATCATCAGTTGCAGTATAAGGATAATCTTCCTCTGTATCAATACCACCGTTTTCAATAATAAACTTAAAAGCATAATCCATAAGACCTCCACCACATCCACCATTGTAACTTGTGTCACAATCAACAAGTTCTTGCTCCGACAGAGATATCAACTCTCCTGTCTTAATCTGATTTATACCTTCAACCGCTCCAATCGCCGAAAACGCCCAACAACTTCCTGTTATATCATACCAAAAAAAATCCCTAATCAGCTCAAAATCAAAAATAGAAACGCCAAAAAAGCGATCAAAACGCAAACGCAATTCCACATACCACAGTTTCCTTGATCTTTGACTGGATTCACAGCACCTTTAGCTCTCCAATCGATTTCATCAGGTAAACTATCTCCAACCTTATACAAATACCTCTCACCTTTCACCGGAACCCTAGTTCTCTCCATCTTACTCCTCAAGTACATCGCTCGAAACTCGTCGTTCGTTAGATCGGCGAACCGGGTCAACCCGACTTCAAAAGTCTGATTCGGGAAGGAATTGTGCTCTTCGATGAACTTCAAGTTGTCTTTGAAGATCTCGAAACGTCTCTCTTTCTCTCCGAGACCATTATAGTTCTTCCTATTCTCCACTAGCCACCGTTCGTATATCCGCCGTGCCTCCGCCTCGTTTCGTGCCGTATCCGCCGCTGTGACGGAGCCGAGAGACAAGGAGATTAGTAACACTGAGAAGATCAAGAGAGCTAGGGTTATGGATTTGATTGGAGTAGCCATATTTGTTCGTTTTTGTGTTTGTTTCGATTTGAGATTTTTGCAACTGTTGCATTAAGTATTTATAGAGTTTTAGGGGGTGTTATTCACTCATGGAGTTAAAGTCAATTCTTAAAGGTTTAGATTTGATTTCTGCTATTGTTTTTAACAATCTGTTTGTGTGGAGTTCAAAATCTCTGCAGTATATCCCGGATTATGATTCAAATGATTTACTCATGAAACTCCAAAGATGTTTCATTTCAAATGATTTGATATACAAAGATTTTACAAGTCTTTTAGTTTTGAATAACACTGGATTTTAATGAAGCATTTTAAATCTTAGTTGAATAACACCAAACTTTAAAATCTATTAGAGTTAGATTTAAAATCATTAGGTTAATAACACTGGATTAGTGTTGGATTTCAATTCTATTAAAATCCATCATTGAATAACACCACCTTAGACTTTTGTCGTCGAGAGAGAGAGCGATTGGGATGGATAGATGTGTTCTTCGTATTGGCTCCGACGTGTCATTATTTTATTTTATTTTCTGAAAAGAAAGAAAAAATAATAAAAAATATGTCACTTCACATGGGCGGTTCCATTCATATTTTGTCTATTGTTTAAGGTTACGTAATTAAAAGTTAAAACTGATAATTATTTCCAATAAATATAGATAAACTTAAGAAAGAAAGAAAAAAATCTAGATAAAATTCATTTTAGATCAAACTTTAACATTTTTGTTTTTGATATCTAATATGAAGTTTTGATTCGATGAGAAATTAAGATATGGTGAAATCGTTTTTTTTTTCTTTTCTTATTACAAGTTACAAGCATGGTTCTTAGTTTGGAAAACCTAATTCTAACTTTTCACAGAGTAGTTTCTTGACGACACTAACGTTTCCCGGAAAGTACTAGGAACCCATATGTTATACGCACTTTGGAAGCTATTAAATAACACATACTACTATATAAATCTTAAAGTACAATATTCATATAATATTTTTTGATGTCGTGGTCATACACGGTATTACTATTAAAATGTTTACCCTAACCAATGAAATATTCCTTTTTCATTTTTTTTTTTTTTGATTTTTTTGTGTTGCTTCCATCATAAAAACTCTTATACGATCATTTCAATTAAAAAGTATTCGTCAGTAAGAGTTTAGATTTGTATTAGAGCGGCCAGTTTTTGAGAAAAGCTCTAGTAACCGAGTTGGCTTGCGTTGGGGTGTAGTAGCATGAGATTGCGGGTTCGATTCTCCCCTCTTTCGGAATCACCAAATTTTAACTTTTTCCCCCTATAATTTGGTTTGGATTGGTATGTAGATTTACATTCATTCTTTTATAAGTTATTGGAGTTTGTACATTTACTCATTTAGGAAAATGAAGATACAACAAAGTGACGACGTCCTTTGTATTGAAATCTTGCCTTTGATATACTATTGTTCGTGCTTTTAATTGTGCTTAGTTATACGAAGTTATAGTTTATTAAGCAATTAATCTTGACAATAAAGAGCTTCGTATAGTTTATTAAGCAATTAATCATGACAATAAAGAGCTTTGTATAGTTTATTAAGCAATTAATCTTGACAATAAAATAAATAAATATATATATTTATATATACATACTGTATGTATATATGTATATAGGTCCAATTGACGTATAGCATTCAAATAGTCCATATATACGAGAACGTAATTGCTTCTCAAGCATCTCACGTTTATCTATTATTGCGCTTTTAACGCAGTACTAGGAGGTAATAAGTAATTTTAATTATCTTCCCATTATTATAGCAAGGATTTGATTTTGAAAGTTCTGATTTTGTACATGTGGCAAAGATGCCATGTCAAGTTAGCTAAGATGCATTTTATGTACAAGTATTGGAAAGCTAATTTTAGAAGGTCAAAGTCTTTTTTTTTTAGCATGTGTGTTCTCTTTATAGCTCTTGTTCCCTAAACTGTTGAATCTCTTATTTGATACTTGATACATAAGCTGTTGAATCTCTTATGTCTGCTAAACACTTGAATTTCCTTAATTATGTTGCTATTTCGAATTTTGTCCAACGAAGAACTGTCATTGCCAAAGAGAACTCTGCTAAAATCCGTACCATTAATTTGAACACATTACATGAAAATCCATAAAAATCCATCGTGTAATATAAATCTAA
Organism: Arabidopsis arenosa; assembly: GCA_905216605.1. NCBI lineage: Eukaryota > Viridiplantae > Streptophyta > Magnoliopsida > Brassicales > Brassicaceae > Arabidopsis > Arabidopsis arenosa. Next base: position 7,876,648 of record LR999453.1, on the reverse strand, counting down.
AAATAACAAGGAAACTAAGTTCCTGATTTCTTCTTCGTTTCTTTGTTTAGATTTCTTCACAAGTTTCGCCTATCTCATAGTCTGAATCTCATCTCGTTCGTTTTTCTCAGATGAATCTTCTGTCAGTGGATCGTGAAGAAGCGACCCAGGTCTCTGAGAAAGAAGAAGTCCCGATTACAATGTGTAAGTTTCTATTTCTGCTTGATTTTTTTTCACTTGAATTCGATTTGAAGTATTAATCCACTTGATTGCAATCGCTATGCGGCGGAGGCTCTTCGACTGCGAATAGAAGAGAGACATCAGAAGATGCATGAGAGAAAAATCGCTACATATAAGTTTTTGATCTCTCTCTCCTATGGTTCTTCTTCATTTTTTCTTTTTTTTTTGGTTAGATTTCTTATCAAATTTTGACTATATCATCGTAGTCTGAAATCTTATTTAGTTTGTATTTCTCCGATGAATTTTCTGTTAGTGATTCTGAAGATAGAACCAGGTCCCGAGAAAAAAAAGAGTCATGAAGCTCCAAGATACTTACATATTGTAATCGGGAGTTCATCGTTCTCAGGAATCGGTTCGCTTCTTCATAATCAACTAAGAGACGATTCATTGAAAAAAATAAAAAGTTAGTCCATTGTTACATCACATGGGTATTGTCGCGTAGATTATAGATTTATAGATAGTTTTGTTTGTATTTTGTCCATTGTTTAAATTTTGGTTACATAATTAATTAAAAGTTAAAACTGATAATTATCTCAATATAGATACCTTTCATTTTGTTAGTTATTTTATTTATCAAGATATGCTAGACTTTAGATCAATCTTATTTAATATGATTTTTTGATTGGATGATAAATTAAGATATGGTGAAATCGTTTTAATTTCCGGGAAGTTATTATGGCTTTGGTTATGTTATTATGTCTTCTGTTTAACTATAGTTTACAATTAGTATTTGTGTCTCCAAGAAAATGTAATTCTAATAAATTTGAATAGTTCTTTTAGGATGTTGAACACGTAATGAAGAGAAAAGGATAGTTAGATAAGATCATAGGCAACGTCATAAAGACATAAACGGCCGGACAACGTGCAACAAAATTATTTTAACTCACGTACTGAATCAATTGTTTTCTAAGTAATTAAGATAAACGATGAGTCGATGACACGTTTTCTTCTAATAGTCGGACAAAGACGAAGACGAAGAAAAGGATAATCATTGATTAATATGAAGTAATGTTAACTCACGTACTGAATCAATTGTTTTCTAAATAATTAAGATAAACGATGACTCTTTTACCAAAAAAAAATAAAAATAAACGATGACTCCTCTTCTTCTAATAGTCGGACGAAGACGAACAAAAGGATAACCATTATTGAATATGAAGTAATATTAATTATTGTTACATTTAAATTATTTATTATCAGTATCCACACCTAAAATTGATCCTTGTATATTTAAAAGGGCACCTTTTCTGTTATGTTCTTAATTAATCTCTTTTTCTAATATCACCACTAGTATACATACATGAGAGAAATATTTCAAAGTCCTTTCTTATTCCACCCATGAGCCCAATTGAAATATATAGTTCTGACCCAATTACGATATTATCATGGACTAACTTGGCCACTTCTATATGGGCCAATACTTCTTTCTGATATAGCATTTGAGTGTTTTCATCAAACGTTGGCATTTACATCAATAATTTTTAGCTGATGTTTGATTCAAAAAGTAGAATGATGTGATTCTTTAAAATAAAAATTGTATATTTTAACTAAGAAATTATATGTATATATATATATATATGTATATATATATATATTCATATAAAACATTTAGACAATAACTGTATTGCTAGATATATTTGTAACTTGTATAGTAGTAACTAGTAAGTAATATAATTTGAGGTCGTTTTTACAAAAAAAAAAATAATTTGAGGTCACGAGTTATCACAGTAATGAACTAGTTTTTTTTTAGTATGATAATGAACTAGTTATCTAGAAACATTAAGGTACGTTTGCCTTGGACATCAAAACCATAAGTAAGATCGGCGGTGTTCTAAGATTGTAGATGACTTAATTAACTATTATTTAAATCACATGTAAATGGTTTTATTCGTGAGAAAAATCGATTTTTAACCATTGATTTGTTTCCGTGATGCTCTATTGATTAAATCTAATAAGTGTGATAAGATTATCTAACGTTCATGCATGCATCGTCTTGTTTCTTTCTGTCGAATATATACAGAGAGAATAAAGAATAAAAGTACAAACGAAGCAAAAGAAAACCATTGGAGAAACGCTACACATCGAAACAAAAATTAAAAAGAAGCATCTGAACTTATCCGAGAGTGGCAGTAATTGTTAGGAATTTGGGAATCAAATCCATTTTAAATGGAAAAAAATATTATAATGGTTTCGAATATTGTTTTTATTTGTTTACATGTATTGTTGTTTTCGGAATATATTTGTTATAAATTAAAAAAAAAACATATAAACAGAGAGAATTGAGCTGGGAAGCACGTGTGGGAGAAGAGAGAAGCACGTGCAACAACGACAGTGCAGGGTTGACTGGAGACAGTAGGGTCGTGAAGAGGCGCACTGTTTCATACACACGCGTGACGCGTGTAACTCATCCTCTCCACTGCTATACGTCGTCGTTTTGATTTCCTTACTATGGAAAAAAAAAAACCATTAAGTAGGGATCATTTTTAGTGATAATGGACCTTCTTATTGTTGTTATTTTCAACTGCTAATCCAGAATTGACATTGTGATTGGTAGCATGTAAAACGTTAAATCTCGTTGTCTTTTATCCACGAAATATAATATTAAAAACCCCTTTTATCTTTTAAAAAGTGTATTAAAATTCTTGTGGTTACACACTAAATTCTTCGCTATGAAAGGATAGAGAATACGTGTCGAGCAAATGAACAAATTCTCCATGACTTTACTTGGAATATAAGATTTTATAATCAAGCATACCTAATTGATTCTCATAACACAACAGCTACGTGTGTGAGTATGTATATAATATTATGTTTGTGAACTTACTAGTAGACATATGTAGCAAGGCATAAAAGACAAAATCACCATAATATTCATATGTAATGTAGAAGTGGAAAAATCACGATTTGCAATGAGTTATCAAAATAATATATAAGGGATAATGGGCCAAAACCGCTCTTCTTAAATCGATGAAAATGTAATAACTTTGGTTTCAGAATCTAACCGGTTTAAGCCTTCAAAACAAAGGAAAAAACAAAAGAAGAAAAAGAGAGGAAGAAGAAAACAAAAACGAGGTAGGAGAGGACGAAGCTGGACCAGCTTTGAAACACTCCTGTCTTCATTCTTTGACCTTTGACTCGCTCCATTACCACATGCATGACGATGACAATTATCTTGATCAATATCTATTTATACATCCGTTTTGGACAAACTAGGCACTAATAATGTCACGACATTTGGTATCAAGTAATATAATAACAACATGTTTTATTAAATAGACTGCCGCATCGTCATTGTTCTTTTTTTCCTGTCATCAATATAATTAAGTATAATTTCTAAGTAGCCTTGATAAGTTTGTGATCACGCCCACTCTATTTATTTTTATTTTTAATTATAGTCTTTCGATTATAACAAAAAATTCCAGCATTATAACTAAATGCAACGTACTAATTATAATTTCAAAAGATACATTTAACAATTCCAGCATTACTAAATGCAACGTACTAACTTTTCATACTTCAAACCAATGATACACTTTAGTGTTTGTTTGCGGTAAGAGATTCTATGTTTCACCGGGAGAGAACTAGACAAAGGCATTAGACAAAGAACATAAACAAAAAAAATACACATTGAAAAGCTTCTTAGTTGTTCCCATGAGGACAATGCAATGGACAGGAAGATTCTCCCCTTTTGATGATGTCTGCAAAAAAAAAGAAAAAAAGTAAATTGAAAGTAGAAAAGGGATCGGAAATATTAAGGTCCAAGTCCACCTCCCGAATTTATTTTGATTCCGATGTATTTGTCGCGGAATATTTGTCTTCCTTCGATAATTTTGTTAAAGATAACAGAATTTCATTGGTCTAGAAAAAAAAATGAAGATAACAGGGCCAACAAATGCATATAAATTACACAACTAATTAAACTCAAAATATTTACACATTTCTTTCGGTATCTAGACATTGTGTTGTGTGAAGCAATATATTGTTTTAGAATGGGGATTTAAAATGTGATTATATTAGCTAGTTCTTTCAAATTCATAGCAGTGATTTTTTTCCACGACAACTTTTGTCAAAAGTCCAGAAAAAGTTATCGTTGAAGTTTCGATCCTACTTAAAGCCAACACATAAACTTATCTTAAATTTCACTACTTTGAATGCTGGTATTTCTTAAACGAAATAATTGAGTGAAGTCTAAATCTTCAAGCGCCATATCAAAATCGATCTAGGGTTTCGACTTTCGAGTCTTGACTACTAAGTAAAATATATAGTCATTGACTTATTAATCAATGCTTTAGAGGAAACGAGCTAAAAGTTACTGACTAGTAAGTAACTAGTTTTTGACTCATATGAATTAGAGACTATAGACCAGCTACTTGATGACAACTTTTGTCCCTAGTTTTGTAGTATTATGTGTAATTATGGCCTTGAACTTGTAAAAATAGAGCTCTATTATGGAAAAAAAAAACAAAACAAATATATACCAATGGAAAAACAGATAATAGGAAAATTATATTAATCCTTCTCCTTCAAGTTGTTAGATGTTTTGAATTGTTCTCCTAAATTTTCGTAAAGTTAGGTGTTTTCTACTTTCTATTTATAATTTTTATTTTTATCCCATCCATTAATTTTTACTCGAATACCAATTGATTGAAACAAAATTAGTTTTTTATATGTGAAAATTTCAAAAATTCTGTTATTAAAGAAAGATAGAATAAACAATTTGGAGAAATGTAAACTCTCAAAGAATCCTAAGTAAACGAAATAAGCAAGTGTAAAACAAAAGCGATAGAAAATGAAAGCATTGAAAGATGCGTGCAAAAAGAAGTGGTATTGAAAGCATACGTGAAACAAAACGAGTCAAAGTTTTTGCCGTAAAAGAAAAAACAGTCAAGCATTAAGATTTGGTTGTATTATTATGGGTGATTATCACGGGCTTTGATGTTAACACAAGTAAGTGGAACTTGTCTCGTAGGTCCCAACTTCGTTCCTAGTCTTTCGCAATTCACTGATTTAGTTTGACCAAATTCTATTATTTATAGCAAACAAAATCTACATCACACATTATATCTAGATCTTGTTTTTGATATATATACATAGACAACACAACAATGGCTTTGGTGGTTGTGGGTAGTGATTAAAAGCGATTGTAACTTGAAGCTTGCGATTGAAAAAAAGTTTGAATGTCATGATTATTCATTATTGTTGATTTGTAGATATATCGAACGCTGATTCGTTAAGCTTTCAATTTATGGGATAAATTATGAAACTAAATATTTATGATTTCAAATAAAATGTTAGTATATATACAACTATTTTCATTGATACGCATGTGTCTACGTAGTGAACTGAATTTCTGAATTTTGTTCTCCAACATTTTTATTTTATTTTTATTACATCTTATATATCTAAAACAGTTCAGAAATCTAAATCTATAGTACAAAGTATACATAATTCATATTTTGCTAATATAGTTGAGAACTACGTGCTAAATCGACAGGTTCTAACATGTTATATAAGGAAATATAAATGCTGTTGTAGTACTGCTTTTTGTTGTTTCATATAAACATCTTTAAAATTAGACTCATTTGAACAGTCAAATAAACTTTCAAAATTTCCCTAATAATAAGTACTTTTCTACGTAAGAAATTACGAAAAATGAATAATTTGTTTGTTTGCCGTGATAGAAAATCAACCATGTTTCGTTTTTTTGTTCAAATTAAGCATTATTTAGTGTTTTTACAAATCAATATATTTGAACGTTATAATAGAACATAAACATAATCGTAAGATTATCATAAAGATGTATAATTGTATATCATTCATATAATAAATCTTAAGCTTCACTTCAAAGATGCGACTTTTTCCCCCAAAACATATTTACGTAGATGGCATCTCATGATGTCATCACTTAATTAAAAACTAACATCAACAATTTAACATAATTATTAAATTAAAAATCCAGCAGGTAACAAAGTTATAAATGGCACACGTGTGGGCTCATACCCCAGATAAGTGTCTCGTTCCTCATATTCACTCTCACAACAAACAATCTCACCTTTCTTCTTCTTCTTCTTCTTCTTCTCTCTGTTTTAGAATTTTTCTTAATGCCTAGAAATTTACAACCATTGGATCTTGGAATCCAAATACCATACCATTTCAGATGTCCAATCTCACTCGAACTTATGCAAGACCCTGTCACCGTCTGCACCGGCCAAACCTACGACCGAGCCAGCATCGAGTCATGGGTCTCCATCGGTAACAACACAACCTGTCCAGTCACACGAGCTCCTCTCTCCGACTTCACACTCATCCCCAACCACACTCTCCGTCGTCTTATCCAAGAATGGTGCGTCGCTAACCGCTCCAATGGCGTCGAACGTATCCCTACTCCTAAACAACCGGCTGATCCAACTTCTGTTCGTGCTCTTCTTAGTCAAGCCTCCGCTGTAACGGGAACTCACGTCTCTGTTCGTTCACGCGCCGCCGCTCTCCGCCGTTTACGTGGATTCGCTCGTGATTCTGATAAGAACCGCGTTTTGATCGCAGCTCATAACGCTACAGAGGTTTTGATTAAGATTCTGTTCTCTGAAACGACGTCGTCGGAGTTAGTCTCTGAGTCGTTAGCTCTTCTTGTTATGTTACCGATAACGGAACCGAATCAGTGCGTTTCGATATCTTCGGATCCGGGTCGGGTCGAGTTTTTGACCCGGTTGTTATTCGATTCTTCGATCGAAACACGCGTTAACGCCGCCGCGTTGATCGAGATTGTTTCGACGGGAACCAAATCGGCGGATCTAAAAGGAATGTTTTCGATTTCGAATTCTGAATCTGTGTTCGAAGGAGTTCTCGATCTTCTGAGGAATCCAATTTCGTCACGACGAGCTCTCAAAATCGGAATCAAAACTCTGTTCGCGCTCTGCTTAGTGAAATCCACGCGACATATCGCGATCACCGCCGGTGCGCCGGAGATTCTAATCGACAGACTCGCGGCGGATTTCGACAGGTGCGATACGGAGCGAGCCTTAGCGACGGTGGAGCTACTCTGCCGATCGCCGGAAGGATGCGCGGCGTTCGGAGAACACGCTTTAACGGTGCCGTTGCTAGTGAAAACTATATTAAGAGTTTCGGATCGTGCGACGGAGTATGCGGCGGGGGCGTTGTTAGCGCTTTGTACAGCGGAGGAAAGGTGGAGGGAGGAAGCGGCGGCGGCGGGAGTGGTGGTACAGTTGTTGTTGATGGTGCAGAGTGAGTGTACGGAAAGAGCGAAGAAGAAAGCGCAGAAGTTACTGAAGCTTCTGAGAGATTCATGGCCTGACTACAATTCCTTCGCTAACTCCGATGACTTTGGTTGCAGCAGCCAAGTGGTCCCTTTTTGATTTTTCGATTTTTTAAAAAAGAATTGGTTTTCACAGTAATTATTAAATTTTTACTGTTTTTTTTTTTTTTAATTAGAAGGAAAAATGGTCATTTTTTTGTGTGTATTTTGATGGAAATATGTGAAGAAGAAAGATAATATACAGAAACTTTTTGATGACCATGAATTAGTTTTTTTTTTTGGTGTGTGTATATATATTGATATTTTTTGGTATGTGACTAATTTATCTTGTTATTGATTGGCCTTTTGGGTTGGGAAAAGTTGTTAAAGAAGCAAATGGAAGATATGCTTAAAGGCTTTAAAGTCTTAAAGTTTTTCTTTTTTTTAGTCTAAAGGTAAGTCAACTTTTTTTTTGCATTAACTGAAAAAATAAACATTTCAGGTATCGATCGATCTCTTGAGTGCCATACGTTTGTAATGAACGTCATTATGGTATTTTGTACTTTGTGTAGACCTCTTGTTAATTTATCTTCTTTAGTGTTTTTTGTTTTAAAGCATTTTTTCCTTGATGAAAGGTGTTATTATAGCATTTGTTAACATTTCGATTACTATCTATTTTATGGACCCCAAAAAGTACTTTAATGGTTGAAAAAAGATCATTGATCGGCTACATGGTCAAACTCACAAAGATTCAATGCAGTTTGGACAAAACATAAGCTGCTTGCAAACAATAATAAACAAACTGGGCCTAAACTTGGGCCGTGGCTGAATATCTCCAACCTAATAAAGTTGTTAGTTTTGATGTCCTATATGATAGTTTGGATTCAAATATGATAGTGTGTGTATGAAGATTGGTGTAGATGATTAAAAAAAAGAAGAAGATAAAAGTGATCAAAATAAAGTCGAATCTAATAGGTTTTTTTCTCTTTTACATTCACAATTTTAATTCGAAATTTTGATGATATATACCCTATGTTGGATATTAAACCAAATTACTTTAACACAACTAAAAACACAGTTTGGATTTGGTATTCACTTTTCAGGTTTACGTGGATTGAACACATTTCCTTTAATTTTATTAGATGAATTAAGAGTCTAAAACTCATCACACCTCATAGAGTAGACACAAACATACCCACAAGCAGTTTTCACTATTCACCCAATACACACAAACAAAAGCCCTTGTAAAACCCCTTTTAGTTCATCACATAGTCAAGGCAAGACATTTCTTGCTGCTCACTCTTTTCCTCCTGAACAACAGTTTTTTCAAGAACCCTAATCCTTGCTTCTTTCTCTGTGCCATCTCCATCTTTTCACCTCTTGCCTTCACTGGTTCGTACACGATCAACGCATTGTAATGGTTACCATCATCACCATGAGTGACTCTGTTAGTATCATCCTCTGCTTTGTAGGATGAATCTTTTGCCGTTGAGTCTTCTATATTTTCCCGGAGAGAAGATCTTTTGTGTAGAAATTTCATGGTGCTACTTGGTTCTGTTGTAGATAATGCTCTTAGTTGCTTCCGTAAACTGGTAATCGTTTCTTGACACTCTGATAACTTCACAGAAGCTGTTGCTATATCCCACCCCTGCAAATAAAAACTCCATCATCATCAGTAAACACACATGAACTCCAAATTTTGATATATTAGTCTGTGAAATTCTGAATCTTTCCACTCACGTTTTTGTTTCTCTGCGTCGGTTTCTTCGTTTCAACACTGCAAAAACACAAAGAAAAGTGTTGAATCTTCGGTAACAAACAGAAGAAATGTTGAGGCTTTAGATGTGATTATTGTTTTAGTTACCTTTCTAGCTGAAGCTGAAGCTCTATGCAAGTTCCTTCGAGTTCTTCACAACAGCTCTTTCTGTAATCAAGTTCTACTTCAAGAGAAGACAACTTCTTCTGTGTCTCGTTGAGCTTAGCTCTTGTTATGTTCAGATTTGTATCAAGATCTCCCTTCATAGATTTCTCCGTTTCCATCTCTGCCTCTACCGTTTCCTTACTCTCTCTCAACGTTTTGATCTCTGCTTCTAAGTTTCTGATCTTCTCCTCTGATTCCTCAAGCTTATTTCTCAGTTCTTGCTTCTCATCACATTCAATCTTCTCCACCTTATCTGCTTTTGTTAGACCCAAATGTCTCTTGATCTCATCCTTAGTCATAGGACCCGATTCACTAGGAGATTTCCATGTGATGCAGAGAGGATCTTCTTCACCTTTCTTTCTTGCTGCATTATCATTTTCATCCATACATCCTAAAGCAATCTTGATGTCTTGTAAGAGTTCTTTAACACCGCGTTTCGATATCCTCTCTTGCTTCGTTATAGCGCTCAAAACAACTTGAATCCAATCAAAAGATCCTTCCTTTTCATCATCCACTCTTGGATCTTTCTCAGTACACACAATGGCTAACTTCTCCATCTCATTAAAATCATCCATCAGTAGTTTCATCTCCTTCGAACCACAAGGGCTAATCACACTACTTTCGCTTCTAATGTCGAAACTCGAAGCCTCTAACGGTTTCTGCCCGCGGCTAAGATCTTTGATCTCCATGTTTTTCTTCATAATTATGTCCATTAGATTCTTGTTCTCTGCCCTAACATTCCCAATCTGTTCCATCAACAGATCATACTTAAGCTTCCGGCTTTGAACTTCATCTCTCATCATCAAATCGCTCTTATTCGCGTTTCTTCTTCTCATCTCCATCTTCTTTTCTTCACCTTCATTCCTCATCGATATAGACTTCTCCGGAAACTTCTTTCGAAACAGAAGTCTTAACCTTTGGCATTCAGCTTCAAGCTCAACAATCTTGTTCACATTCCTAAGTTGCTGTTTATGCGTTAGCTCCATAGACCTACGAGTATGCTCTGTTTCCTCTGTTTTTACCTGGAGGTCCTTCTCAAGAACATCATACTCATATCTCAAGAATGCGTTTTCTTTCTCAGTTGAATCTAATCTAGTCATTAACGCTTCAAATTCTGATTCCACCTGAAATTTACGCTCTTGTAGGCTTACGGCAAGCTCTTCTTTCGCCACAAGAGACTTCTTAAGCTGAGAGTTCTCCGCAGCTAAAGTTTGAACCTTTGTCTTCATATCAATTAGATCATCACCTGCAGATTCTTCTTGTCTCTTTCTCATAGTTTCAGTTGACCTGAAATTGTTGTTATCAAGTCTCTTTGCCTCATGATCTCTCCCAAGAAGCTCGATTCGCTGCAGAAGCTTATCGGATACACCACAAAAAGGCGATGACTCTCCATTCCTCAAACCAGTTTCAAGACCCATTTCTTCACCTTCCAGGAAAATCTCATCTACTACACTTTTCTCGCCATAAAGATTCACACGAACATCTTTCTTGGGAGAGTTTAAGGCTACAGTGTCTAGCTTCTCACTTAGACTTTTTCGAGCTCTATCGGGTCTAACTCCATTTACTGGAGGAACCATACGTGCCTAAAGACCAATACCAAATATAAAAAAAGATTATCACTTAAAAGACTTGTACTAAGCCGTAGAAGTTCACAAGCAATACATAGACACAACAAAAGCTGATAATGATCAAGTTTTGCTCAAGATATCACTGAACATTCAAAGCAAACTTTGACTATTTCTGCAAAATTTTCTTTACCTGTCCTCTGCCTCTTCTAGAAGAAGTTTGGAGTGTTTCTGCTGCAGATTCTATCTTTTTCTTCGACCGCCACTGGTTTATTTCCATTGATTCTGTAAGATGTCTTCTGCAACACATTGAAAAAGGAGATAGAGCATAAATTAAAACATCAAACTTTATATTTGAGTAAGAATAATCAAAGAACAAGACCAGAATATATATAAAATGTTCAATGAAGGAGAGAAGGAAGATTTGGATGCAAGAATCTTACATAGTCTTATGTTGTTCTAAGCGTTAACAAGTTTCTGAGTAATCTCTCCAACAAAAGAAGTATTTAACAAAACCAACAAAAGAGAACAAGAAGAGGCAAATTAAAGAAGAGAGATGAATCTTTACAAGTAAATAAGGTAGAGAGAGGCATCAAGTGACTATGTGACTGTGATATTAATTGTTTACGTTTCAACTCTTAAATAAACAGTAAAGTAACTAGAGGTGTTAACAAAGTGTTCTGCATAATACACAGTTTTAAATAATTATGAAGAAACTGCTTTAAATCTTTGCTTTCATAATTTTTTACCATCATTCATGATGAAAAGAATTTCTTCCCATTAATAATTTCCAATTTTCACACATAACCATCAATTTGTTTTGCATTAGACTTAATATCTGCCCGTGAATGACAGGGAGAAAACAATTAAAAAGAGTATTTGCAAATTAATTAAGACGTTAATTGATGTCCACAAGACATTTAGTGCTACCTAATGACAATGACATTTGCTTGTTGCTTCTTTCTTTGCTAATTTACTTTTGCCATCTCTTCTTTTCTTGGTTTTCTTTTTGCTTTCGTATCATTTCTCATAGTTTTCAAACAAGTGAATTATGACTTGACGAAAATTCCCCCAAAGGTAAATATATTTTACCAATGTTTTAGTTTTTTTTTTTTTTTTTTTTTTTTTTTTTTTTTTTTTTGGGCAAAACCAATGTTTTAGTTTATAATAGAAACAAAACAAACAATTCCAACGTTGTATGATTACTGATAAACCAGATATGAAAGAGTTGACCTAATGGAAAATATTAGGTCTAGATATTGATTCTACCTACTTTCATTATTTATGAGAAAACAAATATTAAAACTACAATCATGGTTAGACAATCCACTAAATCACTAAACAAGACAAGTATTATTACTATCTTTCACTTTTCTTAACTTTTATTTGTTTTTGGGAGGGCCATAGGATTCCCAAGTGCTCTCCAGTTTCTCCACCGACAGTTTTTAGTTTTTTACTACGACTCTACCTTCAACAGCTCTTTAATTATCCATCATGTCATGTTGAAAAAGAATACAAAAACAATAGTAGCAAAAAATGAAAAGTTCATAAAAAATGGAGAAGTGGGGAAATAGTAAAGGAGACGTTACGAAAAATATTAATTTGAGGGCCCATATTGTATCTGTGGTTTCTATATAAAGAATAAAGCTACGATTAAAACTATGACGAAATTATCATCAAAGATATAATATGTATAGGCAATATGATTAATCACTTTAAGCCGTTAGTATGAAATATTTATTAATTGTTTTGTAGGGAAAGAAACCAAAAAGATCTCTTGGCATTATGGTCCCTTTGTTAAATGGATTTATTCTGCATTATTCGTAGTTTAAAGATAAATATTAAAAAATTTGATGATATAATTCCATGATTTTGTTTGCATGCGATGAATCTAAGTACCTTAAGGATAAGCATTCGTAATTACTTAACAACTACATATGTATATCATCAACGGATTATAAAGAAAAAAATGTAATAATCGTTATTCTGAAGTTAACAAAAGTTGGCGATTAAAATTTCAAAAATCGCTGCGCGTGGATCTCACTCGCGGGCGATTTTTCTCTCCCAACTCTTCTTCTTCTGATTACGATCTCGTGCACCGCGTGAAGGGCCCTCCGGTGATTCCGGCACCGCGAAGGAGCCCGTGGCTCATGGTGCTTCATCCGCAGTCTGTTGCACTCTCCGGCAAAGACACTAGAACGGAATCAACGGGGGTCGTGTCTGGGGAGAAGCTTCTGCGAGACAAAGCCGGCTTGATCAACCGGCGGTGTGGCTACGCGGTGAGAAGACGGAGGTTTCGACGACGCTCAATAGAGTCCGGCGGTTAGATCTGGAAACAGGAGGCGCAGGAGGTTTCGTCGAGGTCGGAAGAGATGGGGGAGGTTTTCTCCGGTTTCGCGAAACTAAGCCACCGCCGATTGGTTCCACGTTCTACTCCCTACTGCCTTCTCTCTCTTGCGGCTGAGTAGTGGCCTCGCGACAACTAGATGCTTGGTTTCTTCTTCCTCCTCAGCTCGACTCTACTTTGGCGGGTTGGAGATGGTCCGGTGTCTCCTTCTCCGTTCGGCTCGCGTCATCCTGGCTCGTCGGTGGTCCTGTGCCGGCGAGTTTCCGCAGCTCGAAGGATGGCGGCTCCGACCAGGTTCTCTGGTTGTGGAGATTAGGGTTTCGATTGTCTCCGGTTTAGATCGGTTGCGTTGCTGGTTTAGATTGGTCTATTGGACCCGGGTCGGTTTTGTTTTGGGTTCTTGGTTTGGTTGGTGTAATTGGACTGGGCCTAAGGGGATTTGTATGAGCCTATTCCGGAAATAGCCCATTGGGCATATATTTTAATATAATTGCAAGCCTTTTATCAAAAAAAATAATCGTTATTCTGAAAATCATCACCATTAAACCGATTACATTTGAGCATCCAAAAACTAACTGTAGCAAACCGTACCGATTTTGGTTTACCGTATAAGAAAATTGATAAATCGGTTGGTGGTTTATCAATCAGCTTAACATCCGATTAATCAACTTGAACTTGAGGCCAATTTTCGGATACGCCAAAATTCCTTCTAGAAAGTTAATGCAATATTATGTCTAAATCTCTTACGATTTTGTTAGGAAAAATTAGAAGGCAAACAAAATACGAAACCTATCCATGTATTAACCAAAAATTAGAAGCCAAAGTAAACAAATTAAGAATATGATGCTATTAGTGAGCCAAGCCACTTTTTTAATGTAATCAAAGATTATAACAAAAGCGAAATTCTAAGCTAATAGCGAATCAAAGAATTGCTAATGAAATCAAATAAAGAGTGTTTCTACTCTTCAAAATTTTCGACCAAAGCTTATCACTTTTGATCATCAAAAGACAAGACAAATGGAACCAGGCTAGAAAACTCAGCTCTCTACTGGCTTTGACGACTTTTGACCCACCGGTAAATCATCGATCCAGTCTCCATAGATTCGGTTAATCTTCTTAGAGTCGCTCCACTTGAGCAGACACTTCTTTCGCCGCCCTTCTTCGTTCAGACCAGAAGAATCTGCTGTTACTTGTGTAATTGGTTTCATTGCAAATGCTTCATTCGCAGGTACCACTGTTTGTTTACTCACAGACGCGGTAGCGTTCACAGCTTCTCCATCAACCCTTCCAACAGAGTTATGCAACTCTGCAATTTCGTAAGCAACAACCAAATCAGAAACACAAGATCACACAAAATCCACAAATGTCAGTCAAAAGAAGAGAATTCAGAGATAGTATCAATACACATGACTTGCAAAAGTATACAAAGATAATATAACCAAACACAAGATCACATGGAATCAACAAAAAGGATAGAATTCAGAGATAGTGTACACACAGGACTTGTAAATCTATACTAGGATACTATAATATAAGGTCCCATTAGCAAAGATAAATGATTCACATAAAACATACCTGTTTGGCCATGAGCAAAGTGACACTTATCACCAAAAGGGCATTGACCCGTGATGTCAAACTTCATGCACAACCTCGTCTTCCAGTACACAGTCTTGACAACACCACCATTGTTTATAGGTGCAGGTACCGGGATGCTTCCTTGCCTATTAACTTCAATATGATTCGAGGCAGTATCAGATGGTGGATCAGCAGCAGAAGTACCAACACTTATAACCGAGCTCTCTCTCAATTTCCCCGAGTCCTCACGAAACTTTGACAGTTCCTCATGAATAAAATTGCACCTGTCCCCATAAGGACACTCTTCCCCAAAACAAAACTTCCTGCAAAGCTTCATCCTCAAGATTATCTTTTGATCATCTTCCCAATTATTATTCGCAACAGGCGCCAAAGACGGTCTTTCCCTTTCCCTCTCCCTCTCCCTCTCTCTCTCCCTCTCCCTATCCCTATCTTGACCAGGAGGGGGTCCAACAATTTCCTGCCAATTCGACGGAGGCTGCCTCAAATCCTCGATCCCATGAGCAAAATTACAGAGTTCACCATTCCTACAAGTCCCGGCCCTGAATTTCGCACACATTCTAGTCTTATAGAATATATTAGCCGTCCCTTTATTCACAGGAGGAGGGTTTAACGATGGAACCATCCAAGGATTACTACTCGAAGGCTGAGGAAACGATGAAGCCGGATTAAACACGTTATCATCAACAAGTCTTGGCCTTTTCAATGCAGGCTGCAACTGTTGAGGCGGTTGAGATTGTGACTGTGATTGTGATTCAGATAGTGAATGCAAGTCTCCTTGTTCGTTGTTCATTGGATTAGCCATTGAATCAATCATCTGGGTCTGATTCCAACCACCATAAGGTGATTGCACGAACAATGGACGAGAATCAGAGTAACTCGAATCCATAACTGTAACAAAGATCGAATTTTGTGATTACAAAACTTATCTATATAACCAAACTAAACTAAATTCTTCAACTTTTGATTACGAAACTGCAAACGGATTCAATCGCAAGAAACATAAAAACTTCGCAAGAGAGAATCAAAATGCTTGAAACTATGATGTATGAAAACACGATTTGAGTGTAGAATTCCAATGGATCAACAAGAAGGAGAGTGTGACGAATTACGTGAAGAGTCAGAGCAATACCTGGATCAATGATGGCGGCGGCAGATTTGAGAGAAGAAACGCGATTTAGGGTTTTTGAACATCTGATATATAAATACCTTTTTTATCTTCTTTTGTCTTTTGCATTAAGAAACTGAATAGTAAATAACACAACACAATTCATTTCATTAATTAATAAATTACATAATCTCTATGCTTTTAATAATCTTGTATCCTTCAACAAAATAAATCAAAAAAGAATATTTGTATAATGCATATAATGTTAAATTATCTAATTATATCGTATAACATTAAAGTTGTCAATTTTTTTTAAAAACATATCTATTTGCTATGATTGGTTTGTCTTTGCTTAAGGTGTTTATCAAATTGAAAATATATAAGAAAAACTTAATTGAAAAAACACTTTTTTAAAGACTATTATTCATTTGTCTCAAAATTTTTTTTTCCATTTTTCATTAAGAAAAAAATACCAGTTCTATATGCTTTTCCATTTGTTTACAACTCACACAAATTTAAATATAAGTTATGATACAACGAAAATACTAGTATAAATTATCAAATTCCGAGGATATCTTGTCATCCTTCGGCTTAGTTTCCGGGATCATGTGTTTGATCGTCGGCTCTTTGTATTTCATCTAGTATCCTTCAATGAAAATTAATCTTCCAGTGAAATTTTTTTTTTTTTTTTTATCAAATTCCATGGCATGGTTTGGTGTTTTGAAGCAACACAAATTGATAAAATTGATGTATATGATAGATATGCCAACAAAGTAAATCAAACTATCATTAGTCCTTTATACTAAAAGTTATAAGTAAAATAAAGATATAAATACAAAAAGGATAGAGGGTATATATGATTGGTAAAAAATTAACAACTAAAAAGATTGGTTTGTAAAAACTAAACATTATCTACTTACATCATACATTTAGATTGACAAAGTAAAGTAAATCTAAATATTTAAATAAATATGTTTGGACTAAAACCTTTTGAACACATGATAATAAAAATCGGTTTTGTTATTCAAACATCCTACTAGAAATGCTATTTATTTAGTGTTTTAAGTCATGGTTTACATTATCGATACAATTGAAACCAACATAAACTCTTACTAGTATACTAGATCATCACCCGTACTAAAGTACGGGTTGAATTTTATTTATTACAAAATTTATATAATATATATATTAGAACTAAGTTTAAATATATTATAATAGTAAGTGAAAAATATTAATTTTTTTGTCAGTCCCTATATACAATATTAGAATAAATATTGAATTTTTTCTATAATACTCAATTATGGATAATTTTTTTTTTTAAGATATGAAAACGGAAAATAATTTTATTTTTAAAAAGTAATATTTTTTAACAATGAGTTAATTTATGTTAACAACCACAAAAAAGGATTGCATATATTTCAGTTAGATCAAAAATTAAAATATCATAAATGAATCGCATATTAAACATAGATTATTTTGAATTATTTAAGAAAATTAGCTATTATTAATTAAGAAAATTCTTTTTCAATTTATAATTCTTTGGTTGTTGAAATAGAGATTTGTTTGACCTAATCTAATTACAGAATTTATTTGAGATTTATAATTACGGAATTTACCAATTATTCGCATAATCGAATATGTTATAGACATATATTTAGTATATAATAATACCAAAATCAACCCGTGCATGGAGTCTATATTTTTATTTTAGAATCTCGATATTTCATTTTAAAATATTACGTGCACAATCTATTATTCGTTAATTCTAAAATTGCTTGCGGAATCAAATTTTCAAATACTATTTTTAAATATTCCAAATTAAAATCTTTAAATTTTTTTGTAGTTTATAAAATTATGAATTTCAAAAAACAAATTATATGAAATTAAATATAACTATTCAAATAGTTATAAGGATCAAAACCCATTTCATCATATAATATATTATATTTAACCCGTTACCTGTTATAAATATTTTTTAAAATAATCAAATTAGAGTATTTATAATTTTCAACTTTTTGAACTATTAAGTATTGATGATATTCTCTAAAAATATCAAGTAAAACTTATTTTAAATGTTGCAAATTAAAATATTTAAATTTTTATTGTAGTTTATAAAATTATACATTTCAAACAAATAAATGTATGAAATCGAATATAAATATTCAAATTCTGACCCGTTGCTCAGTCGGAATTTTGGTTGACTTTATTTTTGTGTAAAAGAAATATATTACTCAAGTCTAAATTTTTGACCCGTTTATTTGTTTCCTTTATAGATTGAACAATCTATATGCGTTTTAAAAAATTCAAATCTTGGCACATGCAGAAAAAAATTACTTTTTTTTTATTATGTAGATGATATGATGATTTATTTGTTTCATATTAATATAATCATATTAAGATGAGAGGTGAAGTTTAACGATTAATAACAAATTAATATGGTAAGTTAGATATCAAATCTTATATGTTCATTTCGATTGGTCATTTAAAAAAAATAAAATAACAGATTTTCGTTTTTTAATTTAATTAAATTAATTAAATGACATAAATTAGTATTTTACTTATTTATCCTTAATAAATTGAATGAAATTTGTTCTAAAAGAAGATTTTTGTAATGGCATTCTTAAGTAAATTTTTACAAAAGGAAAGGTTAGTTAAGGGCATCTTATAAAGTGTACTCCCCAAATAATAGTATAGGATCTATATTTTGTTCTCATTTAACAGAGTATAAGTATATGAAATTTTTTCTTAAACATAATAATTGAGATTTTATAAAAAAAAAAGATAAGAAGTTTAGACATCACTAAGGGAGACATTGTTTACAGACTTAAGAGCTATCTTGGCTAAAACATCGACTACAACCACCCTACTATTTATTTGGACAAAGCAAAACTTTTTTTATCCTCGTTATTGTCTTAAAACATTTGGATACACTAACACTAGCAATAACAATAATAAATGATTTTTTTTTATTTAGACGAAAACAAAGATTTATTAAAACTCAACTTGAAGCCACATTTTGTTTCTCATATTAATAAACAAAAACCAAAAAAACATTTCATAGTTTAGCAGGAAGCATGGAAGCTAGGAACTTGCAAGCATCTTCTTTCCCTAGTAGTTGCATCTGTTGCGGAATCCAGTCCGCTAAGATCTTCATTGCCTCTTTGACAGTTTCTTTGAGGGCTTCAGGTGATTCCATCAGATGAAAGACCCTGTCTTGGTCCAGTTCAAGAATCATTCCTGTGATTTTTGGTGCAAACCGTGGCTCAAGTTCTTCCACCATTTCGTACAAAAGCTCACCAATCATCTATAAAAAAGGAGAAATTTAAGTCATATAAAGATAACACAAACTATATCTTAAAAATAGCCACAATCTTAAGGTAAACAAAATCAGTTTTACATTTCGTTGTGTTTCGGGAGGTAAAGAAGCAAGATCATATAGAGGTAAATCGCCATAGTACACAATTTTATTAGAAATGGATAAAGGAACCATGGCTTAAGCAATGAGGACAAAGATATATTTGAGAGAAGAAACAAAATTTAGAGTTTTTTGATGAATAAGATTTCATCTGCTATATAACAAGACAAAAAAAATATTTAGGTAAATGACAATATTCTATTTTTTTATAATTGGGGATTCAACACGCTCTTTAAATTGTGTGTGAACCACGCGCTATAATGTAGCTAAGACAAAAATGATATATAACGTATTCCGTATTTTTAATTTTTGTTCTACGTAAATAGTATTAAATTTAGTTTTAGATTTGTTGAAAAACGATGGCCATATATTAGCGCGTAGCTTGAGTAATGTGATTTTACTAAATGTATTTTTAATTATTTGTTATATATATATACTTTTACCGTTAATATTACTAGGTAGCAATTAGCTTGATGCATGAGTATTAAGGTTTATTTTGATAAAAATAGTGAAATTTTTCACAATTTACAATATACAATAATCGAAAATGTGGTAATTTTTAGTAAGTCCAATGTTTGTTACAAATTTATACACCGGAATAGAAAGAAATCCAGGAGAGTAATGCCTTACTCAATCAGAAACTGACAAATGTCGTCCATCCTCACCAAGTCAACATTCTCTGTATCCATTTTTAATTTCTTAAGGTAAGAAATCTGAGAGACTGTGATCTCTCACGCGTTGAAAAGGCGACTGTGAACACGCGCTAGTGAATCCATTATCTATTTATTTGGATGTGAAAAGCCCATATAATTTCATGGGCCTAATTTTTATAACCCATATATATAGGAAAGACACATAATAGTATCCGAGAGACAGAAGCAATGTTTGGGCTATGAGAGAGATTTGGTGGGAGATTGAATAAGTGAGAGGACCTACCTTGTTGGTCTTTTAACATTCCAACCTTCGTATTGGTCTCAAATTATTATTCTTTTGATTGAATGTCGGCAAGGAAATAGTCTCTACTCTATATCTCTGTATAAAAAATGAAAAATAGTGAAATCAAATGGATGTTTTTTTTGGTAAAAAAATCAAATGAATGTTTTGGTAACCATCTATAGTTTTACCCTTTTTCTGTAAAACTATATATGAAAGTGATACCAATCCGAAAACAATGTTTTTAGGTTTTTTTTTTCCTACCGATATTCAGCTTTAAATTTTTTCTTTTTAACTATTCTGATTTATTTTGTTTTTTGTTGAAAAATTTACCACTTTGTGTTGTTAATAGGACCCTAATTAATATTGGATGTTAAAGTTTTGGGTATATAAAATTATTCAGAATTAGGTAGCTATTATACAATGATTGGAGGATCAACCAGAAGATTAGACTTAAGACATAACATAAGGAATAAAATTCTTTTATTATTATTATTAAAAAAAAAAGCAGAAATAGAAAAGCAAGGGCAGGTCCGTTGGTCGAGTTCAACGACATTAACTCATAGGAACGCTTCAGTTTTGTTCCTCATCAGGGTCCGTTACGCTTTTCCTTCTTCTTCTTCTTCCTTTGTTTCTCTGATTTCCCAAAATCGATCCTTTAGAAATGGCGGAACAACACAATAAGGAAGTGATTCGTCTTGAGCCCGAATCTGTCATCCCTATCCTCAAACCTAAACTCATCATGACCTTGGCTAATCTCATTGGTCAGTTTTCTTCTTCCCTGTACTCGTATTTTGTATCCAAATCACAAATTTTGCTTTTTTTCACATCCACAATCGTTTACCCTTTGTTTGCAAATTTGGTCGGGTAAATTGGGTCCTCGTTTTTGGCAGAACATAGCAATGATAGACAAGAGTTCCTCAAGCTCTGTAAGAGAATTGAGTACACTGTTCGAGCTTGGTATCTTCTTCAATTTGAAGATCTCATGGTCTCTAATTTAACCCCTTTTCTTTTTAATCTCTCTTTTACAAACTTGTTTTACTTTGCTTTCTCTCCTCCTTTCTCATTTATCATGTGCTTTTGAATTTCCAGCAACTCTACTCTCTGTTTGATCCTGTACACGGTGCTCAGAAAATCCAGCAGCAGAACTTAACTTCGCAAGAAATTGATATCCTTGAACAAAATTTCCTAGCTTACTTGTTTCAGGTTAGTTTCTTTGATTAGCTTATTATCACCTCCTTCTGTTTTTATAGTATGTCAGTGTTCTTGAAATGTGTTTCTTGTTTTTACTTTTATAAGGTTATGGAGAAGAGCAACTTTAAAATAACAAGTAATGAAGAGATGGAAGTTGCACACTCTGGGCAGTATCTTCTAAATCTTCCCATCAAAGTTGATGAGTCTAAGGTTTGTTTAAACAAACATCACTTTTGTCACTAATGCTTGTGGGTTTTCCGGGGTTTTTCTAAAACAGTTTTCTTGCTTTTGGTGGATGAAGCTTGACAAGAAGCTGCTCAAGAGGTATTTTGAGGAGCATCCACATGAAAATATTCCAGATTTTTCTGATAAGGTACAGTTTTAGTTTGTCTGTAGATAAGCATTTCAAGTTTATGGTCTCCTAAAGACTTTCTTGATGGTCCTGAATTCGAGATGTGTTGACAAGTTTGATTGTGTTTACCCATTTTTGTTTAGTATGTCATCTTCAGACGTGGTATTGGATTGGATAAAACCACAGATTATTTCTTCATGGAGAAATTGGATGTGATCATTTCACGTTTTTGGTCCTTTCTCATGAGAATCACCAGGTTAGCTCACATTTCCCAGCCTAGTCTTTCTTAAAGCTCAATAGTCGTAAAAGGCATTTACATTTTGGGTCTTAACACCTTTAGATCACAGGTTAGAGAAATTACGCGCTAAGAGGTCAAACAGTCTTAACAAGAAAGATCCCAAAAAAGATGATGAGCCAAACCCTGACACAGATAATGATGAATTGTATGTGGAGCGTATTCGCCTTGAGAATTCAAAATTGAGGTTATCATCAGTATCCCTCACATGTTGTGATTTGCTTTCAACCCAAGTTTGGCCATTCTGTACTTATATATGATAATGACATTTGTCTTGATGGATTCAGCGTTAAGAGTTTCTTGAGCAAGCTCACAATACAGGAGCCTACATTCGATAGAATCATTGTTGTTTATAGGTAAGGTTTATGTATGTCTTGTTTCAGCTATTCGTTGTAACTTTGTGAACTTGTGGTTCAAGCATGTGGTTTATGATGTTGCAGACGAGCTAGCTCTAAAACAAATCTAGAACGAGGAATCTACGTTAAGCATTTCAAAAACATCCCTATGGCTGACATGGAGATTGTGCTTGTAAGTTTCTGTTCTTGCCTTCTTTCACTTTGCGTTGCTGGATTTTGTAGCAAAAAATGCAAACTAGCTGCTATAACATTAATGTCTTGTGCAGCCTGAGAAAAGAAACCCTGGACTGACTCCAATGGATTGGGTCAAATTTCTGATATCTGCAGTAGTTGGTCTGGTTGGTCTTCTAAGCAGATTCTTTTTTTTTTGTTACTGTTCATATTTTACATGTCTTCCTTGGTTATCATATGACTCTTGTGTACAGGTAGCCGTGCTTACTTCGGTTGAGATGCCTAAATCAGATCCATGGGTTATAATTGCCATTCTCTCCACAGTGCTTGGTTACTGTGCAAAAACATACTTCACGTTAAGTGCTTTCCTTTTTGCCTTTCCTTGCCTTCATTCTTCTTTGTTAAGCAAACAGTTGCTTATTCGTAAGTTGTATTCCTTCAGGTTCCAGCAGAACATGGCTACGTACCAAAACTTGATAACTCAGTCAATGTATGATAAACAACTAGACAGCGGGAGGGGAACACTACTACATTTGTGTGATGACGTGATTCAGCAAGAAGTAAGTTTCTGCATGAATATAGTGTAATACAATAGAAACAAAAAGCTCATTTGGGTTGCAATGCACAGGTAAAAGAGGTGATGATTTGCTTCTACATACTAATGGAGCAAGGGAAAGCTACCTTGGAGGTACATACATACTCCTAAATTTACTCTTTATATGGTATTTTATCATCAATGAGTGCTGACTTGAGTTGGTTTGAATGTTTGGGAAATAGGATCTGGATTTGAGGTGCGAGGAACTGATAAAGGAAGAGTTTGGTGCGAGGTGTAACTTTGATGTAGAAGATGCAGTCCAGAAGTTAGAGAAGTTGGGGATCGTTGCTCGGGACACCATTGGAAGGTACTACTGCATGGGGCTGAAGCGAGCCAACGAGATTATAGGGACTACCACGGAGGAGCTTGTCCTCAAGGCCAAACAGGGCGTCACCCCTTCTTGAATTCACCTTCTCTTATTTTCAACATTTGTTTTCTTCTTCTCATTTGATTTCAATACAACTTTTAAGTTACTGTGTGGTTGTTACTAAATCCAAGTGCAACAAATTATTAATCCACCAAAAGAATTGCCCGATATGATGATATGAACGAATACAACATCCAGTATCGAACTACTACTGCTTAAGGCATGCAAGTCTAAGAACAATTTTTAAGGATGCTATAAAGAGTCTCTGTTCCCAGCTACAGGTAGCTCAACTTCTATGTATATTTCACCTCCGTCCCGTTGTCCTCTCGCATAAAGCTCAGGATACTTTAATTTGTTCTCTCTACAGATTAACATGGCTGCCCAGCGTAAAAGTTAGGTAATGACCAACTAGCAAGCATTGGGAAAAATTGGTACAAAAAGGTTGAGGAGCTTACGTTCGAGGAAGATGGATCTCTTTAAGGAGCAAGGATCTAGCTTTGTTAACGTTAGTGAACCAAAGACATATATGATCTTCAAGATCCTTGAGTTGATGGGTGAGGTTAAGGTTGTTTTTGCGAAGCTGTTTCACAATCTCTTGAATTGAATGCAGGTCCCTCCCCCTCTCTAATCCAAGCCGAATTAAATGCTTGTCGTATTCAATCCCACTGTGCAAACGAGAGACAAGACGGTCAATGGTGTCAAGATCTTTGTTGAGCACAAAAGTACCCTTGGAAGCAGCATTGAGTTGACAAATGTTAGTTAACTCCTTCCTCTTGAAACTGTGAGGAAGATAGGGACTGCACAAGGGACCTGCAACAACAACAAGGAATGGGAAGTGCATGAGAGGCAATAACAGCTGCAGAAGCAGCAACCGCAACAACAGCAGCATCAAGACATAAGGCAGAACCAGCTGTGGCATGGTGGATGAGGCGGACCCGTGACCTAGACTTGCGAAGACGTCTGTCCAGATTATTCTTCAGCTGGGAGAAGCATAGTTGGGTGTCTTGAAAGCTGTGAGATTCAGGAGATGAGAAAGGGTTTTTAAACGTGTCAAGCTTAAGGAAAACGTCGAATGCCAGGTTACATAGGGACTCGTCAATGGTGGCGTGTGAATCACTGGGAAAGATGTTGAAGAGGTCTAAGAGAGGTGTGTAGAGGTGGTGGCGAGCACTGTGGACGTTTTGGTAAAGATTCAAGCAAAGGCGGGTAGCGTTTTCGCTGTGTTGGAAGTAAGTGGAAACGAGATGGGTAAGTGTAGTTTGCTTGAAGTGTCTAATAGCTTCTTGAACACATTCTTTGTTTGGTTGGAGCACTTGAGAAATAAGCAGCTCAATATCTGGTTGGATGTACTGATGATGATGCTGTGTAGGGTCAACAACCACGTGAACCCTTGAACGTACGTCGTGGTATGAAGGGGTTTGAAAAGCGTGAGCCAACTCACGGCTGAGGTTAAACGTGGGAGACGTAATAGAAGCGTCGTTTCTGGAAGTGGAGGCCTCACCACTCTCTGTACAATACAACAGAGCCAAAGATGAACTCAGTCAGGAATTTTAACAAACACGTGGTGGGCACCTCACTAAGGCATTTCAACAAACATGTGGTGGGCAGTTTCGGAGTGTGAAAAAGCGCATACCTAGGGACGGATGGGGAAGAGGGTCGTCGTCGAGTGAGACCTCCGGAGAGGCTGGGTTGAAGGAAAGACAGTTCCGCATCTAGAAGATGAACTTGATTCATCAATGGAAAGCTACTGAATCATACATAACACCTGATCACTTTCGAATGTCTTAATTTAGTATTAACTTGCTTGCTACTCTTTTGAATGTCTTATTTTTTTCTTTTTTAGTTTAGTCATACACATATATTAAAATTAGGACTTAATTTTATTTATAAATTTTATGTTAAAAATGTTTGTTATTCGGCTAAAAAAAATTGTTATTGTTTTTCTAAGCGAATGTATTTTATACTCCCTCCGTATTTTAATAATTGTCGTTTTAGAATTTTTATTTTTTTGAATTAGATGTCGTTTTCAAATTTCAATGCAAAATTTCTTACTTTTTAATGTTTTATGATGTCATAAAACATTAAAAAGTAAGAAATTTTGCATAAAAATTTGAAAACGACATCCAATTCAAAAAAATAAAATTTCTAAAACGACAATTATTAAAATACGGAGGGAGTATTTTGTAAAATTACATATTGCTAGTGAATATATAATATTAAACTTCTTCAATAAGAGTATGCAGAAAATCCGAGAAAAACGCAATAAATCAACTCTAGTTTTCTTTGTGAAAATAATGAACCCATATAATAGAACATAAAATTTTGTCAAAATTTGGATCAGAACAAAAAAAATGTTCCATTGCCTCTGTTCAATTCTCCATTAATCTCCTCCATCTGAACCCATCAAATAAAAACATAAACTCTAACCATTAGTATCTCTGTTACAAGTAATGTCCTGCATTGTCCATGTGTACGTTATCTAGAGACTTACAGCTTTAAGAGCTTCCTCTGGCTTCAAAAATGAAACAAAGCCTGATCCTTTACTTACTCCACTATTGTCTCTCATGACCTGTCCACATATAAGAAATGTAAATATGTTGAATCCAACAACGACCTCAATGTTTTCTATGTATACAGTTTCAAACCTTGCATGATGTTATAGTTCCATAGGAAGAAAAAAAGTCTTTGAGGATTTCATCTGTTACTCTTTTATCCAATTTCTTAACACACAAGTTATTCGAACCCTGTGATCTGTTGATAGCCTGCTTCAAACCTTGCTTCACTTTAGATTCAATCTGATACTTCTTTTTCGATTTCGTAACAAACCACTCCTTGTCCTCAAACTTCTTTCCGTTTAAAGCCTCAACAGCTTTCTCTGCATCTTCTGGATTCTCAAAATTGACAAAGCCAAAACCTTTAGACTTTCCTTGGGGAACCTCACCATCCCTAATGATCACACAACTTGTAGTTGGTCCAAACTCTTTAAAAGTTGTGTTCAGCTCTTCATCAGTCAAGGACTTGGAGAGATTTTTGACATAAATATCAGTGAACATCGCCTTTTCGCTTGGAGAATCTCTTTGAAGAAAAGGTCCAACATATACTTTTGTATCGTTAAGAAGCATTCCGTTCATATATTCTATGGCCTTGTGAGCTGATTCTTCAGTGTGGTACTGTACAAAGCCAAATCCCTTTGACTCACCAAAGGCATCAGTAGCCAGTTTGAATCTAAGAATGGATCCAAAGCACCAAAATGTATGATAAAGTCCTTCTTGATCGATGGATTTTTCAAGATTCTGTGACAGGTTACAACTCTTAAGAATGTCTTTTCTCTTGTTAGAATTCTAGAAAGAATAAGCTAGATATGCGTATACCTTAATAAATATATTACCAACTCCACGCTTTTGAAGACTTGGATTGTGGACATAGTACATAACTCTAATGATTTTTCCCTTAAGAGTAGTAAAGTTCAGCATTTCCATTGCTCTTTTAGCTAATCACCGATCGACCAAAAAGAGAAATCAGAAGCAAAAAACATAGTAACACCAATTCTGGCTGTAACCCTAATCGAATATAAATAGCATTATCAATAAGAGTAAAACTTGGCGAAAAAGTTACCATCTTGAGGATAGTCAAAGGTAACGTAGCCATAACCAAGAGATCTCCTGGTGGTCAAATCTCTGCAAACACGAACAGAGCTTACATGACTCGCATGGCTAAACGCATCGAATAGCTCATAATCAGTCACACTCGGTTCCAGATCGCCTACGTACAGCGACGTCTTCCCTTCTTCAGCCATTTCGTATATACTCTGCTCCTCTCCTTATTTCGCTACGACTAACACAACAAATGAAAAGTCAACATAGAACCGTAGAGGACACTGAGAAGCGCGATTATATTACAAAATTTCTGAAACAATGAATCCTTAAAAGTGAAAGATAAAATGTATCGGTCGTGACTCCATTAACTTTGAGTTGTTTGTTATTCTATTAAAGAATTTATGTTTCTCTTTTTCTATTACCAAGAATTTTATCGGAAGCCGTTGACGGGAAAAAAATCATACACCAACGAAGCTAGCTTACACATGTATTCAACCACCCTTTGGCATTATAATATGAAGATCTTAATAATTATTTTCTTCTAACAAATAATTCAAATGTAAATTTAATTAATTGTATTGTAAGTTGTAACCTAAACCAGCCCACAAGAAGACATGTGTATTGTCTTCTCATCATTTTCACTCACTTTCTCTATATAGCTCTCTCTAAGTCAATCCTCAAGGCTTGCATCAATCTATCACCAATGGCCCCAAATTATAATCCTTCCATTTTCTTGATTCTGTCTCTTCACTTTCTTTCAATTTTAGCTACCGGAAACAACCACATAACTGACAGAAAATCTCTCGAAATCATCATCGGCGGTGGCAGTGAAAGCTTCAATTACAATTCTCCGGCGCCATCTCCGGAGCCAGAGACTATATTCCGCCGCCTCCTCCTCAAATACCATCACCATCGCCTCCACCACAGCCACTTCCTCCTCTATTCCCATCTCCGGAGCCTGAAAACTGTCCTCCGCCACCTTTTCATCATTATCTAACACCATCACCGCCGCCACCACGGCCACTTCCTCCTCCACCACCACCACTACAGTTCTCGAGCCCACTAATAAAGAAAGTTTATCCAGTCATCAAGAATTTCCAGACGCTAATCGAAGATGATCCAAAGAAGATACTCAAAACATGGGTAGGCACCGACATTTGCGCTCAGGACAAATATATAGGACTCGAGTGCGCCAAGTTCCCTGGAACAAACGACCTCGCACTTGCCAGCGTTCAGTTCAACAACTTTAACTTGGGAGGCAAGAAACTCCGCCTAGATAACTTCCTCAACAAGTTAGAAGAAGTCACCATCTTCCACGCAAACAGTAACAATTTCGTGGGCTCTGTTCCAAAAATCAGCAAGTTGAAGTACCTTTTCGAGCTTGATCTCAGCAATAATAAGCTCTCTGGAGAGTTCCCAAGCTCTGTGTTAAAAGCAACGAACCTCACGTTTCTCGATCTCAGATTCAATTCTTTCTCCGGTTCTGTACCTCCTCAGGTTTTCAATCTCGACCTCGACGTATTGTTCATCAACAACAACAATCTTGTTCAGAGACTCCCTGAGAATCTCGGATCCATCACTGCTCTTTACCTCACATTTGCTAACAACAGGTCTCAAAAGCTCCACAATTTCATTCTCTTTTTATTATATTAATCCAAAACGGTTTTCAAATTTTGGTTTTAAGCGTTATTGAATCTGAAATTCCCCATTGCAGAGTTATTTACTCTGTTTTTTATTTATTTCAAGAGCAAAACAAAGTAGTATGGTATGATGTCACGAGATATTTGTGAATTGTGTCTTGTATTTTTGAGGTTCTAAAGGTGTTTTTTTTTTTTGGGAATTACTTGTGATATGATGCAGATTCACAGGTCCTATTCCGGGAAGCATTGGTGACATCAAGTCCCTACAAGAAGTACTTTTCTTGAATAACAAGTTAACTGGTTGCTTACCGTACCAAATTGGGAAACTTAACCGAGCTACGGTTTTCGATGTTGAGTCAAACCTGTTAACCGGTCTGATTCCATACTCCTTTGGATGCCTAAACAACATGGAAGAGCTCAATTTGGCTAGAAACAAGTTCTACGGGACTATACCGGAGATTGTCTGCGAGCTCTCAGCCCTCAAGAACCTTTCTCTCTCGTCCAATTACTTCACGCAGATCGGTCCAAAATGTCGAACACTCATCAAGAGGAAGATTCTTGATGTGGGTATGAATTGTATACTAGATCTTGCTAATCAAAGAACACCATGGGAATGCGCCAAGTTTTTCTTGCGGAAACAGAGTTGTCCTAACTATAAGTCTTTCTTTTATGTCCCTTGTGGAAAAAATCCGCACCGGATTAAACCAGATCAAGAAGGATTAGACGGTCAGGCTTCGCCGCCGGTATCTTATGGTGCTCTTAACCCAGACCGGATTCGGAATCTCTAGCCAAAACCAAGTTTCTCATAATAAATGATATTCATGGTTTGATATTTGTAACTGTGACTTATTGAATAAATGAAATATTATTTTGTATGTATTTAGGTGACTACAAGTAAAATAGAATTTTTTTGGATCGTACCGGGTGGTTCTTTGCGAACCGGAACATGTGTAGATTAGAGTTTTGTCATTAGTATAAAGTTATCATTTGAGTCAAAAAGTTGAGAGAAGTGAGACAAAGGTTACAACAAACACAGAAAGCCCAAGTTGGGTCGGTTTGGTAGATGGGTGACCATAGCCTTTAGTCGCTTCCGCGGTAAGTTTCGCTATCATCATTAGGTTTGATTCCGGTTTCTTCTCTTCTTGCTTCTCACACGTCCCATATGGCATGTTCTCCTGCACAAAGTCAAAAACGTTAAATAACATTTTTCATAACATATAATAGCATAATTCACATAGTGACTACATAACATAATCATAGAATACTAACTTTACACGCCGCTATATCTTCGCAGCCGCATAGTGCATGACCATTTGCAACATCCACTGCTTTTGGAGCTCCTCCACCATCGCTTCTCTAAACCACACACATACATGAACATTACTCAAATGTTAACATTAACCGGATCCAAATCTCACTAAAACGTACCTTGTAGAAATCGACTGCAATGAAGTTAGGCCAGCGTTTTCCCGAGGCTTCTTGACAATTCTTGATGGTTTCAAGAAGAGGAGCAGAGTTCTGCTTACAAGATCCGATCACATCTGCAGTATCCGGAAAATAATTGACTAGAATAAGTGATCTCGATCTATCTCCCATTGCAACCGATTCCGGTCTATTGGTACAAACTCCATTCTTCATCCCTCCATCTCCATCTACAAAATCATAACATTATGTCAATTTCATATATATTATAATTAATCATAATATGATGTATTAATCTACTTGGAGACTAACTCACATTGGTTCTCTATCATGTATCTCCATGTAAACGCAATTCCCTCGGACGCTTCTTTATGAGGATTAGACGTGAAAACAAGCAATCGTTGGTTCTGACTTATCATATCATCGAGAGTAGGCCAATCTTCTCCGTTTTTAGGCATTCTTGTTACCGGAAACATGAAATTTCGTAATCCGGATGCATCAAACACTTTGGTTAAACCATTAGGAGATTTCACATAGTCCTCGATGATAAGTGTCACAACAACATCCTTGTTCTTGTCTAGAAACACTTGAAACTCCTTTAAAATGTTAACCGCGGGTTGCTACATACAAACCAAAAAGCAAATCGATTAGAAACATTTTCGACATTGGACCGATCAAGTTATAAGAATCTATATGGAACTTACAAATGCGGTGTAATTGAAGCAATTTCCACCGTAAGAATGGCAGAGCCATATATCATTTTGGAAGTCGTACATGTCAAGCATAAACCCTCTAACACCATTCTGTAATAACCAAACATATATATGTAAAGATAAGAATCAAAGTAGAAAATGAAACTTTTGAAATGGGTTTATATATTATGATAAAGAATATTTACAAGGAGTTGGCTTGTGATTGAATCTTGTTGGTTGGAAGGTGCAAGAATCATAGAGCCAGTGCCTGATTTTGCACCCATTCGAGCAAATGAATTGTGGGTTGTTAACCACGAGTACTTGTTGTAAGGCAACCCTTTTACCTTTTGACACATAAAACATGAAAATGATCAATCGATGCTTGAATATAAATGATTTTAAAAGGAAGAAAAAAAGAAACCTTGGAGGTGGGGTTAATGGGTTGCATTCGGGTGCATCTAGGTCGGAAACTATCGCTGGCAAGACACGATTCACAGTGTAATCCCCGATCACAATTCTTGCTCACGATGCATGTTTCTCCTTCCTACAAATCAACACAAAGATCAACAACACTTTATGTAACTTTTCTTAAAACCTATGATTCATTAGGGTTTTTAGGTTAGATAGAATCATTTATGATCAATTCTTGATGATTTTGAAGAAGGATTTGTTCAGATTAAGTTACCTTGAGGGCATATGAAGGGCTAAGGATAAGAAAACATGGAATGAGAAGAGCTGTTAGAAAGAAGGTGAAACTCTGAAACATTGTCTTCTTTCTCGCAACAAAATCCCATAAAAGTTTTTTGTAAGAATAAAAACCCAAAGATTTTGGCTTTGAGAAGAATCAACTACTTGGTAAAACTCCAAAAAGACTTGGAACGGGTGATTTGCTTTTGGTTTTGACCAACCAACAAAAACAAAAAGACAATAAAAACTTAAGTCTAAATTTATCGTTTTTAAAAAAAAAAATATTAACAAGGGGAATTGCGAGCATCTCGGAGACAATGATGATATTAATAGCTTTAGAAGAGGGTTCTTATTATACTTTACATGCCATCTCCTACATGAAATGGTTATTCGATCTTTAACAAAAAGAAAAGGTCATTTGATTCCCTTTTAAGAATAAAAGACCATAAAAGGAAGAACTTGAATGAGACTAATCATCATTATCTATCAAGTAATAACATGCTATATCAAGTTAATTAGCATGCCAGCTAAATTTTTTAAGTGATTTAATCTTATGAAAATTAAATACATTTTGTTGCCGGTCCAAATCAATCATAGAACTAACCTCACACATGAGAGAAAACCAAAAACCATATATACTAATTAAGTACAGTATTTGGATAAGTCTTAATATTCCTTTCATACTATTTGATCATTACCTAGTTTGACATTTATGCTAACATTCTACGGGTGTTTATGACGTTCTTTGTATCGATAAAACTATGGTTTCTAAATTAGATATTTATCTATCACATACAACAGTAATCTAAGGAACCAAATCATGTGAAGAGATAAGAAAACCCACTTTATTTGACAATTGCAATGATTATGTTATACATGAAAAGTTTTATTTGAGCCAAAATTAGTAATTTTTATTTGTATGGGGTGCTTAAAACACTTATAACGAACTTGCGGGTAAAAAACGTAAGACAATAACAAATTAAAGGATTATGTACAGGTTTAATGGTTTCATCAAGAAATAGAGAAATTTTGGAGGCTCTCTCTCTTTCTCTCTCCATCTCATTGTCACTGACTGACCTTCTTCCACTGTCATTCTCTTCAGGCGACTTCCCATTGACCTCTCCTAACGTCTCTCTCTGTTCTTCCGCCATGGTGGTGGTGGTTTATAAGCAAGCTCTCTTGCTCGCATTCTTCGCATTTCTTGGATTCCAGTACTTGCCTTTACTCTCCCAAGCAGGTTTTGTCTCTCATCAATCTTTTGAGAATCTTCCTTGAATAATCTTCTTCCAAGGCTTTGATTCGTAACTAGATAAAGAATAAACGAATTATTGTTAGTCTTGATTTTTGAAAGTTTTAGGCTTTGTGGGTTTTGCGAATTTCAATGTGCATTCGTCGTTTAAAGTGTTTTGGTTTTCTTTTGTTTCTAATTTGTGGTGAATTCGTTGCTTAAAGTCGTAACCTTTGATGAGATTATCATTAAGAGAAAGAAACTCATGCAAATATTGAAGCAAAGTTCTGTGCTTTATGTGTCTTTATTGTGTTTACAGGTTGTCCATTGGACTTCACTTCATCTAACTTCACTCTAGTGGCTTCTGTGTGCTCGAACAAAACGGATAGAGCTAAATGCTGCCGCTACATGAACGCTTTCGTTGCAGTATCTGTCGCCCGCTATGCAAACTTCACAGCTGATCTTGGAGTTGCATCAGATTTAACTGAAATCTGCATTACTACTATCTCTAGAACCATGGAGCTTTATGGAATCCCAAGAAATGCAACTATCTTCTGTGGATTAGGGACCAAGATTCTTGTTAACTACGATTGTGAGGGTCTGGCCACTGTACCGCCGATGCTTCATTCTGCAAATTTTGGAGATGTTTCTAGAAACTGCAAACTTCCGCTTCCACCGGGTGATCAATGCAGGAATTGCTTGAATTCCAGTATCAGCTACCTTCGTAGCCTCGTTGGTGCAGATAATAGCATCAAACTGAGTACTTGTCGTGATGCAACTTATGCTGTGTTAGCAAGCCGGGTTGACAATTCATCGGCCCTTGAACTCGCTAGCTGCTTCTTTAATGTGCCTGAGCTTAGCCCCGCTTCAGGTATATACAGTTTTGTGTATCAAAATACCATTCATGGAGTGTTCTATATTGGGAAAGATCGTAGATAGATCCTTATATATATTAGTATCGTATCCAGATTGGATTTTTTGTTTATTTTTCTGACTTTCTTGACGTCTACTCAGGTTCATCTCCATCATCGCTGAGCCCAGAAGCTTCTCCTCCGTTAGCTGATAGTCCAAGCAGCGATAATCTTGTTTTGTCTCCATTAAAAAGTCACCATCCATATCACTTGACAATGGTTCCGACTATTGGGATTGCTGTTACAGCTTTTTCTCTTGTGATGCTTGTAGTCCTAATACTTCTTATCCAAAGAAAGAAACGTGAACTTGATGACTCCAAGGGCATGGATTGTAATCTTAAAAGGACATCTCCTTCTCCCCGCCCAAGGTCGATGATTCATGAAGGTGAAAAGTTCTTCTGATGGTACACTAACAAGAGATGTTAGACCATGTAAAAGAATTGTGTGGTTAACTTTTTCAGGTACTTCGTCTGGTTTTCGGAAATTCAGCTACAAGGAGATAAGGAAAGCAACTGAAGATTTCAACACGGTGATTGGCCGTGGGGGCTTTGGGACTGTTTACAAAGCTGAGTTCAGTAATGGGTTGGTTGCAGCTGTAAAAAGGATGAACAAGAGCTCTGAACAAGCAGAAGATGAATTTTGCAGAGAGATAGAGCTTCTCGCCAGGCTGCATCACCGCCACCTAGTTGCTTTAAAAGGGTTTTGTAACAAGAAGAACGAGAGGTGAATGATTGCAGTTTAGCTTCATTTCGTTTCTCCCCTTTTGTGTGGAAAATATATTAGATTGCCCTCTGCTTATCTAACCTGATAATTACAGGTTCCTTGTCTACGAGTATATGGAAAATGGGAGCCTGAAGGATCATCTACACTGTATGCTCATGATTTCCAGATTTTATTTATATGTATTAGACTTGGCAAAAAATATTTAACGTTGTTCTTCATCCCTGTGCAGCCACGGTAAAACCTCCACTTAGTTGGGAAGCAAGGATGAAAATCGCAATCGATGTGGCTAATGCTCTGGTAAATTTCTAAAGCTATCATCTACATTTTTCATAAAACCGATAGTGGTTTGTAGTATTATTGTTCTTAGTTCTTGGCTGGATATGCTTCTTTTCCTCCAGGAATACCTTCATTTCTACTGTGACCCTCCTCTCTGTCACAGAGACATTAAGTCAGGCAACATATTACTCGACGAGAACTTTGTTGCTAAGGTGCGTCTGCATCTTTGCACATCAACTGGTACACTGACTTATTAATTCGTTTTACCTCTTGAAGAATTGACCTGTGGGGTTATGTGGTGCAGCTTGCAGATTTTGGCCTTGCACATGCTTCTAGAGATGGCTCCATTTGTTTTGAACCTGTTGATACCGATATCCGTGGAACCCCAGGTCAGGATACAAAGAAAACAACTACTCTTGAAATATTGAGCAAAATCTAAAACCATGAAATCTGAATTTCAGGCTATGTAGATCCAGAGTACGTTGTAACACAAGAACTGACAGAGAAAAGCGATGTGTACAGCTATGGAGTGGTGTTGCTAGAGATCATAACTGGGAAAAGAGCCGTTGATGAAGGTAGGAACCTTGTAGAACTGTGTCAGCCCTTACTGGTATCAGAATCAAGACGCATAGATCTGGTGGATCCGAGAATCAAAGACTGCATAGATGGAGAACAGCTTGAAACAGTAGTGGCAGTTGTAAGATGGTGCACAGAGAAAGAAGGCGTGGCTAGGCCATCGATCAAGCAAGTCCTGAGGCTGTTGTACGAAAGCTGTGATCCATTGCATCTCGGGCTTGCAATGGCGGTCGAGGAGAACAAAGGACGGTCACTGAGAGGTGACTCAGGGTTCCAAAGTGGAGACATCCGTGGCTTGGCTTCTTCCTCTAGTACTACTTCAAGGTCGCATTGTAGCCGGAGTTTTCTGCTTGAGACTGGTTCCCCTCGCTCTCCACCAAATGGTCTCTCTTTTTGAGTGAGGAGAGACAATTAGTCACATTTTTTTCTAGAAATTTGTCACTACTTGGGATCATCCAAACTGTTTTCTAATTGCAATTTTGAAAGATAAATATGTTTCCCAACCAGAGTCAAGACTGATTTCGTTGCCACTGTAAGTAATGGCTAAACCCAAATTAATGACATGAGAGAACCAAATCCGTAATACAAAGTCAGACATATATATAAACAACTACTGTATGTCTTTTAAAAACCCCAACAACCAGAAAACACAAAACAGAGGATAATCTAAACCTAGACTAATAAAGGTCAGGGCACAAACTGTCATTTATTCATAATGAAAACTCTCTCCTACTCTGTAACCTAGATTTTTCACTCAATTTCTCTTAATCTCCTGTACAGGTAGCACTAACTCCTATTACATTAGTCCCAAGCTAGGCAGCTGGTTTAATCCGTTCTTGTTGCTTCATCCTTCACCATGGACCAGTTAATGTCCTTCTCAAGCATTGTCTTTTGCTGCCCCACGGTCGCTTCGACGATTCCTTCAGCTGCTAATTTCAAAAAGAGTACTAGTGAACAACACAATCAAAAAGGCTTATTCAAAACGAGGCCAGACCACAAAAATGTTTGAAAACTATCTAGAGTTTGAGATTCAGTTGGGGACATACTTGTTTAGGACCAACATAGACTATTAGACCTACAACTTAAGTTTGGTCTTTTGCTGCTGATGTTGGTCCTAATCAAGTATGGTCAAGGGTTTCAAAACGA
The DNA here is from genome assembly GCA_905216605.1 of Arabidopsis arenosa. NCBI lineage: Eukaryota > Viridiplantae > Streptophyta > Magnoliopsida > Brassicales > Brassicaceae > Arabidopsis > Arabidopsis arenosa. Next base: position 7,840,068 of record LR999453.1, on the reverse strand, counting down.
ACTTAATGAAAAAATTAAGTTCTTAAATAATTACCTCATTCTTCTGCATCTCCACCATTTCAGCCTGCAATATAGGGGAAGCTAGGATTCAGAGCCAAGTCCTAAAGTCTGAGAGGGGAAAACAGAAAACACACAGAGAGGTTGTAAAAGTCGGAAACAGAAAGAAACCTGTTTTCTCTGCAGTTCTTGATTCGTTTTCTTGAGCTTTTCAATTTCAGCTTCCAGTTCCAATGTATAAGCCTGCAATTAGTGAATAGTTAAAAAACATGGAAGATAAAGCACCTTTCTTAATACAAGTGGTTCGGGATAGAAGAAATCTTTGCTGGTTTTATGTTTTTGTTTGATTCAGTCTTGCAAAAGATAAGACCAAAATAGTCAAACCAAACAAAAGGGACTAGATAAGTTTGGTTAGATTTATACTCACCTGCTTTCGAGCTCTTGATCTAGCAGCTGATTCTCGGTTCTTGATCATTCTCCTTTGCCTCCTCTCGATAACCTTCTCTAGACCCGTATTGCTTCTTCGTCCTCGATTAAGCACATATGGAACTGGTGATAAAGAATTATTTTCTGCGCTGCTTGTCCCTGGAGAAGTTGCTGCAACAGTAACCCCAGTTCCTCCGAAACTAGCTAATCCATTATTATTGTTGATGGAATTATTTGCAGCCCCAGCAAAACCCTTGTTGACTATATTCACAGGCGAAGAAAATGCTACGTTTGCTTGTTTAGGAAAAATGATCTGAGGCAGCCGCTGCTGCGGATGCTGCTGCTGTGGATGAGGCTGATTCAGCTGCTGCAACTGCTGTTGTTGCTGCTGCTGCAATAACTGTTGTTGTTGTTGTTGTTGTTGTTGTTGTTGTTGTTGTTGTTGTTGTTGTTGTTGTTGTTGTTGCTGCTGCTGCAGCATTGTTCCACCTACTTTGAGCCCTAAACCATGTGGCTGATTCATAATAATAGAATCATTATTACCATTGAATGATATGCTGTTTTGATTTGGCTGATCAAATCCAAAACCTAAGCCGCCAGCAGCGGTGCTGTTACCATAAAACCCGTTGTTGTTGTTTCCGTTGACCTGACCCATCTGTTGAGCACAGTTATCTTCTCTTACAACCCCAGCACGGAACAGAAACTCTTCAAGTGTCATTTCCCCTAAAGTCTGTTGCCTCCCAGGAAGCGCATTTGACTCACCACCGCCTCCGCTGCTACTTCCCATATTACCATCCTTGGTGATCAAACATTTCCACACCTCATCAACAGTCTTCTGACTAATCGTTCTAGGCAACGTCAACGAGCCTTGCCTCTGGAGATTCCCACCAGCAATACCAGTACCGGGTTGCGCTACCGCTGTAGCAGCTGATGAAGAAGTCATGGCCATGCCCTGAGCTTCCTCGGCAGTCCATATGCTCTTCAGGAGTTCATCCATGTTCATTGACCCGAAATCTTTTCCCGGTCCACCTAGTGTGTTCTGTAACTCATCAAATGTAAGGGAATAGACCGAGGACTGCCTCGCCAAGGGCATGACAACACTACCCGTTGGCTTCATCTGATTACTACTCCCTTCCCCTCCAGGATGACCACCACCTCCTAAGTTGTTGAAATTGATGTGAGTTCCCATATTCCTTATATTCACTCCTTCTTCTTAGTTCTTCAATGAAAACAAAGCATCCAAGCCCTAAAACCCTTCTTATAAAATTAAAGTAAAGCAGTTAGAGTGTATTACACAATGCTAAGAATCTATGAAACAGAGAACGAGTGAGCTATGTGTCACTAATGCATGTTCACATCCATATAAAAGAGAAAGAAAACTAAAACGAAACTGGACAAACCACATAAATGCGTGCGAACAAATGTAAAAACACAGTAAAGTCAATTAATAAAGGTCAGATCTTTGGATAATGTTTATAAAAAAATGAAATCTGATGACTTTTGTTGTGGAAAATGAATTCACACAACCAGATACAGAGATGAGCAAATCAGCAAAACTAAACGGATCTATTCCAGATTCCAGAGGAAAATCAACCCATTTCTCTTAAAAACCCGATCGAATCGAAAAAAACCCTAATAGCAACAAGAATCAAATCGATAAATTTAAACATATAACTCGTAAAGAGACTCTCTTTAACTCCAATTTCACAACCGAAAGTTACTTCCTTTACTACTTCTAACATCATGATTCATAAACGAAACAGAGGAAACACAACAAAAAATTTGGATGATCAGACAAAGACAGATCCACAAGTCAGAAAACGGATAATAAAAAAGAAAAGAGCTTAAAAATATATATTTACCAAATTAATTTCTTCAAAACAAGATTCGTGACTGCGAAAACTCCAGAGAAGCTACAGGGAGAGACGACAAGTGTGTTGCTGCCGCCTCGACACGAGCAGCCATTTTAAAGCTGAAGCCTTTTTTTTTTTTGTTCTCCGCAATTTTTTTTATTTTTGTGAATAATTATCTTTTAATCAAATAATTTCTCAATTTAAATAAAAGAGTAACGTGGACGAATTAGAAAAAGAGTCTAAGATTTTAAGTGCTTGTAAAGATTTGTATCCAATTAGAGAACGCGACGTGGTAAAACATTGGCCGTTTGTTTCCGACAGTGAAGATTCGAGTGGTTGGAGATCGTGCTTGGAATTTTTTTCTCATGGAAGTTAAATCATAATAATGAATATTCTTTAGGTCAATTGATTCAAAAGATATTACTTCTTTTGTCCTTTTAATTTTCTTAATTTTAGATTTGTACCAAAAATTCAAATTGATCTTCAAATTGACATCTGCCACAATTGCAATCTTCAAAATATTGTGATATATATTAGAAAATCTTGATTTGTAAAAAAAAAGAAGAAATTCAAAATCTTGATTTGTCTTTTTCCAAAATGGTTGACGATAAGGATTGTACTTTTTTTCAACATCCATACCAATTTCATACATTAGATAAGACTAAATATCAATGTCCACATTAGACTTAGTAAATATCCATATTAGACAAGATACTAATTATATATAGATAATTGTTTTCATTGGTAACCCTTTTTTACATTAAAATGCTCATGACAATAACCCAGTAAAAGTATTTTTTTAAGAGTTGGCACTGTTTTTATAGATATTTTTAATTTAAGTTTTAATTTTTTTTTATAAAAGCTTACAATTTTATTAAAAACATATCTATTCATCTATTTCTGGAATAGATCCATACATTAATCTCTTCAGTATGCAATCCAATTATATTACACCAAAATAAACCAGGAAACCAAATTAAAATCGACCCGTATTCAAAACCAATCTAAACTGAGAACACAATAGTCTTAATCTTTGATCGGAGAATCCGATCGAAGTCACTTTTCCATGAATAAAAGCGGATACTCGGCGATTCAGAACCACCAGCTAACCAAGAAGACGGGAGTCGAATGGAGAAGGCGACACAAGGCCATCGTCATCCCGCCACCGTAGATCTGTGATGAGAAGGATGAAGAAACCGATCTTGCAAGTCGAGAAACCGCATCTCAGTTGTGAGAAAGATAAAGCAGAAGGGAGTAGAAGAAAATAACCATTGACCGTGGCTTAGCTTTGTCTTACTTTTCTTGTGGTTATTAACTATATTTTAACCATATAATTTCGCAGCAACAAATGAAAATATTACCAATCACATCCGCTGTTATTTTTGTATTATAATTTTTACCATTTTCTTGTTATTTTAAAGATTATTTTATTATTTTAATCATTATTTTTTACAGTTAAAAACTTCTAATCGTTTTATATCATCAATATGGTTTAGACAAAAAAGATTGAATATAAAAAAAAACTACAAAGACTATGAATAAACTCCATAAAAGTGAATACGTAATGTGAACCATTTGATAATTATGACCAAAACATGTAGTTAATTGGGTTGTGCTATTTTCATATATCATTATGTCATCACCCGAATTTTAAAATATGTTATGGTTGTGTGACTTTGTTTACATCAAAAAGGATTCTTTTTATCTCAGAGTATTATTTAACATGTTAAAGTGTTCCCTCATCAGATAGAAGTGGTGGTGCTTTCTTTTTGGGAGCCCATTTTGGTTAGAAGCCAATAAGAATATCACACCACTCTTCAAAACAAAACAATAAAGAACACTGTCGCGTGGAGTCTAAGATCATTACTTCCAAATACAGAAATTTGGTTTCATTCCTCATTTGGTATTATTACATTTACAATGTTTGCTTATTTGCTTTTTTTTTTATTTTCTATTTTATATTCAAAGCGAAACATCCACTTTTGCCACGTTAGGCCGACGTATAGAGTGAGCATAAAACCATAATTGATCCCATCTATGAGTTTATGTAATCATCACGTATATGTATATTTTGTTTATACACAATAAACACGATTATCATTTAGGTAATTAAACCTCTTGAAAACAGTTGGACCCAAGATTCAAGGGACGACTATGTAGATGTAGTTCAGTAGTTAGTTGTTTTCTTATTCACAACTAGTATTATGGCCCCTGCTATGCAGGGACAATCAATGCCAATTTAGACCATATATCAAAATATTTTGGGAATCAAATATATGTTGCCTTTAGTTTTTTTTTTAAATAGAAGTTCATTGAATCTATTATCTATTTAGTTAAATTTCAAAAATATGAAACAAACAAATTATTGATGGAAGACGGACAAACTTTTGTGAGCATACTACATAATTATTAATATAAAGTCATCTATACGTTACTGGTTGTGGAAAGTCTTTGCTCCATCTCCTAATTTTCCAGACACGCTTGCAAACCAAGTTTCTGAGATATAGAAACCAAAAAAAAACTTAATTAGATGGCCACAAATAAAGAAAATCAGAGATAAAATTCAAATGAGTAAAATTTAATAAAGCTGAATCGAAAATAACCATTGTGATTTGTGAGCACGCCCAACAATCATGAGAAAAGTATGAAGAATTAGAAGATAGAAATTAAGCATACAAAAAAAAATGATTGGAATTACTTATAAATCAATCATGACTTGAACGTTAATCTTCCAAACTTTGTTTTCAAAACTTACTTGAATTGAACAATCGCTGAGGATGGACCGGGAATTGATGGACCCATTATACTCGTGATAGAATGGAGGATCTAAGGTTATGAAAAAGAAGAGAAGAAGAAGAAGTTAAAGTGATTTCGTCAATTAAAGTGGGAGAGAGTTGGAAGGAGGAGATAATTTTGAGATCGTGGGGAATGAGCAGTTACTAAGAAAGTGGTAAGATATTTTTTGTTTTTCTTTTTTGTTAATTTTTTTCAGAAATAATAGGAATGGATTACGAAAGTAAAACAACAAAATTTGAGAGTTTTACCACATGTCAGAAGGAAAGTGTGGCAGTTTTTGTTAAAGTGACTATTGATTTAGTAGAAATAGATCTGTAAACTTGTACTATTGTTAAGCTGTTCTCAGTTTTTCTTGTTTCCTTTTTTATCTAAAAACTAATGTAAATAAACTCCAGAGAGGTGAGAAGTAGAGTTCATTTCCATCAACGCTTGACCTCTTTTTACAAATCCATACAAATCACCAAGACTATATAATAAAATTATAAATATCAATGTAACTATATTTTTTAGCAACTCTAGTTAAATAAGATTCAAATTTAAAATAGAGAATAGAAAAATGTTTTAAGAAATTTCCTAATTAACTAATAGAATTGTAGTCATTTTATTTTTTATGATTGAGATCTTAGTTTTTTTTATTAATAGTTCAGATCCCAAATGTTCGCATGTCACTACAAAATAAACGGGAGTTAACGTCGTTTATATATAGTGATAACGTCGGTTATAAACTGACAGTAATAACTTTGAGTCACTTATTCAACCGACGTGTTAAGGGCCGACGTAAAGTTGACTCTGCGTCATTTTGAAAACTGACATTAAGTTTAGCGTCTAAATTGTTAACGTCACTTTTATTGCGTTTAACGTCGGTTAAAATTTGACTCCAAAAAGCAAGCTTTATCTTTCACTATATATAATTGTAATTAACAAAAACATTGAAACAGACAAAATAACCATTTAAATTTTATTTAATCAATATTATATTTCTGCAGACACATAAATGTCTATTATGTCTTACAAAATATCTACACGATACATAATATTTGCCTATATACTCTACATATTACTAGTCTTCAAAGCCTTTCAAATTGCAGTTCTTGTAACCCTACTTACCTGAAAACAAATAAAATTACATACAATTAAAATAATTACAATATAAAATATTATGCAAAACTTGTATATCATTTGTCACCTCAATCGTTCTTGACAAGAAACCAGAATACTGTCTTCAATTTGTGCCTCTTCTCTTGTTGCATATATGACAAGTAACAAAGTTTTGTTCACCTGTTTCTTGGATTGACATCGTCTATAGTCTTTGTAGCCTAAATGGGCAATTCAAGTAAATACATAATTAAATTAGCACAGATATAAGTGACTTGCATCAAGATATCAAAAAGGCAAACCTTATAGGATGTCCAATAACTTCACCGATGGCACAGTCAATTCGAATCCAACCACATCATGTTCCATTTCTTCCTTCACCTTGGAACCATGCCTCTATTTCAATCACATAACTCATGTAACCAAATAAGAAAGATGGAAGTTAGATATATAGCTCACATGACAAAAAGACATAACCAATAGCCACATAGACTAAACAAGTTTAATATCTGAAGTTTCACATTCACGGTTGAAAGCTCGCCCCAAAATTCTCCATGAATCCTTCATATATCCATTATCAAACTACTGAACATCATCAGTTCCATCATCATGAGAAGCATCTTCATATTCACTTGATTTATCATGAAAAATCATCATTCAAACCATCATCAATATGACCAGCATCTTTAAAATATCAGAACTACACAATTAATCGAAACAGGATTCGTTTAGGCAATTCATCGAACACATGGCATGCATATAAAATTGGTACGTATTTACTGTAAATCTCATACAATCGAATCCGAAAACACTACTTATTCAATAATCAATACAATCTCAATCTCTAAACGAAATTGAAGAACAAGTTTGACATAAACCCTAATCTACTAACTTGCATAACTCAATTTCCTCTATTCTAGATATACCGATCCTCAAACAATTGGACTATACATACCTTATCGATCTCGCAATTTGAGAAGAGAAGCATTTGAATCGATCGAGCAGAGTGGGATACGATTACGCCTTTGAATGTAAATACAAATCCTAACCGGTAGCATATGATCGATCGCTTCAAAGGAATCGAAGCAAAGCGACGAGAAAATTTGAGAAGTCTCCAGAATCTAACTAAAGTGTACTCGTGTGAGTTCTAACACTCTTCTTTTTAGAGCCATTTATTAGTTTAGACCAGTATTACTCTAAGTCGGTTTACGAACCGACGCTAACTCGCTTCCAAATCAAAATTTTAAAGTCGGTTAAAGAAATGACTCTATTAAAGTGACGTCTTCCACCGTATCTGTTGTAGTGTGTGGCTGTGCTTGTATATAATCAATGACTGAAAGGTTGGTGAGGGCATTTGTGACGAGGACCTCTAGCCACGAAATATATTCAAGAAAATGTGTCAAAAAAGATTACTCGTTTAAGCATCAACATTTATTTGTTGTTTTTTATTCTTGTTACAGGGTATTCTATTATATGCAAAGAGATTACATGGGTATGACTTTAAGGGTAATAGAGATGGAGAAAATAGTTTGAGAGAGTAGCTTAAGCACACCATTTGCTAGCTTTTGAGGACATTAAAAACTGAAGATATTAGGGTAGAAGCTAGAGAAGAAAAAGTTCGCTAAAAATCCCTAGTTGTATCATGTGTGGTCCTCGACCAACATGTCCTCTACCACCACGGTTTCCGCATCCATAGACAGAAATCCATTGCTCTTTGACCTTTTGTGCTGGCTTTATTTGCCTTCCTGTTCGGATTCTCTAAGCTACATCAGTACATCCCATTGAGATTCAAAGTCTTAAAGGACTTTGTTTGAAAAGACCTTGTTTATCTTTAGTTTCGATATTGATTATGTATTTGTATTTTTATCGTCGATTACATCACTATATTTTCTATTCAATTAATACATGTCATTTTTGTATTTTCAAATTTTAATTACTTAGATAACTAATACTGATTATATCTATTGTTAGCTCTGCAATTTTGTTGTATTTAGTTTTGTCTCGTAAGAATACACAAACATATTCTCTCATATAAGTTTCTTTTATATGTGAGATCAAACTTTTAAAATAAATGTTGTGATGAATATTGTTGGCTTATTGCTATATCTAGGGTAATAATATTCATCATTATATCTTTTTTTTTTCTTTGGATATGACATCATTCTATTTTGGAGTTAGTGTCATTAGAAAATTCTTCAAAATGTCAATTCGAAGATCTAAAATATGCATATTTTCTCTTCCTTTGTTCTTCTCCTTGTGATAGTATAATTCACTCATTTAGGGTTTTGTCTTAGAAATTTGAAGTGTATTTTTCCGAGCTTAATGATGAAAGAAACTAATGTTAATTAACTTTAGTTCATGTTTCAGAGACTTTCCATAATGTAAAGACATATATGATCCACTTTCTCATGTGCTCCCATTGTTTAGCAGCCGCAATGTTATTAGTTGACTGTTTCTTCTCTGTTTTATTGTAAAAGATAAACAAAATAAGATCATCATCCTCCTGCTTCACATGGTTTTAGCACTAAAGGTCATTATCTGTTTACCTATTCTTGATTTGATTTTATTCGATTTGCATATAATTCCTCCATCTTCTTACAATTTAAAATTTGCTCACATTCCACCAAAGATTTTTAAAAATGAAGTAAAAAAAGAATTTCAGGTAGAAAAATTTGGCTTTGAAAGCCAAAGTGTGCAAATTTTTCCTCTTTCTCATAAATCAAACAATAAAAACCCAAATCACAAATCTTCAAATCCATAATTGACAAAATCGTCGCTTTTGTTAATGGGTGTTTTCTCCAATCTTCGAGGTCCTAAAATTGGATCGACCCATGAAGAATTGCCTGTAGCCAATGGCTCTTCTTCTTCTTCGTCTACTTCCTCTTTCAAGCGTAAAGTCTCGACCTTGTTGCCAATCTGCGTGGCTCTGGTTATCATCATCGAGATCGGGTTCCTGTGTCGGCTCGATAACGCTCCTTTGGTCGATACGTTGACCCATTTTTTCACCAAGTCGTCGTCCGATTTGAAAGTCGGGTCGGGAATGGAGAAATGCCAGGAGTGGTTAGAGAGAGTGGATTCAGTGACTTATTCTAGAGATTTCAGTAAAAATCCAATCTTTATCGCTGGTAGTAACAAGGTTTGTCGCCGAATCATTTATCTATCATCTAATTTCTCTGGGTGACTGATTATTCAGTGCTTTGGTAGCAAGTCAAGGGAATCAAAATTTAGGCTTTGCTTGTTAACTAGTTGTTGGATGTGATAATAGTGTAGTGTGTGACCATGAAATGAGCAAAATTTATTCTTCTCATGTGTGGTAATAATGTTGATTGGATTCTGTGGTTTCTCAGTTATAAGCATTGATGCGGATATAATGATTCTTGAAGGATTTGTATTTTTCAATGATAGTGTGGCAGAGAACAAGTATTGAAGGATTTCTTCTTATGAGTGGGTTATTGGCTTCATTTCTCTCAATTGTTTGTAGGAGTTCGAATCGTGTTCTGTTGATTGTGTTATGGGATTCAGTTCAGATAAGAAACCCGATGCCGCTTTTGGATTAAGTCATCAACCTGGAACACTCAGTATAATCCGTTCCATGGAATCGGCACAGTACTACCAAGAGAACAATCTTGCTCAAGCACGACGGTGGGTAAGCACAATCTTAACAAGACGTTATACGTATGCAGGACATGTAAAATTCTGTAAAAATTATCTGACTTTTTATTTTATGTTGTTTCATCAGGAGAGGTTATGATATTGTGATGACAACTAGTCTGTCATCAGATGTTCCTGTTGGGTATTTTTCATGGGCGGAATATGATATTATGGCTCCAGTGTATCCAAAGACCGAGAAAGCTCTTGCTGCTGCTTTTATATCCAATTGTGCGGCTCGGAATTTCCGCCTGCAAGCTCTTGAAGCCTTAATGGAGGCGAATGTTAAGATTGATTCTTATGGTGGTTGTCACCGGAATCGGGATGGGAGTGGTATGTATTATGCATTTGCTAGCGAAATGTTCTATGTTCTAAGCATATCAAGTCGTTGAACCAATAATTTACGAAAATTCATTACAGTGGAGAAGGTTGAAGCTCTTAAGCACTACAAATTCAGTCTAGCTTTTGAGAACACCAACGAGGAGGATTATGTCACAGAGAAGTTCTTCCAATCTCTAGTTGCTGGTATAGATAGATCTACTTCTCTCTCTCTCTGCTGATCTTGCAAATTTTAGTGTTTGCTTCATTAGAAGAATTAGCGTTTGAGAATTTGTGTCTAAGGGTGTGCATTTTGGTGTATCGGGTTTGCAAAACAAACCTCATATCCTACTAAAATTCTTATATCTGTACGGTTAGTTAGGATAAGCACAACCATGCCTGAAATGCATAGCCAACTTAAATGAAGTCCTGTGTAATTCGGATTCGAGTTCTAGTATTTCAGGTATTATTTGGATTTTTTGTGTGTGATTTTTCTGATTTGGGTTTAGGTAGTTCAGTGTACGGGTAATTCGGGCATCAACATATAGCCATAACCAATTGTGTGACAGGGAAAGTGTATACTAAACGTTATTTAGGCCACCCAGATTCATATTTTCTTGGATAATTTTTGGTTCTCTACATTTGGTTGGATTATCTGACGCAAAACACCCTGACATGTTTGTGTCCATCGGTAACATTATAGGTATCTTATACGAGTCACTGATCCTCGTACTTCTCTTTGTCTAAATTGAAGTATTTCTCTATTTTTGCCTTCTCGACACTAGGTGAAATCTGGAAGAGTGTTATATCCTCTGCCACCTCTTAGCTACTGTTAGTCATCTTGCATGATCTGAGCTTATTTATCATGTAAATTGATGAACGATGATATGCGGATTCATATACGTTGATCATCATACATGTGAGCATTGAAGTTACCTTGTTTTCTACTTCTGATTAGCAATAAATGATCATATCTTCTTTTAGGATCTGTCCCTGTGGTTGTTGGAGCTCCAAATATAGAAGAATTTGCACCTTCTCCTGACTCATTCCTTCACATTAAGCAGATGGATGATGTCAAGGCAGTTGCAAAGAAAATGAAGTATCTTGCGGATAACCCTGACGCCTATACTCAGACGCTAAGGTGTGGTAATATGTAAAATATTTGCCGGATTGAAAACAAAATAAGAACATGTTTCAACATATATTGAAAACTTCGGTTTTTCAATCAGATGGAAACACGAAGGCCCTTCAGATTCTTTTAAGGCACTTATTGATATGGCTGCTGTACACTCTTCTTGTCGTCTCTGCATCTTTGTGGCTACAAGGATTCATGAGCAAGAAGAGAAGAGCCCTGAGTTTAAGAGACGACCCTGCAAATGCACCAGGGGCTCACAGACAGTTAATCATTTGTATGTTAGAGAGAGGGGACGGTTTGACATGGAATCCATCTTCTTGAAGTAAGCCAGCATTAATTCGCTAAATGGGGAAAATTGCTTTATGTATACTCATGTTCTTTGCTAATGATGTAACAGGGATGGAAATCTGACTCTGGAAGCTCTGAAATCTGCAGTACTTGAAAAGTTCAAGTCTCTGAGACATGAACCGATATGGAAGAAGGAAAGACCCGCGACCTTAAGAGGAGACGGTGAACTTAGAATACATGGGATATATCCGCTTGGTCTGACTCAAAGACAAGCCCTTTACAACTTCAAATTCGAAGGAAATTCAAGTCTCAGTACTCACATACAGAGAAACCCTTGTCCCAAATTCGAAGTTGTCTTTGTCTAAATTCTATTCATACTTGGTATAGAAGAAAACCAAAGTTTATTTTGTGATGCACGCTTTGAATGTAGTTTGTCTTAGGCAGGATTAAGGAACGAGTACATATAAAAATAAAAACAGATTTTGCTTCTCTTATTAAGTTCAAGAATAGTTTGATGAAACACAAAATGACATAAACATTCTCAGATCAGCTTTAACAGATTTACAGATACTGCAATATGGATGTTGTATCTGATTGACATGTTTTTTTTTCTGATTTTACATCTTTTTTTTTAGGGCAAAGGAATCTATAATAATCGGTTACAAGTCATGATGATATGGAATGGAAGTGGGAAAATCTATAAATCAGATTTTCTCTTACATTGACAGAGAATCCACTGTCTGATTTGCCTTGAGCATGATCTTTGACTAAAGTCTTTTAGGATTCTGCTCCATCATCTTTTTCTTTCTCTCATATTATTGTCTCACTTACACTAACGTATGTAATGTGTCTCATCTTACAAATCAATCGACTTGTGTGGAGAATTAAGTAAGGGGAATTCATAAGCATCAGTCAATTTAGGTAATTTCTTTTTATTCAATATTGGATATCGAGTTTTTGAGTTTTATTAGAAATCTTTTTAACGTGTTATATTTTCAGAATGTTCAAACTTATAATTTATCAAGCACGTAGAAAAGATGTCGGTATATTAATTTTTTTATGGATGAGATAGAACTGAATCACCTTTTATTCCGTTTTAGTTTTACTATAGTGTATATCTTATTCGATTTTACTTCTTGTGAATCTATGTGAAAAAGAAAGAAATTAAACTAGTTTGAAAGAGAATGAACTAGACATGAGTGGAGTAGAGCGAAGAGAGTTACAAATTTGGCAATGATTTTGGGTTTACTCTTTTCTTCTTCTTCTCTCCTTTTTGTTTCAAATCTAATCTTGTAATTTTCTTTTTTCATAACTTTTTCTTAATTTTTTATTTTTTATTCCAAAAACACTTTCGACATTCCAATTCTTGCTTATACCAAAAGTGGCTAAAAACCGTTAAATCTCCATCTTGTTACTGTCCCCAATTTTCTGATAATTAATATTAATACAACAACAAAAAATATAAGACCAATGACATACTTGAAACATGCTCCTGTCATGTTTCAACCAAAGCTTGTAGCATCTTTATCATAAGTGATATGGTTATATATATTCACTACTTATAGTACATTGGATTCACTTTTAATTGTTCGACCTTTGTGAACCAAACACATGTCTTCCAACTATATATAGTTTTGGTGTGTTGAACACATGTCTTCCAACTATAGTTTTGGTGTTGATCAGTGGGAATATTAGTGTTAACCTAATCACGTTATCTATCAAACATGTGCTTATAATAACTTTGATAACACCTACATCTTTTACAACGATCGATGTTTATCTATCCAATTTGTACGCTTTGCATATACATACACAAATTTTATATAATGTGTGAATATATGGAAAGTAAAATTAAGATAATAGAGGAAGAGCCGTACAGAAATGGAAGAAAGATAAGTGAAAAAGAGAGAATAATTAAAAGGAGAAGATTCAATATCATGCTGCAAAGTTTCTAAACGATTTTGGAGTGTCTATGAGTCATACCTCTTTGTGCTCCATGTAAACCTCCCAATCATTACCCACACTCACTTTATCTCTCTACAAATATATACTCTATTTATATATATAAAACATCCTAAACACTGTATATAAGGATGTGTATCGTAAGAAAAAGGAAAGGGGGCATTATTGATCATTAAAGGTATGGTGTATAAGAAGCAATGGAAAGTTTTGTTTTCTCCATGCGTGATCTCAAGAAAATATCTACGTCTTTCTTTGTTAATTATTGTGTTAAATATCTACATTTGTCCCACACGGTATATATGACACAAGAAAGATAGTAAAACAGATAAAGAGGGTATAATTTAGATGTATAGTTAAATTCGGAGCAGTGAATTTTTCGTACTTCAGAAATGGGTAAGATTTATAAATTAAAACCTTTAATAGAAAGAAAGAAAAAAAAAGGTTTACTCGTGTCACTGCCTTGCATGTCAAGTACAACGATTCTAAGAATTTTAATCATTAACCGTTTAGCTGTCGTTGATTTAATAATTACAAAAGTCTAAAAGGACTTGGGGAAAGAGAAAGATCGCACTAATTATACATGTGGAGCCAAGTCAAGAACTGCATTTTATTGTTAAATGGCATATTGATTATAAGAGTTACCCACAAACAGAATTCTATTTATGGCTAGCTATTCATTAAATTAATTTTTCTCAATAGTTAAAATTGTTTTAGTTTAACGGTTTGGTAGGTGATTACAAAGAAAAGAACCTTATGTAGAAAGAATCACGGTCGTATAATAACAATAACATATTTTAAAAAATGGTTGCCGTTGCGTTATGGAAGTGTCCAGATCCGACCAAACTAAAGAAACAAAACTTAAATGTGTTGTTTTCCATTTTGTGTCCTTTGTTGTGTCGTGTCCATACGATCTCAAACCCTTGAGAATTAGATTCCCCCAAAACAGTAACACGAGACGAATCACCTGATGTCACAGCCGAGCGTGCGTCCCACGCTCTCTGAAAAGCTTTTCCACGTGTCAGTTTTCCGCCGTACGGTTTCGGACCCGCAGATGGGGTAAGAGTAGGAGCTGGTTGGACTTGGACCCATTTTGTTCCACCGGAAACGACGGGTAGAGAGAGGTTCCCGCCATCTTATGGTAATCGGAAACTGAGCTGTATTGCATAAAATGAGTCCCACGTAGTGTCACGTCATCACGTGAACACAATGCGCCGACTTCACCGGATTATTCTCCCCCTCTCCGCAAATTATTTCCTTTTAATTTTCGTTGATTTTCTCTTTCTTTTTTTAGATCACCCAATTGACGGCAACTACCTTCTTCACCACAATTTTTTTCTGGCAGCCATCGACTTTTGTTTCGTATTTAAAAGTAAAGAGATCCATTTCAAAGTACAAATAAAAAATCTTATCATTCCAAGGGATACCTATATAACACAACTTTTTAAAAAATTATGCATGACAAGAGTCTATTACGTAAGGCATATTATTGCTATGACACAACCATTTGGCAAGTTTAGAAAATGTACTAGAAAAAAACATATTGTTTGTGTTAACTTGTGATATGTATAGTTGTGATAAACGTTAGCCTATAGGTTCAAATCAGACGGAGACAATTGGTAAGTGTAAGGCACCGCCACCGACTTTGTCCTCATAGGTCCATTTCATTTACCCTCGTAATATTTCATTCTAAGATTTGGACAAATGCGTCACCTCTCATTTGATCATGATCTTACATATGTATTTATCTAATATATTTTACTAGTCTTATAAATATCATAGTTAATTAGTTTTTTTTTTCTATATCTAATGAAAGCTGTTCCAAACCTTTTTGATGTATACTTAAGAGTTACATTCATTTTATTTCTTTGACATTATGCATATTTTTAAAAGAAAAGAAATAAAGCAATGTAAAATACACGACGACTAATATAATTCGTATTAACTAAGATTATTTCAATCAAGATATTTCCGTTTCAAATTTATAAAACTCGAACAAAGAAGAAACTACTAGATCAATCTCTAAAGAATGCTATACAATTTCGGCAACGTCAATCTTAGGTTATGTTACTAAAAGTGGGAAATCCCTTCTAGAAAGGGATTATGCCTTGTAAGGAAATACTTTGTCATGAGCAATGCCTTGTTCCAATTTCTTAGATCTGTATATGTTGCCATGTAGACGAAACTAAACGCATCAAATCAAGAAATTAAATTTTTATGCCGCCTTTCTAGTACACTCCCTAGCTAGAGGATACAAGTCGCGTATATCTTTCGAATTCTCCAAACGAATTGCCATTTTGATATACAATGCCGACATGCCGTTGATAAATTTATTTGAAAATCGTTCATTGGGTATAAGCATATGTCATTCATTGGTTCTTGGAATGAAATGGTCCAAAAATAGTTTGTTCCCACTACAATTTAATTTGTATCCCTCTGAAAATTAATTATGATATCCCTAAACGTACCGGTATGTGCTATTCCTTGCTTTGATTATGATACTATGACGGCTTCTAACAGAAAGGGACATATTTTTATAATTACTTTGCTTAGTTATCACAATGATGATTTTAGTTCATAACATTATATTGAATGAGGAGAAAGCATCAAGCTACCTGCATTTGACCTTGTTTAGGCTCAACATGAAGCTTATCACAAGTTCACAACCCATCAACAAGGAATGACACAAATCCAGTCTTGAAAGTTTTGCAAACTCATCATAACTTTGTGTCCTAGTCACACCTAAAAACATTCCTCCTTAATCTGAAAATTATGCTCAAACAATATGTTTGCTGATAACAAAAGTTTATAGTTAATTAAGCTTTATAATTGTTTCTACAAATAATTTAACGTCATTTTTAATAGGATATTATTCAGTTAAAAATTTAATTTTAGAATTATGTTTTACTTATATAGATAGCTGTATTTAAAACTTATTGATAAAATGATTATTTCGTTTAAAGAATATGATTTGATAAAAATATCTTTATGTGGTTTCTTATCGATAAAGTAAAAAATGATAGAACTAATATTTTTTTTCGAAGTGATGGGCTTGTGAGCACCTAGTTTTATTTCGTATTTTAGTATCCTGTCATGGTTTTCTTTCAACAGATATAAATCCCACGTGACAGGAAAATAACAAAGCATCAAGATAGATATAAAATATGTAAGGACTTTAGATCCTTGTATTTTCTAACGTCTCATATTTTAAAAGAAAACATTAGAATTATAGAAAATCTTTGTCAAATGTTATATAATTTTGAATGAAAAAATTAATTTTGTAATACTTTTCTGTTAAATGTAATACAATATTGTTCATAATTTCATTTTTTTCTAAATTAATGTACCACTAGAGATTTTTTTTTTTTTTTTTTTTTCATTTTTTCTCCCAAAGTGAAAGACCGTTTGAGATGGTTTTAGAAACTTCGCAAGTCAAATGATTTACCTGTTTATGAAGTTTTTTGTCTTTGTTTTCTCTATATTTGTCTTATGATTATTGGTCTTTTTTTTTTTGTGGAAAGCCATATTGAGAACAAGTGATGTGATTTCAAGAATTACAGCTCAAAGAGATGAGGATACTATTTATAAAAAATTGATTTTCACACATTAATATTTGATTGGCGGATATTTTTCTATATATTAGCTTCTTGTAAACAAAACAATTAAATAGAAAATGCTGTTATATTTTAGCTTTTTCTCACTACGGAACATTGTAGTTGTAGCTAATTACACTGCTCATTACCTTGAAAACCAAGGCAATATACCAACAATAATAAACTAAATCGCGATTTCTAGCACCCCCATTAATTAATTGTATTATTTTATAAAACATGTATTCATAATAAATTGAAATATGAAAGTTGTCTATATCCTCATAATAAATAAGAATCGACAAGATCTAAATTTAGATCTATTCAGCTTTTTCGCCTGAGAAGCCAAAATTGTGAATAGAAGAAAGAAGTCGTCATCTTCCCACGTTTGGACGAAATAAAACATAACAATAATAAATAATAAATCAAATACATAAATCCCTAATTTGTCTCTATTACTCCACAATTTTCTATGTGTATATATAGACCCACCTCTCTCTTATGTATTTGTGTATGTTGTGTTCCATTTTATATCTTCTAACTTCTTTCTTCTTCTTCTTCCTCCTCTTTCAGATTTCAAAATTTTTTCATCCTCCAAAACATTTTATCATCAACCGAACATTACATATAAATTGGTTAATAATCGATGGCTGAAATTTGGTTATTGGTTGTACCAAGTCTCATCTTTTGCTTGCTTTTGGTAAGAGTGATTGTTTCAAAGAAGAATAAGAACAGTAGAGGTAAGCTTCCTCCTGGTTCCATGGGATGGCCTTACTTAGGAGAGACTCTACAACTCTATTCACAGAACCCCAATGTTTTCTTTACCTCCAAGCAAAAGAGGTAATTTCAAAAACCTTGTCCCTCAAGTTACTTTTTGGGTTATGCTCTTAGATTTAGAAATGTTTTATCTTTTGATCTATAGATATGGAGAGATATTCAAAACCCGAATCCTCGGCTATCCATGCGTGATGTTGGCTAGCCCTGAGGCTGCGAGATTTGTCCTTGGGACTCATGCCCATATGTTCAAACCAACTTATCCGAGGAGCAAAGAGAAGCTGATAGGACCCTCTGCACTCTTTTTCCACCAAGGAGATTATCATTCCCATATAAGGAAACTTGTTCAATCTTCTTTATACCCTGAAACCATCCGTAAACTCATCCCTGATATCGAGCACATTGCCCTTTCTTCCTTACAATCTTGGGCCAATATGCATATTGTCTCCACCTACCAGGAGATGAAGAAGGTAAATATATGTTCATACGTTTACAACAAACGAACTCACACAATGCAATTCCTTGATTGAGCTTTATCAGGTTCTCTGAGATCTCCTAACACTCAAGATAATCTTGTCTCTTGCAGTTCGCGTTCGATGTAGGGATTCTAGCCATTTTTGGGCATTTGGAGTGTTCTTACAAAGAGATCTTGAAACATAACTACAATATTGTGGACAAAGGCTACAACTCTTTCCCCATGAGTATCCCCGGAACATCTTATCACAAAGCTCTCATGGTAATCTCATCTCTGGAATAAATAAATGAACCAACCTCCGGACATTAAAAAGTAAACTTTGACAAACTGACTAAATTAAAACTTGTCATAAATAGGCGAGAAAGCGGCTAAAGACAATAGTAAGCGAGATTATACGCGAAAGAAGAGAGAAAAGGGTCTTGCAAACGGACTTTCTCGGTCATCTGCTCAACTTCAAGGACGAAAAAGGTCGTGTGCTAACGCAAGAACAGATTGCAGACAACATCATCGGAGTCCTTTTCGCCGCACAAGACACGACAGCTAGTTGCTTAACTTGGATTCTTAAGTACTTACATGATGATCAGAAGCTTCTAGAGGCTGTTAAGGTTTGATCATGCACATGCATATAAATCTTTTCCTCTCTTTTGTATATATATATATGCACTTAAAATATATGTATATTTATGATGATTGCAGGCTGAGCAAAGGGCTATATATGAAGAAAACAGTAGAGAGAAGAAACCTTTAACATGGGGACAAACGAGGAATATGCCACTAACACATAAGGTAATCGATAAATATCATAATAATATTTATATTTTATATATGAACCACCATTAATATATAGATCTCATGTTTTAATGTTATTTGAAATAGGTTATAGTTGAAAGCTTGAGGATGGCAAGCATCATATCCTTCACATTCAGAGAAGCAGTGGTTGATGTTGAATATAAGGGTACTAATTAAATCATTTCACATTACTAGAACATTCTATATTTTAAGCTTTTTATTTTTATTTTTATTAAAATGTGGTGGTCCAAATGAATATAAATCACTAATATTTCCTGTAACATGCATGTATGCAGGATATTTGATACCTAAGGGATGGAAAGTGATGCCACTATTTCGGAATATTCATCACAATCCGAAATATTTTTCAAACCCTGAGGTTTTCGATCCATCTAGATTTGAGGTAATAATTAAGAAACTACATACAAAATTAGAACTTTAATAAGTTATTTTGATAAAAGATAGATATTCTAACGTGTTAAATTGAAGGTGAATCCGAAGCCGAATACATTCATGCCATTTGGAAGTGGAGTTCATGCTTGTCCCGGGAACGAACTCGCCAAGTTACAAATTCTTATATTTCTCCACCATTTAACTTCCAATTTCCGGTATTCTTTTCTCTTCTTATCTTGCTTTTTGGACAAACGATAGTAGTTAACTTAATTCCATGTACGGCAAGCCTTTCTAAAATTAGTCTAATCTATGGTTTACAACATGATTCTACTTATTGTCAAACTAAATATCAGATACGTTATATACAGATTTGTCTAAGCGCAAAGCTACCCATGATCACTTTAAAGTCTTTCTCTATATGCATAACTAGCTTAATTGTCAAATCTTAATATTAACAACGTGTCAAAAACATGATTTTGAAATTTATGATCGTACACAAAACATAATAACGACTTTGCATAGTAACTTGTCTAAACATGATTAAACACATCACTATTCCTAACAAATAAAGTACATATATCTCAATATGACTCATACAAATGCATTCACATGTGATGTACTAATGATGTATGTTGTTGTTATTTAATTGTGTATGCAGATGGGAAGTGAAGGGAGGCGAGAAAGGAATACAGTACAGTCCATTTCCGATACCTCAAGACGGTCTTCCCGCTACATTTCGTCGAGATTCTCTTTAGTTCTTTAGTTAAACCATCAAAGTCTATTACTAATCTTTGTCTTAATTAGCCAAAATTAATCTAAATTCGATTTATAAAAAAACCCCTGTAGTTTTAAAAAAATCATTGTTGTAGTTCTTAGGGGTTTTAACATGTATCAACTATGATGGAGTAAAATGTCGATTCCGGTATTATAGTCGAAAATGGTCGATTTGGGGTAAAATACTTTATAAACCAGGCCAAATCAAAGATTGAGACCCACGTGAAGGGAGGCAACACGACCACAAAGCGTGAATGTGAAAAAAAGAAAGAAAAACAAAACAAAAAACTAGAGGTGTGTGTCTATGTGTGAGTGGACTTCGAAAATGACGTGGCTACGATAAAAATAAAGCATCTTCTCACTTTCATGAGACAATTCCACGTGTCGTTAAATGACTTGGCCACCTTGAAAAAGAGTTTTTCAATTTTAATAAAAAATATGAAAAGAACAAAAAATGGGGTCATCCCCGGTTTTCATATCTTGGAGGAATGGTCCTCCCTAACATGACAATGGCCTTTGCCTCCCTTTCTTTTATTTTTGTTTCACCTTTAATCAATTTTATTTTATTTTATAAACGATAGAAGTTTTATACATTTTAACCCATAATCCATTTTAACCCAAAATTTTGGTTTAAATTTTCATTTTTTTTTTTCATATTGTTAAATCTAAAATTTACATAACATTCTAGGATTGTATCAAAAAAAACTTTGAAATTGCAAACGCAAATGAAAAAGAGATTAATAAATGAACCTGTATTTTTGTCTTTGAGGTTGTTGTTGTACTTTTTTTTTTTTTTGGTAAGTAACATATATACATTTGAAACAGTAGACGACCTTAATCAGTGTTTTGGATCTTTATCTTGAATAACTATTGAAATCAAATCATAATTTAACCTTTTACCAAAAAAAAAAAAACAAACTATTGAAATCATTTAACAGAAAAAGTGATAACTTATAAAAGCTACAACACTCTTTTTCCCGGAGAACTTATACTAAAGAGATGATATTTAAAACTGTTCTTAGTTCCAAAAGAAAGCCTTACAAGGATATCATCAAAAGAATCAAGCTTCACAAGGGTAATCATCATCACACTAAAATTAGAACCACAAAAAATGGAAAAAAAGAAAAGAAGAATCAACATTGATCATATAAAAGGAGGATTCCTTTATTTATCATTAGTTATTATTGTCATTGATAATAATATTTGGGGTGTAAATTAACATGGGAGTGTTGAGTGTTGTACCAATGAAAATGTAAAGTTAGCTAGGGGGACCTAATTTACGAACTGATTTCCTTTTCGGTTTTTAGTCTATTTTATATCCATTTTTGTTTGGTGCTCCTACTCGTGCAACCAAACATCGCCATTTTTCAATTATTCCGTTTTGTAAACAACAAAACAAAAAAGAAAAAAAATGAAAAGGAATTAATCTTTATACATTTACGTGTTGTAGTTTATCTGTTTCAATCTTTTATTTTTGTGTCGGAAATTTAATAGTTGTTGTCCCGTTGAGTGTGTGGTGGGTGAATTTTTAATTCACATGTAAGAAGTATTATATAAATGTAAGGAATTGACAAGTAATTACTTTGGTAGCCGGGTATTTTGAAGAGACATTCTTTTTTTTTTTTTGGTTAAATTTTTGAAGAGACATTCAGATAGATTAATCACATAAAACCATAAACTACTGGATTCTAAAAATTTATTTGTATTATCGGTTTAGTGAAATAAGCAAAACGTACATAAACTTGAAAAGACCATGGCAAAAATAGTTCCTTAGAAATGTTATGTTTTGAGCGAGTTATACCAAAAAAAAATCTCCTAAAGTTCTATATAACCGTTGTACGAGTTGTAAAAACGACTTTTTGTTGTTTGAATTAGTTTAACATTCGATTCAAAAAAAAAAGTTTTAAAATGTTGAATTTTAGTTTCAGTTATTAGATTTTTTTTTTTTTGAATTTCTATATTCAGAACAAGAAATTCACACTTTTAAAAATAATGTATTGTAGAAATGTCGTATTAACTTGGATGGTTTGAATTTGATGAAGTGTTAAATCATGAACTCGGTGCTTTCCAAGACGGCAAGACCTGAGTCTTAACTATATGCAAACATAAACCATGTTTGGTGGAACCTATAATGGCTTTATATATGGCCAAAAGCATAAACTCGTTACAGCGTCAAGTTCGATTCCATTGTGTAGGAACTATGCGTATGAGCCACTACGCCATTTAGGCTTTAGCTTGAATGCTTTATATATGGTGGACCTTTTTATGAAACTCATTATTAAGATGCCTACTCATCTTCGGAATTAGTCGGGTGTTTCTACCAAACCCAACTATCCAATGCCCTAAATCTACTAACACCAAAACAAAAACTATAAAACACGATCCATTCAGTTTATTTGGTATTTTAAATTTGGTTTAGTGATCAAATAAAAGTAAGATTAAGAGAAATTTATTCTCCTGCTCACTTAAAAATTTAGCCAGCCACTTTGATGATTCAAATATTTGGTGATGACTATTTAGTACTATTTTTCATTGGTTAGGTTCTCTCAGATGGGGTTTTGTTCTGACGCCCAAGGCTATTGCATTACATATTCACATATCCTAGTATTGTCGCTTAACAAATTAGCGGATTAGAAATATCCATTGGGCTGAAGCATAATTCAAGAAGCCCATTTTTTTCTTGGTTCTGGAATTTTGTAGGAGTAAGCAGAAAAGATTGTGATTATAGATGACAATTTATTTGTCAACGTAAGTATAGATGACTAGATGAATTAATATGTAGAAAGCATTAAGTGACAAGATAAATTAATATATGAATGAAGTGGCAGAAAGAAAAGTCTTAAGGTTAGAAATATAGAAAGCAAAAATGGTTAGAAATAATGAGTCCAAGCGTGACAAATAGAAAGACAAGTGCTGAAAGCATGAGTTCTTAAAGGTCGTGGATGGATCAATCTTGACAAGTAAGTGACTAGAAAGATTACTATATACCAACTAGTAGAGATATCATGCATATTATATGATTGATCTGTCACGTAGATACATAATTTTAAGATTTAAACATGCTATTTAACTTCAAAATACAAATTAAAAACATGATATATGAACACAAATTACTAAAAGCTTTTAAAACCCCTTTCGAAAAATATCAAGAACACTAACATTGACGTAGAAAAGTATCCTCGAATACTAAGACTAATCGTTGTCAATGACTTCAAATCAGGAAGACACATTGAAACAACGAAAAAAAGCCAACCCACTTGCATTCTTAATCAAGTTTCTGAATATAAAGATTAACATACAAAATAAACATAAACATGTTTTAATAAATAAAAAAATTACAATGTTAAGGGGAACATGATGATTGCTTACACTTGAGCATCATGCTCCTGCTTTGGTTTAAAGTTAATCCAATCTTCTAAGGAATCCTTTAATATCGTAGTCGTAGTGCCTAAGTTTTATAATTACTCTCATTTAGCTGAATTGTATCTTTTTTTTTGTCTACTAATGTTAGAGCTGAGATAGAGAAACTTCTTCATATAATTGTTTTAAATAAAACACGATTAATACTAGTAATTATGAGTTGTTGTTCTTTGTTGTTTGATTAAAAAAAAAAAAAGAATAAATAATGAAAAAGGAAGGTCGTGAGATCTCAAATTCAATTTCCCAAAGCTATTTGCAATTTTCCATCTGTCGCTCACCGGAGGCTTTAAACGTGCTCCGAATCTCTTTTCTTCCCTCAATAGATTCCAATCAATTTCTCCTCCAATTCCGCGATCAAATTCTCGGCGAACTGGTGTTTCTTCTTCTCCTGGAAGAGTTTGATTCTTTCTGTTGGATGATTTCTCAGTGAAAAGAGGTATTTCTTCGGCGCCGGACATGGAATCATCGGTATCATCACGCGGCGGAGACACCGTCGTAAAACCGTCGATGGAGGTGTGGCATTTCCAGATTGCTGTCTATTTCGCTTTCGGATTCTTCTTCTTGAGGCTTTTCCTCGATAGATTCGTCTTTCAAGTAAGTAAGAATCTCCAGTTTTTCTTGGAAATTGGAATTGAATACGGAAGCTTTTGATGCCTTTGTAGCAGAGAGACTTGTATTAAATTCGCCTTTAATTTATCTCTGTGATGATGATCATCTATATGCGTTGACACTTGAAATTCTTCAAGACGTATGAGATTTATTGGTGTCTCATTGTTGTTAATCTTTATCAGAGGATAGCTGTTTGGCTTTTGAGTACCGGTTCTTCTCCGATTAAAATGAATGATGCTACTACTCGGGCAAAAATCGTCAAATGCAAGGAGTCTTTGTGGAAATTGTTGTATTATGCTGGTTGTGACTTTTTTGTTCTTCAAGTCGTTTATCACGAGCCGTGGGCTAGAGATATCAAACTCTACTTCGACGGTTGGCCAAATCAAGAGTTGAAGTGAGTAAATCAAATCCACATTCACATTTGCTAGCTGCCTTGAGTTTCTTGGTTTAGAATTATGCACTGTGTAAATCAAGTTCGTTTCATGGAATAGTTCCCTGGACATGTGATTCATTATAATGAAAAAGTTAATAATCTAATGTTGTTTTGTCTTTGTAGGCTTTCAATAAAGCTTTACTATATGTGCCAGTGCGGTTTTTATATCTATGGTGTGGCTGCGTTGCTTGCATGGGAGACAAGAAGAAAGGATTTTGCTGTCATGATGTCTCACCATGTAATTACAATCATCCTGCTTAGCTACTCCTACTTAACCAGGTAATTTGACCTTGATTCATCTATTTGTATCAGACCATCCTTTGTTGCAAAGAGTTAATCAATTAGCACCTAGATTTAATCAGTTCATATCTTTAGTAGCACCTAGATTTTGAAAGGATTTGTTAAGTTTAACAAATCAATTCAATGTAAAAGAGCTTTTACTCAAAAAAAATAAAATGATTGATTAGTTCAACAACAACTGTAAGATTCGACTGTTGTTGACTGATGTTTTGTTGGTTAGTGAGCTATAGAGCAACCTATAAAGATTAAAAAATTATTGGAATTGTTTTGTTTTGTTTTCTTCTGCAGTTTTTTCCGGATTGGAGCAATCATCCTAGCCCTTCATGATGCAAGTGACGTGTTTATGGAAACTGCTAAAATTTTCAAGTACTCTGAAAAAGAATTTGGAGCAAGTGTATGCTTTGCACTATTTGCTCTCTCCTGGCTATTGCTACGGTTGATATACTTCCCATTTTGGATCATCTGGGCCACGAGGTAGACACACTTTATTCTGACTCTTGTTAGTTATAATGTCTTTTACTCGATGTCAATGTTTGATCTGACATTCACATTTTTTTTTGTTAAAGCATTGAACTCCTGGACTATTTGGATATGACATCAGCTGAAGGCACGATCATGTACTATTCTTTCAACACAATGTTACTTATGCTTCTCGTTTTCCACATATATTGGTGGTATCTCATATGTGCCATGATTGTAAGACTACTTAAAAACAGAGGAAAAGTTGGAGAAGACATAAGATCCGGTAAGGCTTTTTGTATCTTTGTTTAAACTCGTTTTTGAATAGAACTTGTTGATAAAACTTCCATATGAGTCTTGCTTATTTTTCTCTATTGTTAAACCGGCTAGCTTTATGGGCCAGATGACTTTTTTACTGACTTGCAAAGCCACAAACTATTATAGTGTTCTTCATTGTTGTATGTTGTGTTGGCTGTGTAGTGAGGATCTATTGAAGTTTTTGAGTAACCATTGTTTTGGTCGTTTGGTTCTTTTGTCAATGGCAGATTCAGAGGATGATGATTAGTCTTGCAAGCATGACAGGTACGGAACATGTTTCCACTTCTCCGACTCCAACCAAACTATTTTAGCTGCTGAAGAATTTTTCACAGCTTCATTACCTTACTGATTAGAGTTGGAGGTAAACAAAAAAGAAGAAAGGTTATAGTTTTCTTTTTTTCAGTTTTGTATTTGTAGACCCCATTTCGTCATTAGACTGCATATTCGCTTTGACATATAAAGAAAAAAAAAAACAGAAACTTGGGTTTCTTGTGTTGTTTGGTGCTGTATAAAACAATATTAATGGAAGTCTCTCTGTAAATGCAATTCCTCATTGTATGGTTTTCAACACCATAGCCTTTTGTTATGGAGCTCATTCTTGAAAATTCTATCTTTTCAGTGGTTTTGCTTAGATTCATTCTTTTCTTTCCCAATTAAATCAGATTTTTGATAGCTGTTCATAAAATGTATAATGTTTGAGTAAAAGCCAAATATCATTCAACACAAACCTTCACACGATGATAAAAAGCCAAACACCACAAGATCTTGTAGCAGTAATCGTGCATGAATCGGCTCTCAACAATTGACTCATCCTTGTTTTGATTTTACTTGAGAGGCCAAGAACAAATATGACTAAACTAAAAAGAAAGTAATTAAGTCCTTCAACTGATAACCAAGTTAAAAGTCAACGTTATGAGTTATTATTATTATGATTCAGTAGCTTTCCATTGATGAATCAAGTTCAGCTTCTCGATGCCGCACTGTTTTACCTTCAAGCCAGCTTCTCCGGAGGCCTCTCTCGCCGACGACCCTCTTCCCCATCCTTCTCCAGGTATGCATCTCGGTACTCTGAAACTGCTCACCACGTGTTCGTTAAAATGCCTGACTGAGTTCTTCTTGGGCCTCTATTTTACAGAGGGTAGTGTGGCCTCCACTTTTAACATCAGCCTCGAGTTGGCTCACGCTTTTCAAACCCCTTCCTACCATGATATACGTTCACGGCTTCTTGCTATTGACCCAACACAAGAAAATCTCGAGCTGTTTCTCTCTCAAGAGCTCAAACCAAAGAATGAATGCGTTCAGGAAGCTCTTAGTCTTAGACACGCCAAGCAAACTACACTTACCAATCTTGTCTCCACTTACTTCCAACACAGCGAAGACGCTACCCGCTTTTGCTTGAATCTTTACCAAAACGTCCACAGTGCTCGCTGCCACCTCTACACACCCCTCTTAGACCTCTTCAAAATCTTTCCCCGTGATTCCCATTCCGCCATTGACGAGTCCTTCTGTAATTTAGCATTCGATGTTTTCCTTAAGCTTGACACGTTTGAAAACCCTTTCGCATCTCCTGAATCTCACAGCTTTCAAGACACCCAATTATGCTTTTATCAGCTGGCTGACAAGCTGGACACCCGTATCCGTAAGTCTAAGTCACGGGTCCGCCTCCTCCATCATGCCACAGCTGGTTCTGCCTTGTGTCTTGTTACTGCTGTTGTTGCAGTTGCTGCTTCTGCGGCTTTTATCGCCTATCATGCACTTCCGACTCTTCTTGTTGTTGCAGGTCCCTTGTGCACTCCCTACCTCCCTCACAGTTTCAAGAAGAAGGAGTTATCTAACATTTCTCAGCTAAATGTTGCTGCCAAGGGTACTTTTGCGCTCAACAAAGATCTTGACACCATTGACCGTCTTGTCTCCCGTTTGCACACAGGGATAAAAAACGACAAGATTCTCATTCGGCTTGGATTGGAGAGGGGGAGGGACGTGTATTCAGTTCAGGAGTTTGTGAAACAGCTTCGCAAGAGCCACGTTAACCACACCCATCAACTCGAGGTTCTTGAGGATCATATTTGTCGTTGGTTCACTAACGTTAACAAATCCAGATCGTTGCTCCTTAAAGAGATCCTTCGTCCCCAAACGTAAGCTCCTCAACCTTTTTGTATCAGTGGTTTTTTGAGCTTATCCGAGAGGACAACAGGACCGGGTCAATGTATACAGGGACGTTGTAGGTCTGTAGCTGGGAATAAAGACTTTATATAATCATATTGGATAGATCATAGACTTGCCTGCCTTAAGCAGATATTGGATGTTGTATTGGTTCATATCATCACATTGGACAAATCTTTTGTTTTTTCACTTCAAATCAGTCTAACATTAGCTGTTCACAAAATGTATATGCTTGAAGAATAAAATCAAGTCATGAAGAGAATTATGAAACCAAGTCATACCCAATTTGACTTCATCTACAAAAGGTATTAGTAATACTCCCTCCGTTTTCGAATAGTTGTCGTTTTAGAGCATTTTTTTTGTTTTAAATTAGTTGTCGTTTTAAGGTAATAATGTAACTTATGCCAATAACTACCCAAATTACCCTCATTTAATTAAACACAAATTATTTGTAAATAATTACTTGTCATTTTTATGAGGTTAATATAGTCATTGTATACCTTTTCTTAATTTGTCTAAATACAGTTAAAACGACAACTTTTAAAAAACAGAGGGAGTAGTAGTGTCATATTTGAGTAAAAGCCAAATGCCATTCATTCAACACAAACCTTCACACGATGACAAAAAGCCAAACACTACAATCAAATTTCATTACAAAACCAAAGGAAAGCTTTTAGATTCAAACTGTTTTTAAAGTCGTTTTCCAGAGAGGCTGATGGAGCTGACTTTCAAAGGAGTGGCAACCACAAGCGGTGCTTCTGGCGATTTGTTACCGGAGAAGGAGAAGTTATCGTGCATGAATCGGCTCTCAACAATTGACTCATCCTTCAACAAGATCTTGTAGCAGTAACAGCTCTTGAGTCCTTGTTGGTTTCTATAGCACTCGTGTGCACTGTTCTTCACCCGCTCCAAGTCCCATATCACACTGAATTTCCCCACTGTTGCTACTATGTGTCTCTCTTGCTTCCCGCTCTCTGTTACCTGCAAACAACACACAAAAAAGACTTATCAGATTTGGTTTTATAACAATCAAGAATCTAAGGAAGACAGTTGTAATGTGTGAAGTGAAACTTACCCATGAGAAGTGACCGCCATGAAACTTATTATCTTTTCCTGCCAAGTGTGAATCTAGTGGTGTTAGCTTCAGCAGCCTCGGCGCTGGTATTTTGTTTCCCATTCTTCCGCTAAATCCTGTTTTTGTCCGACCATCTTTGTCTGTGAAAAGGGTGCAAATAAGAACCAAGTACGTATCTGTTGTGCCCAATATCCATTTTCCATCATAAGAAACGTCCACATGTGTAATTGGTGAACCGAGCCCTGGAAAAGCCGTTTTTGCCATTCTCATTGAGGTCTTTGAATACAGCCTTATCTTTCCGTCAAGCGATCCCACAACAATTGACCCATCTCCAGTAGTTGCAAAGCACTGGAAATTGGTTCCTCTAGAAAACTGATGGCCTTGAGTCCATTCCAAGATGGGAGATTCGATGTTCTGCACTATACCTCTCCTGTCCCTCATGTCCCATTGACACAGCCTATTATCATCCAATCCCAAAAAGGTAGACTCTGATGGATCTAGCTGCGACCCTTTGGTATCATTTGTTATGTCTCTCATCATGATTTCAGTCCCGTCTTTCTCGAATTTCCATTCAGTAACAATCTTCCCTGACTCTATGTCGAGCTGCTTAACACCAGTGGAATTTGGTTTCCCTTGTTTAGCTGGACTCATCAGCATCAT
Source organism: Arabidopsis arenosa (assembly GCA_905216605.1). NCBI lineage: Eukaryota > Viridiplantae > Streptophyta > Magnoliopsida > Brassicales > Brassicaceae > Arabidopsis > Arabidopsis arenosa. The sequence goes on along the minus strand of LR999453.1, from coordinate 7,810,321 downwards.
ATTAGTCTCTGCCCTCATCAAAAGAGCCTTGTTTGGTGTTGTCTGGCTCGAACCCGAACCGAACTTTGAATTTCCAGAATCAAATCTCACGCACACACCTTTCCCATGAATCCCACGCTCCATATTCCTATAAACCTGAACCCCATAATCATTCACCAAGAATGAATTATCCAACGCTCCTAAAGTCAAACTCTGCACTCCACCATTAGCCACCTCTTCGAATTCTTCCGTCAAATCCGTATTTCTCTTGGCCTGAGTTTCCTCTTCATCAGGTGGAGCTTCAGCATCCTCCCACATAGAATCATCAGCAGCTTCAGGATTAGCCCACCCAATGAAATCTTTCCCATACACTTTAATCCTATTCTCCTCACTTGCCCTGATCTTATACACATTCTCAAACAGATAGTCCTGAAACCTAGTAACGAACTTCCTATAATCCTCATCCGTCAAGAACTTCAAAGCCCAAACACCATTACTCACAAAATCAACTCTACGCTGATCCCCAAACATTTTCAACTGCATATCCGTGGAAACCCTAGCTTTAACCTTAGAACCAACACCCAGAAACCAAAAAGACTCACCTCCTTCACCTGATTCTTCACAATCATCATAATCACCAATATCTTCTCCATCAGCCGACGAAGTTTTCACAAACTTATACGATGTCATTTTATCAGTGATAATCCATTTCGCTTTGGGTGTGTTTCCACCTATATGGCGGTAAAGCTTAACCGCGTTCTTCATCTTGGGTGTTACGGAAGAAGAAGATGGATATTTCAACTTCAAGGCTTTTAGCTTCTCCTCAATATCGAGAGATGAAGAATCAGATGGTCCTGAAGAAGAAGAATCAGACGGTCTTGAACCAGAAACAGACGACGATCCTTGCTTCTTCGCGTCATCGTATTGATCCTCGTCTTCTTCGTCATAGTAATCTGAATCGGAATCTGTATCCGATTCGGTGATTCGATCTTCGCGACTTTGAGAAGTACCCATGGAATTCGATCAGCTACTAGAAGAAGAACGGAAACGGAGAGAAGTAGCAAAATTAACAAGTTTCCTCTTTCTGATTCTCGCAGTCGAATCGAATCTGAATAGTTACCGAAATTTCTGGGCTAAATCGAAACAAATTTGGAAATTTTCTCGAGAAAATGGTGTGAGAGAGTGTAGGGGAAGAAGTTAGGGATTTTGGAGGTGAATTGGGGATTTTTTAAGTATTTATAGAGGTTTGTGAATCTGTTGGGAGATTCGGTTAGCGTCGGTTTAACGTTGGACTTTGCTTCAACTTGACGCAACGCTTTTAGAACACGTCGGTCACTCGGAGTCACTCACTGATGAAGAGTCTTTCATTTTTATTTTATTTTTTAAATGAAAAGATCTTTCATTTTTAATTTAAAAGAGCAAAAATATAAGACAATATAGCAATAATAGACGCGCCAGGTAGGGGTCGAACCTACGACCTTCTGCTTAGGAAACAGACGCTCTATCCACTGAGCTACAGGCGCTTTTTTATTCTGTAACATATGTTTTACAACAACAATCTTAAACTTTATTGTAAAAATTAACATTTTTCCAGACACCTTCAAAGGCGTTTTCTCTACCTTCAATCTCTCTCTATCTCCATCAACGACAATGGAAAGAATCTGATCTTTTTTTGTCTGCTTCTTTAACAAAATACGTCACAATAATGTCTCTATTCTTCTTTTTCTTATTATGCTTCTCCATCTCTCACGCTCTCCCTCCTCCTCGAGGTAATAAATTCTGTTTTTGCGATTCTTTTTTATTATTTCTCTGCACATTTTCGATCGAATCTTGATAAACCATTTAGAATCTGTCCAAAAAGCTCTTGAATCCATGATTAAAATTGTTATAGACTACCCTAAAACGTCGAGTTTCATTCCATGTGAAAAGGTTTCTTCTTAAATTGTGGATCATCTTCTTCAACAAACCTCAACGAGATAGATTACACACCGGACCAAGAATTCATTTCCGTGGGAAACACGACGACCATTAAGCAGAAAGACCTCATTCCGATTCTCTCCACACTACGTTACTTTCCCGACAAGTCATCGCGAAAACACTGTTATAATTTCCCTGTCGCAAAGACCTCCAAGTATCTTATTCGTACCACTTACTACTATGGTAACTTCGATGGTAAAAACAACCCACCGGTGTTTGATCAGATCGTTGGAGGCACAAAATGGAGCGTTGTGAATACATCAGAGGATTACGCCAAGGGTCAGAGTTCTTATTACGAGATCATTGTTGGTGTTCCTGGGAAGAGACTAAGTGTTTGTCTAGCCAAGAATGCACATACCCTTTCTTCTTCGCCTTTTATATCGGCTTTAGATGTCCAATCTCTTGAAGATACAATGTATAATTCCACGGACCTCGGGTCCTACAAGCTCAGCCTCATCGCCAGGAACAGCTTTGGAGGAGATGGAGAGATCATCAGGTGCCCTTTTTCATTCCATAGTTTGATGATCTGAAAGTTCCATTTTCTTGCCTGACTTTTGATGGTATGTTACATGTTGAAACCTAGCTACCCAGATGACAAATATAACCGTCTATGGCAACCATTTTTAGACCAGAAGCATCCGACGGTGACTTCTCGAAGCAGAATTAACCCGTCAAACTTCTGGAACATTCCACCGCCTGAAGCCTTTGTGGAAGGTTTCACAGCGAGTAAAGGGAAGCCTCTAGAGCTTCAATGGCCTCCATTTCCTCTTCTGGCCACAAAGTATTATGTAGCTCTGTACTTTCAGGACAATCGGAGTCCAGGCCCCATGAGCTGGAGAGCTTTTGATGTCTCAGTCAATGGGCTTTCCTTTTTAAGGAAGCTCAATGTGAGCACTAATGGGGTTATGGTTTACTCTGGCCAGTGGCCATTGTCGGGTCAGACTCAGATCACATTGACTCCGGCCAAGGATGCGCCGATTGGACCTGTCATTAACGCCGGAGAAGTGTTTCAAGTTCTTCCTCTTGGTGGAACCACTAATATTAAAGATGGTAATGTAAATGTTTCCTTCTTCTTCATGTTTTTGTCTATTTTGTGATAACTGAAGCCACTAGAACAAACACATTCTCTTCTGCAGCAATTGCAATGGAAGATCTGTTAGAGAGCATCAAGAAGCCTCCAGTGGATTGGTCCGGCGACCCATGCCTCCCTCGGGCTAACTCGTGGACTGGCCTAACTTGCTCCAAAGAAAAAATCAGCAGAGTGATTTCTCTGTAAGTCAAAACTCAATACTCTAGTGAAGCTTTTTTATGTAGCTGTCAAGCACTAAGTCTATATCTGGAAGAACCGTAATCTAGGATTTTGGTTCTCTTGCTAGAAATTTGACAAATCTTGGACTATCTGGGTCTCTACCACCAAGCATAAACAAGATGACTGCCCTTAAAGATCTGTAAGTACTTCACATCCTAAAAGTTGTCAGTGCCTGGGGTTTTATCTTTTTGTTAAATAAGACTCAGCTGCAACTTCTGGGTCTGCAGATGGTTGGGGAAGAACAAGCTCACAGGACCGATTCCAGATTTGAGTCCAATGACGAGATTGGAAACTCTGTATGCCTTCTTGTAACCAAACTTCTAAGTGTTGTGCAAGCGATTTAGATTATTGGACTTACCGTTTTATTTTGTGGGATGAGGCAGACATTTAGAGGACAATCAGTTCACTGGAGCGATTCCTGAGTCACTTGCAAAGCTCCCTAATCTCCGCACACTGTAAACTTGTCTTTCCACTGCTCTCTGCTTTTAATAGCAAGCCTACACATACGAATCTGAACATGACCTGTAACAGATTGCAACATCATCATAACTAGCACCATCCTTGTTGATGTAAATAGTTAATCTGCAGGTCCCTCAAGAACAACAAGCTTAATGGTACAATTCCTAGTGTACTCCTCCAGAGAAAGGGCCTAACTATTCAGTAAGAATCAGTACCAAGTTGTTATCTTGAAAGGAAAAAGCATTTTTCATAAGCATTTTGATGTCAAAAACTTGTTGTAGGGCGTCTCCTGAGAACATGCCAAGCACAAATAAGACCGGCCAAATTCGGGTTGCTAACAGCTGATCAGATTCAAGTGCTCATTAATGATAAATCAGGGCTTCTGTATAACTACAGGGTCATAAAAATTGAAGTACACAGATGTCGTGGAGAAAGGTGGTTCGATCAAGGAAGCATCGGAGCACTGACAGTTTTACTTTTGCGAGGTTCTTCTAGATGACTATAGAAAGTATGTAAATTATTTGTTCATGTTATGGAACCACCTTTGTGCCCTTAAGAGTAACTTGAACCAAGAGATAAAGCACACAAAGATAATTGAAATGGATCGTGTTACTGCTATTATTTCTCTGTGATATACATAGTCAGATTGAAACAGCCTCAAAACACAAAAAATTCCTGCAGTTCGTGGTGTCTCGAGATCTGATACATATAAAACGGTAATTGCCCTATATAGGGCGTATTGGTGAAAGAAGAAGCCATTATCCGGGAAAAAATCAGTAGTTTCTGTCTATACCTCCGCTCAGCTTGTTTGGGCCAAATCCGAAAGAAGCACCTAGTTCTCTTCTGGTTGTAGTTTTTTACATGCAACGAATACACTTCAATAACGAACCCAAGCTCATGCAAAAATGGGCCACATTCAAGGTCAAGATGGTTCATTATCCAAATCTTCCATCACTTCAATGTCCGTCCGAGCTGTTATCTTCTGCACATATCCTGCAATCAATTTAAACTTCTCAAGTCAAGATTGATTTGCATAATACACTAGATCGAAACCAAACTGCAAAACTCAGTAAGTATGGCTTTGTTTTCTTTTTTCACAAAGACTAATCAAGGAAACAACTCAAAGATACTCTAAAATCTTAACACTATCATAAGATCCATCTCAGGAAAGTCACAGGAGGAAAGAAAAAAAAACACGGAAAAAGAACCACACTCAGAGACTTACCTATCCCTTGGCAGGGTATGCACTTGCATATAACCTCTTTACCCCTTTTCTTGTAATAGCTGACAGTTCCAGATCCTTGGCAACTTCTACACTTTCCAGTCCATTCATATACCACTTCCCGGCAATCCTAAGAATTGGTTGGGTATATTGTGATCAGAAAAAAACAATCCCAAAAAAGGCATTCTATGCATCATAAATCAAATATTGCCTCAAACACAAAACTGGGGTGAAGACTAACTCAGAGCAAATGTTTCCAAAAAAGGATAGTTCATCTCAAAATTTAGCACCATTTTTCCCGTTCTTCATCTAATCCTATCTCATATCGACAAGAGCTTTTATAAAATAAGTCCAAGGAAAATCAAACCCATTGATGAGTTTCACATTTCAGAAACATCATTCATCTTCAATAATCTAAGCTTATCGCTCCATAAGAAAGACCAATTAAACCCAATGTCATTCGTCAAGCTGCAGGATCAATTCATATATGTGTGCATATGAATCATAGAGCAAATCAAACAGCCAATAGTCAGCTAAAGCAAATCAAATGTTCATCTAAACTATGTGCAAGTATGTTGAGGTTTATCCAATCATCAAACCAGTAAATAAAAGTGGAGCAAAGCTAAAAACCTCGACTACAGGATCACATTGCAACCTCCGGTCAATCACATCCGGCGACACGGGGGATGTATCAGGATAAGTCATAGGAAGAGGAAGCGCGTCACCATCATCTACCAAGTAACTCTCCCCACTTTTGGACCAGAGCAACCTCCTCTTCCTCCACTTTGCACCTTCACCATCCCCGCCGGCGGCGACGGAAACATCCCGAGACCTCGCCGTGTCAGAGTTTGAATCCGCTTCTCGAGGTAACCGGATTCCGTCGCCAAGGGGAATATCAGCGGCGGCGCGGCAACGGAGGGAGCGAGAAGGGAGACGAGGAAGGAAAACGAGAGGTCTGTGAGAAGGTAGAGAGCAATTAGGGTATAATCGGAACATTGAGACGAGAATTTGCAGGTGCGGCCATGAAATTGGGTGAAGTAATCAACCTCGACGAATTAAAAAATTTCGGATATTTTTATTTTTTTTTATCGTAAATACTTAAAAAGTAGGTGGGAAATTACAACGTTCATGAAATTAACTGTTAGGCAAATTCTAGCGTACCATGTACTCTCAAGGATATTTTAGTCATTTTATAATAATTTCTTTTTTTTTTTCTTTTTGTTTTGGTTTATTTCTTGCCGCCAAAAGAAATTTAGGATTGGTGAAAAAGCGGAGCTCTGGGCTTGTAGGTGTGTCGACAATGGAGGAAGAAGATGAAGAGATCTTATCGTCTTCCGATTGCGACGATTCTAGCGATAGTTATAAGGAAGAGTCTCTAGATTCGGAAGGAGAAAACGAAAACCCTGAGTGCGAAGACCGTGCGGTGGTTTCTCCTTCATCCGACGCAGATCGGAAATCTAAGAACGTAAATGATCTATTGAGGTGTGTAATTGAAGTTCCTAGATTTCAATTTGAACTTGAATCTGATTAAGGCTTTGTTCGCTTGCGTCTATTCATCATTTGGAGTTTTCGTAGTCCGGATTTTGGGGAGATTTCGCGTCTCTTGTTCGATTAACTCCATTTTAATCAACATTTGTAGTCCGATTTCAAACTGATGATTGTGATTAGTCTCTGAAGCTGTATGAATTTTGGTTTTCTATAGTTCTTTTATATAAAGAAATCCTTTAGGTGATTGTTTTATGAAAATGGAATTGAATCTTCTGCACGGTTGACAGGGGCAATCTAGTTGTGCAACGGCAGCCACTCCTTCCTCGGGTGCTTTCAGTGTCAGAAGGAGCGGCAGTTTGTAGGAAGCCTTTCAAACCTCCGTGTTCTCATGGTTATACTTCCACCAGACAACTTTCTCGTCGCCTTTCAGCTCGAAAACGGTTTGTCCCTTGGGGTTCCTCAACTCCGGTTGTGGTTGCTTTACCTACTAAGCTAGAAGCATCAACCAATATTGAGAGAGATGAAGAAGAGGAAGTTGTTTGTCTGCCACCTGATATTGAACCCTTGATATTGTGGCAATCTGAAGAAGATGGAATGAGCAATGTAACAACAATCATGGTGCATTCATTGCTTGTCAAATTTCTTCGCCCTCATCAAAGGTATTCATTTCTATCTAAGAATTGACATCGTTACAGCGTAATCTTTAAGGATCTCAAAACTTGATTCCAATCTGTGCTGTGATCTTACAAATTCTTAAGGCATTCAAAGTAATTCACGTCAAAATGTGCTCTTCGTTTAAAATCATACAACTCTCAGTGAACGGCTGGTGAATACAACAAACCAATGAGTATAAAGTTATCTATAGTTGGCATCAAATATGTGTATACAACCTTACTTACATGGTGAGGTGGTTTTTCTGTGACTGCAGAGAGGGTGTCCAGTTCATGTTCGATTGTGTTTCAGGATTACATGGTTCGGAAAATATAAATGGTTGCATTCTGGCTGATGATATGGGGTAAAATCTATCTTCTCTGTTATGAAAAATTGAATCTGGACACTGTATAATTTTCTATGTTATTTTCTTATTTCCTTGTAAATTGATTTGGCAGACTGGGGAAGACATTGCAGTCCATTACTTTACTATACACACTTCTTTGTCAAGGATTTGATGGGACGCCTATGGTTAAAAAGGCCATTATTGTTACTCCAACGAGTCTTGTCAGTAACTGGGAAGCTGAAATTAAGAAATGGGTTGGAGACAGGATCCAGCTTATAGCCCTCTGTGAAAGCACCAGAGATGATGTTTTGTCTGGAATAGATAGTTTCACTCGACCACGAAGCGCTTTGCAGGTATAGCTGTCATATTTTTTGGCTGACTCTCTGAGAAATGCACTTATCACCTAATTAATGTTAACAGGTACTTATCATTTCTTACGAGACATTCCGAATGCACTCATCCAAGTTCTCCAAGAGTGAATCATGTGATCTTCTAATATGCGATGAGGCTCATAGGTTGAAAAATGACCAGACACTAACTAACAGGGTAGCATGCAATTACATACTTATTTCGTATCCTTCCAGGTTGATACATTGTTTTTCCAATTTTTTTTTAATATTGGTTATCATCATATTTATAGGCTTTGGCTTCATTGACATGCAAACGTCGGGTTTTGTTGTCTGGAACTCCCATGCAGGTAATGGAAAATTCCACTGATTATCTCTATTAAATTTCTCCTGACATTTAACACTAAGCTTTCACTTCTATTTTCTTGCATCTGAATATTCCAGAATGACTTGGAAGAGTTTTTTGCCATGGTCAACTTTACAAATCCAGGGAGTTTAGGTGATGTTGCGCATTTTCGCCATTATTATGAGGTGACAGACTTTGTATTTTGATGTCGATTAGATCATTCTGTATTCTGTCAGCTCTAACTATGTTAAGATCAATCTTTCTAGGCTATTCTTAGCCTAAAATTGTAGGATTAGCCCAAGTTATTTTTTAGTGTAAACTTTTCTGCTATATTTATTCTGTTTCGTTTCCAGTATTGATGCTTCATGGCTTTGGATTCCATTAAATTGTAAGCTTCTTTAAAAATAGTTTTTGAATGAGAGAATTTGTTTACGCTGTTATCCAATTTCAGTTCAATTGACTATAGGTTGTTTATGTTTCTTGCACTACCTTGATGCATCCTTATTTTGATGTATGAAACATAAGGCACCTATTATATGTGGAAGAGAACCTACAGCCAGTGAGGAAGAGAAAAACTTAGCTGCTGACCGCTCCGCAGAACTGAGTTCAAAAGTCAACCAGGTGATTCTTCTTAGCATTTTATATCTAAATATTTGACGTTAATTGAGATTTCATCATCATTTGGATATATCTCTTAAAAGATATGCAATTTGCTTAGATGATTTTGGTACGATGATCAATAAAGAGCATCACTACTGACCTTTTAGAAATGTTGCTTAATTTTTACTGCTATACCTTATGAAGCTTTCATTTTGTTTACAGTTTATTTTGAGGAGAACCAATGCATTGCTCTCAAATCACCTACCACCTAAGGTGCTTTTCCTTCTGCATCTGCCGTAGGCATCTAAATATAGTTTCTTACGAATCTTTAAAATTCTGTGTCAATAGAGCCTTATTACTTCTTAATATGTTGAACTGTTCGTCATATTGAGAAATACCTAGAGTTTTAGCACTGATATAATCATCTGCTCAAAGTGCGGATAGAATGAACATCTTTGTGAAAGTGTCATCTCTTTTCTTAGATACAAGTTTTTCCCTTTGCTGCTTTCTTTATTTTGAAGCCAGAAATACATCAAAATCTTGATGCTGGATGTTTCGCAGATAATTGAAGTAGTTTGTTGCAAGATGACTACTCTCCAGTCCACTTTGTACAACCATTTTATTAGCTCAAAAAATGTAAGCATTGATCACAGTCATTCTTATTACGTTTCGTAAAATATTTAAGTTAGAACTATATACAATGGGTGCCTCTGCATGCAGCTTAAAAGAGCACTTGCTGACAATGCAAAGCAAACCAAAGTTTTGGCTTATATAACAGCTCTTAAGAAGCTCTGCAATCATCCAAAGGTAAAAGTCTTAGCCTCATCCATTTGCGCTTAAGTTTCTTTAAATATATTTCTGTGTCATCTTTGTAACATCTTACGGCGCCATTATCAAGTTCTCATATTAAGAGTCTACTATTATAAATTTTAGTGGTCTGTGATCTATATGATCGACAAAACCTATTTCATCATACCTCATATATGCTTAATGATAGCCCTATTCTTTTCTATGTAGCTAATCTACGATACAATAAAAAGTGGCAATCCTGGAACTGTTGGGTTTGAGAATTGCTTAGAGTTTTTCCCTGCAGAAATGTTCTCTGGGAGGTAGGCTTCTTTCTGTAGTTTAATTCCTTGCATGTTTGCATGTGTGTCACTACTTGGGATCTAAATGGGACTATCCTTTCAGATCTGGAGCATGGACTGGGGGTGATGGTGCCTGGGTTGAGCTCTCTGGGAAAATGCATGTTCTCTCCAGACTTTTGGCCAACCTACGTCGAAAAACCGATGACCGCATAGTCCTTGTATCAAACTACACACAGGTATGCTGGAAAATGTCAATTCTAGTTGGATATAAAGTTACTTTTATTTAATTTGAAAGGGACAGTGTATAATTTTGGTCATAGAGATTAGAGAATGAAGTGTGAAATGCCTCCACATGGATTTTGTACAGATTCAGCTGCTGGTCGTCACTAGTGATGTTACTACTGGCTTAACATTCAGTTATGGATGTTGCAATCTCTTTTGAATTTTGAATTAGTCATAAGCTATGTGTTATGTTATCCTGAGTTTTCTGAGCCATCATATTTCTTGGAACCTTTTTTTTTTAAAACATTTCTTGGAACTTTTGCTATCGGAGAAGCTAAGGAACTCGTTACCCTGATTTGTCTATTTGTATCCAAAAGGCAACTCTTTCTTACAAATATCTAGAAGTGAACTCTGTATGTTGTTTGATTGCATAAAATGACATGATGGTGTGTTGCATATATATAGCAATTTAAAATCCAACCTGAGTATACAATAATCATAACCTGCACCTTTTGCACTAGACATTGGATCTTTTCGCTCAACTCTGTCGTGAAAGAAGATATCCTTTTCTGAGGCTGGATGGATCAACAACAATCAGCAAGAGGCAGAAGCTTGTTAACCGGTTGAACGACCCAACAAAGGTACATGAGCTTATCTATTTATGCAGTTGTTTCAAACCTGAGTATACACCTGGTTTGACTTTTTGTTTTGGTAGGATGAGTTTGCATTTCTCTTAAGCAGCAAGGCGGGTGGCTGTGGATTAAATTTAATCGGTGCTAATCGACTTGTTTTGTTCGATCCCGATTGGAATCCTGCCAATGATAAACAAGTAATTAATTACCATCCTAACTTCCCCTTAGATATGTTTCAATTCTATCTTGGTAAGAGATGATCGATTGTGCTCTGCATGCATTATTTCGCTGTCAAAACAGGCTGCTGCTAGAGTTTGGAGGGATGGGCAAAAGAAAAGAGTATATGTCTACAGGTTTCTTAGTACTGGAACTATTGAAGAAAAGGTACTGCATAACACCAACTTGGTGTTGTCACCAACATCACACATAACTAGCCTAATTTTGTACTCAATTGTCCTCGAGGGGAGTAATTGCTTACCTCAGATTCATATTGGCTTTCCATTTGGTATATTGGTAGGTTTACCAGCGCCAGATGTCAAAGGAAGGGCTTCAAAAAGTTATTCAGCATGAACAGACTGATAACAGCACGAGACAGGTCCTTGCTGGAATGTTATATGCTTCATCTATTAGTCATTTGTGTCTAATGCTTGAATATCAACCACAACATCTTTGATTTTCCAGGGGAACTTACTTTCTACAGAGGATCTACGAGATTTATTTTCCTTCCATGGGGATGTTAGGTATGTATTTCTTCTGAATTCAGAATGTTTTCTGCCCACTTTGACATGGTTTCTGTATCCAATTTCTGGGGACAGAGTTTGCACCTCAAGATTTATACACAATTCAATGGTTTATCTTAAAGCATTTTTCCTGGTAATGTGACTAGGTCGGAAATCCATGAAAAGATGAGCTGCAACAGGTGCCAAAATGATTCCTCTGGTACTGAAAACAGCGAAGAAGGAAATGAGAACAACGTAGATGACAATGCTTGCCAGATTGACCAAGAAGACATAGGCGGATTTGCAAAAGATGCAGGATGTTTTAACTTGTTAAAAAACTCTGAAAAACAGGTCCCTTCTTGTGCTTGTTACTGAGTCCTGCATTAATCAAAGACTGTTTTGAGCTATTTCTTCAGTAATTCCATTGTCCGTTACAAATTCTGCTCATGTCTTTTGCCATCCGATTCATCTAAAAAGCTTTTTTTCCTTGAATATTCTCAGGTGGGCACTCCATTGGAAGAAGATCTAGGAAGCTGGGGTCATCACTTTACCTCAAAGTCCGTTCCGGATGCTATACTGCAAGCTTCAGCAGGTGATGAGGTGAGTTGTCTCCAAGTTTTTTCAATCTAATCAATCATAAACTCTAAATCCTCAATGTCAAATTTATTGAAAAGCCAATTATTGTACAGGCTTTGTGATAACTATTTCCATGGTCTATAAAAAACATTGTAGGTTACGTTTGTTTTCACAAACCAGGTAGATGGGAAGCTCATTCCCATCGAATCAAATGTCAGTCAGAAAACGGTGGAGTCCGAAGAGCACAATCGGAACCAAACTGTAAATAAGCGTGCGTTTAACAAACCACAACAAAGACCTCGGGAACCGCTGCAACCGTTATCTCTCAACGAGACCACAAAAAGAGTGAAGTTGTCTACTTATAAGCGTGTACATGGTACTAGTTACAATGATAATGCTCAGATTAAAATTTCTTTGCAAAGACCAAATCAAGTTTCTGTAAATCACGATGATGATTTTGTATGAGACTAAGTTTTTGAACCTTAAGACATTATTATGCTAATTTTGTGGACATTCTGTTTTTTTTTTTTGTTTTTTCTTGTTTTCCCTCGGAGGTTCATTAGACTCATAAGTACTCGTATCACATGATATGGTACGGTGTACTATGGATTCAAGTTAGGGATGTTTAGAAGATCCAAAGCATGCATGTACTGTATATTATTGGTTTGGACGAGTTTGATCTTAAGAGCACAAAAGAAAAAAAAAAGTGAGTCTATTAGGACCATCAAAATTTTGCTGTTGTAGGATCGAACGATCGAATTTGTTCCGTTTTGTCTTATATTTTGCCAATATGAATGCATGCATGATCTTAGATCGATCGAAGCCCAAACTTTGAAAAGTCATGACCGAACTGGATCGGCTAAATCCATGAGAAATATTGGTCTTTCTTCCTAAAATGTAAGAAACTAAAATGATGTTAGTTTAGTGGGTCATTCTTCTATTGTTTTTGCAGGATCCTGAAATTAGTGTAGAATTCGGATATTTAAAGATAAAGTAAAAATGCAACAATAATTGGACGTGTTAGTTTGTCTTTTTGTTGGTGAAGGACCTAAGTGTTAAGAAATCCGATTAGCTAGCTAGTGAGGTGAAAAGGTAATTTATTTGTTAAATAAATAACAAAAAATGAAGAGAGTTAAGTAAGAGGAAGAAGACAGAAGATGTAGAGAAAATCGGGGACAAGAAGACAGCCAAAATAAAATTTAGATACAAGTTACTTATCCACCACAAAAGTCCTCTGATACTATCTACATGTCTAGATTCCCTTACCATGCTTTACAACTTTTTTAAAAAATGTAAATCCTACTCTAGTTTTAGCTCCTGCTATTCTTTAAATTAAAAAAACTGCAAGATTGTTATAATTATGTATTTGATTGGTAACATTATCTCCACTCGTCAAAAGAATGGGAGCTAAACACATATTCACTAGAGAAACTCGATCTGAAAAACTTGGATCTGAATTTAAGTATATGCAATTGCACTCAAGAAACATGGTTTTTGCACATTCCGAAAATAATTTTTTGTACACAACTTTTATGTCCACTTACGTAGAAGTACAAAAGTACCACGCGTCAAAACCCTAGTTGGAGAAACGTGGGAAAATTCCATTAGGACTGGAAGTGAAGCACGTGAGGGTATACACGCAACAAGACAAACGTTGGCAGAGTTTTAGTCAAACCCTAAAATCTGAATCCAGAAAGATAGATTTTATACAATTTATGTTTTTTTATTGTTTTATGTTTTGGGGCTTTTGATCAGTAGAACAATTACAGCTCAGCTTCACATGGCTCTTTTGGTGCTACAGTATTTTGTCTGCTCGTTTGCTTCTTATGTTTGTCTAATAATAACAATGTATGATTAAAAAAATTTCTTACCCCTATGTGCTTAGTATGATTATCCGAGAGAAATATAGTTACTTTATTTTCTTGATTCACGTTTTTGTCTTCTTTTAGTTCTTCACTATCTCCTCCTACCTTTAGAATAATAAATTTTATAGAATTATTTGAGAGAGAGAGAGAGAGGGATTAGAGAAATATGTTCACACTTGCGACTTGCGAGTGCATAATAGTGCCGAGTACGTGAAGTAGCGGATAGTTAGGCGAATTTTTTTTCATCTTATGCGTATCATGAATGACCAGATGCGAAAATTTTCTTTTACTAAATAAATAAACGAGTGCATTAACAATTACTTTCGCATTAGCGGTATAAAAAATTGGATGCTAATTTATAAGATGAAGAAATTATAGGGTAACGATGCGGACAAGGTGGACTTATGTCGGTTAATAAAGTGCCACACTTAAATTGAACTAAATCTAAGAGACAAACAGAAAAGTTCATGAAAATTCAATGCAATGCATCTAAATCATCTATGAACGACAGATCTAGTATATGTTATTTCTTTCAATACACATTGAATTCGAACCCATTTAAAGTGTTATGCCATTTTTCTTATAATGATGCCATCTTATCTTATGTAGCTTCTTGTTTATATTTTTGTTCACCCGTATATATTAATACATGACCATAACAATCTTGATATCAGTGCAAAGTGCAAACTGTATATTTTTACTCTAAACTATTCTCTTATAATATAAGAGAGATGTTAACTAAATCATCAAATGTAATGCACTGATGAAAGAAATGTTCTAAATTTTTTTTGTATAATATACCCCAAAGAAGTACAAAATATAACTAAATTACCAAGTGACGTTTGGTTTAGTGGTGCTTACCTCTACAAAAGTATCAAAAAATATAATCTACTTCTTACACAATCATTCCAAGAAACTGAAATTCTACCCGAACATATGCAAATATTGGATTAAAGATAGTAGTTGATATTGGTTTTAAGTTTGTATTGAGTTATAAAAAGTTAACGGACAACTATACTAATTTCAAAAATTTCAACAAAGTGTAAATATTGATGTGGTCGATGAAAAATGTTTTAAATGAACTTTGATATGTGTCGGCAGTATAAATATTTGGAGACTATAATCCAAATTTGGATAAATGTTACCTTTACTTAAGCCATATTTACGGCGCATTAATGCTTCAATCAATACTTATGCTTATTTTATCCACAGAGAGCAAGTCAAAACTAAAAATTAAATAAACTTAAGTTCATTGAATCGGTTTTACTCATTATAGAAATATATATATAAAAAAAAAAAAAAAAAAAAAAGAGGAAGTCCACACCACATGGATGCCTACCAATCTCATATCTATAAAATGCAAAACATGTGGATGCATGAAAATCACAATTCAAAGACTATCACAAAAGAAGAAGCAAACTTAACTATTGAACTAAAGTGTTAAGAGTAGATAAAGAGAGAGAAAGAGATGGCTAATGCTGTAGAACAATCCTCATTGTATCCATCCTTTGTAGACGCAAGAATCTCATTCTCCAATGATTTTGCAGACAGTGATAGTAAACAGACGGCATCAAGAGTGGAGGATCAGATGAAGTACAAGGAAGCTCCCGTCTCTTCGGATTTCAAATTCAATGTCGAAAACTTGGGTTTCACTTCTGCGGCTGATGAGATCTTCTTTGGTGGAGTTTTGTTGCCACTGGAGAAGACTACTCAGAGGAAAGTGACGACACTTAAAGATGAACTAAGTGCTCAAGATTCTGACCGTACCATCATCTCAAAGGGATCTCGTAATTGGTGGAAGTTAGGTCTCAACAAGTCCAAGAAAATCCATTCCAACAACAACATCAACTTCCATCTTCCCCACAAATCTCAGGTAACATAATTATTTATTATCTGATCAAACACATGTTGTGTCTAACTTGGTTATGTAGTTCTCTATAATCTTATGTGTATATTTTTTATTTTTGCAGAATTGTCTTGCAAGTATATTGGAATCTGATGACTGAAAGATCGACTCCGGAAAAAGTCAGCTAACTACGGCGAACTAGATATATGTAATGCTAATAAAAAGCTATTATTATTTTCGATTTTTTATTGTTCTTATTTTTCCTGTTTTTCTTGGAGTTCTCTCTAATTTCTATGTAGTTTGTTTTCTATGACCTATGATCATCATCGTTAGCTATATTATTATATCTCCATTGTAGAGAAACCACTTGAATGCAACTGGTTCAGTATTCTAACTCTCTGGTTAACACCTAAATGATTAGCATGCATTATGTCCTAATTTTGTCGAAATTAACATAGTTGCCGACTGATTAATTGGATAGATATAGATGTATTAATCAGCTAGTCTCAGATAGTCCTTTAAAGAAGAAGAATTCTATGCAACTTCTTTCACTATATTCGACTAAAATGCAAGATGCCACAGCAAATAATAGAATCTAACTACTATTTGACGCCAGAAAATAATAATATAACAATAAATATAACAGTATTTTTTATTTTATTAAGTGAAACATGATTTTTCGGGAACCATGTTTGACCACGTTTCCAACATAATCCTGCCTGTGCCTGAGTGTGAGTAGTCATTACCACTCGATTTTAAAATATTTTAATGATTTTAACATAATGAAGATAGAAATATACGAGAGAGAGGGAGGTTCTTCGATGTCATCACCGTCCAGCTTAGTTTGCTGGATTTTGTGACCGGCCGAGGTCCGGTATCACCGTCAGTTTAGCCGTTAACACGACTTATCTGTTGTCGTGTTTTTGCCGTCAACACGACTTTTCCGTTGTCGTGTTTTTGCCGTCCGGTATAGTTTCCGGCTTCCATCTCCGGTGTAGCTACGGTATCTCTGTTACCATAACCTTTTGTTAGTTGCTTTTCGTTGTCGTAGATCGCTTTCTTGCGATTCTATTTCTGATAGATCTAAGTTGAAGATGCACCATCTTTTGATGGATCGATCAATTTAGTATATCTAATTTGCGGCGAAAGGTTATTTGAATAAATGAGTTTCGTAAAGCAAAAATCAAAAAGCCAAAGATGATGAATTTTCTGGGGTTTCGACCATGTCCTTTTGGTGGAAGGCGTGAATTCAGATTCCATGCGAAATCTCCGGTAGCTTTCTCTGGCGGTCCAATGGTTTCACTAGTTTTCCGGCGGATTCTCGAAGTGCTCATCATCGTTCCGGTTATCGTCATCCTACGAACAAGATGTAGACACGTGGCTTTCCTCCTTCAATGGGTTATCTTGTTTTGTTTGGGTTGAAGTGTTTGGTGACACGTGAACTTAAAGAATACTTGCTTTATGTGCTGGCTCGTAATGTTTATATTTTTGTTATCAAGCTTTTTAATTATGAAGTTCAGGTTTTATCACCTTTTAGTTCTAAGTTTGGCAGTTGGATGGGTCACAGTTTGAAGATTTCCATGATGTCTTCAAAAGATTATACTACTAATCTATGTTCTGCTGATACGATGGTTGCAAGAAGCTGTCATGACATATGCATAAGATGGAAGCTATAAGATCAGATTCGAAACTTGGTTTTCGTTTCTCTGTTCTTATTGGAGAGTCATGATGTTTTGCTTTTACCAAATGCTACCATGTTAGAGCCTTCTCTTTAGTAGCTGAATGTTGTACCCTTCTCTGTATTTCTATGTTTGTAAAGTTAGGTATGTGTTGTATCTCTTGTACTTGTACTTGCCTCTCCAAAATGGATTCCCATTGATGGATGATGCGTTTGTCTAATATATATAAATCACTTTCTGGAAAAAAAAAAGAAGATAGAAATATACGAAAAAGAAACTGACAGTTATTTTGAACAAACTATAAACACAAGAAAAAAACTGTACACTTTCACTCATTTGGCAAACTTGGTGGGGGTAAATTTACAATGGAGCAAGATCGAAAATGTTTATGTACAGAGACAAACAAACTGAATGATTCTATAAGGGTTGTTTAAAAGATTTATATTCTATACCAAAACTATCCCATCTCTTTGGCTTTTCAATGGGTAAAAGAATGGTTCTGCACTTTACTCTATTCAAACCTATACACCTGCAGGAAAATGAAACATGTTGAAACCTATAAGCCCGAGAAACCCAATCACCAAAAATCCATATAAAGAGCAAACCGTTTATAAGAATTGAAAAACCACCCAACCGGTAAACTTAGATCTCAATAAGTTTAGTAGACTTACATGCTATATGTAAAAGGGACCTCACACCATCATGGATAATCTGTAACAAACAGATTACAACACAGTGCAGTTAATGGTTAAAGCCAGGTTTGTTTCTCAAACTGCTAGATGAATATCCGCAGTTGCAATAACCAGTCTGAGAAGATGTAAGAGTATTAGGCTGACCAGGAATTTACCTGAGTTTATCGGTGTTGGTCCTGTTTCCTTTGTTTATCAGGGCCTAAGTACTTTTCCATGGATTCCTTTTTATGTTCAGGATCAAGACTGAAAGTAGAGATAATCTCCATGAGTCTTTAATACTTTGCAAATCACAGATTTTTCCAGCCGTATTTCCACAATATTTAATATGAACTAACCTATTTCTGATGCCAACTAGAGCACTATGTACAGCTCTAGCACAAGCTGAAGCAGGTGCTATAGCAGCTGTTGGAACTCCCTGAACAACTGTTGCAAATGCTGATCCAGCTCCGT
This sequence comes from Arabidopsis arenosa, assembly GCA_905216605.1. Taxonomy (NCBI): domain Eukaryota; kingdom Viridiplantae; phylum Streptophyta; class Magnoliopsida; order Brassicales; family Brassicaceae; genus Arabidopsis; species Arabidopsis arenosa. The sequence continues at coordinate 7,791,828 of LR999453.1, read as the reverse complement.
CTCCACGTTGATACTTCTTCAAAGGTGTACGGACTAATGCAGAAGCTGTCTTTCCTATTCCATCGCCGATGCTCTCACATGCCTATAAAACCTCGGTAATGTAAATATATCATGATCCAGGAGCAGATATGCAGGACATGTATTGCCTTTTTCACTCACCTTAAGCATGCCTTGCTTAGCGTTTCTAGGCTGATTATGTCTAACATTCGTCTTCGTTTTGCCTTGGGGTTGTGGCAATGATGGTGCACTTGCAAATACATATTCTGCTCTCAATAAAATATCATGAGCCCCGGCTGCCAAGTGAACACCGAGTCCAACAGCTTCCAGTGAGATGCTTCTGAGAAAAGCTATAGTACCTGAAAACAGTTACAGTATCGTAATGCGTACCATAGAATAATGCAAAAAATAAACTCCTGGATGAACCAAATACATGCTGCTGAACATATTTATTTAAGAATGGATAGTATCAGGAACATGATCATGACCTGACACTGTGGATGTGTAATAATTTTGCCACAGCAGCAGATGTTATGCATCTTGCTTAAGAGAGGCAATTCCAGTATCAACTATTTTAGAAGTCTTTTATATATAAGGGTTTCCTAATCATGGTCAGAGGGCTACCAGCTATTGTCATTAACCCTTGTTCTAGAGGAATGACAATCTAGAAAATATATTAACCCCAAAAGAAACTTTTATGAATAGCTTCAGTTTTGCAAGTGGCTTCGGCAGTTGTAATATCATATACGATATCAGTGCACTATAAGTAGATTAGTTTCTGATAACAGAAAGAAAGAAAAGGAAAATAATAATGAAAATTGAGCACTTTGGGTTTTCACGTCTTACCTCTTTGGACTCCCTTCACTAGCCTTCGATCTTTCCTGTAACTTTCAACAGGTGACGAGACCAGCTTTAGAGCAGCAGCATAAAGAGCAGAAAGTGATCTTACTGTTGGGATCCCCTTTAACAGTTGATGAATCTAAAGATGCAGTTATAGAACATAAAAAAGCTTGTCAGTAAACCCATAAAATGGATGATCATTTATGTGCACAAGACAGCAGGCTATGTGAAACAAACCTGATTCTGAGATACATCTTCCAACCATTCTCCCAGTATAGTCTCACATACATTTCCCCAGCCATAGATTCCAGCAGCATGCACATGTTTGAGCTGTAATTCAATCCCCTGCATATATTCCTCTGTGATGAGCAAATGATGCTGAAAAAATCTTGAAGACACAGGTTGGAAAGTTTTGTTTCTTACCTTCCAGGGTACAAGGTTCACAAGCTCTGCATATTTCCCTCCTGTTAGTGCTGCTATATCAACATGATGGGGACTGTAATCAACTCGAACACTAACAGGCCATATATCAAATTTCTGCAAAATGAATTTAATTAGTCAGAACTTCCTCAAAACTTACGAATACAAGAACACCGAGGTTTATAATTTCAGCTGAATGACAACATGTTCTCATGCCAAACAACATGATTAGCATCACATTCATCTGAGCAAGTGAATGCTTCTCCTCCGCCATCATACTAGCTTATAGGAAGAAAGAAGCTTTATTTACCTGAAAATATGGAAGAAGCGCTTCTTCTATGATATTATGTCCTTTAACAGAAACCGACAATGTTGAACCACCTGAGTCTCGCATGGAAACATCAGGCTTTTCTAGGCTGTTAGCTCCAAAGAAGCTGATGAGAAAATCCAGTTGACTTTGATGAAGATGCAACAGTATAGGGAGTAAAGCGACCCGTAACCTGGGAGGACGCAGTTCATGAGGAAAAGGAAAGAAAGGGTATACATATAAATATATAAGCCATTAGCAGAAGGTCCATTTAAGGGGCAGAGAAAAGGAATGAAACACCAAAATCTACCAAATAGGGGGACTCTTGTAGAAACAATTCTGTATGAATATTACTAAATCCACGGAAAAGTGACCTCAATAATTTAGTATTAACGCAATTTTCCTTTCTTTGATAAGCATTAAATTTGACAATGTAGCTAATGTATAAAGATAACGAATGTAACTCAGAAAACGTTTGACAGAGTTGTTGGGAACAAAATGATTGTACTAAGTAAACAAAAATTTGTTGAAAATTTTCCTGAAGAATCATTTTGTTGAAAATTTTATTGTGCATAAAACTAGGACAGTGTTTACTGAAATAATAATTGTGGTCTGCATTCTTAGATATAAGAAGAAAAGTAAGTATAACACTGTAAATAATATAGATAGCATACCGGTTTTCCTCAAGTGGCGTCTCAGGGTCAGGTCTGACAGCTTTTAATTCCAACTTGAAAGCATATGAAGAGGAATCTCTTGGGTGATCTTTTGAGTTGTAATATCCAAGGACCTATAATTCAACGGAACAAGTTAATTTATCTACCCAGGTTTTTCTAGTATAATCAATATTATGGTGATAAGAGTGAAAAATCTCAATTACCAATGTCCAAGGTGCATTGTTGCTTCTATCATAAAGATAAAAATCTTGGACCATGAGAGATAATTTAGAGGTACATATTCCGCCAATTGGAAAGGTTTCATACAGGAACTGCACCCCAGATAACTCCAGCTCAAGGCACGAAGTTGTATCCCGGCCCTTTGTATGTTTAAAATTTTCACCTTTCTTTCTAGAATCATGCCAATCAGAGCCAGAGTAAATTCTCCATTTGAGGTCAATGTTTTTCAGAAGGATACGTCCATTAGCTGCTACAGCAGAATAAGACGTCTGGCCAAAAGATGAAAATTCTCCATCCAGAATATGTTCCTCATGATCTTCCTCAGTTGCTTCTGACACATGGTCTTCTAAAATTCTTAAGGACGCGTCATCATACCACCCAGAATTTCCTCTCCTCAGATCAGTCTCAGGAATCCCTGATGAATCCCCTTCTTGAGGTACCTCTGACGATGGACGGAACTCAGACAAACAATAGTTTTCAAATATTTCAGGTAGGCTCTCTCTATCTAGGAATATTTGACTGCTTTCTGAATTTATTCTAGATGATGACCCACAGATACTGTGATTAGAAGGTAGTTTCTCAGGAGCAGCAGGTACCCAATTATATGCCTGCCCATGAGAGATTCCATGAGGTGACATAAAGTTATTCTGACATTCCACAGAGTCAGACTGACATGTCGGATTGACATCAAATCGGAATGCATCTTCATTTATTTCGTCCATCAAACCAATGACCCCAGTTTCATTTTCTGACTCTAATCTTAAATATTTCATTTCTCCACTTGAATCGGAGCTACTGAGTCTATCGCTGATATCAAAATCATTCCTAGCATTTGCCTGCTGAATGCTGTCCCATCGAGTCTGCAAGTGCACAGCTGATTCCTCCAAATCAGGAGCAAGTAACTGTTGGAGCTGGGTGGCCAAGCGAATCAAACCAGAAGTCGTGTCACTGCAAGTTTCAATTAATAAGTGAGATTTTGAACACTCTAACTCCCAAAGAAGGCCATTTTCAGAGTTAGTCCTTAGAGTTGCTTCAATAAGCGCCTCATTAGCAACTTTAACATAGCCAGTCTCATGAAGATGCTCTGAACTGTACGTTCCATTAAGCTTGCTAAGGTCAAAATCCACGGACAGAAGAAGCCCAAGATCTTGAATCCTGATTCTATAATCATTTCTTATGGAATCAACCAGACTTTTCTTTGAAAGGCTAAAAGAAGATGCAGCTACCAGACAGGCAACCCATGGATCACTTGCTTGACGTAAATGATCTGTATTCTCATGGTGGGGCTCATAGCTTAGACCAACATCAACCAAATTCAGAATAAACGAGGAGCCGCTAGATGAGCTGGAGTTCATCTCTTGAGATTTTTTTTCATCTTCAAACGTGAAAAAAGAAGTAACCACTTCTATCCAATCCAGGCGTCCTCCTACGGCCGAGATCGTACAGCCCCTGGCAGATACTGCTAAATAATCATAACAAATTCCTGGTTCCTGTAAGTGCAGAAAATCTAAGCCAGCGAACCTTGACGACAATGCATTTGAACCTCCTCCATTACCACGCTTGATTGCAGAGTTGTTACATGAGAGTAATAGCAGTTCCTGGTCAGCTAGACCTGTAACAGAACCCCATAAGGTGCCTTCACCATGGGCTAACCAAAAGAAATCAGCACCAGAGATACTGCCAAGATTTGAGACAGACATAAGATTTAACTTCTGAACCCTCAGGTTGAACTGAATCCATGATCCAGGAAGCTCAGTCTGAAGCTGATTTTTTATGCCCATTTGAGGTTCTGGCCTAACCAAAATGTCAATAGAATCACATTCAACAACGAGAGACGTTTGACTCACAACAGATTCTCCTGTTTGCTCAGCTGTATTGGCTGCCATACGTGATAGCCAAATTTTTGCCTCTTCTACGAGATTACATAATTTGCTGTATTGCCAACTATCTAAACGGATAGCAAGTGGAAGCAAATGAAGATAAAGGCAGAATGAAGAAGCCAAAATTATTTCTTTCCTGGTTCGAGAGTAGATGTCTTCTTGATCTTTGGGCGTAGCAACAGCAGCGAACTCAAGGCCACTCCCCCCAGATTTATCTGTCTGAATAGATTCTTCCTGCGTAGCCAACATCTTAGCTCTCTCCACTAACCAAGGGCTAACAGTAGGTCTATCTTGCCAAAACATACCAATGGTTGAAAGTTGGTGCCTCGTTTTATTGTTGGTATGTAAAATATTATATGCAGAGAATTCAACCTGCCTATGATATGAATTTGTTTCAGAATCTTTAAGGTCAGAAGTAACCAAATAGATGCTAGCATCACCAACACTGAAGCATATAGAGCGAGTAGCCGATGTAAAGTACATTTCTCCTGGACTTCCTTCCTTACGCCTATCCTTGTCAGATGGCGGAGAGGAAGATAAGTCGACGACAATAAACTGCTCACCAAGCGAGTTACATAACCTTTCTGAAATGCTCTCAAAAGGAAACCACAGAATCACTCGAGCATTCCAGATTGACACACTACCTCGCAAACTTTCTGATTTAGAAGAGGATGCCACCTGATTCCTTTCATGACAGAATATGGGGATAGATTCAGATACATCGTTGAAAAGATCTACCAACATTTCTACTGAATGAAGGTTCAGCCAGAATGTGGTAGGTGGTAAACTCAACGAGAATGAGTTTGATCCTCTATGGCTGGCTTTGGATGATTGGAAATTGACAATAAACTGAAATCCACTGCCCCCTGCAGCTATTACCAACAATGTCTTGACTGCGAAACCCTTGTTACGAAAGAGAAGTCCATCAGAAACGATCTCTCTTAATCTTTCAGAGTCAGTATGCATATCAGACGAGGCAAAGGGAGGAAGACTAGTCTGAACTTTCGCTTGTAAATCCTTAATCAAACAAGTCTGAGATTCAGCATTAGCAGTGTCAACAACATGTCCAGCTTGAAAATAATCGGCGATCTCCATGCTGTTCACTTCTCCTTCTAACCTCAGATCATGAGGGCGTACCTGTTGACCTTATTGAATGTTTTAAGAAACTCAAGCACGGATACTAGGGAGGGGAGGAAACACAATTCATCAAGGTAATTACCTGAAAAGAGACCGAAATATCTCTGAGTTCTGCACCCAAGTAGTGAATCCGCGTGGAAACATCCTTCCAATTGTCTTCATCTTGGAAAAATAATACCACCGAAACTCCAGCAAAGGATATTTTACAACTTGTTTCAACATGTTGTTGTTCTGCATATTGATGAGAATAGTGCACATAGTTTGTTACTATAACGACTTAAACTGCTTGGCACTACTAGCTAATGGATTGATTTAAGTACAAAGCTTGACACTTGACAGCGTATAGGGTAGCAGTAAAAGAATAGAGAGAACAAGAAATAACCTAAGATTACATAACAGGATTAACACCGGTATAAGAAAGCTTACATATATTTGGTGATAACACATACCAATATGCTCAATGCACAAATTTAAACACAATTCAAGAAAGTATTCTTACCAGAAGGAAGAAGCAAAGACCCAGAAGCAAGGCTAGATGCAGCATTGATAGCTGTGAAGACAGAAGATGTCCAATTCCACATTCCTTGGCTTCCAGAAGCTGATTGGTAACTCCTCATTGCATCAAAACATTCAAAAAACTGGTCCACACTGTAGGAAACAAGAAGAGATAACACACACAAGAGAATTCAGTTAAAAACTAAAGGTAAATTCATATCCAGATTGTGATGAAAGATGAAAAACAAGTCAAGTAAAAAATACAATATCTCTGAAAGACTTGAGAAAACGAAATATCATGTTAGAGACATCCTTTATACCTTGCCCCAATATCTACTTCTCCATCCTCTTCTTTCTTGCTGAAAGAAGACGGAAACCAATCCGGTATAAACTGTAAGTTAGGCGTAGTATCAGGCTCCAATTCTTGGCCACCTGACAATGATAGAGTAGCTGGAGGCGTTACCATTATATTAGTAGGTATTGTAGGTGAATCCGTCAATGAATCAGAATGAGAAACTGATGGGCAACAGTCTGATCCGAAACTTGTGAAAGTCTTCCACAATTGTAAGAACCATCTAATTGTAGACGGTTGAAGTCGTACTTCAACAGGATCAATAGAAATATCAGCATCCACCTTGCGAATGTCTAACGAACCATTCTTCCAGGGTATACTAAAATTCAAACTCCCTGAAAAGCCACCTCCTTCGCCGGTCATGATCAAAGTCACATCATTTGATGTTTTTTTACCACAAGTTTTGTCACCATCATCATCATCCATATGTAAAAGCTCTACAACGGCTCCTTGAAACTTCACACAGTTTGCAAGTCGACTAGTACCAAGGAAACTATCAGGAGAAACATCATCAGCCGAAACTCGGTCCTCTGAAATTCCACACTCTATTTCTGTCATTCTAAGTACCAATGTTGGCCGAGGACCAGCTTCATTCAGTTTTTGGCCAAAATCGGGATCAAATGCTATAATCAAATTCTTAATTTTGACATGAAAACTTGTAAGAAACCATTTCACTATCTTGGCAACCGTCTTAACGCCTTCATGGACATCGATAGACGCAGAATTTGCAGCGTTTATCAACATCTCATTCTCATGCTTTCCTATTTCAAGACGTATATTATGTGAATCTTCTTGGGTAGAGGCAGAGGTGCTAGCTTCATTTGAAGATGATGCATTAGTCTCCAAACGTGGTGCAAGAACAAGCTCAAGCTCGTCAACCTCAACTTGACAACCATTAGTCTTCCAAGGCATTTTAACTACCAAAGCTCCAATTGAGCCTTCCTTTATGAGTAGCGGAGCATCAAACTGGATTCAAATACGAAAGATAGTACAGGGGATAGGACTGTCAGAACTAGTTTCTTTTCAACAAATTGATAAGAAAATGAAACTGAGAATGGTCTTTAGTTCATCCAGAACTAGACCACTACCAATGAACTAGAGCTCCCCGATAGAGAATTTGAAACAAACAAAAACAACTAAAACACAGTTTCATCATCCTCAACATAAAACCTCAATATGCTTAAACTTCTAATCCAGAGCCAAACACTAACACACTTGTTCAAAATTCCAGAATTCAATAGCATCATTTGAAAGAAGAGAAGAAGAAGAAGAAGGGAAAAACCTTGTCATTGAAATAGTCAACGTTGATAGCAAGATCGGAGAGCTGAATAGAGCCATCACGAAGCTGAATATCGAGCTGATCAAGGTCGATATCACCAAGTATGAGTTTACCCAATTTCTTCTTCAACAAGAATTTGACAACCCTCTTCACCGCCCATCTAGAAAAAGCTTCCTCTGCTGATTTAGCAATGTTCCACGGAAACACCATCTTCTTCCCCTTGCGGGATTAGAGAATCTCGACCCTAATTTTTGGATTTTTGATGAGATTTTAGGGTTTGTCTAAGGGATGGTGACGTGAAGTTCCTCGTGATTGGATTGCGGAGAGAGAGAGAGAATCAGAAGGAAGCAAAAAGTTGAGTAGACTTTCGTCGTCGTCGTCGTCGTCTTACGGTTTTTGCTTTTCCGTGTGGAGGAATAAGTGCCGTCTCTTTCTATTCTTTCTTCGTTAACCGGATCTATTATTGTGTGGTACAGTACCGGTAACACGAAAACCGGTTCTTAATCCTAATTGGGCTCTAATTAGTTAGTTAATCACATCAGAAATTAAGGGGTAAATGCGACAATTCTCCACGAATTGAGTCTTGAATCACTTATATTATTATATCAAGCCAGGTTTTATCAACATAGCCAATTATTTAAAACTGTTTTTTCTAATGGTTTAAATTCCTCCACTACACAAATGTGTAGGTGGCCATTTTAGTTTTCTGGTTTGGTTTAGTTCGGATATAATTTTTTGGTTTTTGTGTTATTAGTATTGTTTGGTTTGGTGCGACTTCGCTTTCAACTATTTTCTCAAAGTTTGTTTCTCGTTCCCTTATCCAAATCATAAACTATCAAATTAAATCAACGTAGTTACCAAAATCAAAATATTAGCCGTAACGTACCATGTTTGTCTCCATTACAAGACACAAAAACAAATCCCCATTACATAACTTCACTGCTCAGCCAAAGAAACTCGCAAAAAGCTCTGTTTATGTTAGTTTAGTTCTTTTCCCACTCCTTCCGTACAAGTCCCATTTCAACCTTGAAACACTCTACTTTCTTCCTGCACCCATCAATCAACAAATTTAGTTTTATCTAATTTAAGTGAGCATGTTACTAAGATATTACAAGAGGTAAAGAGATCTGAGACATTATTACCTCCTCTTTTCCTTTTACCACTGCTTCTCAACTGTCTAGCTTCTGAAACATTCTCCTTCTGTTTCTTGTTTAAGTCATTATCATTATCTTCATCTTCTTCATTCCCATCTGAATCATTGTTTGCATCTTCATTTACTCTAATGATATACACCTAGAACAAGCAACATATTTCAACATGAATGCTAAAGTACTCTCTACTAGTGTAAGTTTCAAGAAATCAAGATCTCTAAGTAAAACTCCTTAACCTTGAACATTGTTCGGGTGATAAGTTGAAACACGAGAGCATCTCCATCGACTAACTGATGATCGATGGCGAAACCTCTCCAGCCTCCGCTAAGACCGTTCTTCTCAGCAAGGTATTTCACCACAGATTCCTCGTCTTCCTCGTCAACCAAAGTCATCATTTCATCACGTTTTGGCATATGTGCCTTGCAAAAAGGAAGTGGCAAGCCCTGTTTACGAAAACGTATGAAATCATTGGAGTTTACTTACTAGGGATAAGTTTCAGACATCTTTGATTCATTTAGCATTCAAGTTTCTTCACTTACCAACCAAAATCCTCCGGTCACGTGTGATTGGAGCATTGGTTTGGTAAAGCTTGGGAATTCTGGATCTAAGCTTGACTGGAGCTTCTCTGCCCTGTCAAATGCGTACATTCTTGCGTCGTCTGAAGCATATACCCGATTCAGCAGATCTCTTCTTTGAGAGCTCCTGCAAAGCAAAACACATATAACTTATACTAAATAGTGAAAGCTAACATGAAATGGTTTAAGACAAGTAATGTTTTGGTATATAGAGTGTGGACTGGTCAACCTTCTTGGCCTCCTCTCCAGTGGTTCTAGCCCAAACTGCGAGTAAGGATTAAATAACACCGATTATGAGGAATAAGAAACAACTCACGCAAAATAGGATTTTGATTCAAGATTTGCTACTCTCAAAATATATCAACAAGAGCAGATCATCCCAAAAACAAACTCCTTATCTAGCTATCTAGGTTCATATAAGAGTGAGAAAACTTTGTGAGAGCCTTTTAACTTCAAACTAAGAAAACTTGCACCAAAATGATAGAGCATTTATTTTATTCACTTATCAAAGTCAAAAATTTATCTCACCAAAATCCTTTAAGAAACTCAAGTAATAAAAAGAGTAGAAAAGGACCTCTTTGTAACTTGGAGGTGGACCCTTGGCACGGCTTGATCTCCTGACCTCCGAGAAATCCACCGGAATACGCATGGTCCTTGGCTTTGCCTACATTTCCATAAAAAAAAATGGTTAATTCCCGAAATAGAAAATGAAGAAATGAGGAAGAGAAGAGAAAGGAAAAGTTACTGGAGAGGACTTGGAAGAAGAAGAGACACGAAGAGATTGAGCAAGCTTGTTGAGATTAAGCTCCCCCATTCTCTTCTTGTTCTCTTCCACCCTATTCAAACGAATCTGCTCATAGCTTAGCTCCGATTCCACCATTTTCTTAGGGTTCTGAAACAGAGAGATAGAGAAACGAAAGAGACAAAGATCCAAGTCTTGCTTGACTCTTGAATGCGCTTGTGAGTGACCGTTGGGTTTCTTCTTTCACCGCTATGTATGTGTTTATACTTCTCTACTTATTTTTATTTTTTTATGTTATAAACATCTTAATCATTGTGTCTAATCAAACAAATTGAAATTTCAAATTCTCAACAGTGGAACTTCAGAGTAAGCCTCCATCGTGATACGTGAAGTAGGTATGGGCTTCGTAAAAGACGTTTCTTTTTTTTTTTCCCTCCATAATTAACAATTATTTTGAGATCTCTTAATATTTTTAACTATTTTAAGAAAACATTTGATTTGACCGGTAACGCTTTACATTAAAAAAAATTAACGCTTTCACAAACACATTGAAATCAAAGGAATCTACAAAGACAAATCCTTTGGGTTACTAAGGAATAAAGAAACAAACCTGAGACTTTCCTACACCGTTAGATAAACCAGAACAAAGGCTAAATGATCCCATGTTCTACTGTTGATGCTACAACCTTTAGTTAGATGATGAGCTTTTTTCTGGGGGATATTGTCACTTCTGTATTTGAATATCGCTTTGGCAGAATTTCCACAATCCATCTTCTTGCTTCTTCAGCGTATAGCGGATCTTGTAAGTGCTACATGAAATATACAAAACGTAGCATCAGTGAAGAAGATACGAGCTCAGTCCAAAGGTAAACCAAAAGCAAAATGTTTACCTGTAATATTTTGCGTTTTTGGGCTGAGATTCATCAACTAATTCTGCTGCTTCCTCTAGAAGGGCTTCGATTTCTGCAGTCTCACCAGCGATACCATCTTGGAAAATGTGTGCTTGCAGAATCTCTAGATGAAGCAAAACGAATCTCCAATAACAGGATTTAGCTTTTGCTGTTTGTGCCAACGTTTGCCACTGCAAATTTCACGTTACCACCAAAAAAAACAAATGAGCAAACCTTAAAAACGTTTGTGATTTGCATATATGCATATGCATACAACAATGTAGCATCTGATCTTGTGTTAGGATATGCAAAACAAAATTGACCTAGTGGCCAAGCGAGTGCTTTCTCACCTATATTCAGCACTCTTTAAGCTTCATCCCAGATAAAACCAGGGTTCATAAGATAACCTAATGTTTCTGAAATGGGCTACCCAACCCCTCTCCCTCTTGTAGGAAAAATAACCATATATCATTTTGGCAAAAGAATGCATTTTCTAAATCTTAATGAAGACCTAGTCGAACTATTGATTCTACCTAAACATTGATGTTCAGCTGTTGTAAACTAACTCAACTAAGCAAAGAAATAGAGTAGATGTACAGAAACAGTAACCTGGACAAGCATGGATTCATCAAGGACTTCGGAAAGGCTATAAACTTGATGTGTTGGTCCAAGAGCTTCAGCCTTAACATTTTCCCACTGTCTCACAAGCTCTTCTGCGTCTTCTGTATCCATTGGTCTTTTATGCAGTTCTGACGCAGAATGAGACAATGATGTAGCTGATTGACCAGAGCTTTTCAGATACAAGGCATCCGGATGTTCGCCATGATGCATCTTTAACATGTCCATGAGCACTTTGATGTTGCCCATGATACCATTTCTATTCACAGAAGCAATGTTTTTTCTGAAATTCCCAGACTCTGTTTTCCACAGAAAAGAATCTGATTCCGAATGCGGCCTAGCAGAAACCAATATAGGCAGACTCTGTAGTCTACCAGATCTAATGCCTATTAACTTTAGAGAGAAGAACACGGTGCAACCCAGTAAAGCAACAACAGATACCCTTCCGATCAAACTGCTTTGAGAGAGCCACTCATCCCATATTCTATTTTTGTGTACACCAAGGTTCCTCTTCAGCTGAACAGATGGCATACTGGCACCGCTTTCATCATTATTCTTGGCTGATACCACTGGGCTCTGCAAATCTGTTGGTGTCAACTGCTCGACAGCTGTATAAAGATGTTGTGACGAGTTCACGAACTGCGTTGTGGAAAGCGGTCTTTGGTTCGTCTTGTGATTCATGATCGAAGGTGACCCCATTTTCTTGTTTTCTGGATATTTCTTTTCACCCCGAAAAAAATTGGCCTGCAGAAAGTTGTATATATGAATATCTGTCTGCTTAAAAATAGAACTGCTATACAGAATCTTCCAGTAGTGATCTGATTCTTACCAATGATGGAGAACAACCCCTTGTGTCTGGAAAGTTAGCAAGCACGGACTCTGTTAGCCACGCTTCCTGGTCAATTTTATTAGGTAGGACGTATGAAGGTCGCTATCAATCTTTTTTGAAAAAAAATCAGAGCTAGCGAAGCGATGTACATACTTGCAAAATTTCCAAATTAAATTTAGTGCATGAACCCAAGGGCTTACTCAAACAAATATTAAGATTTAAGCGTATGTACAACCAACCAAAAAAAGGTTAACGGCAGGCATACACAATGCTGTTAAAGCATATTCTATGAATTTAACTACCATCCACTCAATGTATATATTTCCATTGTTTCACTTACTGCCTGAAACATAGCTCAACCTCACTCATATTCCACTAAAGTTGATCATGCCATTTACATTAGGCATAGCCCTCGCTGTAGTCCTAGCAACAAATGAACACAAATTCTTGGTAAAAATCATAAGGTGTACCAGTGATGGAGCAGCAGAAGTACTTCTCGACTCTTTCCCCAGGATCGAATTACGAACGGCAGAGTCTGAATTTGATTCCAGCTGCTTAAGTTTTTCCAGGGCCTCTGCCTCGGAACCCTGTGCTATCCAACATGTAGGTCCAGTAGCACTTAACTAAATGAACAACGCATGGATCTTTCGAAGCAAGTGAACTTGAAGTAAATAAGATGCAAAAGCATAGTTGATAGGGAAAAAGAATAAAGAAAGCAAGAGGAAAAATACCTGTTTTAGAAGAAATGAGCAAAAGGCTTCCTCAAATTTCAGATCAACACCTTCTGATGCTATGAGACATTCGCATATTTTTTTTGCTTTATTAATCTACACAAGCATGCTGAATGTTAAGCTTTATAAGCAGATAGAGTAGAGATGAAATGGAGCAATCAGTTTAAATTTAACAAAAGGAAAGAAAATGAGATATACCGTTTCATTTTGCTTGCCTGAAAATCCAACAGCGATGTGAGCAAGTAACACCATGTAGAAACAATTAAAATCTATTACCACTCTTTGATTGTGGGATTCGAGTGATTTTTTATTTTTCCGTGTAATGGCTAAGTCATCCCATGGAAGAAGATCGACAATCTCTGTGGCCAATAACCTACTAATCGCCTGGCTCAAAAAGCATGGCCAGTCTTGAATTTGACATGAAGCTTCAACACTAAGGCCCTGTCTGAGCAGTTCGCGTAACGCTGCAATTGCACCTCGCCTCCTCTCTGCATTTTCTGGCGTGCGAGGCAGGCCCAGTAGATCCAATGTGCAAGGTGGTGCTAGCTCCTCTAGTGACTCCTCAATCTACAAATTTCAATTTCAATCCCTTTAAACCCAATATGCTGGTAAATATGCCTTTGGAAATATGTACTAATATGTGAAGCTCCTTAACATGATGTGATTTACAGTAAGACATGATCAATTGATCATGCACTTTTAATGATTCAAGCCGGTAAGCGAACTAAAAGTAAACACAAAGAAGCTTTATATATACTAACGCAAGACAGTGGATCCTATTACCTGAGTTAACAATGCAAGTTTCCCAAGAGTAACTTTACTCTTCAGAAAACATTGAGCACGAGCAAGAGCTTCAAATCCTTGAGAGACCTTGTTAGCCTCAAAAGCAGCCTTTGCAATTGCACACTTAGTGGAAAAAAAATACATATTAGAGATAGAAGAAGCAGAGGACTAGTGAAAGTTGGTAAGTAATTCCCATTCCTAGTTCATTTGATTTTACCTCAGCAAGTGCCATAGATAAAAATATATCATGAATATATGGCTTCGAATCAAGGTTCCTGAGAGCAGCCCGGCCAATATCCAGCACGAGTTTTTCTTGTCCAACCTGAAGCATAGTAGCTCACATCATTGCTTTATCTTATCCAAAAAAAGGTAATGTCACAAAATTAAGATAAAAATCAAATTTTCATAGAAGAAAATCAAAATTGCAATTAGAAGAGGTAGGGTGTAGATAGAAATGATAAATTAATGCAGAAAGATCAGTACAAAACATTTCTGGGACAAAACGCAATAAAAGCTCAGTAGTAGTACCTCTTGAAGAAGGCAAAGAGCACCAGGCAACCAAGCCCACGGAATTCTGAGAGGAGATTTAGGAGCAATCTTTTCTTTCAGGTTACCAGCATATTCTGGTTCAAAAAGAAGTTTATCCCTAACATCCATGAGAAGATCCTGCATTTTAGAATCATTAAGAAAAACGCATCAAGAAACTGAAGCCACATTCCCTGTCCAACTCTAGTGAGAAAACGGTCAGATTCTATGGAGCATTTGAAAACAGAAACAAAGTCTGTATAGGTCTTAACCTGGCGAGCTACAGCAGCTTCCATTGTATAGCCTTCTTCAGCATCAGCTTTTTTCAAATTTATAACCGACTTCACTACCTCGTCTTTCTCAGCTTGATCAGAAACTCCGATAAGCTGCAAATGCAATACTATTAACAGTATCCTGGAATAATGTCTTACATACAAAATTGCTAGATTATCTCGCCAAATCAAAACATCCAACTCTTTCTACACGCTAGAGAGACTAAATTCCCACAACTTTGGAGGAAAACATTTCAATTTCAACCAAATTTAGAAGGATAAAAAAACAAGTTCCACTTGCACTTCAGCGAGGAGCAAAGTACCAAATCGCAGAGATCGCATATACAAAGATTCCGAGAACTAAGCCAGTCGGAGCAAAATACCTGGTAACACGTAACCGGGATTTCGATTGCCGAGGTAGATGCAGCGAGGGAAGAAGTACGAGACGGCGCATTGTCCACAACATGGATACCACCACCAGCAGCATTCAACGTCCTCCGTCCTTCCCGCTGAAACCGCCGCAAAGATAAACCAGAACCGAAGAATTCACCGGATTCAGAACGAACGACGAAGAGACCTGAGATCTGAAGCTCCGTGCGATCAACGACGAAGCTGGTGCCGCGATTAGAGATTCCGCAAAGCAGACAAGAAGAAGGGAGAACTGGAAATGTGTAAGCCAGCGGCATTGCGCAGCAGCTCCAGAAGACGAACGAACCCTAGAAGAAGAAGTAGAGTGAAGCTAGAATCATGGTATTTACCGGATTTCTTCAGAGGAGAGAAAATCGGAAATTTGGTCGGTAAGGCTTTTGACAGTGATTTTGCCTTTCTCTTAATGTTTCGTCTTGTGACGATAATAAGGTAACCCGCTGGCTAAAGGAGAGGCTCTGCTAATCTAGGACGAGACGAGACGTGGTCACGTCACGCGTGGATAATAAAGAAACTTCTGGACAATCATTGGGTTGCTCTGGGCTTTCATACTTTTTTGAGGCCTACTTTTCGGCCCATATGTGCCAAGAAGAATTATCATTTTTACTTTATAAACTCATTATAAACTCATTATAACTATGAGAAACTAAAATTCAGATAACTATGGTTTGATAAATTTATATGTAAGAATATTCAAATAATACTAAAAAAAAGGTTGAAAATTACCTGTCTAGTAGTATAACTATGTAAATTGATCAGATACCAAAATCTTTTTAAAAAATTCACACAAAAAAGTATTTAAGATATTTTGTGGTCATTATATTTTTGGAGGATAGCAAATTGCAACACTCAAAACACATTTGGCTATACGAGAACCACGTTTGCTTTCTTGCAAATCAGCACCTCTTTTTTGTTCTTAAGTACTAACTAAATATTCAGAAAAATATAATTCCAATTTAGTAAATTAGAGAATATTTTTTCACAATAATTTTGTGTGTTGTACAAGAAATGGGGGATTCATTTTTTATATTTTACTTTTTTCCTTCTACAAGCAAAAACAAAACACACAATGACACAAGGATAAAACCTCTTGCCGTTGGGTTTATTTTAGGACCTTTGTTTTACTTCTTTGCAATATCCTTATTTCGTCTCCGTCAGTAGCAGTCTTCGCCGGGAAATATTTTTCCGGTAGCGATGCTCCGGACCGTATCCTGTTTAGCTTCGCGCAGCTCAGCCTCTCTATTCTTTCGCTTCTTTCGTCAGTTCCCTCGCTCTTACATGTCTCTCACATCGTCGACGGCCGCTCTCCGTGTCCCCAGTCGCAATCTTCGCCGGATTTCCTCTCCTTCAGTTGCCGGAAGACGTCTCTTTCTCCGCCGAGGTTTGAGGATTCCCTCCGCCGCAGTTCGTAGTGTTAATGGGCAGTTCTCTCGCCTCTCTGTTCGCGCCGTCGCCACACAACCCGCACCACTTTATCCCGGTGAGGATTTTGCACATATGCTTCTTCTTCGTTTTCTGTTTGAAGTTTGATTGTTAATTGATTTGTTCTCTTAGTTTAGATTTCAGGTTGTTTCTTTTTATTACCAATTTCACACATAATCTTGTCCTTAGAGAACAGTTGGAAGTGTCTTCTATGATTTATGCCACTTGTGAAATTGAGGTTCTTACTTTAGGATAGATTGTGAATTGTAGATAGGTGTGGAGCCTTTTTCTTCTCTTGCTTTGTGTCTGCTTTTTAAGCAAATGGAGCCATGTGTAACCTCTGCTGATGCGTGATTACCTTTTTTGTTATTTGGATTCAGATGTAGGTCAAGATGAGGCTGAGAAGCTTGGATTTGAAAAAGTGTCGGAAGAATTCATCTCAGAGTGTAAATCAAAGGCGATACTCTTTAAACACAAGAAAACTGGTTGCGAGGTGATGTCTGTGTCAAATGAGGATGAGAACAAGGTCTTCGGCGTTGTTTTCAGGACTCCTCCGTAAGTTTAGTTCATAGTAATTTTTTCTTTGTAAAAATTTGACCTGAGTATTTATTAGGTAGGCAATTAGAATTGGTACCTGTGGGTTCACTTCTTGAATTTAACTAATTGAAATGGTCAAGTTTATTACTACTTATCAAAGGTCGCCGTTTTTCAGATTAGTCCTTGTCATTTCGTTTCCTCTTCTTCTTTATTGGTACTTGCAAAGTGGTCTAAGCTTTGGAAATCAATAACTTGTCAAATTGCTTAACGCTTTGTAACAAGTCGATATGAGCAACTGCACTTTCAGTAGATATTGGCCCCCACATGCACCTCCTTGTCAAAGGGACCTTAAGTTAGGGTTTGAAAAACTTATAATGGAAGCAATTTTAAATCATAGTTTCACTGCTAATGCAGGAAGGATTCCACTGGCATTCCGCACATACTGGAACATAGCGTTCTATGTGGGTCAAGAAAGTACCCGCTAAAAGAGCCATTTGTTGAACTACTCAAGGGAAGTTTGCATACTTTTCTAAATGCATTCACATATCCTGATAGGACCTGCTACCCAGTTGCTTCCACCAATACAAAGGTACAATGAGCCAAATATAATGTCCTTCTTTTGTTGTCCTTAGTGAGCTAATCTCTTTCTTTCTGTTACTGTATCTAAATTGAGTCTTTTTCTGATCACATTTCATCACTATCTATGGTAGGATTTTTACAATCTTGTCGATGTATATTTGGATGCTGTCTTCTTCCCCAAGTGTGTGGATGACGTGCACACCTTTCAGCAAGAGGGCTGGCACTATGAGCTTAATGATCCCTCTGAAGACATATCTTACAAAGGTTTTATTTACCTAGGATTCCATTTTAGAGCTCTTTTCCTCTGCTTTTTAGTGTCTTAGTATCGATGATATCTTTTTGTTTATCAGCTACTTCATATACCCACTCATTCTATCTCATCATTGATGTTTGATTTCAGGTGTTGTTTTTAATGAGATGAAAGGTGTCTATTCACAGCCTGATAATATTTTAGGGCGAATTGCTCAACAGGCAAGTTTTGGGTTTTGTTTACTATAACTGAAAGTTTCTTGTTGTTGGTTTAATCGGATGTTGGTTTTTGACCTTATTAATCAACTAAATGATGTAGCCATCTGCAATATAAACCTATCTTTCTTAAAAAAGCCGTTTGGACACTTGGAACAAAAACCTTGTTAGATAATTTGAGACTTATTTCCTCGGTATAATGGTTCTGATGAAATCACCTACTACTGTTTTCACTTTTATTAGGCCTTGTCCCCAGAAAATACATATGGTGTTGACAGTGGAGGTGATCCAAAAGATATCCCTAAGCTGACATTTGAGGAATTCAAGGTTTGTTAAAAGTCTAATTATTATGCTAGTATATTGCTGGTATGTGTAACTTCTGATGCATACTATATATATTTCTTGTTTTGGGACAATTTTAGGAGTTCCACCGTCAGTATTATCACCCAAGCAATGCCAGGATCTGGTTCTATGGAGATGATGATCCCGTTCACCGCCTTCGTGTCTTGAGTGGTAAAGATTGATATCTCCTTTGTCTTACTAGAAATACTCATATTTTTTGAGTTTGTCGTCTATGTCGATTTTGAAATACATCTTATCCCCGTGTTTCTTATATGTGCAGAATACTTGGACATGTTTGAAGTAAGTCCATCTCCCGATAGTTCAAAGATTAAACCTCAAAAGTTATTCTCTGAGCCTGTCAGACTGGTTGAGAAATATCCTGCTGGTCGAGATGGTGACCTTAAAAAGAAGCACATGTTGTGCGTTAACTGGCTATTGTCTGAGAAGCCCTTGGACTTGCAAACTCAACTTGCACTTGGCTTCTTGGATCATCTTATGCTGGGGACTCCTGCTTCACCACTAAGAAAAATCTTATTGGAAAGCGGTTTAGGAGAAGCTCTTGTCAGTAGTGGGTTGTCAGACGAACTCTTGCAGCCCCAGTTCAGTATTGGTTTGAAAGGTGTGTCCGAAGATAATGTTCAAAAGGTTGAAGAGTTGATCATGGATACTCTGAAAAAGTTGGCAGAAGAAGGGTTTGACAATGATGCTGTGGAGGCATCCATGAATACAATTGAGTTTTCTCTGAGGGAAAACAACACAGGATCTTTCCCTCGTGGTTTATCACTTATGCTCCAATCTATTGTAAGTTAATATGCCTTTTGTGCTTACGTGTCTGTCTATTCAGGTATCACTCCTTATTTGATTATTGTTGTTTAGGCAAAATGGATATACGATATGGATCCTTTTGAGCCATTAAAGTATACGGAACCATTGAAGGCCCTGAAAACCAGAATAGCTGAGGAGGGATCCAAGGCCGTCTTTTCCCCACTGATAGAGAAGTTTATCTTGAACAACTCGCATCGTGTTACCATAGAGATGCAGGTGATCTTCTTTTACAAGTTTGTCGTTGCTATGTAATGTTTCTTTACTTTTGTGCTAAACACTACTTTTGCCAGCCTGATCCCGAAAAAGCTACTCAAGAGGAAGTGGAAGAAAAAAATATCCTGGAAAAAGTCAAAGCAGCTATGACAGAAGAAGATCTTGCAGAGCTAGCACGTGCTACAGAGGAGCTAAAATTGAAACAAGAAACCCCTGACCCTCCTGAAGCATTGAGATGTGTCCCAAGTTTGAACTTGGGTGACATTCCAAAAGAACCTACTTATGTTCCCACCGAGGTAATCGTTTTGCTAGCCCTTGCTTTTGTTGTATTTCCTTATTCTCCGAGCTTGCTAATTTTACTGATATGAACTTTTAAACAATAGGTTGGAGATATTAACGGTGTGAAGGTTTTGCGGCATGACCTTTTCACCAATGATATTATCTACGCTGAAGTAGTCTTTGATATTGGTTCCCTGAAACATGAGCTTCTTCCACTAGTACCACTTTTCTGGTATGATTTAAGCTTTCTTATGATTTCCTTATGAGTTTCTTACCAAGTTTTTCCAGAAATGTGCATGGTCGGAATGCTAATTGAAGAATGTTGTTAGATTCTCTGCCATGCAATTTCAAAAGCATGTAAATTTTTTATATATTAGGGAGTACGTTGACAGCTGTAAATAACGAATGTTTTGCTTCATACTATATTGATATATTAACTCTGATAATAATTTTTTTTTGACAGTCAATCATTACTGGAGATGGGCACAAAAGATTTGACTTTTGTTCAACTTAATCAGTTGATTGGAAGGAAAACAGGAGGGATATCAGTCTATCCCCTTACATCATCAGTGAGGGGTAAGGATGAACCATGCAGCAAAATTATCGTACGCGGAAAATCCATGGCTGGGCGTGCTGACGACCTTTTTAACCTGGTACTTTGTCATTTAAAATCCCTTGCTTTAGCTTATCTTATTTTTCTCTAGATTTATGTACGTTGGCTTATGGGATATATAGTGCTGTCTACCTGATCGATCATGTTATCTTCGGTCTCCAAGCGATATAGTGCAGCTGTTAATTTCTGCTGCATGGCCCTGTAGTTAGTCTGCTAAGTGTAGTTTACCAATTTGCTTGTCTCTGGATTTGTGTATGTTAGGTTATGGGATGTGTAGAGCTGTCTACTTGATAGATTTTTTTTCTTCTTGGGTCTCCATGAGATACAGTGCAGCTGTTAATGTGTAGATCTTTATTTTTTCCTGTTTTTCCAAAATACAAAAGCGCCGCCTCTCTCATCTCTTTGCCCTTGTCTCTTTCTTCTCTAAGAAGTACTTGATGTTTTCTCTATCTCTTAGCTATGACTACTGGATTATGGTAATAGCCACTCTGACTGGAAACCTGGTTTTGTCTACCTATATAGAAACAGATAGTAGTGTATGATGATGGAAGAACTTTGCAAAATTTTCAGTGCCTTTCATGAATCAGAACCATAATCCAACTAGACATTTATTTCAATCCCATATTCTATTTTATTTCTGTCGAACTTATAGCTTAGCTCTAATCTTCATTGCTTTTTATCTTGCTGTAGATGAATTGCTTGTTGCAAGAGGTTCAATTTACTGATCAGCAGAGGTTTAAACAGTTTGTCTCTCAAAGCAGAGCACGGATGGAGGTATGTAGTAGGGTTTCTCTTTCTGTCTATGCATGATAAGTGGAACTTGAAAGTAGTAGTATAAACATCACTTCACATTCTATGCAGAACCGATTGAGGGGAAGTGGTCATGGAATTGCTGCGGCGAGGATGGATGCAATGTTGAACATTGCTGGATGGATGTCTGAACAGATGGGTGGTCTCAGGTTGGAATATGATTATTCTTTATTTGATTTTTAATTTAGCCCTTGTTTTTATTTTATTTACCCCTTGTTTATATCATCTTCTCTCTCTGGTGTTGATCTTTGTTGAGAATGAACTTTATTCACATTTTAGAGTTTATTTCTACTATTCTTTTGAGACTTGAAGAACCTAACAAAGTTGAGCATCTCTCTTTTGTAGCTATCTTGAATTTTTACATACTCTTGAAAAGAAAGTGGATGAAGACTGGGAAGGAATTTCATCCTCACTTGAGGAGATCAGAAGATCTCTACTTGCCAGGAATGGTTGCATAGTTAACATGACTGCTGATGGGAAGTCTCTCACCAACGTCGAAAAATCTGTTGCGAAATTTCTAGATTTACTCCCTGAGAACCCCTCCGGTGGGCTGGTCACTTGGGATGGTCGACTTCCTCTCAGAAATGAAGCTATTGTGATACCAACCCAGGTAAAAAAGGAATATCTGTTTATATAGAATGTGGTTGGGTTTAGGGTTTTCAATATAGTAAACTCGCATTCATACTCTCTTTGCAGGTAAACTATGTTGGAAAAGCGGGTAACATATACAGCACCGGGTATGAGCTTGATGGCAGTGCATATGTTATATCAAAGCATATAAGCAATACATGGTTATGGGATCGTGTTCGTGTAAGCGGCGGTGCATATGGAGGTTTCTGTGATTTCGATTCACATTCAGGTACAATAACTGCTTTCTACTTTCTTGAATATGAAAAGAGTTGTGCAACTAATATATTCTTCTCTTGATATCTTTGTTCAGGAGTATTTTCTTACTTATCTTACCGGGATCCAAACTTGTTGAAGACACTTGACATATATGATGGAACTGGAGATTTCTTACGTGGCCTTGATGTGGATCAAGAAACACTCACTAAAGCTATTATTGGCACCATCGGTGATGTTGATTCATACCAATTACCTGATGCCAAAGGTTATAGCAGGTAAATGATTTTATTTTATGTTCATTTTCTCTGGCTATTTGAAGTTTGAACAAACATAACGGATCCTGAATCAAAATTGTTGAATCTCTTTCACCCAGTTTGTTGAGGCATTTACTCGGAGTAACTGACGAAGAACGACAAAGAAAGCGTGAAGAGATACTAACAACAAGGTTGGTTAAATTAACGACATTCTCTCAATAAGTTTTCTTTTGCATTCTAACTAAAAGTGTTAATTCACTTTTGTTGCTCCTCAGTTTGAAGGACTTCAAGGATTTCGCAGAAGCAATAGATGCGGTTAGAGATAAAGGTGTTGCGGTGGCTGTGGCATCCGCGGAAGACATTGATGCAGCGAACAGTGAACGCTCCAACTTTTTCGAGGTGAAGAAAGCTCTCTAAACAGATTGGACAACTTTCACTAAAACTATTTACGATTGAGAATCTCATTAGATTTCTCTTGGTTTCTTTTCTACCGGAGTCAATGTCTTCTCAAAGCTATTATTGAATGTCTAAACGTTACGAATTTTCACAGTAAATGAAGCATTTTTCACCTATAAATATTATGAATTTTCACATTAAATGAATCATCATGGATTTTCACAGTACATGAGGAATTATGAGTTTTCACTGTAAATGAGTAAAGAAAATAATACTCATTTTCTTCCCTATCCAAATTGTCTATGAAAATCTTATTACATAAAACCTATATTCTCTGATCCCAAATTAGGTTGGTGTAAAATAAACAAAATTCAATAAGATAATAATTATTTTAGAATCTCTACGTAAATATATGGTCACACTAATAACACAAAATTAATAATCATGTAAACTTGTATAAATATAAAGTTAGTTTTTTTTTTATGATTTTTTGTTAGATCTCATCACCAATGTTTCTTATAAAAAAATATGTTATGTTGTGTTTTCAAACTGTGTTATTGTTGTATCGTCTATAAATTCTTCGCAAAAGTAGCCAAAATTTTTGGTAAATTTTCAAATTTTGAGTATGCATACTTTTCATTACAATAGTCAAATAAGTTGTTCATATACGATAATTGAGATCACTATTCATAAATTTAAATTTATGTATATCGTTTGTATATGTGAATACATGGGAATATTTTTTGTTATTTATCGTTAAAAAAAATCTACTAAATATTAAATATTCAAATCAAAAACTACCAAATTTATAACATCCAAAGAATTAATTTCTTTAGATCAAATTCTTTTAACTCATAATTTTAGAAAAAAGTTTTAACAATTAAAACAAACTCTCTATAAATTAATATATAAGTTAATATTATTATAAATGAATAAAATATTAATGTCTCATCATTATTAAATTATAGAGATTTTACTGTAAAGAATTAAGACTTATTAAATTGCGACAGATGTTACAATAAGATATTAGCATGTGTGACTTACTATTATAGATTCTTTTCCAAATTCGTTTTTCCAATTTTCTCAAATTTCTTAACTCTTCAATTGTGTTAGTGTATAAATATGCATGCATGTGCTATTATCATAAGGCAGAGGAGAATAAGAAAAAGTACGGAAAGGCCAATGTTAAAAGCATGAATGGTAACAAATCAATATATGCATGCATGATAGATTACAAAATCAATGTTAACCATTAGTCACCTATACCAGTAAAAGCAACAAATTCCACCAGTATTATATATCTAATCAATCATGTATACAGACACTTATATATATACCCTATGATATGTCTTTTAAGTTTATGAGCTGATCTAAGAGATAATATAAACAGCACATTTGTCTCTTTGGTTAACTATGCAAAATCTTACTTCCACATTCGTGTCTCGTTCCATAGTCCCGATCACTTCTCCGCGACTGCGACTGCCACCACCACGATCAGTAGTTCCCATGACTACCGTTTGCATGGAACAATCATCCAAGCAAAAAGTGGTTGTGATCATGGGAGCCACGGGATCAGGCAAGTCACGTCTCTCGATCGATCTAGCAACCCGTTTCTCTGGCGAGATCGTCAATTCTGACAAACTTCAATTCTACAATGGATTGAAGATCACTACCAATCAAATAAGCATCCCTGAGAGATGCGGAGTCCCTCACCATCTCCTCGGTGAGCTCCCTCCGGATGACAGCGAACTAACTACCTCCGAATTCCGCTCTTTGGCGTCGCGGTCCATCTCCGAGATTACTGCTCGTGGAAATCTCCCGATTATAGCTGGCGGATCAAACTCATTCATTCATGCTCTCCTTGTCAACCATTTCAACCCCCAATCCTATCCATTCTCTTCTGAGGCCTCCATATCTTCCGACTTGAGGTATGATATATACTATATATTGTTTGTTTGTTTGTGTTAACGTTTATGTACAAAACGAATTATGTCTTCCAAAAATATTTAAAACATTTCAAAGCATCTTAGTGTACACTTTCACATTGTAAACGTCAAAAATATTTAGAAACATACACAAATGTTTTTTATCTAAATTTCATTAATTTTGTGTAAAACTCTTTTACAATTTTGGTTGTGTAAAAAGGTACGAGTGTTGCTTCCTTTGGGTGGATGTCTCAGTCTCGGTCCTGTTCGAGTACCTCTCAAAACGTGTCGACCAGATGATGGAGTCAGGGATGTTCGAGGAGCTCGCTGATTTCTACAACCCGAGATACTCCGGGTCCACGATCCGAACCCACGGGATTCACAAGACCATAGGGATACCCGAGTTCGACCGGTACTTCAGCTTATACCCGCCAGAGAAAAACCACAAGGTGTCCGAATGGGACCAAGCAAGAAAGGCGGCATACGAGGAAGCTGTGCAAGAGATCAAAGAGAACACATGGTTGCTTGCAAAGAAGCAGATTGAGAGGATCATGAAGCTGAAAAGCAGCGGATGGAACATTCAGAGGTTGGACGCTACGCCGTCATTCAGAAGATCGTCAAGAGAGATTTGGGACAAGACTGTTTTGGATGAAAGCGTCAAGGTTGTGAAACGCTTCTTGGTGAAAGACAACGTGGGAGTTATTTGTTAGTGGATTTTAATTGATTTGAAAATCTAAACAAAATTCTGTGTTTTTTTTGTAATATCTACTTTATTTATTATACAAATCGGCCAATGTGATCATGATGTAAAGCTTGATCAATAGGAGGAACCAAAAAAAAAAGAGGTATTGTGAGGTTTTTATTGTTATGTATTGGATTATGGATTTAAAGGATTTTTCTTTATATTCATATAATAATTTCTAAACACTAGTTACAATTTGGTATTATTCGTGAAGTAATCTTTTACTAGATTTTATTTCACATTGAATTTAACAAATTTGGAATTGTTTTACGTAGAAAAACAAATGCACAAATCCGAGGAAAACTCTTATTATTTTCTACTTGCTTGACGTTGATGATATTAAAAACTTAAAACCTGCATGTATATGATTTTAAAATCAGTGGGGATTCACAAATCCTACAATCTATAAACCAATAACACTTCCAAGTCTTTCTTTTCAATTTCCCCGCCATTTTTATTTTTCCAGTTTAGGATACAAGAAGAGAGACATTTTCTTTTTAATCAACAAAATAATATATGAACACTCCAGCTGTTACATGTTGAATATCTTTGTCTTAATTTTTGTGGCTTTAGGACAAAGCTAGCTACAAAAAAAATTATGTCTATTAACTGTTTTTCTTGTAGTTATAATTGTAATTAACATGTAGGTGGAGTGTTCATTGTTTTATTAATTAGTCTCTTGAACATACAATATTCGGATTTGAACAAATACTAACATAGTGGCAACATTACCACATACTGACATACTACTAAGCTACATATATATCATGGTCAATTAGGATATGATTTATACAGTTTAGGAGTATCATGTCCCAGTCTAAAGCTTGTTTCTCTTATATACAATTCCATGTGATATTCCAAATTTCTAAGTAGTTGTAGTTTTGCACTTTCTTACTAAATTGCTCGAAGAAGGAGATTAGTTCCGATTGTTATATAAACTTTGGTCATTATATTGTAAAAATACACACATGAATAGGCTCAGCAACATAAAATATAATTTGATCATAAATACTAAACTGTAGAGTGATCGGTTCGAACTTGGTTGTATAATTATATGATAAGTGACAACAGAGAGAAGAACTGTGATCGAACTGTTCGAACCTGCAGCTTCATTTAATTTTAAATTCAGATGAACCAGAACTGTGAATTTATGAACACAGACATAAGATGAGTTGCTGTGTATCTTCAGTGGCCCTTTTGTCTAAACCTCTAAAACTAACTCTTAACAAAAACAAGAACAATAAATACTGTATATATATACACTAAACAAAAATGAATTGTTTCAAAAGAATTGCCAAAAGCATGTAAGAAGAAGAAACATAATTAAAGATAAATATGTAAGATGAGACAGTTACACAGATCCCGACCCCAACTGAAAATAAAGCTCACCCAACTAACAGTCTACTGTAAAAAAAATCCCTAAAAAGTGTATTTTTACATTGTTTGACTTTTTCTTTTATACATCTGTTAGAAAACTCCAGCTCCTCTATTGACTTTTTCTTTTATGGCAATATCAGGTGAACAAGAAACAGAGATAAGTAACAACAGCCATGTAATTTCGTTATGGTCATGTATGCATGTGTAGATATATTGTAGAGATTTATAGAGTTTATTCTGGGGTTTTTTCGTGTGTCTAATTCGGTTTTTTTTTTTTTTTTTTGGTGGAAAATCTTTTGAATAAATAATTAGTGTATTATTTCGTTAGGATTTAATCCATTTTTTCAGTAACGTCTATTTTATCGGATTTTGAATTCAGATCGTGACAATGTGACATATAACAACGATATTAATACAACATTCTATGTTATAAGTATTAGTTAATTATAATCACTTTTCTTTCTTTTTCTATCTACTTTTGCAATCATAATTTCTTCACAATCAAAAGTATTTAACTTTGATAAAGAGTTTTCTACATAGTAACAAATATCTTACCATACAAATAATCCTATACTATTATTTGGGGAGTACACTTTATAAGATACCCTTAACTAACCTTCTCTTTTGTAAAAAATTACTTAAGAATGCCATTAGAGATAAAATTTTAAAGAGTAAATTAATTCATCTCATTAAGGATAAACAAGTCAATTTATACAATTTAATTAATTTAATTTAATTATAAAAACGAAAAATACATTATTATTATTATTTTTAAATGACCAATCAAAATGAATATATAAGATTTGATATCTAACTTACCTTATTAATTTTTTATTAATCATTATATTTCACCTCTCATCTTTATATGATTCTATTATTGTGAAACAAATAAATCATCATATCATCCATATAATAATAAAAAATAGATTTTTTTCCGCATATCCTATGATTTAAATTTTTAAAAACAAATATAAACTATTCAATTTATGAAAGAAAAAAAATTTAACGAGTCAAAAATTTAGACTTGGATAATATATTTCTTTTAAACAAAAATAAATTCAACATTTATTATATGTACGGGTCAATATTTTTTTTATATCACAACATTTATTATATGTACGTGTCACCTGAATAACGGGTCAGAATTTGAGTAATTATATTCAATTTCATATATTTTTTTAAAATATATAATTTTATATACTTCGATAAAATTTAAATATTTTAATTTAGAATGTTTAAAAATAGTTTTACTTGATATTTAAAAACAAATATCATCAATACTTAATAAATAAAAAATAAAAATTTTTACATACACTAATTTGGTTTTCTTAAAACAAATATATTAAAAAAATATTTATGATAGACGGTGGGTTAAATATAATGTATTATATGATGGAATGAGTTATGATCTTTATAACTATTTGAATATTTATATTTAAGTTCATACAATTATTTTTTTAAAATTCTTAATTTTATATTCTACAATAAAAAATAAAAAAATATTTTAATTTGGAAAATTTTAAAAATAGTTTAATATAATATTTGAAAGAATATCATAAATATTTAATAAATCAAAAGATAAAAGTTATAAATACTCTAATTTCATTTTTCAAAGCATAAATATTTAAAATATTTATAGCAAACAACAAGTTAAATGTAATGTATTATATGATAAAAAGAGTTATGATCTTTATAACCGAAACCATGTTAAGATTATATGATGAGATGAGTTAAATAAGGTTTGACACCTCTAAATATTTAAAATTTTGGTTCTATAAGTATATATGAAAATAATGAATGATGGATTGTGCACACAATTTTTTCATTGGGATTCTAAAATAAAAATATAGGTACGCACAGGTTGAATTTAATCTTATTATATACCAAACTATGTTTATTATATACACAATTTTTTCACTTACTACTAGCACATATCAAATACATACGTTTTATTTTTAACCAAAAAAACGTAAAAAAAACCGTAAAAATCGAACTATAACTAAACCGAATTACATACGGTTTCTATATGGTTTCACTTTCTACAAAACGAAAAAAACGATACTAAACCGAAAAACCGTACCCCACCCCTAATATTTTCTCATCAAACAAAATGAAATAAAATAAAAAATCCTTATATGTCATTGTATTATGTAAAGAATTATTAAAATTGTACTATAAAACAAACAATAATCCAACTTTATATAAATATTTAAAAATTAAAATTTCATCCGTGCTGTTCCAGCACGGGTTATGATCTAGTATAATAGAAAATTCAACTTATTATTCTTTACATTTTTCAACTAGCTAATTAACAATGTAACAAAAACTACTCGATTATTGATTTAAAGTGTTTTTTTTTTTAACACATTGATTTATAGTGTTTATAATATTTAATTATTACACAAATGATAAATAGATAAATATCTAAAAGTGAGAAAAGTTTAAAAATCATAGGCGAAATTTTTATTGAAAGGATCTATTCATTTATAAGCTTCTATTAATCCATATAATCATAGGATTACATATATATATATATATATATATATATATGGTCATTGAATAGTTAATACATTATTTTAATTATATCATTCATCTTGGTTTGTCTTAATATATCCTAAATAAATGCCTTGGTCAGCGAATTCGTTGTTGCATCAGTTACTTAATTATTTACTCGATGATTCCTTTTATTACTAAAATTTATTGAAAATGGTCCCATTTATTGGAAGAATAAAGAAGTAGTTATAATCAAATTTAATTATGGTATATGATTAAATTTGTTAACCGTTCTGGCCATTTGTATTATTCACTACAAAAAAAAAACGGTTGATTGCATGATCACTTAAATAGTACTCCATCACAAAAATTGAGTTTATTGGTTTACAATTTGGTTTTAACTGTACGGACAATCTAGTTGAGCTTTAATGGATCAATCTCTATGGCTCTATATTATTGTACTATGGTTTTAACACATGTACATGATTTAACAATACATGTCATTAAAATGACATATAAGACAAACTATCTTGTTGATGTGTATTTGAGTGGAAGAAACTTACACATGCATGGAAATTTTCAAAAATCTTAAATTTGGAAATATTGATAAGATAACTAAACATAAACAAGAGCTTAGACTTTAGATGAGTTAGTCTATTAGGCCATAATTGATGTTTCTACTAAGCAAACCCCAAATTGTTATTCCCTTTTCCAGATTCAAGCATTATATGATTCGTCACTGATTTCATATATGGTTTTGAAGATTTGGTGATGATATGAACTAAAAGTTTATTTTTTTTATTTATATGAACCCAAAAGTTGTATCATTGGTTTATAACTAACTGAAGATTAAAGGCTCTTACAAGAAGATTGTTTACAAAAGTTTTAGTATTATTCTAAATCAACGTGGCGCTAGAAAAATGTTCCGACAAACATATTTTGTTCAATCGATGTATCTTTAATTTATTGTTACGTTCCGACCACCATATTTTTTTCTCTATTTTATAAATTGGTTAACTGATGTATCTTCTTTTGTGAAAGTATCTTCATTTGAAATATTATTAGGAACTTTGTATAGTTTGTCTAATTGCATATGATATTCGACCATTTAAGCAAAAAAAAAAGTTCGATATATACATTTTTTGTGTATCCTCTGTAAGTTTATGAACTAATATACATTAACCTTACGAAATAGTTTTAACAATAAAAGATTTCAACTCTATGTTCTGGCAGTTAACATACCCATCTCACAAAACCATGATAAAACGCGTAAAATGGAAGTGTGGATGTCGGATTCACACACTTGAATATTTGTTTATTTTGTGGGAATGAATACTCTTGAGGACAAAAATACGATACAAAAAGCTATGAATAGGAATGACTATAGTGTATTTGCTGGAAAGATTGCGTATCCCTTACATGGCTATTAGCCCTCTTATTTATATTGACAATCGACATTTAACTCTCAATTAAACATAATTATTTTCTCTTAAATGCGTCCGTTTTAGTCTTCGAGTTTTAATGCCCAATGTTTGAATTTGAATTGACTCCGATCTTCATGGGCTTCGCCTTTTGGCCCAAGTCATCCGACTTCGATTCCGAGTCATATCCCGAGGTGTGACCACTCCGGGCTCTCTTTCTGGTGACGCCCACTTCGATTATATCTTGTGATCCATGGGCTTAATGGGCCTTATCCTTTGCGGGCCTTCATCTTGACTACGTGGCAATCTTTGGTTGGTCCCGGTCCACTGGTGCGGGATCCGACACCAACAATTAGCCCCCCAAGTCTTTCGAAGTGCTTATTCCAATTCGGAAGGCTTAATCGTCTTAATGACCAAAGATTGCGTTATGAGGAATCTTCTGATTTTCCCGCCAGGATCCCATCAATCCTTTAATTTCGGCGCTTTTCCATGTTTGATCGCGTGACATCTGTCACCATTATGACCGCATATCGTTTATTTACTATTAAAGCGGGAAAACCTTCCCACTTCTTCCACGATTTCCAAGACGGTTTCATCATTATCCCCTAGCTTGCGTGAGGTAACCTTCTTTTTCATTATTACTTTTACTTTTGATCTTTTGTGGTTAAAAACTTCTTCTACTTCTCTCTCCAAATTCTTCTTCTTCCCAAAACTTGAATTTTTCTTTCTACCCAATGACTTCTGATTCCGATAGACCCGAATCTCCATCTTTTGATGAATGGCGTTCTAGCAATGACGAGTGCACCCGCTCTAACGATATTGCTGGTCCGCACTACAGATCCACCTGCACCCTTCAGTCCCTTGAACGATTGAAGGAGCTCTGCCGAATCCCACCGGGAATTATGGCGGAGGCGAAGATTGCTGACCCTACGGAGTCCCCAGAAAACCATCGTGATGGCTATTTCTGTGTATACGAGATCTATTTTAAAGGTTGCGGACTGACTTTTCCTCTTCCCGAAGCCCTAGTTCGATACCTAGCGGCTCTTGAAATCGCTCTTCCTCAACTAACCCCCAATCTTCTTCGTACGATTCTTGGAATTATAACAATCGCGGCGGAAGCCGGATACGTTATCGGAGTCACTGAACTAAATGAGCTTCTAAGTGTGAGAAGCTCATCGAAGAAAACGGGATACTTCTCGGCGTATCCTAACGCCAATAGGAACATCATTTCGCATCTTCCTAACAAGGATGAAAATTGGCATCATCCTTGGTTTTTGATTAAGAAAACTCCTGCTTCGATTGGAAATCTTGCAGATCTTCTCCCTTCGAAGTGGTCTGCGAGACCTGGTAGAGATTAGGTCGCCCGTATCTACCCCGGTTATTTTCTTATTTTTATTGACTAACACCGTTATTTTATTTCGCAGCTTTCATCGCTTCCACTCTCCCGTCCGAAGAGTTCATCGGATTCTTCAAAGTAATTCTTGAAGGGGAAACCCTTTGGAATTCTTTCACTCTTGAGAGATTCCTGGAGGCTAACCACAGACTTAGGATGAGTCCACCAGGTCAGCTTCACAGACTCCCATCTCCTCCATCAACTCAGGGGATGTCATCTCGGGCCCTTGCGGCCAGACGTAAGATGCTTTCCAAGCCGATGGCTGAGGCTTGCGAAGAGAAAAAAAGATTTCTCGCGACTTCTATAGACAAGAAGGACTACAGTAGGACCCTGCTTGTTGACGATGGCAGTACCGAAGGAACCAGATCCGTTGCTGTTTACCGGTTAACACCTCGTCATGAACGTCGTGATCAACGTTCTCCTCGGAGAGATCGATCCCCTCGTCGTGATTCTCCCCGTCCTCTCCAAGACGATTTTAGCAGCGAACCTCTAAAAAACTTGGTTCGCAAGAAGAGAGACAAGTCATCCCGCAGTGAATCTTCTCCACGAAGGGAGAAATCTAGGGCTCGAACTGATCGTTCACCCCGATCATCCCCTCCTTCAGAACCAATGGGTCCTCCACGATCGGTTGATATGTCTTCCTCTTCTCGTCCTGACAGCGGGAAGACTGCTCAGAATGCCTCTCCTAAGAAGGGAGACTCTGAATCTCGAGATGCTTCTCCGAAGTCAAAACCTGCTCTTGTCCCTCAAATCAAATCGCTTACAGGTAATGATTCGCGCATTCTTAAGGGTTTTCACTTTATCTTGATTCAAAATATTACAATTCCTTCTTCTTCCTTCACAGCTATGGAGAAAGAAGGTAGCGTCTTTCGGTGCTTTAAGACTCGATCGGGTCTAATTCTGCCGGAGTTCGACAAGTGGCGTCCTGCAATTCGCGAACGCTATTTGCTTCATGCGCATCACTCATCTCGGGTTAGTCTTACTTCATTCTCCCTTTAATGTTAACTTTCCACCTGGTAAATCATTTCGAATTTATACAAAATGCCAGGCGAACAGCGAACTCAACGACATGATCGAACACTATGAAGGGTTGTTACTCAGTCAGCAACAGGAGATTGAATTATGGAGAGGCAAGTTTAATACTCTTGAGTCCGACCTTCGATCATCTTCGGGCTCTAAGCAACAACTGGAAGATCAAGTAGACGGCCTCAAATCTGAGCTTGAGAAGGTAAAGGGGGAGCTGAAGGATCAGTACGACCAGAATTACCAATTACAGAACGAGCTTTCTGGTGTTCAGGGTAGACTGCATGAATCCGAATCATCCGCCGATGCCCTAAATAATCAACTCATTGAACTTCGCGCGAAGTACAACGCGATTACTAAGTTGCGTGATTCCGAGTTGGCAAAGTCGGCTTCGAAGGCCAGAAAGGAGGTAAAGGGACGCGGGATGGAGTTGATTCAAGGGGCCATCCGTTTTATTCAAACTGAGAAGGTTAAGTCAGATCTGGAATCAGACATCAAGGAGCACGAAAGCAATCTAATCTTGCTGGATCAAATTCACGACGACGATTTCTCCGAAGCAAAAGAGAGATCCGAGCTGTCGTCTAGTTTATCCGAAAAGAAAAGTCGTCTGGCAGCTCTTCCCGCTTCGTCCTTCAACCCTCAGGACTTTGCGGAATTTTTTACCGAATCTCCTCCCCTAAGTGAATCAGGGTTAGATTGGGCAGGTAAACGCTAGTTCTTGATGCTTACGTCCTTCTTTTTGCCTCTTGTTTGATCTGAACCATCTTTTATAGGTCCAAGTGAAACGGAGGGCGTCGTCTTATCCGAAGTCCCTGCTGCACCGAAGGTTATTCCAGGAGATGTTTGTACCGCAGTGAATGAACAAGGAACTTCCCCTGAACAAGTCCCGGCCAAGGAAGTGGATGGAAACCCGACAACCGAAGTGGAGGTCGAAGTGCCTGCTGATCCGTAGTGGCTGCGTCCACTCCGAACTGGGGCTTGTCCCATTATTATATATTTTTTGAGGCTTGAACCTTTATGTTTTTGCTTTTGCCTAAGGAGGCTTTATTATTAATTTCTTTTGAACAAGATATTTGCCTGAGGAGGCTTTTAAACCTTTTTCTGTTTTAGGTTTTAGATCCCGAGGGGGCTTTGGTTAAAGAATTATATGCGGGTTTGCAAAGTCCGCTTTTTTAACACTTTTTGGCCTTGTGGCTAGGTTTTTTCGAGATTTTTAGGCTGATCAGGCCTTTCTCTTAGAATGCGAGAACTGAGCTCGGCTTAACGCGAGTTCCCCACTTCGGGTTTAGTCAACTCGGTGAATTTGTTGGGCTTGGGCCTTAAAAACTTTTGTAATTAATGCGACGGTTGCTTTTTCCCTTCTTATTTCTCAAAAGTAGGGAAAACAGCTCGTCTTTAATGCATTAACTGTCTTTTCTCGATTTTCCAAAAATGGTTTAAACCACTCGGGCACGCTACCATTATTGGGTTTATGGTTCCAAGACAAACCCTAAATCATCATTAAATTACGGTTTCGAGATAAACCCTAGACCTATTATAAGTAGAGGCAGGTTTACCTCTAAACTTTTCCAAGGAACTCCAAAATTCTCTCGATAATTTTTTATAAAAATGGAAAACGCAACTGTGGTTCCCACCGATCCTGGCAGTCCTTTGTTCCTGTCCGGCGACGGCTTCGAACCGGCCGGCGTTCTCTTTCCTCATGCTGTGTTTCACTTCCCTTCGAGGGAAAAGAAAGAGGCTTACGACTTCATGGACAAGGTTAAAATTCGACTCTCTTGACCAAAATATTATGCCTTTCACTTTAATTTATTCTTTTTGGTGACAGGTTGTCGACAAACATCGCCGTTTGTGCGACGAGAGGCAGCGGCTGGGCCTTAAGAGGCAAACACTCGAGGCTCGTATTGCTCGAGTGGAGAGGAAGGTGAGAGCCCTGGAAAGTGATCCCTTTCAGTGGGAGTGGAGGAACTTCGATTGCATCGCTGAGATCCCGAGGATGCTCCGGATGTACCTCCGTGCTAAAGGTCAAGTTCGGGGACCGGTGAACGCCCCGACTGAAGCTGCTCTTGTTGATAGCGAAGAGGAAGACGAGGAAAATGATGACAATCCCTGGAAACGTGTCCCGAATGAACCCGAGGTTGAGGGCACGAACGGCGCTTCCACTTCGAATTCCACACCGGCGATGAGGGAGCCTGTTCCTGAGCCTCTCCCATAAATGTTTCCTAACTCTGTTCTCCTTTCTTTATTTTTCCTCTCGTTTTGAACTCATAATGGGCCTCGGCCCCTTTTATTTATGGAAATATTTGCTACTCCTTTAATTCCCATATCATTCTTGGTGATACGTCTTTTAATGCAGGATCGATTTTAAGGGAATAAATCTTTCCGCGAATTACTCTGTCTCCACGCTGAATCCGCAGACTGCTAGGGATACGACATCCCTATAAATTACAGCTTCAACTTCTCCTCACTCCTCACCATTCTTCTTACTTCTGCAGATATGGACTTTAACCTTCGATGTTCAGAGTCTATGCCGGACTTCTCCAGGATCGGAGTGATAGATGAAGATGTTCCAGATGTTCCAAGTAGGCGACCTTCTCCACTTCGCGGCTTTTTCAGATCTCAGATCCGAGCTCCATGCGCTTTGATCAAGAACCTCCCAATCAGGGACCAAGGAACAGCGATGGCATTCATAGAGGCGCTTGCGCTCCAACACCGGAAGCTTACGTTGGAAAAGAAAAGACTCCGGAAAAGGATTAACCGAATGCAACGCAGGCTTACTACGGTGTCAAGAGATCTTCACATCCTTGGCTCCCACCCCGGAGAATGGATTGAGCTCGGAATTTCCGACTTTGCTCGTATCCCGGATTGTATGATGCCAGTTCTGGACCTCGCAGGTCAAGGGGTTCAGGTGTTCTGCTCTCCGGGAGGGTTTTCCTAGCCCGAAGTGTGCGAAGGTTGACACTCTGTTTGCTTGAATAAATGTTTTACTTTCGATTTCTTGTATGTTCGCACAGCCGAACTTCTTCATCTTGTATGTTCGCATAGCCGAACTCTTCATCTTGTATGTTCGCATAGTCGAACTCTTTTTCTAAGAAATAAAACAAATTTTCATTATTAGTAGCTGAACTCTTTTTCGAGCTGCCTACGTACCCATTTCGGGATCAAGCCACACCGTAGTTCATGTACATAACAAATTGCGTATTAAACATAGAACTTCTTTAGATTGATCACGTTCCAAGGTCGCTGGACTGGACTGCCTTCTAAGTCCTTTAACCTATAAACGCCATTTCGAACCACTTCGGTCACAATATAAGGACCTTCCCAATTAATGCCGAGTTTGCCCGCGCCTTCTTCTTTTTTATTATCAAAAACTCGCCTTAGCACATAATCGCCTACAAAGAATGGTCTGCTTTTGACTTTGGAATTGTAATACCGAGCTGCTGCTTGCTGGTAATTTTGTATCCGAATTAAGGCTTGATCTCGTCTTTCATTAATGGTATCCAGCGAGTCATCGAGCATTGCTGAATTCTCCTCTTCGTTCAATGGTGCTTCTGTTCGGCGAAGACCGGGCACATTGAGTTCAGCCGGTACTACTGCTTCCATGCCATAAACTAGGGAAAACGGAGTTGCTCCGGTAGGTCGCCTAGGGGTTGTTCGATAAGCCCATAGGACGGGTTGGAGTTCATCATACCATCCTCCTTTTAAATGACTCAAGCGTTTTTTGAGATTGCTCAAAATTGTTTTGTTCGCAGCTTCAGCTTGGCCATTTCCTTGTGGATACCGTGGAGTGGAATAACTGACCTTGATCCCCCATTCTGAGCAAAAAGCTTCAAATTCGTGCGAAATGAACTGTGGCCCATTATCAGTAACTATCTCGTATGGAACCCCATGTCGGCATATGATATTCTTCCAAATGAAAGTATTCACCGCCGAATCTTTGATGCTAGCATATGCTTCAGCTTCGATCCATTTTGAAAAATAATCCGTTAAGACCAACAGGTATTGTGCTCCTCGAGTTGATCTATGCAATGGTCCAATGATATCCATCGACCACCTCATAAACGGGTACGGGGCAGAAATGGAGGAGAATAACTCCGAAGGTTGATGGATCATCGGCGCATGGAGTTGACAACGTTTGCACCTTTGAGCGAACTTGACACAATCCGTAATCATAGTGGGCCAATAATAGCCCATCCTTTTTATTTTAAAAGCCATGGCCCTTCCAGACGCATGACTCCCACATAGACCTTCGTGTACTTCTCTCACGACGATTTCGACTTCGGGCCCAAAGATGCATAATAGGTAGGGGTCGCTAACACCTCGCTTATATAATATATCCTTTGATAGACAAAATTTCGCGCTAACGACTCTCATTTTCCTGGCTTGCCACTTGTTTTTCGGGAGCTCGCCTGTCATGATGTAGTGCTTTATTGGCTCCCTCCAATCAGCCCCCCAGTCTTTAGCCGGAATTTGGTCAATCTCATGAAATACTCGCGGTTCCGGTTCGGGATGTTCATTTGGTTCAAGGTCCGGTTCGGGATGGTCGTCCTCGATTACCGGTTCCGACTCTATAACAGTTTCTGGAAGTATATCGGGCTCCTTGTTGTGCTTTTTCGACTTCCTCCGTTTAACAGGTGGCAACTCGATTTCGGGCTCGCCACGTTCACGCGCTGCTGCTCGAGATCTTGTAACAGCAAGGATTTCTTTGTCAGTTCTAATGCTTCGCTCCGCGATACATTCAACCGGAATGATTCTTTTTAGCTCAGGATCTGAAGTTGATGCTAATGCGGCAAGTGCATCCGCGGTTGTATTTTCTCCTCGAGGTATGCGAATTAGTTCGAATTTCTTGAAGTCCTTGGAAAGACCCTTCACTACTTCAAGGTATGCTTCCATTCTTAGATCTTTCGCTTCATAATCGCCATTGAATTGATTAACTACCAGCTGTGAATCACAGTAAGCAACCACTTCTTCAGCTCCAACCCCTTGTGCCAGTCGAAGTCCGGCAATTAGTGCTTCATATTCTGCTTCATTGTTAGAAGCATTAAACAATAGCCGGAATGATTGTTCAAGAATTTCCGACGTTGGAGATTCCAACTTGATTCCTACTCCAGATCCTTGTTTTGATGAAGATCCGTCTACATATAGTTTCCAAGTCTGATTCTCTGGTTGCTCCGGTATGCCCAGCACTGGTAGTTCGGTTAGGAAATCTGCCAAAACCTGAGCCTTCATGCTGACCCGGCTTTTATATTCTATATCATATTCACTTAGTTCCACTGCCCACTTCGCCAATCGTCCGGATTGATTTGGACTATGAAGTATTGTTCGGAGTGGCTGGTTGGTTAACACTTCGATTGGATGAGACTGGAAGTATGGGCGCAGCTTCCGGGCTGAAGTTACTACTGCAAGTGCGAGTTTTTCCATCATTGTGTACCTTGTCTCTGGATCCGTCATTGACTTACTTATGTAGTAAATCGGTTTTTGCTCCCCGCGGTCCTCCCGGACCAAGACTCCACTAACTGCATGTTTTGACACTGAAACATACAAATAGAGCTTCTCGTCCACTTCGGGTTTAGACAACACTGGTGGAGTAGTGAGGTATGCTTTAAGTTGTCCGAATGCTTCTTCACACTTCTCATCCCAAAGGAACCCTTTATTTCCCTTCAGAATTTGATAAAAAGGCAGAGACTTGTCCGTTGATCTTGAAATAAATCTGTTTAGGGCTGCAATTCGACCAGTCAGACGCTGTACTTCCTTGAAGTTCTTCGGAGATGGCATGTTTAGAAAGGCATTAATTTGGTTTGGATTAGCTTCGATTCCTCTTTTTGTCACGATATAACCAAGGAACTCTCCGGATGGAACTCCGAAAGTGCACTTCGCCGGGTTCAGCTTCATTTGATATCGGTTGAGAATTTCAAAACACTCTTCCAAATGCTTAATGTGATCCTCTTTCTTCAAAGACTTAACCAACATATCGTCTATGTAGACTTCCATTGTCTTCCCAAGATGCTCATGGAACATTTTGTTGACCAATCGTTGATAAGTTGCCCCTGCGTTTTTTAAACCAAAAGGCATTACTTTATAACAATAAGTACCTCTGTCCGTGATGAATGATGTCTTTTCTTGGTCTTCGGGATCCATCATTATTTGATTATAACCCGAGAAGGCATCCATGAAAGTTAATAATTCATTCCCAGCGGTAGATTCCACGAGCCGGTCTATATGCGGGAGCGGAAAACTATCTTTCGGACATGCTTTATTGAGATCGGTGAAGTCGATACACACTCTGTCCTTTCCATTTTTCTTTTTGACCACGACAGTGTTTGCCACCCACTCCGGGTATTGTACTTCCCTTATAGATCCTATCTTTAGTAGTTTGTCCACTTCATCATTTACTGCCTTTGCTCGCTCTACTCCGAGTTTCCTTCTCTTTTGTTTTACGGGCTTAAAACTTGGATCTACGTTCAATTTGTGGCAGATTATGCTTGGATCTATGCCAGGCATATCGGCCGCTGACCATGCAAATGACGTCTTGTTTTTCCTTAGAAGTTCAATCAAAGCTTCTTTTATTTCGCCAGTCAAAGTGACTCCAATTCGGACTTTCCGATCTGGTTTATCTTCTTCCAATACTACTTCGATTACCACATCGTCTTCTTTTTGCCCACTAGGAAATCTTGGAATTTCCTTCTTCGCAGGTTTCGTTAATTGCTATTGGATCTTTAGTCGATGACTGGTCAGATAGCACGTTCGTGAAGCTTCTTGACTTCCTCGAATCGTTCCCACTCCACTAGGAGTTGGAAATTTGATGCATTGATGATACGTCGAGGGAACTGCCTTCATTTGATAAATCCATGGAGTCCCAAGGATGATGTTGTAAGCTGCCGGTTTATCGAAAACAACAAAATCTACTATCTTTGACACGTTTTTAGCAAGAACTGGTAGCTTGATCGTCCCGAGAGACATGGCCGATTCGCTTGTGAACGCCACCAAAGGAGACGGCGGTCCTACTATATCTGCCCGACAGATTCCCATTCTTTCCAGGGTACCTTGAAAGTCCATTTCTTCACCTAAATTTGCTTTAAATAAAACATTTCGCCTATGCTTCTTTATAGCATTGATCGTATCCCGACAAAGCTTGGAACCTCCAATGATCACATTAATTTTTCCTTTAGAACTTCTAGGTTCTTCTTCGTTGGATTGCCTAGGTCTTTTTAAATTCTGATCTTTAGGGATATCTTTTGCCTCGTGATATTCTTTCACGAAATCTTCTATCTTGAAATTAGAAAGATCTCCACTGGCCCATAGCTCTGCGAGGTGCTTTTTGAGGACACTACAATCTTTGGTTAAGTGTCCGGTTACCTTATGGATGTCACAATGCAAACTTTCGTCACGGACCCAAGTGTTCGACCTTCCTTTTCCTTGAAATTGTTTCCCGACGGTATTGTTGAGGGGTTGCGATCCGAATTTTTTAGGTCCTTGGTTCTCTCTGGGCTCAAACTTTTTGGTAGGGAAAGTGACCGCTGGTTTTGCTTGTTTGTTCCTTTTCGCAAAACTCTCTTTTTCGTCTTCTACTTCCATCCAGTTATTTGCACGGAAAAGTGCGTCTTGAATTGTGTCCGGTTTGTGAAGTATTAGATCTTCTTTGAACCTTGAGTCATGCCATAAGCCTTTTCGTAGGGCAGATAAAGCTGACTGCTGCGAGATTCTTGGGAGTTTTGACAGCACCCCCTTGAATTTGGTGATGAAAGTTCTAAGTGACTCGTTTGGCCCTTGTGTTAGATTCCAGAGGTCAGCATCCGAAACGCTTTTATCCATGAGGATAGAATATTGTTTCAGGAAAACAGCCGACAATTCGTCGAAGTTATTGATTGAGCCTGGTTCCAGCTGAGTGAACCACATTAGTGCTTGACCGCAAAGACTTTCCGAAAAGAGTTTGCAGTATCCTGCATCCTCATCAGCTTCATCCAATTCGACTCTTCCAGCGGCAATCAGAAAAGCTGCGAGATAGCTTTTTGGGTCTTCTAATCCACTATATGGATCCAGTTTGAGTTTTCGAGAATCCTTGATTCTCAAATTTGCAATTCGCGGAATGAAAGGAGTTCGCCTAGCTTCCTCGATGACTCGGTTAATGTCCGGCTCCGAACTGGTGGCCTGGTGGAACTTTGACTTCATTTCTTTTAGTTCCTGGCTAACCTTCCTCATGGTTTCGAGTTGATCGAAGCTCTCTTGATCATACTGATCTACAAGCTGATCTTCATCTCCGAGTTGCGTCTCTTCTTCCACATCCGGTTGGATTGTTGGGTTAGAAGTTGTTTGTTCGTTGGTCTCACTTCGCACACGGGAGTTTGGCGTACTGAACATGCTTCTGCGGACTCCCACGGTACTTCCTGCACCTAGAGAACGAACACGAGATTGAATAGTATTGATGTTTTGACCAAGAGATACCTGGGTTGTTTTAAGCGTGTCCACAGCTTTTTCCACATCCGAGAACTTCTGCGACATTTCTGTTATGGCTTGCTGCATGGTCTTGAGAGCCTCGGCTACTGTCGAATCAGGGATGCTTGTTCCAGACATTGCTGCTTATCTCGGAAACGAGAGAAATCTGACAACTCAAGAATCTTCTAGTTCCCCACAGACGGCGCCAAAATGTGGATGTCGGATTCACACACTTGAATATTTGTTTATTTTGTGGGAATGAATACTCTTGAGGACAAAAATACGATACAAAAAGCTATGAATAGGAATGACTATAGTGTATTTGCTGGAAAGATTGCGTATCCCTTACATGGCTATTAGCCCTCTTATTTATATTGACAATCGACATTTAACTCTCAATTAAACATAATTATTCTCTCTTAAATGCGTCAGTTTTAGTCTTCGAGTTTTAATGCCCAATGTTTGAATTTGAATTGACTCCGATCTTCATGGGCTTCGCCTTTTGGCCCAAGTCATCCGACTTCGATTCCGAGTCATATCCCGAGGTGTGACCACTCCGGGCTCTCTTTCTGGTGACGCCCACTTCGATTATATCTTGTGATCCATGGGCTTAATGGGCCTTATCCTTTGCGGGCCTTCATCTTGACTACGTGGCAATCTTTGGTTGGTCCCGGTCCACTGGTGCGGGATCCGACACCAACAGGAAGGGATCAAGCTAATTTGATATATCTCTATCCACACCTCAACCATTCATATATACCCTCGATATATGTCATGTCATTAATGGTTTGATTAAATCTCATAAAATATAAAATCCAATTACAAAAATAAAACAAAAACCTTTTTCGATGGTTCTCTCATAATGGGAGCCTCATCGACCCTGACCAAATTAGACTTGCTCCTATATAAATTTAATAGACAGAGTCAGGCCCGGCCCGTCCATAAAGCAAGCAAAGCACTTGCTTTAGGCCACAAAATATATAACAAAGTTAAGGGCCACATTTTCAAAAGTGTTATGTTGGTTTAGTGGTTATGTAGGCCTGTAGATTGCCTGAGGTTCTGAGTTCGAGTCCTTTCATAGGCATATTTTTTTTTTTTCCTTTTTGGTTAATATTTTCCACTTTTCAGTATTTTTTTGCTTTAATTATCTCCTTATTC
The DNA here is from genome assembly GCA_905216605.1 of Arabidopsis arenosa. Taxonomy (NCBI): domain Eukaryota; kingdom Viridiplantae; phylum Streptophyta; class Magnoliopsida; order Brassicales; family Brassicaceae; genus Arabidopsis; species Arabidopsis arenosa. The sequence continues at coordinate 7,749,143 of LR999453.1, read as the reverse complement.
TTCTCTCCACGGTAGATTCTTTTACTTTACCTACTATATTTTATTTGCTTAATAAAGTAATACACCTTTATAAAACAAACCTCATAACTATAATTTTGGAATATTTCGGTGGTTCACATCGAGTTTTTCTCTCTTCTTTCAGATAAGTCTGCTGCTTAACGTTTTTGTCTCCGGCCGATCCTTGTGAGCCACCATATTCACGGCGTCGGTTCGGTTTTTGGCTTATGCTTAGTTAATTAACTTTGTTTTCGTGTTTTACGTTGTTATAACATTTATAACTATTTTCATCAACTATATTTAACGATTTTTAACACTTTTTTGAGTTGTTTAATGTTAAATTTTATAGTTAGTATTTATATAAAAAAGGCCACATTTTTTTAATATGCTTTAGGCCACTAATAAGCTAGGACCGGCCCTGGATAGAGTTGTTGTATTTACTCATACTTTAAATCGTTTTAAGAAAATTAATGATTTATTGTTACGTTTCCACTACGTCATTAACTAACGAAAATGATTGCGTTTTTAATTGCTTTGAAAGGAAGCCAAAAACGGTAGAAAGGAGAGAAAACGCGTTTGGAATCCCCAACGGCGTTTGTGCAAGTGAAAAAGCGAAACTCCGTAACGGCGCCGTTATATACTATAACCTCCGTCCGCTCGCGAAGGAAAATAAAATCTCATCCGTTGAAAAAATCAACGGTCGTGATGATTCATTCCTTTCATCTTCTCTCTCCTTCCCCACCAAAATCTCCTCTGCTTTGTTAAGAAGCGAACCAGAAATAGAAAGAAACAAGCAGAGAGACAGAGAGAGCACACAAAAATCCAAGAGAGAGAAAAATGAGCGAGAGAAAGCGAAAGCTTGAAGAAGAAGCTTCAAGCACAAGCGTCTCACCACTCAACAAAAAGACGAAGCTTAATGATTCTGATTCATCACCGGACTCTCATGACGTCATCGTCTTCGCGGCTTCTTCTTCTTCTATTGCTTCGTCGGCGGCTTTAGCTTCAGATGAATGTTCCGTTACCACCGCCGGAGAAGAAAACGATCAGTGCTCGAGTATCAGCTCCGGTTTTTTCACCAGTGAATCGAAAGAAATCGCGAAGAACAGTTCGTCGTTTGGTGTAGATCTGGAGGTGAAATTTCAAAATCCAAAAACTCGTCTCTACTACTTGAATCGATTTAATCAGACGATTTTTTGGAGAAAAAATCAATCAATAAATCAATTTTTTCCTCTGTTTATTTGACAAATTTGTTTCTCCATTGATTTTATTTCCGTTTCTGTGTTTTTTCAGACTCATGAAATCAAAACCGAAACCGAAACCTCAACATTCATCACCAGCAATTTCAGGTTCATAATCTTTTTTTTTTCTCCAAATTAGACAGTTTTTTTAAGCTCAAACGTTTAAATCGTTTTATTCTCCTTTCTTCTCCAATTTTTGATCTCTGCGTTTTTTTTTTTCCTCTGTTTCTGATTATTTATGGCAGAAAAGAGAGAAGTCCAGTGAGCGAGGGTTTGGGAGAAACAACAACAGAAATGGAATCATCGTCGGCGACAGAGAGGAAACAACCGAAAGTGAGCAAGACTCCAACGCCGACGGAGATTGAGGATTTCTTTTCGGAGCTAGAGAACGATAGTAAGAAGCGATTCATAGAAAAGTGAGTCCATTTTCTGCTTTCCTTTTTACAATTTCCTCTCACGTGTGTTTGTGTGTTTGTGTGTGTGCTCTTTGCTTTTTGGGGTTTGGGGAAATTTTGAGTCCGTACATAGAGAGAGAGAGAGGAATGTTAAAAAGATTAACCGACGCGTAGTTTAGCAAATATCCTAAGAGAGAGAGAGAGAAAATCAGAATCCTAACGAACACACACACTTTGGGCACAGGTACAACTTCGATATTGTCAATGACGAACCGCTTGAAGGTCGCTACAAGTGGGATCGACTTTAAGCCATGAAAAAAGCAAAGCCAAATACCATCACGAAGAAGAAGAAAAAAATAGGTTTTTTTTTGTCGTTAACATTCCACTTGTACAGCTCTAATATCTCTTTTAAAACCTATGTTAGTAGTTCGTACAAAACAAAACAAAAATACAACCTTTATAATGAAAAATCGGATCTTGGTTAGTACTTACGGTGATTTCGTTTGTTTGTTATGTCTCTGTAATTCTGTTTAAGATTAAAAATGGTTTAGGCAGAAGACTGAGGTTTTGAGTGCATGAAAATAGAAAGATGCTTTTCTAGTTTGGATTCTTAAAAACATTGGATGCTTAATTATTACAATTATTTTATCTTACTCTAATTATTATTATTTTTGTTTGTCTCTTGTCATTCTTATTCTTACATTTGCAGTTTGGTTATTTTTAAATGTTTCATGTCATAGTACCCAATTTACAAAAATATCTGAAACCAAAAAAATTGATGTTTTTATAAAAGAATTGGAGAAAAGAGGAAAGGCACCATGACATGACGGTACAGTTGGTTTGTACTTCTCTAAAAACTGCGATCCTAATAACATTTTTGATATTATTTTTTCGTTAATAGTCTTTTATTTTTTCGGAATATTCCTCTATTTTTTTTGTTTTTGTTTTGGATCCGTTCCTGGCACTAAACACTTGGTCCACCACTAGTAAAACCATTTTGGCCTTCATTAGATAAAACCAAAAAGCGGCAAACGTGGAGTAATTTATCCAAATGAAGTGTTACTGTAACAAAAATATCATCAATGAGTGATTTCCCAACTACAGTATATCAAAAACGATTAAATAAGCATACCTACGTGGTAAGGCATTAGAAAGGGTAAATCTCATCATTGCATGGTTCCGTTGGGATTATATTCCTCCTTTGAGGCTTTGTTTTTACCATGTCTTACATAGCAGACACAGCCACGTGCATCTGTTTTCACATTTATTTTTATTTTTGTTTTACCTTCTTTTTTATTTGTTTAATTATAATTTACAAGCTCGAGTAATAATTAAATAGAGATGTTTAAAAACATTGAAAACGAGAGAAACCACAAAAAAATATTAAGGAATAAGGATAAACAGAACCTGAAATTAATCTTTTTTTTTTTTTTTGACAGCAACCTGAAATTAATCTTTAAAGAAAAAAAAATGAATTATTGTTGCTGTAGCTTTGGGCTTTAGGCGCTATGTTTCAGGCCCAATATTTTGTTTAACCTATCGAATTTTGGATTATTTATGAGAATTGAATTAGAATTTTGGTCACAATATTCTACATTCTTACAAAATAAGGATTCTTAATTTGAGAGATAGATATTCGGAAAAATGGGTAAAAAAACTCTCACATTTCTTAAAAACATGTAAAAAATCCTCAACTTTTTTTGTGGGTTTTTAAACCCTCACATTTTTATAAATGGTCAAATAAACCCTAATATTCATAAACTCAACTTAATTTTTTTTAAATCGTTATATTAAAACAGTACGAAACAAAAACAATTTAATTTATGATTTTTTTTTCAAATTCGAATTTACGATTTTTCTTCTAAAATTAGGGTTTTTGCGCTATGAAAATTCATTCACCATTTAGTTAAGATTAAGCAAATTATTTTTGTTACAATTAGAAGTTATGTTATATAAACTACACAAATTTATAGGATATCACATTTGATTTTTTTTATTAGAGTGTTCAAGTTTTGGATAAAAATATAGTTAAATAATGATTAATTAAATATTATTTATATTATATTTTAATATACATAATATATATATATATATATACATATAGAAATATTAACTGTTAGTAAATCTTATTTAGTTTGTCCAATGAAAATATTTTGATGTGGAAATTCATGTACTTTTCGTAGTATTATAAAATTTGGTTTGGTTTCACGTTAGTAAATTTGTGTGATCGAACCTAATAAACCTTTATTAATATAAACTCATATTCGGTTTCAATATAAGAATTTACATATAATTCGTAACAAAATATGTTTGGTTTCACGTTGATGAATTTTTGTAACACAACCGAATAAAACTTTACTAATTAACTTTTTTACATTATAACTTAAAAATTTTCAATTAAGAAAAAGATTGTAAACTAGAATTTTAGAAGAAAAATCCTAAATCAAATTGTTTCTATTTATTTATGTTTTAATATAACAATTTGTTTGAATTTAAATTAAGTTTATTAATACTAGAGTTTATTTTACCATTTATGAAAAGGTGAGGGTTTAAATACCCACAATAAAAGTTGAGGGTTTTTTCTATGTTTTTAAGAAAGGTGAGGGTTTTTCTACCCATTTTTCCTAGATATTCCAAAGGTCTTTTAAGATGAACGAAGACGTTCTCGAAGCTCTACGATGTCTCGTCTTCTTCGCGATTTGGACTGTGTTTTATTGTGTATTTCGTTGTTGTCTTGCTTATTGCAACAACGGTGATGAACTGATGATGATCATCCGACTCATCCTGGTCATAGTTTACATGTAATAAAAACCGTTGGGATAAACCCTTCCGTTCTCCGATCAATTGCCGTCGTATCTTTCAATGCTCATGACTTTAAAGACAACGTCGAATGCGTCGTTTGTCTCTCGTAGCTCGTCGACGGAGACAAAGCCAAGGTTTTACCTAGTTATAATCACTGCTTTTCACGTTGATTGTATCGACACGTGGCTTCAATCGGACGACTCCACTTGTCCTATATGCAGAAAGAACGTTGAAGAAATCCAAAATCACGAACTTCCTCTGAGTACAAACGCTAATTCCGGTGAAGCATATGAAGAGATATGACGGCGGTAATGTAGTAGACATGCAGGTTCAAGTGGAACCTGATATAGACAAATATGGGCTTTCTAAGACCTCTGATTTAAATTAGTGATGAATATAAGGCCCAAAGCTGACTCTTTTCTTTTTGTTGGATTGCGCTGACTCTTTCTTCACAGTAGAAAACGGTTAATCACGTAAATATGGAATTTTACCAAATCCTCGTAAGTTTTGATTAAAAAATCAGTTATATTTTAAAAACCCTAGGAGGTGAAAATATTATTAAATGTAAGTGGCTAAATGCGGTGGAATCAGAGCCGTCGATCTCAAAAAACAACACGGCTTAAGCACGTAAATGGGCCCCACGTTTCGGCCACTTCCCCAAGACCCATTGTTTCAGCCTTAAACCCATTTGTTCACTTCTCTCTCTCTCTCTCCGCCTCCTTTTAAGACCAACTCTCTCTCTAATTCATCTCTCTCTCTCTCTCTCTCTCCGCCATTTCCAGAGCTCAACGAGCTCTCACTTTCTTTACGCACTTCTTGGAACGAAAGATATTCAGAGAGAAGAAGAAGAAGAAGAAGAATCTTGAAGTTCTTGAATCTAAAACAACTCGGTGACTCTGTTTCCCATTTCCGGAGATCAGATCGGATCGGCCTTTTCAAAATTTTAATATCAAGATGCAGACAACCAACGGCGCAGATTCAACGTTGGCAACTTCCGGAGCCACGCCGCCGAATCAACAAACCCCTCCTCCACCTCACCAGTGGCAGCAACAACAACAACCGCAGCAGTGGATGGCTGCGGCTGCAGCCATGCAATATCCAGCGGCGGCGATGATGATGATGCAGCAGCAACAGATGATGATGTATCCTCACCAATACGTTCCGTATAATCAAGGTCCTTATCAGCATCATCATCCTCAGCTTCACCAATACGGGTCTTATCAACAGCATCAGCAACAACACAAGCCTCTTGACCGTGGATCTGGAGATGATGTCAAGACTCTTTGGGTTGGTGATCTTCTTCATTGGATGGACGAGACTTATCTCCATTCTTGCTTCTCTCACACCGGCGAGGTATTATCTTGTTTTTGAGCTTCCCCTTCATTGGTCCTCTGTTTTGGATTTAGATTGTTACTTGTAAATATGGTAAAGATTCATCCTTTTTGCAAACCTTTGACATGTTCTTGTGTTTTGATTCATTGTTAAACCAAGTTGCTTTTTTTAAAAAAATTACTTAATTAGATTAGATTAGATCCAATGGATCTATTGAATTTGCGTAGAAACAAATAGGGTAATGGAGAACAGCATTGACCTGAAAAGGACAGGACAAGTTCTGATTTCGTTAGGCAAAAAAGTACTCTTGTACCTTGCCACGTTTAGTTAAACTTTTCTGGTATGAAAGAGAATAATTGCATAAGATTTTCACTTTTCATGAATTATACATACATATATGTTCTGTTTTGGTCTTTCTCTGAAGTTTCTTGTTTTTGGTGATGAGCAGGTTTCTTCTGTGAAAGTTATACGTAACAAGCTCACTTCTCAATCAGAAGGGTATGGGTTTATTGAGTTTCCTTCACGTGCTGCAGCTGAAGAAGTTCTTCAGAACTATAGTGGTTCGGTGATGCCAAACTCAGACCAGCCCTTCCGGCTAAACTGGGCATCTTTTAGTACTGGTGAAAAAAGAGCAGTGGAAAATGGTCCAGATCTATCCATATTTGTTGGAGATTTGTCTCCAGATGTCACTGATGCTTTATTGCATGAGACCTTTTTTGATAGGTATCCTTCTGTCAAAAGCGCCAAAGTTGTGATTGATTCCAACACCGGCCGGTCCAAAGGTTACGGTTTTGTGAGGTTTGGTGATGAAAATGAGAGATCAAGGGCTTTGACAGAAATGAATGGAGCTTACTGTTCGAACAGGCAAATGCGTGTAGGTGTTGCAACTCCCAAAAGAGCGATTGCTAATCAGCAGCAACATTCTTCACAAGGTAGACTGTGACATATCTTCTTGACCTAATGCATTTTGCAATTTGGATATCGAAATTTCATTTGTTGTTTGGTTTCTTTTTCATACTTCTCTCTGCAACTAGTTTTACTCTCTGATTCTTACTATCAAGTATACTAGTTTTAGGGCGAGAGGCGAGTCAGTTTTTATCCATAAGACTTTAAAGTTAACAACTTAATGAGTCTTGTTGCACTCAACAGAGTTTTTGAACTATAACGTTTTCATGTTTTCATCGGAATAGCTTTGATACTGGCTGGTGGACATGGAGCAAATGGTTTCATGGCACATGGCTCGCAGTCTGATGGCGAATCAACTAACGCAACAGTGAGTTGTCATATTTAGTTATATGTAAGCATTATTCAAGCTCTATTTGTTCTTGTTGCTCATGTTAGTTTATTCTACTGCAGATATTCGTTGGTGGCATTGATGCTGATGTTACTGATGAAGACCTCAGACAACCTTTTTCCCAATTTGGAGAGGTTGTTTCAGTGAAGATCCCAGTAGGCAAAGGATGTGGATTTGTCCAATTTGCTGACAGGTGCGGTCTTCATCTTTTTAGTTGTGTTGGCTTTGTCAATCATATGATTAAGCATCCTGTAGGGGCTTATCTAATAGCGAAAAACGAGTAATTCAAAGCGACTTGCCTTTGGTTTTGATAGGAAGAGTGCTGAAGATGCTATCGAGACTTTGAATGGGACAGTCATCGGCAAGAACACTGTCAGACTCTCTTGGGGACGAAGCCCGAACAAACAGGTAAAATCTAGTGCATTCTATCAGTAGAAGAGTAAATTTTGAGTATTTTGCTAGGGTCAAACTTTGTGAATAGTTGTTTTTTTTGTTATAAAAAATGAAGTCAGTAGTTGACAATAGCTGGTGGAATATAGCACCTTCCCTTCCTTTTCTCTTCCCTTCCTTTTCTCTTTTGACTTAGGCAAGTGGGAGAATATCTAATACATGTTTCCATGTCCAACTTGTGTCACCAACCCTGAACATGGTCTTATGTCGACATGATTTTGTTTATCCTGACAATTTCGTCCCATCAAGTGCTCTTTGTTTTCCCACTACTTGTCTTGAACTAAACTAAACTTGAATCTCACCATGACCGGCAATAGAGTTCCCTTTAATTCTCATAATGTCCTCAACTTGTGGCAGTGGAGAGGAGACTCGGGACAGCAGTGGAATGGAGGATACTCACGAGGACAAGGTTACAACAATGGAGGAGGATATGCTAACCACCACGACTCCAACAACTATCATGGGGAGAATTGAAGAGACTCATCAAGTGATCATCATCACCATGGTTTCACACATCAAATCTAAAACCTGTAGTCGAAAGGAGAATTTTGTTAGATGGATTTGATTTTGATAGACTTGTTGTTTGGAGAGTTTGGAGAAGATTCAAAAATTTTGGTTACTGTCTCAGACTAATATAATGGTTGTGACTTGTTAGATCCAAAATTCCGCTTAAAAATCATTTACCTTCTACGAATTGCTCATAAAGCCTGAAACTTCATGAAATTAAGAAAACAAACCCGAAACTTTTAAATTCTCCTTTTAACTCCCTTTAATTTTGAAAACTTAACTATAAGCCCTCTCTCTTTCTTCTTCTTCTACTCTCTCAACCTCTCCGGTGAGAACAAAGAGAGTGAAGATGGAAGAAGCTTTCATGGCGATGCTCTCACACCTTCTCCATCTTCAAAACTCATTAGATCCCACAAGCACTCTCTTCTCTTCCGCCTCCACATCTTCACCGTCTTCAACTACACCTTCCTCCCTCCTCTCCACTTCCTCCGCCGCACCTTTACTCTTCTTCACTCTCGCATCTCTCCTCTCCTTCCTCGCCGTCACCAGATCTTCCGGCGAATCCTCATCTTCCTCCACTTCTCCTTCCCCTTCCCCTCCTCCACCTCTTCCCGACGGCGATTACTCCGTCGCTGCCTTCCGTGCCCTAACCACCGACCACATCTGGTCTCTCGATGCGCCTCTCCGCGACGCTCGTTGGCGCTCATTGTACGGTCTTTCTTACCCAGTCTTCATCACCGTCGTCGACAAGCTCAAACCCTTCATCACCGCTTCAAATCTCTCTCTCCCAGCCGATTACGCCGTCGCAATGGTTCTCTCTCGTCTAGCTCATGGCTGCTCAGCTAAAACCCTAGCTTCTCGCTACTCTCTCGATCCATACCTCATCTCCAAGATCACAAACATGGTCACGCGTCTCTTAGCCACCAAGCTCTACCCAGAATTCATCAAGATCCCCGTCGGAAAACGCCGATTGATCGAAACGACTCAAGGATTCGAAGAACTCACTTCTCTCCCCAACATCTGCGGCGCCATTGATAGTACTCCGGTGAAGCTCAGACGCCGCACGAAACTAAACCCTAGAAACATTTACGGTTGCAAGTACGGATACGACGCCGTTTTGCTTCAGGTCGTTGCTGATCACAAGAAGATCTTTTGGGACGTTTGTGTGAAAGCTCCAGGTGGAGAAGACGACTCTTCTCATTTCAGAGATAGTCTTCTCTATAAGAGGCTTACTTCAGGAGACATTGTTTGGGAGAAAGTTATCAATATTAGAGGTCACCATGTGAGACCATACATTGTTGGAGATTGGTGTTATCCTCTTCTCTCATTCCTGATGACTCCCTTTTCACCAAATGGCTCTGGTTCGCCACCAGAGAATCTATTCGACGGAATGTTAATGAAAGGAAGGTCAGTTGTGGTGGAAGCTATTGGATTACTCAAGGCTAGATGGAAGATTCTTCAGAGTTTGAATGTTGGAGTGAACCATGCTCCTCAGACTATTGTGGCTTGTTGTGTGTTGCATAATCTTTGTCAGATTGCTAGAGAACCCGAACCGGAGATTTGGAAGGATCCTGATGAAGCTGGAACGCCTGCAAGAGTTTTGGAGAGTGAGAGGCAGTTTTACTATTACGGGGAGAGTTTGAGACAAGCATTGGCAGAAGATTTGCACCAGAGACTCTCCTCGAGGTAAAGACATGAGAACAGATCTTGGTCAACAATTGGAACTTTCTATCTTTGCTCAAAAAAAAAAAGATAGCAGCCATTGTAGATTCAATCCTCTTGAGAAGAAAGTTTGAGGATTCAGAAATGTTAAAAAAGCTGACTTTGTTGCTTAGCCATCCCAACTGTCAGTTTTGTAACTTAGGAATGGGTTTATGGTTTGTTCTGTAACACATTGAGAATTAAATGTATGACTTCTATTGATATGGATTATGGAATCTTGAGAAGTAAGTTTTTCGGATTTAGAAATGTTAAATAGCTGTCTGTTGCCGATGATCCCAACTGTCAGTTTTGTGACTTGAATGGGTTTATGATGTGTTTTGTGGCACATTGTGAGCGAAATGTATCTGACTTGTTCATCGGAATGGAATCTGAGACTTTTTCCTGAATATATGGAGATAGTCATATGAAAAGAAAGAGAAAGGGATGTTCTTAATATCTGTCTTCCATAATTTGGAAGAACATATCACTATGGATTATCATCTTATTATACAACTCTCAAGGCCTGTCCGATTTTTCTGGATACTCTTTCTTTGTCGGAACTTAGCATTCTTTCTAACACTATAAACATAGGAATGGGTCTTGAAAACAATTCCAATTCCCAATACCACTCCAGAATCAATAAAGTTCTTGACATCCATCCATTTGCAGTTGTATGTTCTTCCTCTTTCGAATCCGTTATAATGCCGAGTTACTTTCTTCATCGTGTTTTCGCTAATGGTTGTCTAGTAGAGACACCGTGCAACAGTTTGACAAAACCCAAGAAACTCAGCTTCCCATCTGTGTGTCTTATCCAGTCATGTAGAATGGTATGGACCGGGATAGATGATCCAACACCAAGTTCCTACAAAACATTTATGTTCCTTTTAGTTTAGGAATTAACTGAATAAATTGTGAAGCATGATGAAAGCAAGTTCCGAATTTCCAAGTGAAGAGTAAAAACTTACAGAAGCGAGTTCTTCGATGACAATAACTCGGTTTCCATTCATTTCAAATAGCTCATAAGCATGACGAATGCTCTGCTCCCAACAGTCAAGAGACTCATGCTGGTGAACGCTAATGGAAGCTGCACAAAACTCTTCAAAATCCATCCCTTTGTATTGAAGTCCATTTAACTGTCATTTCCCAACACCAAATTTTCGTTAACCAACCTTGTATTGTATCTTAAACAGATTAAGCAAAAGGACAAGAACAGAAACGAGACAATACCAACGCAAGAAAGTCCGGGATCCGTGATTCCTTCATTGCTTCTGTTGCATTTGTAGCAAGTGCCTGTCCAACAGAAATAAATCTAGCTTTGAGCTGTTTGTTCTCTACCAGAGAGAGAGAGACAGAGAGAAAGAGAAGGCGCATACCAGTCTGATGCTATCTAAAGTGATGAGGCCATTTTTGTTGGGTGCTAAGAGTGCAAACTGCGCTTTCAGATAAAGAAGTTCATCGGTAATTAATGTCTTGGACAGAGCCTGGAGTGAGTAAAAGAGTTAGGGTCAACAATAAAATTTGGAGCAAACTAGATACAAAGGCAACAAAAATCAAACACATCCTAATGTTCTTTAGGAACAGTAATAAGGTTAGAAAATAAACGTACCATCAAAGCAGCTTTGCGCAAAGACGAAGATCTCAAGTATGCTTTGATCTGCTTGAAGATCAGAATATCAAATGGGATATCTATTTTCTTATAACCCGCGATCCAAGGATGCACTGTAAAAATCGAAAAAACGTAGAGCAACTTCAACTGGTGATTCTTGACAGCTAGAAACAGAAGATAAATAAAGAAAGATGTGGAGATTTTAAAGATTACTGACTCAAAGCTTGAGAGGCTGTCATTCTTTTCCGAGGGTCCTTGTACAATAATCTCTTAACAAAATCTTTTGCCTCAAAGGATAACGAAGGCCAAGGAGGTTCATCAAAACTCGGATCAGCTTTTAGAACTGCTCTGAAAATTCCTGATTCAGTTCTTGCCCAAAAAGGACGGCTTCCACATAGGAGAATGTATGCAATTACTCCTATGCTCCATACATCCGCTTCCGTGGTATAAGATCTGTGTAGAACTTCAGGGGCTACGTAATATGCACTTCCCACTATGTCATTTAATCTTTCGTCTGGTCTGACAAAATCCGATAAGCCAAAATCTATGACTTTCAACAGAGAATTCTCCTCCTTGGAAGTGTACAAGAAGTTCTGAGACATGAAAGTGTTTCGAATTTGAGATTGGTATTCAACTTAGAGAATATCTTTTCTTGAAGGGAATAACAATGACATAAGTGTGGTTCACCTCTGGTTTTAGATCTCGATGAACAACTCCTTGGAGATGACAGAAAGCTACAACGTTAAGGATCTGTATAAGCACTGCTTTTGCATCATCTTCAGAGTATTTTCCTCCCCTATAAGATGAAACAGTTAGACAGGCAATAGAACATCTCTAAGATAAATGTCTGACCATAAGTTGTCAAATTTCATAATGATCTTTAATAGCAGACCTTGCTAGTATCCTGTCAAGGAGTTCACCACCTCCACATAATCTGAAAGTTGAAAGAAAGTAAATGTTAATTCACAGCTGAACATTTTGAAGTAAGCCAAGAAAATAAGAATCTGATAGCTCTCCTAGTAGATTCAACATGACACAGGAATATATAAGCACATGATTGTCTTACTCCATAACGATGTAAACGTTGGCATTGTCCTCGAACGCATCATAGAACTGTACCAAATTATGATGTCCAGATAACGCCCGCAGTATTTTCACTTCTCTTCTCACATCCTCTATAGATATTGCAGATGTCATCTGCCAAACCAAAACTGATGAGCAACAGTCTATTATGGATTAAGCTAACATTCTTCGTTAGTCATCAAAATAAGGACTATAGAGATTTCATTTGCTTAATGACAATAAGCATAAATGCCCATCCTTCCAATTTATTGACCAATTTAAAACGTTTAGAAATTTTCACATAAAAGTCAGCAAAGCTATTATCTACAACTACAACCATTGAAAACTTGGCTATTGAAAAACATGGATGAAACATTAGTGTCATTGAAAAACTTCAAGTCTTCAACCTCATCCGAGTTCACTATTACTTGTTTTTCTATTAATTTCTTCTAAGCTTGAAAGTCCACATACGCTATTAATTTTCCAAAAAGATGGCTCAAAAACAAGAGGACAGTAAGCTCGTAGAGAAGAAAAGAAAAATCAAGAGAACGTAATGATCAAATTACAGGTTCATCATAAAGCAAAAAAGAGACTAATACTATGCTGGTTTATTCTTCTACCTTGAAACAGTTTAACATCTACTAACCAAATCAGTCAATTTAGCTATCACTACAATGAAATGAAGCACTTGAGCCAATTGAAGCACAAAACTTAAGAATTTGGAAAAGTTTAGTAGTAAAAATGACCTTAGATTTTGGGATGACTTTAACAGCAACCTCCTGATCTTTGAGCTCTCCTTTCTTGAACTTAGCAGAGCAAGTGTACCCAAAATGCCCTCGCCCAATCTCTTCCCCTAGCTCAATCCTACTCTGTAACTCCTTCGAGAACCCAAATCTTTTATCCAGCCCTACCTCTTCCCTCTCCTCCTCCTCTGTCTGCTGCCTCGCCGCAGGCAGAGCAGCCTCCTTCTTCTCCTTCCTCCGCCGCAGAACATCCCTTATATGTTTCGCCGGTGACGGAGGATGAAAAGCACGCGCGAGCTGACGGAGCGGAGTGCTGGTAACGCTCTTACTCTCTCCCCCTCCTCCTCCACCGTCACGGCTCTTGTTACGGCGGTGCCGGGCGGGACTAGGCGTGTAAAAAGGGAAGAAAGGAGAAGCCTTTACGGCGGGAGAAGAAGGAACCGGTGATTTCCCGGGATGGGCAGGGGTAGAATCGTCATTTGGAAGAACCGCGTCTTTGGGTGCGTAAGGATTAGGTTTGACGGAGGAGGAGGGTTTGGAAGTACAGCCTCCCATAGTCCTTCTTCTTCTTCTTCTCTGGAAAATTTAAGAAAAAAATTAAGACAGAAGAAGAAGAAGAAGATATGGGAGTTATGTCTGGACTTAAAGAGAATCACAGCAATGACATTGAAGCACTCTGGTTTGGTTTCAATTTAGTTAGAGAGAGAGAGAGAGAGAGAAGAAGTGAGCTGTAGAAGAGAGAGAAGCCACATGGCAGAATCTGCGGGTGTGAAGTTGCTTCCATTTGATGAAGAAGGTTAGATTAGATGTGGATTGGTGGAAATTTAGTTTGCTTTTTGCCACGTCTTTCTACTTTTGTCCCTTTTTTTTTTTATGTATTCACATATGTTTGTTCTTTCTCTTAAGCAATACTATACGTTTTCTTTTGTTTTGTATTTTATCTATCATTATTTTTTGTCTTTTTTTTTTCTTGTTTTTTGTTGTTGATATTGTCTTTTTCTATTGGTAAGAATATCAAAACCAAAACAAAAGTTAATATAAATTGGTGAATGGTGAAGATCTCGTTTTAATTCAAAAAAATCTTATAAGAAATAAAAACGTTTTGAAATGTATTTATGGACGTTATCATTTCAAAAATGGGAATTAACTTTTGTTAGCTCAATCTTGTGATAAATACTACAAGATACTAAATTAAGATTTTATATAAGATCATACAAATAATATTGCTCTGAAAATCAGGATTACGTTATATAAATTGATTGGATGTACCTGCTTGTTCTTGAAACATGCTGATGTTGTAACCTAACAACTTCATTGTATCTGGACAGGGCGTATTTCAATTTTTAATAAGATTTCATCATTTTCAATATACTTGATCCACATCTCTAAGTTTGTTTTCTCTCTCACTAACTCTTGATTTGATAATCTCTCTCGAATATTTTACAAGATCGTAGATATCAGTTTAATTATTTATCATTATTTTCATCTACCATCGGTACGTAATATAGTATAGACAATAACTATGAAGTTGGTTTAGTGGTGTTGCATGTTTGGTTTCATTGAAATACATGACCAACAATTTCCATCCTTTGAAGGTTTTATATTAATTTGGGAGTAAAATTAGGTTTTGTAATTCATTTAAAGATTACAGATTTCATTATAATTAATATGATACTTTAATTTAGTTTGTTTGACAACTATAGGTTATGAAATTACTAGCCAGACAATCATGGCGTAAAAACTCATGAGCTTTTGCTATCCCAATACTCATTTGTCTTTCCAGTTATTTTAGAAAGAAATTGGTATATAGATTAGTTTTCAACCAATCTTCCGGATCCCCGTCACTTATTCGACCAATTATTTAACTAGTCAACTAAATCAAAATAAAGAGTTTGAGATACATGTACACCAGGGTTGCAATCCTTGTGCTATAAACCCTTCATTATTCAGTTAAACTCACAAAATTTTATATATCAAAACATACAAAAAAATATGACCCTCAAAAAACGTCACCGTGACTTCGTAGTTTCATCAAACACTATAGTTTCTTCCTCCCAAAGTTATGTGCCTTGCTTCTATGAATACATCTTAAAAAAAAAAACAGCCCATATGTAATTAACTCTATAGCTTTTACCTCTTTAATAATAAATGAACAATAAATAATAATAATATTATTAGTAGTCGTTGAGGTAGGGAATTATTTACAAGATTTGTTAGGTGAAAGTGCGAGATGGAAGCTGGTTTGCCACGTCCCATGGTGAAGCCTCTAGTTCCATCAGGCATTCTTGGTCTCTTTGTTGCGTTTAGGACTTAGGAGACGAAGATTGTTGTGAGCCTAGGCTTGGTATCCCGAGCTGACTGCAGACCCAACCCCGAAGCTACGCCCTCCTCCTCCTACTGCGTAGCCTCTTGGGGATCGTTCTCGTCCTTTTCCTCTTCCTTTTCCCCACAGTCCACCAACATTGTTGTCATCACCCTAACGTGCACATCAAGAAAATTTAGTTTCTATATATTATATGGAAAAGCATTTCGTGGGGATTAAGCAATAGTACTAATGTCGTTATCAAGCTGTGATTCGGTTAAATGGAGATGCGGTGAGTCTTCTCCAGATTCATAAGAAGGAAGTTCATCGTCAATGTGGATTCCATCGAAGTTTCTTCGGTTCTTGAGCACCGATTTGGGTTGTAGCACTCAAAATATACCAACGCAATCTCATAGTGTTAATGTGCGACTTAAGAAGAGAATATATAAACTTACCAAGCATCTAAGCAGCCTCCCATTTGCTATATATCTCAGAAACTAATATACAGAGCTTTGGATCAAAAGATAGTTAAAAGTAAGGATTTTAGAATTTGAGCTTACCTTGAGGGTCTTTTCTTATATGCTTTCTTGTGAGTCAAGATAAGTTTTCTATTGAATTAGAATTGAAAAGGCTAGACCAGAGTTGGGTTGTTTGGTAAACCGGAAAAATCATCTAATTTGATTAATTGTTATGTGCAATTACATACACCAACTAATTAACAAATATTTTATAGCCACCTCTTGCACAGCCACAGATCTAAACCCTAAAGTTATTATTAGTCTAGTGGTATGAGACTTCAGAAATTAATTAGAGATCTTCGGTTCGATTCTTTCCCCCATCTGTTGCTTTTTTTTATAACGAAAATTAGCCCTAAATTTTTTTGGGCTTGTGACCCTTACAATTCCTGCGCCGGTTCTGGTTATAAGGATGCTGGAATCACCTTCGTATCCAAAGGTAATAAACATTGGGACATCGCGATGTCTATAATTATGATAAAACTGTTTTGATGTTAATCGTCAAAGATGATAAAGACACGGAGTTCATCAAGTATATTCGAAGCTTGGATTGGGTAATGTATTTAAGTGTTTTCTATGTATTGGCTGATCAAGAACCTCGGCCAGTTCCTATGGTACAAGAAGCATGGTTTTGGGAAAAGCTTTTAGAGGGAGAAGAGCCTATGCCCCAGGAAGAATTCCACAAGATATGTTTACAAGTGAAACGGAATGTTAAGAGTCCTAGTTTTTTTCGCCGGCCAACCGAGAGTTCAGACTATAATTTCTCTTCAATCAAAAAAACAAAGATAGATGACTAGATTCCAAGTGCATATCAAACCCATTTGGGGCTCATGTCAAGTCACTCTTACGGTTTCTTGCTTGCTTCAAGTTGGAGAAATTATTCTCATGATATCATGTCAAATGCCAGAGGTAGATACCAAGTCAAAGGATACAAGTTACTAGAAATAGTTAGGATGCATTTCTTGTGCGTGTGCTTTTTATAAACTACTCTCTCTCTTCCTAGAAGATTGATGTTCTAGTGATCAAAGATTGAATTTCTAGATTTTATTTTTATTTTTTATTAATTGATACTAATAAATCATAGATTTCAAGACGTAATGATTGAAAATATATAATTAGTTGTTTTAGATTACTGTTGGTTCATAGTTTATTAAAAAATATTTTATAAAATAAATAATTATCAAATAATTAAACAATGATTGTTTCTTAATATATATGAAATCTATAGAAAATCAATCTTTTAGGAAGAGAGGGAGTATTCATCATGTCTTTTCAGTTTTCTTTAGAAAGAAAATTGAGTAGTTTTCAACCTATCTTTCAGTCACTTATTCGAATCCATTATTCATCTAAATCAAAACAAAGAGTTGAGATACAAAGCAGGGTTGCAATTCTTGTGCTATAAACCCTTTATTATTCAATAATAATAATCTCACAAAAACAAAACATATTAAATATACAAAAAAAAAAAAAAAGAAACTGCCCAAGTTAATTGAAAGAATGAAAGAAGTTATATAAAACGAACCCTCAAAAAACGTCACCATGCCTTCACTATCTTCTCCCAAAGTCATGTGCCTTGCTTCTTTTGAACGCATATTAGAAACACCAATCCATATGTATTATTTGGTTAATTGACTCTAAAACTTAATTTTACCTCTATTATAATAAATCAATAATAAATAGTAGTAGTTGTGGTCGGTAACTATTTAGAGATTGTTTGGTGAGAGTGAGATGGAAGGTTTGCCACGTCCCATGGTGAAGCCTCTGGTTCCATCAGGCATTCTTGGTCCCTTTGTTGCTGTTTTAGGAGACGAAGATTCGTGTAAGCCTAGGCTCGGTATCCCGAGGCTGACTCCGAGCCCAATCCCAAAGCTACGTCCTCCTCCTCCTACTGCGTAGCTTCTTGGGGATCGTCCTCGTCCTTTTCCTCTCCCTTTACCCCACAGTCCACCAACATTGTTGTCATCACCCTAACGTGCACACCAAGAAATTTTAGTTTGTGTATTATATGGAAAAACATTCCGTGGGATTTAAGAAATAGTACTAACGTCGTTATCAAGCTGTGATTCGGTTAAATGGAGACGCGGAGAGTCTTCTCCAGATTCATAAGAAGGAAGTTCATCATCGATGAGAATTCCATCGAAGTTTCTTCGGTTCTTGAGCACTGATTTGGGCTGTATAGCACACAAATTATATCAACGCAGTTAATCTCAAAGCGTTTCGAGAGAAATGTGTGTCTTAAGAAGAGAATATATAGACTTACCGAACATCTAAGAAGCAGCCTCACACGAAGCCCTTTCCTCCAGTTTCTTTCATCGTTCAGCTTCTCCACCTGGTATCAATATCACATTTGCTATATATCTCAGAAACTAATATACAGAGCTTTGGATCAAAAGATAATTGAAGTAAAGATTTACTCACAGCTTTATCTGCGATAACAGTGTTGTCATACTCGATAAGGGCGTGAATCTTTGGAGTAAAACAAGAAGAATATGTTAAGCTCTTTAATTCCAAGTGATAAATAGAAAAAAGATCATGGTACTTACTTTGTTGCTCATCAAGAAATCGCCTTTTGGACGAGAGGAGTTGGATTCTGGAGGATGACAGATACGAATGGCTTTGACGCTGAAACAAATTAAATCCAGAGTTGTTGTTTATTGATTTAGAGAAGCAATGTTTAAAATGAAAGTAAAAAGCCTTCTTACTTTCCAACAACTCCAAAGATCTTCTCAAGGTTCTGGTAAGAATGATCATCTGGCAAATTCTCTGCAACGACAGTCCTGCCCTGCAGAACAATAAACAGAAACAAGAACTTGATATATAGTTGATTATAAATACGATGAAGCTCTTTCATGATATTCAACTTTAATTACCTGCAATTCCTCTCTGTCTCTATAAGTAAATGGACTTGTACGCTTAACTTTCTTACCATCTTCACTCACAACCTTAATTTTGTTTACAAAGATCTCTCAGTATACTTGGATCTTATAATATCTAGTTGGTAAGTAGAGAATAAAGAAAGAAGAAGCTTACAAGCTTTGAAGAGGAGCGTAGAGCAAGTGAAACTAGGTGGTGGTTACTCGTTAAAGCCTTGATCTTCTTGGTCGAAGCAATATATGATATGGGCACTGCGTTTTAAACATATGAATACAAAACAAATCTTCACATATGTATTTGCAAAAATCTCAAGGATCATATATATAACAATTTGAGCTTACCATAACCTTCAGGATCTTTGCTTATATGCTTTGAAATGGACTCGTTGGCTAGGAGACTCATGTCAGTAAACTGGTACTCAACCTATAAAAGTGGTTTCTTGTGAGTCAAGTTAGGTTTCTGTAAAAGTGTAAATCATATGATAATAATTGTAAATCTGATCTTATGGCATAATGATTTTCATAATTTTACGTATCAATAAAGTAAAAAGTGAACAAGGTGAAATAAAAAGTAAAAACCTGTTTGACGATCTTAAGACGGAGATCATCGGAAAGCAGATTCTTCGACGACGAAGACGAGTTCTGGTTAGCCGGAAACTGAACCGCCGGATTCGAAATGTAAAACGCAGCAGCCGGATCATGAACATGTTGATGCTGAGCAGTAGGATCTCCTCCTCCCACGTAGATCCAATCCGAAGATTGAGTACCAACGCCGGTCCCTCCACCACCGCAGACTCCTCCGCCGCATCCTCCTATGCAACCGCCGTTGTAGTGGAAACAAGGATAAAAGTAACCGGACACCGGAGAAACCTGCGGTGCTGGTGCGGTGGTATGTGATCGTGGTACAAATTCCGGAGCCTGAGCGTTGAATTTGAACGCCGTGGCCTGAGCGCCTGAAGATCCGCCGCCTCCGTCTAATCCTTTCTTCTCCGTCGTGATGGACTCTACTTCTTCTCGCTGCATCTGTGCCATTTTGCTCTCACTACTCTATAAAAATCTCTAACAAATTTTTTTTGGTTTTTTTTTGTGTATTTATATTTTAAGTTAAGTTTTTTTTTTCAATCTAAACAAATATCAATACTGAATAGTTTTGATGTTGTTTATACTTTTTTCTATTGATTTGATTTGTTCTTCTCGGTTATTTCTCACTCTCCAAATAATTTTAAAACATGGAAAAACTTTTGAAGCCTTGTTTTTTCGCGCAAATTATGGATTTTTAACGAGAAAATTAAGCTTCCAGGTTTGACTGTGTATTTTAACTTTTTTTCCTCTCAAATTATTAGCTACAGTATCTCTTTCTAATAACACATTTCTTACATATATAAAATGAAATATACACAATATACATTAATTGACATAAGTTTTTTTCAAATACAATAATGAAAGAGAAACTTTTCATTTACTACTGCTCAATCAAAATTTGATTAATCATATTTCTGTTTCTAAATTTGATTTAATTGAAAACCATTAAACTATTAATACAGACCATCCAATTAATTAATATTTTTTTAGTTAAAGGTGACGTAATCTCAAATGGATTGATATAGCGTAAAAATGAAGTTATCACACAAAATATTTTTCTTCGGAAAATCTTATTTACCATTGAATACTTCTTACTTCAAATTATTGCAATTTTTACTACAGGGCACAGGCTACATCAATCCGTTCGTTAAAAGTCTAAAATTCTCGTCGCATAACAAACTGTATTGCTTTTTCGATGGTCTAGGTTTTTCTCAAACTATCGGAACTAGTTTCGTTTTTATTTATAAAGAACTAGTATAAAGATTCATATATCTTTTTTTTGTTATGATTTTTTTTTTTTTTTTTTTTTTGAAAAAGGCTTTCTATTTAAATGCATAAGGAAATAAAGATTACAAAAGCCCAGCCCAGCTTTAGTAGTTTTGAGAGGCCAAAGCCCAGTAGCTTAATGAAACACACATACAGAAGAACTTAGGTATGAACCTAGATAGTAGAGTTGCATAGGCAATGGAATAATCTTTGACAGATTTGATGGTAAACACTTATAAAGTTTTGTAAATACTAATAACCTTAATAGAGAACTTAAACTATATGAGCTGTAACAAAACACTATGACCAACCGCTGAGCATTTTCTATCAGCGACAAAACCTAGTAACAAAGTTTTTCTCATTTCGGATTCTGATGCATAACAAAATTCACTGTACTTCTAAGAATATGCAAAAAAAGAGGAAATGATTTAAACAATTGGTTTGGTCTTAAAACATATATTATCCTTGAATTTGGTTTTTGTCACTATATACCAAAAGGGCAAACATTTGAAAGAACTCAAAAAGGCTGCACTTGCAAGCAAATTCAGAAAACGCAATGCTTACAAGTCTCACAATCGAGATACCTTTCAGTCTTTAACTTACCAGTGAAAGAGGAGACCAAATCAAATCCAAAATGACTTTGTCGCGCTATAAGTCCTGAACCGACCTCTACTGATCCAAAAAAATTTGTCCAGGAAATCAAACCGACCTTTTGGAGACCTGGGTTTTGCCTACGTGGAAAACATTATCAAAACTGGCACTTCCTAAAGAGTCATTGTTCGGCGTTGATGAAGTGGTTGGTCAGAAGTGTTGAGACGGACGTGTCTTCGAATGAATCAACTTCGAAGAGTTCTTTCAGCTTCTCATCACATATGATTCTCCTCTTGTCAGAAGGATCCTAAGTTATGAAAATGGTGTAAAGAAGCAAATAATTAAGGAAAACCAGAGTGTAGAGAGCAAGTGGTATACCTGAAGATCATTCTGTTTTATGTACTCCCACAATCTCTTTACCACATCCGCCCTCGACAGCGAGCTTTCTCCATTATTACCCAAGAACTTGACAAGAGCAACTGAAAGTGGAAGGGGAGCAAGAACTTCTTTCCTCTGCTTTTTATCTTTCTCATTTGGTTCCTCACTATCTGTGTCTGAGCGAATGCATATGCTTTGTTTATACCGTGATGAGAAAAGGGAGAAGTTTAAATTCATCTAGCTTTCTTACCTCCATCTGATTCCATTTTTTGCTTTCCATTCTTTGGAGAGTTAGAGCTAACTGATTCTCCTAGACCAGAGACAAACAACAATTAGTATACGGTTAAAAAGCCTAAACCGGAAAATGATGGCTCCCAGAATATGTAAGAACTTTCAGTCATCAAATACCTGCATTATCCTCTAAAGGCCATATGTGCTTCGTTAGCAGTTTACTCATTTGAAACATATTGATGGACTCGAAAGGGAATAAAGATCGCAATGATTCGTCGCACATTATTATGCGTTTATCATTCGGATCTTGCAAATTGTTCTCCTTTATGTACTTCCAAAGCATTTTCACAACCTGAAACCATTCACCAGACAAAATGTCAAAACAAGGGAATTGGTTAAGAAAATTAGACAAGTAGCTTTGAAATTTAGGCTCAGAGCTTGAGTTATATAACGAAGAGAAACTAATTCCCTTAAGTCAGACATGTACCTCTGTCCTGGCTAATTCTGTCACCCCAGTAAATGCCTGAAGCTCCGGCGAGAGGCTGCAAACTTTAGCAAAGCCGCCGCCTCCTTTTCTTTTGGGCTTCTCTACTGACTTGGCAGGCCTATTTAATAGAGAAAACTTAGTTTATGGGCACAGGCTGGCGATAACTAGCTGTACAATACAACTGCGGGTGAAAGAGAAAACTAACTTTTTTCTCTTGCGTTTCCGCAAACTCCTAACTTCCTCCTCTTCACTTTCTTCTTCCTTATTCTCTTCCACTTCTTCGCTTTGCTCCCTTTTCTTATCTGTTCCCTCTGATGCCTCATCTTCATCTTCTACTACTTCATCTTCTTCTTTCACATTGTTAGCACACCCTGGAAAAAATAAATCATTTCATTGTACTTGGGTAACACAAACTCAGGAACTCCCGTCTCCAACCAGAAAATTGATGTTCATTTGAGAGATCTCTTGCACAAATATATATAAGCATCCTAACAACACAACACTGAGTGGAAAATATTAATATTCAACACTATTAATAGCTCATGAACATTATTTCCACACAATTACACATGATCACTCTCTACAGTGGGGTACTTGATTTCAGAGATCGAGCTATCTGGGATCAATGGCTGACAAAACAGGAAGACTAGGGATATACATAGATATCATGTACTCCAATGTAACTGTACCAGAAGCATCAAGTCCATGAAGAATTCAAAATGACAGCGCTATAATTATCATAAACACCACACTATCAAATCTAGTGAAGTTTTTTGAATTGTAAATGCAGTATTATGACAAGGAAATTACCATCTCCATCACCTAAGGGCCAAATATGCTTGGTTAATGCCTTGCTCATTTGAAACATATTAATGGTCTTTACACGGAACAACGAATGCAGCAACTCGTCACACACTATCTTCCTCCTGTCCTTTGGGTCTTGCAAATCCTTCTCTCGGATATAGGCCCACATTTTCTTCACAACCTGATAATATACACAACATAAAAGAATGAAGTAAACTCTTCTGCTCCAAAACATCGCAGAACAGTTGTCGAAGAAGATGACAATTACCTCGGTTCGACCTAACTGAGATGCTCCAACAACCTTCTCAAGTTGTGGAGATAACTGAGATACTTTGGTAAAGCCACCACCTCGTTTCTTGGCCTTTACTGGCCTAACACAGAAACACACAACAATGAACAATAATCCCTTAAACTCAATCACTAAACAAGTGGTCTTTGATTAGAAATGCATCGGAAACATTTTGATTGAAAAATGCTAAAGATTCCTATAAATACTCAATTTTTGTGTGCGTATGATCATTGATTCATTGATACTCGAATTTGAAAAATCCAATTTTACAAAAAAACACAGTCAATACAAAGTAATTACCGTTGTTCCTTCTCTTCCTCACTTTCACTTCCATCTCCGTCGAGGTCTTCTCCATCGCCTCCTTCAATTTCCGCCTTGATTTCGTCGGCATTAATGTCTTCTTCTGCCTTAGAGCTCTCAGGTTTGTCTTCTACAGCGCCATTGCTCTCGAGGAAAGTATCGATTTGATCCCTAATATAGGCTTTTTTATCGGTCAAGTCGATACCGAAATCCGCCTCCAGCTGACGACGGACGCTAGCCGGAGTCGCCGTGTTTAGGTCGGAGCTACCGAGAATCTCACGGAGTCGGGTCACGAGGTCCAAGTCGGAAACCATTTTTTCCGTTACTGAAGAAAGAAAAAAGACGAAGCGGCTGATGAAAGCCAAAACGATTCTTTGAGGTAGAGAATTAGAGAGAGGGCATTTATGGAATTTACAAAATTGTAAACGTCGTCGTTTGGTACTTCAACTTTCTTCCTCGGTTTTGGTACTCCTAGGTGTTCGATTACGACCATAGTTAGAATTAACCCGTTTTATTGTATTTTAGTTATGATTTTCTTTAGAAGATAGTGTGCTAGTAGGAGCAAGAGGCCAAAAGCTCGGCTTTCTTTCATGTTTCACTCAACGGAGGTACTATCGGTTTTAAAGTTGGTTAATGATTGGAGTTTGGTTTCTGAGAAGGGTTCTGCTAATAGAGGAGCTGCTCTCATTGCAAAAAGTGTAACAGAGGATTGCATGCTGAGGTCTTATGTGGCGGCTGGCTTTCCCTTTTGGTTATCTGGTTTGTTTTGCAGTGAGAGAGTTCTATTCTCTAGGTAATTGCCGATTTTTTGTGCGTTTGAGCTCTGCTTGAGCTTCATTCTTTTGTTGCGACCATTGATTTGTTTCTTTGGAAGCGTTGCTGAGGTCTATCCCTTTTGTTGGGCCCTCTGTTTTTTGTACAGTTCTGGGCTTTTGTAACCCATCCAATTAATATAAATATTAAATTCTCAAGTTGACAAAAAAAAAAAAGTTATGATTTGCTTGAAATCAAAAAAGAGTTAGATATTCCACTACCAAAAAAAAAAGAGTTAGATATTTTCTCTTTTGGGGGATATCTAACTCTTTTTAAACAATTCTTTTTGTTAAGAAGAGAAAGAGAGTAGAAACCACTAAACAATTCTTTTTCTACAGCCTAATGTAGATTGTTATAAATGATCACTCATGCGTAGTAAGAATATTATTATGGCTAACATTAACATTAACATGTTTTTTTTTTACAACTCTAACATTAACATGTTTATGTATTCTAGTTATGATATCACTCTTTTTATTTAAAGTCTTTAGTATTGTCTACTCGTCTTCATATTTTCTTCAGCCCAAGTCTAATTTCTCTGTTATGTCTCTCTGGCGCTCTCTCAAAAGTCGTAAACGACCATGAATCTGATCACCGTCGAGCCCTTCTTCACCAATTAGCTCGTTGATCGCTTTCGGTTTAACCTCTGGAATAATATATATATATTTTAAAACAAGTTAGAAAAATAAGAGTTAAAAGAATGAACAAAATAAAATAAAATAAATCAATTTGCATACTAAAACATCCCTCAAGTCTCGACACTGCGTCATCAAACACAGCGTGTTGTCTCCTCTTGGGATTTTAGCGAGCTCGATTCACAACTCGTCGCCAACCAGTTCATTGGCGACGAGCTGTGAACATAAAAAATATAATTGCGCATATGGATCATGGTATGATCAGAGTTGCTTATATGTGCTAACTCAGTTAAATAGTCACTAAAAAACTATCATCTAATCAAACTATCATCATAACTATTATTGTACTAAAAAGGTACACGCATGCAGATGATAAGATGTAAATCACTAATTAAAAAAATATGTGAATGTGCAATAATGGTTTGTAATATAAATGTACCATAAGAATATTATTGTGGCAAAACCTTGACACGTTTATGGTATTCTAGTTATGATATAATGGTTTGTAATATACAGTATAAGATTAACAACAAAGTGAAAAAAAAATGTTCTATACTATTAGTCTTTTTATTTCAGTATTCATAACCTATTTCCCGCCTATGAAAATAACATTAAAAAAAAACAAAAAAAAGTTAAAAATAAGAGTTAAAAGAATGAACAAAAGAAAAGAATAATAAATCAATTTGCATACTAAAACATCCCCCAAGTCTGGCAACTGCATCATCAAACACTTCTCGAAGCCTATCTGTCCACGCCACCAAATCTGGGTTTGGGATAGGGTAAGGGTTTGGAATTGGGATATGTTGCACGGTAATATTTTGAAAAAATCTGCAGTCTGCTGCCGATATGTTGTACGGTAATATCTTCCTTGTCCATCGCCTGTTTTACTCTCCTAGGAGTAACGTCTGCCAAAGAAGAACAAAAAAAAAACTAATTAATCAGAATGTCTTAACTAATATATATAATCATAGCAAAAAAAATTATTTAGAGAAGGAATAAGACTAATTACTAAATAATCCTCCGAGTGATTGCACTGCGTCATCGAACGACCTTATGCGCTCCTCTATCCATACTTCATACCATTCTGGGTATGATGACGAATTGGGAATAATTCTAAACTATACGGATGCACCATCTTGAAGGACGAGATCTGTCTGTCTCTCTACTCTCTCTTTTTCACCAAACACAAAATGTTTGTTTATATTTGTAAGGTTAACATTTGTTTGTAGATAAATTTTTTATAGAGAAAAATATATATTTATATTTGTTTTATTTTAATTAGCCAACAAGAAAATCTGCCGATCCTTAATTATAGCGCCACCGTTTTGATTTTTCTTTGTTAAATAAAACATTTTTATATCTAACTTAAACACTTGAATATTATATTGTACTAGATGTTAACCCGCGGTACACCGCGGGCCTAAATATTATTATTATTTTTTTTAAATTATTAATTTAAATATATTATTTGACATATATGAATTTTTTTAATTAATTTAAATGTATGTATTGAAAGTTAGAGTTGTATATATCTATAAATGGTGGAATTAGTCAATTTCAATTTCATTTTAGTAAATATAGATTTATAAAAATTTCCAATACATCACTAACTTGTACTCAAATTATGCCATTTCCAATTTTATAAAATTACACACATAAGATATTGTATTTGATTTCATTTGAATATATTGAGTTTTGTAAAAATAAAATTTGTAGTATTTATGAACATATATTTAGTGAAAAGAAAATATAAGTTTTAAATGTGTGTATAGTTAGAAGATAAAGTGTTTTGGATGTATTTTATGTCATTAGTAATAGTTAGTAAGATTTATAGTTTAATAAAGTTGGTATAAAGTGATTAAAAGTAATATAGTCTATTTGATCGGAAAAAAAAAGGGGAAGAAATGGGTACCGTTAACGGATTAAAGTATGTCGGTGCCATAACGGAAAAAACAATTCCGACTATCAAAGAACTTCAATTCACCATCCTCTGCCATCTTGAAACTTTGAATAAATCTTGGCAGTATGGAAAGATGTCGATTAATGTTTTGATCCGCGGTAATATTACCTAGATTTTGACTCGCGGTACACCGTGGGGCGATTAATTTTATAAAACCATAATTTTAAAATATTAGTTGATTATATCCAGATATAGATGATTGCAATTGTTTGTTTTTAAGACATTTATATTATATACTATATCGTTTACATTAAAGATGTCTTACGCTTTATTTTTAAAAATATAGTTATAGATGATTGCAAATATAGATATAGATGATTGCAATTGTTTTTGTATTTTTTTTCGTCAAAGAAAAATATAGTTATGAAAACGTATATTTGGATAGTTTCGTTGTATGGTGGATGTAAATTTGTAATTGTTTTATTTGTCAATTTATAATAATACAAAATTAAATTTTATAGTTATTTATAAGTGAACAAAAGATATTTGATTATAATATACCTATTAAATCAAATCAATATTAAAAGCAGTGTGTTTAATTTTATTTGGACAATGGAAATAAAAAGTTGTAAATAATATTTTTTTTAATGAAGTTCTGGTTATCTGATTTATTTTATAGATTTGTCAATTTTTTGTGTGGTTAAATATGTGTGTCCATTAATTAAAAAAAAAAGAAGGAAAAGACAAAAAAAAGTTAGACAAATTAGATCACTATATTTGATAAATCATGGTAAAGTTTATGATTTTTTTAATATTTATATTCGGATGAATGTATGTGTTGACTAAATCCTACAGTCATTGGCCCACTCGTAATTTATTCTAGCGATTGTATGTATTGACTAAAGTTTACTAAACATGAGTCTGGGTTAAAATTATAGTGGGCTTTTATTAGTTAAAAAATAATAATGTTTTGTCCTCAAAATAAACCCTACAGTCATAGGCCCATTTTTATCGGTTTACATTTTTGACCTAAGAAAACAATTAACTGTCCTTCTCAAAACAAATCTCACGTTCTTCTTCTCTCTTTATCGATCTCTTACGATTCTCTTCCTCAGTCTTCAAATTTCTTACTCGATTAGGGACCCGTAATGTAAAGACCATGTTCGATTAGTCAAGATCCAAACCTAATTTCGAAGAGCTCTAATTTTTAATCCAACGATGCGCTGTAATTTTGATTCGAAGAGGCGATGTCAAGATGATAAGCAACACTTCGATTGAAGAAAATCTATGCAAAACCGGAGATCCAATCAACCCATGGAGACCCGAGAACAACAAAACAGATATGATTGAATTTTTTTGGCTCGATTCGAAGGTAAGAGATGGACCATTTAAAGGTAATTAACTACTTTACTCCATTGACTTAGCTTTATGTTATTAAACATTTGGAATATACACAATCTATAAACATGTCCTTCATATTAATATAAGCATTAGAACTGAGAATGAGAGAGTTAACCAAAAATATCTTTTAAAAGAACCATAATAGCCATTAAAAAAAAAACTTATGTCGTCCAACTGCAAAAATATAGTAACATATAAATTTGAATCCAACAACCATGTCAGCTTGTATATTAAAATCAAGTTTCTTCAGCCTTTGATTTCAAATTTTCAATTAGTCTTCTTGATAATCTTTTGCTTTGGAGCCTGTAAATTAAAATCAAGAGACAAATTAGATTAGTTTATTGGAGATACGAATAAATCCAACATCTAGTCCAGATGCTTACATTGGTTTGAGTTCTTATACCTCAAGAATGTTGGGATTTAGTAAACATACCTTCTCATGTTTGCTTCAAAAAAGAACATAGTATTCCGGTTATACGAAAGTGTAATGGAATAGATAGTCAAATAATTCAAATTTGAAAAAAAAAAAAAACTGTTAGTAGCACAGTTTGAGTAAATTGAAAAAAAACAAAAACTCTTCTGGATCCTCGAGCATCTCGGAGAAATGCAAATGTTGCGGGAATTTTAAGAGAATGAAGGTGTGTAAGATGGAATTTTCAAATTGTCGATTTTGTGTTTATGATGATGTTATGAGACGTCTAAGGTTTAGAGTATTTATAGACTCCTTAATTAGGTCACACATACCTAGCATATACTGCAACTAATTAGGGATAAAATCTTTGGAATCGTTATGATTTAGGAATATGCTAGCATTTACAATTTGAAGAGTAATAACTTTGTTTCGTAAAATCGATTTTTTACAGATATGGAGAGAAGAAATCTTAGAAAAGGAATGTTGGGAGTAAGTAGTTGATAGAAGAAATCTCGGAGTAGATATTTTAGAAATAAACCGTGCAGATTTTTTGGAGAGATTTTTGCCAAAGTTTCAAATCTAAATATTCGCAATATATTATCTTTAAATTTTTAAATCAAAGTAATTAATACTAAATCAAAAGAGTAATTGTAGTCATAATCGGAGATTTTTTTTTATTACAACCTTCCTTAAAACTCTTATCCTAGATCCGGATAGGATTAAACCGGATAAAACCCGGATCCAAATGATTAAAAGCAAAAAACCCCTGTAAAAATGTATATGTAGATTTATTTTTTTCCTAAGCAAAGTATAATCTAAGGAAAAAAAAACGATAATTAATCAACACACGAAACTATTTATACATGCTTATGTTTCATTTATTCAAAGACCAATTTAATTGCTTCTGTGAAGATAATTTGTGATTGGAGGACTTGCGTGGTTGCATCATTGTGATTGTATCATTGTGATTGTATCATTTTGATTGCATCATTGTGCGTTTCTAGAAGACAAAAAGAGGGTTTCATATATAATTAATTATTTCAAAGGAAGATGCTCGGTACCAAGCAAGCGCTTCTTTGGCACGAGAAACATTCACATCTGCTCTACGTAACCTCAAGTTGGGCTCATCAAGCTAAAAAATGCTTGACTTGTACACAAGTTCCTTTTATGTGATTCCAAACAAGTTAAATTCTATTGTGAACGAATGTAAAGAAGAGTTTATTCACAAACAATAAAGGACAAAACAACTGTATCATTTGGTTGATTTGTATACAAAAGAAAAAAAGTGCAACAAGTAAAATAGGGTGTGCATTGCAAACAAATAAAAAACAGTCTCAGAATCAATGCAATGCATCTTATTACCCCTTTGCTAATGACCAAAGATGATTTTTTTACTAAAAAGAAAATAAAACCCTAATTAATACTCATTTCCGAGACTCATGTATCTTCTGTGGCTCGATGATGCTCCAAAGTCGTGATATCTTGGGTCTGCACCTTGTAGTCTTCCTTGAACCGGTGGTATTGGGCCACGTAATGGGCCCCAAGTAGGTTGTGGCCCAGAGATATGTAGGCCCGAGGAGACCCGCGGAAAGTTTGACCTCCACGAGGCCGTTGGTGGTGGAACAGATAATTCCGGCGGCGGGAGAGAGTATGCCGGTGGAGACGCGAAAGATTGAGGCGGCGGTGGCTGATAGAAGTAACTCCACGGGGCCGTCGGTGGTGGAACAGATAATTCCGGCGGCGGGAGAGGCGCGAAAGATTGAGGCGGCGGTGGCTGATAGAAGAAACTCCACGGGGCCGTCGGTGGTGGAACAGGGAATGCCTGCGGCGTGAAAGAGTATGTTGGTGGCGGGACGAAAGATTCTAGCGGTGGCGGATAGAAGAACCTCGACGAAGATTCCGTCGGTGGACGGTGGTGGAAGAGCGAGTCTATTGGAGGATTCCGGCGGTGGTGCGAGATACTGGTTAGATGATGGAAGCAAAAACTCAATCAAGTTCTGACGCACGTTTCGAAACAGAGTAATGTCTGTAAACAAGCAAATCAAGAAAACGCGTTTAGGAGGATGAAGAAAGAGTGAAAGAGAAGAAGGATGAAGAAAGAGAAGAAACTAAACCTGTATCAGTATTTTCTTCATCTAATTCTTTCCTCAGCTTCGCTACTATTTCCTCCATTGCGTCCAAATCTTGTCTCGTAAGGTCTCGTTGTCTCTTCCGTTCTTCAAGTTTTCCGATGAAAACATCAAGTTTAGCTATCTGTTCTGCCACCGATGGTGTTCTCTCTAGTTCTTGGAGAAATTCTATCTGGGATATCTTGATAACGTACTCTGCCATGTTGATGAGTGATTCAAGAGAAAGAGAAAAAGAGAGATGTTGATGAGTGATTGAAGAGAAAGAGAAAAAGAGAGAGCCAGAGAATGTTTTTCACTTGCTTTTTATACGTTTCTTGGGTAACTGTAACGGATAAGAAAAATAACGAAATTGCAAACATACCCCTTAGAGAGATCCTAATTATTTTAAGTATTTGACAAATTGATCATTTGGATCTCTCTAATTAGGGATCTTTTAGTCCTTTTGTTGATTTGTACTCTTGTTGGTTATTGAAGAAGAAGAAGAGCTCGTAATATTATATGTTTCGTTGAATGGTTTATAAATATTATTTACTAATCAAGTATAACAATTACATGAAAACATTCATAAATATACACTGATTGATTTTTCTCATACAATCATATCGTTCTTTCACCTATCTAAAGAAGAGAAAAAAGGAACCTGAGACATCCTTCTTGGACTCTGGCTCCATGATCTCCGAGGAGAAGGCATTGAAGGCATCTTTCTCTCAGGATTCCTACTTCTTCTGCTCTTTGTTTTTCCCTGCATCAAGATTTTTTACAAGCCTCTCTTAATACTTATTATTTGGGAAAAGCTACAGGGATTGACGCTTCAAATGGAACTATATCTTCTTACCTTTAATCTAAAGTGGTGTAGTTCACTTTCAAGTAAACCAAGTTTTGTCTTGAGCTGTTCAAGTGCCTCTTCAGCAACTTCAGGGTTTATATCTGTAATGTCTTCTCCTGTTACACCTGCTGCCTGAGGGAAATTTGAATCCGCACAAAGATGTTTAGAACTCTATCATGTTAGCATACTGTTTTGGAGTTTAAGATCATCAGAATTGCAGAGCTTATTACTGGGGAAAACTATGACTGTTCCTCTTACCTTTAGGATACTGGTGCAGAGACCTAATAGCTTCTGAGCAAGCTGCATTCTATCCTCTTCGGTTTCCTTCAGTTTGGTACTTAACTGATGCGTCTTGTCAAAGTTTGAATGTGGGTTCTTTCCAGAAGATGCTCGGTAAAAGGCAAGCTCTTCTTTGGCACGAGAAACACTCACATCTGCTCGCCGTAACTTCAAATTGAGCTCATCAAGCTGAAGTTTCAACACATTGTTTTCTTCCTGTTGCATATGACACCAAAGAAAAGGGTAATAAGTACCCGAAATAAAGAAGAGAGATTAAATAAATACACAGAGAAGTTAGAGATTTCTTGCCTTGGTTCGGGCTTGATCACGAGATCTCCACTCGGGGTTTTGATGGGACGATAGCTTCTTCACTTCTCCTTCAAGTTCCATCACTTTTCTTTTATGACTAACATTCTCCTTCTGTTGAAAGTAAGAAGATCAAGATACTTTCTGTGACGACTAATTTATTTTGTATAATGCCTAATTTTCTAACCTTTAGTAATTCATTCTCTTTCTTAAGAAGCTGCTCATACTGCCGATGTTCCTCGAGTTTTATCTGCGCAGTAACTAATTCTGTCTGCTTTCCTTCGATTTCCTCTATCCATCTGCATCGAGATATTGTAAAAGAAACTATGATAAAACATCTGGAAGTGGCCAAATCCACATTTCTGCTATTGAAGATTTGACATAGTGCAACATTTGCTTACCCTTGCCTTTCCTCATTGTATTCATTGAGTTGCTGCTTGAGATGAGAGACTTCAAGATCCTATATACATAAAATTTCAGACAAGATCTGTTTGAATATCATCACAAACTTATCAATATTTCTTCCTGGAGTTCTATCCAAAGAAAATTACCATTTCTCGTGAATCTGAACTATTATGTTGTAGCATCTCTGCTATCTTCAATACTTGTTGACTATCCAAGAATGACTGAAAAAAAAAGGAAAACGGAAGAAGGAAAAAGGTCATTGATTTTCAGTTTCCATTTACCGGTTTCTACAGTAGATGAACAACAAGACAATGACTAATGTAACCAGGTTCCACAGAGATTAAAGATAAATCTTTCTTTTCCATTTACAGAAGCAGAAAACATGTAAAAGCTACACAACATGGCAAGAAAAAAAGAGTTAAATAACTACTTACTGCACAATTTGTCACATTCTGTTTGACTCCCAGCAAAACTCGATTAATATCATGTGTCATGCTATCCACCTTGGCGAGTTTTGAATTCAATAAAAATATCTGGGGAGCAGAAATACGAGATTAGAAAATAATATACCAAATGGATGCCAAACGTTTCAATATAACATATAGATAACATTTTCGACTACTTACCTCTTTCTGCCGGGTTGCAACTACAGTTTCAAGCTCCTCAATTCGTAGCCTTGCAGCAGCAAGCTCCTCATCCTTCTCAGACCTCATTTGTTGTGCAATTCCCAACCCTATGCATCTGAAAGGAGAGCCAGAACCCCGAGGTTTCCCTGAACCTTTACTCAACGAAGAATCTATAGCTTGAGAAACATGGATTTCTGGCTTTACTTGCTCAGCCATTGCTTCCAACTCTTTGAACTGTTTGCAAAGGATCAGTCTTAGTAATGCCAGTCTTTTGGTAAACTTTTAAGGGTAGTCAAGCAATTAGAGGAACCATCTTTACCTTATGCATGTATTCTCTAGCCTGAGCCTCTGCATGCAAATTTAATTCCGAGATGTGCGCACTGAGTTGAGTAATCTGTTGCAGAGTAAACATACATATAACATCAAAATTTATTGAGACTGTCTTTAAGGATCCAGCCCTGTTCAAAATAACAAATTTTGTTACCTCGGTCTTTTGATCAGCCATATTTCTCTCAAGTGCTTCTATATGCTTCTTAGCTTGCGCAAGATCCATATGCTTTTCATCTAAAATTCTTTGACCACACAAAAAAAGAAATGAGTTGCTTAAACATATACCTATTTAGGTTGCTTAATTTATTCTAACCTTTTCATTTCCCCATCAGCATTTCTAGCACTTTCCATCTGCTGGCGTATGGTATGAAGCTCCATTTCCAGCTCCTCCCTTTGCAGACGCTGTCTTTCAGCTTCACCTTTGACAACATTAACCTATTGAAATACGCCTCCGTCAGAAAATTAAACACATTGATTAAAATAAGCTGTTACATAGTAAAGAATGATTAGTTCTAACCTTGTTTTCAAGTACATTGATAGTATACTCAAGTTTTTCAACTGATCCTTCTAATAACTTCACTTCTTCTTCTCTCTCATCGGCATATGTCTTTCTTGATTCAGCAATCTGTGAGAAGAGGATAAACAAATTTAAGTAAGTATTGCAAAAAAGGACTGAGAAAATGGACGTATCTTGTCAAGTCTAATTTTGTTGTGGTCTACCTGTTGAGCTTCTATGTACCTAGCTTCCATTTCTTTAGCGTCAGATTTCATCTTCCCGAATTCTTCTTTCAGATTCAAAACCTCATCTTGGAGATTATCCCTGTCATCAATGGCCTCATTCAGTTTTCTCTGGGTAAACGCAACTGTATCATTCAATTGTCCGAGAGCATTTCTTAGATTAAAGAGCTCCATCTCCATGCTCTCTGATACCTTCTTTGTCTGGATCAGTTCCTCCTCTAGAGAGCTTTTTTCTGCCAAGAGATCTTCAGCTTCCGCTCTAATGTCTTTATTTTCCGCTGACAGCTTTTCTTGACACTTCCTTGCCTTTTCAGTATCCACTTCAAGGTTGCGGGTTATTTCTTTGCTCTCTTGCAGTTGAACTTCAAGCATTTGGGCGTGAGAAACAGCATCTTCTAGTTCAGAGGTTTTCAAAGCTAGTGTCTTCTCTAAAGCTTCAACATGAACCATGATTTCCTTTGTTTCATCTTTCTTGTCCCTGGAATTGGAAGCAGATTCTTGTAGTAGGCTGAGGTCAAAAGACAACCCCTTTAGAACATCATCCTTTCTCAAAAGCTCATCGTGGAGATTCAGATTCTCAGACAACAAGTCTTGTACATCAATCTGCAAAGATTGAACAGTGTCTGCGAATTCTGAAGCCCTATTGACGTTTTCACATATCAGTTGCAACATTTTATCAGAAATAGCCATACCATCTCTGGTTAGTTTCTCCAGTATCTTGCTATCTTCAGCTAGATGTGAGCATTTGGCAATGCCTAACCTCGTGACATCTAGTGCTTTAAATTGATCTTCACCAAAATGTATGAACTTCTTCTTAAGGGATATGTTTTCCTTCTTCAACGAACTGACAACGTCAGCATAAGCTTGTATATCCCTTTCTTTGACATCCAATTCTTCTGCAGTGACTGACTGGGAATGTTCGAGACTGTTAAGTTCAGAAGCTTTCATCGCCAATTCTTGCTGTAGGCCAGTGATGCGAGACTCCAAGAAGATGACTCTTTCTCCAAAAACTTTGTTTACTTCGTCTATTTCGGCGATTTTTTGCACACTGCGATCAAGATCCGATGAGAGAACCTTGATTTTACATTGTGCTTCAGTCAGCTCTTCTTTCACTGAAACGGTCTCCAATTTGTTATCTACCAGACATCGGTCTTTGAGCTCACCCTCCACCTGGGAAACAAAAAGTTTCTCTCTAAGATCCTCAACGATGGCAAGATGATCAAGGAGCTCTCTATCCACAACTGCTAGATAAGAAGAATATTCTTTTACTGTTTGCGCCAGAACAAGCGACTCAACATCCTTTGAGCAAAGGTCCATTAAATAAAGCTGAACTTCAGTGTCAAAGAAATCATCTTTCTGATTCAGATGCCGCTCTTGCTCCAACAGAGTTTCTGCAAGGTTCCCATTGCTCAAATCTATTTCTTTCAGCAAAATATCAAGCTGAGACCCCATGCTGTTACATCTTTGCAACATCATCTCCTCCTGGTACTGTAACCCTGAAATTTTCTGATCAAAACTGCTTAATTTTGTAGTAAGCAGATTAGTTTCTTCTTCATTTCTTGAAATTCTCTCAAAACCGTTCTTTATATCAGTCAGTAGTTTACCCTTCAGATTTGCAAACATTTCAAGCTCCCTTCTTAATCTTAGATTGTTATCTCTTAATCCGGCTATCGAAGAGTTTGATACACACAGACCACGATGAAGCAGACCATTTTCGGTATTGATCCCTGTAACGGTTTCTAACAAAATCCCCATATGGCATAGATGTAGAACTGAGAGAGCACAATCCTTCATGATTATTTCTGACCAAATATCCTCAAGGAATAACCTAGCTGAGTTTGTTTCCGAAACCCAAGACTTTAAGTCAGATAGATCATTGGCCATGCCAGTCAAGGCGACAGATGATTCATCTTGTAATTTTCTGACAACAGTTTCCAGCTCTTCGACAAGATTTCCTATTCCCATCAAACTTGACTCGAATAGCTTCTCAAGGTACGCAATTTTCTCATTTTCTTTGACATTTATGGATTCCAGCTCCTGCAGCTTGTCAACTAAGGCGTTTTTCTCTCCAACCAAGCTGGTTTCCCTTTTCTTCTGCTTCTCCATGTCAAGTTTCATCTTTTCGTTCGCTATTATGAGCTCATTGACGGTGATATCTGCTTCTCTAATAACCCCTTGAGCCTCCTCAAATTTCTTAAGAACACACAAGTTTTCTACATATTCTTGGTCAGCCTCTGTCTTCATCTTAGCTAATTCATGCTCCAAAGTCTGTAAAATAGCATAAGAATTTCAGATTTTAAAAAAGAAGAAATTTATAGCATCTGAGAGAATGTAAATAATATGTAAAACCATAAATGCACAGTCCCATATGACCCAGGACGAGAAAAAGAAAATTTGAAAGGGACAAGAATAAACAGTTACTTGCCTTAAGTTTATGATCTGTGACTTCCATCCTGTGCTCATATTGTTCTTCCATGTCCTTCATCACAGTTTCAAGGTTGCAAAACTGTGCAGCAAGATTGTTCAAGTTGCTTAAGCTTCTTTTCTCAGATGCCTTTAGCTCTTCCTTCTCACCCTGGAGTTTGGCCATTTCAACTTGAACCTCCTTCAAGCTTACAAGTGCAGATTCCATTTCTTGCTTTAGCAGTATGATCACTTTACCTCTCTCACTAGACACCTTGCTGCTCAATTTTATGGACTCTGTATGAGTGTTGTTTGGAGTCTTCTCTATGCAAGAGGAGACAACTACATTCCTTCCAGGTTCCTGTATTAAAAAATTCAAGTAAAAGACTAAGCACACTACTATACATAATAGAGGCATGATCGCTAATATAAGAAAAGTCTTAGCTCACCTGTCCTTCACTACAGTGGGCTGGAGAACCTAGTGAATTCTCTGCCTCAGTGTATTTTTCATGCTCTTGACACATATTTATGCATGATCTCAGTCCAGATATGCCACCCCTGAGCTCAGAAATCTTCTCTTTCATCGCCGAAATGCCAGTCTCCTCAATTTCTTCAAGCTTTTGTTCCATAGCAGAAGCATTCTTTTCTTCATCTAGAAGTTTGCTTCTAAATTCCTTACAGATTGCTTCCAACTCTTGTACTTGTTGTTTCAGAGAAATAATTGTTCCAGCAGATTCCGCAAGCTGAAAATCCTTTTGCTTCAACTCAAAGGTATGGGATTCGGTTACCTCAGAATATCGGTTGACAATTATTAGAGAAGCTGTTGCACAATCTGATGCTTCATAAATCAACCTTTCAGCCATCTTCAGCTTCTCTTGAAGCCTTGATATGGTCTCTGTTTTTGTGCACAACTGCGATTTCAGGAGGAGAACGTGTGTCTCCTTTTCCTCGAACTCTCTCTGGTGCGCTTCATTCATTACTATTGCTGCCCCTCTAAGAGACTTCAACATGGATTCTATATCACATCGTTTTTTATTGGCATCCTCTAAACAGCTTTCAAGATCTTCAATCATTAATTCCCTCTCAGAAAGTGTTCTTATTAATCCTCCAACCTGTTCAGATATCCATATCCTTTTATCTGGTAAGGAACCCGAAATGAGATCAGCCTGGTAACACGCATCTGTAAGGCCTTCATTCCCATTCAGAAGAATTTCTTCAAGCTCAGACGTGAGAAGTTCCATTTCGTTTGATATGATCTGTAGTTCCATGTCTTTGCCTCTGAGGTTTTCTTGCAACTTCTCATTATCTGTGGTTGTGTCTCGTAAGTTATCCTGCAGCTCCACCATCTGAGTTTCTAAAATCTGTACCTGCTTTTCAGTCACGTTTTCTTTTGAATGGAAATCATTGACCTCCTTCTGAAGAACTTCAAGCTCATTCTGCAAACAGACAATTACCTCAGCAGTTGCAGCTTCAGCTTGCTTGCAAACTTCGTCCATTTCTTCATCTCCACATGCCTTAGAAGCAATATCACTCTTGTACAACATGTTCAATCTCTTAGCTTTTTCAAGAGAGGCTTGCATCTTCTTAAACTTTGTATCAATTGCATTGTCCTCTGCAGGATTATCTTTGAACTCATTGCACTGTTTGGACTTCATTGCCGGGATATCAAGCTCTTGCTTTTGTAAAAGCTCAATATAGTCCTCCTTTATTCTCCTCAACTCCACTGCTTCTTGGATCAATATAATGTTATGCGATTCGAGAGCTTCAACTACAGACTTTGTCTCCCCCAGCTCACTATAAACATTTTCTTGCTGCTTGCTTATCAAAAGTAGTTGGTCCTTCAACTCTTCAACATCAATTTTTAAGCGAACTGCCTGTGCCTCTGTATCACCACGTAGTGTTCTTTCCTCATCAAGTATAATTTTCTGTACGTCCAAATCAAGCTGGAGTTTGATGATTTCTTCAACATAATTGACCTGCTCACAAGCAAGTGTTTCGTGCCGCTCAACATTTTGAGGTACCAACAGGGCCTGCAAAGTTTTGGCAAAATTCAACTGTTAAGTGAAACGCTTAAGGGTAACCTGCAGAAACAATATCACAGATGGTTGGGCAGATTAATAAACCACATTGTACTTATTGTGCAGACCTTTTGTTTGTTTGCACTGCTATGTTCATCACGTGTGCAAGCTCTGATATCGCTGACCATAGCCTGTAGATCATGAATTTCTCTGCAGAAGAAGGACGAGAAGACTAATCAGGGGTATGGAGAAAATGAGAACTCATTTGGCCATATACCAGGAAACAAACAAGAACCATCAAATCAGATTTGCTAACCTACTAAGCTTTGCATTCTCTTCCAGGCAAGAACCAAGATTACTTCTGCATTTTTCAAGCTCGTAAGAGGTCTTTTTTAACTGCAATGGAAAAGACGTTAAGAAACTGAAACTGAAATTGAAAATATAGATTAAAAAGAAAACAGGAGAATAACTTATGAGAAAGAAAGGGAATCGACCTCCTCCTGTAGAGCACAATTTTCTTTGCTCATATGTGATGCACCCTGCGGCATAGCAAATAAAACAAGATTATCGACAAGTAACCAATGAAGCACAATCCATCTGGATATAAAGAGATATTTAACATATAGAAAGAGGTAAACAAATGTAACCTGTGGCTCTATTCCCTCATCAACATGTTTTTGCCAGTCAGAATTTTCATCAAGAAACTGGAAGAGCTGCAAGATCAATAGCTAAGGTTAAGGATGTCATTGCAATCGAAAAGAAGAATGAATCGATACTAGGATGTTGTGCTAACTAGAGGCACCTGGTTTCGCAGATTTGAGACTTCGCCCAGTAGAATTTCTCTCTCACCTTCTTCATAAAACTCTTGAAATCTGAAAGTACCATAATAACGAGTTTTTTAATCTAAAAATCACACATTATCTTTAATTTCAGCATAAGATGTTTCCTGAAGATGTATCACCTTCTAAGTTGGTCCAGAAGCCTTATGTTTTCCAGGGCAAATCGAGTCAGTTCAGGATTTTTATCAATTTTAGCTTGAAGCAGCTGAATCTCTTCTGACAACACGTTATTCTCTTCCAGCAAAAAAGAATCTGTAGATATATGGTTGCCAAGAAGTGATTCCAGCCTCTGTATCTTGTCTTCTCGAAACCTGAGCATCATTTTTGTGCTCCTAGTATCTTCCTCCCTTTGTCGAACCTAAAGATGATCATAAATGGATTCAGGCGATATCTCAAGCATAAGTGGGAATGGGAACAGTGTAGGTGAAAAAGAATTACCAAACGGTTTAGATGCTCTATCTCAGCTTCAAGCTTCTTAATTGAAGCATCGGCCACATGTTCTCTTCTCAATGAGCCAGCAAGTGTTATCTCCAAAGATTTCAACTGATATATAGATAGATATAGATTTTTAGTAGAATCACAAGGCAGAGGCATATGAATCCTCAGTAACGCCTAACATTATTTCTCAAGTTAGTATACCTGCTTTCTAGACATCCTTACACAGCCTCCAGATTCGTACACAAGCAAGTTACCAGCCTGCTGATGTCCTGTCTCGTGCATTTCACTTGATGGCGAATCGACTTGTAATTCTGCAAAGTTGGCTGTTGCTGATCCAAATGACAACGCCCTGGATATGTTCTGGCGCTTGAGGAGGGAAAGCTCTTCCTGTTCCGCACACACAAAAAATTGTCTTAGTTTTTTTCAGCTTCACATATGGTGCACCTAACGGCAGTTTAAAATGTTACACCTTTAAAAGTCGGATTTGACGGCGTAATTCCAGGACATCCTCGTTGGAATCTTCGTTGACCACAGCCTAAATAATTTGAAACATAATAGTTATCCAAAGGTAATTCATGATTTATCTCCCTCAAAACTTACAATATGGATTACAGTGCAAACTCACATTGTTCTGGATTAGCTTTGCTCTCTGAGCAAATTTAAGAGTGTTCAGCGTCTCTGCTGCACAACTGCCAGTGATAAACGAGAGAAGCGATAAGTTGAAGTTTTTTACTAACTATACGAGTTAATGTAACACTAGATCAAATTAGCTTTGAAAGAATACCTGACGGAAGGACTGGCATTAGCAATGATCATTGTTTTAGAATTGCCACCCAGTGAGTCCTGTAGATAAAATAATTACCGTTATATAATTCTAAAAA
Source organism: Arabidopsis arenosa (assembly GCA_905216605.1). Taxonomy (NCBI): domain Eukaryota; kingdom Viridiplantae; phylum Streptophyta; class Magnoliopsida; order Brassicales; family Brassicaceae; genus Arabidopsis; species Arabidopsis arenosa. Next base: position 7,708,019 of record LR999453.1, on the reverse strand, counting down.
ACGATAGATTGCAATTACAGTGAAGAAAGGCAATGAATTTAGATTTAACCTGAAGAAGAAATGTCAGCCTGGAATCACGATATGGAATATGCCTTGGTTTACCATTTGCCACATCCACAAGAACCATAATTACATGTCTGCAATAATAACAAACAGTACAATTTAACATAACAACTAGTTGAGAAACTGAATTATGCGAGGGAATAAACTATTCCTTGATTACCCTAGTGTGGACAATGATTTATTGATACTAGCAGCTTCTTTTAGGCGGTCACCCTCAGCGCCAGAAGTTTTTTGCCTGTTACAGAATGCACAATGTTAGATGAGGTTCTACGGCAGTACCAAGCAAAACGCACTATATTTACCTCTCTGATCCAGCAAGATCAACCAGGTTCAGTCTTGCAAAACGCATATTAGCTGTTGAGTCTTTTTCCCATCTGCTCTCGATCACGCAGGTGAATACACTATGTGATCGGCTGCTCTCTCTGTTCATATTTGTGGCTCCGACTCTTCGGTTCAAAGAACCCTATTGTACAACAGATAAGATTTCAGGAACATTAAACATAAGACAAAAATGCTTGGTAGACGGCAGCACTAACCTGTGTGATAAGCCCTAAGATGTCTTGAACACTTTGTACTTCACATTCAGTGAGATTTTCCACATAGACACCGCTTTTAATGTCCTCTCGAAGCTAAAAAGTGAAAACACATTAAAGAACTAAGCCTTGCGCATCTATTACACTTTCACCAACAAAAGAATATAAAAGTTACCTGCAAATTTGTTGAAGAAGGTTCAAGAAGGTCTGTAATTTGTTCATTGTAAATCTCAAGGAAAGAGCATTTGCAACTGTATTTAAGTCTCTCGTCTCTTCTGCTCTCTTCCTCCTGCAACCAGAACAATAAGTCAAGATGCAATTAGCAAGGTTAAGATATCTCTGTAATAGAAATGGAAAAAGCTCTATCATAAGAGAATTACAGCTTGTATTCTTGCAAATAAAAACTCAAATATCCGAGGCATCATTCCTCTGTTGGGACTTGGTTTAAATTCTAAATCACCGACTTCCCCGAGCATTGTATATGTTTTTCCACTTCCTGTCTGCACAATCCCAACAAATTATTGCAAGTTAGGAACTAAAAGAAAAATAATGCCGAAGGAAGAAACTATCCCCACCCAGTCCTCTTCTGAAAACTTAACTATCTCATCTCATTGTAACCTTGTAAGGATTTTCAAATAATATCTTAAAAGAGGAAATGATATTAGACTAAGAGTCCTCACCAAATTGCCTAAAATGGGACATCTTTACAGCTCTATCACAAAAAAACAGCTTTACCATGGTCACCAGAAAACACAAGGCTTGACAGAAATAAACTTGCTAGTGTTTAAAGCCTGAGGTAGTAGATCACTCTCATAACCATCTCTAGAATGAGAGAAGAATATACCTGGCCGTATGCAAATATACAGCTGTTGTAGCCAGACAAGCAATTTTCCACCATGGGCAGACCGGCTACCCGAAAAAGGGTTTCCTACAAATTTAGAATGCAAAAAAACTTTCACATATACGAAGAAAAGGAAACCAAATTTTCTGCTTTCGTTCTGAGCCTTACCTGGTCAATTGTCTCACACGCCACGTGATCGAACTGGAATCGTGTTTCTGGTGGTCCAATCCATGCTACGCATTGCGAGCTTTCTTGCTTTAAGCACCTATTGTACCCATTTGTACTCTTCTCCATGCTATTAAGTGGGCGGACACGTATAAGAATCTGCAATTCATTCAGTAACCATCAATGTGTGCCACCTAACAGAAACTTCTTAAAGTCGAAAACAAGTTGTTAAAAGAAGCAACTTGGTCCAGCTAATGAACCTAGATGTATACTGGACAGTGAACACTGAGAAGAGTAATGCAATTCAAAGACCATGGGAACAAATTTCTACCTGTACGTTGTGATCCATCCAGAAAGATGGATCCTCCTTAAGGCTAAAGTGAGGAACTTCGACCGAGTTAACAACTGCTGAAACTTGTCCAGAAGAACTAGACAAGCCTTTATACAACGACGCATAACCACCAACTCTAACAGCTCCAGTCCCATCAAGCTTTCCTCTGTAACAAGATCCCGGAGGCTTAGAAACACTCTTAGTAGGCGTATTCTGAGTCGAATTGGTCTCCGAATGAGCTCTCCCAACAACTCTACCAGTTTTAGGAGTCGTATTCAACAAACCCGCATTCGTTGTGTTAGTGATAGAATCACACTTATCTCCCCAACCAAACCGATTCTTAGAAAACGCGGCGGCTGCTGATCGATACTTATCAGGCGTCCGTAAAGGCAATGCTGGATCTGGGTTCTTAGCTCTAGGCCTAGACGGAGTTCTATCGATCTTACTTCCACATTCCTTTTCGTGTTTAGGATTCTTCAATGAATCATTGCTGGTTTGAGACAAAAGCGAAGCTCGAAGATTTTCAGGAACATTCTCGATTTCGTCATCGTAATTGTCGGAATCTCTACGGGAAAGCTTGGTCTCCCTTGACATTATAATACCCTAATCTGAAACAAAAATGTAGTTTAAACCCAGTTCAAAATTCACAAAATCGACAGACGAGAAATGATAAATTTAGAAACTTGGAATCCAAAGCTAAAGCTAAGAAGCTCGTTGGGTTTATACGCTGAAATAGAAATGAAAATTTTCTCACCTGTGTAATGAATTGAGCAGCAAAATCCAAAATTTCTCGAGCTTCTAAAGAGTTCTCTCTATCTCTCTTCACACTCTCCCTCTCTCTCTTTTTCTCTCTCTAGATTCGCATGATTTCAGCAGTGAAGCAGGACGGAGAAAGGAATGTAAAAGAAGGATGGAGATGAAACGGACGGCTGAGATTGCATCTTAGGTTTTGCACTTTGAGGCGCTGTTCGAATTTGAATTTGGAAAAGGCTTTCTCGCGTAATAAAGTAGGCTTGTAGAGGTTAGTTTCGTAAATGAGAAACCTATTTTTTATTTTTTTCAAAAACATTCAACGGCTAAATAGCCTTGTACATTGAAAAAGGAGAAGAGGGTCCATTTTAATTCAAAATAGCGATCGCCTTGTTGAATAAAATATATATTTCCCAGCGGCTTATATGATATCAAAGTTCGAGATGACATGTAAAATTATTAATTACTTAATTATGTAAATTTTGACTAATTACTTAAATTTGACCCGGCACAACTAAATTTTAACCGGGTCGGGTTATAAACTTTCCCCTATAAAAAACCTCTCCGATGATAATCCCCGCTTCTTTGATCCCTCGACGATTTCTTCTTTCCGTCGTCTCTTCCGATCACCCAATTGAGCTCCGCTTCACTTCTTCAAGCTAAGGGTATGTACATACTTTCAATTAGGGCTTCGAGGAAGACCCCAATCCCACATCACGTTGAATTTGTGTCCCCAATTTCTTCTCGGTTAGATATCAACGAGGGTTTTGTTCTTGTTGCTTTCCTAAACAAAAATAAAATAAATTCTTGGGTTTCTTTCAGATAAGTAAAATGGATGTTGTTATTCTCAGATTTCTTGTAATTGTTCCGGAAAATTTGATGATGGTATGTTTTCCTTGTAGGTTTTCGTTGAGCCGTGGATCTGTTCTTGCTTCTGATTCTTTTTGTTCGTTCGCACGCCATTCTTGCATTACAAGTTTCTCATATGTCTGAGTCCAACGACAATGAGGCGTCCTCAGGTTATATTTTCAGTTTCTTAAATTATGTTACTACATTATCGGAATAGTGACTGTTTTTAGGATTCTGCGTTTCTCACTTTTCGTTTAAGTAGAAACGGAGCAACGTTGACGTGATCCTGGACATGTTTTAAGATGTAGTTAGGGTCCACTATTCCAACTTTCCTGCTACTGAACGTTCCTATCATCAGTGTCTTGCATTCTTCTCCTAGTTTGGCTCTAGTCATAATCTACTTATTGTGCAATGCACAGCGTTTTGTGTTAATTGTATATAGAACATTTTTATGTTTGAGATCTTGATATACGCAACAAGTCCCACCCATAACAGTTACAAACTCAAACTATTTACACTACCAAATCCTGGTCATAGCCTCACTGACTTGTGATGATATCTCTTGTAGATTATGAGAGCAATGATGAAGAGTATGATGGGCCTGAACTTCAAGTAGTTACTGAGGAAGATCATCTACTGCCAAAAAGGGAGTACTTTTCAGCTGCATTTGCTTTGAGTAGTTTAAATTCCAGAGCTTCTGTGTTTGACGACGAAGATTATGATGAGGAAGAAGGACAAGACAAGGAACACGTGCCAGTTGAAAAATCTTTTGATTCAGAAGAGATGGAATCAGGTTTGCTTTTGCAATTGCCGTTTCTTGAACAGAACGATTAGCACACTGTATTCTGTACTTTTGTTTTGTCATTTCATTACTCTCAAATTGGTTTAGTTGAGTTATTCTCAACACTTATACTTGTTGAGCTCGGGAAAATAATCTCTTGCTAAGTTGGAGTCCAGTGCGTCATAAATCCTCGAGATCAGAACTCTTGGAATTTTTCTTGTATGCCTTGTGAGCTAGTGAGTATGAGACACAAAACATTATTGTCTTGCAGTTGTCTTGAAGGAGGAAAAACACGTGGGGTATAAAAAGGAGGCTAGCATCTTGGGAAATAAGGATCAGATGGACACAGGGGATGTCCAGGAGGTCAGCAAGAATGATTTCGGTGTCTCAGACAACATCTTTTTTGTTCTGTTAGTGATCTCATTGAAAAATTCAGGAGGAGGTGGATGAGTTATCAAAATGTACTTTGGATGAGAAAAGCGTCACCCCGCTGCCTACGTTGTATCTGAAAGATGATGGTATGGTCATCTTACAATTCTCTGAGATATTTGCTATTCAAGAGCCACGGCAGAAACGGCAGAAGAGAGAAATTAGATGTATCACTTATAGAGGTATGTGATCTGGAACGGTCTTCCTAATTTTGTTTATTCTCAAAATCATTAAAAAAATTTGTTCTGTCCATTGGGCTGTTAAATTCTGCAACAACAATAAGTTTTCTCAAGAGTTTCAGTATCTCCCGTTCAATTCTAAAGGCCATTAGGTGTCGAAAGCATGAGAAGTTTTTTGTATGTGGCTCAGTCTCTTCTTGGCAAGAATATATTAGATATGTATATTTGGTGCCTCTGAAATGATATACATTTTTTTTTCTAGTTTCTCTCTTTTTGTCTATGCATTCTTCTTTTCTGTTTATAATTCATCTCTTCATATGAGACTCTTATATCATAGCCTTCTTTTGTACAGACAAATACATATCTATGGATATTTCTGAGCTTTTTGAAGACGATGAGGAGGTACTCCTGAAGAGCCATGGTAGGAGTGACACTCATGTGAAAGAAGCTGATCAAATTCAGCTGGCTGTTCCCTTACCAATCAGAGAGCGTTCACAGCTGGTAAAATCTGGCACAGTCAGGGATACTACATCAGAATCGAGAGAATTTACTAAGCTAGGAAGGGATTCATGTATCATGGGTGAACTGTTGAAGCATGACTTAAAAGACAATAATTCATCTCTTTGTCAGTCTCAATTAGCAATGGAAGTTTTCCCTCTTGACCAGCGAGAATGGGAACATCTAATACTCTGGGAAACTTCTCCTGAATTTAGTGTTAATTCTGGTGAGGGCTTCAAATCTGGACTTGAGTCAGAAGATATGCTGGTTCAGGTGAGGGCTTCAAATTCAGTGACTGAACAAGAAAGCTTAAATGTGATGAACTCTGGAGGGCAAGCTCAAGCTGACAATAATATGCTTGTGCCCTTTTTTGTAAATCCCTTGGAGTCTTTTGGCTCAAGAGGTTCCCAGTCTACAAATGAGTCCACTAACAAAAGTAGACATCATCCACAACTCCTAAGATTAGAATCCCAGTGGGATGAGGATCATCATAGTGAAAATGACGATGCTGGACGGGAGAATTTAAAGCGGCTTAATAGTGACGCTCTTGGGCGCTTGAGTGGACTTGCATTTCAAGATAGGGATATGTGGGATGATTCATGGTTAGATAGCATAATATGGGAGTCAGATAAAGATTTGAGCAGGTCTAAACTAATATTTGATCTTCAAGATGAGCAAATGATCTTTGAAGTTCCGAATAATAAGGAAAGAAAATATCTTCAACTTCATGCTGGATCTAAGATTGTATCTCGATCTTCAAAATCCAAGGATGGATCCTTTCAAGAAGGCTGTGGATCAAATTCTGGGTGGCAATTCAATATTTCTAATGACAAATTCTATATGAATGGGAGAAGCTCTCAGAAACTGCAAGGAAATGCGAAGAAATCTGGCGTACACAGTTTGAGAGTTTTTCATTCGGCACCAGCGATTAAATTGCAGACGATGAAGATTAAATTGAGCAAGTAAGTGAGTCATTCGTATTTTTACATCTTATTGTATTTGTACGCTTCATTGTTACATTACGTCTCTTGTGTGCTCACAATGTTGCCACTGGATATTGTTTAAAAATACATCCTTATTTTAGTGGTGTATGTTAAAAAGTTTTGATTTAACTCATTGCAGTAAAGAGAAAGCATATTTTCACCGGCCCAAAGCTCTGTGGTATCCACATGACAATGAGCTAGCCATCAAGCAGCAAGAAAAGTTGCCCACCCAAGGATCCATGAAAATTGTAGTCAAGAGTCTGGGGGGTAAAGGATCACTGCTACACATTGGCGGAGATGAATCTGTCTCTTCTTTAAAAGCCAAGGCTTCTAGAAAGCTAGGTTGTTTTTTTTTCTTTCACTTTTTGTCGACCGCATTATGACATGGATTCTATTCGAAGAACATGTTGTACTATCAGTTTCACTGGCAAATCTTAGAGCTCATTTGCTACAATTGTTTTGCAGATTTTAAGGAAACAGAAGCAGTGAAGATGTTTTACATGGGGAAGGAACTTGAGGATGAAAAGTCTCTTGCTGAACAAAATGTTCAACCCAATTCCCTTGTCCATCTTTTACGTACCAAAGTACATCTGTGGCCATGGGCACAAAAGCTTCCTGACGAAAAGAAATCTTTAAGACCTCCTGGGGCATTCAAGAAGAAATCTGACCTATCTAATCAAGATGGCTATGTTTTCTTGATGGAGTAAGATAATTTCTATATGAGACTTACCTGTCAAATTTGGAACTTTTTTTTTGTTACTTTATGGCTCTTGTAGTCACTGTTTTTTTCATTAATCTGTGTAGGTATTGTGAAGAGAGGCCGTTGATGCTCAGCAATGCAGGAATGGGTGCAAATTTGTGCACGTATTATCAGAAGTCATCCCCAGAGGATCAACATGGGAACTTGCTACGCAATCAAAGTGATACCTTAGGGAGTGTGGTTATTCTAGAACATGGAGACAAATCCCCTTTCCTTGGGGAAATACACGGTGGTTGCAGTCAGTCATCTGTTAAAACAAACATGTACAAAGCACCTGTTTTTCCTCATAGGTTGCGATCAACAGATTATTTGTTGGTCCGGTCTGCTAAAGGAAAGCTCTCTCTAAGGCGTATTGACAAGATAGTTGCTGTTGGACAACAGGTTTGTCTTTTGTAAGATTTCTCTCTTACAATTTCTGTCCAGAGAAAGTACTACTGCTTATATATACAGTATTGAAGAATGAGTCTTTTGCTCAACAAAAAAAAAAAAAAAAGAATGAGTCTGTGTCCATGCTTGTGATTTAGTAATGTATCAATAGATCTTACTGGCCTAACCTTATTAAATATCTTCCTTTCGCGCTACCACGTATTACTTTGCTGATTTCGTTTGTACTTTGGCGTCGGTGCCCGAGCAAAATTTTAGAAGAAGTGATGGAAGAGATGAATAAATGTATCTTGTTAGGAAAGGTACTCTAGTAATCAGAGAGACGTGTCAGTAATATTTAAGTCACAAGAGTCGGTTATGAGTTTCACTAGCAGTTGATATTTACGTCCCAAAGTTATGAGTGGCAATCTACATCTTATTTTTCTTTCATTTTTAACTGTCATACTTCCGGCATGCTGAGAATATATTTCCGTAGGAACCTCGAATGGAAATAATGTCTCCTGCATCAAAGAATCTACATACTTATTTGGTGAACAGAATGATGGCCTATGTGTATCGAGAGTTTAAGCTTCGCGACCGTATTGCTGCCGATGAGCTGTCTTTCTTATTTTCTAACGTCTCAGATGCAACTGTCAGGAAAAACATGAAAGTTTGTGCCGATTTAGAGGTATTCGCCAAATTCTCACTTTCTCATAAGCAGCATCTAGAGTTGCATGTGTACTCTTTCTCTTTGTTTTGCATCATCAATTCATCATGCAAGCTTCTGTATCATATTATCATTCTGACATGGACAAAAAAAATGCAGAGAGATGAAAATGGCAAGCCTTGCTGGTCCAAGAAACGTAATTTTGACAAGATTCTACTTGGGTTGAACACTCTGGTGGCACCAGAGGATGTAAGTCTCGATTTCGAGTTCATTTCATTTTTAACATGCATGCCATCTGTTTTATACTGTTTGGATAGTGAGATTTTGAGAGCTATTTCTGGGAAAATCATTTTCAAGATGCATGGTTTTCTATGGTTTGTTGGCCTAGGTGTGTTCCTATGAGAGTATGCTAGCTGGGCTGTTCCGGCTCAAACATTTAGGGATCACCCGTTTTACATTGCCTGCCAGCATATCAACCGCATTGGCTCGGCTCCCAGATGAAGCGATTGCCGCTGCATCACATGTTGAGAGGGAGTTGCAGATTACTCCATGGAATCTAAGCAGTAGTTTTGTTAGTTGTACAACTCAGGTAACGTCACTTATATTGGGAATTTTTATAGCCAGTGAGCTCTTATCTATATGTTGTAACCCTAATCCATAAAAGGCGTGATCAGTTATCTGTTTTCATTTATAGATACGCTTGAGCGATATATTATAAGTTCTTTGCAAGCAAGACTAGAATCTATTTCAGCTCTATCTTCTCTAGTTTTGTTGAGAGTCATTTTGAATCCTGTCAGTGGAAGTGGATATGACGCTCCTGATCAGTCATAACTCACGCTTTTGTTACTAGGCTGGTTTGATGCTCATTTATCTGATTTTCATCTTTGGGTTTGAGTAGGGCAGAGAAAATATAGAGCGTTTGGAAATTACTGGAGTTGGTGATCCCTCTGAACGGGGTCTAGGATTCAGCTACATCCGAGTTGCACGAAAAGCATCAGCTGCATCCGAACATATGATGAAAAAGGTAGCAGCCTGTCGCGGAGTCCCAACTGTCACTGGTACAGATGCTGATCCTCGCAGATTAAGCATGGAAGCAGCTCGAGAGGTTCGCTTCTTTATTTCAGATTGTCTATGAACCTAAAAGGGCATGCTCTCATATCTTTTACTAGTTTCCCCATTTCTTCTAGACTTCTGCCATACTAAAGGCCATCTAAAATTTGACTATGTGAGATATGGTTTGGCTGGATCTCTTTATAGGTTCTTCTCAAGTTCAATGTTCCTGATGAGATAATTGCTAAGCAAACTCGACGGCATCGTACAGCTATGATACGCAAGCTATCAAGTGAGCAGGCTGCATCTGGTGGTAAGGTTGACCCCACAAGAATAGGTATGTTTGCCCGTGGCCAGAGAATGTCTTTCCTACAGTTGCAACAGCAGGCCAGAGAAAAGTGTCAGGAGATTTGGGATAGGCAACGTCTGTCCCTTTCAGCTTGTGATAGTGATGGGAACGAAAGTGAAAATGAGGCAAACAGTGACTTGGATTCCTTTGTTGGAGATCTGGAAAATCTACTTGATATTGAGGATGGAGGGGAGGGGGAAGAATCTTATAAGTCAATGAATGAAAAGTTGGATGGAGTGAAGGGCCTCAAGATGAGACGGTGGCCATCTCAAGTTGAGAAAGACGAAGAAATTGAAGATGAAGCTGCTGAATATGCCGAGTTATGCCGATTGCTGATGCAAGGTACGTGCTATAAAGCTTAAACTAAGCATTTGCGCTATCAGCTAAAGATCTTCTTAATGAATCACTGACTGGTGGTGCTTATTTAGATGAGAATCATAAGAAGAAAAAGAAGATGAAAGTTGTGGGAGAGGGAATGGGATCCTTTCCTCCTCCACGGCCCAATGTTGAACCTGTCATTGACAAGAAATCTATTGCCACCCAACCTGATGCATCTTTCTTAATCGTGAATGAGAGCACCGTCAAAGACACCACAAACGTCAGTATAAGCTTGGAAATTTAAAACCCTTTTATTCTTTTCTTTTTCGATGACTGTGTCAACTCATTAGGTCTTGCATTTGCTGACAAACCTGTATCTTGTATCCTCCTAAATTGGCAGGCTTATAAAGCTACTTTTAAGGCTCACAAAGATAAACAGGTAAAAGAGATCGGCACTCCTATAGGCCAGCTGAAGAAGCTCAAAATACTGAAGGAAAACCAAAAGGTACAATCAAATCAGGTCAACATGTGTAAACTAAATTTTTTAATTTTTATGGGTCACTCTGAGGTGTTGTCTTTTCTCTCGGTCCAAACCAGGTATTCAAGGAAAAAAAAGCAGCAAGAGCGAATTTCGTCTGTGGAGCCTGTGGTCAGGTATAATAGCTTGTTAGACTAGATTATAAATCTAAACCTGCTTCGAAGAGCAAAATTTAACTTTTATCTTCATGCCAGCATGGACACATGAAAACCAATAAACACTGCCCAAAATACAGAGGAAATACAGAATCACATCCGGAAAGTATATATATGAAGAAGTCTACTGAAAAACCGAGTTCTTCAGATCTATCAGGCGAGGTCTGGCTGAAACCTATCGAGAACAAGAAGCTTGTGCCAAAAATTGCAACAAAATTTTCTCTAAATGAAGCTACGAAAGTAGGTGATTCAACTTCCAAAACTCCAAGAAGTTCTGACCTAGCAGCTGTGTCTGATATAAACTCTGGGACTAAGTTGACGTCTAGGAAACTCAAGATTTCAAGTAAGGCAAAACCTAAAGCATCAATGGTTGAATCTGACAGTCCTTCCCATTCATTGATGCATGCATTTAGCAGAGAGAGAGGGGAGAGCGAGTCTCACAATCCTTCTGTTTCTGGACAACTCTTACCCAGTACAGAGACAAATCAGGCTGCCTCAAGTATGCACACTATTTCAGTTCCGCAGCCATCGTTAAGCACGGATAAAGATCAAGCTGAATCTTGTAGGCCTCATCGCATTATATGGCCGCCAACAGAAAAAGAACATCCGCAGAAGAAACTTGTTATTAAATGTTTAAAAGAGATAGCTGATCATGACAGCGGTAGTCTTGAAGAGACTCCACAGTTTGAGTCCAGGACGACAAAAAGAATGGCAGATTTTCAGAGGCAGCAGAGACTTAGATTGTCAGATAACTGTCTAGACTGGGGAGCAAAAGAGGATAAAATATGGCGGAAAGAACAAGATATAAGTACAGAAAGGCACAGGGAGGGAAAGCTGAGAAGAGATTACGATGATATTACTGTATCAGAAGATCGCAGTGAGATAGATGAGATCAGAAGATATAAAGAGGTTATACGAAGTGAGTGGGGGGAAGAGGAACGAAAAAAAGCCAAGCAGGAAAAGAACCTGCAACGCGAAATAATAGAAGATTATCCTCCTCGAAGAAAAGATAGAAAATTGTCAGAAAGAGGTCAAAACATCAACAGCCTGTGTGTCTCTGACTTTGAAAGGAACGGGACAGAGTATGCACCTCAACCAAAACGACGAAAAAAAGGACAGGTAAAAGATCTTCGTTGCTTCCATATTCTACTTTTGTTCACTTAATGTTATTGCTCTATAACCACGTTGCTTGCTTTCATGTGTTCCGCACCATTGTTGAGATCAAACTGGAACTCACAGTTTTGTTGTCTTGGCATAAAATGAAAGGAGACGTTGAAGTTTAAATCTAAAAACTAGATGAAAACCAAGTGATACATGATCCTAAGAGCTCTCTGAAACTCATCTTTGTTTTTTTTTCTCTATTCATTTGCCAACAGGTTGGCCTAGCAAACATCTTGGAAAACATAGTGGACACACTGAGAGCCAAAGAGGTAAACGTGTCATACCTCTTCTTGAAACCGGTTTCAAAAAAGGAGGCTCCCAACTATCTTGACATTGTGAAACGCCCAATGGATCTCTCGACAATCCGGGATAAGGTACGGAGGATGGAGTACAGTGACAGAGAGCAATTTAGACACGATGTCTGGCAGATCAAGTTCAATGCTCATCTTTACAATGACGGGCGTAACCCTGTAATACCGGCTTTAGCAGATGAGTTGCTGGTGAAATGTGATCGCTTGTTGCTAGAATATAGAGATGAGTTAACAGAAGCAGAGAAAGGTATAGTAGGCAGTGACTCATTGAGATAGAGGGTTTAGCTTAGCTCCTAATGATTTGCATTGCAAAAGCCCTGCCTATACTTCTGACACTTTGAAATACGATTAATTTCTGTTAATGGAAGACATTTTAAATTAGAAAAGAAATCAGTGTACATGATAATAAAATTACGCACGATGCAAACGAGAATATCGAAATAGTTTTGATGAAACAATTTTTTTTCTATAATTGCATTACACAAGCCGCAAACGAATATAACATTAACACTGATCATAATATTACGCAAACGAATATAACATTAAACTTCTTATTTTCAAATACCGTAACTATTCATGGAATTATATATGTCTTAGAGGAAAATAGTCTTTGGTGGTCCTGAATTTTGATCACAGCCTTAATGTTTTTAAATGGAAAAATCATCGCCAGCTACACCAACTATACGCCAACACATCACCACACATGCAGACTATTTTAATGTTTCGCTAACTACACGAACTATTGGTATTACATACGGACATCCCCGAACTATCATCGGTTATGTGTGCAACACCATAACCATCATTTCCAAATAATATAAATGTCTTGTTAACTACACGAAGTATTTCTTTTTTTTGTCAACTACATGAAGTATTTTCATCAATTTTTTTTTAAAACTAATAAGTTAAATAAAACTATATAATATATCAATGTAAATTATATATGTACATTATAACTATTCTAACTTTAAAATTTTAATGTAATAAAGACTAAACTAGTTCCATAAAAAATATATGTGTTCATTAAAAATTTGTTAATTAACTTAAACCTATAATGAACATGTATAATTTAATTAAGTGACACTTTTAAAAATTTAGTTAAATTAATTTCATATAAAACATATGTGTGCATTAAAAATTAGTTAATTAATTTAACTTAAAATTATAAGGGATACTGCATATGTAGAATTTAAACTTTAAAAGTTATAATGCATATATATAATTAACAATAGTGTATTATTTACTTTTAGTTATTTTTTCATTTTTTAATTTAGTTTTAAAAAATGATGGAAATATTTCGTGTAGTTAACAATACATTTATATTATCTGGAAATGATGGTTATGGTATATATAATTTACATTGATATATTATATAGTTTTATTTAACTTATAGTGATGTATAATTTAACTAAGTGACTATTTACTTTTTAGTTATTTTTTATTTTTTAATTACTTTAAAAAAAAAAAAAATTTGATGGAAAATACTTCGTGTAGTTGACAAAAAAAAAAATACTTCGTGTAGTTAACAAGACATTTATATTATCTGAAAATGATGGTTATGGTGTTGCACACATAACCGATGATAGTTCGGGGATGTCCGTATGTAATACCAATAGTTCGTGTAGTTAGCGAGACATTAAAATAGTCTGCATGTGTGGTGATGTGTTGGCGTATAATTCGTGTAGCTGGCAATGATTTTTCCTTTTTAAATTGCATGTTTGCTTTTGAAATTTATTGTATATACACACTTGTGCACCTATAAATATATAGATATTAGTCAAATTAGTTTGAAGTGGATCGGAACAAACCAAAAGGTAAAGCATACTTATGATCGTCATCAGTTTTTAATTTCTGGTCGTCATTAGTTTAAATTCGTTTCTACGAGCTCTTTTATAGAACAAGTTTTTTTTTTAATATGAAAGAAATTAGGGGAATAAGTGGATAAGATTGATCAAGAATAGAAAAATAAAAAAGGAAGATGTGGTCTTTAAAGGTCGCCATGCATCATAAGATTTGCTTACGTTTCCGTAATCTTTATTTTATATATTACACTATTATTAGACTTTAGAGGTTTTTTTCGTTCTTTTTTTAGAATATGAAATAGGATTCAATGATACATGCAACTAATGCAAATAACACGCATTCCGCATAATCCCCTATCCAAGTTGCTAAACAAACATTGTTAGGGAAGGTTTTGCTTCGCTTGTGCGTGTCTTTCAATATAACATGGCGTATATGGAAGGATTTTAAATAGTTTATAGCGATTTTGTAGGTCTTTCACTTAATGATAATTATTCTAAATTCAAATTCGATAAAACAATCACCAGGTTTTATTCATCTGTTTTTATGATAACTCTAGAACAAAGTGAATATTAATACACTCGGCTAACTTGGCGATCATATTCACGTATCCAACCATGTTTTTGAAAAAAGCTGCAAGTCTATTTCCAACTTTCTTTGATAAAGCCATGTAGATGTTAGAATCTCGTTTACGAGATTCTGTATATTGTCTATTGGTTACTTTTAAAATTTTGTCTTTTGTACTAATTTTTTTTTAATCAGCACTAGACAAAACATAAACTCTTGATCTTAAAAAAGAGGAAAGTAGGAGGGACTTCAACAACTACGACGAAGACACGTGGCATAATTTCCATGGGCTCTTAGAACATATGGTTAGCTAATTTTGGTGTTTTGTTTAATTAAGCTTAGAGTTAAAGAAAGAATGGTTGAGGATGCTACTTGCAAGTCGCAACAATATGCACTACTTAATTTCTCAATTATGCATTCTTTTTGGGTTTGGACAGTTTGGTGCTACGTCCCATCGATCACTCTACTGATTTTCATTTCGATCCCACGAATTAAGTAGAATTAGATATACACCCATATCTTTGAATTTTTAGTTTTAAAACCCCAAGTTTTTTTTAGGTCACCTGTTTTGTTTATTGTTTTGATTTTAGTTAAAGTTGTTCTAGCTAAATTCATAAAAGAAATCGAATTAGAGTGAAACTAATCGTTTTAATTATTTTAGATTTTGGGTCAGTATGTTTTCATTAGGAAGACCACATTGTTTTAGCAATAAGCCATATTTGCAAATATCGAAAAATATAGTGACATCTAGAATTCTAGATTCGACTTTATGTAATAAACAACTACCAATCATTCGAGAATAAAAAGTAATTAATAATCATTATCTCATGCACTTTATGATCAACACTTTTTGATTTTAAATATTGTGAATCACTTGATTCCTCATTATAAAGTATCAACTTACATCATTTGATGTATATGTATGTATATACTAATGAAGGTCTTAGTCAGCGTTACACTGCGAAGGGGAACATAGGAAATTAACAAGTATAAGATCCACGCAAGTTAATCAAAAGTATTCATTAAATATTCAATCAAAACAACATCAAGTGGTCCTATTGTCTTCGTGTCCTATTGGTGCAAATTTTTCATCCTCATCCATTCAACTAAACCGTGTGTATGATATAGATATATCATTTCTTAAAACATAGGTATATCATAATTAACTTACGTTTCCACGTGGATTATAGACATGAATACGTTACAATTCCTCTTTATTTGATTCAAAAGATTGAAAATAATAAATCATATCTACACTCCAGACAAAAGTATTTCTAGGAATTAAAATATCTCATTAGACTATCAATTTAGCTATATCTCCTGCTTTTACTTATTATTTTCCATTTTTGATCGAATTTAAATATTTCCTCTTCCTCTTTTTTTTTCTTTTTTTTAATCGTACGTAAAACCTATCTTTGCATGCTCGGATATACGATAAAGTATATACAAACACACTTAATCACTTATACATACGTACATATATACACATTCACCTACATGCGACGTTAGACGTATATTTACACACATGTATGTAAAGAAATGCCCCCAAATAATATTGGCTCTTTGTATAAACCAAAGGACAACAACAAAGCATCTTCCCAGAAAAAAATGGTAGCGAATCAAATGCCACATGGCATATCAACCAACCAATTATTAAATTTATCATAATCCATTATTCATAAAAAAAAGTGTACATGGATTGATGATTGTCTGTATAAATACATAACTCTGGCTTTTGCAAGTAAGACGACTCACAAAGACAAGAGCTCTCTAGACGCGGAAAACATAGAGAAAAAAAAAAAACCCTCAAAAGCGCAAAACACGAAACAAGAAGAAAAGTAAAACATTTTTAGTTCTCTCCTACGAATTAAGCACAACATGGTGTCTCAAAAGCTAGAGATTTGCATCGAATTGGTGAAAATTGCTGTTGTTTTCGTCGCCACCGTTGCTGAATCAGTAGAGGAAGCTTTCCGTAAGCCTCCACCGTCGCTTCCATCAGTTCACGGTGGTCGCCGGAATAATTACGCCGCCGTTCCCATTCCTCTTGTTGGATTCATGTGATGAGCTTTTTAATTTCTTTTTTTTTTGGCTTCGTTAAATTTAGTAGTTCTCGTGCCTTGTGGCGTTTTGTATGTTGTTGATTTGTGTATAAAGCATAACCAAAAGATAATGAAGAGTTTACAGATGAATCAATTCGTGGACGTTTATTGATTTTTGAGTATTAACTGCTTCTAACTTTCTTTAAGATCTATTGAATTTGAGGATACTAATCACAGCTTTGAAAGATTTGCCACTACAACAATCATAAAATATGTAATAAGCTTTCCAGTGTAGTTAATCTATTATTGACAATTTAAAGAAAAAAATCTCCATCTTTGCAAGGTGAGATTGGAAAATATAATCCAAGTTATACACAGAAAAAAGTATCACCTTTTATGGAGATGATCAGAATCGTGAGGTGTGAATTAAGTTAATTGGTCTATAAGAAAAAATGTGTTAAACTCTTAAAACTGGATTTAATGTTCTTGAAACTACTTATTTAGGTCTCAGATGAAAAAAGTTCATCGAATCTTAAATGGGAAAAGTAAAAGCGCTTTCAATTTAGACTTAAAAAAAAAAACTTTGGTTTCATTTAGTAATTTTTTTGGAGCTAAAGGACGTATCTTTTTTTTTATTTACTAAACTAGATGAATGTAGTCACGCTACGCGTGACTTGTTACAATTTTAATCTAAACATGAATTTAAAATTTGAAATGAAAACTAAAAAAAAATTATGCTTTTAATATTATCACACATATTCTTCTATGATTACAAATTTACAATGCATAATTTTTTAACACCACTTATTTTTTAGTATTGTAAGATTTAATCAATTAAGTGGTACGACTCGAAATATTTTATAAATTATTTGTATATTGTAATTAAAAAAACATATATCAAGAATAGTGTAGTTTCTAGATATATCTAACACCTACTTACATTTTTTTATTAAGTCTAAGTTCTAATATCTTCAATTTTAAGAAAATTCAACTTATTTATATACAATAATAATTTTTGTGTGCTTGATGCAAAGGAAAAACAGTTTTTCTTCTAACATGAATAGCATACATTTTTCACTAAAGATACTTTTTCTCACATCTTTTTACCAACATGATATTTAAACATTTGCTATTGATTATCTAACTGTTTTTATTAAATTAATTTTGTTGGAAAAAAATAATTTTGACCACAAACCTTGGAAAAATACTACAATGATATTCATATCACTACATGTTAGAACATATATTTGAGAAATGCATTAAAAATTTTAATTTCAAAATGCTAAAACATCGAATAATGTTTTTTGTTTGAATAAATAGATAAAGAGAATAATCATACATCAATAGTAAAAAACGAAGATATATCATTTCAATTTGATTGACTTGTGTGAATATTAGAATAGTTAGCTTTTGAACTTCCATAGATAAATCGGGAAACAGATAAATATTATAGCAAGAATTTTGAAAACTAAAAATGAAAGAAATATATTCTTGTAATGCGGTGAAAACAAAATAAAATGGAATACAATATAAACTACATATACCATATAATCTCTAAAAATAAAATAAACGAAGTGCAAATTGAATACAATGTAAACTACATATCATATAATCTTTAAAAATAAATATTACAATCAAACCTTCACTATCACCATGACACAATTGTTTTTAACTCATGCAAGAACATAAAATAAAGTAAATTTACAGATTTGAAAATATGGTAGAGAATGATAAGAGAATTGATATTTATAGATGAGAAGTGGTGAAACTCTTATAATTATTGAGTATGAGTTACAAATTATTATTTATTGGTAGAAGTTACTATTGAGTTTAAATATAGAGTTTAAATTATAGTCAATATCATTTTCAAATAGTTAATGCATTTTAGTGGAGGAGTTACAAATGAATTTAAATGTGGAGTTACACATGAGTTTTAAAGGGAGTTAATTAGAGATTAATATATTAAAGGTAAATTTAAGAAAATATAAATAAAAAAAATGCCAAGTGGACCAATCATGGGAGAGTGAAACCCTACTTTTATATGTATGATTTTGATCGATGAGATTTTAATCTTCTCAGGGTCCATAGTCTCATGCTAATTATAGTGGTCAACTACTTAGTTTTGTAGTTTGATTAGTTTTGTGAAACAATCTACTAGTAGTAGCTAAAGTTGAAAAGTCAAACATACTGCATGGCAATGGATGTATAAATACAAAAATATAACAAAGTGGCTCGTGAAACATATGAATAGAATTGATCAACCATGTAATAATATAAAAAACTTGGAATCCAGCGTTGGCCTTACAAATCATGTTTTCTTTGGTGCATATTTTATAACAAAATAATGTTGAAAAAAAATCAATATATTTCAAGCGAACTTCTTAGCCAAAGACAATAGACAGGCACCAAGATCTAGCGGCCTAGAAATCATGACCATATGATCAGAATTCTGGATATGCTCCACGTGGTTAGGAGGGTTGTTCTTGATCATCCAGAGCTGAAACTCTTTCACTAATGACTTGTCTTTCTCGGACACGACAAAGATTCGATTTACCGACCCGAATCTCTCCGGCGTGAGCACAAGACTTGTATCTATATCTGCGTTGCTGAATAACCGTTGTGGTCGTACCAATAACGCCGCTAATTCTACGTCCTAAAAAAATACATGGCTTACTTAAGCATTGTGTATTTTTCAATAAAAATGTAAGAAATTTGGAATTTTTTGTTTACCTCTTTAGGACTAAGGTCATACATAGTCATTGAAATAAAAAGTGGGCCTCCAATGGAAAGTGTAGGAGATTTATTAGGCCCATCTCCAAATACAAACTTCAAATCCAGTTGTGGAGCTTGCCACCTCACCAACTTACAAAAAATTATAGAATTATTGGAAAAAAATCATAAGTGTTAAAAGAAGGCTTATTGTTTTTGTAATCAAGTGAAAACTGAAAACACAAAAGCATGTAGTTATGAACATACCCCTTGAGAAAGCAAAGTGAAATTGAAGGTCGGGCCAGGCATTAGGGCAGTAACGAAAATAGCCATATGAACCTTTTTGTAGAACATCTCCATGGCCTTAGAAATAGCAAGCCCACCCAAACTATGTGCCACGAGAATCACCTTCTCATCCTCACCTAAACTCTCCATTAGGCCCATCAAGGGCCCAATATACTCCGCAACAGACCGCAGAGTCTCAGCCCGTCGTAGATCAATTCCAGACGCCGCTAAGTTGACCGCAGTTACGTTATGGCCTTGAGATTTCAAGATTGGTATGAGTTTATACCAACACCAAGCCCCATGGCCGGCTCCATGAACCAGCACAAAATGGACCAGGCCATGTTGCGTGGCGGAGATAGGACGGTAGTATAAGCTGATCAATATCACAAGAATTGAGGTTAAGTATTTGTTTGTTTTGCTCACCATTTTTTCTTTTGACTTTTTTGCGAGAGTTGTGATGACGAATGTTCAAAACAGTTATATAGTAGGAACTAGAAACTAAAAAATGAGGTGTTGACATATTGAACAGTTCTTATGTGAATGTCACAAAGATATTATTTGATCATTCTTAAAAGTGATTATAAAAACAGATATACTAGATGGAATCATTTTCTTGATTTAATCCTTGGAAATTTTCTTCAAATACTATACTACTAATAAAGACTTTTTCTTAACAAAAAAAGTAAAATTTTGAACAATTTCGTACTTGTAAACGTGTTTGGTTGTGTAAAAAATATAGCCTATAATATCAGCAATTTTAGAAAACAATGTTTGTTTCACTGTTTTCCCAAGAGTTCAAAACGCAAACATCAAATAAAAATGGAAATGTTCACAAATCACAACACTAAGAAAGAGTTTTTACTTTTTCCAGACTGTAAAAAATATTGGTCGTCCAAATTTCAATAATGGTAAAACAAACAAAACTTGTAAAGACGTAAAGACGTTGTCAACGACCTCTCATTCTATATTAGCTACAATAGTTTGCTATTTTCGTATCCTTAAAAACGTTAGTCTATATAAATTTTGTTATACCAAAAATAGGAAAACAATCCAGTGGTTTCTGTTTGCCTTCGTTTCATTATAGGCTTTCTCTCCACAACATTCATCTATTAAGCAAGCCATAGAGCCATTTCCAAGGTTTTTCATCACCATGACCCGAAGAACAATGGAGAAGCCTTTTGGCTGCTTCCTTCTCCTCTTTTGTTTCACCATCTCCATTTTCTTCTATTCCGCAGCCGCTCTCACCGATGAGGAAGCTTCGTTTCTTACAAGACGCCAACTTTTGGCACTATCAGAAAACGGAGATCTTCCTGACGACATGGAGTACGAAGTCGATTTAGACCTCAAATTTGCTAATAACAGACTCAAAAGGGCTTACATTGCCCTTCAAGCTTGGAAAAAGGCATTCTACTCCGATCCGTTCAACACTGCGGCTAATTGGGTTGGTCCAGACGTGTGTTCTTACAAAGGAGTTTTCTGTGCACCAGCACTTGACGATCCAAGCGTATTGGTTGTGGCGGGTATTGACCTTAACCATGCGGATATAGCCGGATACTTGCCGCCTGAGCTGGGTTTATTGACAGACGTAGCCTTGTTTCACATTAACTCCAACAGGTTTTGCGGAGTTATTCCGAAAAGTCTTTCAAAGCTAACGTTAATGTACGAATTCGACGTGAGCAATAACCGGTTCGTTGGTCCGTTTCCGACGGTTGCTCTTTCTTGGCCGTCTTTGAAGTTCCTTGACATAAGATACAATGATTTTGAAGGGAAACTGCCACCAGAGATCTTTGATAAAGATCTCGACGCTATTTTCTTGAACAACAATAGATTCGAGTCGACCATCCCCGAGACAATTGGTAAATCAACTGCTTCCGTCGTGACCTTCGCACACAATAAATTCAGCGGTTGCATCCCGAAAACCATTGGCCAGATGAAGAACCTCAACGAGATTGTGTTTATTGGGAACAACCTAAGTGGTTGCTTACCGAACGAAATCGGTTCGTTGAACAATGTGACTGTGTTTGATGCTAGTAGCAATGGATTCGTTGGAAGTTTACCATCGACCTTGTCAGGCTTAGCCAACGTGGAACAAATGGATTTCTCATACAATAAGTTCACCGGATTTGTCACAGACAATATTTGCAAGTTGCCCAAATTGACGAACTTCACATTTTCTTACAATTTCTTCAATGGAGAAGCTCAAAGTTGTGTGCCTGGGTCGAGCCAAGAGAAACAATTTGATGACACGAGCAATTGCTTACAGAATAGGCCAAATCAGAAGTCGGCTAAAGAATGTTTGCCGGTGGTAAGCCGTCCTGTGGATTGCAGTAAAGACAAGTGTGCCGGTGGTGGTGGAGGTGGCGGTGGTTCAAACCCATCACCAAAACCAACGCCAAAGGCACCGGAGCCTGAGAAAGAAATTAACCCACCAAAATTAGAAGAGCCATCTAAGCCAAAACCAGAAGAATCTCCCAAACCACAACAGCCTAGTCCAAAGCCTGAGACACCATCACATGAGCCTTCTAACCCAAAGGAACCTAAGCCAGAGTCACCAAAACAGGAATCTCCAAAACCGGAACAGCCAAAACCTAAGCCTGAGTCACCAAAACAAGAGTCGCCTAAGCAAGAGCAACCAAAACCAGAACAGCCAAAACCCAAGCCTGAGTCACCAAAACAAGAGTCGCCTAAGCAAGAGCCACCAAAACCAGAACAGCCAAAACCCAAGCCTGAGTCACCAAAACAAGAGTCGCCTAAGCAAGAGCCACCAAAACCAGAAGAATCTCCTAAACCGGAATCTCCTAAACAAGAGACGCCAAAACCAGAGATGTCAAAACCAGAGGAGTCACCTAAGCCTCAACCACCAAAGCAAGAACAACCACCAAAGACAGAGGCACCAAAAATGGGATCGCCTCCACTGGAATCACCGGTACCAAATGATCCTTACGATGCATCTCCGATTAAAAAACGTCGTCCTCAACCACCATCACCGTCCACAGAAGATACAAAGACACCGTCGCCACAATCTCCACCAGTACACTCTCCGCCACCACCACCACCGGTGCATTCCCCACCGCCACCTGTATTTTCACCTCCTCCTCCGGTGCATTCTCCTCCACCGCCGGTTTACTCTCCACCACCTCCAGTATACTCTCCTCCACCAACACCACCAGTCCACTCTCCTCCACCACCGGTACATTCACCACCACCACCAGTCCACTCTCCTCCTCCACCGGTCCACTCTCCGCCTCCACCAGTCCACTCTCCTCCTCCACCGGTCCACTCTCCGCCTCCACCAGTCCACTCTCCTCCTCCACCGGTCCACTCTCCACCACCAGTTTTCTCTCCACCACCGCCTGCACCAATCTACTCTCCTCCTCCACCACCAGTCTACTCCCCGCCTCCACCCGTCCACTCCCCACCACCGCCACCAGTCCACTCACCGCCTCCTCCTGTTCACTCACCGCCTCCTCCAGTTCACTCTCCACCACCTCCAGTCCATTCTCCACCACCACCAGTCCACTCTCCACCACCTCCGTCACCTATTTACTCTCCTCCTCCTCCAGTTTTCTTACCACCACCAAAACCTGTAACGCCTCTACCACCGGCAACATCACCAACGGCAAACGCTCCAACACCTTCATCAGAATCAGGAGAAATCTCATCACCGGTTCAAGCTCCGACCCCAGACTCTGAGGACATCGAAGCACCATCAGAATCAAATCACTCACCGGTGTTCAAATCAAGTCCTGCTCCATCACCAAATTCCGAGCCAAATCACTCCTCGGCTCCAGTTTCCGAACCAGAAGTTGAAGCACCAGTTCCATCAAGCGAATCAGAAGTTGAAGCACCAGTTCCATCAAGCGAACCAGAAGTTGAAGCACCAGAACAATCAGCAGGCACCCCTTCGTCACCGACGCCATCTTCAAATCCATCACCAGATGTAACTGCACCACCATCGGAAGACAATGACGGCGGCGATAATTTCATCCTCCCACCAAACATTGGACACCAATATGCATCGCCACCACCACCGATGTTCCCAGGCTACTGAACCAAACATTTTTAATATTTACATTTTGGTCTAAAAATTTTCCGGTTAACCCAATTTGTAACAAGAAAAAAAAATACATTCATAATTTGACCATTGTAATCTGTAAGTAGATGATTTTTAGAAGTGAATATTTTCAAAATTAAAACGTTAACATATCTGTAATTCTATGTTTTATAGTGTAAATTCATCACATTCTTTGTGTTTATTTCTCTCAAAATTTGTCTGTTAAAAAAAAAAATGGTTTGTTCAATGTCCAAACTCCAAACTATAAATATCCATTCCGGAAATTTTCAAACTTTAAATGAAAATATTTGACACCATAGAAAAACCCTCAATTGAGAATGAAAAGATTTTTATTTATTTGTCAACGTCAACGTGATTTTAGATCGTTGATTTATTTTTCGTTTTCATTAAGCAAATCTAATTATTTTTAATTCTGGTCTTTTGTGGCAACTATCACATTTTCAACTTTCAATTTTTCGACTCATCAACCACCATCCTCGAATAGGTTAAGATTCAAAACGATTCCTTAGTTTTGAAAAATAGTACACTAATTGGTTAATAGCTAATTAAACTCCGTCTATTTTCTTATATAAATCAAGGACTAGGAGAAATTCAACTTGTATGCGATGACAAAATTAAAATAAGAATAGTGTTCAGCTAATAAACAAATATTGATGATTTAGTCCAACTTTCAAGATTGATTTAGTTTTATCCTATTCCTAATTACAACTTCGACTGTAATTTTATTTTATTTTTAATAGGAGTGTTAATTACTTCATGATCCGACAGATCCTCTGACCGGCTTAATTAATAATACTCGTTTTAAAAATCATTCAACGAGGAAAAGTCTCAGTACTTTGAGGTCGTCGAAGAAAAATTTGTAGTTTGAGTATCTTATATTGTTAACAAAAACGTATGCATAAAAACAAAACAAAATTGATTTATATATCCTAATAATAATTTACTTAAAAAAAGTAGTGGTGTATAATTAGCTAACATTCTGGTTATAGACATCCATCCAAACACAACATAAAGCTCTATTGACTTTCCCCCAAAACTCTTTCTACGTCTAACAATGGAGGATCTTGATCCAACCTATATCCAAGCACCAGAGCATAGATCAGATTCAAATTTCATCCCTAACCAACCCGAAGAAATACCTGTGATCGATCTATCGCGCCTCGATGACCCCGAAGATGTCCAAAACGTTATCTCAGAGATCGGTGATGCTTGTGAAAAATGGGGATTTTTTCAGGTGATTAATCATGGTGTGCCTTCTGACGCAAGGCAACGTGTAGAGAAGACTGTGAAGATGTTTTTCGATTTGCCTATGGAAGAGAAGATAAAGGTGAAGAGAGACGAAGTGAATCCTGTAGGGTATCATGATGGAGAACACACCAAGAACGTTAAAGATTGGAAAGAAGTGTTTGATATTTATTTCAAAGATCCAATGGTTATTCCTTCTTCTACAGATCCTGAAGATGAAGGTTTACGACTTGTTTACAACAAGTGGCCTCAATCTCCTTCTGATTTCAGGTAATTTTCTTTTAATTAGATATATTTTTGTTAATGAGAAACAACGAACGGATCCAGTTTAGAATCCTATGCAGTCACTTACACATTACAAATAATTTTCTATATAAATTTATTTCTTTTTCCTACGTATTCTTTAGTTTTCTATACTTTATCTATTGAAAAAAAACAAATAGAAACTTGAATCAATCAGAACCTTATCATATGTTTTACCAAATGTATTGGAGTCACGTGAATCCTATCCTCCAACGCTGCATCCACCACTGTATATGATAGGTTACTTTACACATGTGTAGGTGAAATAAATTTTTTTCTTCAATTATGTAAGCTAATTTATTTTCTTTGTTTTTTTTTGTTCTAATTTATTATTAGGGAGGCATGTGAAGTATATGCAAAACACGCTGAAAAATTAGCGTTCAAGCTCTTGGAACTGATTTCATTAAGCTTAGGCTTACCAAAAGAGCGTTTTCATGACTACTTCAAAGAACAAATGAGTTTTTTCAGGATAAATCGTTATCCACCGTGTCCAAGACCTGACCTAGCTTTAGGTGTTGGTCACCACAAAGATGCAGACGTTATTAGTCTATTGGCTCAAGATGAAGTTGGAGGATTACAAGTGAGTCGTAGATCGGACGGTGTTTGGTTTCCGATTAGACCCGTCCCTAATGCTCTTGTCATCAATATAGGCAATTGTATGGAGGTAATGTCATATTCTTTTAAGTTATATATACTAACATATATTAAAAGATTATTTCATAATTAATGAGTATTACTATATTATAAATATGAAAATGTAGATTTGGACGAATGATAAGTATTGGAGTGCTGAACATAGAGTGGTGGTGAACACAACAAGAGAGAGATACTCAATACCATTCTTCTTGCTGCCTTCACACGATGTGGAAGTGAAGCCATTAGACGAGATTGTGAGTCCTGAAAACCCTCCAAGATACAAAGGCTATAAATGGGGCAAGTTCTACGTCAGTAGGAACAGAAGCGATTTTCGAAAACTGGAAATCGAAAACATCCAGATCGATGACTTTAAAGTTAAAACTTAATATACTATGTGTCGATTGTTTTTTTACCAAGCTATGATATTAATCAAATAATGTGTGTGGGACTGAATTTGTGTCGGAGACAATAAATTTGATAGTAGCTTTTTGTGTATTGGAAGTGGCAATTATTAAGAGAGAGTAATATTTCACCGGATTAAAAAGTGTTTACAAGTAATAATTAGTGTCTTAAAGCACATCCCGCTGGTCAAGATAGGCCGGTTAGAGAAAACAAAGAAAATGTCTTCTTCTTAAAGAATTGACTAATATATTTCAATTTCGGCACCACTCAAAAGAGTGCGTCCAGATTCAAAGGTAAAATCGTTGTGTGGTCCTCCTCTCTTGACCACTTAACTATCTTTGCAAATTGTATTTGTCTATGTCCTAATTTTAGATATTGTTACTTATACATGCTCAATTCTAGTTATCCTTTTCTGTCTTTAATTAGTTGATCATACTTCTGCATGTTTTACTACAATCCAACCTTGTTGTACCCAAAACAAAATGTATTAAGTTGAAGAATAACTTAGCTAAATTTGCTACAAATTCCCTAACAAATCATTACCATCTAATTCGCTTTCCCTGGAAAATTAATTAATTTTGAAGTCTTTTTTCTAGCATATGTGATGTGCAAGTCTACTGACTAGTGAACCATTTAAATGTTACGATGTAAGTGTGGACCCCTTTCGATCTATTCAGTGTTCACGTGTGAGAAGTTGGATTTAGAATTCACATTATGTCATTTATCATGTAGAGAATTCATATGAAAAAATTTCAAGAACAGCTAAAAAAGGCCTTAACAAAGGCCCATTGAGTTTGATAAGAATCTTGCTTGTTACCCTCAAGTTTATTTGTGGTATGGATAAGTAGGTATGCCAAGAATATGCAAGAAAAGTTAGCCTTTAAGCTATTAGAACTTACGTATTTTGACTCGAAACAATTTTGTTAGTGTCAAACTGTTAAAAAAGTAATGTTTACGTCTAATGACATTTGGTAGCTGAACTACGATAAAGACCTTAAAAATGCAGACACCAATCACCTAGTGTAATTAGTTGACGACAAACAAAAAGAGGAAAATTGAACCTATAGTGGTTTGCATAAATTAGTCTAGATTCATTTTATTTAGGGACAAGAAAATACTACTCTACGTACGTGGCATTATCCTATAAATCACCACCAACCGCACCACTAATCATCGATATCTCCAAAGCCTCAAAAAGCCTCTAAAACTAACCACAAGAACCACTGCAAAAACCGCCATGGGAGAACTCGACGAAGCTTTTATCCAAGCTCCAGAACACAGACCAAACACTCACCTCACAAACTCCAATGATTTCATTTACTCCGACGAGATCCCGACCATCGATCTCTCTTCTCTCAGAGATCCCGATCATGACAAGACGGCGATCGCGGCGGAGATTGCAGAGGCATGCAAGAGATGGGGATTTTTCCAGGTGATCAACCACGGCTTACCTTCGGATTTAAGGCGTCGTGTAGAGGAGGCATGTGCTGAGTTTTTCAATCTATCGACGGAGGAGAAGAGGAAAGTGAAAAGAGACGAAGTGAATCCTATGGGTTATCACGACGAGGAACACACCAAGAACGTTAGAGATTGGAAAGAAATTTTCGATTTCTTCTTGCAAGATTCGACGATAGTTCCGGCGACACCGGACCCGGAAGATACTGAGCTCAGAAAGCTCACGAACCAGTGGCCTCAAAACCCTTCTCATTTCAGGTGACCAGTTTGATTCTCTCTCACTCATCTGAATTATTGTTCGTCACGAAATCGAGAGCTTAGGCCCAATGGGCCTGATTAGAATTCATTTTATTAATTTTTTTATCATGTGTGTGGTAGAGAGGTATGCCAAGAATATGCAAGAGAAGTTGAGAAGTTAGCTTTTAGGCTATTGGAACTTGTCTCCATTAGTTTGGGTCTACCTGGTGATCGGTTAACCGGTTTCTTCAATGAGCAAACTAGTTTTTTGCGGTTTAACCATTACCCTCCCTGCCCGAACCCCGAGCTAGCATTAGGTGTTGGACGCCACAAAGATGGAGGAGCTTTAACCGTCCTGGCCCAAGATAGTGTAGGTGGATTACAAGTTAGTCGTAGATCGGATGGACAATGGATCCCCGTGAAACCGATCTCGGATGCTTTGATCATTAACATTGGCAATTGTATTCAGGTAAAACATAGACTGATGAGTTCATAAGTGTCAATATATATCTTTGATGTATTATATTAGAGATGATGAATGAATATAAGATTTTTGTGGAGTAGGTGTGGACAAATGATAAGTATTGGAGTGCTGAACATAGAGTGGTGGTGAACACAAGCAAAAAGAGATTCTCAATACCATTCTTCTTCTTCCCGTCACATGAAGCCAACATTGCGCCATTGGAGGAGCTTATAAGTGAAGAAAACCCGCCTTGTTATAAAAAGTACAATTGGGGAAAGTTCTTTGTTTCAAGAAACAGAAGTGATTTCAAGAAGCTCGAGGTTGAGAATATCCAGATTGATCACTTCAAGGCTTAGTTAATCACATTATATCCTTATGTTGATTTCTCTTGGTTCTTTTCATATATGGTTAATCAAGTTCAGATTTGTTTTTCTGTCTTTAAAACTAATATGTAGTTTTTCTTCCTGAATAAATGATTCACAAAATGCAAGCGAGATTTTACATGTAGAATAATACTAAATGGGAATTATTTTAAAAATAAACGTCTCATCAGAATATTGTATCATTTGCGATCGTCATTTTTCATTTCCAAATATACGTACACTGACCTAATTTTTTTTTTTGATAAATGGCGATATTTTAACAATTGCACATGTTTAAAATTTGAATTGGGATTTAAGAAAACTTCTCAGTAAATATTTCATTACTGTATATGAGTATATCAGTGTTTTATTTGTTAATCGTACATAATAAACCGATCTGAAAAGTTGATAAATGCGTTGTCAACAGACAGAATATATACATCCAACAAATTAAATCACGTGATTGCCTTCAACTTGCCACGGTTAAAAGAATTAACTAATTTCAAAAATATCACTTAAACCACGATTACACGAAGCATAGAGTGGTGGTGAACACAAGTTATTCACTGAGATTTTCAATACCATTCTTCTTCCTACCATCATAAGAAGTCAATATTAAGCGACATATATCAAAGTAGATGACGATATACGATTCATATTAGTCACTCAGCTTAACTATGTCTACTACGATCATACATATATGATATATATACACGTGTGTTCCTAACGTTTTCTTATTAATTACTTAATGAGCGTGACCAATGTTTTGGTTTTCTATCCACATGAACATGCATGCGAGATGAAATCTACTTTTGGTTTTGGTTTTTTCAACAGCGATTTTGTTACTTACTTCCTAATTTTCAATTAGGCATCAAATATTTCTAAAATGCACGCGAACTGTGAAAAGAGGAATATTTTTACCCCTTTTATCTTAATACATCTCCGACATTATTCTAAGGATAAAATGTCAGAAGACTGAAGACAGAACCAGGCTTTCTATAAACTTAAAGTCCATTCAAAAATGTTGAGACCAATGATGGGAGATGGCCAATGGTAAAGCCGAAACTAACTGCAAGTCAAATTCCAATATTTCATCGAGAAATAATAGTTACTAAGCATATATTAAAGAGGTTAAACTTCTTTTTGGATGATTAAGGGTTTATGCATAGGCTAATTTTAGGTATAACTGTAGCTGGATTTATACAAGAAATACATAAATTTTATGCATGTGAGATAGCCATGAATATACATGTTGAAATCGAGTTTATATATGTTGCAATCGGTATACATGTTTTAGTTTGATTTATATATCTATACATGTTTTAACTTGTCGTCATTCTCTAAGTTTATACATACCGTTAATACAGTGCCATGATTATAACCTTATAATATACTCTTTTTTTCTATCTTTTGGAAACCAATTTTGTTTTCCTCTCGACCTACATATTTGTCCTTAGGCTTCAGGGTACTAGTTTACAAGTGTGTTTTATTTGTTTTAAAAATGAGATTTTCCGGAACGGTATCTGTTTGCAAATAAAGACGTTTAACAGAGTATCAAATATTTTTTTATTTTATAAGGCAATAATATATTTTTCTGCGATATTGCGTGCTACAAAAAAGAAACAAATATTTAAATCAAAAATACAAAAAGAAACATTTGTTAAGAAAAAAAAGATGGTCGAAAAAGGGGAGTAGGTGGGGGCGGTCGGCTTTTGATTAGTTAGAAAAAAAAAAAAAAATCACACGAGTGACCAACCGATTCGACTCACCGATTCAACCGAGCTAACACAGATTCAACTCGCTCGAGCTTCGTTTTAGGACAAGTTGGTTTTTTTTTTTCTTATAATAATTTTTTTTTTTGCTTCTTCTTGGGTTTGGTTGGGTCACTCCTCAGGTCAGGTGTGTTAAAAAGAAAAGAAAAGAAAAGAGAGAGTGTTGTAACCCCTTTGACTAAAATCTAAAAGAGCTTTAACACAACAAAACTCCTTCAGATCTGAAAGGGTTTTCTCTCAGTCTGTCTCTGTCCTTTTATTCTCCGGCGTCGTTTCATGATCTGACTCTCTCTGGTCTTCTCTTCTTCTTCTTTTTTCTTACTTCGTCACTGTTGTGTCTGAACATGCCACGCCCTTTCTTCCATAAGTTGATTTTCTCATCCACTATCCAAGAAAAACGTCTGGTAACTTACTACTCTCTCCTTCTTCTTCTCTTTCGCCTCTTCCAATTTTTGGGCTTTCAAAGTTTTGATTTTGAGCGAAATTGAGGGTTTTCAAGGGTTGGAATCTGGTGTTGCGTTTGTCAGATTATGCGTTGTGACACACTTGTTTGATTTCTTGCAATTCAATTGTCTTGATTCTTGTTAGGCATCGTGTCAATGTTGTGTTTTTTTTGGGTGATGAAAAGTTCCATTTTTGAAGCTTGTGTTGTGATTATTGGTCAAATGGGATTTTGTGGGTTTCGAATCGGAAGTCTGCAAGACAGTTTCTTATGGTCATTGTTTGTGTTTGGTGGGAATTTGGTTTTTTGATGGCATGTGTGTTCTCTCTCTGACAGCAAATTATGTGTAGTTTGAGAATGTTTTTTTTTTGAGTGATTTGACTTTTGAGGATGATTTGATTCTGTATGCAATTTCTGAGGAGAATAATTTGAGATCTGTTTATGGTTTCTCTACTATAAGTGTCTGTTTTGTTTACTCTATTTTGACTGTTTTCTCTGTTTGACTTAGGAAGGTCTGAGATCTTAGACTCCTTAATGATAATAGAGTATTGTGGCTAGTGAGTGAATCCCTAAAATTGAGTAGTTGACTTGTTTTGAAGGTCTCTATGTATTATCTTTGTGTTTTAAAGTTATCTACTTTATTTGATACAGTGATTAGTCATCACTTGTGCCGATTGCCTCAAGAAATGTTTGTGCATTGTTTTGAAAAAACTCAGATACTGTTTAGCTCCCATGTGGCATATAAGTGAAGAGATTTGCTCTGGAAATAATGCTTTCGATTAACACAGGCATTTATGTTCACCCAAAGTTCACAAGCATATGATTAATTTGATACTATCATAGGAGAATCTATTCAGAGATAAATGTACCATGTTACATGTGTACTAATGCACTGTGTGTCCTTGTTGATGCATTCGAAACTGAAATACGGCCATGTGAATTGTGTTTTTAAATTAGGTAAAGCCGTCTTTTCTTTAGCAACTGTGTTTATCGAATGTTTTTGCTGAAACATGTCCATTTTTGATTTTATGTTCTCGCAATATCTAGTGTAGTTCTTATAGATCTTGTGGACCTTTATATGTTTCTTTATATCTCATACCGGTATGCTTGTGCAGAGAGTCCCAGATAAGTTTGTGAGTAAATTCAAGGATGAGCTTTCGGTTGCTGTAGCACTCACAGTACCTGATGGTCATGTTTGGCGTGTAGGACTAAGGAAAGCTGAGAACAAAATTTGGTTTCAAGATGGTTGGCAAGAGTTTGTTGACCGTTACTCCATTCGCATTGGTTATCTTTTGATTTTTAGATACGAAGGAAACTCTGCCTTCAGCGTCTACATTTTCAATTTATCCCACTCTGAGATCAATTACCATTCCACCGGTCTCATGGATTCCGCACACAACCACTTCAAACGCGCCCGTTTGTTTGAAGACCTTGAAGATGAAGATGCCGAGGTCATCTTTCCTTCTTCCGTGTACCCTTCACCACTTCCTGAGTCTACAGCACCAGCCAACAAAGGGTATCCTGGTTCAGCCATCCAAAGCTTGTTCACTGGATCTGTGAAAGGTGATATTATAACCAACTAATTTCCTTTATCTATCGCGGATTACGCGTTTATCCTTTTTTTAAGGTTGATGGTTGATATTTTCCTTTTCTTCAGCTGAAGAGGCAACACCAACTCCAAAAATTCCAAAAAAGAGAGGGAGGAAGAAGAAAAATGCTGATCCTGGTAAGCATTTTCCCCTTTTAAATGTTTCAGACTCTTTTTCAGAAGATTCACAGATTCTCCTTCATGATATATCCTCTTGATATGGTCCTTACAGAGGAAATAAACTCATCAGCTCCGCGCGATGATGACCCAGAGAACCGTTCAAAGTTCTACGAGAGTGCTTCTGCGAGAAAGAGAACCGTGACTGCAGAAGAAAGAGAGAGGGCTATCAATGCAGCCAAAACGTTCGAGCCAACAAACCCTTTCTTCAGAGTTGTTCTGCGACCATCCTATCTATACAGAGGTTGCATCATGGTAATAAAAACATCTTAGGAAGACTTAAATCTTATCGGTCTTCACTGATCTCTAAAGAAGTCTTCTGTTTCTGTTTCTTTCAACAGTATCTTCCTTCTGGGTTTGCTGAGAAGTACCTAAGTGGGATCTCCGGGTTCATCAAGGTCCAGCTCGCGGAGAAACAATGGCCTGTCCGATGTCTCTACAAAGCCGGGAGAGCCAAATTCAGTCAAGGATGGTATGAGTTCACTCTAGAGAACAACCTAGGAGAAGGAGACGTCTGCGTGTTCGAGCTGCTAAGAACCAGAGATTTCGTTCTGAAAGTGACGGCCTTTCGAGTCAACGAGTACGTCTGAACAAAGCATTATGGTGTGAACATTCTGCAGTGGGGGGGATTTCTCAAGTACAATATCGTGTAGGAGTATCTTAATTTGAAAACAACTAAAACTCTCTTCTGGTCATTGCGTCAGTGTCTCGTTTCTTCTCGGGTTTACTTTATGTTTTCGATGTGGATAAGTTGTTTTTACCCCATTATATATAACCTCTGAGTGGAACTCAAATTGTTTGAGTAGAACAAGTTAGGGTTTAAGAAAGTCTGTAAATACCTAATCTCCATCAAATTTGGTATTATCGAAACTTGTGACCAAGATGATGATATGATGAAGATGGGTTTGTGTTGTAGATTCCTTTCTTTATGTCTTAGCGTTTGCTTCTTCTCTCTCTGTCATAATCCATTACAGTATCAGAGTTTGGTGCTTATGAGCTCTGTTTTTCCAGGATCAAGATTTTTGTCCTTGTTGCACCAGAATTCGAAAACCCTAATTCAAGCTAAGCAAATCCATGCTCAATTAGTCATCAATGGTTGCCAAGATAATTCTCTATTTGGCAAACTCATAGGCCATTACTGTTCAAAGCCATCAACAGAAAGCTCAAAGCTTGCTCATTTACTGGTGTTTCCTCGATTTGGTCATCCTGATAAGTTTCTCTTCAACACATTGCTTAAATGTAGCGAACCAGAGGACTCGATTTGGATTTTCGCCAATAGGGCATCAAAAAGTTCGTTGCTTTATCTCAATGAGCGAACTTTTGTTTTCGTCCTTGGCGCTTGTGCTAGGTCAGCTTCGTCGTCGGCGTTACGGGTTGGTAGAATTGTTCATGGGATGGTGAAAAAGCTTGGGTTTCTCTATGAATCTGAATTGATTGGAACCACTTTGCTCCATTTCTACGCTAAGAATGGGGATTTACCTTATGCGAGGAAGGTGTTTGATGAAATGCCTGAGAGAACCTCTGTTACATGGAACGCAATGATCGGTGGATATTGTTCACATAAGGATAAAGGGAATCACAATGCGAGAAAGGCTATGATTTTGTTTCGGAGATTCTCCTGCTGCGGTTATGGAGTTAGACCTACTGATACAACCATGGTTAGTGTTCTTTCAGCCATTTCTCAGACGGGTTTGATCGAAATCGGTTCTCTCGTTCATGGTTACATAGAAAAGCTCGGGTTCACACCCGAAATTGATGTCTTTATTGGTACTGGACTTGTAGACATGTACTCAAAATGCGGCTGCTTAAACAGTGCTTTCTCAGTCTTCGAGCTAATGAAAGTGAAGAATGTCTTCACATGGACTTCAATGGCAACAGGGCTAGCACTCAATGGAAGAGGAAACGAAACACCAAATCTTTTAAATCGAATGGCGGAATCTGGGATCAAACCAAACAAAGTAACTTTCACTAGCTTGCTTTCAGCTTATCGTCATGTAGGTCTTGTTCAAGAAGGAATCGAGCTCTTCAAAAACATGAGGACAAGATTTGGTGTCACACCGGTTATTCAACACTACGGATGCATAGTAGATCTTTTGGGTAAAGCAGGGCGGATACAAGAGGCTTATGAGTTTGTATTAGCTATGCCTATAAAACCCGACA
Source organism: Arabidopsis arenosa (assembly GCA_905216605.1). NCBI lineage: Eukaryota > Viridiplantae > Streptophyta > Magnoliopsida > Brassicales > Brassicaceae > Arabidopsis > Arabidopsis arenosa. The sequence goes on along the minus strand of LR999453.1, from coordinate 7,673,228 downwards.
CCATCTTGTTAAGAAGTCTCTGTAATGCCTGCAGCATTTATGGAGAGACTGCAATGGGTGAAGAAATCGGAAAGACTCTTCTCGAGATAGAACGAGAGGAGGAGAAGCTTTCAGGTTCTGAGTGCGAAGATTATGTCGCTTTATCGAATGTGTTAGCTCATAAAGGGAAATGGATAGAGGTAGAGAAGCTGAGGAACGAGATGAAAGAAAGAAGAATAAAAACAAGACCTGGTTTCAGTTTTGTTTAAAATAGCTTGTTACAGGTCAGGATCAAAACACTACTAAATGTGCAATGCAAGTTTTTTAGTTTCATCGTGCCAATAATAAACATTACACAACAAATACACTTGCAGGTCTCGGTTCTGTTAATAGCTCTGTTATCCCCTGTAGACTCTCATGTCTTCTTCTTCTTCTTTAAGCACTTGGATTGAATTGATCTTATCAACATCTACACAAATAAGATAAAAGATATTCAGATGCCAATCTTCTTAATCACAACGTTATTAAGAACAAAGTCTGCTTACCGAGTAGAATCTTGTCAAACTCGATGTCTCTTGGCCTCTTCTTGGGTTTGTGCTCTGTATCACCACCATCAACAGATTGATCATTCTTCCTTGTACCTTGACTTCCACTAAACTCTTTGCCTGTAATTTCGATTACATCATCGTCGCTGTCACTGATATGAACTGCATCCAGTGGATATTCGATCTCGCAAGCCGAAACATTGAAGATTATTACACGGAAACTCGAATTCTTCTTGTATTCGAACAACAGAAAGTGGCCTTCCTTGATGGAATGAGCCTCTGCAAACTCACTCCAACCCTCATGGAACCAAATCTCTTCACCGATCCGTTTAAGCTTTATCGAACGCTTGAATCCCACAGGAGTCTCCAATGTAACAACCTCAGGGAGTCTAGACCCTTGTAGCTTCACGAATTTTGGCGGTATCCTCTGCTCAAAGTTATATAACATAATGAGATTTTCAGAAACAAGTAACACAATGTCAGATCTCTACATTTCTTAAGAACAAATTATCAAATTAGTATCCCTTTTAGATCTCTAATCCAATAAACAGTAAAACAAAAGAAATGGAAACTGTTTAGTGAAACAGAAGTTTACAGGAACAAAGAATTGAACCAATAGCAAAACATGCAAACACTTTATTTCAAGTTTTTTCAAATTGTTTTGTTAATTACCATCATGTTTTTCTTCATTGTTGAAGGTAAGACCAACTTGAAGAAAGTCTTCACTGGCGACTCAGGATCTTGCGGTGGTCGACGGTGAGAAGCTGGGGTGACTCTGGCCTTCGTGTTTCGGGTTGTAACCATTATTTGTTTGCCTTGCTCAAAGAGAAGGAGAAAATGGAGAGTGATGAGTGGAGAGTTAAAGCCGTAAAAGAGAAACCGAGAAGCCAGATAAGTTTTTTTGTCGTTATGTTATAAGATTTTATCTGACAAGTGTGACAAAAGTTACTTTAACACTTTGCAGTTTTCCAAGACTTTTTTTTTTTGTTTTTCGGTTTTCCAAGACTCTTTTTATACAGTTCTCTACACAAAAGATAAGTCCTATTATTGTAGTTTTTTTTTTTTGTTGGTATTGGTATACACTATACATTATAACCCTGTAATATAAATTTTAAAAATATCATGGAAATTCGCTTTTACACCATTGTATAATTCGTTGCTACGTACATGTCATTTCAATTAAAGCATAGTTACATCAAATAGTACAAGCTTACCTACCGCTAACAAAATATATTTTCTATACTTTTTTTTTTTTTTTTTTTTTTTTTTTTTTTTTTTAAACATAAAGATATAAACGAGACGAAATATATTGTGGATGAGGATTCGTCAAGGCTTCCACGAGGACCACGACAGTTGAACGATCACCTCATCTTCGAAAATTACGTTCGTACTCTTAACATTGACGACCGGCAATTGGGCAATTATCTTGTAGACGTATTAGGTATGTCTATAGCGATGGAGGCGTCATTAATTCTCCAATTATCGGAGGTGGAAACTAAGGAATGTTTCTAATATGGTAATATCATAAATTGACAGATGCGATTTGCTATACAAACTGTACGTATATATATATGTACAAGTAACCAAGTTAAACTCTAGCTCGTAAATAGTTCACGAAGTTTCTTACGCTTAGTGAAAGTTTGATTCCTGATTCATTGATGAAATAGTATTCACAAGAGTTAATACGTGACGGGAATGAGACATTTTACATTGACAAAATACGAATTACATAAACTTTTTAATCTTGGAAATACTTTGGATTTTGTTTATAAACGGCTGGTCTAGGCTTTTTGAGCAAGAGCCTTAATATGGGCTGGGTTTTATCTCTTAAAGCCCAATTATGTGTGAAAGTTAAGAAAAAAAAAATTCCGACCTGCCGGAATCGAACCAGCGACCTAAAGATTGTCTGCAACGTCTACAGTCTTCCGCTCTACCAACTGAGCTAAGGTCGGTTACGTTATTAACCATGACAAGAAGATAAATAACCTATTATTTTACAAAAATAGGAACAACCAAAATACGCGTCTTTCCATGCTTCTTTTGAAACTCCGAGAACACAGTCTCAAATTTTCTCGAAAGTAGACAATTCTATTTGGGATAATCCGGTATTTTGGTTGATAATTACATATAAGGTAAGTATATACTCGTATCAACATAACATTACATATTGTCTTGTCTCGTCGCACGATGATCCAGATAAATTATAAGCAAGTAAATGCTTTCTGACATTTTGTGCAGATTATTTATGGAAATTATGTTATATATCTGAGTGCACATACTTTTTAATTACCCTTTAATTTAGATTTTAGCATCGTTGAAACGGATGTATATACTAATCCACGTTGAGTCCGTGTGTGAAAGTAAAATTATTTTAACCGAAAACGGGCTTTACAAATAATTATTTACATGCATATATGAATTTATGACTAACTTAACAAGACCTATATATAATAAAATAGTCAAGATTATGGGCTAAATCATTCTTAATTAACTAAAGTCAAATATCTAGTGGGGCTTTGCCTAACTACGGTAGCGCACAATAATTAACCTCGATGTTTCTTGTTGTAACCTTAACTAAGAGAAAAACACAGATACCATACCCCAATTCAAATTATTTTCAGATATACTTTGCGTTTATTTACGGCGTAAACCGGATTTGAACCGAATGTCAATGTGTCATTCAAAATGTATTCCTATTAACAAAAGTCCGAGTCACACGTTGGTTAATTTATGCGTTTAAGAGGTTATCTGAATTTGTCTTGTTGAAGTATGTGTATCGATCGTATGAGTGTAACCGATAAACAGATATCACAAACATATTAGATGCTTACGAGTTACATTATGCGAATATTAATTTCCAATTCAAAACCAAAAGTGTAACACTACTGTATTACACTAATAAATAAGAACCCATAAAAAAGTATTGTTTGGGATACAAAACATAACAATCTTTCAGTCAATATTTTATACTATGCATATGCTCGTGAGAACAACTGACGGATAAAATTTAGAAGTGAAAATCTTTAGACATCATAGTTAATAGTTAATACATATATCTACAGAGCTTATTTTAAATTTAGGAACTTGTGATCCGAATTATCATTATGAATTTTACAAATTTAGAACTTACCCAAACTCTTAAATTTCTAATTTGCTTGGCAGCTTTTCGTGCTATTTGAAAATATGAACATAAAGGATGCTGTGTGCATGTGTATATGCCAAATTGTCAATGTGCATAGATATATCATATAAATAGCTATGCATATATAGTTTTGTATCAAACTTAAATCCAACGAAAAAGAAGACTTTTAACATACGTTCATGAAGACAAAAATAGAATATTACATTTCCTCTCCGTTTTAATTTCCAAATGGGCCACTTCTTTTTCCAACAAACTGAACCAACAAAACAACCTAACACGAACATATTTAAAATCTTATATAAAATTCTTATTTGATTTTCTACTACTAGATCAATTTTGAAATAACCCAAAAACATATGACCTCTCATCTAGCTATGATCTATCTATGTAGTACTTTGTTTAGATTATGGTTTGATGTGTTTATTCGTTTATTGGATTTTTCCCAAAGCAACGATTATTGGTTATAGGATATAGGGCCATTTATTAGCCTCTAAATAATAATCTGTTGAACATTCTGGTACATTCGTCCATGAAATGTTTTACTTTCTGCAATCATATAAGGTACTGTTACAATTTATTACTTACTTGACTTACGAGTCCTTACTACCAATGGTCATATTTTCAGAGCGAATATAAATCATATACTAAAAGGCAAGAACAACTGATTGGTATTTATACTTCTGGAAAAACTAAGTCGTTTGATAGTAATATCTTGAAACCAAGATCTATTAGATTCTTGTGTTATTAATTTGAAATTTATTAGAAATAGAAGGGCGTGTTTAGATGTCAATGCGCATTCATACATGTATAAATGTGTACCAAACTCTAAATCCCACGAAAACGAGACTTTTTTAGATAAGTTCATAAAGACACCAGAAAAGGTTTTACATCCCATTTTTCAACGACTTTCTTCCTTTTTTAACAAAATTGAACTAACAAATCAACCTATAAACGTGAGTATTACTAATCTTCAATTCCAATTTTCTCTTAAACAAGATCAACTGTTAGATAACAAAGAAAAAAAAGCTGAATTATATGAAATGAATTCCATTGCATAATATACAAATAAAATGATTTAATACAATGAAACAATAATTTCTAGAACGTAACTCAAATATGTGCAGTTACACTTTACAAAGAAGATCGAATAAACTAGATGAACTTTCTAAACCTTTTAGATACTTTCATGACGTGGCAGTTCGCTATTGGTTGTATGTAACTGCTTCTTTTAGCCGGCCATAAAAACTTGCCTTGACCACAACGGCAGGAATCACATGGGCCGCGGAACATTCCCCTTTTCCACACGCACTAAAGACGGCGCGTGTACACTCCTCCTCAAGTATATCTCAGCCAATAACCGTAGACGCCGTCTCCGTCACGCGCCAAACTTTAACCGATTTGTCCAAGCTTCCACTGTAAACTATCCATTTCTGATCTCCTTTCTCTCTGTGGCCTTCACTGTCGTCTTCCACCTCTACCACCGCCGTCAAACACTTAACAGGTCCCACGTGATCCATCAACACCGAGAGACACGAGTGTGTCCCATCGCCGTTTCTCCTCCACACACAAATGTTCTTATCGGCTCCGCCGCTTAACACAAGACTACCGGCGGCGGCGAGGCAGAGCACCGCCATACGATGGCCGCGGAGAGTCCCGCCATGAGAAAGAAATTTTTGTCCTTCCCAGAAATTAACGGTACCGTCAGAAGAACCACAGTAAACAACAGCCGCCGTTAAATTAACCGCTAACGCCGTTACAGCGTTCTCTTGCTTCATCAACACATTAACCAGAAAATGTTTCGTTCCTTTTCCTTGAAGCTCACGTTTCCACACTTTCAAAGTTCCGTCGGCGGATCCAGTGAATAGCAAATCGTCAAAACCAGCAACCACCGTGTTGATAGCGTCGTCGTGAGCTTGAATCGATTCAAGACATGTTGAATCAGATAATCTCCAGACTTTGAGAGTCTTATCCCACGAACCGGAATAGAGTAAACCTAGCTCTTCGTTCAAGCTAAGACACGAAACGGCGTCGTAATGACGAATCTTGAGAACATTTTTCCGGCGACGAACCTCGACGTAGTTCTTTGGATTCATTGATTTTGTTAAAAACTCCTTCAACGTCGGCAAGCTTCCGACTCGTGAATAACCTCCGGTTCTTCTTTTAGACCCTCTCCAAACCCGGATTTTACCGTCTTGATGACCAGTGAAAATTCTGTTATCTCCGGTTATTACAATCGCTTTAACCAATCCACTTGTCGATTTAAACCCGGTGAAATCCTTGAGATCTTTCCAAACCCGAATGTTCTTGGAATCGGATCCAGTGAATAAAAGATCCCCAGAAGCAGCTAACGAGTAGACATGACCGTCTTGTCTCACGATTGTACCGATCAAACCGTTGTCGGTGTCGTCATCCATGTTTCGGGTTTGGTAGATCCAAGGAGACTTGTAGTACGGAGAGTAAGTTTGGTTCCACGGTGAGGGAGACATCGACGGAGTCGTTGTTGTGTCGGTGTAATACGGAGAATAAGTTTGGTTCCATGGAGACAAAACTTGATTAGGGGACGACTCACCGCTAGTTGTCGAAGCATTGCTTTGACGTTGTTGGTGATAATGGACATCCTTGTTGGTGTTGTTGTTGCTACTACTGGGATTAGTGACATCAACACCATGGCTCTGTTCTTCTTCTTCGGCGGCGGGATCGGAGTTTAAGAAGGCGGCGAAAGTGAGTCTCCGGTGATGACTACTACTGGTTTCTGTAGCTATTACCATGTTTTCAAGATTACACTAAAGAAAAATAATTGAGTAGTTGGAAGGTTTTATTGGCAAGGAATTATGGGGTTTTAATTTCCTTGTCGTGTGGAGAATTTTTCGAGTGAAGGAAATAAAGTTCGAAATTTATTTCTCTGGATTTGGAGAGAAAATTTTATGTGTTTGGTAAGAAATATTGAAATGTATAAAAAATGTAGAAGAGGATGTTGGATTTGTATATATAGAGAGAAAAAAAAGTTGTTGAACAGACGACGTGGGTGAATGACACGTGGCGTTTTAGACTGAAGACGTGACCGTCAGATACCGGAAGTGCCAGTTTTCACATGAGACCGTATTAATTAAGAAGATTAATGAATTAACAATGTAATTTATATGCAACTTTGGAAATAAAAAAGTGTTGATGAAAGACTAAATGGACGGTCGTCGAGAAAAGAAAGACGGTCTCAAAAGAATGTGTGCATAACATGAGATGTTGTTTTTTGGTTTTATCTTGGAGTATTGAATTTCCATTGTTTTTTTATAAGAAAACATGTCCGAGTAAATTACATGGTTAGAGCAATGTGAAAATAAATGAACATGAGATGCGTCCGTACGAAGATTCGGGTTTATTTTTAGAAGTTAGTTGAATATAAGAAAATCAAGATAACGCGTGTGTGGCTGTGTTGGCGGCTGATCATTTTCACACGTTGCATTAACATTACGTAACGATAACACTATTCTCCAAGCGGAACTTTGATTTTCATTACTTGGGTTTTTTTTTCTGTTTTGATTAGTTTTATTTCACTTTCGACATGTGAAAGAAAAAAGTTTTCTTCCAGATGTTTTGACTTTTCTGACTCATTCCATGAACGATAAGGAACGCCTTTTAGGACTAAGATATGAAATACCAGTACCTTTTGTTCTAATCAAGTGTTCAAGAAATGTGATCGAGATCTCCATAATAAGCTCATAACATTTATTTTAATGTAAGGTCCCTTTATTTATACGTGTGATTGAGTGGATGGCTTGGCTTAGATTCCTGTTTGCGACTTGATCATTTTTAGTTACTTTTCTATCCATTTATTCGTTTTTTTTTTATTTATCCATCATTTTGAACAAACATAACATATCACGAATACCGTAAAAACAACATTTAAGAAGGCTTCAGTTTTATTTTACTAATTTTTTTATAGTATTTGTATAAATTTGGAAATCTTAGTCAACACATTATTATCAATGTCATCAAATCAGTATATATAGTACAAATGGTTTGAGACGAATGTGTATATACGTACGTATAGAAAATAATAAACGTATTATTATTATTATGAAATTTTCTATACGCACGGATCAAAAGTTCAAAACGCCGACAAAGGGCACACAAGTTGCAAAACATTTTTCTTATGAGTTTTTAATTTTGAAAACAATGAGGGCAACCGAAATAAAATTCCAAACAAGTTGATTGACTTTCATTACGATAAAGGAAATGGTCTTTTCATGTCGATTGACTTTTCATTACGATAATAAACAAATAGATGATTTGTAAAGTACATTTTTTGGATGACTATGGTTAATATGGGATCTTCTCTAATCATATGAGAATTTTAAATTATTTATTTTGTATTCCCTCACAGATGTTAAATTTAATTTAAGATTCGTAAAACATAAATAAAAATCGTGGGATTCGGATAGAAATTTTTATAAATAAAAAACTGATCCAACCTCTAATGTCAAACCCTAATTAAATGAAAATAATTGTTGACAGCTAGCCAAGTTTAATTTTGACATTTTTAGAGTGTATAAAAAATCATTCAACATTTTAGAGTAAGCAAGATAAATACAAAGATTAAGTTCCAACAAATATTGGTTTCACAATTAACCAATGATCGGCACATGTTTTGAAAAGTTGGGACTTCTCCGTATTTCCGAAATAAGACTGACCCTATAACGTATATCGAAATAATCATGGGGATATTTTTGTATCTCTTCCGAGATATCTAAAATATCTAAACACTAATTTTTCTCGTAGTGCTGCAAACCTAACTCTCATCTTCTTCGCCGATTACTATGGAAGAACAATCATCGAAAACCGCCCAAAACAAAAAGTCGAAGGACAATAAGTTTCTTATATTATGCAGTACAACATTGTTCTATATTCTTGTAGATTTTTCTTCAATTTTAAATTGTTGTCGACGCTGAAAACACTGCGGAAGATATTTCTATGCATCCGAAAGAAAGAGATTTTTTGGATACCTTGAGACTCTTCAAAAAAATAGTAATGAGACTACGCGGAAAATTCAATGATAATTGTATTATAGTCTCTTTATGATTGTTATTAGAAACTTTCCAATGATTTTTGGTGAGGAAGGATGACCACCGTTTGAATCTTCTAATATAAAATATTGGGTTGTGTTGCCACAGCATACAATGTATGGTATTTGTGGTAACATAATACGTTGGATTAATTGAACACTCCGTGTACCAAGTTAGATTTTCTTTCAAAAATGAACTATTTACATTTGTAAATTTTATATTCTGATTTTTAAAAACAACATATTACCATGCTTACATTTTTTAACTAAAGTAATGCACTATTTAATTAAACAACTAAAATATCACTATTGTTTCTATATTACTATTTTTATTGCTATCTTTTGTTTTATTTTACTGCTTTGCTCTCTAACTGTTAGAATTTCTATTGACTATTCCGAAAAAATTATGACCACAAGATGATTTTAGTCTAGATAATTCGACATTAATGATTCTAAGTGAAATTATCACTTTCAGTAACCAGAACTAATTAAAGTATCGTTTTAATCAGACAAATTTACATTTTTTCTTCATTAGGAGTAGTTTGCAGTTTACACGCCGTTCATTTGACACGACATGCATGCGTTATTATGTGATAAGTTTTGAATTATGATCAATCGTTGTCTAATATATAATTACATTTCCAAACAAAAAATTCGTTGTCTCAAATACCAATGGGCAATATATGGGACGTTTTGACAAAATCAAAAAAAAAAAATACCAATGGTACGTACGTATGCCGTCACAACCATGGCAAACGTACAAGCCCCATATATACCAATTACAGAAATGCTAAGGATACTATAATTTCCCACGCCCATACATAATAACAATTATCATTTTTACAAAGAAACGCCACTATATCTTTGGAAGTTCCAAACATCACAACCATAACAATGAAAAAGAAACAAATTCTTGTTACCCAATAACTATATAAAGGCGGATAATTTGTTTTATTGGTGGCTTAACTGATCCCACTCGGCACTCGCTGCGTGGTCCGAATAGAATCTGAGCTTTCTATATATGGAGACAATTTAAATACATTTTAAAATATAGTTAGATACATTTAAACGAAGTTTTTTTTTACATTTACACGTTAAATATAATATGATACATGTAGCTCTCACTACACCATCGACTAATTATTCACTAATATACGATGGAGGTACGGAAGTCAAAGATTGAATATCACATGATAGATTTGGTAGATTGAAACGAGCTAGTTTCAATTTTTTTTCTTTTAATATAACTTGCACAATAATTATCTTTGACTTTATATTGGTTTCATTGACTTTATTAGTACTAATTAATTAAAATTTTAAACTGAAAAAAGTACGCGATATCAAATTATTTGTCTATATGTAGACACAACACAATATATAATCACGTATACGTAGACACATAGAGTACGTGAGATTTCATAAGTAACACTTTTGGGGCTGTAAATGGAGAAATATCTCCTTGATATATATATATATATATAGCATTAAAAGATCGTGATTCGTGTTCCAGCAGGAGTAACATAAAATAAAAATTGTTCGCACAAGAAGTTTTACAATCTTTAAAACAGAAGAATTAATGACAAAGAAATTGTATTGTTGACTTCGAGCAATATCTTAAAATTTGATCCTTTTGTGCCACCAGTTATCAAAATCTTAGTTGTCTGTGCGTATATTTCTAGTTTTCTACAAATATAGATGAAAAATTAATACTAACAGCGATGTGCCGAAGTGTACTATAATGTTCAATGTATCTTTACGACATATGAGTTATTTATTGACATGGTAGGTTTCGAAATGTAGAAAACGTCCACGCTGACTTTTGCAGAAGTGATCCATTTGTTTCGTACATACGATAATTCCTGAATATTATTATTATCCTATCATGCACTAAAAAGGTTTAGATCTTTGGTTCCTTACCAATTAGTGCCTAAGTATTAATTTTAAGACTATATACTATAGTCTAGAGATGATGATTTATTGCAGCCGTAGTTGTACATTCTGGTAATAAGTTGGTAATCTTTAGATTATACACAATTAATCCATATTCCATAATTATATTGAATTTTGCTTTAGCATAAACCGTGCCTCAGGCCTCAGCAAGTAGGGATGAGATTGGTCTACCGGAATGAAAAAACCAGCAAATCGTATTGGTAACACTATTTTATAAAATTTAGTTCTCCAATTTACTTGATATTTTTCATCAGACAGATTCCACGAATCTAAACAAAACTCCCCAAAAAAGAAAAACGTCAAAATGTACACGTATTAGTAATACACGTAAAAATGACATCACCATGTATATGAAAAGTTGAAAACTAGTCGAAGTGTATTTGTTAGGTGACCGTGAGTATATAATCGTATCGAGAGAAAAATAATATATAATCGTCTAAAATCATTCATTATTCGTTCGTATCAATGGACCGTTAATTGCTATTGTTTAGTATCTGATATGTACGCAGTTAACTATCATTATAATATGTGATCTAGGTTTCCTTCTTAACACTGTATTAGGATCATACAACACATTCGGCCATGTTCGACGGAGAAAAGCGTGACTTGATATGATCTCTTTGAAAAACTAACAAAATCACGATCTTTAGGGACACATCACCCATTGGAAGACTATCGTAGAGACGTGTGATAACAAAAAGAAAGTTTTATTAATTAAGAAACTTTTTTGGTTGAATTTTTGTTTGGAATTTTAAGTTAAACTAATTTATGGACATAGGACGAATATTTAGACACGCTAATGAAAAAACTACAGTAATAAGAATTTTTAATTAGAGGATAAGATTTGGTTTCATAATATATATCATCGAATATGGACTATTTGGTTACCACTCCTTAACAGACCTACAAAGTGTCCTTCAATTTTTTTCAATCAAATCCATAATAGTTTTATTTTATTTCACGTTCCTCAACAATACTTGAGTAGTTATTAATTCCTTGTATTAAAGCACCTAAATGGGTTTTTTCTCATATTTTTAAAATCAACTTAATTTCAGTCTATTGTAAATCGTAATTAGTTTTTTTTTTCCTTCTTTTTTTTCTTTTTTGATATGTTAACTTGTATCATCCAATTGAGTGAACATTTTGTTATCACGATTTTAATACAACCCAAAAGGAGAGCGATCAAGAAACGGAACATAGTGTACCCAACGGAAGAGACAGCCAATATCATAAAGTCTTCACATCTCATTTTAAATGATTTACTCATTCATTGAATTATTATATATGATTTGTCATCATATGATATGGAACACTCTGGATAATAATTGTCTAATCAATCACTTTAAAGTGAAAAGATTTCAATTTACATGTTTTTGGTGTTGATTTTACTATTTGTCCTTGTAATGTTTGCTGGTCCTATTCTTTAAACTTACTTGATTTATTAACAGTGAATTTTAATATTTTATAAAAAGAAATTTGGTAGCTATATATGATAACTGATTTTGGCAAAAATAAAATAAAAAATACATGATAATTGATTGAAATTATTTGTTTCTATAAAGCTAAACCGACAATTTTTTTACATTAGTGCAGAAAATTTAAACAAAATGTGGCTATCTTTGGAAATATATTTCTATGATTAGAAATCAACGTGTACATGCATTTAGATCTGTTGAAGGAATGTATAGATAAACCACGAGGGACCATTTAGATCTACTGAACCTAAAGTAGTTATGAGAGTATTTGGCCAAGACTTTGACTTATTTCTACTGTTTAGCAAGCAAAACTCGTAGCAAGCAATCTAATTACCTCTTTAACAATCTTTTTGAAGGCTATCCTAGCAACCCCATGCAAAGATTGATCAGAGATTTTCTTTAAGCGACAATAACAATCTTTCGATCCATCTTGAGAAGAAAGGAGCTACGATGATAAACAAGTATTCATGTCAAACTTCAAAACCATTAATGAAAATATGTCAACCTCTCCAAAATACAAAGTGGAAACTTACCACCAAAACCAAACTAAAATTGTACTAATTGGTTCAATTTCTTCTTTTTGGTTTGGAATTTTGGTACATTGCAAACCGAGCCTATGTCCGGTTCGATTCAGATATAGAATTAAATAAAGTAAACCGGTTATCTTACTTTCAATTACGTTTGATGAAATCAGTTTAATATCGGGTACATATAATTCATAAGCAAAACTAAGTTGGCTTTGGATGCTTTCAACCGTTGAGTTCAAAGAAAGAAACATTCGGAAACTAGTGCCAACTGCCAAGTGATCGCTACCAAAACCAATGACGGCTTACATCATTAAGTATACAAGCGTAGTCACCAACCTTAAACTGTTTGATAAAACATACATACTTGACAAGGAAGTCTACATTTACACTACATGTAGTAGATTCTTGACTTCCATTTCTTCTTTTATTTTCTCGTCACCAAGTTTATTCTACACTTCTTTTAGTCCCATAATACAGTAATTTTTGTTTTCCCAAAACTCCAATCATCTTTTTCATTATTGGGCTTTAAGCTGGCCCATATCGGTCCATATTACTTTTTGATTGATAACGTCGGCCCAAATTAGTCACTGGCTTTCTCTTCAAGCTCGACCAAAGAAGAAGTGTCCTGAACGCAGTCAGATTCTTCGAATTTGATATTTGGGAAACTTGCAATCCGATTCTGTGATCAGTGTTTTGCCTTCGATTCGGTTTTCATAAATGGAGTTTGTTGTTGAAGAAGGAAAGCTAGTGAATGAAGATTGCTCGACTTTAGTTCTCGTAAGTTGTTTCGTTTCCTTTGCTTTTCTCCGATTTCGATCTATTCTCTGCTTCTGGGTATTCCTTACCTTTCGATATTTCCGTCTCTAAAGCTTAAAAACTGTAGCTTTCTTGAGAAATTAGGTTGTAGTTGACGAGAAAATAAAAGTTAGAAAGTGCCAAACTTTTCTTGGGAACTTTGAAATTCCAAGAAACAGACATGAAACTTGTAGGAAAAAGGTTTAGGGTTTAGAAGCATTGATGTTTCTCATAAATAGAGATTTATGATTGATGAAGTTTTGATTTTGTTTTCCCCCACCAGCCTGCATTGTCAATTGGGAATGTGGGGCAGCTCGCGGTTGATCTTCTAGTGTCATCTACTGGTGCAGAGAGAGTTGGTTATCTCGATGATCCAAATCTGCTTCCTTGTGTTGGAAATGACGCTTATGGCCCTCTTCCTTGTGGCGATATCGCCCTTCCTCTTGAGGGTTCGTTTTCTAAAACTATCTGCTTCGTTTAAGATTAATTAGGCTTTGATGTAATGAGGAGAGGTGCTTTGCTTTCTTAGATGAAGGATCCTCTGGTTTATATGATTATGTTGCTATATAGGACAATAATACATTATATGCTATAAAATAGTTTCTATGCCTAGATCTATGTCACTTTATATTGTTGAATCAACCTTTATCCTTGTGAAACCTCATTCTTTTCTGCGCTTTGGTTTTGTGTTTTCAGTTTATGAGTCATCTTCAATTGCTACTACTCTTGCTCAGCAACGGTCTCCAGTTGCAAAGGTATTTACATTGTTGGCAGCTTTGTTCCTTGTTATTTCGATTCTTGTTTTTTGAAGGATTGCATTCAATGCTTGTTGTGTTGAGACTATGAAATGCCAATTAGCTGGAGCTTTTCAGTTAAAAAAATGGGAATTTTAGTGAGTCATCTTTTAACTTACAATCTTGACTAAAACAGGGAATGATGATTAAATTTGCGGAGAATATAGCCGATTTTGCTGCCTCAAGTGGAAAGAAGCACGTTATTGTGTTATCGAGTTTAGACTTCCAAAGGCTGCATAACTTGGATTTGTCGAGGTAACTATAACGCTTCCTTTTATATGTGTTTGCTATAAATTTTTCATATGCCTTCGGTGTAGGACTAAATATAGACTGGTGCAAACAGCATCAGAGATCTGTAATCACAGATTTGATTGATAAAAAAGCTTAACTTGCACTTTTTTCTTTTCACATTCTTAATTTCTTGCTAAAAGCAAACTCTTCACAAGTTAATTCGTGTTCTCCTTGGCAATTACTTTAGAGGCCCACAGGTGTATTATCTGTCTAACGCCGAATCTGATGGAAGAGATGATCACTGTGAAAGGCTTGGATTTGGAAGATTGCGCGAGTATGATTCAGAAGGAAGATGTTGGAAGTACCTTAGCTCTGTCTTTGAGAAGAACAGTGAAGAAGAGCTGACTTTCCCTTCAGAAGATGAACTTGAAGACATAGACTACTATCCAAGCTTGCCATTTGCAGCTCTGTTCTCAGCTTTTAAGGTAAATAAATGCCTTATAATGAACAATTCAGCCACACGACGATTCATTTTAGATGATTGGAACACTTATATGGCCTGTGCGGGATTTATGTTGTTTTGGGGTTAGGCAAGAGGCTTGAAGGTGACATGCCTGCTATGTTACTGTTCTGAAGGAGACAACATTCCTGAAGCATTTCTTCTAGCCGAGGCTGCATCTAAGCTTACGGGTCTGACTCCTGACAAGTTCCACGGTAATAAGTTCTCTTCTTCCGAGGGTAATAACACCCGGGCAATCAATCATGCGAGGCGATGAAACTTACTATGAATATTCTTTTCTGCAGGGGAAGAAGGTGGGAAATGGCGGATACCGTATTCATGGAAGAGTATGTATGGAGCTCCTCCAGATATGTCCATGTTTTAAGACTGTTGTTGAGCTCACAGAGTCAGACACCGAGGTTGTTGTAGTAGTAAAATTATGATCCAATGAGAAGTTTATGAACATTTGAGATGGTTTAATTGGATAGAGACGCCTCTTTTTTTCTCAGTTTTTCATCATCAAATCTGTTACTGTATAACAAAACATAACAAGTAGAATTTCATTATTAGAGTAAAATGTATCTAGGGAGACAGAATCATAAAATAGGTGAGATTCAATCACGTTCTGAAATTATGTTTTAATCAAGACGTGAATCTTTTTCTGAACAATGGGTATAATGTGAAATTTGGTATAAGCTCTGGATCATAAATGTTGGGTGTATTATAGTAGTGGCCCTTGGGACAACAAGATTCTAAACAACGAGGATAAGACGCTAAATCAGAATCCGTGTACTGAATCTTAAACCGAACATCACTTAAACAGTTAAACTCAAGTCTCAGACCGGAATGCATAATGTATTTGATGTGACCGGTTATGCGTTTTTTCTGTGGATGCAAACAAATAGTAATATTTGCATGAACAATAATGTAGTAAGAAACATCTCCGGGACTAACAAAAAGAAAGTAGTTGAGCAATAAATTGTGGAGTCATTGTGTTTTATTGTATAGATAGGCCAAGGCAAGTACTTCTGACGGGTTTTAATTTGCACCTTTATTGCCACCAGAATTATATATATGTAATTTCTGACCAAGAAAAATACATGCAAGTAGTTTTTGGTTCTTAGGGGACCTAACTTATGTACATGTAATTTGGTTAGTGGAATACTTCTTTTCTCACATATTTTGAAGACTAGTACAAACTATATATGTTTAAAAATTACAGTCTTTGACTTGACTATCATAATCTTGATTCTTGAACTTTATCATATTAGTAAACCTGAACATTCACATATGATGTCATTTTCATTAAATGAAATATCCGTGGAATTTCTTTTCCACCGAATAAGCATGTAATTGGTCATAAATCATAGGAATGATAAACTTAGATACAACTGTAAAAAAGAGAATTGTCTAATAAGAAAAACTAAAGATTAATTATAACAAATTTCTACTTCTAAAATTTGTAGTGAAGTGAAGTAAAAATTTGTTAAAACTAAGTAGAAATTCATTATATCACCAAAAAAGGAAAAATCCTAGTTCAGTGGATGAGCACCCCAGTATGAACAAATGGAGATAAAGACTGAAAAATAGAGAAAGAAGAATTTTCAAAAAGGCTTTGATCCAACCATCAACCAAAAAAAAAGTCGCAAAAATCCACTTAATAAAGTTCCACAAACCATTAGTATCAGAGTGGGTCACCACATCAAATCCACATTAAAATCAAACAACCCTAAAAGAGCACTATCTTCTTCTTTTTCTATCCCCTCATTCCATTTTGCTAGATTGCTAATCTCTTCTTCCTAATCCTAGCTATATTATGATCTCACTGTTAGTTTTTTATATAATTATATCCCCTAACTACTCAATTTGTACCTACATAATGTACCCAAATCTGCAGTTATTTGATTAATTATGAATCAATTTTGGATCGTCGTATTTGTTTGCATTAAAAAAAAAACACTGACGTGTTAATTTTATTTTTCCCAATACCGTTTACCTTTAGTCAACGTTTTTTCCCTTCCACCAAATTCCCCAAATACACATTTACGTTTAAACCTTTCACTGGAACCTCTGTTTCAGACTCTTTTCTTTGTTCTACTTTTATTGGTTTTGTTTTTTTTTTTAACCAAACCACCATGCGATTTGTCGCGCCACCTCCTCGTTCCGGCGATATCTCACCGTCTCCTTCACCATCTTCCGGTTTAACCGAAGAGATTCTCTCCCGCTCTTCAGATCCTCCTTTGGAGTTTAGTCCTCCATTGATCGCCATGGTGGTGGTTCTAGCCGCCGCTTTTCTATTCGTAACTTACTCTCGTCTCATCTCCCGCCGTTTTCTTTCACCTCTGTTCCGTCGTTTTAGACGGTGGCGATGCCGACGGCGCCGTCTCCTTCACCTATCTTCAGCTTCCTCTGCTTCAACATCATCCTCTGATCTCCGATCGTTTTCCCCTTTCCCTTTCGACTCTTTTCATTACTCTTCTTACTCTCCTTACGGATTAGATGATTCCGTCATCAAAACACTACCGTTATTTCTCTACTCCGCCGCCGCTTGCACCGGGAAAACCGCGGTGGGGAAAACCTCCGCCGCAAATTGCAGAGATTGCGCTGTTTGTTTGTTGGAATTCGAAGAAGGTGATTATGTACGAACACTCCCGTTATGCTTCCATGCTTTTCACCTTGAATGCATCGATGAATGGCTCCGATCTCACCCTAACTGTCCGTTATGCCGTACGGCGATTCTCGGATCCGCCGCTGCCGGAGTTATAACGCCTATGTCTCCGTTCGTTCCGTTAATGGCTCCTCGAATTCGTCCGAGCCTCGATGATGATGCTGAGACTAACGCGATCATCATCCGCGGCGAAATCACACCGTCGCGGAACAGTTGGAACACAGTCGCTGCTACGGCGGTGACGACGAACGATCAGGAGATCACAGCGTCGGTGGAAGAGCAATCATCACCGGGGATGTCTCGGTTCCGGGAGCTGAAGAGATCGTACTCGTTCGAATGCGAGAGAGAATCAGAATCAGAGAGAGTAACAATGGAGCCAGCGACGGTGTCTCCATGGAGATACCGGAGATCTACATGGAACAAACGTCAATCACCGTTCGGAAACCTAATTTCGAAATCAAGAGTGTTCTCGTTCCGTTACTACAGAAGCACGAAATCACCGTTCTTCCGACGGAGATCATCGGCGGGAGTGTTTTACCCGATATCGGAACGGATTCCAGCGACGGGAAGCTCATCGCGGCGGACGAAATCAATGACGAGTCCGATGTTCTTCAGAACAGCACCGCACTCATCGAGCCGGTTAAGATGCGGAGATCCAGAGGCACTGTTATCGCCGGAGAGATGGAGAAGAAGAGACACGTGTAGGGTAGAGATGTAACATGAAATTTGGACGGTGGTGATGAAAAAAAATTGAAGTGGAAGGAGAGAGCATTAATGGAATGTGGGGTTTAAGCATTTAATGGAATTAAAATGAACGAAACAGAGAAGATAGAGAGGTTCAGAAATTGCTCAGCTGCTCACAACAAGGTTCGTTTTTTTAATTTTATTTTCTAAGTATAAATAAATAATAGCCATACCTTTATTTCTTCACCTCTCTTATTTAATGCAGCTAAAATACGGATTTCATTTATGAATGATATAACGTATAGTCATAGAGAAATAAATAATTTATTACTATGTACGTTGAATTTTCCTGACTACTATACGAACTTTGTTTTATTACTATCTCAGACCAGAGACGCCAAGACGATGAAGGTTTTGGAGCCTGTACGGTGACGTTTTGGTTGTTTCGTTTTTCGTTTCTTTTCTATTGGAGTTATCAAAATGCATTAACTTCCAAAGCTGCCAAAGTTATTATAGAAACGAAAGTCAACAAACCCATTAAATTTCGTTTCTATAATAACTTTATATCGTCGGTGGCTTATTGTTTTTTTGTTACCGGAATTTTATGTCGCTAAACTTTGTAATTAGCTGTCGATTAAATTTTTGACCCAAAATAATTGATGATTTAACATTTTGATGAATGACGTTAACCACTGAGAAGATCTGGATCTATTGCGTCCCTGTAAGAATTAACATTGTGGGCTTTTTAGTATATCCGGTTTTAGTAAGAAAAACAGAACAAGGTTGAGGAGATCGCTGACATTGTAATCTTGCTGGTGCTTGATCTGAAGTTCATGTTACCTTACTCTTATATAACTATCTGGCCGTGGAGGGTTGTCCAATCTGGTCAATTGAGGGGATCTCCGGCGACAAAAAATTATCAGTGCGAAAGTCTGCTCTCCCAACTTTTTTGGTTTGTTGCGCCCAATCGAAAACCCGACTGGAGATCGATACACGATGATCATTTATGTCTTTTATAGGGTTTGTCTTCTGTACAAAGAATCGCACAACCACATCTACTAAAACTACCCATTCTATTGGACTGTTTAGTGATGCTATGTTACTGTTGGTTTTTCTACCCAAACAGGTCATACCGAATGGACTGGATATCTCGGCCACGTTTACCCCAAATCTCAGCGATATCTCCTGATTCTTGCCTGGCACGTTACAAGCAAAGTTGTGGTCTCAAGTAGTTTGGGGATTGTTTTTTGGTCTAATATTTGCTATTTGAAAGATAGAGACAGCACCAATTGGTATATTTGCAACATACCATGCTTGGCTTAGTGGTAGAACTGCTAAGGTGAATTGGGTGATGATTTCTAGTTATTATAACTTGGGTGAAAAAACAAAACTCAGAGAAGAGATAAGGTGAAATCTTTGAATATGTTTTATGAATCACTTTTGACATTGAATTAGAAAAGCTTGAAACTGAAAGAACATGACAGAGATAAATTAAGAGAAACAAACGCACACAGAGAAAAGAGATTACATGTAGACAGTGTTTAGTTACCTCTTTTCCTGTTGCCTCCAGCTTGCTCGATTTGAACCAAACTTGGAACATAATTAAAAATAACTGCCCGACATCCATCCATTTCATCTACTCCAAATCCCACTTCTGTGACTACATTATCCTCCCCAACAATGTAGACCATGTCTTTGACCTTGTTCTCATCAATCAATTTCTCACAGCACATGACGACTTTCTTCTCCTCGCCTAGCAAGAAACTTGCATCACTCCAAATCTGAAGACGAGGGTTCAAATCCAATGCTAAGACCTTGCTCCAAGATATCACTTTGGTGGTCTCATCAATCTTATCAGTCACCCATACCTCAGTCTTGGAACTTTTATCTAGCTGCAATAACACAGAAAGTTTATCTTCTCTAACAACAGAAAGACTAGTAGCTTCGAAACGACGACTCTGATAGGGAAGAGGCACAGGTACAGATTTCTCCGTTGAAAAATCAAATTTGAGCAACGATATGATGCGGGACGTTTCTGTTACACCTCTAGCCAACCAGTAAGTATTTCCCTTCAAAGACCCGCTAAGTTCAGAGTATCCAATGCTCCCGCGGGGAGCGATGATATCATCAAGAATCCTCCATGAATCAGAGTCAAAATCATAGATTTCAAAATATTTGGTACCGCGATAATAGCTCAACAATTTGTAGCTCTTGATCCAGGATTTGTTGTCATCTTGGGAGTACCCGAGATCAAAGCTACGACCTTCTTTGCGAAAATTGCCGGTTCTGATCCACCTGGTTTCACCAGTTAAAGGATTCCAAACCAAGACTCTAGATTCATCGACATGGGAGGAGCATAACAACAGTCCCTCACAGTGAAGGACTCGAGATATTTCGAATTGAGCTACTGAATTCTTAGAATGAGGATCGATTAGCTCACTTTTAAGCTCTAAAGATGGACTATTTCCATGGAGATTGAAGCTAATCGGAAAAATCCTGTAGTCATTCCTCAACGATAGAGGTATAAACTGTTTTGCGGATTTATCAAAATGCTTACTTGCGAATCTCCGATCATTTTTGAATAAACGGTTCCATGCTTTGCACGTAGATCGTAATCGTTTCAGAGATGTTGCCGGAACGCGACAGAGTATCTCCTCTACCAAATCCTTTGGAAGCTGCTCCGGCGTCTTCATTGATCTCTGAATTTACCAAATCTAGGGTTTTCTCTTCTCCCAATTTAGTTCAGCAGTAAAATGTCGAATAGTGAGTCACATGGACCTGATAAGAATCTAACAAGGCCCACCTTAAAGCCCATATATTTGCACAAAATCCTTAGGCTACCAAATTTCCCCTATTTCGTTCCCATGAGCATTGGTTTTCTTGTATATATGACAATTTTCTGAAACTAGTTAGTAGAACTGTGAAGGTTTTCCTCTGGTGCTAAAAAGACTCGAAGCATGTATAACCCTGATTTTAGTGTTACTAACTTGCTAAGCTCTGTTTTTTTTTTCTTTTTACATTTTGTGATCTTAGTGTTGCTAACTTGCTAAGCTTTGTTATTCCTCTCTTTGTGCTGTAGTGAAGCAAGAGAGATCGATGCAGCGGTTTCTTGATGTCCATTTACACAATCTTGTTTAGGATTTGTTTAGCCAAACTGAGACATGGTAAAAAATAATATAATTTGTGTTCACATGGAATCAAAGGTTTCAATTGGCCATTCTATTGGACTGTTTAGTGCTATGTTACTGCTGTTTTTTTTTTTTTGTACACAAGCAGGTACTAGAGAATGGACTGGATACCTCGGCCATGTTTACCCAAATGTCAGCGTATCTCTTGATCCTTGCCTGGCACGTTACAATATACAAAACAATGAAACATGCAAAGTTGTGGTTTCAAGTATATAATTTGGATTTTGGAGATTGTTTTCTGGTCCAATATTTGCAACCTTAAGCAGTGTATTTGTAAGATATAAACAACATACCATGCTTGGCTTAGTGGTACGACTTGTAAGGTGAAATGGGAGATGATTTCTAGTTGTATAATTGTAACATGTTTTCTGAATCACTTTTAATTAGAAAAGCTTGAAACTGAGAGAACATGACCAAGATAAACTAAGAGAAACACACACACACACAAAGAAAAGAAAAGAAAAGAACAAGGTGTTTAGTTACCTCTTTTCCTTTTGCCTCCAGCTCGCTCGATTTGAACCAAACTTGGAACATAGTATATTTGTAAGATACCATGCTTGGCTTAGTGGCAGAACTTTAAAAGTGAATGGGTGATTATTTATAGTTGTAACACTTGTAACTTGGGTGAAAAGAAAACTCAGAGAAAATACCAGTACAAAAGCTTTGTACATGTTTAATGAATCTTTTTTGCTAAGGACTTAGAAAAGCTTGGAGTTTTGAAACATAATCCTGATCTCTTCTTTAGAAATCTGCCCTACAACATGATTTGATCATAAAACCTTTTTTTATTAAAAACCTGTGTTTAAAACAAGGAACAGTACTGAGCTATTGAAACATCTGACAAAACAAAACATCTTAATGAAATATTACGATATATTATTCAAAGAACACGAGCAAGATAAATTAAGAAAACCCACACACACACACACACAAAAGAGAGATTACATGTAGTTGAGATTGTTTATTCACCTCTTTTCCTTTTGCCTCCAGCTCTCTCGATTTGAACCAAACTTGGAACATAACCAAGAATAGTTGGCCAACATCCACTGCTTGCATTTACTCCAGAATCAATTTCTTTGACATTATTATCCTCCCCAACAACGTATACCTTGTCTTTGGACTTGTCCTCGTCTCCGTCTTCCCTCAATCTCACACAACACATGAAGACTTTCTTCTCCTCGTCTACCAAGAAATTTGAAGTAAGCGAAATTTGAAGATGAGGGCTCAAATCCAATGCTAAGACCTTGGTCCAAGAAACTGCTCCTTCGATGGTCTCATCAATCTTATTCGTCACCCATATCTCAGTCTTGGATCTTTCATCTCGCCGATATAACAGGGAAAGTTTCTCTCCTCTAACAACGGAAAGACAATTAGCTTCACTAAAACTATGGGCTTGAGAGGGAAAAGGAAGAGGCACTACAGGTACATTTTTCTCTGTTGAAAAATCATATTTGAGCAAGGATAGGGTTAAGCCTACTCCTTCTGTTATAGCTATAGCAAGCATGTAAGCATTTCCCTTCAAAGACGCGCACCGATAAGCGCATCCCAAGTACCATTCTGGACGGATACCATCAAGAACCCTCCATGAATCAGAGTTCAAATCGTAGACTTCCAAAAATTCAGAACTACGATCATAAAAGCCCATGATTTTGTAGCTCTTCTTGCAGGATTTGTTCTTGTCTTGGGAGTATCCGAGAACAAAGGTGCCGCCGTGTTCGCGGGTTTGGATCCACTTGGTTTCACCAGTAAGCGGGTTCCAAACAACCATTCTACGTTCGAGTTGGGAGGTGCATAACAATAGCCCATCACAGTGAAAGACTCGATCTATCTTGAATTGATCAGCTGAGTTCTTAAAATACGGATCTGGTAGGGTAAGCTCACCTTTTACCTCTGCAGATGGATCAGCTCCATGGAGATTGACGCTTATCCGACAAATCCTGAAGTTCTTCCTCAACATGAAAACCAGAAACTCCTTTGCGGCGTTATCGAAGTGCTTTCTTGCGAATCTCTTGTCGTTGTGGATCAAACGGTTCCATGGTTTGCAAGTAGAGCTCAAACGTTTCAGATATGTGGCCGGAACAAAACTGAGAACCTCCTCTACCAAATCCTTTGGAAGATTTGGTATCGTCATCGTTGGTCTCCGAAGAAAACGGCAGCATGTGGCTCTCAATGTAATGTTATCATTTCATCTATTAAGATAACGTGGCTCTTAATATTATTTTAGGGTTTTGGTTTTCACCTTTCCTCTTTTGGTATTGAACTATAAGTTTAAAATTAAACCGATAAACCGATACTCAAGACTTATGTTTCCCGCGGAATCTAAAGGCGATTTTTCATACTCATTTAATTATTCTTTTCAAACTTTAAACCAGAAACCGATATTCAATACATTATATATATGTTTCCCGCGGAATTTGAAGGCGATTTTTTCATACAAATTTAAAAACCATTTATTTTTCTAAATTAAAACAATGCATTTTCAGATGTGATTGGTTAATTAATAAAAAATCAAAATATAAAATACAAATTATCACGAATTATAAGAAATATTTTGTAGTGAAAATGTAGAACATCATTTAAAGTGAAACAATTTTTTTTATTCACTTTAATTTACTCATATACATGATCTTGGACCCGTCAAGCCTATGACTAATATATTGCTTGCTAACAATCTCTGCAGGCAACACAATATTATCAAATTTGGCACTTTGGCTTTGTGGACATGATGTCAAAGTGCGGTTGCGTGGTCTTTCTTAGACGGTCATAGAGTCCTCCTTGTCGCGATTAAGATCACATCATATACTAGTAAAGAATAATGTGCTAAGTGTCGTATCATATGTAGGAAAAGATTTTAATACAGGTTAAGCACTAGAAACTACAAAGATCAATCCGAGGCATGACTATACCCAAGATACCTAGAGTGCAGTTCGCTTAACTGGCTCGATAGTATGTAGATTGACAAAAAAAATAAACATAAAGCAAAAAGGATCAATGACAACATAGAGTAAACAACACTAACTAATGAATGTGATTAATTTGAAACAAAGAATCAGCATGATGTGTTTTATCTGAATTTTGTCGGAAGAAAATCACACCTGATGAGAAGAGGTACTTATCTGGAAAACCCCTGATTGATTATTGTTCCAACAAGACACGTGTAGAGATAAGATTAAATGAGAAGGTCATTTGATTTAATCTGAACCGTCAAGTTTGCTGACGTGTAAAAAACACGTTTTACCGTGTCTTAACGAAACCAGCAAGGCCGGGAACGAATCAGAGCTTTTTCACCGATATCCGTCGCTTCTCTCCTCCTCCGTCGTCGTGCTTCGCTTTTCTTGCGTGTTTTCTTTTTCGTTAAACCCAAAATCAAGGCAGAATCTGAGAATCGAGAGGACCCATTACTCGGTGTTTCTGCAAACGAGCTGAGAGATAGTTTCAAACAAGAGGCATTTGAATCTCTAAAGCAGCCTTCTCTGTTTGCAAGGAACTTTCTAGAGTACTGTTGTGTCAGGGCTCTTTCACTATCTGTGGGAGTAACAGGTCATCTAGCCGATAAAAAGTTTCGACGCTTAACATTTGACATGATGGTTGTCTGGGAAGTCCCAGCTGTTGCCAGCCAGGCCTTACTCAGCGTAAGGCTCCTTTTTCTCATTTCTTCTGCAATCCTTAAAGAATCTTTTCTTTATCATCTTTTTCATTTGAAATAGGTAGAAGAAGATGCAACAGTGAGTTTAGAAGCCTTCTCACGGATTGCACCAGCAGTTCCTATAATAGCATATGTGATTATATGTGAAAATCTGTTTGAAATGCTTACATCATCTACGGGTGGTCGGCTTCAGTTCTCTGTTTACGACAAGTATTTATATGGCCTTGAGAGGTAAATACTTGACAAGTATGTTCTGGTGTTCGATCAAAAAGAGAAAAGATTCTGGAAATAGACGGGACAGCCAGGTATTGATTGTATTTTCTCAATAGTCACGGTCTTGGCATGTGTACGTACCACTCACTTTTGCCACAGTACTATTCAGGTCGCTTAATCCTGTCAGACCATTCACTATATTTTGAGGCCTTAATGGTCGTGTCTGCACACCGAAGCGATATGACCTATCTTCTAAAGCAAATAATTAAACCTGAGTTAACTGGTCCTTGGGGCACTCGGCTTTTCAACTAGGCCGTTTCTTACAAGTCTATATCTCTGTAAGGCCGTGTCTTTTTGCATTGAATCGATTGTAATCTCTTGTACAACTGAAAACATTCTCTCTCTTTTTTTGTGAATGGTCAATTAACAGCTTTCAGTGGCTATCTGTTGTAGATCAGAACCAGTGGTAATGGAATTCCCAGAGCTTAAAGGTCAACATGAGAGGTAGAAACTGCTTTGCGGCTTTGTCAGTGTGCTTTCTTGCGAATCTCTAATAATCTTTTAACCAAAGATTCCATCTTTTGCAAGTGGATCGTAATCGTTTCAGAGATGTGTCCGGAACAAAACAGAGTATCTCTTCTACTAAATCTTTTGGAAGCTCTGGTAACGTCATTTTTTATCACTGAAGAAAACGGCAGCATTTGGCTCTCAATATAATAATCTAGGGCTTTTCATCTTTCCTCTTTCCCGAGATAAACTGGTTATGTGCATTTAATTTAGAATAACTAAACTGGATAAACAGATAATCGATACTTGTTTGTACATGTTTAATGAATTCTAGGTGATGATTTCTAGTTGTACAACTTGTAACTTGGGTGAAAAGAAAACTCAGAGAAAATACCAGTACAAAAGCTTTGTACATGTTTAATGAATCACTTTTGCTAAGGACTTTGAAAAGCTTGGAATTTTGAAACATAATTCTGATCTCTTCTTTAGAAATCTGCTCTACAAGACATGATTTGGTCATAATCTTTAAAAAACTGTGTCAAAGCAAGGAACATTGAGAAATTGAAACATCTGACAATACAACATCTTAATGAAATATCAGTTCAAAGCAAGATAAATTAAGAAAACATACACACACACACACACAAAAGAGAGATTACATGTAATAGAGCTTGTTTAGTCACCTCTTTTCCTTTTGCCTCCAGCTCGCTGGATTTGAACCAAACTTGGAACATAATTAAGAATAACTGGCCAACATCCTTCCATTTCATCTACTCCACATTCCACTTGAGTGACTACATTATCCTCCCCAACAATGTAGACCATGTCTTTGGCCTTGTCCAAGTATATGTTGTTGTTGTCGCCGCCGCCAATCAATCTCTCACATCTATCACAAGAAATGACGACTTTCTTCTCCTCCTCTAGCAAGAAACTTGCATCATACCAAATCTGAGGATCAGGGCTCAAATCCAATGCTAAGACCTTGCTCCAAGAAACAGCATTGGTGGTGTCATCAATCTTATTTGTCACCCATATCTCAGTCTTAGAACTTTCATCTCGCTGTAATAACACAGAAAGTTTCTCTTCTCTAACAACGGAAAGGCTACTAGCTTCAAAACGGCTACTCTGAAGACTCTGATAGGGAAGAGGCACAGGAACAGATTTCTCTGTTGAAAAATCAAATTTGAGCAAGGATATGGTGCGGGGCGTTTCGTTTACATCTCTAGCCAACCAGTAAGTATTTCCCTTCAAAGACACGCTGAGTTCAGAGTATCCAAAGCTCACGTCTCCGATCATATCATCAAGAATCCTCCATGAATCAGAGTTAAAATCGTAGATTTCAAAATATATGCTACGGCGATAATAGCTCAACATTTTGTAGCTCTTATTGCAGGAAGATTTGTGGTAGTATCCGAGATCATAGCTGCGGCCTTCTTTTTCTTTGTGAAAATCGCCGGTTCTGATCCACCTTGTTTCACCAGTTAAAGGGTTCCAAACCAAGACTCTAGATGCGTCGATTTGGGAGGAGCATAACAACAAACCGTCGCAGTGAAAGACTCGAGTTATTTCAAATCGAACTGCTGAATTCTTAGAATCAGGCTCTATTAGAGCACTTTTAAACTCTAGAGATGGACTATTTCCATGGAGATTGACGCTTATCGGAAAAATCCTGTAGTCAGTCCTCAACAATAGTGGTAGAAACTGTTTCGCGGATTTATCAAAATGCTTACTTGCGAATCTCCGATCATTTTTGAATAAACAGTTCCATGCTTTGCAAGTAGATCGTAATCGTTTCAGAGATGTCGCCGGAACGCGACAGAGTATCTCCTCTACCAAATCCTTTGGAAGAAGTTCCGATATCGTCATTTCCATTTCTGAATACAACAGCAAATCTAGGGTTTCCTCTTCCCCAATTGCCAATTTAGTAAATATCTCGAAGAGTGAGTGCCACATGGACCTGATAGTAATCTAACAAGGCCCAATTTAAAGCCCAGTTAATACCCAAAATATTTTTAAACAGAACAAGGTTTAAGGGACCCTTTTGAAGAAGACAATGTTTCCGGGAATGTAACCCGGTTAAGATCACCCACGTGCTTCTTCTTCCCCTGACACTGTGAGCCCTTGTCTTTGATTCTGTTCTGTCACAGTTCTTGGGTTCAACGATAAATAGATCTGGTGTTATCACTTACATAGTTTGAGTTCTACACTTAAATATCATCTCATAACTAGAAAATTTGACACAATGGAAGTTCTTATATTCATCGCTCACATCAGATGAAAAAAAAGGAAAAAAAACCACGGTTCATGACTCGTGTTTTCTTCTCAGAGAAGCAAGCCAAATCTGAAATCATGTGCCACCCAATCTATGGAGAATCTTCCATGCTTCTTGTTCCGACACTGCTGGATTCTATCTCTTGCTTCACAAGGCAAAAATTTTCCGATCATGTCGAGAATACCGACGTTGCAAAGTTGAGTATCCTTGGTATATAATTCAACAAGCTTCGGCAAAAGAATCTTGTTATCTTTGGAAATACCTAGGTTTGATCTTACATACTCTTCTCTACCACATTCGAGCTCCATCATCACGTTCTTGGGGTATATATACGAACCTAAAAGAATCGTGTTGCTTTAAAACCTAATCTTCATCATATGAATAGCGTGTAAGATAAGAAACGATGTTGAGCCAGGGGATTTAATTTGCTTACTGATGGATCTGACAAGTTCCCCGAGCAAAGAGCGAAATGAAGAAGAGGCTCAGAGTGATTTATAGCATAGTCTTTTCCCAGATCTCCAGCTTTACCCTTTGATCTAGAAGCAAATAAGAACCTAAATACCTGCAAAATACACAATCCTTATTAGCCCTCATCAAGTTAAGTCGAACTTTCAGTATCGAAATCAATAATAGACTTACCTGTCCTGGACGAGAGACACGGCAACCAAGGATTGAACTCTGAATGGTATCTAAGTTCAAGCTTCGACCTCCAACATTGTACGCTGCCTATATTACACAATAGAAAAATCCTAGTCATTGTTAATTTACCGATGACTTGTGTCCCAAGTAGTTCTGCACTGTTAGTACTTAGTAAGATTACCCTACCTTCAGCAACCCTGATACTCTTTTCATACTGTTTTTAGGGTTCCCATAGACAAGTATCGACTGCAAAAGAGACAAAAACAAACCCAAAATAGCTAATGAATATCGAGAGAGATTTATCAGCAAGATCTTGTTAAAAGAAGTTTAGTTTGAGAAATTAGCACTACATGCATAACCAGAGAGTTGTGTATGTTAATCCAGAAAGCTAGCTTTTCTTCATGATTTAACTTCCTTGGATTCACTCCTTCTAACTTATTAACAAGCGACCTAAACATTTTCAATTGAAGAAGAAGGATACAATTTGATTAAATAACAGAGTTAATTTTATATAAGCCAAAAGAAGTTGATCATATTGTAAGAGCCTGAGATTGAAAAACCTGAAATGTTTCAAAGCAGGTTCAACTGCATTCAACTTCTCTGAGTCTCTACATATGGATTTCACCATTAATAATTTGTCGTAAGGTCGGCTAATGACCTTCAGTCGCTCTTTCCCGCGGAAAGGAGGACTGCTTGATTCTCGATCATCATCGAGTGATTCGGGATCCGCAAGTTGACGAAATACTTGTAAGATGCACTTGATCATCTCTTCAGACAAACTATTTGGTGAATTATGAACGTTTTCAGAAACATATGTCCCGATCATCGCATCAATATCAGATTGCTGAAAAAGCGAAAACGTAAAACCACCATTGGTAAAGAAAGAAACTCAAACAAAACAACATTAACTGTTTAACATAATTTCTTTAACCTCAAGCATTGAGAAAGGAAGAGATCGATGATATGATGAGTCCATTGCTTGGGGAGACATTCTAAAGGAATAGCCTGAACAATGAGACAACGATGAGTGACTACGGAATATTCCAGAGTCTTCTACAACTTTCTGCGGACTGCAGACTGCGTTTTTGGGTGAATCAGTGACTTTAGTACTCCCAAGAATAGCTTCTGATATCTCTTTCCCCTCTGATTTTAACTCAGATGTAATTTTGTTGTTGAAGAATCTTCGATATAACAAAAGAAGATATGTTTCTAAGTACATCACTTGCAGCTCCAAACCCGCGATTTCCCTCACCAGTTTCTTTGCCTCCTAAATCAATAAATCATGAAAACATCCTCAGACAAGATATTCAAAGGGGACTTACTTGTGTTAAAAGGTAACCAAAGCTTATTGAGGCTTTTTTAACCTTGGGGATAGAAGAATCTTCATTTTTAGAATCTTCCAAGAACAGTTTCCGTCGAAGGACTGTCTCCATTTCACGCCGTACTAAGACTTCATCTTCTTGAAGCAACAAATCAATCTGCATAATAAACAGTAAAAGATTTGAGATCTGTTTTGATTTTTCTCAAAGAACCTACAAAAAGTCTTCTGAGAAAACTTCATAAACCTCATCACTTGAGACTCTCTTGGGATGTAATTTTCTGGACTTCAGAAGAGATTTTAGCTGTTCTATCTCTCTCTGCAAATGTTCATCCTAAAGAACAATATTAAGAACTTAAGTTCATTTGATGAACAAAGAGATCAAGAAAAAGATTAAACACTTTTGAAGATTCCTAACCATGTGAAATCGATCGATGTTGTAAAGGGTTTCACTTGATTTCTTGTTCTTGAGAGATTTTCTGGGGACGGGGTCGCTGGAAAATACAGAAACTAGGTAAGAAAAGACTAGTAAATGAAATATAAACTAATCAAGAAGAAGAGACAGAACCTTCTAGAACGTTTATGATTCGAAGTTCTTGTCGTCATGAGTGTCTTAAGAGTCTTCTACTTGTATGAAAAACTTGAAATCCCCCGCCTAATTAATTTTGAAGAGTTTTGTGATTTGAAAAAACTCAGAAGTAAAAACGACCCAACAGCTGAAAATCACTGAAAACAGAGCATTAAATGAGAGATATAAAACAATAAAGATAGTGACAAAAGAAAAGTTACTGAAGAAGAACAAAGGAAAGGTTAAAGAACAGAAGCAAATTGCAGTGAATAGCATTATACCACGAATGGAATGAGACTACTCACTAGAATTAAATAAGAATCATACAAAGTGTACAATCTTTTTTTTAAGAAAAATTTGATTAAAAAAATGTAAAATATATTAAACTCTGATATTTTTCATCTGTTCTTTTACCTAACATCTTTATGTTACAATAAATGACTTTTTTTTTTTACAACCAATACATATTTTTAGGATTTAGATATCAAATTCGACCCTCCATATGTTTGGTTATGGAATGGCAGAAATTTCATCTACATGGTAGTCGTTAAGTTTGGTTATCTAATTATTTCATCATTAAACCAGTCCGATCTTGGAAAGAAATGCCTTTGATTGATGTAAAAAAGAAAGAGCCTTTGATTGAAACGCTTTAATGAATAATATAAAGTGTATATCCTAAAATAAAACAAAATATGTGTCTCTCTTTGGGGGTATTTGCATCAAAAGAAACAAACAATATGTAATTATTGGTTTGACATCGGGTCTGATGTTTTGTAAAGACTACTTTTTTATGCAAACATCACAAAGGACAACTAACAAATCGAAGATTTACTGTTTTTTTTTTTGCGTGTGAAATTCTAATGTTAGTTCATTACATGTTAAATCGGATTCTTTTTACGCAAGATTCTAAATTTATATTATTTGGAACATGCATGGTCGTATTTGTACACTAATCTTATGTTGTAGTGAGTGACAAAAAGTAGTCACAGTATTATATTTTAGTGAAACGTTATCTTTTCTATGTCATGATACATTACAAGATTTAAACCAAAAAAAAAAAAAAATGATACATTACAAGATATCTAAATTAATTTTTCTTTTATGTCTATATGGAGATAACGATACACTCCGGAAAAAAAAAAAAAAACGATACACTCCGATAGACTCATAGTACTTTCCGAGTGATAGGCTGATAGCTATTAACATTTGGAAAAGTATTAAATTTTTAAGGATATGTAGCTCCACGTTATCTATATGGTTTGCATATTAGTCAAGTGGACCATTTTTAAAAGCTCCACTAAAATTCAAATATTTGTAATCGCATTTCACGAATATATAAAAACATCTTTTGACAAAGCATTATCAGGAAGAGTTACTAATGGTAAATTAGAAAAGGTATTTGGTGGGTTTCTTTTGGTTAAAGAGATGGAGTTGGCAAGCACTAAGCACTTGATTGAAATGGTAAAGAAAAGCCATAAAAGCGATGAAAGGTGATAAAGTAGAAGAACCTTTTTCTATAAGAAAGCTACCTTACGTAACATGGAGAATTTGAGATGCATATTTAATAAATAAACCCCGTACTTATTCAATGTTTCTAACTGCCTAGTCTTCAATAGCAAAGGACACAACACAAGTTTTTGCTTGATAGGATTAATCCCTTTTTTTTTTTTTACAAATTGTTGTTAGTGTTGATTTTGTACTTTTGTTAGGAAGTGTTCCATGTGACTAAACGTAAATCCAAATGTTTTCATGAGAGGTGATTTAGCTTATAGAAGATTCATTTTTGGGATTGTGTTCTTCGTTGTGACTTCCTAAGTTTCTGTTCCGTTGTTTTCGCTCCAAGACATAAGCGACAACTCTCTTGTCTTCTCAGTTTTTGTCTCGATTACCACATTTTCAACACAACTAACTTCTAAGAGTATTGGCACTTCTTACCATGCACATAGTAATTTAGTATCCATTCATGAATCGTTATTATCACTAAATACAAATTTTTAATGGACGAATACATATACTTATAAATTTTCCCAGTTCTTTTATATTAAATCTTTATACAAACACATAAAATTGATTGAATGAGAAGAATATAGAAGAGAGAGATATAAGACAGTTAAATGAAAGCCTAATGATAAGTAATTTGGGTCATATATGTATGAGATAGGGAAACAATATGGTTACTTCATTGATCGTTGAACAGCAGAAAAAATAGTAAAACTCTTTCATAAGGCATATTGATGAATATTGTATTCTTCTACTGCAAAACTGAATTGCCCCATCTCTCTCTCACTCACTCACTGGTTATAATCTGCAATTAAGAAGAAGCTCCATGGTTTAAGAGGCCAATTCTCGTCTCGCATAACTAATGATTCATGACTGGAGAAGGAAGTGGTGATGTTGGAGGCTTCATGTCCTCGTACCTGCAAACATGGAAGTCTCTCAGCTCACATTAAATGAAGTAATAGTAACAATGGACACACTTAGAACCAACATGCTTCTCTCTCTCTGTATCTCTTACATTGTATAAGGTGATAAAGGCCTTGGCTTTGGCTGAGCTATATTGTCTTCTGAAGCAAGGGAAGTGTCTATCGCATTGCTAACAACAGGTACTGCTTCCGGTATAGAGGAAGATGGAGTAGTGTTCCTGACAAAACAACAAGCGAAAAATCTGAGATATTGTATTGATTTATTCCTTGACTACACACACTCTAAATTTGGCATCTAGATACTTACACACTTCCATCAACTGTTTTCAGCACATCATTATTGCCTCCACGCAACTCTGAGTTATCTTCTGCAGATGCTGTTATCTCAGATGCTGCTTCCTTGGGACCAGTTGATGCAGGAGTTGGTGAGGTTGGTGGTTTCAGGTCTGCGTAACTGCAAAAGACAGTATAGATTCATTGAAGAAAAAACAGACCACAAGCGATTTAGATATATAGAGGAAATTTATACAGAAGAGAAAAAGTTGTTACACTGCATAAGGAGAAAGAGGCCTCATTCTTGGTGTGGCTGGTGCTGCTGTCTCAGTGGCACTTGATGCAACTGCTGTCTCAGTGGCACTTGTTGCAACTGCTGTCTCAGGGACACTTGTTTCAACTGCTGTCTCAGTGACACTTGCTTCAACTGCTGTCTCTGTGGCACTTGTTTCAACTGCTGTCTCAGTGGCACTTGTTGCAACTGTTGAGCTTTTATCAGTATCAGAATCTGTTGGACCAGGCGACAAAGAATCATTCTTTTTGGTACCCGAAGCTGTAGGAGAGGGCGATGAGGGTGGTTTTAGATCTTCATAGCTGCATCACAAAACGGCCAAGTAGAAAAAGCATCAAACTTTCGAACTTATTATCTGCTCACACCTTTATTTCTCCAACGGTAATGATTGCAATAGAAACTGTATGCAGGCGCTCATAATCAATTTCAATCTAGTGACTCCTGAATTCAATAAAGCCGCAAAGATAATAAGGTTTTACCGGGCATAAGGGGAAAGAGGCCTCTCTTTCTTTTCCTCAGCTTGCTTTACTTCTTCTTCTTCTTCTTCTACAGCTAGCTTTAATTCTCCTACTTCTGGCA
The DNA here is from genome assembly GCA_905216605.1 of Arabidopsis arenosa. NCBI lineage: Eukaryota > Viridiplantae > Streptophyta > Magnoliopsida > Brassicales > Brassicaceae > Arabidopsis > Arabidopsis arenosa. The sequence goes on along the minus strand of LR999453.1, from coordinate 7,638,962 downwards.
CTGGCACTGCATTGGCCTCAACAGGAACCTGAGTGGCATCTACCTCCTTAGATTTGGCAGGACCGACTGACGTGGTCGAACTTGGAATAGGAGATGTTGGAGGTTTCAAGTCTTCGTAGCTATATTATATTCACAAAAAAAAGAAACAAGACAAATCGAAAACAATCAATGTCATGCCAACAGGTCATTTTAGCTACATATTTGATTTTTTGCCGTTGAGGAACAAGTTATCTTACGCGGCATAAGGAGACAGCGGCCTTGGTTTCACATCTTTTTCTTTTGGGGGTGCTTCATCCTCCTTGGGAGCAATTGGCTCTTGAGTGACAGGCTTAGTAGGGACTGGTTTGACCTCTTTGGCTGCAACTGATGCCTGTCCACGACCGAAATGCAGAGAAATAAAGATAAACCATCTTATCACAAGAGAGCGAAAATCAAGATCGAAAAAGAGAGGAGATGAAAGCAATATAACTAACCTTCGGTGGAGGCACATAAGGACGTTTGGAAGGAATCTTTTCAAGAAGCTTTTCAATTGGAGTTAATGGTGCAGTTGTTTCAGCAACAACTTCCACAATCTTGGAGAAAGAAAGTTGAGGATTCTTTGCCATGCAAGCAAGCAACTCTGCCACCTGGAGATCAATAACAAGGAAGCAGAAAACCAAAAAAAATTAAAGCTCTTCTTCATAGTGTGTCATATCACTGTGTCAGAGACGAGGGAAAATATTAATACCTGGAGATTTGAGACCTGACCACCAAACAATGTATCGTCTAGCGAAAGAGTGAGATTATGAGTTTCTTTGTATGCATCAGTCGGTCTCTCCATTCCCCCAGGTCTTACTATCTGATGAAATAAGATGGAAAGACAAAATTCTAAGATATGATACAATCGAAAGAGTCTGTGAAACTGTAAATTTGGTTAAATTTATTTTGTGAATTACTCACTGCGTAATTGAGACCGCTTGCAATCAACGCTTCTTCAGCTTTTCTCTTCCAACAAAGAACTCCCCAGAATAGGCTTCATAAATAAGATTTTTAGAATTCATATAACAAGAACATGCCATTAAGTTTAAAAGTGTGTGATAACAGAAAAGCACTACAGACTTACTTGAGAATCGCAGCGGGAAATCCAAATTTATTTGTCCCCAAGGATGTCACCAAAATGAAGTTATTAACTTTTGCAGAGGTTGCTGCATCATAATACCAAAGAGGCAACGATGAAACAAGAAAGAGGATAAAAAAACAGAGAATGGACAACAAAACCGCTTTGAGCGCATTTTTGTCTTACCAGCATCAACAAGGTTTTTGGTGGCGAGGTAATCAATCCTGTAAGGGCCGGTAATATCAGAGATCTCTTTCTCGCTAGCACCGATACAGCATATAATCACTGATGCATTTCCCAATGCGGGCTGTATTGAATCTTTCTTCTCCAAGTCACACTCCACAATTTCAAGCTTTTCTACAGCTGGGCTAAAGACACAGACACTGCCTGTTACTTTTCTACAACAAAATCATTGCAAGTAAATCAAAACATTCTGTTCTTACGTTGAGTTCCTTCATCCGAGTTCTGGAGCTTCATTTCCTTAACACTCTGCGAAGTATCAATTGCGGATAAACATCACCCAAACTGATGAAACACTTGACTATAGCAAATATTCAGTATCAAAGTAAGTCATACTTGCACAAGACTTCCTGCTCTCTGAGCACTTCGAACTCCAGCTCTTACCCGAAACCCAAGCTTCAGTAGCTCTCTGAATGAAAGAGAACATTGATAGGACACTTTAACCAACCAGCATTGTGAATTATTATTCAAACTTAAAGGAAGCAAGAAACTAACCTCACAGTTCTAGAACCAACTTTACCAGTAGCACCGGCTACAAAGACAAGGTCTTCTTCTTTGGAATTTAAGTTGGTAGGGCTTGCTTCTGTAACTGCAGAGCTTGCTCTTACAGGACCTTTGTTCAATAACAAGTAGGGAGATAAGTAAAAAATGTATGATTTCCAGATCATCAATACCAGAATTGTTGAAGGTGGTACTACTGGTGTCTGATCAAAACTCAAAAGGTAGAAAAGATGTGAACTTTGAAACTAGAATTGAAGACTTGGGAAACGGCAACATTGCAGAAAACCATCAGCAAAAACAAGCCACAATCGAGCAAGTCTCATTTCACGAAAAGCAAACAAAGCCAAACCAAAAGATGCGGAAGTAGTGTAATGAAAAAGCTTGAAACTTTTTGTAGTACCTGAAGCCCTGATGCTAAGATCGAAAGACCTGGACTTTCCAGAAACCGAGTGATTCTTTAAACCTGAAAACCTGACAATCCGATTGGTCTTCCATCTTTGGAGAAGAAACCCTTTTCTGCTGGGAAGAGAGGGTATTGTTGTGAGAGGTTGCCCACGGAGAAAACAGGTTCCTTCCATTATTCTTTAGTCTTCTTCTTCTTCTTCACTAGCTAATGCACATTAACTTTGAAAAATTTCTATCACGAAAAACACTACTAGTACACGACCAGACAAGGAATCTTAAAGGAAACAGGAAATATACAAATTTTATTATCTTTCTGGATACAAATGAGACTCAGCTAGAGTTCTCTCCTGCGTCTGCCACTGCATCTTGATATGATGGGACCCACATAACATTACAAGAGACCAATCAATGTTTTATTGGATTTGGAGTAGTGGCTACAATGCTGACATGGCAAGGCTGGTTCGGTTTGGTTTGGTCTAAAACTTGGATCCAAACCAGAATCATTTCATAAGACACATTAGAATTTGAATAATTTTGGCGTTGGATTCTCTTATATGCATTGTTACATATTGGCGTTTACTTTCTCCAAATGCTCATATCCAATTAGATGAGTAAGGTTGGTTTTCTTAACATCCACTTATGAATACATTTGTCCAACACAATCTTTATAAACTTGTTGGCTTTTTGAATAAGTCTTTTTCTTTGCTGGAGTGGAAATTAACTTTCAATAGATCATCTGTTACCAATCAGGATTATCATCAATCATACAACTAATCAGGATTTCAAAATCTGATCAACATCACCTAGTAAAAGCACTACACTACAGCTTGATGGATTATGTTCTCAATTACCACATTCTCTGTTTATGATGATGCTACCGTCTGCGAAACACATTTTTCCGACCCTGGTGAGTTTGCGCCTGAACTGCAAAACTGCAGCAAGAGGAACAGTCAGAGGTTTAAAGCCTCACCAACCAAAAAGGTAAAGAAAATAGACTACGGTATATGCAAATCAAGATGCCTAACAAGTAACAAGCTATAAATCGTACTGGGCAAGACAAAGACAATGTAGGCAGCACAAAATGGGTTCCAGGAACTTAAGAATGGAACATCAAGATGTCTAACAAGCACTATATCGCCACAAAAAAACTAGCTAAAGGTACCCAAGGACACTACTCTGGACTAGCAAGTGACACAAAATCTGATACAAAAAATCACAGAGAAAAAACTAAATCACCTTAGGAAGACGAAACAGGGGACTGCTCAGCAATGGAGGCAGAGGAGGAATTGAGAGCCGCAGCAGCAGCAAGTGGAGAATAAATGCGTGCTTTCTTTATGATCTCTGAAACAATCCAATGCTTATGCTTGCTCAAAGGCCTTGAAGGATCCAATTTCACCTAATATTTCATATATAACCAAATCAAGTTTCATTTTCAAAGCAGCCTAAAAACAAACAGGCAAGTATACTTGTAATGGTTGAGTTCAAACATTCCCTAAATAAATGCTCAATAAAATTTAGAGCTCTTGATCAATGTATCTCAAATTCACTAGAAAATATGAGAGTTCAAGTCAAAGAATGAAGAGAAATTTACTCGATCGCCGATGTTACAGGAGTCCTTTTCATCGTGAGCCATGAACTTGGAAGTACGTTTGACATAGCGATTGTAGAGCTTGTTATGGAAGAGTCTGTCGACGGCGACCACAACCGACTTCTGCATTTTGTTCGACACCACTGTGCCTATCACTGCCTTCATTTTCCCGAACGAGCTCTGGATTTGAGAATCACAAGATCGAAGAGAAGAGAAGAAACAGTGAAAGAGATTATTCTGGTCTAGGGTTTTTATAATGATGGGCTTTAATCTTTTAGCCCAATATACTATTAAGGTCCATGAATATGTAGTACTTAACCGAACCGGCCTCATACTAAACCGGTTTAAACACTAATTTCTGGTTTATTTCAACAGAGAGAAATAAAATCGAACCGGGATGAGAAGTGAGAAGTGAAGATATCGATATGGCTGTTATTGCTTCACTTCATCTTCAACCTCTCTCGTCTTTCTCGTCGTCGTCTTCTCCTCCTCCTTCAAGCTCTAAACCTCTCTATCTCAAATTCCAAACCTCGCACCGTGAAAATCTAAGGCACCTTTCTTCTCTCGGAATTGTTCCTCAGAATCCCCGACTTGCTCCTCCGGCGAATGATCTTCCCGTTATCTTCTCCGCCGTGAACTTCCTCAAATCTAAAGGAATCTCCGACGAAGATTTCCCACGACTCGTATTCCTCTGTCCACAGCTCTTCTCTCCCACTTTCGACATTTCTAAAATCGATCCCGTCTTCGATTTTCTCACCGGCGAGCTTGGAGCTTCCGTAGAAGAATCCAGGGGCTTAATCGTAAATTGCCCGAACATTCTCCTCTCCGACGTAGAGTATTGCTTGAGACCGACGCTTGTTTACCTTAAGGAGCTAGGTTTACGGAATCTGAACCGAGCGAGCAAGACGAACGCGCACGTGCTGAACACGAGAGTTGAGAAGCTAAGAGCTAAGATGAGATTCTTGAAGAGTATAGGATTCGAACACGAAGAAGCAGCTAGAGTCTGTGGGAGAATCCCGGCGATATTTGGATACAGTGTTGACGATAACTTGAGGCCCAAGTTCGAGTTTCTGGTTTACGACATGGAAAGAGAACTTGAAGAGCTCAAGAAGTTTCCTCAGTATTTTGGGTTTAGCTTGGGGAAGAGGATAAAGCCAAGACATTGGCATTTGAAGAAGAAGAACGTTAGGGTTTCGCTTAGTAGAATGTTAATGTGGGGTGATCAAAAATTCTACTCCAAATGGAAGCCATAAGAACAGAGTTACTCTTCCCCTGCTTTCACTTTTAATATATGTTTATATTCAGATATCTGAAAGAAAAAAATTGAATTGCATTTCAAGAAAAGTGATTCTGAATCATATGAAAAATGTTGAGGGAATCATCGAAAATCCAAATCTAGGGTTTGATCACAGACTCTCTTTTAAGGTTACTGACGAATTACAAGATCGATATCGGCCCCAACTTCTGCAATCTTGGCTTCCTTTGAGGCTTTTGCTGATTTCGCAATGCTCTCTACATCAAAATCTATCGCTATCTTCTTCACGAGACCTTCAAGCATCTGATGTTACAGAAACACACTGATTAAATTATGTAATTAACAAGAAGCGGGTAAGTTACTCTAGTTGTTTGGGAAAACTAACCAGTGACCCAATTGCTACCAAACTCCGGAACTTGGAATCAACATCTGCAGCTTCCTCTTCTGCAACCTGTAGTAAGTTAAATCTTTTTAGCACAAAAATGATAATAAACTATATGGTACATTGGTCCTCCCCATTTTCCTTTGATCTCAGAGATTTGTGTACAGATACGAATAAAAACAGATGAGATCGGTGACGAGATAAGAATTGGATTTATGCAAGTTGTTAAAATCACCAAATTTCAGCGCACCTGCAAAGCTGCTGAAAGGACTTGAGCTTGACCTTCTTGATCCTTCTTTTCTATTAATAGCACTGCATAACTGAGGAAGAACAAAAGCACAGATCACGGTTTGACCTTCTCCACAGAGAGTATAATAGTATAAAGCTACAATTTGGCAATAATCCAACAAGAGATATTAAGAGCGGTCTTACTTGAGAAGCAACGTCGAATAAGCCAACTGCAGATTCTTATTTGGGGATGAATAACAGTTTGAGAAGGCATCAAGAATCTGCAATTAAAACCACTTCATCAAATTATCATATAATAAAACACACTTGTATAGGCACTATATCTATATTTAAATTTAATTAGAAACTTCATTTCTATTCCCTGACGCAACAAAGCAATGGATACTAGACACAGAAACCAAAAGTTCCTCCTCCGGCTGTAAGAAACAGCTAAACCAATAGTAGGTTCATCAAGATCATCACACATCCTAGTTATGGTATAAAATCATAGAAACGAAATAGTACGTACTTGACTATGATGCGTCTGCAGCCAGTAATGAAATGAAGAATTCTTGAATAGATTAACCAGGACACGAACAGTCGTTAAAAGATTTGCAGGAAGAGCAGAATCTTCTGTAACTTTCTTTATCAAATCCAAAAGCAGGTCTGATTGAAATATAGTAACAGAGAGATACCAGTTAATAAAGGACATTAGCTGGTACTTTCATTAATGTTGAGAAAGCATAGCTTCACGCAATAGATGATTACCATTGTTGTTTTCCACATGCTTGATAAGTAGACTTGCTCCATGAGGATGCAAAACGAGCATCCTGACTATGTCAGTAGCTGCATATTCAAAAACCATAGGTATAAGAGTTTAACCCAAAAGAAAACATAAGGCTACTTATATCCAACGATAGACAAAAATAATGTGGCCAGCGAAAGGCAAAATGCTTTATGGCCTGCAAGAAACATCAAAAGAAACACATGGAAACCAAGAATATCATCCAAATAAACCAAAACATATCTCATTTTAGATTGTTATACAAGCATCTTGGAAACAACTGATTTTGCTATGGCTTCATAATACTGAGAAACATATGGCTACCATCAAAAGCTCAATATGTAATAAACAGTTCTGTTTGACTAGTTGATTGATAAGAGAAGACCAACCAGGAAACATCATTGCAGGTGGCCATGCTTGTAGCACTTTCAAAAGCAAAGCAATATCCATGTCAGCAAAATTGGTAGAGTGGTAGTGTGATGTGTCCTTGAGTATATTAACGATTGCGCCTACTCTGGATACTTCGAGTTCGGTCAGGGACTTGTCATTGTTTACCTTCAAAAGATGGAGAAATTGTAGAAACATAAATACCAACAATAGTATAAGTAATATAATCATTTAATCATTCCGTGTGACAAAAGTTGATACTGAAACTTACTGAGTCAGATCGTAAAGTAGTATTGAACTCTGTCATCTTTTTAAGAATCCCATCATATTGAGCAACATCGAAAACTAGCACACCTTTCTGTAGAGAGTAATGGAAGAAAGAAGGATCAAAAGCTAGAAACATTAAACAGTGATAACTAATAAAGAAAGAATTCCAGCGTACTTTTGGAATGTGCTTGTATAAAGGTTTTGCCGGAGTTGCTACAACAGAAAAGAGTCAGAGCATGAGGCAACAAAAGAACAATACGCGAAACTGAAAGTATTATGTGAAAATAACACAGACAGTGTATTCATACCAGCTGTATGAGATGCTTGCCCAGGCACATAAGCATTTGCTGTTACACAAAAAAAGGTAAAACAAAATTAAAATCAAATCCTAAAAAAACATTTCAGACCAATTATTTTCGAAAACATGTGATTTAATACCGCCAGTGAAGGGATCACGAAAAGATGGATTAAAGTTGAAGTCTTTCTGCCCAGAATTTTGTAATATAAATTCAACAATTTGCTGCCGATATGCAAAGGGGAGATTCTCTTTGAGAAGCCACTTGTCAGCTGCATCATAAGGATTGTCTGCCAAACAAGAAAAGATTTGAAGTATCATAAACTGAAGCAGTTTCTTGTGGTTGCACTTGTAATAGAAACAAGGCCAGTAAGAGCGTTCAGGTACCTGATCGATTGTAAGGCAGCTTCCGGATAGGTTCTCCATCACCAATGTCGACATCGAAAACTAGAGAAAAGAAAAGGCTAAGAATTTTGTTCACTTCGATCTCAAGTTTCCATAATAGGTCAAAATCTAACCAAAATCATATTGAACTCCCTCGTGAATTGGACGATCCGCCACACCATCTGGGCCATCAACAACCTCACCAATCTGAAAAAAGGCATGCAGTGAGAACTCAAATCATTCTAACACAATACAATGCCAATGTTTAATCCTTCATATGCAACCAAATGTTAGAGAGAAATCTATCTCATATCCTTGCTATCTACTTAAGAGATTGCTACTTCAAAGGACGACCAGAATTCAAAATCAGATGCAATTTTCCTCCCAGGTTTGGGTTGCCACATTAGATCAACCACTAAGGCATTTAAAATCCTCGCTAAAGGCACTGATACATGTGACAATTTGCTGGCAGTACATGCTATCAATTTATGACCAGACAGCCAATGGTAACTTTTCTATGAACAAATTAACAAATATTCCTCAAGGCAATTGTTTCAAAGGGAAGTTATCTGTATATTCATGCATAAGATCTAATAAATAGTAAAGCATGCATTCAGGTCAAGAGCAAAAAAGAAATGCAGTCAACAAACAAAAAAAGATAAAAGTTCATTCTGTTTACTTACTTTGTCCCATCTCTGTTCTTTCATATTCCATGCATAAGCAACCCCATTGTCTCCTTCCCTTACTACTTTTGTCTGGCCATCACTGGTACCTGAGAATATACATCAAATAAGAGAAGATGATGTTACAAGAATGCTCAGCTTAATCTATTCAACTTTGATCGCCAGACACTATCAATTACAGCTGGGAAATTATCTATGTGCTCTCTTGAGATTTCTTTAAAACTTAGTGTTTCTACCCGTGTGAAAGGTTAATAATACAATCAATTGGATAATACGTGGTACCTGGTGACGTGAGAGAATCAAGCCCCGGCAGCTCGTCAAGTTTCAATCCTCCAACCTTTTTCCTGAGATAAAGAATAACACGCATATACTTTGCAGTTATATTTTGAGTATAAAAGACAAGAAATCATACCCCGTCAGCAGGTCATATAATCAAAGTCATGGCATTGCCACATGAAAAAAAAACATTCAATGATCAGATTACCTGCTCAACTTGTACTGAGAAATTTGGGAATCATAGGCATCAATCTCCATCTGATCTGCAATCGCGTCATGACGTACTGTCCAAACACGAACCACTCCATCTGAACATGCCGTCACAATATCTCCACTTTCCATAAACTTGGCATCCCAGACACAGCCTGGGTGTTCCAAACTCTGAACGCAGACTCCATCTGTACCAGACAATAGCAACAAAGTAAGAACAACAGATCAACCTATAAGATCTAAACATGCTTTAAACCAAAATGTCAGTCTCTTTTCGCAAGTGATATCTATTATAACATTTATTGCTGACCAATCTTTGTGAGCATTTCAAATTGGTTTCTGATCACCTGATTACTGTCTGACATGCTAACAACTAACTTTCCATAGGTTGTGACTAAGTAATCATATTTATAACACGTCTTTCACAAAAAAAGTGATAAACAGCCAAGGCATCAATAAATACAAAGGAACCCGTAATCACCTTTCCATATCTTGGCATGGCGATCTTCACTGCCACTAACAATAAGGCCAGACGAATGTGCGTCAACTGAATAAACAAGGGAGGTGTGGCCAACCATCTCCAGAAGAACTTCGCCACTTAGTGCCCATAATCTGATTGAACTGTTAGAAAAAAAAAAATAGTGATTTACAACCTTTGCTGTGTACAAACACATGAAAGGCTGAATAAGAGAAATCATAAGCATCATATTATCCCCGGATCACAAAACTTATCCAGGTCATGCAAAAGACAACACAATTCGAGTTAAGCACATAAGGATTCAGTAGGACAATGACATTCAGTAAGGTATGAGTTTGTTGGAAGCGAATAACTTACCCATCATGTGATGCGGAAAGAAATCCTAAATCAGGCATCACAGCTAACCCTCTAACAGTATCTGCATTGCAAAATATAATTACTTGTATAACACAATAGTTTCTCCAATAAAAAGGAATCCCTGACAACAGGTCATGTCTTGGCAGGATAAGATATCTTAGTGCAGCTAGCATCAGATTCTATCTTATTTCCGATATGCAGTTTCTCATATTGGCAAGGAAATTTCGAGAGAAACGAAAATTTGAGAGAGAGCAACAAAATTCACCTGTATGCCCTGAAAGAGTTTGCAGACTTGTTTTTCCCTTCCAGAGTTTGAGACTGGCGTCACTTGAACCTGGTAAGTACAAATAACTTCAGTGAAAATTATGCCGTCAAATATAATCAAAGAGAAGTATATGCATCATAAGAACAACCGAAAACATTATTAACCAAAGCTTGCAGAACGATCATACTAGAAAAACCAATCGAATAAGAATGTCCTTGACATCAAGAAAATGACAGAAAAAAAGAAACAAATGCATCAAATGACAGCTTTAGCTGGATGATGTACCTGAAACGAGCTGACCAGATGGCAGCTTTATCACTGCCTGGACAGGCGACTTGTGTGCCTCCCAAGATTCAACAAGCTGACCGTTTCTCCATCGTTTGAGGGTTCTTAAGATAAAAATAAATAAACGGGAACTTAAGTTACACTACACTACAGTAGAGAGTAAATCAAATTTTGATGGATCTCTTTACCCCAGTATTACTGAAGCTAGTACGCTACTCGAGACAATAATGCACAGAGTTAACACTCGTAAAACCCTTAGAACTACAGTTAAGAATTGTATAATATCCCGTATGGGATACAATTACTAGGAAACAGTGAAGGAAACCTGCAGGCTAATACACTCACTGGATACTAAGCAAGAGGCATTATGACTGAACAGTTGGTAAATCTCATACTAAGGAAATTACATGAACAGAAGGACTTACTGATCAACTGAAGATGACACTATGTCCTCTTTATCAATAGCAACACCAGTGACTTGCATCTGATGACCCTTCAATGTCTGAATATTCTCTCCATTTATCAGATTCCAAACAAACAAGAAAGTATCCATACTCCCAGAGACGAGTCTTCCTTCAGGGTAATCATCAGTTGGTGGAATCCACGCAAGTGGCCCAACGAAGCTTGTATGACCCAACAGAATTTTAGAGGAGGTGTACTTGCGCTTATCAGATGGATCCAGTGACCAAACCCTGATGGTTCTGTCTCTTGATGAAGTAGCTATATTATCATCACTACACACACAAATCCCACGAACCTGAAAGATGTTGATAAACCATGAGTATCCAGTGTCACAATCACAGTTATTTTCCAATTTCATTAGCTCAATAGCGTAAAGATACAATTGAATGAATATAGAAACAAAGAATAATCACACTCCTGCCGAAAAATAATTCACTCTTCTCGTTTGATCTATATTAATGCCATTGGCACGCAAGGTTAAACATCCAACCCTATTAGATACAATTCTCAAATTGAGTACTCGCTGAGAGATTAACCTAATAAAAATACTAATCAGAACAAAGCCTCACACTAACTATCAAATCAGTTCATAGAATGGAAAAAAACTGGATGCAAAGCGGAAGAAGGGAATTGGAGTCACGAGGGTGAATTTAACTAAAACCCTACTAAATACAAGACTTAATTTCAAAATCTATAATATAATCGATCACGAAAACGAGAAATCAAAACAGTAAAAGAAGAAGTGGATTTAGCAAGAGATCTTACATCATCATCGTGGCCATGAAGCTCGCACCTGAGCTTGTACTCGTTAAAATCGATATCCATGACTGAGAAAGAGCAGCAGATACCAAACGCCAAATTGCAGCGACTCAAAAGTGACTTGAGGAAGGAGAAACACTCTGAAGGAGAAGAAACTAATTTCTTATTTCCTTTTCTTGCTCTCTTATATAAGGATAAACGTATAATAACCTTTGTGGGCTTTAAAAGCCCAGCCCAATTTACAAACTGATTTTGATTAATTTTTTTAATTAATAACATGAATAATGGGAAGAACAATGAAACATGATGACGTGTCGAATTTAATAATCACGAAAAAGGAGGGGACAGTGGTTTAAATTTCCTCACCTTCCGAAGAGTACTTTCTACAGAGAAGGGGCATAGACCGTAATTAGCAACAACCTCTGAGCCCGTTTTCACAAAACGATCGTAGTCCTTCATGATATTTTTCTCGGCCATTAAATTCTTCTTCTTCTTACACTGTTTGTTTATAAATAAAACCTGGAAGCTCAGTTCCATGGTAAGCTGTCTTCTTCTATCTGGTTCATTTCGCTGTCTTATTTTCTTTTTTTTTCCAATAGTTGATTTTCACAAATGCATCGCCAAATAGTAAATTTGTAATGCTCTGTGTTCTTGATTGTTTTTTTTTCGAATCCTCACTGAGATTTGAGCTTAAATCTTGATTATCTTGGTGAGCAGTTTTTGTTTTAGACAATGTATATATTTGTTTGAGAATACAAGCTTCTTCTTTACTTTAATCCAACTTTAATCAGATTGTGTGATTTTGAATTAGTCTATTAAATTATAAACATTGTTTTTCTGTTGATAAGTACTTTGTTATAGATTCTTAATTTCATAAGTTTTGATCATTTACTTTATCATTACCTGCAGGTGAAGTATGTTGTGTGCAACCATATCATCTCTGATGGTGATTCTGGTCACAGGAGATTCATGAAATTTGTGATTCATTGCATCAAGAATAGAAGACTACAGGGGGAGGTTAATTAGATTATCTTAAGGTGTATAAAATGGAAAAGAAGAGCGTAAAAATTTCTGATAAGTTGTCTCTGATTAGAGTGTTAAGAGGTATAATATGTTTGATGGTGTTAGTTTCAACAGCTTTTATGATGTTAATATTCTGGGGGTTCCTATCAGCTGTAGTGTTGAGGCTTTTCAGCGTACGCTATAGCCGTAAATGTGTTTCCTTCTTCTTTGGTTCGTGGCTCGCCTTGTGGCCTTTCCTCTTTGAGAAGATTAACAGGACCAAAGTTATCTTCTCTGGCGATAAGGTTCCTTGCGAGGATCGAGTATTGCTCATTGCAAACCACCGAACAGAAGTTGATTGGATGTACTTCTGGGATCTTGCACTGCGTAAAGGCCAGATTGGGAATATAAAATATGTGCTTAAGAGCAGTTTGATGAAATTACCTCTCTTTGGTTGGGCGTTTCACCTCTTTGAGTTTATTCCCGTTGAGCGGAAATGGGAAGTCGATGAAGCAAACTTGAGGCAGATACTTTCGAGTTTTAAGGATTCCCGAGACGCTTTATGGCTTGCTCTTTTCCCCGAGGGCACAGATTACACGTAAGCTTCCTTTCTTTAGAGTATCATTCTTGTTTAGAGACCGTCTGGTTTAGAGCATATAACCGAGGAACTTTATGCAGAGAGGCTAAATGCGAAAGGAGTAAGAAATTTGCTGCTGAAAATGGCCTTCCAATACTGAACAACGTGCTGCTTCCCAGGACAAAAGGTTTCTTCTCCTGCTTGCAAGAATTGAGTTGCTCACTTGATGCAGGTTTGTCTATACTTTTGCTGGTTCGCATCAGTGATTTAAAAGATCCTAGGCCTTTCCTTTCCTCTTGAACAAAACAAACTCTGATGCAACACTGTTTCACTTGCAGTTTATGATGTGACCATCGGTTATAAAACCCGTTGCCCATCTTTCTTAGACAATGTCTATGGAATTGAGCCATCAGAAGTTCACATCCACATCCGTCGTATCAACCTAACCCAAATCCCAAATCAAGAAAAGGACATCAATGCTTGGTTAATGAACACATTCCAGCTCAAAGACCAGCTGCTCAATGACTTTTACTCCAATGGCCATTTCCCTAACGAAGGAACAGAAAAAGAGTTCAACACAAAGAAGTACCTCATAAACTGCTTGGCAGTGATTGCCTTCACCACCATCTGTACGCATCTCACCTTCTTCTCATCGATGATTTGGTTCAAGATTTATGTCTCTTTGGCCTGTGCCTACTTGACCTCTGCTACACATTTCAATCTTCGTTCTGTTCCACTTGTTGAGACTGCAAAAAAAGCCTTCAAATTACTAAACAAATAAACTTTCATTGTTTTCAATCCACATGATGGAATCTTTTTACTTTTGTATTTCGGGGTTCAGAATCAATCCACTTTCTACTTATGAAATGTGACCTCAGGCTGCAATATATGATTAGCTCTATTTGAGAAAGTCTCCATACATTCATGTACACATGTTAGCTCATAGCAGATTAAAAAAAAACACAAAATACAACCATAAGACACATTTGACTCCTACATAACTCACAGAGCCACTACAGTTTTACCGTGGATAGGATAAAAGACTGATTATTCTCATCAAAATGTACAAGAAGTTACATACTGTATTGTTTTGGTTGCGTATGAAAGCAATTAGGTTGAATTTAAGCCCCCAATAAAGTTTAGCTGCTGCAACTTGCTAGTAGGTTTTCTTTCGGAAGGTTTCGCTTTGTGTTTTGGTTTTCATGGGTTTCTCGTATTGATTTCTGTTTTTGTTGTTGTTCTGTGTTGGTCTGTGTTTGATGTTGTTTCTGTTGTTGTTTTCTTCATTACTTTGTGCTGGTGTTGTTTGGCTTCTTCCCGCCTACATCAAAATGATTAACACAAAACTTTTTAGTAAGAGTGATTGCAGAGGGAAACATACAGTAAACAATTTATTCCAACTCTACATGTTACAGAGACAATGACAGATGAATAAAAACTAGAGAATCGATAGGTACTCACATGACCTCCTCATCTGGCTGAGACTGGGCTTTAAGACTTAAGAGATCCTTCCATCAATAGAGGAAGTTCAAAACAACCATATTGGATAAGAAAACTTGGGTTTTGTTTCTGAATCCGGAACAGCATATGCCTCTTCAGCTTTTGCCAATAACACTCATATTGAAGTACAATATAAGAATTATGGATTTTAGCTAATGCAAAAGCCCTAGAAGAGCAAACCCCCAACAGGGGAAAGTCAAAGAGATGTTGGTTGATTTGCAAATTCAGCAAGAAAGTTGACACCCGAGACAATGACCAAACGAATTGTTTGTAAAAGTCACTGATGATAAGAACATTGAGAAAGCTGAATGTGAAATGAAATCTAAGTACCCCAAAATCAGTGAATATACATTGCTGTCTAGGCATATACCTTGTAGCACAGAGACAGAGATCATCAACCCTTGGGCCATCTGGGTATTCTATTATCATGTACAGAAAATTGATACCTCTCTATTATATCCTGTATTCAGAAATTTCAGACAAATCCTTGGTCACGAAATGTAGCATAGAATATATAGCTTCTGTTTTGAAATGGGAAATGTCAGATGAAGTAAACATATGAACTTGGTTATCGATATATGCCAAGCTGCACCCAGAAAATTTTTCCAGCTCCTTCCCTCTCATTTGATGCCGTATCCGTTTCATCTCATCCCATCTACCAGACGAGGCATAAGCGTTAGCTAGCTGAATATAGCGAGACCCGTTAGATCCTTCAATGGCTAACAATTTCTCTTCTACTTCCTTCACAAGCTCTGTATTCTTATTCCAGCTACAAGCATTTAAAAAAGCTCCAAGAATAACAGCATCTTTTTCAACTTGATCAATACCTTCCATAAGTTCTATGGCTTTGTCCAACCTATTGGCCTTTCCATACAAATCTATCATGCAGGTATAGTGACCAGCCTCGGGAGATATGTTGTAAGCCTCTATCATCGACTTGAAGTATTTCTCACCTGCTAGAACTAAGCCGCGGTGACGACAAGCTGATAGGAGGGCCATAAACGTGATTTCATCTGGCTTGAATCCACCCTCAGTCATGTCTTCAAAGAGCTGAAAAGATTTGGCTTCATGGCCATGATGAGCACAACCAGCTATCATTGCGTTGTACATAACTGTGTCTCTCTCGAAGCTACTGTCAAAGATCCTTTCAGCATACTCAACATTTCCACATTTTGAATACATGTCAACAAATGCAGTAACAAGTTTTTTATCCATTAAAATGCCTGTTCTCAAGCTGTGACCGTGAATCTCCTTCCCCGGTTCCATATAAGCTTGTAAAGAGCATGCACCAAGGACGCTGACCATGACCAAAGAATCAGGAACATTGGTCTCATTGGCTATAAAATCACGAGCAAGTTCCAAAACAGAATCAGGTTGACGTAAATTAAGATATCCCAAGAACATGGCAGTCCAGACCACTAGATTCTTTTCAGATACAGAATCAAACAACCTTTTCGCCTCCACCATCTTCCCCTGAGACGAGTAGCCCACGATCATTGAAGAAGTTGAATACAAGTTTCGAAAACCATATAACAAATGAGCAGACTCCGCATACTTCATATTTCCACACTTGCAATAAACATCAACAATTCCACTGCTAACAAATTTATTAGAATATGATCCGTTCTTCAATACCCGAGCATGTACTTCCTTTCCAATCTTAAGGCTCTTTAAACTACTCAGAACATTTAGCACAGCCGCGATAGTGTGTTCGTCCCATTTCAAGCCATTTTCCTCCATACTAACAGCTATCTTCAAAGCTTCTTCTTCATAACCATTCTGTGCATACCCTGAGATCAATGTATTCCACGAAATTGTATCATTCAATTCTGGATTTCTCCAGAATATACTCAAAGCTTTATCAATGTCACCTTCTCTACAATAAGCTGCAATCATTGCGTTCCTAGCCACACTATCAACAAACTCAACACGCGACCCGTTAAAGACATTACAAACTTCCTTAAACTTACCACATTTCGAATACATGTGAATGAGAGAACTAACAGAAAACTTAGTTGCATCATTCCCTGTTTTCACCATAACTCCATGCAACTGTTCGCCATAAAACACATTGGTTAACTTGGCAGAAAGCTTAACCATAGTAGTGACACTGAAATCATCTATCCAAATCCCATCCTTCTCCTTCCTATGCATCTCACCAAACATCTCAATAGCTTCACTCTCACACCCATCAGTTTTGGCAAACCCTGAAAGCAAAGTGTTGTACGTAATCAAATCTCGTTCACAATTGTCCCTTTTGAACAATTCACGCGCTTCATTTACGTTGTTGAACTTTACGTAGGCTGCGATCACTGCGTTCCACGAGAAAACGTTTCTCTCAGGCATTTCGTCGAACACATTCCGTGCTTCCCGCAATAAGCCATTTTTTGAGTAAAGGTTAACGAGTTGGTTCGAGGAGATTGCGGTTAAGGTTGAACCAGTTTTAATGGAGCGAATGTGATGCAAAAACCCATCCTTTAAGCACTTCATGTCCAGTTTCAGACATACATGGGAGGAAAAACCACTAGAGACATTTTGCTCAATTTGATGTCTTCTCGAATAAATATGTAGAAAAAATATTGTTGGGTTGAAATCTTATTTAAATTATCTTGGGCCACATTAAAAGCCCACTAGATTAGATTGTGGTTGGCGCAAATTCAGCTAGGGTTTCTGTGTCTTCAAATTTGTAACCACCGGAAGCAGAGGAGACTTTCTTCTTAAGCTTTAACCCTAACTTATATGTTTTACATCGATCCTTGCTGAAGAAGATGCTGTCCGATCTTCCAAGGGATTTGGCAGAGGATGTGCTCGTTAGGCTTCCGATGACATCTATGAGAGCAGTGCGATTGGTTTGCAAAAATTGGAACACTTTATTCAAAGATGAGAGTTTTACAAAGCACATTGTTCAAACCAAAGCAGCAGCAGCAGCCATGGATTTTTTGGCGGTTATGGTGATGAATGATCGGGTTTATTTGATGGGCGTCAACCTCCATGGAATTGACCCATCAATAAACCATCTAGGTAAACTCGTTAGCCTAACCGATTCAGCTCAAGTCGATATATCTGTTGTCTACCACTGCGATGGTTTATTGTTATGCATCACAAGAGACCTCACTAGGTTCGTTGTTTGGAATCCGTATTGCGGCCAAACCCGGTGGTTCGAACCAATAAGCAGACAGAGATGGGATATTTATGCTATAGGATACGAGAATAGCAAATCATGCCGCAGCTACAAAGTATTGAGATTTTGTGAACTTTCTTCCAAAGACATTCGTTATGAATTGTACTACATAAACTCTAAATCACCTAGGGATATGACTAACCCTATCACTATCTTTCCAGACTGGGATATACAGTTTTATGCACGTGGCGTGTCTCTCAAAGGTAATACATATTGGTTTGCTCAAGAAATGTGTCTAGGAGGAGACAAAGAAGAAGGAAAAACAAGGTACCAAGATTTTTTAATCTCTTTTGATTTTACAAAAGAGAGATTTGGACCGCGTCTAAGTCTACCGTTTCACTCTTTTATGGAAGAAACCGTGACTCTATCCAGTGTTAGAGATGAGCAACTCGCGGTGTTGTTTCAGCAAGAGGATACATTACATATGGAGATATGGATTACAACTAAGATTGAGCCCGAAGCTATGTCTTGGAGCAAGAAGTTGTTCTTAGCGGTGGATATGAAACCAATCTATGATTATCAAATTGGAGTTACTGCAGGGAGTTTCTTTGTTGACGAGGAGAAGAAAGTTGCTATGGTTTTTGATATTGACATGAGAGATACATATACGGAGATGGGCAGCTACGCTTATATCATTGGAGAGGATGGATATTTCAAAAAAGTGGATTTAGGAGAACCTTCAAAAGAGTATTCTTTCCCAATTATGTGCTCTTATGTTCCAGGTTTAGTGCAGATCAAACGACATGCCCGAGGTTGCAAAAGGAAAAGACGGGAAAAAGAAACAAAACAGATTATCGAGTACCTCTAATTTTATTTCTTTCTTTGTTTCCTTTTGTTGTGATGTTCTTGTTTCTCATATCTCATATATCCTAACTCGCGGATAAGAATGTTTAGTTTGTTTTTCATCTGTCGATTACTTTCAGGATAACCAAAATGGTCTTTGCAATAAACGCTTCTTCCAACAAAAGAACCAGATGTTACCACAAAAATGTATATTTGTTAGTAATGAAAGAAAAACTTTACAGACTTGTTTGGGAACTGCATCCGGAAATCCAAATTCATTTGTTCCAAGGATATTACCGAGATAAAACGTTAAACTTTGCATATGTTGCTGCTCATACTAATACCACAAAAGGCAAGGATGAAACTAGTAATAGGAAAGCAAAAGAGATAATGGACAATAAACGCGGATCAGCAATGTTCTTTGTCACCAATGCATTTCCCGGTGTGGGCTGTATTGGATCTCTAAGTCAGTTTTTCCACAACTTCAGACTGGAATTTCCATTCACCGGGATTCACACCGGCGGTGTTACCAATTTGAGGACATACCATTAGTACAACAGTCATAATTTCTTGATACCTTTAAGAAAGGATACAAAGCAATCAGACCCCATAAAAGATCCAGCAAAGGCATCAAAGACAATCCATTAGAGCAACTACATCAGGGTATCTGCTTAAGATACTCCTTAATAAATAAATTAATTAAAAAAAATTTAAAAAATGAGAGAAAGAGAAAGAATGAGATATATTTTTCAAATGAGAAACAGTTCTAAGACCACCTCCAATGGAGGGTTTTTAACAAAATTTTGATTAAAAATTAAATCAAATTATTGAAAAAAAAAATGAATTAAGAAGGGCACTTAAATAAGAGCATGAAGAGGGGCTCTTAATACTCATTAAACCCCTCTAAGCCACAAGTCTCTCACACATTGGTTCATTTTCTTTTCAAAATTAAAATTTAATTACATAATAAAATTCTATTAAAATAATCATTTGTTTATGTTTAAGAGGCTATATTGACATATGTCATCTACCCACTTGTACAACTACTAAAAGAAAATAAATAAATAAAAAATAATAATTTTTTTTTTTTAAGAAACTCTCAGTGATTCTGTCGATAAAGCTGCTCCTAAATCAGTAAACACAAATATTCATTGCGGTCGGTACCGTATTTTCCAACGGTTGAACAACAAGTTACCTTGTTTATCGATAAGCTTCGTGTACCTAAATTCCTCCAATAAACGTCTTGATTCTATGTTACGATCCTTCTTCACAGGCTTATAATGAGTTCCATTTTTATCTGAATGGGAAATTATGAAGAAGAATCCTTCACTGTTTATCTCCGGTGTTGATGGAGAAATGGGTAATAGACCTAGCAAAACTTTGCCAAAGAGAAGTCGAAACTCAGGCGCAGTCAAAAATCTCAACCGAGAAGCTTGAAGAACATGTTTAACATCTTCATGTTGAGCAGCTAAATCATGTAAGTTGATGTGAGCGTCACCAACAATCAAATATGCAACCCATGCGACGCCGCCAGGTAGGGAGATAAATAAGCGTTTCAACTGCATTATGGTTTCATATTTGCCTAAAGAAAGATTCAACAACATTCATCCAAAACGTAAGTAAGAATTCATTGTTTGCTCAGAATTTGCTCTGCGTTCGATTTAATCTCTCTGATGAAGAGATTTTCCATACCTTGGAGCTACAACGTTGCCAAATTCTTTGATTAGGAACTTCGACTTCTACGAGTATGATCTAATTGCTGCCAAAAACAAATTCTAAGAACTCTTTTTAGTTTAGATTCATAGTTGACAAAACTAAAAGTCTACAACTAACTTTAACTAGTCCACAAATCCACCCATCTCTAGTTTCACTTACATCACATGCCACATGCCTGTTTATGTAATAATTTTTTTAATTTGGACAAAGATATTTCCTATATATATATCCTCATTTGGCTTTAAATTTTATATATTAATACACAAATTCAATATCAATACAGACAGAAATATATATTCTAAAAATCGCTTTTGAAATCTATGATTTTCATTTTTCTTAAAATCGTTCTAATTAACGTCTAACGGTTAGACTCTAACCTATATTTGTTTGATAAATATCGTACAAAATATTACTAATTCCATATATTATCAAGCACCAATCCATTATTCCTTTGATTGTACGTCTATTCAACCACTAAAATCGTTTTTTCCTGCGGTACGTGAAGAATTTTAATCACTTAGCAGACCAGGAACAACAAACCACCCAAAATATTAAGCAGATATTATCATACGGGATATATATAATAAAACCAATCGAAATTATTTGTGGTAGTCTTAAACGACTACTGAGTCTTAAGTCAATAGAAACCACAAAGAGTAAGCTTTATGAATTTGTGGTATTGTTTCAAGTGATTGGAACATTTGGTTTGTTTTGATTTAAGTCGTGGCCCAACAAATCCCCTATATGTTTTGATTTGATTGCGGATGTGACACCATTTGCTTTATTCAACGTCAACTCATATTAATATTATATACTTTCTTGTTTTTTTTTTATAAATTATGATTTAAGCTTCTATTTTTATTTTTAGATAAATGATATTATCGGTTTTAAATGTAATATTAATTAGTTTTTTATTAGTTTTGACGATTTATATTATAAAAATTGTTTTTCTATTAGTTGATTAGATAATAAATGATGTTTTATTTTAGAAATAAACAAAAATTAAATGATTTCTTGTATGTGTATTTTCTTAAAACATCAAATAAAAATGAATGGAAAGAGTATGTGTTACGTACACCATAAAAAATATATATGTAATGAGGATCCAATTTCTTATAAATTCCGATCAACGTATCAAATTGTTTAAACGAATTATATAATAACCTTTTTTGATAATAGCTGGTTTCAGAGCATCTTAAGTTGTCAGAAACTTGGATTCACGTATATATCCAATTTATACAGCTGAGGAATACATATATATACTTTAAAGTTTAAACATGTTTAATACATATAGATATAGTCCATATCTTTTCATAATTTAAAATTTTTAAGACTTAAGTGGGCCCTGTAGATTCCACTTTCCAGACAAAATATCATACTTCATGATATGTTAAGGCCTCAGAAAACATAAACCATCTTTCTTATCAATTTTAGTTCCCACGTAATCCGTAATTATATTATAATATGAATTACTAGTTTTTTCCCAATACGGCAATATACTCAAGACTAGATCATCACCCGTACTAAAGTACGGGTTGAATTTATTTATTACAAAATTTATATAATATATATTAGAACTAAGTTTTAATATATTATAATAGTAAGTGAAAAAATATTAATTTTTTTGTCAGTCCCTATATACAATATTAGAATAAATATATAATTTTTTCTATAATACTCAATTATGGATAATTTGTTTTTTAAGATATGAAAATGAAAAATATTTTTTTTTTTTTAAGTAATATTTTTTGAACAATTAGTTAATTTATGTTAACAACCACAAAATAGGGTTGCATATATTTCAGTTAGATCAAAAATTAAAATATCATAAATGAATCGCATATAAAACATAGATTATTTTGAATTAATTAAGAAAATTAGCTATTATTTTGAATTAATTTAGAAAATTCTTTTTCAATTTATAATTCTTTGGTTGTTGAAATAGAGATTTGTTTGAGCTAATCTAATTACAGAATTTGTTTGAGATTTATAATTACGAAATTTACCAATTATTCGCATAATCAAATATGTTATAAACATATATTTAGTATATAATAATACCAAAATCAACCCGTGCGTGGAGTCTATATTTTTATTTTAGAATCTCAATATTTCATTTTAAAATATTGCGTGCACAATCTATTATTCGTTAATTCTAAAATTGCTTGCGGAATCAAATTTTCAAATATTTAGAGGTGTCAAACAATATTTAAATGTTCTACACTATTTTTAAATATTCCAAATTAAAATCTTTAAATTTTTTTTGTAGTTTATAAAATTATGAATTTCAAAAAACAAATTATATGAAATTAAATATAACTATTCAAATAGTTATAAGGATCAAAACTCATTTCATCATATAATATATTATATTTAACCCGCTACCTATTATAAATATTTTTAAAAATAATCAAATTAGAGTATTTATAATTTTTAACTTTTTGAACTATTAAGTATTGATGATATTCTCTAAAAATATCAAGTAAAACTTATTTTAAATGTTGCAAATTAAAATATTTAGATTTTTATTGTAGTATATAAAATTATACATTTCAAAAAAATAAATGTATGAAATCGAATATAAATATTCAAATTCTGACCCGTTGCTCAGTCGAAATTTTTGTTGACTTTATTTTTGTGTAAAAGAAATATATTACTCAAGTCTGAATTTTTGACCCGTTTAATTGTTTCCTTTATAGATTGAACAATTTATATGCGTTTTTTAAAATTCAAATATTGGCATGCAGAAAAAAATTACTTTTTTTTTTATTATGTAGATGATATGATGATATATTTTTTTCATATTAATATAATCATATAAAGATGAGAGGTGAAGTTTAATGATTAATAACAAATTAATATGGTAAGTTAGATATCAAATCTTATATGTTCATTTTGATTGGTCATTAAAAAAAAAAAATAATAACAGATTTTCGTTTTATAATTTAATTAAATTAATTAAATGACATAAATTAGTATTTTACTTGTTTATCCTTAATAAATTGAATGAAATTTGTTCTAAAAGAAGATTTTTGTAATGGCATTCTTAAGTAAATTCTTACAAAAGGGAAGGTTAGTTAAGGGTATCTTATAAAGTGTACTCCCCAAATAATAGTATAGGATATGGTATACTTTTTCACTTCTATTATTTTGTTCATCCTCTCATCATCTTCAAGATTAGCAAATTCAAAAACGTAATAAATAGACATACTTTTCAAATAAAAAGAGGTACAAAAATTCAAAAACACGTGGTGGACTTTTCTAAGTATAAAAGATTAGGTGAACTCTATACGAAGTACGAAGTACACACCTTAATTGCTTAAAAACCATCATACATATAACTATTTAATCAGTAATCCAAATTCAAACAAATCAAAATGTGAGATCGTAGTTAGCTATTTTTAATTTCTTCTTTCACATGCAAACATATATATATATATATATATATATATATATATATATATATATATATATATATATGTTGTTATACGTTGGACATGTTACAAAATGCTGTTGGTTTAAGCTTGAAGAGTAAACCGGAGTTTACTTAAACCACAAGTTATCGGTTTGTGATAAAGATAAATGTTAAATTGTGATAAAGATAAATGTTAAATCTCTAGGAGTTATCTAGAAGATTCTATTGTTTTCCTAATTGAGTTATGATTAGGTTAAAGGGTGTGACTATATAAGCACATATCAAGGTGTGGTATGGCTTAAGAGATTGAGTTGAGAGATATTAAGGTTTTGAGTTAGTTTCCTTAATAAAGAGAAAGTTATTCTTCTTTGTGTCTTGATTCAAATCTCTAAACAAGAATTGGTATCAGAGCTTCTCTCAAGGAGAAGATCCGTAGGAGAAGATGAGTGAAGTTGCGGTTGTACCGGACAAGGTAGAAGGTGGATCATCGACGATCCGATGCCCTATGCTAAACTCGACTAACTACACCGTATGGGCTATGAGAATGAGAAGCACGCTCAGAGTTCATAAGGTGTGGGAAACAATAGAGGCAGGATCAACTGATAGCGAGAAGAACGACTTGGCCATGGCCTTGTTATTTCAGTCCATACCCGAAGCCCTTGTTCTAGAAGTTGGTGAGTTAAATACGGCGAAGATGTTGGAGATACAATCCAAGTCCCACATCGGAAGTTTGATGGGACAATCAATAATATATAAAGGCTTAGGGCCAATCCACTAATTGCCAATTGGTTTTTAGTTGGAAGCCCAGAATTAGCCCAAATTTAACATGGTATCAGAGCCCAAGGTTCAAATTCTGGTGGACCTAGAAAAGTGGATACGGACATACCTCAAACCCGAGTAATGGGGGCCTGAGAAAGGGGCTTATTATCGGTCCGAGTGAGGGATCGAGGAGGTGTGTTAAGATCCATGTGGTCCTTGGATTGAAGGGGAGATTGTTGGAGATACAATCCAAGTCCCACATCGGAAGTTTGATGGGACAATCAATAATATATAAAGGCTTAGGGCCAATCCACTAATTGCCAATTGGTTTTTAGTTGGAAGCCCAGAATTAGCCCAAATTTAACAGAAGAAAGTATGGGATGCTATAAAAACGAAACATGTTGGAGCAGAGAGAGTTAGAGAAGCTCGACTGCAAACCCTAATGGCCGAGTTTGATAGATTAACGATGAAGGATTCCGAGAAGATCGATGACTTTGCAAGCAAGTTATCCGCAATTTCTTCAAAATCAGCTGCTTTAGGAGTAAACATCGAAGTACCGAAACTAGTGAAGAAATTTCTTAAGAGTCTTCCTCGAAAGAAATACATACAGATTGTCGCTTCTCTTGAACAAGTATTAGACCTTAATACTACAAGTTTTGAAGACATCGTCGGACGTCTTAAGGTCTATGAAGAACGAGTCTATGAAGAAGAAGATGTCCAAGAAGATCATAGCAAACTTATGTATGCAAACATGGAGACTCAAACTAATCAGTACAACCGAGGCTTTAATGGAGACTTTAGAGGAAGAGGACGAGGTGGACGGTCGTTTTATAGAGGAAGAGGCCGTGGAAGGTCTCATGGAGGAAGAGATGCATCATGGTCTAATGGAGGAAGAGATACATCAAAAATAACATGTTATCGATGTGATAAATTAGGTCACTATGCATCTGACTGTCCAGACCGTCTTCTTAAGTTACAAGAAGCTCAAGAGAATGACAAAGATGACACACAAAGCGCTGATGAACTCATGATGCACGAAGTAGTATACTTGAATGAGAAGAATTGCATACCAAGCAAGTATGAGAGTAATCGTGGAGAGGATGATGTCTGGTATCTTGACAATGGAGCTAGCAACCATATGACCGGAGATAGGAGATACTTCACAACATTGGACAAATCTATCACCGGAAAAGTGCGCTTTGGAGACGACTCACGCATAGATATCAAAGGAAAAGGCTCTATCGTATTCTTTGACAGGAATGGTGAACAAAGAAAGATGTCTGATGTTTATTTCATTCCAGATCTTAAAAGCAATATCATTAGCTTGGGACAAGCTACCGAGTCAGGGTGTGATGTGAGAATGAGAGGAGAGAACCTGACAATGCATGACAAAGAAGGGAAACTGATTGTCAAAGCAACAAGAGCAAAGAATCGGCTCTATAAGGTACAGATGGGAATAAAAGACATGACATGCTTGAACTTGTTGACATCAGTAAGCGAATCAAGCAAATGGCACTCTAGGTTGGGACATATAAATTCTGAAACGATCAAATCCATGATAAAGAAGGAGCTTGTTAGAGGAATTCCACAAGTGAATATTGAGAAAGAAGTTTGCGGATCGTGCTTACTTGGAAAGCAAACAAGACATGTATTCCCTCAAGCGACTTCCTTTAGAGCTAACAAGATACTTGAGTTAGTACATGGAGACTTATGTGGTCCCATAACACCTAGCACAATTGCGGGAAACAGATACATATTCGTGCTTGTTGACGATCATTCGAGATACATGTGGACAGCCCTATTAAAGGAAAAGAGTGAATCATTCAACAAATTCAAGAAATTCAAGGCGTTGGTTGAACAAGAAACATGAGAAAGGATACAAACACTCAGAACAGATAGAGGAGGAGAGTTTGTATCACAAGAATTCAAAAGTTTCTGTGAAGACTCAGGCATTAAAAGGCAACTCACGGCTCCATACACACCCCAACAGAATGGTGTGGTGGAAAGACGAAACAGGACGATGATGGAGATGACAAGGACCATGATGAAGCACATGAAAATACCAAACTACTTATGGGGTGAAACAATTCGTCACACCACATATTTGTTGAATAGGATAGCTACAAGGTCCTTAAATCAAAGCACTCCGTACGAAGCTTTCTACAAGAAGAAACCAAACATTGATCACTTGAGGGTATTTGGATGCATTGGGTACGCAAAAGTAGAAACACCGCACTTGAGAAAGCTAGATGACAGGTCACGAATGCTAGTTCACCTCGGGACAGAACCAGGATCAAAAGCTTATCGACTTCTTGATCCTCAAAGCCGAAAAATAGTTGTATCACGGGATGTTGTATTTGATGAAACAAAAGGTTGGAACTGGTCTCAAACTGAAGCAGAACATGGTAGTGATGAAGTTTTTAGCATCACTCTCGGAGAATTTGGAAACCATGGAATACAAGAGGAAGGAAGAAATAATGAAACAGAGCAAGCAGAGCAAACAGAGGAAACTGAGCTAGACAAGGAACAAAGTGAGGATTCGGGTGAAGAAGTAGAAGATA
Organism: Arabidopsis arenosa; assembly: GCA_905216605.1. Taxonomy (NCBI): domain Eukaryota; kingdom Viridiplantae; phylum Streptophyta; class Magnoliopsida; order Brassicales; family Brassicaceae; genus Arabidopsis; species Arabidopsis arenosa. Next base: position 7,611,881 of record LR999453.1, on the reverse strand, counting down.
ACAGTGACTTGTTTGACTCAACACAAGAAACGGAACCAGAGGAGAATCACGTTCAGGCTCAACCTAGTCTAAGAAGAACACAGAGACAGATCACAAAGCCGAAATACTTAGACGATTACGTGTTGCTTGCGGAGGAGGAAGGAGAACATGTACTCCTACTGTTAAATAATGAACCAAGAGATTTCTATGAAGCAAGTGAATCAAAGGAATGGATACAAGCATGTGAAGATGAGATTCACTCTATAACAAAGAACAACACTTGGAATCTTGTAGAGTTACCTATTGGAGTAAAACCGATTGGCTTGAAATGGGTTTTTAAGCTCAAACGCAACTCCGATGGAAGTATTAACAAACACAAGGCCCGACTTGTTGCAAAAGGTTATGTTCAGAAGTATGGAGTAGATTTTGACGAAGTGTTTGCCCCTGTAGCTCGGCTTGAGACAATACGTCTCCTTGTTAATCTTGCAGCATCAAATGGATGGGAGATACATCATCTTGATGTTAAAACGGCGTTTCTTCATGGTGAGTTAAAGGAAACGGTTTATGTAACACAACCAGAGGGATTTGAAGAGAAGGGAAGTGAGAGCAAAGTCTATAAACTCAATAAGGCTTTGTACGGACTGCGTCAAGCTCCAAGAGCTTGGAATAATAAGCTAAATCAAATTCTCAAGGAGCTCAAATTTGAGAAGTGTTCAAAGGAGCCATCGGTCTATCGTAAGATGGTGAGTGGGAATTTTATTCTCATTGTAGCGGTATATGTGGATGATCTTTTTGTGACAGGGTCAAACTTGAAAGTGATTTCGAGATTCAAAGAAGAGATGGCCTCCAAATTTGAAATGAGTGATCTCGGAAGATTAACGTATTATCTTGGTATTGAAGTGTGTCAAAAGGAAGAAGGAATAACACTAACACAACACCGGTATGCTGTGAAGATTTTGGAAGAAGCCAATATGAAAGAATGTAACTTGGTTCATACACCAATGATAGCTGGACTCAAGTTAAGCAAAGCCGAGGAAGAAAAGGAGATTGATGCAACAAGTTTTAGAAAGAGTGTGGGCTGTCTTCGATATTTGTTACATACAAGACCGGATCTGAATTATTGTGTGGGTGTGCTTAGTCGTTACATGCAGTCACCAAGAGAATCACATGGAGCTGCAATGAAACAATGCTTGAGGTATGTCAAAGGAACTACTACTCTTGGTTTAGCGTATGAACGGTCTGCTTCAAAGATACCAAAGCTAGTAGGCTACAGTGATAGTAGTCACAATGTGGATCAAGATGATGGGAAGAGTACAACTGGTCATGTCTTCTATCTTGGTGAAAGTTCAAGCCCCATCACTTGGTGTTCACAGAAACAGGACACAGTGGCTTTATCATCATGCGAGGCCGAGTTTATGGCTGGAACTGAAGCAGCAAGACAAGCTATTTGGCTTCAAGATTTGCTTGAAGAAGTAACCGGCGTGACGTACAAGGAAGCTCTTATTTGGATAGACAACAAATCGGCCATTGCTCTTACCAAGAATCCAGTTTTCCACGGTCGAAGCAAACACATACATACACGGTACCATTTCATAAGAGAATGTGTTGAGGATGGATTGGTTAAGGTGGATCATGTTCCCGGTGAAGAACAAAAGGCGGATATTTTGACAAAGGCCTTAGGAAGGATCAAGTTTAAAGAGATGAGAGATCTCATTGGAGTTCAAGACTTGGAGAAATTTGAGTTCAAGCTTAAGAGGGAGAATGTTGGTTTAAGCTTGAAGAGTAAACCGGAGTTTACTTAAACCACAAGTTATCGGTTTGTGATAAAGATAAATGTTAAATTGTGATAAAGATAAATGTTAAATCTCTAGGAGTTATCTAGAAGATTCTATTGTTTTCCTAATTGAGTTATGATTAGGTTAAAGGGTGTGACTATATAAGCACATATCAAGGTGTGGTATGGCTTAAGAGATTGAGTTGAGAGATATTAAGGTTTTGAGTTAGTTTCCTTAATAAAGAGAAAGTTATTCTTCTTTGTGTCTTGATTCAAATCTCTAAACAAGAAATGCTACAAACTAATTAATTATATTAATAATGCTAACAAAAGAAAATAGTTGAATTTCTGGACTACGCTATGTTTTTTAAAACAAATAAGTATTGTCTTATTGAACGATGGTCCAACTCAACTGCATAGATATTACTCTTCGGAGTCAACTTTGAAGTCAACGGATTTTGAATACCGACCATTTTTATTATTTGTTAAGGGATGCATTAAATGATAGATAAGATTTATCTGATGTCTATCTAATGCATTAGTTGATACGGAAAATAGTTAACTTTCTGATAAGAGTCACATAGAAAGAAAAAAAAAATACTAAGATTTATCATTTTTTTTGTTCAAAACGATTTATCACTTTTTTTTTTCTTTTTTTTTGAAACCAAAACGATTTATCAGTTATGTGTGTAAAATCACATATGGAAATGCGATAATGGGGTCATACTATATAAAAAGTCCAAAATTACGAGCTGCCCGATATTATGGTCACCTATGATGGCTGCCTTTTCTTCTAGTATTTGGCCCACTTCACCATTTTGCTACTTTATCAATTATTGGATTTGTTTCTTTCTAATATGGTAAGTTGATAACTATAATTTCACACACTGAAGTACTATTGTTAAATCGTTGCTCATAAGTCATAAGGGTTACATTTTTTTTTGGTCGTTTGTCATAAGTCATAAGGGTTACATGAAAATATTAACCATAACATTACATAATACACGCTAATTATCATAGTGAGAGAAGTGAAAACCTCAACTTCATTTGTAATGATATTTACAAGCTTAGAAAAAAAAAAAAAAAAGTGAAAACCACGAATTATGAAGGAAGCACTCAGAAAAAATAATAGTAAATTAGTAGAAAGATCACAAAAGACTAAAGTATATATGATAAGCTGAGAAACTGATGTCTTCATAAATCGTGGCTCTTATGTTATCCGGAAGAAACCAAAGATATATAGTATAGAAATTGAAGAAACTGATGTCATCGAGAAGAAACCAACGGGATTTCTCATGTATTTGCTCTCTATATAGTCTATATGCACTGTAGATTTTTCTTGATATATAAAAAATAATATCAAGATAATTCATAATTTTCACTAAACTGAATTAGGTGCACAATATGTCATGTATTCATATTACTCCCAAAGTTTAAGAATTGACGATTCAATTATTCGAGTATATATTTGACATCTCAAGAGGACAAAATACTTTTGATTATCACTTAGTTAATATTTTTTTGCCTGTAATTAAACTAAAAGAGTCTACAAGTAGACGCAAGTTGTTTTGACAATTCATAGTCTTCATAACAGCGATTGCTTTCGTAAGCCAACGACTTCTGCTTGATTGTTTCTTGCAAGTATCCACAAATGATCATATATATACAAACAAATATCATAACACAAATTTTTGCAGGAATCTTTTAATATTATTATTAGAGTGATTAATTACCTCTTATCGTCTTCGGGAATCAATACATGTGGTCTTGGACTGTTATGTGTGTTGACCCGGCTTCCTTGAAGGAACCATAGTATATATACATTTTTAAATAATAAACACACCTAAATTTTTATTAGAAAACCGAAAATTCTTTCGTTATAGTAAACCTCTCTTAATTTTCAGTTGTGAAAAAATGAAATCTATAAGTTTACTTAGAGTCCTCAATCTATCGGATTTTATTTTCTGATCTTATACGTGAAAAACGTGCATGTATATAATCATTATTTAAAGCTACGGGAGAATTTGAAACTGAGAGATTAATAATTTTGCATTTATAAGCATGAGAAAGTTACAATTCAAGTTAGTGTTTACAAACTTTACATGCATTAACGAGTTTCTTCTTTCTTCTTAAATCCTTTAACCAAAAAAACGAGTTTCTTCTTGACCTCGTCATCATGTGTAATGTAAGTGTTTTTCGCCATCATTAGCTAAGTGGAAACACTCTCATTTCTGGCTAAACTCTGATTTTACAACCTCGCAGCAAGGTGCGGAGAGTGAAATGCACTTACGGATTCATAAGAAAACAATAGGCAATTAATATCTTTCTTCATTAATATGTATGGATTTACAGGAAGAAAAAAAGAATTCTGTAATGTCATTGGACCGAGTCTTAGTGTAAAATATTGGCAGTGTATCATATCATATCATATCAAACAAACATATTAATTATCTCGTTGAGTGTTTTTTTTTTAATCTTGTTTTTACCATTGGGTTACAAAAGGATATAATATTTGTATGAGATTACAAATTGAAATAAATTAACATTAATTAATTGAGCTGTCTTATATATATGACAATCCTCAAGATCAAGTCGACAACAACAGTCAACAAGCTCACATGGAGTCATGGACAACAAGTATCCTTTTCGTAATTACCTTTAGGCCCTCCAATTTTTTATTATTATTGTGGTCGTCCTTTTTGTTGGTAGAGTATAATTCAACAATACATACATAGTTACATATTAAACTGAAATTAATGTATCATTAGTTGCCGTTTGTTCTACTGATATAGTACTCCCTCCGTTTCGTTTTAGTTGTTGTTTAAGGTTTTTGCACACAAATTAAGAAAATCATTAAATTTTTTGTTTTACCCTTTATTAATATATTTTATAATTTTTTCATTGGTCAAAACATTAAAACATTAATGACAAAACATTCATTTTCACCAAACATTTGCATTGAAAACCTAAAACGACAACTATTATGAAACAAAATTTTAATCCTAAAACGACAACTAAACTGAAACGGAGGGAGTAATATTTTTGTTTTGTCTCTAAATGAAACATGCAAATGTTCTTTAACTAAAAACACAAAACAAATGTAATGATATCGATATTTTAGGACAGTTTTCCCATAATCTCGGACGAATTTGCCCTTGTCTCATTGGACTCTGAATACACACGTCTGTTCTATAAAAGACACAGCTCATTACCACAAGTTGTTGTTTAGTATACTCAATCCTCACAACTCTCTATCTCTCTCTCTCTCTCCCCATTCTATATCATAATGACAGGTTCCACACCGGAAAACCAAACGGCCCCGTCGCCACCACCGGTGAAACATGTGCCGGAGTCAATTCTGCCGGCTAAACCACCAAAGAGGAACAAGTATGCATTCGCGTGTGCTATCTTAGCTTCCATGACTTCTATCCTCCTTGGTTATGGTTAGTTGCTCGTTAATCTCTTATCCGGTCAACGCAAAAAAATGAAAACTCCACATATTCTTTATTGATTCTTTAAGGTCTTTTTTTTTTCTTTTGCAGATATAGGAGTGATGAGTGGAGCAATGATTTATATAAAGAGAGATTTGAAGTGTAGTGATTTACAAATTGGTATTCTCGCTGGAATCCTCAACATCTATTCACTTATAGGATCTTGCGCCGCCGGAAAAACCTCCGACTGGATTGGTCGACGTTATACTATCGTGCTGGCTGGAGCCATATTCTTCGTCGGAGCTATCCTTATGGGATTAGCCCCTAACTACGCTTTCCTCATGTTCGGAAGGTTCGTCGCCGGTATTGGCGTCGGATATGCTCTCATGATCGCACCAGTTTATACAGCCGAAGTCTCTCCGGCCTCTTCCCGCGGCTTCCTCACCTCCTTCCCGGAGGTATATATAAATTATTACACTCTCTGTTTCCTCTTCTTTTTTACTTGTTATGTTTTTATCTGACGTGGCAGTGGTTATGGTGACGTGTACAGGTGTTCATAAATGCCGGAATTATGCTCGGGTACGTATCAAATCTGGCTTTCTCGAATTTTCCGTTGAAACTGGGATGGAGACTCATGCTCGGAATCGGAGCCGTACCGTCCGTGATACTCGCTCTCGGCGTTCTCGCTATGCCGGAATCTCCACGGTGGCTCGTTATGCAAGGCCGTCTCGGCGAAGCCAAACGCGTTCTCGATAAAACCTCTGATTCCCCCGCCGAAGCAGCTCTCCGTCTCGAAGACATCAAACACGCCGCCGGTATTCCCGCCGATTGCCACGACGACGTCGTTCAGGTAACACACCATACCAATTTCAAAACAATTGAAATCCGAATCGAGATTTTGACCTAGTTTTAATCAATTGAATTCGAATTCGCGATTTCTCCGGCCACATTTTGACCTAATTTCAATTAATTGAATTCGAATTCGTAATTTCTCCGGCCAGATTTTGACCTAATTTCTCAATAATTTCAGGTGTCGAAGAGGAACAGTCATGGAGAAGGAGTTTGGAGAGAGCTCTTAATCCGTCCAACTCCAGCCGTGCGTCGTGTTATGATCGCTGCACTAGGAATCCATTTCTTCCAGCAAGCTTCCGGTATCGACGCGGTGGTTCTCTTCTCACCGCGAATTTTCAAAACCGCCGGACTGAAAACCGATCACCAACAGCTTCTAGCGACTGTAGCGGTAGGAGTGGTGAAGACATCGTTCATACTAGTCGCCACTTTCTTACTGGACCGAATCGGAAGAAGACCGTTGCTTCTAACCAGCGTCGGAGGAATGGTACTATCACTAGCGGCCTTAGGAACTTCTCTAACGATTATAGACCAGTCGGAGAAGAAAGTGATGTGGGCTGTGGTGGTAGCTATAGCGACGGTGATGACTTATGTAGCTACGTTTTCGATTGGAGCTGGACCGATAACTTGGGTTTATAGCTCGGAGATATTCCCGTTGAGGTTGAGATCACAGGGTTCGAGTATGGGTGTGGTGGTGAACAGAGTGACTAGTGGTGTGATTTCGATGGCGTTTCTTCCTTTGTCGAAAGGCATAACCACCGGTGGAGCATTTTACTTGTTCGGAGGGATTGCCACGGTAGCTTGGGTTTTCTTTTACACTTTCTTGCCAGAGACGCAAGGGAGGATGCTTGAGGATATGGATGAGCTTTTCAGTGGTTTCAGGTGGAGAGATTCCAAGAATAAGCCTAAGAGTAACCCCGAGAAGACGGTTTCGAATCCCGAGGTCGAGATTGGAACAAACAAGCAGTGGAGGGAAGACACACAAAGTTCGTAGAAAATTTGAAAAGATATGTAATTTGTACGGTATGGGGTTTTATGATAAAGAATGAAAAATTGGGAAACAAACAAATTTTAAATGAGTAATTAGCGAAACAAATTGGTAGAGTATATACAAAAATCATAGAAATTGATTAACTTAACATGCCTAAAAGAAAATCAACTCACGACACACTTTTGGTGAATGAAACACAAATAAGAGAAACCACACGAAACAAAATGTTTTGGAGACAATAGTTTTGATACTGAATGATACATCTCAAAACCACACGCAAACAATTGTATTGATACGCCTCAAAATCACCAACTAGTTTTGGAGACAATATTTCACAACATGTATAGAAATAAGAAGACAAACTTTTATTCTCCTCAAGTTTTTAACAACACGAACATGTCAAAAAGATCCAACGAAGCATGATACCTTAAAAGCACACCAATAACTACTAGAAATAATTTGTTTACAACATATCATAATTTAGAGATAATAGTCCTTACCATTCACACATTGTAAACAATGCTACGATTCCAACAAAGGAACTAACACAGTTTGAATCATTTTCGCTTGAAACCTTTGATTCATAACTCTCCACATTGGGGAATTATGAAAAAACATAACCCTTTCACCAGCCGAGAGAGTAAATATATGAAGTATAAAAGCTTAAGTTAATCTAATTACAAAACATAATTAAGAAACATTATCAGCACTTAAGAAGGTCAAGTGTTTTAAGTTCTAAAACGTATTTCATGTCATAGAAAAAATCCCGCTAGGATGATATAACTCTCTCCTCGTTATATCACCCTAGTGTGACTATTACTATGACATGAAATACGAGAGCTGATCACTTGACATCCTCAAGTGCCGACAATGGTACTTCAACAGATTCGATACATATCCATCGACAACGGCTGTTTTGTAATGTGATTCAGATTTCATATGGTTTTCAGTGTCACAGACTTACTATATTACCTTTAGCCATCGGAAACAAATTGAAGATTAGCCTAAACCTCATTAAGAAGAGCGAATAAAAATGAAGACAAAGAAGAAGATGACATACGACTATTTTTTTACCTCTTCTTGGTAGGTCTTGTGAAGCACAGAGCTGACTCCGCTTTGTTCATTTTTGTGACCGTGGCGGAGAGAGGAGAAGTGAAGACGATGCGAGGTCGAAGGCTTTTATATATTAGCTAAGAAAATTTTAGGGTTTTGATTTTGATAAATCTTGATTTAGTTTAGAAAAAATATATAAGGAGATTCGTTGCAAAGGAAAGGAAATATTGGCTCCGAATGGAGAAAGCGTATCGGGTGGAGCGGATCAAGCGGTTCAAGCGTATCAAGCAGAACAAAAGCGGATCAAGCAGATCTGGCGTTACAAGTGCGGATCAAGCGGTTCGAACGCTTCAAAATATATGTTGAATGGTGAAAGCGGATCAGAAAGTGCGGATGAAATATTTATTTTATGAAAACATTAATTTTAAATAAAATATTTTACATAAACTATACATATTCAAAATTATATTAAAATAAATTATTAATATTGGTTTACATATTCTTAAACATGTATTTAAACAAAATGCACTAAAAATATCTATAAATTAATTCAAGTATTATAATAAAAAGGGATGAGATCTTAGATAATACAAGTAAAAATATATAATATACGTAATTCTAGTAATTTAAATTATTACTCCAATTTTTTGTTAGAATAAGTTAAGATTTGGTTCATCTGTAATTTCAAAATTAAATATTACAATGTTCTATTCTCTTTTCTTTGTTTAGTTTGGTTTAGTTCATATGTTATGGTTATTTTAAATATGTAGTTTTTTCAGTTAAGTGTGAAAATATTTATATGGGTTACCAAAATTAACATTTGTGATTTTGTAATAGTTTTTCAATATTAAAATATCAGTAATAAAAGAAGCACATTTGATGATTTTTTTTGCACAACCCCTTAATTATATTAACTAAAAAATTTTAAATTATTTTACATCTTTTTTGACATGTAATTTTCTGATACCAAAAACCTAATCTATTATCCAAATAATATGTGTTGTATTACTTCAACCATATCTGTTACATCTTCTTTTAAATATTTTTAACATTTATTAAAAGAAAACAGGAGAACCGCTATAAAACCAGAGAACCGCTGTGTAATTCATGCGTTCCCACTGTTCATAGTGGATCTCAAATTTTGCTTGGGAAAAAACCCGAAAAAACCGCCATCTATTTTTTATTTGGCCGTTTAATACCTGTACTTTTAAAATTGGAATAAAAATTCCTTCTTTATTTTTTGTTGTCTTTTAAAAGCATGGTTTTTTAAAACTTGGTAATTTGGTACCTGCGAGTTAACGACTGTTAACTTTGCTAACGGAAGCACTAACTGCGGTTAAAACTTAACCCATGGTCTTTAAGTATATATATATACAATATGTTTTTAAAACTTTACCGGCATATTGGCTTAGTCTGGTGGTTAAATGAAAACATATTGTATATATATATACTTAAAGACCATGGGTTACCCTTTCCAATTCTACGAGTAAATTAAATTTTATTAACAAAAAAAAAAAATAATTCTACGAGTAAATTAAAATATTATTACTTTGATCTCGCTTTGTTTTTAACTTGGAGAGGATCGGAGTGTTTAACGAATCACAATACTCAAGTTTACTATATAAAAGTATTTTTATAATTTGATTTTCCATATTTTCATTTTCAACTTTCTGAGTTTCCTTATATTGATGAAAACCAATTGAAGTCGAGCTTCTATTTTCTTTTCTTTTTGCATTACTTATTTCGGAAAAATATTAGATATACAAGTTTAGATTTGATTAGACCAAATCCATCAGAAATTCAATAAACCTAAAAAAAATTGAACAAAACAATTAGAAAGAACATTCTGTAAGATAAGATCAACTCAAATTTTCATCAGTTGTCCCAAAAATTGATACTCCCTTTTTTAGTTCTTTTGACCATATGTGAATTCTTCATAGCTAACTGGTGTTTCTTTGCAAACAAGCAACATCACTTTATATTACTATGAAAGTGAGTGAGAGTATATATAGCAAGCATGATGAATTAAAAGCTCACAAATAACACTAAACAAATCTCGTTTTAGGGTTCCTTCTTTTTTTGTTCTCTCATCCCTTTTCCACACAAAAGAAAAAATTTACAACATAATAATAGTTTAGAGATAACTTGTGAAAAGAGATAATGGGAGGAGAGGCCTCGTTTCCTTCTGGTGATACTCCTTAGCATTCACACCCTGTAGACCTCTGTTGATTGCTCGTACCGACATCGATTGTGTCTGGCAAGTATCTATTGAAAGAGAAAAAGACGATAACAATGAGACCAAACCCCCGATATCGTCATGAACTATAATGTAAAACTTGTTTTTGAAACTTACAGTTCTTCTTCTTCTCCGCTCTTCAACGCGTTCTTGGCAATGCATTGGAAAGCTTCCTCCACATTAGTACCTTCTTTGGCAGAGGTCTCAAAGTAAGGAATGTTCCCCTTTGAAGCACACCAAGCTTTAGCTTTTTTCTCTGAAACCTGTGATCAAATGAGAGTTTGTATTTGGACATTAATGTTACATATCATAAAAGATTCATCAACAATGGAAAATTAAGCAAGCACATACCACTCTGCTGTTTCCGCCATCCACGTCAACCTTATTTCCGATTAGAACAAATGGAAAATTCTCCGGATCTGATGGACTCGCCTGCAAGAGATATTACACTCAGTATTATGGAGTTGCTTATTGTGAAATTCTTCTGTCTACAGGGGTGAAAAAAAGCGTGATTATGTTACCTGGATCAGAAATTCTTCCCTCCAGTTGTTCAGATTTTCAAATGATTTCATGGAGTTGACATCATATACAAGAACACAGCAATCAGCACCACGGTAAAAAGCTACACCAAGGCTCTGAAACCTTTCCTGTCCAGCTGTATCCCAGATCTGCAAGAAACACATTGACAAAGTAAATACAGGAACAAGTGTGCTCAAGGAAGAAAGGCAGTTCACACCAATGTGAAAGGTTGACAGGTATGGAATGAGACACAACACTTGAACAAATGTATGTACATTGTTCACAAACAAGGCTAGTCTGAAACTTATTAGTTAATTTAACTTTTCTAAGCTTATACTTTCCGCTCAGAGACTCACTCTGTTTTGAATACAAGTCCAGCCCCATTGAGCTAAGCACAAGCATCTTACTTCAAAATAATATTGAGTAACTGACTAATAAAGCACTAGTAACAAGTAAGAACCTGTAAAGTGAAAAGTCGATCTTCAAACTGAACTTCCTTGGTCAAGAAGTCAGCTCCAATGGTTGCCTTGTACTGGTTGCTGAACTTCTTATTAACATACTGATTCATCAAAGAGGTTTTTCCCACCCTACAAAACCACAAGTTAGAGAGAAGTCCAAAATCAGATAACAAGAGATGATCTAGGATAGACACCAATTTCATGTAATCATTACACAAACATTTTCTACTGCATGACGAAACAACAAGAAAAAAATAGTCGAAACGAATGCGTAACAAAACCAACATGATCTTGAATGTCAAGCAGAGATTCAGTCACCACAAATCAGATGCAGACAAGAACATGCAAAATGTTAAAAGAAACCAAACCTCAATTCTTAAATTTGAGTCTTATCTATGTTTGAGACTAGAATCAACTCAATTCTTAAATTTACCAAAAAAAAGTTTCTGATATTTGATCAAACAAAACCTCCATGAAAACAAAAAGCAACCTTTAATTAAAATCACCTAAAAATCAGATCAATTTTGAGTTTTTAATTAAACCCAAAACAAAGAAAACAAAATTCAGCAAGTCATCTAAGAGATCAACAAATAATATCGAATCCAAACTTCAAAGGAAACCAATTAGACCAAAATCCAACATAAATCTCAAAAACCCAGAAAACGAAACCACCAAATTACTCATCGGAAAACTCAAAATCACCAGCACACAATCACATAAGAAAAAACAGTATCTCAAGAGAAACCTAACCCGCTATCACCGAGGATGATGACTTTCAGGAGAGTACGTCTACGGGACGGCATCGAATCGGATCTTAAGGAGAGAGATTGATTGAAGAAAACTCTGGCGATCTCTGGTGATATTTTTTGTGGAAGAAGACGGTGTTGTGTGCCCTCAAGAGTCTCTAAGCTGTTCCTGATCTGTCTTATAATTTCTTTTGTGACTAATATTTTGTCTTCTTGTTAAAAGTGAATAATTCTTGTTAATAATTAAATTTTTGGATGTAACCAACAAGCAGCTCTCGTAGCTCAGTTGGTTAGAGCACCCGTTTAGTAAGCGGGAGGTCTTGAGTTCGACTCTCAACGAGAGCATGCTCTATGTTATTTATTTTTGACTTTTTTTTGCTTTTGGGTAAATAAAACCCAAACATCGAAGTCTCTACTGTAAATTTTTTTGTTGTTTTACAAATTTAGATGTAGGTACATAATTTGCATGGCTGTATTAATACCCAAATTTAGACCTTACAAAAAGAAGACATTACCAATTCAGAAACAACAACAAAAAATTTGAAAGCATCTCTTTAAAAATAGAATCTGAAAGACACAAAGAGCTTTTGTGTTTTCTCTTTGTTCATCTCTCTCTCTATCTCTTTCTCGTAAGAAAAAAAAAGGAGAGAGCTTCACCAAAAAAATCATATACAAAAAGAAAACACCGAAAGAGAGATTATGGCGGAGGGGCAATCCCCGGAGAATTCACCGCCGTCCCCTACACCACCATCTCCGTCATCATCCGACAATCAACAACAATCCTCTCCTCCGCCTTCTGATTCCTCCTCTCCTTCACCACCAGCTCCTCCTCCGCCGGATGATTCCTCCAATGGTTCCTCTTCCTCACCTCCGCCGCCTTCTTCAGGCTCAGAATCTCCACCATCTCCCCAAGGAAACAATAACAATGGTAATAACAACAATGACAACAACAACGGTAATAGCAACAATGGTAGTAACAACAACAATGACAACAACAACAATGGGAATAACAAAGACAACAACAACAATGGTAATAACAACAATGGCCAAAACAACAATGGCAATAACAACAATGACAACAACAACCAAAACAATGGCGGAGGAAGCAACAACCGTTCACCTCCGCCTCCTTCGAGAAACTCTGACCGTAACTCTTCGTCCCCACCAAGAGCGCTGGCTCCGCCTAGATCAAGCGGTGGTGGTTCCAACTCCTCAAGTAACAATGAACCAAACACGGCTGCTATCGTAGGAATTGTGGCTGGTGCTGGATTGTTGTTTCTTGTTATGATATTGTTCTGCGTCTGTTGCTGTCGTAAGAAGAAAAAGAAGCATCAAATGCCGTATTATGCAGGCAACGGTTACGCCACCGGCAAAGGTAAATATAAAACCCATCAAACCTAGCCTATCCTAACCTAGTTTCTACTTTAGAACATTTTCTTGTGCACCAAGCTAATTAATAGACTAACATTTTCTTAAGAACCTTCGAATCACATTCCACAATCCTTTAGAGATATGATAGAAAAACCATGTCTCGGGCACAGTTTTTGAGTTTTAAAATATCCGAAATATTGTTACCCAAAGAACCAATATCATGATTTTCTTTCGTTTTCTTGTTGTCCAAGAAACAAGGTGAAAACAAATCTCTGTTTTATTTTAGGTGATCAATACCAACAGCAGCAATACAATAACCAGAGCGATCACGTGATGAATCTGTCTCAGCAATATCCTGGATCAAACGGGAATAATAACTGGATGAATTCACCGCCTCCACCACCACCAGGAAGCTGGCAACCGTCGCCGCCACCACCACCACCACCTGTCTCAGGCGGTATGAACGGAAACAGTAGCGACATGAGCTCAAACTACTCAGGACCACATGGTCCGTCTCTACCACCACCTCACCCTTCAGTGGCTCTAGGTTTCAACAAGAGCACATTCACCTACGACGAGCTAGCTGCTGCAACTCAAGGCTTCTCTCAAGCAAGATTGTTAGGTCAAGGCGGGTTCGGGTATGTTCACAAGGGAATACTGCCCAATGGGAAAGAGATTGCGGTGAAGAGTCTGAAAGCAGGAAGTGGGCAAGGAGAGCGCGAGTTTCAGGCTGAGGTCGACATCATTAGTCGAGTTCATCATCGGTTTCTTGTCTCTCTTGTTGGATATTGTATTGCAGGAGGACAGAGGATGTTGGTTTATGAGTTCTTACCTAATGACACACTTGAGTTCCATCTCCATGGGAAAAGCGGCAAGGTTCTTGACTGGCCTACAAGACTCAAGATTGCTTTGGGATCAGCTAAAGGACTTGCTTACTTACATGAAGACTGTGAGTCAAAACAAAAATCTAAATTCTTCGATCTTATTGGGTAACTCGAGTGGTTTAATTAGGGATGTGACCAAACTTTGCTTTCTTGACTTTGTTGACTTAGGTCATCCAAAAATCATTCATAGAGACATTAAAGCTTCAAACATTCTTCTTGATGAATCCTTTGAAGCTAAGGTACGCTCTTATGATTTTAAAATCATAATGCTTTCAGATTCTTTGGTATTTTTTTCTTTCTCTAACTGGACTGGCTCAAATCTACAGGTTGCAGACTTCGGGTTAGCGAAGCTATCTCAAGACAATGTTACACATGTGTCCACTCGTATCATGGGAACTTTCGGGTAATAAAGAATGCCAAAACCAGCTTATGAAAACTGTTATTGCAAATTTCAGTAGATCTTGCTTCTATATCAAAAACATTCTTGATTTATAATCGCATCCAAGGATCTGTTTCTCTAATCAAGAATTTCAAATTGTGAATCAAATGACAGGTACTTGGCTCCAGAGTATGCGTCAAGCGGGAAGCTGACAGACAGATCCGATGTTTTCTCCTTTGGAGTGATGCTTCTTGAGCTCGTTACCGGACGCAGACCTGTTGATCTCACTGGTGAAATGGAAGACAGTTTGGTCGATTGGGTCCGTAACCATATAGTTAAATATACACATTAATGGTTCCTCTGTTAGAATCTTGTGAGCTAACGCAAACTTGGTTACTCTTTTTACACAGGCAAGACCCTTGTGCTTAAACGCAGCTCAGGATGGAGATTACAGTGAACTAGTTGATCCACGGCTCGAGAACCAATACGAGCCTCATGAGATGGCACAAATGGTGGCTTGTGCCGCTGCAGCCATCAGGCACTCAGCTAGACGCAGGCCTAAGATGAGCCAGGCAAGTTTTACTTTTGAACATGACCACCCTTTGAAACATATACTTTGCACACAAGAAAATGATCACAATGGTCCATTTTTTAAACAGATTGTTCGGGCTCTGGAGGGAGATGCATCTCTAGACGATCTAAACGAAGGAGGGAAACCGGGGCAAAGCTCATTCCTCGGGAGGGGATCAAGCTCGGACTATGACTCAAGCACTTACAGTGCGGATATGAAGAAGTTCAGGAAAGTGGCCTTGGATAGCCATGAGTACGGTGCAAGCAGCGAGTACGGGAACACGAGCGAATACGGGCTTGACCCGTCTTCCTCGAGCAGCGAGGAGATTCGTAGAGGAGGAGCTAACAACAACAAAACCACTCCTAGCCGAGAGCTTTGATTTAGCTGTTAGTTCAAAACAATCT
Organism: Arabidopsis arenosa; assembly: GCA_905216605.1. Classification (NCBI taxonomy): domain Eukaryota; kingdom Viridiplantae; phylum Streptophyta; class Magnoliopsida; order Brassicales; family Brassicaceae; genus Arabidopsis; species Arabidopsis arenosa. The sequence goes on along the minus strand of LR999453.1, from coordinate 7,596,236 downwards.
ACCTTGCTGTGTTTTTGTGTTTTGTTTCCCTATGAAATTTTTTTTAACTCTTTTTATTTTTTTGTCACCGTTGGATTTGTGTTTGTGTCTGTGAAAAAAAAATTCAAACTTTTGGTTGTGATTAATTGATTTATTAATGCTAATTGTCTGTCTTAATTCCATCTATCGATCAAGTAACTTGGGATTTTACAAGTGAGGTATGAGAAGAAATTGAACAACTTCAGATTGAATGAAATCTCAAAGTTTCCATATTTTTGACAAAATCATTGTAATTCCGAACAACCCAGATTGAATAAAATCTCAAAGATTCTAACTTTGATCACTCTAAAGCTGAAGACTAATGAATGATGGGTTTTGCGAAATTTACGAAAATGCCACCATAGAGATCTCAGAAACAGAGGATAACGACAGAGAAAGAGATCATGAAAGTGTAAAGAAGGATCAAGAACCCAAAATACAGAGCCCAATTTCTCTTAAACTTGCCAAAGTAGCTATCTGGTGGTTCTTGATACGGAACTTCCAGATCCCAAGCAGCAGCCGAGGCCTCGTCACCGTCGCCACCACCAAGGAAATCTCCGGCGGCGATTCTTGACTTGATGAAACGGAGCTTATGAGTGGCGAGGCCGAGAGTGAGCTTGTGGCAGCGACGCTGGTACTTGAAGCCGTTGATGCATCGGAGAGTTTGAGCAACGGAGACGTAGAAGAAGAGATGAGAGAAGGAGAGGAGGCAGATGGGTGCCCAGCAATGGCGACAGTGAAGACGACCTGAGGGTTGAGAGAGAGAGAAGAAGATCACGGCGAGGAAGATGAAGAAGAGCTGAAATAGCTTGTGGAGCTTCTTCTTCTGATGGTCAATGGCTCGTTTTTTCTCTAAGGTTTTCTCGAAGTGGAGCTGGATTATTGAGTTTAGAGCTTGTAGAGCAGTTTCTTTGGGGATGAAAGGTTGGTTATTGTGGTCAATTTCGTCGTCGTAGTCCGCCATTGAAGGGACTGAGAAGAGAGAAAAAGTGTTGTTGGTTAGAGAGAGATGGTCTGGGGATTGTGTGTAGGAGAGAACATGTGGGTGTGGTTCGTATCTCTAGACAAGTATTATCCATCTCAACGGTCTAGTTCAGATTTTTGACTTTTTTGTCCGTATTCAATAAATATTTTACTGAGACAGTAAAATAAAACCAGAACAATGCTTGTGGTTGTCTCTGCATAGCAACACCAATCTAGTTAGAGACAAAGGAAACGATGCATAAACCTCAGGCAATGAGCATTACATTCAGTGATCTAATCAGGATGTCTGCCAGAAATTCTTTTTTTTTTTTTTTTTTTTGTGCAAAGTCTGCCAGAAATTCTTAAGTATAAAGATACAAAAGTCGAGCTACATAAGAGAATACTATTTCAGTTCCAAGTGCCATTGTCTCTTCTCCTTGAGTCTTTCATATTTGTTTCCAGAAAATCGGTATTTCAAACGCCCAACAACGTTTCTTCTTTAGGCAAGAGACCAGCGCGGCTGAGTTTGTTGGTAAAACAGCGCATCTGAGAAGCATAGAGATGTATCAGCCTCTCAGATTCAATTCAATAGAAGATATAAAAAGAATTCCTTCACATCCTAATGCATGCCACTAACTATGCATAGTTCTAACAGTTTCTGCAAATCCTAGCTCCACATACAAGGGTACTAATACCAATCTCAATACTAGGTCAATTACTCGGGTCAGTGAAACTCTTGATTAACGAAGCAAGAATGTACGTTGTTGTTATAGATTGATCGTCAACTCACGGTCTCTAAGCTGATGATGTTCTTGAAAAAAATAACCAGGACTAAGGAAATATAAATCAAGATCCAGCAAATTCTCTAGGAACATAATCTAGGATGTAATAATATACGAAACATCAACAAGTTTTTAGCATAACTGATCCAAATTTATTAAAAAAACACAACAAGTCAATCAATTTTCCGATCAAGAACTGCAAAGGAAACTAGAGATAATATCATTATACTATGATATGCCTAATAAGCCTTGCAAGAAAAAGATGATCACCTTTCTATCTATGAATATTGAGCATGGATTTAGCCTCAGTCTGCTGCTCAACCAAATCTTCACTTGCATACTTACTAAGCAAATCCATCTTCTTCTTCTCCAACACCATCTTCTCTATCTCCTTCTCATCAGGCAACGGAACATGAACCACAAATTCCCTCTCTTTCTCCTCCTCTCTCTCCCTCTCCATCCTCTCCTCCTCCACCACATCTTCTTCCTCCTCAAACAACACCTCCCTCGCCGCAGCAGCAGCAGCTCCAACACTCACAACCTCACTAGCACCTTTCCTAGCTTCCTTCCTAACCTCATCCAACCTCCGCCACTCCTCCACCGATCTTTTCCTCATCACTCCTTCAGCATTCCTCTCCAATTTCTCCAAAATACCATCTTCATCATCTCTATACCCGTAATAGCTAGCATCTATCCTTTTATATATATCATACCTCGTTTTACGCTTCCTCAGCTCCGGTGGCTTCTCGAAAAGCTCTCTAACTCCAGGAAGTTTCTTAGCAGCTCCGAAATAACGATACCCAGGACCACGACCACTAGGGTTAGGTACATCGATGATGTTACCTTCAAGATCCGTCATTTTCGCAGAGTGTTTAGAATAATTCGGACCACCTAGCTCAACGATTCGCCGCTCCCAATGATATCTCTCCCTGAGAAGCTTGTTAATCTCGTCGTTTAGATCTCGAAGTCGGTGCTCTCCTAATCCTTCGTTCTGAATCTCAGCCACTTTGCTTCCGATCTCTCTCAGAATTTGCTGTCTCCATTTGTCTGCTTCCGCCAGATCTCGGCATTCAGATGCAAGGAAAGGTCGACGCTCTTTTGGCTTCTTCTTCTCAGCTTCTTTCTGGGTGATGAACCTGTTGAGCATAGACTGTGCTTTCTCTTCATTACGAGCCATCTTGGATCTTCGGAGGTTACGATTGCACTAGAAAATCTCAAAGGAAAGAAGAGATCGATACTTGTCTAGCTTTTTTTCTTGCTTAAACCCTAAATTTGCAGGATTGTGAGAGGGAGGGACGCGAAAGAGAGAAAGGATTGGGGTTAATTGGTAATTAGATAATTGTTTCGACCACCAGAAAAAAAGAAAAGGAGAAGATGATTGTTTCAAGTTTTTACTTCCTCTTTTTTAAAGCTAAGGCCCAATCTACTAGCCCATATGTGATATTTAAGCATCAATAATAGGACATTATTAGGGCCCAAGGAACACGTTTCGAGTATTGATTAATTCTTCAACGAGTTGACTTTTTGGAATCAACATGTATAAACCAAATGTGCATGAGATCAATTTGAAATTCTTGCAATTTTTATTTTGTTATATTGTGATACACATCGTAATAGTTTAGATGTAAAACTTGAAACAGTAGAGAGTTGACTGCTGGGGTTATATAAAATGGTGCGATCTTAATTATCTGACTCTGTGCTAGTTGAAGTTCATTTGTGAATGGAAAACATGTAACGCCTCAACCATTTCAGAATCTCGTTTCCAAGTTGTAGATGGAGGTTGCAAAGTAACACTGTAACACTTTAAACACTAAAACAATAAAAATCGTATCTCATACAATACTTATATTAACATTGCAAAGAGTTTCAAGGTATTTCTTCTGAGTTTTGAAAGAAATTATAGCGAACAAAAGGAATAAAGAGGCATCAATTCGATCACTCAGAGCTACAAAACAATGGACTAAAACGCAAAACGAAAGCGGTTTTTTTGAAACGCAGACGTAAGTAAAAACCCAGAGAGTTTGTCACACACAAGTGCATCATAGAAACGAAAACAAAAAGGGAAATGAAACAAACAAATGGAGAAGCAAATTGTAAAAGAAAAAAGAAACTTTGATCCCATTCATAAAAACCCAACTTTTTAAGCCTTGATCTTGAGAGCTTAGAAGCATTTTCTGTGAACAATTCCTGGACCTGCCTCATCATACTCAGCCTTGGAGATCCACATCTATAACCAACACATTTATGAATATCAGTCTTTGATTCAAATTTGTATACTTCAAGAATTATAGGAGAAATCGAAAAAAATCCCATACCTGCTGGAATGTGCTGAGGGAAGCAAGAATGGAACCACCGATCCAGACACTGTACTTCCTTTCAGGTGGTGCAACGACCTTAATCTTCATGCTGCTTGGTGCAAGTGCTGTGATTTCTTTGCTCATACGATCTGCGATACCTGAGAACATAGTGGTTCCACCACTGAGCACAATGTTACCGTACAGATCCTTCCTGATATCCACATCACACTTCATGATTGAGTTATAGGTTGTCTCGTGGATTCCAGCAGCTTCCATTCCCACAAACGAGGGCTGGAACAAGACTTCTGGGCATCTGAATCTCTCAGCACCGATCGTGATGACTTGCCCATCGGGTAATTCATAGTTCTTCTCAATGGAAGAGCTGGTCTTTGAGGTCTCCATCTCCTGCTCGTAGTCAACAGCAACAAAGGATAGCTTCTCCTTGATGTCTCTTACAATTTCCCGCTCTGCTGTTGTGGTGAACATGTAACCTCTCTCTGTAAGGATCTTCATGAGGTAATCAGTGAGATCACGACCAGCAAGGTCGAGACGGAGGATGGCATGTGGAAGAGAAAAACCCTCGTAGATTGGCACAGTGTGAGACACACCATCACCAGAATCCAGCACAATACCTGTTCAAGGGAAGATAATCAGAGCTCAGTTTCAAAACGATCAACGAGTATAAAACAGAGAAACAAAAAGCCTAAAATGTACTAACCGGTTGTACGACCACTGGCGTACAGGGAGAGAACAGCTTGGATGGCGACATACATAGCGGGAGAGTTAAAGGTCTCAAACATGATTTGAGTCATCTTCTCTCTGTTGGCCTTTGGGTTAAGAGGAGCCTCGGTAAGAAGAACAGGGTGCTCTTCAGGAGCAATACGGAGCTCATTGTAGAAAGTGTGATGCCAGATCTTTTCCATATCATCCCAGTTGCTGACAACACCATGCTCAATAGGATACTTCAAGGTAAGAATACCTCTCTTGGATTGTGCTTCATCACCAACATATGCATCCTTCTGGTTCATCCCAACCATGACACCATGATGTCTTGGCCTACCAACAACACTGGGGAAAACAGCCCTAGGAGCATCATCTCCTGCAAATCCAGCCTTCACCATACCGGTACCATTGTCACAGACGATTGGTTGAATATCATCAGCCTCAGCCATTTTTTATGAGCTGCAAACACACAAAAGAGTTGAATACTGTCAAATGAACCCTGATTGAATCAGAATTAGCTTTCTATATCAGCGTATGACACTACAAGATCCTAATGTTTAGAAGAATACATACTTTTCAGAAGCATCCCTCAATCGATATAATCTATACACAAACTTCATCTAACCTTTAACAGTGTTCAGATTCGATCTAACATTGACAGTTTCAGATTCAATCTCACTTCAACAGTTCAGATTTCAATTGACATCTACAAATCATTTCCCAGGTAATTAGAGATGAAATTCAAAGAAATGTAAAAATCTGAGCATGGATCTATCCCTATTCAAGGTCAAGACAAATTCTGGTGGCTTAATCGAGCTAAAGATGATCGGTCAACTGAAATCGATTCTAGTAAAACCAAAAGATTTATCGGTGGTTGACAGATCCAAATTCAACGAATTCCAGATCTCAACGAAATTGAGAAAACAAGATCGAGATCCAGCAAATAAAGTAGATCCAGAAAGTTCCTTTTTACCTTGAAAGAAAGATGGAGAAAATCGGAAGAAGAAGATGAGATTGAGGAAGAAAACAAAGGCGATCTAAAGAGAGCCTGGCTTATCTCACTTTCTCTTAATCTTCTTCCTTGTTTCTCTGTCTAGTCGCCGGAGATTCAAAACGGCCGATGAAACTGAGAGGACAACGAGACAATTCAAAGCGGAGAGAAAATATATGAATTTATATAGGCGGGTTTATCTCTACAACTTTATTTTCGGCCTTTCAAAAAATAAATAAAAATTAATAAAAATCGACAGAGACGAATCATTTCGACCACAGGTAAAGATAACGTGACCTGGCTGTCAGACAGCCTTTTCTCTCGTGTTAACTAATTTTAAAACTAATTAATCATCTCAGCCGTTGGATTTTAATTGTTTTGCTTTGATGGCTTCATGACTGTGACCTGCTTGCTCGGCCTTAATATGACAGCTCCGATTTAAACCGAGTCAATCCAGGCAACGTTAGTCGTCGTCGTGGTTGGCTTGTTCAATTAGATTTCATAAAATTCAACTTAATTTAATTCATTTTCTATTAGAATTGTATCATAATTAATTCGTTTATGTGGAATATTTATATCAGACCGTGAAAGAAAGTGACTTTCATGATGTTTCTAAAGGATATTTATACAATAAGATACAATATTTCATCGTATTCACTATTCACGATTAGAATTGTATTAAATAATGGCTACTACTACATCCGAACTCGTCAAAAACGATTGTAAATCAATTATATATATGCTGACACTTGCACATATAATAGTTGCAGGTTGATTTTTTAATATACTTGTATAAATATTGTCCAACTTATATATGTTGAGTTGAGATACCAATACATTTGAGTCTAGCCATTTTGTTGTGACATGAACTTCTAAGAACGTCAAAACTTTCTTACATAATGGTAATTAACCTACCTACGTACGTGCGATATGTATCGATATATTTGAGATTATAAGTTCTTTGTAAATTTTCTTGACGTTACAAATAGTTTTCTTGGGTCCTAGTCACTTACAGTTTTGGGACTTTTGGCATCGAGCCATGTATTATTTAGCTAGCTTTTCTACAATGAAAAATATTTAACTACTTACAAACTGAACATATGAACGTATATAAGATCGAATCATCATCGTGCGCTTGGTAAGTGAAAGATATGAGCAATAACATTACGATTCTCATGTCATACAAAAGAAAAAGCAAACTAATCATTCATCATCATAAACTTTTTTTATGTTTGTTGAGATTAAATCAAAACTAAAAAGTCAACTTTTTGGCGATCCACGTGAATCGCACGTGCCGGTTACGATCGTACCAGGTGAGAGAGAGAGAGAATGTGGGAAGGTGATGAAGCTGGCACCTACGAAAACGTTGTGTCCATCATTACGAAACTACTACTTCTGATTTATACATTGCTACTATTATGATTACATTTAATTCTCTCACTATCCCTTTATTATATGTGTTGGTTTATACAAAGCAGGCCAGACCACGTTCATGTTTTTTTTTATATTATAAAGTTTACATATATATGGCAGGCCACGTTCATATCTTTTGTTGGAGAAAAGTCAATTAAGGTTAGTTTTTCTGGATTTGGAATGTAATTAATAGTTTGCTTGATCCCACAGATCTAGCTTTTTTCCTCTCAACTTTACTAGTAGTGGTACACCACAATCCACCCATAAAGTTCCATTTCTTTTTTGGAATAATGGATTTGTGACCTATAAATTAAAATCGGTTTAAACCCTACATGCAAATTGCAATAGAAACCAATTGAACAATGAAGTTCCAGAGTTTCGTTACATTTTTTTTATGTAGAGAACAAATCTTCTGTAATTAAGAGCAACGAGAAAGCAGAAAAATTGTTGGTAGAGTTTTTTTTTTTTAATTCTTTTAACATCTAAGATAAATAACGTCTAACATTTTAACACAAAAAAACCACAACATTTGGTCGGAACAATATAAATTGAAAAGAAAAAATGATGGGTCATAAAGAATACATGTGACATTAAATAATCCATCCATTTTTTTGTCACCAACATATATTGTGCAAATTTGAATTTCAGGGATGATACAATAATTCTGACATAATTACTAGATACATGTATGTTGGTCGGTCCGTCCAAACTTTAGAGACGATATAACACAAACAATAATGTTCCATATAGTGATTAAGACTATGAAAGAAACTAACACAAGCATCTGACATCTGTTCCATAAAGTAATATGGAAAATCACTCTACTACATTAGTAAATTTGAACATTAATTAAAAATTTAAAACAGATAGATAAATAAATAATTAAATTAATAACCGATATTACTTATCTATTTTGAGGTAACTGAATTATTAAAGTTAGTCAATTATTACATTAATCAAAAACTTGACAATAGAGCTAACCATTTATCTTGTTATTAGATGAATAAATTTAGGCTATAAGCCTACAACCATATAAATATCGATCAACAATGGACTTTATAGTTGTACACCGGCAGCTAACGAGTTGGGATTGTGGATAAATCAACTTCGGAGGTGTGGAACAATGTACAAATCTACAAAAACAAATTATTATGCTGTTTTCTTTAGGAAAATTTGACTTGATTTTATGTGGAACATTAAATATGACAATCCAGCCCATTTTGCCCCAAAAAAAGAAAGACAATCCAGCTCATAATGGGCTTTAACAATAGGCCCAAATCGAGGTGACCCGGAACACCTACTGGTCCAGTCGCTTTAGACTACTGAAGAAGATTGTTGGCGCCAAGGAAGAGGTGATCTTCAGAGCTGAGCAGTTCGATCTTCTTCTTCAAGATTTGAGGTTAGATTTATATTTCAAATTCCCATCGCGCTCTGCCTAAACTCTAATTCACGCGATTTCCTTTGATTCTCGTCTAAATTTCTCAAATCAATGTTATGTCACCTAATTTCATTGGGCTTAATTGATTAGGGCGAAACTCGAACATTGTACTCCATTGACCCTGCTTGTCTTTCTCGATTCTAGAATGATTTGTGTGTTTTCTCCCAATTTTAATTTTACGTCTAGGGTTTTCAAACATGTTGTGCGTAGTTGATCTGTTCAATTTCTATTTGGTTATTATGCATTTTGCTCTGGTTTTCAATTCCACTGTACTGATTAGTTCCGTCTCTCGAAATATGCCAAAGGTTGTCTATTTAAGGGCGGTACTATTAAATTTACTGCTTCCTCTTAGTAGTTTTCAGTGTGAAATGATTGGTGTTTTGGTCTCATAATGGTACAGAATCTGCAACCTCAATTTGGTAGAATAGATGTTGATATTTGACAGCACCAACCAACACTGGTTGTTAATTTATCGTACCATCATCTTTACTTTCTATGATTAGTACAATATTTAAACCACACATTTTTGTTTGTTTGTTTGTTATCATCTGATTTGACTCTTACGGTGGTTTCATGCTCAGATTCCATTTTTACTTTATGCCCTTTGTTCTAGGTGTAACCTATAACGCCGTGTTCATTTTCGGTGGATTATATCAAAGCCTTTTTTCTCTTGTGGGGTCTTTTGAATTCTTTGTGTCTTAGTTCGTCACGTTTTTTATATTGTCTGATTATCATCACAGAGCCTACTCAATATACTCTAAGGTCGGTAGACAAAATCAAGAAATGTCTTCTATTATGGAGTGCTTTGCATTAAACTTATATGTTAATCACTAGTAAACAAGACACTAGTTGCATAGCATGTTTTAATAACCTGAGAATTTCTTAAAGCTGGGAATTTTAAGGAATTCTCTTAGTTGACCAAGTTGGTTGGTTTTGAGTGTTTTGCCTTCTCAGCTTCCTTATCTTTGTATTTTGAGTTGTTTATCATTTCATTCACTGACGTGAGTCAAAGATCTTCTATTGGAATGTCATTTACTTTATGGCATTAAAGAGTGAAGTGAAGAAAACAACATGTCTTAATGTTTAAAACTTTACAGTGGAAACGATTACGTTGTTTTGAATATTGAACTGCAGATACTTTGGGATCTCGACTAATTCTAATGGTGTGGCAGTACATATGTATCAGTTTTAAAAACATAACTGCGCCTAAAGCCTAGTTGACTGTGTTCAGCTAAAACCGCGTATCAATGATTCCGGTCCTAGCGGTGCTATATGCACGTTTTCTTGTGGTTGATTAGGTGATGAGACAGTCTCACTGCAGCCAGCTATCTTTTTGCAAGTCTGAATGAGGCAGTGCCTGCAGGTGGGACACGATGAGTGTGAACTGAGCCATTTGTCTATACACCGCACATGGAATCCATGGTGGCACTTTGGCAGAAGCTTGACTCGTTCTCCGGGTACAAACTCCGAGAGACATATGGCACACTCTGTATCTAGGCCAGGCAGCTTCAGTTCTGCAGTGTAGCTTACCGTCTGGAAACTCTTCAAGGCTTTTTGTTTGACCCCTGTGTTGGCCAAGCGGACTGAGAGCTCGTCACTAGCTTCAGATGATAATAAATTGGAGTACCTCAGTACACATCTTATGATAGAATGCAGTCCAAGTGAGCAAACTAGTGCACATAAGAGAACTGATAGGACCATGACAACATTTGCATCAAAGCTCATATGACTTGTGTAGGAGTGTGATGCTTCATGAGCATGTGCAAACGGAGGTGATGCCGTGGTAAGTGGTTGATAAGCTGTATGAAGTAGTAGTCTTCTTGAGTAAAAATCTCCACGAATATCTTGGAAGAGCTCAGTTGATTTGGTAATGGGAGCAGAAGTTGCGGTCGACATGATAACCTAGTTTGAAGAGTTAGATAGATAGATCTTCTAGGTTTTTGTTGCAGGTTCTATATATAGTGGAAAGGTAAAGGTTTCCGTATACTTTCTTACATTCAATGGGAAATTGGTTTAATTGAATTTTCTGAATTATGGTTGGTGGAATATGCTAACAAAATTAGCAAGGTCCTTTAGTGTTTTGTTTTATTTAATGGTCTGCATCTTATATGGATTCTCCACTGAATTTGTGTGCTTTCATATGGAAAATGGGCCCATCATACCATTTGCTGCAATGGTAGTGCCATGTGGCAGTGGCTTTTGCAAATCAAATCATCTAGAATTGCTCACAGGGACCCATGAGCTTTAGCTAGAGCCGCCATGAACTTTCCATCTTTGGGATAGCATTCAGATAATACATCTCTTGGGTCTTGGTTCATGTCACTGGCCTCCCTCTGTTCATTCCTACTCATCAGGGCTTCTAATATAAGTTACGCCAAAAATGTTTTATGCAAAATAAGTTATGCAGTGACATCTATCTATGCTGATTTTGTTTGATTCAGATCTAAAAATCTGCCCATATAAGTTATATTCATCGAAATGGTTTTCTTGGTTAGGTGGTACACAAATTTATAACATATTTATATTTTAAAGAAAGTTAAGTTTAGTGGCTTCATTTGTAGTTCTTAGGTTCTTGTTACTAATGAATTGAGTTCTTGTTACATCTCAATATCAGTATCTTTTATTGTAAGGTATTTCGTTGTTTGTGCATCACTTCATTTATAAGTTTTGATTTACATCGGATCAGATGTATCCAATTCCTTGGTCACCTCAAACTTCAACTTTTTTTTGTTTCAATTTTTGGTGTTTCTGTGGTGAATACTGAAGAAAGGTTCATGGACTTTTGTTTGGAAAACAGGAAGCCAGTCTCGTCCAAAGTTTGTTAGCACCCAGAAGGCAAAAAGCCCCTTCCATGATTCCTGTTAAAGGCTACTTTTATCGATAAAGATCACTCTAAATTAGTGTCCAGCTCTGCTCCTTTATCTAAGCCAGTCTCATACCTATGATTTAAATCATAGCTAAAGCAGATGATTTATATAATTTCCTTTAGCTTACTTTATGATATATTGTCTTCTACTGCAAATTGCCAGCGCAAACTACATGAATCTAGAATCAAACGTTCTTACTGTGGCACGTATCTAAAGCAAGATTTTTGGATGAAGATCTAATGTTACTTTAGTCTTATTACTTGGTACTAGTAGGTAAGCATTTGTTTGGCGTAGATTTTTATAATTTGGGCAAAGAGTTGATGTTGCAAATCAGGGGAGATCTATCCTTTCTGGGGAGATCTATCCTTTCTCACCAGTCTCTCTCTGAAAATTACAGAAAAGCTTTAAGCCTATCTGAAAATGATTCGTCTTCTCTTTTCTTTGTGCCACTAGGTTCCATATAGCTGGTAAGAACATGTAGTGGTCTGTTTTTTATCCCTTCCTGAAAGTGATAAACTTTGCCTTTAGTGCTTTATGTTGCTTGGAATACCATGTGATACTCGTGCATTCTTTGGTTGACATTCTTGCTTTGGTGGTCTTCCTACCTTGTGATTATTAAAGCAAAGGAATATAATAAGCAATAATTAAGTCGTATCAATACTGCATCTCTCTGAATGAGTCGAGATAAGTTGTATTTGGAACACTTTTTCTTGATGCATTTGATTTTGAATGGTTTGGCCGCATTCAATGTGTTTGAAGAGCCATGACAATAATTTCAGGAGCACACTAATTAAATATTTTTCTTGTGCTAGAATTTGCAATTCTCTAATATAGAGCTGTCTTTTTTTTAAAATTCTTTGTACTCTAGGTTCATTATTGATGTTCAGTCTCTGACTTGTCTTTGGTGGGACCTAATCATTACCATTCAAATTGCATTTCTCACTGATGGTCATTTGGTAAACTTCTTTCAGTCTTTTCCTACTAATCTTTTCTTTTCATGATTATGCAGAGAACTTCAATTTTGGCTGGGATAAATTGGTTATACCGACAGACTTTTTGTGTCCAGCTATTTTCCTCTACAATGGTATGCCGACAGACTTTTTTCAATTTTTTTAGTTGCATCGTACTGAATTATCTGAACCTCTAATTCCAGTATACTCCAAAAAGTTGTGATATATGTATCTTCTTATTGATTTAAGTTTTTAGTCTAGCAAGAGGGCTTTGCTCTATCATACTATTTTAAACCTTATCCTTCACAGCTACCGTTGGATTTTCCTTTGTGCCTTGATTTAAGTTGCTTTTTATGCTAATAATAGATCGTTCTTCTCCCCACCAAAAGAATACTAGTATATATTAGTTGAACACTATATACATTAAGTGCACCTGGAATCAGTTTTTTGTTGATTGTGTAATTAAATGGTTCATTTTATAATGTTTTGTTGTTATTAGCTAGTCTCAATTGTTTTTGTAGTTGTACAATTGCAGTCCAATGGGTAGTAAACTGCAACTGGTGACCAATGTAGAGTTCTTAGTTAATATCTAAATCCAAAATATTTACAGGAAAATTGCACCTACCAATTTGTTGAAATTATCTCAGACTATGGTCTATTACAACAGTAAGATTCGATACCATCTCATATCACTCAGATGCATAGTGGACCTATGTTACCTGTAAAACACATTCTTATGTTGTTAACCAATGACGCTTCTTTTCTATGCAAAGCCTCATGTGCTATCAAGCTCCCACTTCCTACTCAGGCACTGTAAAATATATATTTCCCTGCTCTTTATCTATTTCACTCCAATCACAAGTGACTAGGATCTTTAAGATCTATCTGGAGCTCTTTTTGTTTATGAAATCTTGTTCCCTTTGAAACTGCAGGGTTTCCAAAATCTCACTGTGATATAGAAAAATATTCTCAGCATGCTGCTCATAATTAAATCAGTTATTAGTAGCTTACTGAGGATTGTGGATTCCAAATTTATTTAGTATGACTCGGATTTCCTTCAGTTTCAAGATGGAATAAATATCAAGCTGTGTATCAAGTTGATATAGTTATTATTTTCCGCGATTGTTTAGGAGTGACTTAAAGTAAGAGAACACTATGTTGATTTAAATCGTTAGGCTTCAACTTCTCTCAGTTGAGGTATTCTCACGATTTCATTGAATCATATAGATGCTTGGAAATCTAGCAATGTTCGTTTGATTGGATGGAAATGTTTTGTCTCTTATCTTGGTTTTAAATTACTACTATCTGGATTTTGAGTATGGTAATTGCAGATCATTGCCAATAGAGATGTGTTAGCATATGTGCATATGCCAAAAGACATGTGTTATCACTTTAGCAGCTCCTTGTTATAGAAAAATGATTGATTGTTAAAGTGGAGCTTTCCATTATGATCTTATACCATGTTGGTGTTGCCTGATATCTTAAAATACTATAATCATTCCTCAAAGTAGCTTCTAGGTTTGACTTCTTCCCACATACTTAGGTGGATTAGTTTGACCTTGTAATGTGTTGGGTCCATTACCCTTTGCAAACACACTGAGTTCATTTCTTTATCATTGCGACGAAGAATCCCTTGTTTATTCTTACCCAGATTACTTACTGTGGGTCGAATGGGGATATAGACGGTGTTAGTCTACCAAGTTGGTGAGTGAGTGAATAGATATGTAACCGATTAGGCCAGACCGAGATCACATTCTGTGGTCTTAGTACTGCTTCTTCATGTACCTTGGTCTTGGTGTCCAGAGCTTCATCAAAACCATTTCTTTTCAGACCTTCAAAAGTAGTTGTTACTAGTTCTACACTTCTACTCTATGATTGTGATTTGAATATGCAGAGGAATTTTCTGAAAAGCATTTATCAAACTTTTCTTGGCAGATGACGATTTCGATTGTTAGCCTTGGCTGTGAGTATTGCAAAGAAGTAGAAATTCAGATACTGACCAAAACGCAAAGAAAAGTTTGATGAACTTATGATGCCACAGAAAGCTTAAGGTATATTCTCTGTACACTTTGGGCTTTAGGCACAACAAAAGGCAAAAAAAAAACTCTGGTGTGTTTGATTTTGATATCCTATGGCTAGGGACATAAATTGTGTTTAAGTCTAAAAAAAGCTATAATCTTGCTGGAGAGCCAAATTTTGCAATTATGATTGTTTTGTTGGCATACTCTAGCTGCTTTATCTAAAAGTGGCTACTCTTGCTTCAGGTTCTAGAGGAGCAATTCTGATATCTATGCTCTCCGTTGATGTTGCTGCCACTTGATCAGCTGCATCGCAGTCACTTAAGACTTTTTGGCATGTATCAACCAGACAGTGTCTGCATTTCGGACAAGTCATATGTTGCGTAAGCCATTTGTCGATGCAGCGAACGTGGAACCCGTGGTTACACTTGGGAAGCAGACGTAGCTGTTCTCCAGCAACAAAATCAGACAAGCAGATGACACACTCTTCACCAAGCCCTGGCAGGTTAATCTCAGGTGAGTAATTCACAACTGGGAACATCTTGAGAGCTTTCTTCTTGACCCCTTTGTTTACTGATGAATCTCTTGGTGTGGATGGGATAGAGATAGGATCAGAGATCATGAAACTTCGAGAACGTCTGAATGCGCAACGTATTATGTAATGCAACCCGAGGGAGCAGATGATACCGCACAAAAGGATAGAGAGCAGCATGAGAACATTGCCGCTCAAGTTGTTCTTATCAGGTACATGAGCTTGTTGAGCGTTGTGAGCAAATGGGATTTGCTGAAGCAATTTTCTGGAGACGAAACTGTCGATGAAGTGTTCTTGGAAGACTTGAGATGAAGAAGAAGGTAAGTGATCTGAAAACATCTTTTACTCTATTAAAAAAAAAGCTTTAAGATCAAATTCTCTCTGTTTTTTTTTTCTTAGGATGTTTTGGTTTGGTTTATTGCCTTGGGTGATTCAAAGTGGTGATTATATATAGCTTGATGATACTTAGTGGGGAATAGGAATATTATATATAGAGATCACTAAATGTTGGTTTTGGAAACTTCTTTCTCTGAAAATGAAATGAGGAATTAGGGACCCAGAAAGAGCTTATCCAATTCCATGAATCCTTCCTTTGTGTAGAGAGATTGTGCCTCTGACCATATCTTTTCCAATTGCTTTGTAGGGACAATCATTTCGTCCTAGAAATAACTTCTTTACAACAAAAATAAAACTTGAAATGTATTACTATTATATAATTCTGATTCTAATCAAGAGGACATTTGTTGAGTTGTATCTCTATTATGATGGTTTGGCCACACTAGTTATTTGATAGTTGTAAAGCAGTGTGTTGTGTTTTGTTGCTCTATAATTCTCTGTCTGTATTATTTGGCTTTTTTCCCATGTGTCGTGTCGCTTCATTCATAAATAATTCTCTGTTTTTCAAAAGAAAAACAAAATATATTTGAAAAAAAGATTATTTATTTTCCTTTCAGTAAATTACATAATTTTGGTAATGATTGCAACCAAAGTCACAGAATTTACTATATAATATACAATGTACTTTAGAATAACGGTTACTAATAGTGACAGTAAAAAGATAGATGGGTCTATGTTGATCTGATGATACTTGTACTCTTTTTTTCATTTCTAAGAGCATGTTTACTCATGAACCAAAATGAGTATCATTAGTCTCTTTACTCTTTACTGGTAATATACGCAAAATCTTCTTTTGATATTGGAATGATATCTCAAGATCTAAACCAGAAACTTGTCTGCTACATATATGTGAGCCTTCCTTTGTGTTATTTATTCATTTTTTTTTTGCAAAAAAAAGCAACAATATAAAAGGAGGAAACAAAACAAATCAAAAAGAAAAAGAAAAAAAAAAAAGGAGAAAACGAAACAGATGTAACCAGCTTAATATCGTCTACTCCACAAACGTTATTGTCTAAATTTTAAGTTTTGTCTTTTTGGTCGACATAATCTTCCCTAACCTTAATCTCTGGTCCCGTCCCGTGTTTACCAGCTTTTAATCAATGTTTTCGTTTCATGATTGTTTTCTTTTCTGTAATTATAAAAGCTCAAACACAATTCTCCAACCTAAGGGGTCGTCGTCGGCCCATTAATTTTACAATATTTGTTACAAATTTTATCAACATTGATTATTAAGCATATACCATTTATATATTCCTCTTAGTTAACAGTAACACATCAAATTTTGAGTTAGTATACATATTTTTCAAATTAGAAAGGGGCTTTAGTGTGTAAATAACTTTATAATTTGTATATTTTTATGTTGATTTAATTCTAGAGATAGAGACTTGTAGAGATATGGTTGAATTTGTGGTTGTGGACATGGATTAGAGCACCGCCAAAAATCACAAGTGGGATATTTTGCTTTTTAACCCTACTTTTCTATCATTGTTTTAATATGCCTCTTTAATTAATTTAATAGGATATTCATGAGAAACTTATGAGATATAGGATTCATCATTTATCTCTTTAGTACTTGGTGCATCATGGGAAATTTTTTGCATGTCACGTAGTCTAGTGACAAGTTAGTGATTACCCATTAGTCCATTATTAAGATGAATACTAGTTTCCACATCGAAATCAATAATCATAGACTCATAGTTAAATACATGCAGCATAAAATATGTTTAGAAGGATTTGTCTTGCTTCATAAAATCGAAAATATAGATATATTTTGTTTTTCAATAGATAGAAAGAGAAACATGTTTAAAACATCTATTATTTGGATCCTTAGAGTTGATGTTTGAAACATCACTTTGGCTCAATGGAGGATTATTCTTCAAAGTGATGTTTCTATTACAAATAATCATCCAACTCTAACATCTATTGTGTTCTGGTTTCGAAGAAGTGCGTAACAGAGCCAAAAACTAGCAATTAGCAAACATACAAAATTTCGTTTGAAATGGTGGAACGAATAATCCTCCAATTTTAATTTGGAATCTGAAATCGTATATGGGCTTAAATTTAAATTCATATTTAGCTCTCAATCCAATTGGGCTTATTTGTGGTCCAATGAAAATATTTATATATGTTTTTAACTTTTTAAGTGTGATTTTGACGCATTAGAATTCTACTCACACATGATGATTTCTGATTACTCTTATCACCAAGAAATACGAACACGGGACGATTAGTCTTCTTACCTGCCGTGTTATTGTGTTAATGTAAATGGGACATATGGGAGACCAAAGCAGTAAATGAAATAAATATAAAGAATGGATTTGTTGTGGAACCTTCCAATTAGGCTCTCACATTGTTGGTCTCTCTCATGACCTATTCATGTTGTTGTGGAACCTTCCGTGATTTGGACCATTCAATAGAACATTTGCGACGTTAAACTGGAGCAAACACAAAGAAACCTACTAAAGATTTTCGGATAGCTTAGTTTAAAATTTACAAAGTTTGACAGCAATTAATTATCTACTTATATGTAAGAAACTTGTCATTTAAATATAAATTTTTTAACAACTGATAAATTCTAACTTTTAACCAAATCTTAAACAGTTTTTCCTTTAGAATTCATCTTTTCATGATTTGCTGTTATCTCATATCTTATTTTAATTAAATTCTTATTTTTATTTATTTTCTTAGTAATTTTTTTTTTATTAATTTCTTATTTTCATTGCATATCTACATTTTTTTTTAAAAAATAGAGTTGCATATATGAAAAATCATCATATATTATAATTTCACATCTTATGATGCATGTCCAATAACAAAAGAAATAATTTACACCAATTTCTTTTGTTCAGTTCATCAGTTGCAACAAGCCAACAAATCTTCCCCAAAAATATTTAGCTAATTTTAATTAGATTAGTTAACGAGTAATTTTTTTTTTTTTTAACATTCGGTTACATAAATAAACTGGTATATTCCTAACTTCCCTTACCTACGAAGGACCTAGTTTATGGACCCACTAACAAAGTTTTTTTAAAATATAATAAATTTCGAAAAAAAAAAACTAAAAATAAAAAAATTGAAAGTATAAGTGTGTATCGAACGAGTCACGAAGAAGATATCAAATCGTCTCTGGAAAATAAACAAAACTAAGAATTCGAATGAACTAGTATTACTAATCTGATAATGACGAAGAAATAAACTTGCTTGATTTCCAGAAATTTCCCATGGGTTTGATTCAGTTTCGTCTTCCATGGTTTTGAATTCGGAACACTAATTTTTTGTAATCGAAAGTTTTGTCCTTTTTTTTCCCGTCGTTAGGGTTCTTTCAATTTTGCCAATAAAATCGAAAAAAAAACAGTGAAGAACAAGTTCGAAGAAGAAGAAGACGAAGTTAAAAGCAGCGACACAAGTCGGTGGTGACTCGATTAGGTAATGATAACTTTTCATGAGTTCGTGAGTACTTGCTCTGTTCTGGGTTTTAGGTTTTTAGTTTTTTTACTCTCTGATTTTTGTTTATTAGATGGATTTTCTCATAGACAACTATATTTATGATTCTGGGTTTTTACTGGAGATTATGATCGATTTGATCAAATGTGGAATTAATAGGGTTACTGATTTTGAATTTGTGGTTTTGAATTTTGATCACCAGGAACAGTTTTTGATAGAAAGATGTCATCTTCACACAACAGGAGTAACAACAATTCAGAAGGTGCTAAAGCAGAACAAATCATATTTGAGTTCTTTGCTAAAAGCCTTCACATCATTCTCGAGTCAAGGACTCCTTTTATGTCTTCAAGGAATTTTAGTGGTGACCAGATGATTTGTTCTCCTTCCTCATCTTCTTCCTCTTCCTCGAGTGTCAGGCCTCGCGACAAATGGTTCAATCTAGCTCTTAGGGAATGTCCTGCAGCGTTAGAGAGTTTTGATATCGGCCGGAGAAGTAGTCTTGAGCCTTTGGTTGTTGATGTGGTTCTTGTGGTGAGGCCGCTTGTTGGTGATCAGATGAACTTGTCTGGTAAAAGGGAGCTTATCAGGAATTTTTCCGGGAAAGATTATCAGTCGGGTTGGAATTCTGATCAAGATGAATTGGGATGTGAGACTAAGAACGAGCAGATTATTGAGAGATGGGTGGTGCAGTATGATAATAGGAAGATCAGGGAATCTGTTACTACCAGCAGCAGGAGGTCAAGTAGTAATAAGTTGCAAGTTATGTATAAGAAAGCAACTCTGCTTCTGAGATCATTGTTTGTGATGGTTAGGCTTCTACCTGCTTATAAGATTTTCCGGGAACTTAATTCCTCGGGGCAGATCTTCAAGTTCAAGCTTGTTCCTAGGGTCCCTTCTATAGTTGAGCCATTCACTCGTAGAGAAGAGGCAGAAATGCAGAAGTTTTCTTTCACACCCGTTGAAACTATCTGTGGTAGACTTTGCTTATCGGTTTTATATCGTTCTCTCTCAGATGTCAGTTGCGAACACTCAACTCCTATGTCTCCAACGTTTATAACCGATTATGTTGGAAGTCCCTTGGCTGATCCTTTAAAGAGGTTCCCTTCCCTTCCTCTTTCATACGGTTCTCCTCCATTGCTGCCATTTCAAAGGCGCCATAGCTGGAGTTTCGATCGTTACAAGGCATCTCCACCTTCTGTTTCTTGCTCACCATCGCCTACACGCTCGGATACACATGCATTGGTTTCACATCCTTGCTCCCATCACCTTCCTCCTCACCCTTCTGATATACCCACTGGTCGTAGGAAGGAAAGCTACGCCGAAGAGTTTCCTCCGTCTCAAGATTTCTCCCCTCCTCCTTCTCCTTCAGCACCAAAACACGCCGTCCCAAGAGGCATCACGCGTACTGAAAGTGCTCCAGTCAGAATCCCAGCTCCAACTTTCCAGTCCAAAGAAAACGTTGTGGCACCTTCTGGTCATCTAAAATTGTCGAGACATGCTTCGTTGAAGCCTGTGAGAAACTTGGGTCCTGGTGAATCTGGAGCAGCAATAGATAAGGTAAACGTACTCCACATTTCTTATCTTTTATCTGTTTTCTGGATCATGTGACTGAACGAGTTAAACTGTTATTCATTATCCTTCTAGCTGTTTCTTTATGGGAGAGATGACTTTAGAAGGCATTCTGGGGTGAGGCCGTCTTCCAACAGCTCACCGCGGATATCATTTTCCCGGAGTTCCAGTAGATCTTTCCAAGACGATTTTGATGATCCTGATTTCCCTTGCCCATTTGATGTTGAGTATGATGATATTACAGATCGTAATAGCAGGTATGGTCTTAAAAATCTTACATATCTCATTGTGTCTTTTCCACTTTTTCTACAGCCCAATCATACAATCTTTTGATTGCTTTCTGTTGTCCTTCTAAGTGGATCTCTGTTATATTTCAAAACCAATAGAGTTTCTACGGCTTAAGAAGCTTGTTCATGTTCTTTCTCACTTTGAGATTTTACAGCCATAAGACCCAAGTTGTCACTGTAATGCTTCTGTATCCGTGTAGCTTCGATTAATTTTGGTGTATTCTTGTACTGATCTTATAAAAAGAAGAAAGAGAACTTTGTTTGAAATGGTTCGTCTCAGATTCTCAGGGCTGAGCCAGTTCTTGAGACTTTGTTTTGTAACTGTTTCCAGTAGAAACTGATTTTGGTTTACTGTCTTATTTCAGACCCGGCTCGTTTGACCACAGAGGAGACATACATGAACCACTCGATTCAAGTGGGTCATACCCGAAGAAGTCCCAAGATGCTGCAGTTGGTGCCCTTGTGAGAATGCTGAAGAAAGCTCCTCCTCTCAGACAAGATGTCTCAGAATCTTCCATACCTGAAATTTGCTGGAACAACAACAACAGCAACAAACCAGCAGGGGCTCACGAGATAGCAGTAGCGTCTATCACAGCCTCGGGGATTGCTCTGGCCTCAAAGACAACAGCTGATGCATTGGAAGAGTTGAGGTCTTACAAAGAAATGAAGAATCATTTGTTGCTTAGTCAATCCTCATCAAACCCTTCCTCGGTTACTACTACACCCTTTGATGTTTGATATTTGATGGTTTCAGAATCTTGACCCATTTTGGGTTTTGGTTTGGTTTTGTTTTTTTGCAGAATGTGCGTATGTACATAATATTAAGCTCTCTCGACTCTTTGGATGATGATGATATTGGTCCATGTAAATAAACATATACCCAAAAAAGAAAAAAATTCTATGTAAATAAATGGAAAACATATGTACAATATATATCAAAAATAAATTCTCTGTATATAAATGGTAAGCATACGCATAAAAATCTTTTTTTTTGTTGTCAACGATTTATGAAAGCTTTCTACAATTTCCTCTTTGGGTTTGTAAGTATTTGAAACCATTTTCGGATTTTCCATATAATAAACATTACCAAAGCGACGTCGTTCGAGGAAATATTTTATAACAATACGGCGTCGTATTTGAGGAAAAAGAATTTGGTCATTTGGTCACCCGTCGGCGAATCTGTGAAGAGTAAAACCCTAATGTAAACCAGAGAGAACAAACAGTCCAAATCTAATCTCTTGTCGTCGGAAGGAAGAAGAAGATCAAAAATGCCGCTCTACGACTGTATGCTTTTGTTCAAGCCAATAATCAGGAAGGAAGGCCTCATCGACCTCGTTGCGCGCATCGGGAAACATGTTTACAGCAGAAATGGCGTCCTTACCGAGATCAAATCTTTTGGCAAGGTCGAATTGGGTTACGGTATTAGGAAGCTCGACGGAAGACACTACCAGGTATTCAATTGCGTTTGATTTCGTACTGAATCGATGATTTATGAGTCCGTAGAGTTTGTTTGGATGAGGATGATTCAATGGTATTAGCGTTAGGTTTTAGGTTAGCCTTTCGAAAACGCTTTGTGTTTTTGTATCTTTCTGATTGATTCATATGGTTAAATGGCTGGACTTGGAGTGATGTTATGCAGTCTTGTTCTCAAATGCTGGCGACGTTCCTGAATTGATACTTGTTGTGTGTTTTTTTACTAGTCACAAAGGTTGCGTTTTTAGTCTATGGGATTTTGTGATTTTCATTTCCTGGACAGCGTTTCTTTTTGAACTTAACGATTCCAGAAAATCCTGTTGAGGATAACACAACAGCTAGGATTCTAGATAAGTTCTTATCTACTCAATTGTCCAAAGAATCTGATTGTGCTTTGGATCTTCAGTGTGGAATTTGATTATTAGTTTGATGCATTTTATTATGGAGATATAACCTGGTACAAACAATCTCAGCTTTCGCTTATACCATTTTTTCGCGTAGATTTTCTTCAAACTGTTTCTGTTATTAGACAATTTGGCTATTGTAGGAATAGAAGTAGAATATATACGTACCTAGGAAGTAACGGGATACAGTTGTTTCGATCTGCAATAGATGTAGGGGTATCATGTGTTTTGAGAGTATCAGTACAAAAGCTTTAAACATCAATCTCCTATGTCTCTTTGATAGAATCTGCAGATAGTGAAAATTGAACATCCACCTTTATTAGCTTCTCTCTCACTAATCTACAGAGTCATGCGTTTGCTTAGTACTGTTCTCTGCCTTGGAGCTTTGAGTGTGTATATATAACATAATCATATCGGGTGAATACTGTAGGGACAATTGATGCAGATAACAATGATGACAACTCCAAACATGAACAAGGAGCTTCACTACCTCAACAAGGAAGACAAACTGCTGCGCTGGCTCCTAGTTAAACACCGCGACATCAAGATTGGACATTCGGAAAAGGAAGATAGTCTGACCGAGCCTAACAGGCTTACTACTGAGAGCTTATATGATAATTCCTCCTCGGACGAAGACGACGACAACATTCTAGGGTTATCACGATGAGGATATCATTTTCTTTGAAATGTTTACTCAGGCCAGATCTTCATGGGAGTCTCTCCTTCAATGGTTATTTGTGCGTTCTTGGTTACATGAAGTGAAATGCGTTTTGCGTAGACGATGAAATAAATTAATTTTATGTAATAATAATGTTAGGTAAATTGAACTAAATTTCATGTGTTTTATGTTGTTTTCGCTATTTTCCTAGTGGATATTTCAACGTCAGCAATTGGGTTAATAATCCCGAATCAAGTGCCACGTGTATTGACACGTCATGTTTGCATGGACAGAGCGTTTCTCTGTTTTTAGGACTTCAAATTTTTTTCATTCTTTTTTCTAAAAATTAATTTTGGAAAAAGAATAATGAATTTAAAATAGAGGTGGTGGTTCGTAAATTAGCTAAGAACAAACACTTGTTATAATTTCCCGTGTCGCTGCATCTTCTTCTTCATCCATCGATTTTCTCAATTAGGGTTCTGATTTTTCCTCCCATTGTTGTTCTCCTTCTCCGTTTCGTTTCAATTACAGAACAAAGCTTCGTTTCTCCAGGTAGAATCAAAACGTCAGAATCTTCTAAATAAAAATTTACGCGATTCTATTACCTTACACCCCTTTTTTTGGGTGAGAAAATCTTTTAATCGTGTGTTGTTTTCTATGTTCATATGAATGTATGCATTGGCGTGAATCGGTCTCTCTCTTTTTCGATATACTCATACATGTAGGTGTTGTTTGGCATTTTTTTTTCTCCTCTCAAAATTATGAAATAGTTCATGGCTATTGTTTATGCCTGTATCAAATGTGGATATTGACGGAATTCATTCTGAGAAAAGAGTATTGGATTGGTTTTATGAAAATTATGTCACGATCCTAAATTTTGTTTTTTGTTGTTTTGTTGTTTTGTTTTGTTTTTGTTGTTGATATGAGCTGATTAGTGATTAAAGGTTGATGAGTTTCACAAAAAAAAATCCAGCTAAAATTGGATTTAGTGTTGAATTAGCGTGTGAATATCTTGTTGTCCTTGAAATTATTTTATTGCAAGGTGTTGCACCCAAGAATCTAGAGGGTTCCTATGATCTCAATCTGTGTTTTTATGGGTTTGTTTTGTGTTGTATACTTTTTCAAGGTTTAAGAAAGAATGGAAGGTACAGACGATGCTTGTGCACTTCAAGAGCCTCCTGACCCCGAAGTGCTCGAAGTTGATCCAACTTTTCGATATATACGGGTATGAGGAGGTTCTTTGGAATGCTATTATTTTTTCTATTTGTTGAGTAATTGGTTGATACTATAAAACCAAGAAAAGAGGGATCTTGTTTACTTCTCAATGTTATGGTTTTGAGTAAATATTGTGTGGTGATTTAGATATCTTATGTTGTTAACCAATTAATTGTGGACCTTTCAGTATAAAGAGGTTATTGGAAAAGGCGCATTCAAGACTGTGTATCCTTTTCGGTTTTCGGTTTGTTTTGATATTTATATTTCTGAGATTAGAGTATTCTTGATATCAGAAGCTTCCTAGGAATGTACTTATATCATGTTAGCGAAGTTGTTTTAAGAAACTCTTTAAAAGAATGAATATCTTTCTACTATGTTCTGCATCATCGTTTGTACCTTAACTCATGGAAATCAGTTATAAGGCATTTGATGAAGTAGATGGGATTGAAGTCGCATGGAACCAAGTACGAATAGATGATGTTTTGCAGTCACCGAATTGCCTTGAGAGGCTGTATTCTGAAGTGCGTCTGTTGAAATCATTGAAGCACAATAATATTATTAGGTTTTATAACTCATGGATCGATGATAAGAACAAGACAGTTAACATAATAACTGAGCTATTCACTTCAGGGAGCCTCCGACAGTATGTATCTCCCTTCCTTTTTTTCCCTTTCTTCTTATTGAGGAGATCACCATTTTGGAGTTTAAGCAATCTTTGGTTTCAGCTACCGCAAGAAACACAGGAAGGTGAACATGAAGGCTGTGAAGAATTGGGCGAGGCAGATTTTAATGGGTTTGAGATATCTTCACGGTCAAGAGCCACCGATTATACATCGGGATCTCAAATGCGATAACATTTTTATCAATGGAAACCATGGAGAAGTGAAAATAGGAGATCTTGGTCTAGCCACTGTCATGGAGCAAGCTAACGCCAAAAGTGTGATTGGTATAGTTTCTATTTCCTGCTTGTTGGTGTTGCTTACATATTCACTTTTTGTTTCTGGTTTAGTCCAAGAAGAACGGATACAGTTATAGCCATGCTATATTCTTTGTTTTTAATTTGTCTTCTTTTGGGGTCAAATTTGTATGTTACCAACAGGAACCCCGGAGTTTATGGCACCCGAGCTTTACGATGAGAACTACAACGAATTGGCTGATATTTATTCATTTGGGATGTGTATGTTGGAGATGGTGACATTTGAATATCCCTACTGTGAATGCAAAAACTCTGCTCAGATATACAAAAAGGTTTCATCGGTGAGTTAGCAAATAGCAACAGAGACATATATGCCACATCCATAGTTTATTGACAAGATTTTAACCGATTCTTGTTCTTGGTGATTTCAAGGGAATAAAACCTGCTTCACTCTCCAGGGTTAAAGACCCAGAAGTAAAACAGTTTATAGAGAAATGCTTACTTCCTGCATCCGAGAGGCTGTCAGCAAAAGAGCTTTTACTGGACCCTTTTCTGCAACTAAATGGTTTAACAATGAACAATCCTTTGCCGCTTCCCGACATTGTAATGCCCAAAGAAGGCGCATTTGGAGACCGTTGCCTTATGTCTGAAGGCCCTCCTACAACACGGCCTAGTAAAACCTTGTCTATAGATCTGGATGAAGACAGTAACCTGCCTATTGTTACTTTTAGCGACAATTCAGGATCCAGGTGTATTGAGGTTAGACGCGCAAAGAGAGGGAATTTCTTTGTCCTCAAGGGTGAAGAAAACGATGAGCAGTCTGTGTCCCTAATTCTTCGTATAGTAGATGAGAATGGTCAGTTCTTTTATTCATATGCAGCTAAGATTCATTACTTCTTCGATATGTTCACATTCTGAAACTGTTTCTTGTTGCAGGGCGTGTAAGGAACATTCATTTCCTATTCTATCAAGAAGGTGACACTGCTTCTAAGGTGTCGAGTGAGATGGTTGAGCAACTCGAGTTAACTGACCAGAACGTCACGTTTATAGCCGAGCTAATTGATATACTACTCGTCAACATGATACCCACCTGGAAAACTGATGTCACAGTCGATCATCTCATCCATTCGCAACTGAATCAGAACTCAAGAAGTCATCATAACGAAGCAAAGCCACAGAAACAAGAGGAGACTACTTTCCATGATGCTTGTGAGTCGGTTCGTCACTCATGGAACTCGGACTGCCCACGATCAGATGAGGAAGATAAGCAATGCGTCGATGCCACAAAAGGAGAAAACGGGAGCTCCAATAAAGAAGCAGAAGAAGCAACAGAACCAGTAAGTTTGGAGGAAGAAGAAAGGTTAAGGCAGGAACTGGAGGAGATAGAAGCTAAGTATCAGGAAGAGATGAAAGAGATAGCAACGAAAAGAGAAGAAGCCATTATGGAGACAAAGAAAAAGTTGTCTCTCATGAAGTTGAAGTAAAAGCCAAAAAGCTCAACAAATCAAAGACGTTCTTCATTATCTATTTTCTTTTAACCTGTGTTTAATTTGTTGGTTGGAGAAGAAGAAGAATCTCTTCACTCCCTGCAAATGTAGAAAGTTTCCTACAGGATGAAGGGTTTCTTTTTGATTAATTGAGATTTAATTTGGTCAGTAATTGCTTATTAGAACATAAAAATGGATTATGTTAAAGTTGTCTTTTATAAAGTTTGTGTAGCTCATGAACATATAATTAGCTACTAACCAAGTGTTGTTCGTAACAAAACTAATAACGCCTTTTCATGTAAAGGATCCATCAACAGAGTCGAAAATGTAATAATTATAACCATTAAGAAGTTTAGAAACCAAAGAAATCTAACATTAAGTCTTTGAAGAACACAATGCATAACAAAGCAGCATAGAGAACAACATGGCAAAATCATCATGATAACAAATCAGAATCACTGATCTCCAGGAAGTGCCTTGATGATGTCGGAATCACCAGGATCAACGATGCTGAGGCAAGAAACTCGGAAGTATTTACCACAAGCAGTACCCAAATCAACATTGTTGCCATTGTAGTGATGAACTCCAACTTTAGCAAGCATGGCATAGTATTCAATCTCTGATCTCCTCAATGGTGGGCAATTGCTAGATATCAATATCAGCTTACCTAAACCACAACAATATCCAACAATTATTCTACGGAATTACGAACACTATAATGATTCGATGAAGAAAGGTTTTAAAATTACCTTTGGAGCTGCGAAGGGATTTGAGAACAGATTTGTATCCAAGAGTGTACTTTCCACTCTTCATCACAAGAGCTAATCTGCTGTTGATTCCCTCATGGGACTTCTTCGTCTTCTTCGCCGCAACCATTTTTCGACGCCGGGAAGATTCAGATCGCCGGATTACAAGGAAGAGTTCTTCAGTTTCAAGCAGAAGCCGTTCGGGCGGCGCAAAATGAGAGCTTAAATAGAGAGACTTAAGAACCCTTAGGGTTTTCTCTACGTGTCAGGATACGAGGCCTAAGGCCCAAATTAAATGTGGCCCAATACTTAGGTTGCTCGACCTATGGCCCATCTCAACTTGGCCCGAAACTAAGGTTTTAGGGTAACTATACGTGAGATTTCTAATTTGCCCTTGAATTTTGGCGGGACTTTTTGGGATTTCGATGGGTACCAAAATAATTGGCGAAAGTGGACAAAATGAGAAAATCAAAATCACAGAGAAAGAAATTTCGAGAAATCTGAAATTCGGAAGGAAGAAAACAAAAACCCTTCAATTGAAGAACGGAAAAATCATCCGATGGGTCGATTAGATGTAGCTGCAGCGAAGAGAGCTTACCGGAAAGCAGCGGAAGTGGGTGACCGGAGGGAAGAGGCGAGGTGGGCTAACAATGTCGGCGATATCCTTAAGAATCATGGAGAGTACGTTGATGCTCTCAAGTGGTTTAGGATCGATTACGATATCTCCGTCAAGTATTTACCTGGGAAAGATTTGTTACCTACTTGTCAGTCTCTTGGCGAGATCTATCTCCGTCTCGAGGATTTCGAAGAAGCCTTGATTTATCAGGTAAGCCCTCCTTAGATCATTTGCTTGGGTATTGGTGGCTTCCTGATGTTCCATGATTAATTTTGATTTTTGGGTTTTTCTTTACCTCATCGAATTTCTGAATCCTATTGTTGCAGAAGAAGCATTTACAGCTAGCTGAAGAAGCTAATGACACTGTGGAGAAGCAAAGAGCATGTACTCAACTTGGTCGTACCTACCATGAGATATTCTTGAAATCTGAGGATGATTGTGAAGCCATTCAAAGTGCTAAAAAGTACTTTAAGAAAGCCATGGAACTTGCACAGGTTCTCAAGGAGAAACCACCTCCTGGTGAATCTAGCGGATTTCTTGAGGAATATATTAATGCACATAACAACATCGGTATGCTTGACCTTGATCTTGATAATCCTGAAGCAGCTTGTAGTATTCTCAAGAAAGGACTGCAGATTTGCGATGAAGAGGAGGTGAGAGAATATGATGCTGCCCGGAGTAGGCTTCATCATAACCTTGGAAATGTTTTTATGGCGCTGAGAAGTTGGGATGAAGCAAAGAAACACATCGAGATGGATATTAATATCTGTCATAAGATCAATCATGTCCAAGGAGAAGCCAAGGGGTATATCAATCTAGCTGAATTACACAACAAGACCCAAAAGTACAATGATGCACTTTTATGTTATGGTAAAGCTTCTACTCTAGCGAAATCTATGCAAGACGAGAGTGCATTGGTTGAACAGATAGAGGATAATATCAAGGTAGTCAAGAAATCCATTAAAGTTATGGAAGAATTGAGAGAAGAAGAGCTTATGCTTAAGAAGTTGTCTGCAGAAATGACTGATGCCAAAGGCACTTCGGAGGAACGAAAGTCTATGCTCCAAGTACATGCTTGTCTTGGACGTCTTATTGATAAATCTAGCATGGTATCCGCATGGCTGAAGGTGAGTTTTATTACTTAAACACTCCTTCCTTTTTAGTCCCAACACTCCACCACATGTTGGCATTTTTTTGAAAAGTTTCCAGAAGTTAAAGTTGTCCATCGTAGGGGTTTTTAATGATGAATAAGCATTGTAAGATTTCATCAGGGTACTATGGAGTAGGAAAGATATGCTCTTTTCTTAGACTGATAATCAGTCACTGATTCAAGTTTTGTGAACTTCTGCTATTGACACTGTCTTTTCAGATCAGTCAGGAAGACTATATTATCCAAGAATTACATGATTCTTGTTCTCTCTAGAAAACATATCTTTTGAATGCTGGGATACTATTTTAGTTCTAAAATTGCAAAGTAAAGTTATTATGTTAGATTAAAGGGGCAAAACTATGTTTATTCTGTATCATACGGATATTGAGCAAAATATGATCCAAGTCTCTGCACCACTGTTTCAATGACTTGTGATATAGTTTTGAAAGTTTAAGTAGGAAGCTGCTATTTAAACTTTGCATGCAACTAAAAGGTTGCTATTTCTTCTTTGAATGTCTTAGCATCTTCAATTTTCAAAAAGGAAGAAGAAAATATCAGATGAACTCTGTGACAAGGAAAAGCTTAGTGATGCCTTCTTGATTGTTGGAGAATCTTACCAAAATCTCAGAAATTTCAGAAAGTCCCTGAAGTGGTTCAATAGAAGTTATGAGGGATATGAAGCAATCGGTAATCTGGAGGTGAGATTTGTTTGCTTGCACGATTCATTATTAAAACTTATGTTTCACTATTTTCATCAGAATTTGATTCACAACACCAGACATAATTCATGAGGCCTATACTGAACATTTTCTGCGGAAAACTAATTATACCTTTTCTTGGATTTGTCAGTATTATAGCTATTCTTCTTTCCTGATTCTAATTTTCACTTATGGTGGTCTCTTGTAGGGTCAAGCGCTAGCGAAAATTAATATTGGTAATGGTTTGGACTGTATTGGGGAATGGACAGGAGCACTCCAGGCATATGAAGAGGGATACAGGTAGATCCAATTATTTGTGATCTCTATCAAACTGCGCACTTGAGGTGTTAAGTGGTTCTGTTGTGATTCAGTCTTAGTAAATCTACTTATTAATCTTCCTTGAGAAAATTGACAATTCCATTGAACAATATGACGGAGCTGAAGATCTAATTTATTTTTAAAAATTGAAAGAAAACTTGAAGCAGAGCAAATGTGAATGTGATATAATTAACTGCTTGTTGGTTTTCCCTTTCGACTTAAGTTCATGAATTACTGCACTATGGCTTATGAATAAATAATACAATGTACTTTGAATCCGTACTTTTCATGATCATTGTGGATAATTGTAGCACATTTTGCCTTTTCAATCACTTGTTATATTTTTCTGTGACTTTCTTCTGCTATATTCAAACACATCGCATATACATGGACGTGAATTTATACATACATACTGCATGCTAATAAATTAACTATTGTTCTTTTTTGGATTTATTTTCATGTGATCCTGCAGAATTGCTTTGAAAGCTAATCTTCCTTCAATTCAGCTTACTGCACTGGATCATATGCACTATAGCCATATGATGAGATTTGGGAATGCTCAAAAAGCCAGGTAATATTTACTGTGTTGTCACTGGACGGAATATGGATAGAAACCACATCTGGACTCTGGAGTAAGGTTTGCAGTTTCAAATATTTTATTTTTCTCATATATATTATTCTACTGTTTAGGGAATTGAAGGACAAAATACAAAATCTGAAGGAGTCAGAACATGCTGAGAAAGCCGAATGTAGTACGCAAGATGAATGCTCTGAAACCGAGTCAGAAGGGCATGGGAATATATCAAATGATAGGCCAAATGCATGTAGCTCACCAGAACCCCAAACACCAAATTCACTTAGATCAGAACGGTTAGCAGATCTGGATGAAGCAAATGATGATGTGCCTCTAATTTCATTTCTCCAGCCTGGAAAACGTCTGTTCAAAAGGAAACAAGTTTCAGGAAAACAAGATGTTGACACTGATCAGACTAAGAAAGATTTCTCTATAGTAGCAGACTCTCAGCAGACAGTTGTTGGTCGCAAGCGTGTTCGTGTAATCCTCTCTGATGATGAAAGTGAAACCGAATATCAGTTGGGATGCCCTAAAGACAGTTCTCACAAAGTTCTAAGGCAGAATGAGGAGGTTTCTGACGAAAGTATGTATTTTGATGGTGCTGTTAATTATACGGATAATCGTGCCATCCAAGATAATGTAGAAGAAGGTTCTTGCTCGTATACGCCTCTCCATCCCGTTAAGGTGGCTCCAAATGTCAGCAATTGTAGATCTTTGAGCAACAATATAGCTGTTGAAACAACTGGTTGTAGTAAAAGAGGATCTCGATGTGATGCTGGCGACTCCAACGGCACGCACTGCAAAACTGGAGCTGCTCTCGTGAACTTCCACGCTTACTCAAAAACTGAGGATGTAAGCAACCGTGATCTGGTTTTTGAGATATCATTGACTATTCTTGATTGGATTGGATTTCATTTATTTTTCTATTTCGTCCATTCTTCTTCCTGATAACTATATGTTTTACTTGTTGCAGCAAAAAATAAAAATTGAAATTGAAAATGAACACATAGCTTTAAACTCCTGTTCTCACAATGATGAGTCTGTGAAGGTGGAACTTACTTGCCTATACTATTTACAGCTTCCTGTCGATGAGAAAGCTAAAGGTATGTGCAGTTTTTTGTTTTCTCAGCAAAAGTTTAGCTTGAATGCATGATCCCAGTTCGGATCAGGCTCTATAATTCTCATCTCATGCTTAACAATTTTTTTTGCTTTTTAATATCATTCCCCTTGTTTCATCGCACATTTTTAAGTAAAGTTTTGGGCTCTAAAATTTTGAATCTTTGAACATACAATTTGCGATTAGGTCTGTTGCCGATCATTCATCATTTGGAATATGGTGGAAGAGTTCTGAAACCATTGGATTTATATGCGACTCTCAGGGGCTCTTCTCAAAATGTTGTTATTGAAGCTTCCATTAATGGTAAGTATTTTCTTGATAGAAATGGGATCTACTCATGATATTCGAATGTATGATTGTCAAGCTGATTTTACTATAATTTTGTTTTCATCACAAATTGTTCTCTCACTTTTTACATGATTGTGGCTGCACCGCTTTATTGGCTTTTAAGATTATGAGCATTGATTCTTCCCTCTTATTTATACCACACGGCTGAATCAGCTATGTAATTAATTTGTTTCAGGCTGGGTTCACAAGCGCCTGATGAAACTATACATGGACTGTTGCCAGTCGTTGTCAGAGAAACCCAGTATGAAATTGCTTAAGAAATTATATATTTCGGAGGTGAGAATATTACCCCAAATTTACTGGTTAATGGATGAAATAGTTTCTTCTCTTTGTTTGCTTTTCAGCTTACTTAAAGCAAGCTAGGTACAAATTCTTACTTTATTTGATGTATAAACTGAATGGTTATGTCTTTGTATGTTTATCAGGTAGAGGATGATATCAATGTGTCAGAATGTGAACTGCAAGACATATCAGCTGCTCCATTATTGTGTGCCCTCCATGTCCACAATACTGTTGCTATGTTGGATCTCTCCCACAATATGCTAGGTGATAGTTTGCCTCTGACGTCTTATTTAGTTTAATGAGCTGACTTAAGTTAGTTAGTTGGTTATATCATAGGGAACTACTAGGAAATTCAAAAGGGTTTAATTTCCATCGTCTCATTGTTAGGGAATGGAACAATGGAGAAATTGAAACAACTCTTTGCCTCATCAAGCCAGATGTATGGTGCTTTAACTTTGGATTTGCACTGCAATCGATTTGGTCCAACTGCTTTGTTTCAGGTACACTACTAGGCCCAAAGCTAGAAAATTTCACATATTCATGTTTTCTTTCGTATTATTTAATATACACCTCTTTACCAGATCTGTGAATGCCCTGTTCTGTTCACTCGGCTTGAAGTCCTCAATGTGTCCAGGAATCGACTTACAGATGCTTGTGGATCATACCTCTCAACTATAGTGAAAAATTGCCGGGGTATAGTTTTTAAATTTTTTTTTAATTTGATATTTCATGTACAGTATCTAATTGCTCTGATGGTATGTTTTGTTTCTTGGTTTCACTGGTGTCTTATAAACCCAGTAGATAAATATACGAAATACCTAGTATTACGTTTAATAATTAAACTCTTATCTTCCATTCACTGGCTTACATTAATGTGCCCCTTTTGTTTCTTAGCACTTTACAGCTTGAATGTGGAACATTGTTCACTTACATCAAGAACAATCCAAAAAGTTGCTAATGCTTTGGATTCGGAGTCAGGACTTTCACAACTCTGTATAGGTAAACTTTCTAATTTGTTATGTACATTCAATTTTTTTTTTATCTCGTTTCAGTTTGCTGAAGTTGGTGTATCCGTATATGGCAGGTTATAATAATCCTGTTTCAGGGAGTAGTATTCAAAACCTCTTGGCTAAATTGGCTACTCTAAGCAGGTTGAAAGAAAAACATAAAGCTATTTTTTTGTTTACTTCTCCACGTATGTAAATCGATCTAACACAATCATATGTTAAACCACTACAGCTTTGCAGAACTGAGCATGAATGGCATAAAGCTGAGCAGTCAAGTTGTTGATAGCCTTTCCGCACTTGTTAAGACTCCATCTCTGTCAAAACTTTTGGTTGGCAGCAGTGGAATAGGAACGGTAATGATATGCTAAACATTCAAAATTGAATTTTTATACTGTGATAAATGCATCTTTTTTATCTGACGATGCTATACAAATTATTCTAGGACGGAGCTATAAAAGTCACTGAATCTCTATGTTATCAGAAGGAAGAAACTGTGAAGGTCGACCTTTCATGTTGTGGACTAACGTCCCCTTTCTTTATTAAGCTCAACCAAGATATTACTCTAACTTCTAGCATTCTTGAGCTTAATGTTGGAGGAAATCCAATCACCGAAGAGGTATGTTTTCTATGACCTCAACATCCTAAAGCTCTTTTCTCTAAAATTTGTTAGGGCTAAAGAATTTTGCAATCATTCGAACTCGTGATTCTATGTTCATGTCTTCTCAAAGCATAACTGGCTCTCTGAAACATTAATCAAACAGGGAATCAGTGCACTTGGGGAGCTGCTTAGGAATCCTTGTTCAAACATAAAAGTCCTTATTCTATGCAAGTGTCATCTGAAGCTCGCTGGAGTTCTATGCATAATTCAAGCACTTTCAGGTCTGAACTATTCTTGTAGCTGCTATTAAACCAAATATCTTCTCCTTTTTAAACTAACAACTAAGCGCTCTGCAGATAATAAGAATCTTGAAGAGCTTAATCTTTCTGAGAATGCTAAGATAGATGAGACTGTGTTTGGCCAACCTGTGAAGGAAAGCTCAGTAATGGTACAGCAAGAACATGGAACATGTGAATCTGTCACCTCAATGGACAAAGAACAAGAGCTATGTGAAACCAATATGGAGTGTGATGATCTCGAAGTTGCAGACAGCGAAGATGAACAAATAGAGGAACGAACTGCAACCTCCAGTAGTCTTAGTTTACCACGCAAGAACCATATCGTGAAAGAGCTTTCTATCGCTCTTGCAGTGGCTAACCAGTTGCAGATTCTGGACCTAAGCAACAATGGGTTCTCAGTTGAAGCCTTGGAAACATTATACATGTCATGGTCATCATCAAGCTCGCGAACTGGCATAGCTCAAAGGCATGTGAAAGATGAGATTGTCCATTTTTATGTCGAAGGAAAGATGTGTTGCGGAGTCAAATCATGCTGCAGAAAGGACTGAAGAAGATTTTCCTTGTCTGAAACTGTATTTATTTGCCAATAATAAACCCTTGTTTTTAAATATTTTTTATTTAGAGCGTTTCAGAATTTTGTACATATTGATATTTACACATTTGGGTTCTTGTGATATGTTAATATGCTTAAGTTTAAGCGTTTATGCTCATTTAAATTTAGTGACGTTAATTTTATTCAATTTAAAAAAAATGTAAAAAATTTCTTAGAATGTTGAGAGAGACCTAAAAATAAAAACAAAAACAAAACCCATTTCTCATATAGAAGACGAAAACCCTCTGCTCAGTCCAAAATGAGAACGCGCCGGCAAACATATCCGGCGGCAACTCCGCCTATCCCTGAATTCCTCACGGCGAGGCCCATAGTTCAAGCGCTTCCAGCGTCAGCGACAAGATCGTGAGTCTTTTGCTTTTGTTCTGTTTTCAGTTGAAATTCTAGGATTTAGCTGAATTAGGGTTTTGTAAGAGCAGCACGAACGAATGATTTCACGTATTAGAGTTTGTAGATATAACATTCGAACATGAATGAGATGTTTCTCTTTAAATTACCCTGACCTCTTCTTCTTCTAATAATTAGAGGAAATGGTGGATCAGAGAAGAAGAACTGTATCAGAGGATTGTGGGATAAAAAGATTCCGACCGATCTGCTGCAAGAGATACTGTCTCGCCTCGGATTAAAAGCCAACATACAAGCTTCTCTCGTCTGCAAGACATGGCTTAAAGAAGCTGTTTCTGTCAGGAAGTTTCAGAGTCGTCCTTGGCTTTTTTATCCACAGAGAGGATCGAAAGAGGGAGACTACCTTCTTTTTGACCCATTACACTCTCAAACATATCAGCTCAAGTTTCCAGAGTTAAAGGGCGATAAACATAAATTCTCTTGTTCTAGGGATGGTTGGTTGCTTGTGAAGAAAGATAGCCCCTCCGATGTGATCTTCTTTCTTAACCCGTTTACCCGGGAGCGCATCTACTTACCCGAGTTGCCACGGTATTTCACAGGCCATTGCTTAACTTTCTCAGCCGCTCCCACATCAGCTAGTTGTTGCGTTATCTCCTTCGCTTATCAACAAAATTTGGACGTATTTGTTGTGCTTGATACTTGGCGCCCTGGTGATTCTCTATGGACCACTCGTCGCTTTCCGAATCGGTCTTATGGTTACGGAACAGTAACATGCCACTTCTCCAATGGTATGTTCTATTGTCTAAGTACCAGCGGCAACATCGGGGTTTTCGACCCCTCTGGTGCAACCTGGAATGTTATTCCAGTCAACCCCTGTCCGGTCTTTAGTCGTCGTCGTAACGATAAACTCGTGAGGCCAGTGTTCATGACAGAGCATGAAGGAGACATTTATGTTATGACTACACGCCGCAAAAACAACAGCAAACAGTTGGTGTTTAAACTAAACCTTGAACGCAATGTATGGGAAGAGATGAGAGGACTTGGTGGATTGACAGTATTTGCATGTTACGCTGCCTCTTTGACAAGAGCTGGTCTCTCAGCCGAGGAGAGGAACAGAATCTATACATCGCATATCGGTGACTATGGGAGACTTGGCATTTACTACCTTGGTTGTGTCAAATGTTCTCTTCCCGCTTACACTACCTATTTGTCTAACCGCAGCGCTTGGCTGCAGCCACCTCACAACAACTTTTTTAGTTTGTGACTTCGTCTTTAAGTGTTTTTGTCTTCCAAAGTTTTTTCATTAAATAAACAGTTGTGCTTTATATGATTGAATTAGTTGCAATAATCTTTTTATGCATTGTAGCTCGGATACTCTATGAAATTAGATCAAGTTTCTTTTAATCCAATGTGTTTCAATCTGAGTCTAGTTCTCTTGACGATTTTATATGTTTGATAATTGGACTTTACTATCTATGGTTTGTGACTGTTTACCTACATATATCAATTCAACGGTAGCAAATAATTTTCTCTCTTTTGTTGAAAAATGAACAAGCTACTTAGACAAGGAAGATTAAGTAGTTTTCATGTCCTTCAATGGATTTCATTAGGAAGACTAAGGACATGTACAGAGTTGAAGAAGAACTGGCAAGGACATCCATGTTGCTATATATTATTCTTGGGGAAGGTCTTATGTGAAAATCCTCCGAAAAATCGTTCACTTGTTAGAATTTTCCTAAACTCATCTCTGTTATGTGCTTTCAGTCTTTGTACATGTTTCTAAGACAACATTGGTGAGTTTATTTGTTTAATGCTATGAACATACTGAAGAGGTGTACAGAGTTTGTGAGCTCAAATCTACGTACGCAACCAATCTTTGTTTTAGCGGTTTGTCAAACAACAGACTAAAAGGAAATGTTCTTGATTGCTTCACCTATTTACCGAGTTTAACTGATTTTTGTAAGTCATGCCATAGCTTGTCCAGAGATTTCATTTATACTCATATATATGGTTATAAAGCAAGTGATACTCATATGGCTTATGTGTGTATTTCTGCAAAAACTTGGAAGAAAACCAATTTACGGGTTTGCTTCCACCAAAAAGTACTTGAGAGATCAAGCAACAAATCACTTAAGCTAAGGTTTCCACTAAGATATAAAATGCTTTTGGACACATTACAATTGAACCATCTTGTTCATGTTCTTATAACCAGATTCATCATACGTTTTGTTCATCTTGTATAAATGTTAGGAATGAAACTTTGAAAAGCACATCAAAGAATTATCGATCTAAATGTTAGGAGTACTTGATAGTAGTAGTGAATACTTTTGTTAGTTTATCAATTATGTTAAATATTTGGTGGATACGTGGCACATATAGGAGTGATCGATCACTTTTTTTTTTTTTGACGGCAGGAGTGATCACTTTAAATTTGTGTTATTTGATTAAATAAAGTACAGTTAGAAAAAAGTAGTGGTTAATATTTCTCTTAGTAATTTTAGAATCGATTGCGGAATTATCGGATAATAATATGATTATTTTTTTAGATTTAACGTGTAATACCATTATCCTCATCATATTCTACAAATCATGCGGTGTTGGCCATTTTCTCGTCCAATTAAAAGAGTCATCATTTTCATAATTGTTCGAGATATAATTAGATAGTGATATACGTTAATGTAATTTGATGAAAGATAGGAAGATACGAAACTAATCAAATGCAAAAAGAAGAAATTGTAATCTTGGTTAAATTATAGAGTTTTGGTTTACTACTTTTTCATTAATGGATAAGAACCTTCGGCGAAAAATTAAGCTTAACTTTTTTGTTAAAAACGGCACATCTTTCGGCTTCTTGTCTAATATTGTAAAATGATCTTTTTAAATTCTATGATATATTATAATTAATCTTAATCATGTTCTCCATCAAACCATAAAGAACTTGAAGTGGAAAATGTAATTTATACATACATCTATAAATTTTATTTGAACTTTCGGTGGTAAAAGAAATAGTTAAGAAAATTTAATTGGTTATATTATACGTTCATAGTCTTTGTTAGATCTCTGGCTTTCTTAAACAAATCTAAATTTTCGTTTAAAAGCCTGTTTGACTACAAATTATAGACTGTTTATGTGATATTTTCCTCAGGAGTTTGTTTTTTTTTTTTTTTTTGGCAAAAGGTGAAATTTTTGTATTTTAATTTGTCCAGTACAATATCTGGTTGTGAATTTTAATGTAACTTTAGTTTAACTGAGAAAATAAAATAAAAATTAAAAAATAAATAAATTTAGATCATCAGAATACTCAAAATTGTAAACGAGTGTCAAATCAATCCGGGCGTGGCGGGATGGGTAATTGGATACTCTGTACATGACGAAGGCTATTATTATTTTTACGATTTTACGTTAATAACTCAACCTTGCGTGATTTTTTGGCTATCTTATTTCATCACTCTCTCTATCTTTCTTTCACTATAATATAACAGTAGCTTCGTGCATTGCCAACTGTTGATCTGTTTCACTATTTATTATAATGTACTCCAGTATACAGTAGTCTAGCAAAAAATATTGGAGTAGTGTATAACTCTTTGCAAAAAAAAAAAGAAACAAAGTAGTGTAACAATTTTTAAAGACAGAATTTCTTCCTTTCATATCTCATTGGTTGAACGAGTAAAAGATGACCCACGGTGTTCTCTAGACGGTAATGAAGTTGTTGGTCTTTCTTTGTGAACTTTATAAAAGACAATGATTTTCCATTTTTAACCAGTTAAACTTTTTATAAATTGAGTATTATCAACAGCTTTGATATATTATTAGAAATCAATAAAATGATTAATGAGAATTGCCCTTGATTAATTAGGTGAAAAAACGAGATATGTAAATTTAGGCATTGAAGTAACGAGATTGTTGCATCTAATATCTCATCTCGTAAACTTGATTTACATATACAAAAAAAAAAGAAGAAGAAGAAGAAGAAGAGTGAGAAAATAACAAAACCCAAACCTAATCACAAGATCTCTCACATCTACTCTAAAATAGGTTACATGCAAACCAAAAATAATCAAAAGATCGAGGAACAATTAAAGGGGTCGGGTCAAACATCTGAAACCCTAATTTCATGTCAAAGCAAACATCGGAGATCGATGAATGGTCTTGTACTCTTTGTGTATGAGTGCATGCATTAATTATAAATATAGTACTATATATCTAGACAGAGAGAGAGAGAGTGATCATGGAGACAACAAGGCTTGAATACCAACGTCGTTGTGTTTTCGTGAAGGAGCAGAAGCTGGAACTGGCAAGTGTCTTGGCAAGAATCCTAAGAAATGGCCTCTCCTCATCGAGTTATTGTTGTGATCATAATTAGGGTTTCTGTAGAAAACGCTTGATGACGAGAATCTCGAGGCGTCGCAGTGGTGAATGAAGAAGAGGCAGAGAATCAAAAGAAGAAGAGCTTGTGCGTTTATTGATAATCTTTTTCTCCAATGATGTGGACTTGTAGGATACATTATTTCTGAGTTTCGAATCTGACTTCCAGAGAAAGAGATCAATAGAGAATTTTTGTTTGTTTGTTTCAGTTTTGGGGAGGTGGGTTTTTGTTTTTGGAGTGTTGTTGAGGATTTTTTGATGGAGTAAAAGATGGTAAGTAGTGATGAGATCAGCAGATTCAGAGAGAGAGAGAGAGAGAGATGAGCTTTTGAAAGCAACCCCTTTTGAATAAGTCTCACTTTGGCTGGAACAATTATAATGGCCAATAAAAATAAATAAAGGTATGGGAAACTGAACATTCATCTACTGTATTGTATCTTTATATGATCATCCATATATAAGAGAGTGTCTGTATCTATCTATATTAATTTTATAACTACAAGTTTCTTCTTTTTGTTAAACTCAAACTAAAAAAAGAAAATCTTTTGCGTGGAAAATATCCATTTTTATTCTAAAACAGATAAAATAATGGATTTGGAATTTATTATTTTTTATACATGCAGTGTCAGGTGGACCGGGGGACATGAGAAGCAGACTACAAGGAAACCAAAAATATTAAAACGAAAAAGCGAGAATAGTATTTTTGAGACATAGTTTTACCTTTTCACTTCCTTAAATTACACTATGATACAAAGATATATACATTATTTTAAACTTAGAAGTTTTTAGTCTGAAGCCAATGTTATTGATAGTACTTCTAATATCTCCATAAAAACGAAAATCATTTTCTCCACATTGTAGCACTAATTGAAACAGAAATATCTCTTTAGTGATTGAAATACAAACACCTTAATTACTCTTAATATATCTTCTAACCAAGGTCAAGCTAAATTTCTCTCTCAGATATAATCTTGTATCTTGTAAATCCAATGTTACATGAAACTGTACAGATACTAATTGACCAAAAAAAGAAAATCTTACACAACGGTTTATAATGTAAAAGAAATGTTGATGTAATGCATTGAAGGAGGAAATGGTTGAGAGAAATAATTATTTAGAATAGCAAAAATGGATGGTCAATGAAGAAGGTTTTTGGGTCCCAATTCCCCAAAGTTCAGGTTAAGAAGATGGAAAGTGGGAACAACTTCCTTTGTCCTTTGATATTATATTCTCAGTATTGGTTTCTTGTCTTTCGATTTTGTTACATTAATTAATGTTTTCTCGGATGGTTAGTATCACTTGTAGAGACTGATGAGCCGAACCATTTGTCCAAGTACGTAGTATCTTTCTTTTTGTTATATAGACTTGATTAATAAAGTTTTGCGGTTTGAATGTGACTTTCCAAAAACGCTGCGTTTTATATGCCCTTCTATAGATAAAGCTGGCATACAAATACGACATCCATGTGCATAATCAATGTTCATCGAATATATAAGCTTAGATACATGATTCTAAAAAAGTATAGACTGATAATCGGATTTCAAATTCACAGTACTTTAAAACTTTCTATAAATTTTCAAATTCCGGCCACTAACAGTTAAACTATCATGTTTACGGAAAAGATGGAAATTAAAAACATAATTGCCATTGCTTTTTCAATCATCAAATTCAAGCCCATTCAAATGGGCTTATGAGTCCCCATTATGGTTTATAGACTTTTCTAAAAGTTTTTCCATTTTTTTTTTTTTTTGTCGGCCATTGTCATTTTTATTGAGATGAAAAGCCCAAACGGGCTATTACAAACAGTGAAAATAAAGTCCAATCTTCCCCCATTTACAACTTCATTTTAAAGAAAGCCCACCTACCTAATCCAATTTAAAGATAAAGGTAAGTAATAAAAGTGCCACGTATATGGACACGTGTCCATTCGTGAGAAGGAAGACCTGTGA
Organism: Arabidopsis arenosa; assembly: GCA_905216605.1. Taxonomy (NCBI): domain Eukaryota; kingdom Viridiplantae; phylum Streptophyta; class Magnoliopsida; order Brassicales; family Brassicaceae; genus Arabidopsis; species Arabidopsis arenosa. The sequence continues at coordinate 7,554,373 of LR999453.1, read as the reverse complement.
CACGAACGTCACCGACCAGATCCACGATCAGGTGCAGCGTCGTCGCCGGACTTCAGATTCACCGTCGCCAACTCTTTCTACATGTCCACCGCCGCCGATCTGACATGATTTTGCTGCTACCATCCTTAAGATTTTACCAAAGACTCCATAGAATTATAATCTCAACCCAACACTCTTCAAAAGGAAGCTCCGCCTCTAGACCTACAATGGTCTTCTTCAATCCAAACGGTGAAGTATGATGACGAGGATATTACTCCATGAGAAGAGAAGAGCCGAGCTGATAGTGAAGCAACCATAATCGATCAGTGGCAAACGGAATTTAAGACTGCAAATCTTGTAGAAAGAGAGAACTCAAAAGTCCAGATTTTAAGATCTTATACAAAGCTAAATCTGGAAATACTATAATCCGATCTAAGAAACCGGCTATACCGGAGAAGAAAGATGAACACAGATCGGAAAATAAACAAAAAACTGAATCCGATTAGAGATCGGAAGAAAGAAAAAGATAGATCTAGCTTTTCTCTCTCTAAAAGATTCTAGAGAGTTAAGAGAGAGAAAAAGCAAAGTTTTTCCATTTTGTTACGGCACTTTACTAAAAGTTTTTTTACCGGAAAATATCACGAATTGTTAGTAGTCGTTGATATATGTCTTGTAATTTTTTTGTGTATTCAAGCAAGTAACACGAAATTCCGCATGTCTCTGTATAACCATATAACAGCATTTAAGACACCGGTCGATTGAGATGTGTTGTTTCAACAAGCACAATTTAATTATATATGTGGGTTGAACTTAAATACATATCGATAGCTTAAGCTGTGTAGTTCTCAATAATTAATCTTATAATTTGATTTTTAATCACACCACATATAAAATAGCGTAAATACTGTTCTTTCGACTAAAACGTAAAATAATATAGTCACATTATTCTAGTTTTGTAGCTCAACCGATATACTAACTAGTCTCTATATATAAAACAATAAAAGCAGGGAAAGATATCAAATTAGAGCAACAACTACGAGTCATAGACAAGAGATAACTTTTTTGGTCATTAACCTGAAAATCTTATGAATGAATCTAGGTCAGAAATTTTCTTAACCAAAAAATCCAACTTAGATAGACACACAAAGTATAAGAATATATAAGATAATAAATTTGGCCACATACATTATCAACCAAAATGTTCCAAACTTTTTAAAACTATATATATCCAGTACGTTACATGTATATAGCGACACGTTTACTCAAAAACATGTATAGCCCACACGAGCAGATATACCCCCTTGTTTTCTTTCTTGTCAAGAATCCTTTCACTATAATAAATAAATCTTCATAGCAAAAAAAAAAGTTTAATAAATAAATTGAGCTGATCATCTTGGTTTTGTGTGCTCAAAATCTTCCCGTATATTAAGGAACAAAAGGATGATCTTTATTACATGATACAAACAAAAGTAGATCGTTACGAAATTATATGTAAATCGCACGCGAATGAATTATCATTATTCCTATGTTACTTTGCGGTTCCTCATTTTACTCTCATCATCTTCCTTAATTACCCGTAGCGTGTGACAATCTTCATCATTAGCATATTCTTATCATTAGGATTTTAAATCTTATGAGTATACCGTTTATTTTGATGTAAGAAAAACTATATAAATTCGATCACACGTACACCATTGTAAATTTTTTGTTAGCTTTGTAGATTAGGTTTTAATCAATATTAAATAAAATCATTAGATGTTATATGGATGTTCGGAGGCCGTCTAACCACTAAACTAATACTTTTATAAGTTTTTTTTTTCTTTCATTTGAATTTTTTTTTCTTTTCTGTCGAGCTAGTAATTCTTTGACAAAAAAAAGCTTCTAGTAATTGTTATTTTCTAATAAAATAGTATATACAATGTATTGAACATGTATAGCTAGATCAGTTGGCATCCGCCTAAATAAGATTTACTTTTAGCGTTAACCAAATTTTTTTTTGTTGATTTAATCAAAATCAGAACGTTTAGATGTTTCTAACCGTACAAACAGCCTGTTTTATATTACTGAATTTAATTTTAGTGTTGAAGTTAACATATACATATTCAACATTATCAACTGTGCCAAATCTGAGTTGAAGAAGAAAAGCTAGTCAAATCTGATAAATTCCTCACAAATATTCTAGAAAATTCCTCATAAATAACTCACTAAGAATTGAATGATGTCGACTTCGAATGGGAACATGACATTGGATATGTTTTTTTTTCATGTGATGCAAACGAGTTGCCTCTGCCAATGGAAACCTCTGAATAATAATACAAACCCCACACTTTTGGAACTCGATTCTTCTTCATATCTCTATCTTCACTTCAACCAATATTTATTATAAATTATTTAGACCACAGATTTATGGAGAACTAACATTGAATATGCCTCATACAGAATTATCTTTGCCATTTTTCGGATATCTTTGCCATTTAACAACTAGACTCTAAAAGTTATTTATTCAGACTAAAGGTGTCTTTTTTTTTTTCAGACTAAAGTTTTTAATGTTCGCTGAGTATGTTAAATCCTTTTATTTATTGATTAATTCTCACGGTAAACAAATATATAGTCATCGATCATGTGTATTAACTAGTAACGAATGACATCATTCTCGGATGAGCTAGTTAAATACTTTTATGGTATACATTTATGGTTTGATCAAAAACAATAAAATAAGTTTTAAAGTTTCACGTTTCTATGAGATTGATATGTACATCAAATGACGATACTAGAAAGATAAAAAAAAAAGGACGTACGTGTTTTTCATTTACCATGCATTAGTATATTTCTGCGGATATACATTATTTTTTCTTTTGTTTATTAGAATTACATGTTCCCTCGATTACATATCCATTCGTTGCAAAAAGAAAAAAGAGAAAAGTTCCCAAAATTATCCTTACATATAAGGACAAATGAAAATTATTGTCCACCAAGAACAATAATGGATGGATCAGATGATGAGTGAGGTAATTTATTAAAAGGTGAGATAATAGAAATTGGCGTAGATTTTTTTCCGATTTGGCATAATTGCTTATTGTAGACAATGATGCACGTTGGCATCATTATAGTTTTATTTCCTTTCGGTGCAATTTACCCTATTATATACCCAACTATCGATTATATGCTCACGACACGAGTTAATATGTACATATACTCAATTCATTTACCTGCCATAAGAATGATTATAAACAACAAATAAATCCAGAAGGAAAACAAGTTTTAATAAAATGCTATACTTAATTACCAGTCATTTCGCTTAAATACACGGACGTGCTATATCTTCAACTAAAGTGCTAGATCGATGTCTATTAAAAGGTAGATAAGATTTTACGCTCTCTTTAACGGCTATTAGTTATGATCTTACCCGTTTAATAATGCTAAACCTAATTGAAAGTTAACCTAACTATAAGAAACTTATTGTCACAAAATATTCAAAATAAATGATTCACGAGTCAGCAAGCATTTCATCCTATAACCTCTCACCTCTGAAAACTGAAATTTTCAACACCTAAGTTTGATTTTACTATTAGGCCAACAACTTTCGGTCATCACCTTATGCTTTTATCATTTTTTTTTTTGATAACCCAGTATCCAGACCACACAGTGATCTGACTAGCCCACTGGGCCTAAGCCCGCGTCACAGGGATTTTTAAGCCTCCACTTAAGGGCCCCCTGATAAACTGGTGGTCTGGGGCGCCTGAGCAAGTCCGCAGGTAAATTCCCAGGTGGCCACAGGAGTGAGAGAGCGAAACTGCGTCTGGGGAGGATCGATCCCTGGCCTAGACCAACAGGGCGATCCTTCCAACCAAACGAGAACCACTCGCCCACCACCATGTGGTTGCTTTTATCATTTACGGACCAGAAAATTCAAATTTGTTTATTTTCTTAAATACAAAGTAAGAAACTATACGTATGTATAAACTAGACTAGAACTAAATCTAATCATCTAAACTTATGTATTACTAAATGCAAAGCACCCCCACCCTTATTTTATCATCCAAACATATGTACTATATTTATACAAAATGGCACAACCGTGAGCAACTAAAGCAATGATTAAATAAAACAATATGGACCAAACTCAAATCCATTGAATTTGAATTATATATAACTAATACAACCCCCAAATCGGTTAGCCAGTTAATATATACATCTTCTTCATTAGACAATAAGACAGTCCCAACCATAAAATATAAATTAGACTTTTCAGACAACTAAAATGTTATGTATCTTCGAATACTTTTAAAATTTTATATACGTTATTGCTCATCACAAAAAAGCTAAATTTATCTACCAAACATTATAATGACCAGAAGATGACAATCCGGAGAAAAAAAAAACGCTTTTGCTTTTCCCCCGAATCAAACACCTTCGCTCGAATAATAAAATTATCAAATTCTCTTTCTCCTTAGTGGAAGCCACAACACAATTTATTTATCAACAACATTAAACATAAACTATGCAAAATATAAATGTCAAAATATTATTCGCCCATGACCAAACTCATCAGCTTGTATATCTGTACCACATTTGCTGACTCAGAGTTTGTTTTAAGTAACACAAATATTATAACATTGCTTTTGTAATCATTTGTTATTTAATTTTTCAGTATACAACTTTCATGTACTAAAAACAGGACGTTATATGGACCAACGCCATGTGCTCTCGACGAGACCAAAATAGGCCACTCGTGCAGAGAACATGTCCCACCAATCCCACACGCTTCTGGCCTCCAAACTCACACGTGTAAGCATATAATAAAAGATCGTCACCGTTGGTCAAAGTCCTCCCATCAACAACACATCTAACGGTTACGACTTGACCCAAAAACCACTGACTCTTGAAACGTTCTTTGATTTTTGACCCATGACCAGAATTTTAGTTGAATCTTTCAATCTTTAATTACTGACTTGTCATCAACATTAACACATTTAATACAACACTTGGGAATATTATTCAAAACAAATAAAATTAATTAGGTTAAAAAACGGTGACGCAAGCGTGCGTTTGACTCTCTCTTTTAAACCCACCTCCACTCACTTTCTCTCTTCACCTTTCACTTAGCATCATTCATCTTTCTTCCTTCCCCAAACACTTTCCCGCATTTTCTCGCCCAGATTTTCTCTGATTCTTTTGTCTTTTTTCTCTGATGGGGAGAGATGAAACTGAGACGTACATTACAGTGCCTAGTTTCTTCAAATGTCCTATATCTCTAGACGTTATGAGATCTCCGGTTAGTCTCTGTACCGGCGTGACTTATGATCGAGCCAGTATTCAGAGATGGCTCGATGGTGGTAACAACACTTGTCCCGCTACTATGCAACTTCTCAAAACTAAGGATTTTGTTCCTAACCTCACTCTTCAACGTCTTATCAATATCTGGTCTGATTCCATCGGCCGTTACAACACCGCTGGTTCTCCGCCGCCGTCTGATAGAGAAGTTCCGACGATTGAAGAAGTGAATGTGTTGTTGAAGAGATTGATGAGTCAAGAGAAAGACGATGAGATTTTGAAGAGGATCGTTCGATTCGTGAAGGATTCGGATTCGAACAGAGAGTTTCTCTCGAAGAAGAAGGAGTTTGTACCAATGCTCGTTGATATTATACGCACGAAGAAGATCGAGTTAGTTCTAATGGCGATTAGGATTTTGGATACGGTTAAAGGAGATCGTGAACGGTTATCGAATCTGATGTTGGCGAATGACGACGGAGATTGTTTAACGGCGATTCTCTTAGCGATTCAACGCGGGAATCTGGAATCGAAGATTGAATCCGTTAGAGTTTTGGATTGGATCTCATTCGACGCTAAATCGAAGCTCTTAATCGCAGAACGTGACGGGATTTTAACAGAAATGATCAAATCAATCAGTATCACTGAGTCAGATCCGAGTTTGATCGAAGCGAGTTTATCGTTTCTAATCACAATCTCAAAATCCAAACGAGTGAGATCGAAACTAATCGCCGCGAAAACAATCACGAAGATCAAAGACATTCTTATGACGGAGACATTAACAAACGTCGCCGTGACGGAGAAGTCTCTGAAGCTGTTAGAGACATTGTCGTCGAAACGAGAAGGGAGATTGGAGATTTGCGGAGAAGACAATGGAAGATGTGTGGAAGGAGTGGTGAAGAAGCTGTTGAAAGTATCGACGACGGCGACGGAACACGCCGTGACGATTCTGTGGTGTTTGTGTTATGTTTTCAGAGAAGATAAGACGGCGGAGGAGACGGTGGAGAGAAGTAACGGAGTGACGAAACTATTAGTGGTGATACAGAGCAACTGCTCGGCGATGGTGAGACAAATGGCGAAAGATTTGATTAAAGTGTTGAAGATTAATTCATCTGCTTCTTCTGCTTTGTCTGCTTACGAGACCAAGACTACTCATATTATGCCTTTTTGATTATTTTTATCATAAATAAAATGATACAAGTAATTGTTATCATCAAACTATTTTGAACCTAGTAGATGTTGTAAATCATAAGAGAAATTTTGTTAGTGTGATCGAGTTTACTAATATTAGCCTTAGCTTGTGTTAATTGAGAACTATACGATTAAAACTCATAGCAACAATTATACTATTTAAACTTATAGTATCCCTTTTATGTTTCAAATTTGTAGCGTATGTGCTCAAAAACACTATTTTGAAACAGTAAAGAAGGTTTAAAGATGGGAATGTACTTAAAAATATTTGCAATTCGAATCATTCTTATAAGAACGGCATAATTTCAAACATTTTTAGTTTATAAAATATTTGAATAAAACAAAACCAATAGTTTATAGAATCGTTTTGTAAGTTTGTAATAAGATGAGATGGTAGGGAAAGGAATCGAGTGACTAATATCTGATTAGTTTGATTTTGTAGTTAAGGCTATAAATAAAACTCTATGGTGTGACTAGATACTTTTGGTACAAAAGAATTCAAATGACAGCTTCGTGTACTAGATTAAGTTAAAGTATGGTTCACTGAATCTGACTAAAAGTTGTATTAATATGAGTTAAATGGATGGTTATACAATTTTGCTTATTACTAAACCAAAATAAAGGAATAAGGTTCCTTGGATTGAAGTGACAAACGAAAAATGGTAAGGTCTTGTAAACTAGTACCTTTAAATAAATTTAATTTTCTTTCTTGTTAGAGGACGTTGCAACATTTCATGGTCATGCCTCTCTCACACTCACCCGCTTTTTTTTCAATATTCTATCCTTTGTTCGAATTTTCATTTTGATTTGAATGGTACTTGCTTCAACATTTGATTTGCAACTTATTCGCTTTTAGTTATAAGATAAAGCATACTACATACTTGTAAAGACACGAAAAAGATTATCCTTTTGAATAGTATAGGAATCTATATATACACGTAAGTTTTTCAGATTGAATGAATATTTTATGATACTTTATACGATATAATAAAATGGTAGGAGTTTTATTAGTCGTCTATTACACTATATATCGTATTCGTTAGAAGATATTAACATTTATAATAGACGAATACAAATACGATATATTGAAATTTACCACATAGGACGATTGTTGTCTATAACGGATTTAACTATCTATAAATAAAGAACTTACCACATAGGACGTACACATAATCTAGAGAAAACCATATTGAAATTTACAAGAACATTGCACATATCAGCAAAAACAGTATTCGAAATGTGGAATATTATACGACATCTTTTTGAATTATAACGCTCTGCAGTAAGTTTGAGGGTCTCTTTCTTGGATGGTTCGAAATGAGATCGAACAAGTTAATTTGTTAGCCTATTGTAATTTGTTTAGATTGACTAAAACTTTGAAGATTAATTCATCTGTTTCTGCTTTGGCTGCTTACCAAGAGTGGAAGACCACTTATACTCTTATAGGCATGTTTCAATTTCTAAGCAACATAGACATTTGCCATGGGTGCAAAAATCATTTTCAAAAAATTTAGTAAAGAAAAAGAATCCATTTTTAGAATTCTTTGTTTAGTACGTAAGAGAGTTTAATTTTTTTATTGGTTTTACCAAGGATTAAGACGGCACTCACATCACGAAATTTTTGTTGTTTTTATAATATATATGAAAATTAAAATAGGAAATTTAATATGTCGTTATATGAATTGCATGTAAGATTATTCAGGAAAATAATTTTTCAATTTTTTGTTTTATGGATTAGAAAAACATAGTTCATTTCTTTTAAAAATGCACATACAAATTAGTATATGTAAATATATATTTATGAAAGGTGAGAAATTTTGTGTTTGTTTGTTTTATGCAAATTTTAATTAGTATATCTTTGATATTTTCTTCCTTCATTCTTTTGATCTCTTAGAGAAATCCCTATTGAGGGTTAAGCAAGTCAAATCTCATGTGAAAAGTGAGATTTTTGTTTGAGTTAGTTCATATGCAATTTTTTCGCTAATTTCTTTGTAAGAACTTTTTTAAAAAAAACTTTTAGATAAGGTCTTCCTCGTGGAAAAAGAAGTTGGGTTGAAGTTTAAGAAAATCAAATGGCATGTGAAATGTGAGATTTTTTTTGTTTGTTAGTTTCATATGCAACTTTTTCTCTGCTTTTTGTACGAGCTTTTCTCCCTTCATTTTTTAATCTTTTAGACAAGGTATTCCTTGTGGAAAAAGAAATTGCATTGAAGTTTAAGAAAATCAAATCGGTTACAACACTCGTGGTGTTTGGCGGAGGTAGTACAACATTTTGAAGAATGTCAATGTCCGTCGAATGGCCTCGAACCCCAATAGCTAAATTTCCGAAGATTTCCCCGCATTACCCGATGACAATCGCAGAAAAGTTTCTAAACGACCACATCGGATCATCTTCTAGATGACCCGACAGAACTAGAGTAAGCTAACTTATATCTATTGAACCTAAACATTTTTGGATTTATCCAATCTTTGGTTGAATCCGCTAAAGGTACTTATAATGTCTACGTTTTATCAGATTGTGTAATCAAAAATTAAAGTTTTTGGAATGTGCTACAAGTTTTGCATTTGTTTATTTTAAGTCATTCTTTGAGTTTTGCATTTGTTTTTTAAGAATCATTCTTTTTAAGTTTTTTCAAGTGTTTTTTCTCAATAAACACACATTTTAGCATTTTGTCCGCCTAAAATCTAATTACTTTCCATTTCCAACAAGAAACCTCATCTTTTTCAAATAGACCAACCAATTCTGCGCAAAGGCAACAAATGTAATTCCTAAACCAAAACATGAAATGCATCATAAATCTTTCCTCCAATACTAGTGAAAAGATGACATCACCATTCACCGGAAACAAAACTTGAAATGCATCATACATCTTTCACCGAGACAATACAACAAGAAACTTGAAATATAAGTGGCTTTTCTGTAAGCACAAGGACCTTTAATTAAATTTTCTTTTCTTTCTTGTTAGAGGACGTTGCATTTCATGGTTTTTTAAAATATTCTATCCTTTGTTCGAATTTTGATTTGAATGATACTTGCTTCAACATTTGATTTGCATCTTATTCTCTTTTAGTTATAAGATTTGTAAAGACATGAAAAAGATTATCCTTTTGAATAGTAGGAATCTATACACTGCACAAAGGTTTTCAGATTGAATAAATTTTTAAATACTTTTCGGATTGTTTGAAATTATTATTACACTCCAGAGTTTCAAACTCTGATTAACTGTTTGATTGGACCAAACTAGAGCTGATATGGGCTTTGGATAAACAAATGAAAGCCCGTTTCATCTGGACTTCCAGGTTCAATCGAATATACGTGATATCTCTTATGAAATTAAAATCAATCACAACGGATTTATAAAAATAACCAAAAGTAGCACACTTGATTAGGAAGGTTTATCGAAATCCAGGCGTGTACTAAGAAAGAAAGAAATTGATTGTTACCATATTTTTTAACTTCTAGAACATGTAATATTAAATTGAATTGTCACAAATAATTGTAATGTTAAAAACATTAAACTATATAACTGTGTGCCGTTGATAATGTTGATTCCTAAGATCTTTCCTACTGTTATAAATTGGATAATTATTATTATGATTATCCATATTTCTACTTAACCCTTAAGTCTCTTTGCCCCCAAGTAACTTGGCCTCCAAGCCACATCTTCTCCAAGTAAACGTCTCTATAAATATGTGTTGCTTTGTTGTAATAATGGGTGAGAAAGAGAATCGTTTCTATTCACGTCTCCTCTCTCTCTTACATGTTTTCTCTTCTTTTCATATGCAATTATTTGTTATATATAGTTATACACAAATATACACATATATATATATATACGTTATGATTTATAACACGTTATCAGCACGATGTCTTTACCGCTTGAGCGTTTACGAGGTAAGTTATAATTTCTGTTTTTTAAATTTATTTATGTTTATAGAACATAATTATTTTAGACATCGTAAGACTATGCCTTTTTCCGGTTTGATCGTTATAAATGGTAGGCTCTGCCTTCTTTACGATCAAATAAAAAGCTATGTCTTTTTCGGATAGATCGTTATATATGGTAGGCTATGCCTCCTTTACGATCAAATAAATGGCTATGCTTTTTCCGGATCGATCGTTATATATGGTAGGTTTTACCTTCCTAACGATCAAATAAAAATTTATATTTTTTCCGGATTGATCGATATATATGGTAGGCTCTGCCTCCTTCTCTACGATCAAATAAAAGCTATGCTTATTGAATTCTTAATGGAAGGCGATGCCTCCTGAATTCTTGCATAAAAAGACTTTGGTTTCTATATTATTAATTTTATGAATTTATATGTTTAATTATTTTTATTTATTTTATTCATAAAGAATAAATATATGTGTTATATGAGATTGAAAGACTTTGAAATATGTCTTTCAAAACAAAAATATATTTCTCTTATGAGAATATATAAAGCACGTGTCAATATATTTTTTTAGACAGTGCAAAATAATTGGAGGTCTAGATGAGCTAGTCTCTCGACTTCCAAATGCATCAGATTCATAATAATCGATGCTTCGTGTTTTCCAAAGTCTCAAAGAAACTCGTGTAGTTTCAAAGATATTTATTTTTATAATTATTATATTGAGACTATAAATAAATGTGGTATTGAATGTCCGACCACAATGGAGACATGTAAATGTATGATTATATCATGCAAAAAATAAAGATGGCAAAATATTTATGATAGTAAACTGAGGTTTGCTAATTGCTATAATATAGCGTAACCGGTCAAGCCATCCCGGTATAATAATGCAATTAATAATGATGATCCAGATCCGGAATCCGTATCAGTGCCAGCAAAGGCCTGATTAAAAAAAAAGGTGCAATATATTAAATTGCTCTTCCTTAAAAGAGATGTCTTTGGACATCTTGTCACTATATCTAAAGATGTAAAACCTTTTATGTACAAGTGGGTCTTCGTGTCAAAAGTATACAATCACACGATATAAACCCCGACTTATTGCACAAGGTTTTTCTCAAAGACCAGGAGTTGATTAGATAAAAAAAAAAATTCTCCGGTCATGAATGTAATTACATTCAGGTACACAACGAGCCTAACGGTCTCTTATCATTTAGAATTGTACCTTATGGATGTAGTGACAACATGTTTATATGGATCGTTGGATTTAATATATACATAAAAATCCTAGAAGGATTTAAAGTTCCTAAGCCATTAGACTCAAAGTCTAATGAAATATGTACGGTCAAATTACAACGATCACTTTACGGATTAAAACAATCCGGACGCATGTGGTATAATCGTTTAAGCGATTATTTATTAAAGAAAGGGTATGTTAATAATGAAATATGCCCTTGCGTCTTTATTTAAAAATCTCTTTCGAGATTTGTGATCATTGTTGTATATGATGATGACCTAAACATAATTGGAACTCAAAAATAGTGATTAAATATCACTTAAATTTTATGTAAAGAAAGAGAAGCCTATTCAAGCACTGCATGCTTCCGTCCACATTTCGGAGGTAACATTTAATTTATGTTGAATTTATTTAAGTTTATTTAAATTCATTTGATTTTTATATTATATCGAGTCGAAGGTTGTATACCTTCTCTTTAATTCTGTAGTAGGCTAAGCCTCCAGAAGCATATGATTTTTGGCCAAATCACCATTTTTTTTATTTAATAAGCTCATTGTATATGCTGGTTGATTTCTTCAATAATCCCCAAATTAAGCCCCGAATATAACCGATCTAAAAATAAGATTCGGTCCAAGATAAATAGGCTTGAAAAGCCATCATCTTGGGAGGGGTTATTACAAGTCCCATATTTTTATAAGGATCTAAGAATAAATACATGATCCGTATTGGATATGTTATTGATCCTAAAGTGGGATTCAATTCGAGATGAATAAACTCGAAGAGTTATCATCTCGAGGGGGAGAATTAAAGGAATCCCACATCGACAATAAGTCGATAAATTTTGGTGAATTTGACACCCTAGAGCGAAATAACTCTGGTGAAATCATATCGTAAAATTTATCACTTTTTGATAAAGTGGAACATCTAAAAATAATGTTCACTCTCAAAATGAGCTTTAAGCGAATCGTTCATAGCGCAAATCCAAGAGATTGCAAAACGATTCATGGTGATTTAATCTCCATATTTTTATATGGATCATGCAGTTTTGCATGTATTAATGATTATATACAAGGCCAACGATTTATAAGAAATATTTCTTCCATGTTTTATATACATGATTGGAGATCAAATATTTCTCATTTTTAAATTTTATGGGTGTGAGATATATGTTATAAATGCTCCTCTGCACCGCATAAAAATATCATCAAAAAAGGATGAAATATATAGACGCTAGAGATGAGTCTCTGCTCTATAATATTGAGCCATCTTATGAGAGATGTGCCTATTGCAAGATTTGCAAATCATCATGTTGATGATAAAAATTCCCCATCATTATGGGAGAATCATTGAATAATTTGGATCTTTGAACAAATGACTATAAAAAATATGAACTTTAGAGTTCAAAAGTTCAAAAGGATCATTATTCAGAATATATTGCAAATCAAATGCAAAAAGCTGATGGATGAGATTTCATGAAATTATTGATCCTCGTAGATATGCATATGAACTTAAAGTTCATAAGAAATCTCTTGTCCCAGCTAAAAATGCTCTACAAAAATATGTCTCTGGCGGATGACATATTATTGTCTATAACACGTAAAAAACGTGATAGACAACTTTGGTTCCAAATATAAAGAAAATCCTCGAAAATAAAAATGAGCATGTTATTACTAAAAAGGAGGATTAAACTCTTCAAAGAGGAGCATATAGACTTCTAAAGAGGAGCATAGAGACTCTTCAACAGGAGCAAAGAGACTCCTAAAGAGAAGTAAAAAGACCGATTGGCATGGTTAAAGATGAAATCAGGTACCTGAATAAAATAATTTATAATGATTAAGAGATCTCGATTAACCATGTCATTACGGTAAATATGGAACCAAAGACAACATAATGTCGACAATAAAAATGATCTAGCGCGCAAATGTAATTAATAATTAAGGATCATAAATCTCTGCTCTGTGAGCGTAAAGAGATATATATTGGCCAATAAATAAAGACGCAGCCAAGTCTATACTAATCTCGTATAAAAAACGAGTAAATCTTGGACACATGGTCCATGCATAAAAAAAAAAGTATTATGATACTTAAGACAAGACGATGTGTCGCGCCGTATTTTGTCAAAATCACTCTATATTGAGTTGATGAATAAATGACTTGAATTGCGCCTCATGGGATGTCTGTAGGACTAATCCCTGAAAGATATATGATATCATAGTTATATTCCCGGGAACTTATAAGCATGATGTTTTTGAACATCATCAAAACTCTTAAAGAGTTATTTGGAATAAAAGATCTTGGAAAGACAAAAGTGTCTCCAGATATTCCAACTAAACATCTAAAGAAAGAGATGTTATATTAGTCACTTCTAAAAGAAGTCGACTCTATATAGTTTGATCATGAAGCACTGTATATAAATGCTGACGAGTATTTATATATTTTGTGAATTGTAGCTAGCATATATAAATGCTGACGAGCATTTATATATCTAGTGAATATATTATACCTAGCATTTGCTACTGATCTACTTGCAGGATTAATTCATTTCCTCCGACTAGACCTTGAATGAGTTCAAATGTGTCTTCCACTATCTGCAAGGTACGATTGACTTGGGCTTATTTTATTCTAGAAACCCCGAGTTTGGTTTTGTTGGTTTCGCAGATGGAGGAACTATATCAGATCTGTCTAAATATATATCGCAAAACAACAACTTCGTGGCGTTTCCAACAACAAATTTTGGTCGTCGCTTGTTCAAGTCATGCCAAAATTATTGCGCTTCATGAAGCACGTCGAAAAATCGAAAGCTATGTCAAGATCGATATGACAAGACATGTTCTCCCAAGATTCTTCTCATGCACTCAAGAATCTGAGAAGAAGCAAGAAGTTGATGTTCAGTACATCTGACTAAGTACCAATGTAGCAGTTTTAGTTCAAAGGCGCTTCCTGCTACAACACTCAAAACATCTTCGTAGATCAAAAGGTCTCTTTTGAAGAAGATGCTTCCAGGGGGAGACATATGATGATGAGCGTGGCTGCACTCTTTTTCCCTTATCATGGTTTTTATCCCACTGGGTTTTTCCATGACAAGGTTTTTAACGAGGCAGCAAATAACACGCAAAAGATAGACATCAAAGTGAAGGTCTATCTCTCTTCAAAAATCTTTGTCATACATTGACGAGATCAGAAGAAGCAAAGAGAATAATCGAGATGCATCATCTACAAAAGCTATACAGAGAACAAGACTCGTCTGTTCTAGGGGGAGATTGCGTCACTGTACTCTTTTTTCCTTATCATGGTTTTTATCCCACTGGGTTTTTCCATGACAAGGTTTTTAACGAGACAGTACGTAATACTCGATAATTATGGATAATCAAGGGGGAGTGTTATAAATTGGATAATTATTATTATGATTATCCATATTTCTACTTAACCCTTAAGTCTCTTTGCCCCCAAGTAACTTGGCCTCCAAGCCACATCTTCTCCAAGTAAACGTCTCTATAAATATGTGTTGCTTTGTTGTAATAATGGGTGAGAAAGAGAATCGTTTCTATTCACGTCTCCTCTCTCTCTTACATGTTTTCTCTTCTTTTCATATGCAATTATTTGTTATATATAGTTATACACAAATATACACATATATATATATATATACGTTATGATTTATAACACCTACTAATTTTCTAAGACATTAAGGGGGTGTTATTCGTTAGTGGATATTAATAGAGTTTAACTCTAACTCAAATCTAATGTTATTGGTTCTCGGATTGTAAATACAGATTTCAAATCAAGTGTTATTGGTTCTCAGATTTCTAATGTCTATACCAAAAGAGTTTAAAATCAAGTGTTATTGGTTATCATATTTCTAATATCTATTTTAAAAGAGTTTGAAATCTAGTGTTATTGGTTATTATATTTACAATGATCAATTAAAGTTTCATGTTATTGGTTGTTTGACAGATTTTCACAAATGTTTTGATTTGAAAAGATATGAAGGAATCTGAAACTGATTTCATGTGTAAATTATAGCAATCAAAATCCTACCTTCTACTCAAGATTTTCACTATCATATTTTTATAATTATAAAATCTCATTTATGAGAATAACCAAAAATCTTTTTTTTTTCCTTTCACGTCTTTGGAGTACTTTCTTCTCTCCTTCTTCTCTCATTTATATGTACCATATACAATTCACGTGAAACAAACATTTCTCCTCTCACGTCGTCTACGTCACGTTCCGCTGCATCACAAGGAGAAATAGTGAGGAATAACTGGACTTTCTTCTCTCCTTTTTTTTATTTCTTCTTCCCTTTCACGGTAAAGTCTATCTCTCTTTATCATTATAGTCATGGCTAGTTACTTTGATTGAGAACAAATTAATTTTTATCACTTTTGATCTTACTATTACTATAGTTTTATTGTAGGCTTTTATATAATGGAACAAAATCTTTATGAGGAAGATGAATCAGATGTAGATATTATGTTATTGATGGTGGTTGGATCCGTTGATGCTTATGAAAGTCAAATCCCACGTCCGATGCGACGACAAATCACAAAAAAGGGACACGCTTATATACAAAAGGCTTTGAAAGATGATCCTATTCATTTTCGGCAACTATATCGTATGAATCCAGAGGTCTTTGCGGATTTATGTTATCTTCTCCAAATTAAGACATGTTTGAAAGGTACACCACATGTGTGTGTCGAAGAGATGGTTGCTACTTTTTTGATGACAGTGGGCCAAAACTCAAGATATTGTCACACAATGGACACTTTCAAGAGATCAAAATTCTCAACAAGTATTAATTTTCATAAGGTTCTTAGAGCTTTAAACATGCTTGCACCGACATTGATGGCCAAGCCTACAAATACAGTCCCTGCGAAAATAAGCAAAAGCACAAGATTTTATCCTTACTTCAAGGTACGTATCTTTCTTGTGTGAATACTATTTGTTGAAGTTTTATATAAACAATTTTGAATACATGTTAGGATTGTGTTGGAGCTATTGATGGCACGCACATAAATGCAATGGTACAAGGTCCTGAGAAGGCTAGCTACCGTAATCGAAAAGGAGTCATCTCGCAAAACGTATTAGCTGCTTGTAACTTTGATCTTGAGTTCATATATGTTCTGAGTGGATGGGAGGGTTCTGCTCACGACTCTAAAGTTCTACAAGATGCTTTAACAAGAAGAACTAATAGATTGCAAGTTCCAGATGGTAATAGATTGCAAGTTCCAAAAGGTAATTTATCATATGATAATTTATTTCTAATAGTATATTTCCATGTTTCAGGAAAATATTATTTAGCGGATTGTGGGTTTCCAAACCGACGTAATTTCTTAGCT
The DNA here is from genome assembly GCA_905216605.1 of Arabidopsis arenosa. NCBI lineage: Eukaryota > Viridiplantae > Streptophyta > Magnoliopsida > Brassicales > Brassicaceae > Arabidopsis > Arabidopsis arenosa. The sequence goes on along the minus strand of LR999453.1, from coordinate 7,537,462 downwards.
CCACTACGAAGTACACGTTATCATCTACAAGATTTTCGTGGTGAAGGACGTGACCCAACAAATCAGAATGAATTGTTTAACCTTCGCCATGCATCTTTAAGAAACGTTATCGAGAGAATTTTTGGTATATTTAAATCAAGGTTCTTGATTTTTAAATCAGCACCACCATTTTCTTTTAAGACCCAAGCAGAGATAGTTCTTGCATGTGCTGCCTTACATAACTTTCTTCGCCAGAAATGTCGGTCAGATGAATTTTCAAGTGATGAAGAAGATGAAACAGATGTTGACAATGCAAATCAAAATTCTGAAGAAAATGGTGGTGAAGAAAATGTTGAAACCCAAGAGCAAGAAAGAGAGTATGCAAGACATTGGCGAGCAACCATAGCTGCAGATATGTGGAGAGATGCTACTAATATTGGTAGCCAAAGATAATTACTTTTTATAAAGTTCATGTTTTTTTGTCTTTCTTCGGTCTCGATGTTCTCGTGTTTGGGCTGAAAGATTTTTTTTTGAACCCTTTACAGTTTTTTTAATTTTTATGAACGAGTTATTTTCTATGACGTTTACCTTTTCAATTTTTTTATAGTTTAAAAACAATAATACATTGGCATTACGATGATGGAATCATATCAAACAGAATATTGCACATGATCATCATAATATTCTTATTGCTACTAAACGATAGAATCATATCAATTAGAATATTAACATGATCATCATAATATTATCACAAAATATTAATCTAATCTTCATCTCTACGATAGCACTATCTCTATAAATGTCACGTACGTCTCTCCTCTCAAAGCATAAGAGCTCATTAGACTCCACAGAAAAAGGTACTCTTGTTCTTATGTGTTTTTTTTTTGTTACGTTCTTATGTTTTTATGTTGGAAGTGTGATATTGATTACCTTTTGAATAGTTAAATTTTGTTTCCCATCAGACTTTATCTTTGCTTTTTGCATTGACGTATGGTTATTTCTAATTGTTATTTGTTCATTAATATATTGTAACTTTTTCATGTTTTAACGTATACTGTATTTGGTTTTGAAATTTGATGTACCCATAGATATCACTATGGGAGATGCAGAACCAAAGAAAAAAAAGGGGAATAACAATCCGTGGTCGCCAGAGGAGACTAAGCTGTTGGTACAACTTCTTGTGGAAGGGATCAATAATAATTGGCGTGATTCTAATGGCACAATGAGTAAATTAACCGTGGAGACGAAGATTTTACCAGAAATCAACAAAGAGTTTCGTCGTTCAAAAAACTACAATCACTACCAAAGCAGAATGAAGTATTTAAAATTACAATACCAAAGTTCTCTTGATCTTCAACGTTTTAGTTCTGGTTTTGGTTGGGATCCTTCGACAAAAAGATTTACTGCTTCTGATGAAGTTTGGGACGATTATCTAAAAGTAAGTCTCTCATTTTTCAAAGTGAACATAATTGTATTTACATGTTATTAATATGTCCTTCTGTTTTTGTAGGCACATCCGAACAACAAACAACTTCGTTATGACACATTTGAATTTTTTGAAGAGTTGCAAATCATATTTGGGGAAGGTGTTGCTACTGGAAAAAATGCAATTGGATTGTGTGATAGTACGGATGCACGTACGTACAAAGCTGGGGAGAATTCAAGAGAAGAATATGTGAGTGATTTTGACAACGGGTATGAGTATGATACAACAACTCATCATGAGTCATCAGAGCATTACGCACCATTCATGTCTCATGGAACTTCAGAAAGTCCAACGGAGAAGCTTCCCCCACGTAAAAGAACAAGATCTGAGAGAAGTACTTCACAAAAAGAAGAAAGTCCTATGATGGTTGTTAGCAGTAAAATTTTGGATATAATACAACAAAGAGAAGAGAGGCAACAAAAAGAAGTGGCACAAAAAAAAAATAACGTTTGGGATGCTCTAAAAGAAATTTCTGATTTGGATGAACGTATTCGTTTCAAGGCACTTACCAAGATTTATCATTTGGGAATACAAGACGTTTTCGTGAGCATGTCGGTGGAAGAGAGGCTAGGATGGATTCAAACCAGTATGGAATAAACCAGTAGCATTTTTTTTTGTTAAGATTGTTATCACGTTGCATTTTTTGAACTTTGTTTTTATTTTATTTATTTTTAAAGTTTTAATTTGAAATCACCAAAGGTTTATGAATATTCTTTAGCATATGTTTCTTTTGTTAAAACTTCGAAACATTAGAAAAACTTGAAATAAGAAAAGAAAAAAATGGTCAAAAGTTTTGTTGGATTTTGATTAGATTATAAAAATCATCTGTTATTGAGTTCAGTTCTGTTATAGAAAACCAAATGACATCACGTATCATTGAAAATGCACTTCCATATATTTGACAAAATGAATAGTGGTTCACTTTGAATGAACCCAAAATATTTGAAATCTGATAGACTTTAACTCTAATGGAGTTGATTTTAACTTCACTAACCAATAACACCACCTAAGACAAGAATGGTAGTTTCCTAATTGAGCATGTGCTGTAACAGTTTGGTTGGAGACACAAAAAGTCAACATTTCTGAAAGTCAAACTAATCGTTCTGATGACTTTTTTTTTTTCTTCTTTTTTGTTGTTTTGGTCAATTTTCTCAGTCGCCAAACATTCAATTCACAAAAACCAAACAGAGAACAAACACAAACAAAATTCGATTCTAAGAGGAAACTCCCAAATTTTAATGGATCCGTCGGATTATTTTGCCGGCGGAAATCCTTCCGATCAACAGAACCAGAAGCGGCAGCTTCAGATCTGTGGTCCTCGTCCTTCACCTCTTAGTGTCCACAAAGACTCTCACAAAATCAAGAAACCTCCAAAACACCCTGCGCCGCCGCCGAATCGTGACCAACCACCGCCGTATATTCCTAGAGAGCCGGTGGTTATCTACGCCGTATCCCCCAAGGTTGTACACGCCACCGCGTCGGAGTTCATGAACGTCGTCCAGCGACTCACAGGGATCTCCTCTGGAGTTTTCCTCGAATCTGGCGGCGGTGGAGATGTTTCACCGGCGGCGAGGCTAGCGTCGACGGAGAATGCTAGTCCAAGAGGAGGAAGAGAACCGGCTGCGAGAGATGAGACGGTGGAAATCACTATGGAAGAAGCAGCTGAGTTTGGTGGTTATGCTCCGGGAATTCTCTCGCCATCTCCGGCGATGTTGGCAACAGCTTCTGCCGGGATATTCTCTCCGATGTATCATCAAGGTGGGATGTTTTCGCCGGCTATACCACCGGGATTATTCTCGCCGGCGGGATTAATGTATAGTCCTGGTTTTGCTAGTTTGATCGCTTCTCCAACATTTGCTGATGTCTTTAGAAATATTTGGGATCCTTAGAGAAAAAGTTTAGATTTTTCATTTGCTCTGTAATTTTTTTGTATTATTATGTATTTTGACATATCCAAATATCCAATGTAGCCCAAAGGGTTTAAAATGAGCTTCATGTATAAAAATTTAACTTTCAAAAATTTCAGAGAGATTCCTAGAAAGTAAAACTTGTCTGCAAACTATATATACAGGAGTTACAAGATTCTCCTGACCTAAGATACTCTAATAAGTTTGTGTTTTGAGAAGATGCTTCATGTAGTAGTTGTAACAATAGAGTTCCAAGTTCCTCCTATCAATGTACCGACTCTCTCTCCTTTGATTGCTTTTGCGATGTTTCCAGGTTCCGATAGATTGAATACCACAACTGCAAATTCACAGAGACAAGATAAGCATTCTTGTTGTATTTTATAGATCAAGTATGTCTGAGAGAGTGTTTTAGAAAACAAACCTGGGATGTTATTTTCTTGACACAAAGTGATAGCAGTCATATCCATTACAGAGAGGTCCTTTGAGGTTACTTCTTGGTAAGTTAGTGAGTCGAGAAGACGAGCGTTAGGGTTTCTTTTAGGATCATCATCAAACACTCCATCAACATTTGTTGCTTTCAGCACTACTTCTGCATTAACTGTACCCAATGCGAAAAGTATTTTTTTTTAATGATGTGAGTGATAAATGACTCATTTAGAAAACTTAAAAACGGAAACCACCTCTTACTTACTTTCAGCACATCGAAGAGCTGCTGCAGTATCGGTGGTGAAAAATGGATTGCCTGTTCCAGCTGCAAATATAACAACCCTTCCTTTTTCTAGATGTCTAATTGCTCGTCTTCTTATGTAAGGCTCTGCTACTTCCGACATGCGGAAAGCGGTTTGAACACGGGTTGGGATGCCGATACTCTCCATTGTCGCCTGAAGAAATATTGCATTCATCACAGTTGCCAGCATCCTATCAAAATTCAGATGAACCAATGAGACCAAAAACCTCCAACAGGGGAAAATTCTAGATCTTCTCCAAGTAAGAAGAACAAGATCATTTGACACAAAAGGCGTAAAAGTTCAGAAAAACAGAGTTGTGCGGCACCAGCGTCAAGAGTGGATATGATTACCCGATATAATCAGCAGAGGAGCGATCAAGGCCACTGCACCCAGCCCAGGTAGATCCACGAAAGATATTTCCTCCTCCAACAACAATAGCAACCTATTGTAAAGGCGTAAGAACATCAAGACAGAGCATACACAACATTGCAATGATTATTCTCAATTACCCAGACCCATCATCTGTTGCACTAGCATGTTTAAAGCATAATAAATTTCTAATTTTAGGTTGTGTAATCCCATAAATCTCCACCCCTGAACTCAAGCTCCCGTTTTTTTGTAAGTTTGAGCTAATTGATTTTCAGCATAATTTTGTTACTTCTACATAAGCAACTATCAAATACTTAGGGTATTATGCATTTATCATACTTTGTCAATCAACATGTCTAGGAAAGAACTCAAAGCTTAATACCTATCCACTAAAATTTTTTGAAACCATGGTCACAGTGACAACTAGAACAAGAATGTTTGAATGAAGCGTTTCGAGAATAACCTCAATGCCAAGTCGAGTCACTGCTGCAACTTCCCTTGCAATCGCCATAGTAACCTAATTAATGGGAAACTGGATGAGACTTCTGACGAAGGAAACAGAGAACAAAGAAAGCAGAAACAAGGAGGTTTATTTGGCATCACAAAAACCTTTGGATCAATATTTTGTTCCTCGTCTCCAGCAAGAGCTTCTCCACTGACTTTGAGTAAAACCCTTCTCCATTTAAGCGGTGGTTTGGATGTTCCATCAAAGGAAGGCATCCGTGGAAAAGATGACTGCCCGTTTAAGCTACTGAAAATTACAGATGATAGCAACAGAGTTTTAACAAAAGCAGCCAAAGTTCCAAACTTCATAAATGGGTTAAGATTTACCTCAACCAAAACAATAAAAAATCAGATTTACAATATATTTTAATAAAGTCTTAAACCCTAAACCCAAAATTGTCTTCATTGACGAATTTTTACAAACACCTAGTGTGCATAAAGTTATAAATTGAAGTTTAATAATACCTCCCGTTCCCGTTTCCGTTCATGGAATCTGGAGATGAACCATTGTCGGAGGACAAAGAAGAAGAGCAGCTGATAAGTACACGCCTACAATTCTGGTTGGAGAAGAAAGTACGATTGCGAGGTGTGAGAGAGACGAAGGAGGTTCGAGAAATAGACGAAGAAGTTGAGATTGGCGAGCAAGAGGTGAGAGGCAACGGAATTGCCATTGCCGGAGAGATTTAAGAAGAGATGATTTACTGGTATATTCAGTAGAGAATCGTCGCCGGCGAATACGGGGTTTTGAGTTTGCGAAGATAAGGTCTGGTTCCAATGTAATTTTACTAATGAATCTTGGCCGTTTTTAGTTCGACACTGTTGTGATATATTTTTGACAATACCCCAAATAATTCACTATATTTAATGTTATCTTTATCATACAAAAGCGAGTAAGTTTCACTAAATTCTAAATATATTTATAAGTTTAAGATTTTAACATACTGTTACAGTTATATACTTCTAAGAAAAGTATTATTTAATCAAATTTAATTGACACCAATTTTAATGCAAGGACTACATTTAATAATAACACTATTATATTTCTATTGATTAATGGGTTTGAAAGAAATACATTTGTATCCTACAAGAGAAGTGAAGAACCACAAAGCACTCCTATTTTCATTTCAATGACTTGAAAATTTATGAGTTTTCTTATCAAGTTCAAATTTTAAAGTTTACTGCATATAAATAACATTGTTTGAAGAGTGAAATTAAATTCCTTGCTTTGCAACGACGTAAAATTGTGTAACACTAAAGCTTAATCCTTTAAATATTCCTAGGAAAAGTTATAAGTAACAAACACAAGAGAAACGAAAAGGATGAAAATCTTGAAATATTTCATGATAAATGGTACCAATGGTCAAGGATCATTCGTATTACACAGGTTAATGTTTAATTACTTAAATCCTTCACTCTTTTCTTTGTCCTTGAAACCTTCCTTCAAAGGGAAGTCACCACTCTTTTAACACTTTACTCATGTCTCTCTGTTCGAATAACGGAAAGCTCTGTTTGCTTTTACAAAAATTATAAAAGAACAATTTCACACTTAAACAAACACATACCACTAGGTTTCTTGCGGGAGAAGCAACCGAAAAATGGATACCGAAAAAGGTTATCCAAGAGGTTTCAGAGCAGACAGTTTACGAACAGAAACAGGCCGCATAAGTTTTCGATCAGATAGTATGCAGATAGATGAAGCAGCCGAGCTACAACAAGGCGAGATACAACAAGAGAACTCCACCTATCTTGTCCTCTTCAAGAACATAGACAGTGGAAACTTGGAAGCGACGAAAGAGTTCTTGGACCGAAACCCTGAGGCTTTAACCGCAAGCTTAACCTCTAACGGAGACACACCAATCCATAAAGCTGTTTTGTCGGGTCACATCAAGATCGTGGAAGAGATCATTAGACGAATTCATGATCCAGAGCAAGAGTTAAAGATCAAGAACGATAATGGTTACACAGCGCTTACTTATGCTGCCACTGGTGGAATTGTGAGAATCGCAGAGTGTTTGGTGAATAAATGTCCCGGTTTGGTTAGTGTTCGGAATGCGAAAGAGCATATACCAATGGTGGTGGCTTCGTTGTACGGTCACAAACATCTGGTTCAGTATCTTTACAATCACACACCTCTCAGTGATCTTGATCCTGGTGATGATTCAGATGAACACAAGGGCAAGAACGGAGCGATGCTCGTGACAAATTGTATAGTAGATGGATTATATGGTAAGTTCCTAATTAATGATTTATAAATGTTTGTGTATTATATATTATTTGTTCTTGAGATGTGACTAATGTAGCGCATGTAAGAAGGTATTGCTTTGGATCTGATTCAGAGGTATCCTAAGTTGGCTTATACTCGAGACAGTGATAACGATACAGCGATCATTGCGCTTGCTCAAACGCCTCATGCGTTCCCTAGCGGTACCTGTCTTGCGTTTTGGCAACGGTGGATATATTCTTGTGGGTATACACTTAATTAGCTTATGCTTATTAAAAGAATATTATCTATAACGTTTATATGATTATTAGGGAGTTCCGTTTTATTAGCTAGGCTTTAATTTTGTTGAGATTGAGAGTTATATATCGTTAAATTCATCGTTTTTCTCTTGAAGGTGTTCACATAGAGAAGATTAATAACCCGCATGAAGTTCATAATCATCATCAACATCAATATAGGAAATCACAAGATCATAATCGGATTCAAGAAAAGTTGTTGAAACACCTCAAATTTCTTTGTAAGCAGTAATTTATAACCATCCCAAATTGTGAGCCCTCGTTGTTAATTTTTATCAATCTTAGATTGAAATTTCCTATTGACAGTTCCACACATAATTAGACGTGTATACAAACTGAAGCTAGGGCATGCTCAAGCCAAAGAAATACTAGACTGTATCTGCCAAGAGATACCAAAATTCGACGCGGCCCAACAGAAGAACGCTGGCCTAAACCAAGCTCTCTTTAAGGCGGTAGAGAATGGTATAGTAGAGTATATCGAGGGAATGATGAGGCATTATCCTGATATCGTATGGTTCAAAGATAGTTGTGGTCTTAACATCTTCTTCTACGCGGTAAGCCAGAGACAAGAGAAGATCTTTAGCCTCATTTACAATATGGGTGCTAAGAAGAACATCCTCGCTACAAACTGGGACAAATTCCATAACAATATGCTTCATCATGCCGCTTATCGAGCCCCAGCCTCACGGCTTAATCTCATTCCTGGTGCAGCTCTTCAGATGCAAAGGGAACTACAATGGTTCAAGGTGATGCATATTTATATTCCTTGGTCACTAGGCAAAAACGGTTTATGTGCAACAGGAATTTCTAGGATTATAACTCTGTTTTCAACATATAGAGATTTTTCCTCCGACCATAATCCAAGGAGTTTTTAATTGCTGTCTTTGTTTGCAGGAAGTGGAGAGGTTAGTGCAACCGAAGCATCGAAAAATGGTTAACTTGAAGCAGAAGAAAACTCCAAAGGCTCTGTTTACAGACCAACACAAGGACCTCGTGGAGCAAGGAGAGAAATGGATGAAAGAAACAGCAGCTTCTTGCACAGTAGTAGCCGCTCTAATCACGACAATGATGTTTTCCTCGGCGTTTACTGTCCCCGGAGGTTACCGTTCAGACAATGGCATGCCACTCTACATCCACAAGCACATGTTTAAGATTTTCCTCATCTCCGACGCTATCTCTCTTTTCACATCATGCATGTCTCTCCTCATGTTCCTCGGCATTCTCAAGTCTCGCTACCGTGAAGAGGATTTTCTTCGATCACTTCCGACAAAACTGATCGTGGGTCTTTTGGCTTTGTTTCTGTCGATGGCGACGATGATGGTGACTTTTGTCGTGACGCTCATGACTCTGGTTGGAGAGAAAATCTCGTGGGTTTCGGCTCAATTTATGTTTCTTGCGGTGATTCCGCTGGGGATGTTCGTTGTTCTTCAGTTTCCTGTTTTACTTGAGATCTTCTGCTCGACTTATTTCCCTAGAGTTTTTGATAAGCCTCCCCAGTCTCGGCGAATGTTTAAACTTTTCTCGAGATTTTAATGATAATGATCAAATTAATAACTCTATAGACTATTTCACTTAGGTTTGATCAGAAAGTTTCTCGACCGAGTTTTCTATTCGTTTGTTAGACGGACTAATCAAGTTGTTGAGATGCTGCATACACAAAAGATATTTGTTTTACAAGTAGAAGAATTTTGATGCTCTTGAAGAATCACTAGACTCCTTATTAAGGCAATGCTCTTAAAAGTTCAAAGCGAGTCTTAACTAAACAAATGGATTATGGTTTTAGTGTTTAAGAAATGGGTTGGCCTCTCTTGATTAGTAATGCATTCAAGTCCATATCAGCTATTACTTCTACAGTTCTACTTTAAAAACATAAAATAATAAGACAATCAATTTCTCATCAGTGGTATATTCATGCTATAAACCCTGTTTTTTTAACATGAAATATGCACCAATACCTACACTAGTTTCTTTCTCTCCTACCTTTCATATGTAGCACTTATGTTGCATGGAAACGGAAACGGAAACGCGGAAGCGAAACGTTTCGGAAACGAGAAACGATTTTTTCTAAAATTAGGGGTTGGAAACGTTTTGGAAACGTATACACATACATATATAATATATAACATATATATAATATATAACATTAACTTAAAACTATATTAAAAATGGTTTAAACAATACAAGTTTAAAACATCAAATATTAAATAGGTTAACTAAAATTCTAAAAGATAAAATTTAAAAGATTCGAATTCAAATATTTAATTTAGACCAACATATTTATTCTCTTTTTCATTAGTTTCATCAAAGATCATATAAGACTGCATCCAAACCTGGTTTGTAGAGAGAAAGATCTTAAAACTCAGAGTCTTCCAAAACTAGTTATATGTATGATAAATCTTAATATTTCTTATTTTTATATATTAAGTTTCCAAAGTCAATAAAACGGATTTGTAGCGTTTCCATTTTGGAAACGTGAGTTTCCATCGTGTTTCCAAACATAGATTTTTAGGAAACGCGTTTCCGTGATGTTTTTCGTGTTTCCGAAGAGTTTCCGTTTCCGAAACGTTTCGGAAACGGGAAACGGACCTCGGAGAGAGTTTCCATGCAACATAGGGCCACTTATAATGTTCTAATCGGGCGTTTATTTGATATATCAATGAACCATTATTTTGTCGATTTAACATTGTGATATTCGCATTTTCAGATGAATAGACCTTAAACACCCGATTTTTAGAACTTTGATCTTAATGGATTATTTGCAAACAACTGTATCGATATGTAAAATAAAATTTTAATATTTCAATTTTTTTTCCCAATAGTCAACAAGAAAATACTGTTTGGTGAAAGTGTTGGTCCTTGGAAAGGAAAGATGTACAAGATACGAAAATACCTTTGCTTCGCTTTGCTTCCAATACAATGCCATTTGTCAACAACATATGTTCATTCGAAATTTCGAACGTATATGTGTATGTACGTAAAGATTATTACGGTCCCAACACAAATGAATAAACTTATGTTCTAATATTGTGAGTCTTTATTTTTAGATTAATACTAGATATTTCGAATAAAAATTGTGTTATTATATGATATATCTTGAATCATACGTAGCGATGGGTGCAAGGCTCTTATCAAAAGCAAATCTGGTCTTTAGAGTCCCCACCTTCTCCTATGTGCAATTTAGCTACTCTTTCAGTCCTCTGATTGACATATGTTCCCACCTGTCTTTGTTTTTCCAAGTCTTAATGAGCTTAGAAGTTAATTAATTAAATCATTCTAATCTCGTACCATTTCTCGGATCTTATCATTTATGCTATATTATATTCCTTCATCTAAACCATATAATATTTCCTCACATATACGATTTTCTTTTACTTTATTTGATTCTGTCAAATTAAGAAAATTAAGTAAAATACAAAATGTGAACATTTAATACTTCGTAGAATTTTGGTTCTGTGATTTAATCTCTCTGGATCAAATGCTCAAATGTATATAACCCATTTTCTTTATAAGAAAAAAAACTGTATCCATCGGTGAAAAAATCGTATCAACCGACCGCCAAAGAAATACTAAATTACCATATACTCTATTCCTCCGAACAAGCTCCTCTTGTATTATTATGTTCTTTTGCCAACGACCAAGTTCCTTACAAACATTATATTATAGTCACAAGCAAATATATATATATATATATATTTATACAAATATTCAATTGTCATCAGAATACAATACAGTATGAGATTACACTGCTTAAGCGGTGGTTATCTCTATAGTAATCTGAGTTAGTTAAACCACAAAATCAAGATTAGTTTTTAGAATAATCAATAAATAAATACAAATTCAAAACACTAAAAAGTTTGGTGGAAGCAGTTCTTGAAAAGACCTCCGAACCTTGCAAATTGCAAGCGAAGTTTGAATCAATGTATTGAGCTTACCTGTCTTGTTATCTTACCTTATCTTCACCTTACTTTGCCACCAAGGTTTTAAACGTTGTACATTAGTGTTGTCAATTGTTAATAGTAACGGTTGCTTTGTTATTAAAATACGCCATCTTTGGTTATGTTCCAAAAAAACCCAAAACCAGAAAACATTTCAATTAATACTATCCATACTTAGGTTTACCCCTGGGGTGAACCTTTAAATTCACCCAACAGATTATAGCCAATTGTTTTGCCATGTCATTACTAATACTAGAGAATTAAAAAAAAAACACAATTAAAAAAAAAAAGGAAATCAGAAAATAGATTTAGGGTTTAGGGTTTAGGGTTTAGTGGTTAAGGTTTAGATTTTATAATTAAAACGAAATTAGATATCGGTTTGGGTTGACAAATGAGTGGTTAGGGTTTAAATTTTACAATTAAAACGAAATTATATATCTGTTTAGGTTTGTGAAATATTTGTTATATAAACCCTAAACCCTAAACCCAAATCCTAAACCATAAACCCTAAACCCAGCGGTGAACAGATATATAATTTCGTTTTAATTGTAAAATTTAAACCCTAACCACTCATTTGTCAACCCAAACCGATATCTAATTTCGTTTTAATTATAAAATCTAAACCCTAACCACTCATTTGGCAACCCAAACCGACATCTAATTTCGTTTTAATTGTAAAATCTAAACCCTAAACCCTAAACCCTAAACCCTAAACCTTAAACCCTAAATCTATTTTGTGATTTCTTTTTTTTTTAATTGTGTTTTTTTTTTTTTTAATTCTCTAGTATTAATAATGATATGGCAAAACGATTGGCTATAATCTGTTGGATGAATTTAAAGGTTCACCCCAGGGGTAAACCTAAGTATGGTTCTCATAGGTATTCATGGATGCATGCGTACATCATTATCTTTCTCCAGCTGTAGAATATACATGCAAAAAAAAAAAATAGATCTTATATTTCTTTCCACCATATACATATTTGAATTCAATGGCTTAACCTTTCAATAAAATTATTTTGAACATAACTTATGGTTGTCTTTACAAAGAAATGATCAAAAATTTGGTGGACATATGTCCATCATAAGAATGTCACAAACTGACAATATGGAGTTTAAACTAAAGAGCTACAATATTATCCACAATTTAAAAATTTTCTTAAAATCACATAATTTTTTTATCAAAAAAAAAAATCACATAACTTAAAAAGGAGAAAATCAAATATAACTTTATTAAAAAAGTGGGCGTGCAAAATACATTTTTCTTATTTCCTAACAAAAACAAAAATAGAAACAAAGCAAATGTGATATAAGAAGATTAAAAGAGACGTTATCTCTCACCTATATTTTGCTCTCTCCTCTTCCTTGTCCAATTCTACTGTCTCAATCCATCATTTTATATGGCAAACTCTCCCGCTGCTCCTGCAGCCACCGCTACTACCGGTGGTGACTCCCGGCGACGCCTCTCCGCGTCCATGTAATTAGTGTACATATTACTCTCTAATTCATAAATGATTAATTGAAATCCTAGTCTAACTATCTTTTTGTATGTTTTAAACAGAGAAGCAATATGCAAGAGGAGATTCCGAAGAAATAGCAAAGGCAGTGGTAGATCGGATATGCTGAAACCGTTTAGTATCATAAATTTTCCAACACAAGACAAAAACACCAGTTGTTGTTGTTGCAGCAAGTTTCAGATCGTGAAGCTTCTCTTGTTTATCCTTCTTTCTGCTACTCTATTCACCATTATTTATTCTCCTGAAGCTTATCATCATTCTCTTTCACACTCTTCTTCTCGGTAAATCTTTTTCATTTTCCATCGCCAACATTATAACATTCTTGACCTTAAATTGTCAAAATGCAAAATTTTACTTTTGCGTCTATCTCTTACAAAATTATCTTATATTGTTGAAATTAGATGGATATGGAGAAGACAAGATCCACGTTACGTCTCGGATCTGGACATAAACTGGGACGATGTGACAAAAACCCTTGAGAGCGTCGAAGAAGGCCGTACGATCGGTGTCTTGAATTTTGATTCGAACGAGATCCAACGATGGAGAGAAGTATCCAAGAGCAAGGACAATAAGGATGAAGAAAACGTTGTCGTATTGGATCTAGACTACGCGGACAAGAACGTGACTTGGGACGCACTCTATCCAGAGTGGATCGATGAGGAGCAAGAAACAGAGGTCCCTGTTTGTCCTAATCTCCCGAATATTAAGGTACCAACAAGAAGACTCGATCTGGTCGTCGTGAAGCTTCCTTGTCGGAAAGAAGGGAATTGGTCGAGAGACGTCGGGAGATTGCATCTACAGCTGGCGGCTGCAACCGTGGCGGCTTCCGCCAAAGGATTTTTCAGGGGACATGTGTTGTTTGTCTCTAGATCCTTTCCGATTCCGAATCTTTTCCGGTGTAAAGATCTAGTGTCTCGGAGAGGCGATGTTTGGTTGTATAAACCTAATCTTGATACCTTGAGAGACAAGCTTCAGCTTCCTGTAGGTTCTTGTGAGCTCTCTCTTCCCCTCGGCATCAAAGGTACAAGAAATGAATGAATACCGAAATTACTTTCTTTTTGGATTTGAAGATCGTCGCTAAATTGATAATTTTCTGTCTTAATCCATGGATTTTACAGAGAGACCAAGCTTAGGAAACCCTAAAAGAGAAGCTTACGCAACGATTCTTCACTCCGCTCATGTTTACGTCTGTGGAGCAATTGCAGCGGCTCAGAGTATAAGACAGTCCGGTTCGACGAGAGACCTGGTGATCCTCGTCGATGACAACATCAGCAGTTATCATCGGAGTGGACTAGAAGCCGCGGGTTGGCAAATCCGGACGATACAGAGGATTCGAAACCCTAAAGCAGAGAAAGATGCTTACAACGAGTGGAATTACAGCAAGTTCCGGCTATGGCAGCTGACTGATTACGACAAAATCATCTTCATCGACGCGGATCTCTTAATCTTGAGAAACATCGATTTCCTGTTCTCGATGCCTGAGATCTCAGCTACAGGAAACAATGGAACTCTCTTTAATTCAGGAGTTATGGTGATCGAGCCTTGCAACTGCACGTTTCAGCTTTTGATGGAACATATAAACGAGATTGAGTCTTACAACGGAGGAGATCAAGGTTACTTAAACGAGGTATTCACATGGTGGCACCGGATTCCGAAACATATGAATTTCTTGAAGCATTTTTGGGTTGGCGATGAAGATGACGTAAGACGCAAGAAAACAGAGCTTTTTGGAGCAGAGCCTCCTGTTCTTTATGTTCTTCATTACCTGGGAATGAAGCCGTGGTTATGCTACCGTGACTACGACTGTAACTTCAACTCCAACATATTTGTTGAGTTTGCTACCGATATCGCTCACCGAAAATGGTGGATGGTCCACGACGCCATGCCACAGGTGATTCACTCTCTCCTCAAAACCCTAATTGAACTCAAAATCACATAACATTCTCAATTTCTCATGTTCAATGTTCAAATATTATTAGGCGTTAGTCATGCGTTGAGACACTGCTTAGCATATTTTTTATTTCTCTAAAATCTCCATAGCTTTGAATAAACATATATAAATTAAAAACTACTTCCTGCCCAAGTATAGAATAATTAACCATATACGAAAATATACGAAAATCTTGGTGGGTTAATAAACTTGGAAGATAGGTCGTAAGCACCAAGTTATGGTATGCACTTTGCACTCATTGCTTGTTATTCAGATCAATTTTTAATGTCTTTTATTTTATTATATATAATTACATCCTTAAAAAAATCATTTCATGCTTCCTGAACTTTTTAAAAATATAAGTTGGCATAATTATTAAAAGTATAGACGTTTTCCCAATTATACGAAAATTGTGACGGTTAGTAATTTTGGACTATACACGGATATATATGTGCTTAAACATAAATGATATATTTTTGCAGGAACTTCACCAATTTTGTTACTTGCGATCCAAGCAAAAGGCACAGCTGGAATATGATCGCCGGCAAGCAGAGGCCGCAAATTATGCCGATGGTCACTGGAAAATAAGAGTAAAGGACCCGAGATTCAAGATTTGCATCGATAAATTGTGTAATTGGAAAAGTATGTTGCGGCATTGGGGAGAATCAAATTGGACCGACTACGAGTCTTTTGTTCCCACCCCACCGGCCATTACCGCCGCTCGGAGATCGTCACTTCCCGGCCATATCTTGTGACGCAATATTTATACAATCTTTATATCAATGGATTTCTGAGTTTTTTTATTTGAATTGTTGCTGCGAGATTAGGTAAATATATATCAGTTGTGTAACTACATTTTTTCCTATAGTTTGCTCAATTTGAATAAAACATTTTTTTTGCAGTTTAACAACAAAATGGAACACATGTCGTATTTATATGCCATTTTTAAATACAAACATAAACTCAAAAATGTTAGTAAAATTCAAATAATATACACTATACCAAAACGATTGATTATAGACTTATAGCCAAACAACACAAATTATATCGATGTAGGTACAACATCTATAAACTTTCTAAAATTTCAAAGTTAGTCCTTGTCGGATCGTTGGGTAGCATGTATACATATAGTATAAATCTATGCGTATATATGTATATTTATGAAAAGAATCTCTACTAAAGATTTCCATAATTAAGCTTGTGAAAAGAATCTCTAATAAAGATTTCCATAATATTTAACCAAAATACAAAGATTTCCTTATTAGTAAAACTACACCCTTGTTTAACATATAAATTGATTCAATGAGAAAAAAATATATCAAAAAAAGGAAATGAAATCTTCACCGCTATCATTATTGATTCGTCATTAATTACCGAGCGAGACCAAATTCTTGAACTAAGGTTTATATATTCGCAAACATTGATCAACACCTCATCATTCAATTCATAGAGAATACAGAAATAACATAACCATGGCTTCTTCTTCGTCCTCTTCTCTTTCGTCTTCATCATCGAAGAAGAACAAAACCCTTTTCAAGAAACCTAATTCTGCTTCTTCTTCTTCGAGAGCCACAAGCTTAATTAAAAGACAAGCGACTGTCTTTAAGAAAGCTGAAGAGCTTTCAATTCTCTGTGGCATCGATGTCTGCGTCATCTGTTACATGTCAGACGGAAAGCTTAAGACATGGCCTGAAGAGAGGGAGAAGGTCAAAGCCATAGCTCGAAGGTACGGTGAATTAAGCGAGACGAAGCGTCGCAAAGGAAGCGTTGATCTTCACGAGTTCCTCGAGAAGATCAATCAGGGTGATTCCAAGGAGGAGGAGAAGAAGAAGATTAAAGTGAGACGTGTATCCAGAGTCAAGTATCCAGTTTGGGACCCTAGGTTTGATAATTACTCTGTAGAGCAACTCACGGGGCTGGTTCAGTCCTTGGAGCGAAACCTAACCAGAATCCAACATAGGACTCACGCTGTTGTTGAAGCTCAGGGACAGAGGAGGATGCAGTACACGAACATGGCTAATCAAGAACTGATGATGGCTCATACGATGAACCAACTTCAACAACATTCAAACCAGGTTTCCATGTATCTGTGGAACCATGATAACGGTTCTTTCTCGCAAATCCCAGTCTCTGCATTAGCTTCAAACCAAGCGCAATCTCTGGCTCCGATTCCGTCTGAACTAATGATTTACCCAAATTCGGATGTGGGAAATTACTCGGGATCACTTGGGGTACAAGGAACTGGGATCAACGGGCTTCAGAACATGAACATGTTAACCTACAACAACATCAACAGCGTTAATGATTTCTCAAAACAGATTGACCAAAATTCCAGAGTGGAAAGTTACTCTAGCTTACTTGGGGTACACGAATACGGAAACAATGAGTTTGAGAACACTAACATGTCCAGCCGCAGCAACTTCAATGTTCAAGACTATGCAGGGTTACTTGGGGTGGAAGGAACTGTAACTGGAACTAACGGGTTGCAGAGCATGAACATGCACGACTACAACAACAACAACAACAACAACATTAACGCTAATGGTCTTCAATTTCCAAGACAACAGTCAACAGCAGCACCGGGTTTTCAATTCGGACCAATCCGGGAACAATACTAGGTCTCCCTAAGATCTCTCACAATATCTCTTATAGCTTCATAATTTTTGGGGTTTAATATATTATATAACTAAGAAGCATATATTTATAAGTTTTGGTTAGTGCAATTATCATTTTGAGACATTTTATCAATCTCTCTAAGTTTTCGATTATTTCTGATTAATCGCTAAGTGTTATGTGACTTATTAAGGACTAATAATGTCTCCCATGTTAGTGACTATTTTCCTATGGCTATACTTCCTCTTTTGTTATCCAGAGATTTTTTCGTTTGTTATACTTATTGCTGAGAATTAAGACTAATAATGTCTCCCATGTTAGTGACTCTTTTCCTATACTTCCTCTTTTGTTATTCTGAGATTTTTCTTGTTTGTTATACTTATTGCTGAGAATTTGATTACAGTATATGATTAATGTTTGCTAAACTAAAAAAAAAAAAATCCTAGGCAATCTTTTAAGTTTTATGACGGGTAAAAAGATAGACGGCTAAAAAAATTACTTGAACATCTTTCTCCAATCATCTGTCGCATTAAAAAGGAAAAAAGGTAAAAATACACAACGAAGTGAAAAATGGAAAAAAAGTAGAAAAGATCCTACTGGACATAAAGTGTTGTTGTTCGGCTTGTTTAAGAAGTAATCAACGGCTGAGATTAAAAGGATTTTAATCAACGGTTAGATTTGAACTGAAGTGTACTTACCTTCTTAGTGGGACCTGTTTACCACACAGGACAGAAGCAAAAACCTTAGCGAAAGAATTGTTTAGATTTTTTCTTTTTACTACTCCAAAAAAAAAAAAAATCATAGAACTTGGAAATTCGAAGAACAGAGTTAAAAATCGTTGTCGTTCTTCTTTCTGCGTATCGTACACTTGAGCGCAGTTTCTTACTTTGCTTGGTGTTAGGGTTTTGTCTCTTTGTTTGTTGATGAAGAGCTCTATTCGAATTCAAGTGAGTTCTGTTTATCTTCTTGTCTAATCCTGATTTTAGGGTTATTTTTCTTCGAGAAATTTTGTCTAGTTAGCTCTAATTAGGTTCAATTTAGTCTGAAGTTTTTTTTCCTAAATTTAGGTTCTATTTGGGCTCTGTGAGACATTGTGATTATAATCTCAGGGAGAATTGGTACCAATTTCAATTTCTGGTTGATTCTTCTTCTTATTTGTCTACTTCCATGATTGGGCTTCTTCACTTATGAACCTAAGATCAATATTTTCAATTGCAAGACAAGATTTTCTTCGTGGATTCTATTTGCTATGAATGGTTTCACACTGTTGGAGATCTATACTTATGAACCCAATTTTTTTTTTTTTTTTTTCGTCTGCAGATGTTTCCACTTAAGAGATTTGAATCTAGTTATTACAGTTTCCTTTACTTGTTTGCTAATTTTTTTTACTCTTTTTCATAAACTTCTTCTCTGCAGATTTTCTTTTGATGTTTGGTGCTTACTAGTGGGGATGGAAATGAGTGGTTTGGGAAGAAAACGTCTTTCAAAGTGGGACTCTAAGGAAGATACACACCATCATCATTCTAGTGTAAATGCAAACTCGGGTTCTTATTACCGCGACAAAGAGTCTGAGCCTGTTCGGTTCAATGACGAGACTAATGGTGAAGCTAGGACTAGAAGCAGAGTTTCACAGAATAACGATAACAGTTATTTTTCTGAACAGGATGATACTAGGCAACAATTTTTCCCTAGGTTAGTGTTTCGAGTTGTTACAAATAGGTGAAAAAAGTAGAGATTCTTGTTTATTTGTTCTTCAGTTCTTACTTAACGTCTCTTTTTTTCTTTCTAGGAGTGGAAGTAAAAGTAATAGCAGGAGTAGAAGCCGTAGTAGAAGCCCAGTCTATAGAGGTAGACGAGATGCGGGATCTTATGATAGACACAAGACAAGAACACAAGTTTCTCCTACGCCAATGAGGGAGTTCAATAAAAGAGGCAGTGATCATCAGTTTGATCAAAGAAGTGATTATGGTTGGGAAGATAACATTAGAAAGCCAAGGGAGACGAAATATCACACCGATGATTTCAGAGAAGAGGCGATGATGGAAGGTGCGAGGTCTTCTGACTATAATACTGATTATCCCGAGGATAATTCGAGAAGGGGGCATTTACATGATGGCGGTTTAGACCCGAGAATGAGAAGGGGAAGAAGCGATTTTACGGGCGAGAAAGAAACACAAAGAAGGGATGGTGATGGTGAAGGAGGATTCCACAGGAGTTCGAATATTCCGTGCAAGTTTTTCGCTGCGGGGACGGGGTTCTGTCGTAATGGCAATTATTGCAGGTTTTCTCATCATGTTGCTGATAGAAAACAGCCTCAAGACAACAACTTTTATAGACAGGACAAAAACAATCATAGTAGTGGTCATAATAAATGGAATGATGTTGAAAGATTGGACAATGGAAGAGTAGGTAGAATCGAAGTTTCTCGCGCCAGTAAGGGAGTTTCTGAATCTAAAGGGAATGGTAGTAGCTGGATTGATGACATGGAGATGTCTCCTGATTGGAATTATGGAGTCCAAGCTTTAAAGAAGCCTGTGAAGGAAGAACATGGTGTTGGTATTATTGGTCAGAGTTCACAATCTCGAGTTCTTAAAGATAATTTGGTGACTAATTATGATTCGAGAAGTAGTGGTATGTTTTCACATGGTGACAAAACTATCGCTGAGAAACCTATAGCTGCTTCACATCAGAGTTACAGTAATTTAGTGAATGTTGCTCCAGTTCAAACATTTAATCAGAATCATAATGTATTGCCGTACCAAAGATCACTAACTGCTGGAGGAAGTCAACAAGTGCTAGCTACTGCTTCTGCTGCTGCTCAAGATTTCTCAGTAGGCTTGAACTTGAGCAATCTTGAGAGTGGAAAAGTTTATCAAGATAATCATCACTCAACGGTGGAGAAACCTGTTTTGGTTCAAAATACAGTAAGTAGGGAACAAATCGATCAGATTACCAACATCTCAGCAACTATAGCGCAGTTTCTTGCAAATGGGCAGCCTATTCCACAGCTTGAACAGGCATTAAAGATGCCGCTGCATTCAGAATCTTCCGTGGCTGTTCAACCAAATCAGGCTACTCCTCAAAGTAATCCAGTGAGTAGTAATCCAAATCAGCTATGGGGA
This sequence comes from Arabidopsis arenosa, assembly GCA_905216605.1. NCBI lineage: Eukaryota > Viridiplantae > Streptophyta > Magnoliopsida > Brassicales > Brassicaceae > Arabidopsis > Arabidopsis arenosa. Next base: position 7,516,858 of record LR999453.1, on the reverse strand, counting down.
CTAGGGATGGGCACTGACGCTGAAGGAGTCTCAGCGGTTACTGCATCAAAGGTAAGCAATGTCGATGGGATTCAGGAACTATCGCTAAATCCCAAGGAAAACGGGGACAAAAAGACTGATGAAGCTAGCAAGGAAGTAGAGGGTAAGAAAATTGGAGAAGACACTAATGATGCTGAGAACGTCGTGGATGAAGATGAAGATGGTGATGATGATGGGAGCGACGAAGAAAACAAGAAAGAGAAAGACCCGAAAGGAATGCGGGCGTTTAAGTTTGCGCTAGTTGAGGTAGTAAAGGAGCTTCTAAAACCAGCTTGGAAAGAAGGTAAGCTGAACAAAGATGGTTACAAAAACATAGTGAAGAAGGTAGCTGAGAAAGTGACTGGTACAATGCAAAGTGGAAACGTTCCTCAAACACAGGAGAAGATTGACCATTATCTATCCGCTTCGAAACCAAAACTTACCAAGCTCGTTCAGGTTCCTTCATACATTACTTACTCTTTTGCTTTGTTAATCAACTGCAAACATACAATGTTCCTAACTGTTGTTTTGTGTCTGTTTTCAACTCCAGGCATATATCAGCAAAATCAAGAAGACATAATTTGAATTGGACTCCCATGTTTCATCTCTTTCCATCATCATCATAAACCTTGAGAGCTGAAGTGGAAAATGTTGTTAACTTTATACTTACCTGCTTAATCTTTAGAGGAAGATTAGAAGACCAGGTGATGATTTGTTGTCCCCATTATTTTCAGTTGTGTAGATATACCAGTAGAGAGATTTTGTCCCAATTCTTTTTTCTTCATTTTCGACATAAATGATAAGGTCCAGTCTGATAATAGACCAAGATTGCGTTTATGTCTTTCTTTATAGAAACCTAGAGCCAGTTTCAGTGATCTCTTTGTGACTATATGTTGAATATGTCTTTTAGCCCTTTTGCTTATGCTCTTCTCAACAGAAGTTACAGAACTCCTAAACTCGTGCCTTAAAAGGTTAAATGAATACTGTAGAAACTGGAGTACACTGATGTGTGCGATTGGTCTTTTAACCGGTTTGAACCGGCTTGAAGATCTGCCTTAACCAAGCCTGTACCACCGTTGTTCCCGCCATTTATCTCTTCTCTTCTCTGAAACTTTTCTCGGAAATATTAAAAAAATTGTGAATTTGATAAGAAAGTAAAAATAGAGATCTCGTCTTCGTCGTGACTACTGATATACTTCTGAATCGGAAATGGCTTCGTCATCTAAAACCCTAATGGATTTTTTTCAACCTGCGAAACGCCTCAAAGCTTCCCCTTCTTCTTCTTCCTCCTCTTTCACCGCCGTCTCCGTCGCCGGTGGTTCCCGCGGTTTGGGTTCCGCAGCAAACTCGCCGCCTCGTGTAACCATCACCAGTTCCGTCTCCGATGACTCATCTGGCCTTACACCCGAACAGGTCGCTCGCGCAGAGTTCAACAAGTTCGTCGCCAAGTCCAAGCGTAACCTCGCCGTCTGCTCCGAGAAGGTCACAAAAGCGAAAGGTTTGTTTTTTCTTTCCCTTCCTTTAGTTGATTTACAGTTTCTGTAAGAGAATCTGCGATCTGGGCAAAGAGAAAGCTTTTTGGGTTTTACCATTTTGAATTGATTTTGGGATGGGAAATTGCAGCTGAAGGAAGCTGCTACGTGCCTTTGAATGAGCTCTTGGTAGAAGAATCATGGCTGAAAGCTCTTCCTGGGGAATTGCATAAACCCTACGCCAAAACTCTTTCTGATTTCCTTGAACGTGAGATCATCGCTGACAGTAAAAGCCCTCCGATTTATCCACCGCAACACTTGATTTTCAATGCCCTTAATACAACTCCTTTTGATCGAGTTAAGACTGTCATTATCGGACAGGTACAACATTTGGAATGAACACTAGTTTCTTTTTCTGGATTCTGTTTATGCTTTAACAAGTATTAACTCTGTTTGATTTAGGATCCTTATCATGGACCTGGTCAAGCTATGGGTTTGTCCTTCTCTGTACCTGAAGGAGAAAAGCTTCCTTCTAGTCTGTTGAACATATTTAAGGAGCTTCACAAAGATGTTGGCTGTTCTATCCCACGTCACGGTAATCTACAGAAATGGGCTGTGCAGGTAAATGGAGTTTCTTTATGATCCCTCTCTACTTATTTGTGTCATCAATTCTCAGTTTACTTGGAGAAGATCAAGCAATTCACTTTTGAATTTCTTGTTTAGGGTGTGTTGCTGCTGAATGCTGTTCTTACAGGTAAATGTCTCTTATCGTGCGACGACCTTATATGTATAAAACTTTCATAGTCCTGCAATGATTCTCACAATTATGTCGGTTACCTTGCTTTCTAATTCAGTAAGGAGTAAACAGCCTAATTCACATGCAAAGAAAGGATGGGAACAATTCACTGATGCTGTTATTCAAAGTATTTCACAGCAGAAGGAAGGTGTTGTTTTTCTCCTGTGGGGAAGATACGCTCAAGAGAAATCCAAGTAGGTTTGGTTTTATGAATGTGATACAGCTGATGACAAGATTAGTAACTGAAATTCTGTTTATGACTTCCAGAACATTAGAACTTGTTAGACTTGTAGATTTTGCAGCCTATGCATCTTCATTGTTTTTATCTTGTATGAATACAGGTTGATAGATGCGACTAAACATCATATACTCACAGCAGCTCATCCATCTGGTTTGTCGGCGAATAGAGGCTTCTTCAACTGCAGGTTAGATCAACTCTAGTAAACCTTTTTCTCTCCTACCTGTTCACTTGCATAATGTAACCACTGTTTCGTGAGTCTGCAAGACATGACATGACCTGCAATTTTCTGCGTGTTGTGCTTATTTTGTCCCAACTGCTGAACTTAACATTAATGTTCCACCTATGGACAGGCATTTCTCTCGCGCAAACCAGCTACTCGAGCAATTGGGGATTCCTCCCATAGACTGGCAACTTTAACTTGTTAACCGTAGTCTCAAGGCCAAGACGAAGTGTGATCTTTCTCGGGAAGCCTATCGTTTTTTGCAGTCCTTTTTGGTGAAGAAAATCTTGACAGTTCCAGTGCCCTTTTTTGTGAATTATGTTATCACGGAAACCTAGCATAGGCTGTTGAAGTAGTTGGATCTGAGTATGGCTCAGTAGTGTCAAACTGTGTCTTCATTTTGTTGTTTTCAAGAACACTGGTGTATTAAATTTGTATGGAAAGTTCATGAAAGAAAGCCAGAAGCTTTAAGTTCGATTATCAAGGCGAGTGCTAAAAAAGATATTTGTATGGAACCCCTTCGATAATGTTATTCTTGAGTTCAAAGGCATGTCAGGTAAACAACAAATTTACAATCTTGAAACAAAATTTACAGGAGCAGTTGCTCCTATATTCTATGATCATGAATTTTCACAAATGAGGTACAAACTTTGCTAATCTGCATTACCTGTTAGCTCCAAGTATGATGATGTTTCTGAATTGACCACAACAAGCTCCAAACGTAGGAGGAAACAGAAAAAAAACATATTTGGCTCACATTCTATTCTTCTTCTTCTCATGTCTTATGCCTCTTCCTCAAGTTCCTTATTGTTGGCAAGTGCCTTTCAATTGAATGTGGACACCCGAAAAAAGTCAACAGATTCCTGCAGCTCTTTTCACCATCTTCTTCTGTTCCTTGAGAACTTAGATGGCTCAAGTACGTCTTGCCTTCATAGATATAGCTAAGCTGTTGCCACAGCAAAACACTTAGCCCAATCGCCACAGAAACACTCGCCACAAAGAGATAGACTAGAACAAGGCTTCGAACAGAGATGAAGACAGCATTGGCTATGTAAGTAAGAAATATATTCTTCACCAATCTCAGAATCGATAAACTATTACCATGCGCCACAAGGGCCACATCGGATGCATATGCAGCTCCATTTTCCATAGGTGGCAAGATATGAATCAAACAATACATACACATAACAGCAGCATAGATTGTGCTAGTGACTGCTGAGATAAGGAATGCTATGAAGTGTTTGTGATTACCCGCACCAACACAGTTCCCAATCTGCAAATACAACACAAGGAGAGTCATTAGCGTTTAAGTCCTTAACCAGTAAATAAGAACACTGATATTAACGGTATTGACAAACAAGTCTAGTTTCCAACGACTCTATGATTGGGGAAGATTAGAGGGTGTATAAAATGGAATGATAAACAAGGTACAAGTCTAGGTGATTTATGTAAACGCTAAATGCGAAAACTAATCATCTATAGTGTATCACCACACAACGTACACTCAAAAAGCCACTCTATATTTAGCCTTTTATGTAAAAATGATATATGTAATAACTAAAGAGAAACCTGAAAAAGCCATGAGACTTACAAAGGGGCAATGGTGATCCATGTCCAATACACACATGCCACACGTGCGGCAGTGATGGGTTCTAGGAGACTTGGGTTTGGAGCAGTAGTTACAAAAGGTATAGTTGTTAAGAGCGCCATTCCCTACTCCAGGGTGGGTTCCATAAAGAATATTTGTTGGCTTCCCGGCGCATTTAAAAGCAACAAGAATAAATGTTGAAAGCGTTGATATCGCCAGACACGCTGTTGTAACAGAATGGAAAATTCCACAAGCCAAGCTGATCGAAAACAAGACGGGATAAGCAGCCCAAATCCCACCACCTGAAGTTTTTTTTTCCAAATGAGAATTTAACAGGGAACGGGAAATACAATTTTTAAAATGATGTTAATACTTATGTAGAGGGGCTTACATATCACAAAGAGCATAAAAACTGCAAGAATAACGACAAAACACCGGTCACGGAAACGTCTCAACCCAAAGCTTTTGGTTTCAGGTCTGACTGGATTCTGATTCGTGATTGCACCACACCATCCACACTTGAAAACAGGTGCGTATGATGGAAGAACAAGGTTTAGCCCACAGCCCCAACAAATTGCTTCATAATCTTCATTTATGGTTGTAACAAAACTCCCCTAGAGAAAAAAGCAAACAGTTATAAACGTTAAGGCCTATTGCTATATCACAGTTATCTCCTTTAGACCTATGCTGCAAGAGAACAGTCCCAGTATGCAAGAGTCACTCTACTATCAGATGACCACAATGTGTAAACGCTAACACTAACACTAACACTAACACAATCCAGGTTCATGATTGCCTAAACTGTATTCTGTTCTCTGAACATATCTCTATCAGATTGAGAAGTTAAAACGTTCCCTTTCTATCCCATTCACTAAGCAAGTATTATGAAAAGAGAAAGATCCAGTAAAAAGGATTTGCATCACATATATAATGCCAGATTTGATATCAACCTGATCTCCTAAGTCCTAAATCACTAAATCAAGCAAGCACGAACTATTTATTGAAACTGGCCAATAATTCCAAGATTGTATTCACACACTAAGGCATAACAAGATGAAATCTTTAAGACTATGCAGTGAAGATGGGTGAGAGAGAGATAGAAGGATCCACTAACCTGGGAAGACTCTTCCATAGCTGGATACAAGAAAACAAGGTTTCTTCAAAAATCACAGAAGATTGATGAGAGTTAACAATCACCAACTCAAAGAAAACCCAAAAGCTCTTCTTTATTGAAATGAAACCAAAAGAATCAACCAAAAACTTGTTTTCCTCTAGCTTTGAATATCCTAAACCAATAGAATACGTATCAATTGCATAAGAAACCCCATCAATCATCTGCTAATCAATGAAGCACGTCTCGCTGAATCATCCGTGAGAAATCTCTAATCTTGGGCACCGAACAGAACTATCAGCTCCCTGAAAGCTACTATCTTTACACAAAGATCTGAAAGATTTTTTTCAGATTAATCCGAAATTGCTTGACCACGACACAAAGCATCCGATTCTTCACAAGTAATTTGCGTTGACCGTCTTTAATATTCACAGATACGCATCAGAAAGAAATAGAAGAAATTCAAAAGCCTTCTCTTTTTCCCTCTAATTCTATAAATCAATCTCCCGAAACCCACCGTTGGCGACGGCGATTGCAACAGTAAACACCGGCAAATTTTGATCGGAAGTAAGGAAGAAGAGAAGAAGCTTGAAACACAGCGGTGAAAAAATGATTAATTCTTCTTATTTGCATATCTCTCCCATTATTTTATTCTTATTTTTGGTCCTTTCTCTAATGTATATTTTAATGATATTTTATGTCGTGTTATAAATACAAAAAAAAAGAGTTATGACAAATGTAAATTTGATAAAACTTGGGAGTCAAGTGTCTAAGCAATCACAATAAATGGTAAGTTATCATACGCCTACGACGTGGACGGCTCAGATTAAGTTTCACGTATAAAAAAAAAAAGGAAAAAACAAAATGAAAAGACCGACTCTTTAATTTCCCAAAAATCAGAACCAAAGATCTCTATCTATAAATTACAAATCTCCCGTAAAAAATAAAAACCCTAAACGCGAAAACCTTTCAAGCTTCTCGTAAACCTAGCTACACCAGTCTCGCTTGTGATCGGAATCCATGGGCAAGTCTAGCAAGAAATCCGCCACCAAAGTAGTCATCTTTCTCCTTCTACTTCTTCTTCTTCTTCTTGTTACTCTGTTTTGTTTCTGAAGATAATCATCGAATCGAAAACTCTGTTTTTTACTTTTGGTTTTCTAGGTTGAATCACCTGCTTCAATGACAAAGCCACTCAAGAAAGGTTCGATTTTTATTTTGACTTTGTGTTATTATGAATTTATATCTGCTTGGACGATTTGGGAATTTGCTGTTCATTGAAGGAGTGTATTATACTGTGTTGAACGAGAGTGTTGCAATTAGTTTGTTTATGTCTTCTCAAGAACTAGGTTCTCAACACCATCTTCTATTTTGAATTTGTTTGTCTTAGGTAAGAGAGATGCCGAGCAGGATTTGGACATCCAAGTTCCGAAGAAGCAGAAGAAAGAGTTGATTGATGCTGTTCAGAAGGAGATATCTGAGAAAACAGTACCGAAGAAGATAGAGAGTAGCAGTTCTGACTCATCTGATTCTTCTGATTCTGAGGAAGATCAGAAGGTATAACTTCTATCTCAGTTGTTTAATTTGTTTTGAGCAATGTAACAAAATTTAGTTAAGTTGAGTTAAAATTGTGTACTATATCCTGTTTATACTCATCTTTTGTCCCTTTAATTTTCTTTTTTAGACTAAGAAAGTCCTTGCAAAGGAACCTCCTTCTAAGCAGAAGGATGACTCTTCTTCTGATGACTCTTCTTCGGAGGAGGTAGGAATTGCGTCATAAATATTCTCTCAATGTTAAAGCAATGCCACATGTTATCTTTGAAATTGATTTGTTACATATATATAGGAACCTGCGCCTGTGAAGAAGCAACCAGAACCTATCAAGAAAGACAAGGTAGAGAGCAGCTCATCTGATGATGATTCTTCTTCAGACGAGGTATGAGTTGCTTCACAATTACATGTTAGCTCAAGCTTAGAGGAATCTCGTAAGCTTACTTTGCAATTTGTGTTATTGTTAAAACAATAGGAAACTGCCCCTGTGAAGAAGCAACCAGCAGGAGTCCTTGAGAAGCAACCAGAACCTATTAAGAAAGACAAGGTAGAGAGCAGTTCATCTGATGATGATTCATCTTCAGACGAGGTATGAGTTGCTTCATCAATACACGTTAGCTCAAGCTTAGAGGAATCTCATAAGCTTACTTTTACAATTTGTGTGTTTGGTAAAACAATATTAGGAAACTGCCCCTGTGAAGAAGCAACCAGCAGCAGTCCTTGAGAAGCAACCAGAACCTATTAAGAAAGACAAGGTAGAGAGCAGTTCATCTGATGATGATTCTTCTTCAGACGAGGTATGAGTTGCTTCATCATTACACGTTAGCTCAAGCTTAGAGGAATCTCGTAAGCTTACTTTGAAATTTGTGTGTTTGGTAAAACAATATTAGGAAACTGCCCCTGTGAAGAAGCAACCAGCACCAGTCCTTGAGAAGTCCAAGGCAGAAAGCAGTTCATCAGATGATGGATCTTCTTCGGACGAGGTAAGAGTTGTTGTGCATTACACATGTTAGCTCAATGCTACAACATAATATCATATGCTTAATTTTAAACAAACATGATTAGGAACCCGCCCCTGTAAAGAAGGAACCTACAATTGTTAAGAAAGACAGTTCTTCTGAGGGTGAATCTTCTTCAGATGAGGTATGTTGCATCTTTACATGTTAGCTCAATGTTAAAGGTATGTCATAAGCTTAATCTGAAATTTGTGTTTAATAAAATTTTATCAGGAAACCGCCGCAGTGAAGAAGCAGCCAACAACAGTTCTTAAGGATGCCAAGGCAGACAGCAGTTCATCGGATGATGGATCTTCTTCTGACGAGGTAAACATTTAGGTTTACTTGTTAGCTTAAGGTTGCAGGAATTCCATATGCTTATCTGTTTGATTTTTGTAAAACATAATAGGAATCTGCCCCTGTGAAGAAGCAACCCGCAGCCCTTAAGAATGCCAAAGCAGATAGCAGTTCATCAGAGGAGGAATCTTCTTCGGACGAGGTAAGACTTGCGTTATACATGTTAGCCCAATGTTAAAGTAAAATCATATACATACTTTGAGATTCGTTTTTTTATCAAACATAATTAGGAGCTCACACCTGCCATAAAGCCAACTGTTGTTAAGAATATCAAACCAGCTGCAAAAGATTCATCATCCTCAGAGGAAGATTCTGATGAGGAGGTTTGTTTTGAAACAATTTCTATGTCTTCATATATACTAATTAAAACATGATTATTTAGTGTCTTATAATCTTTTATTTCTTAAGATTGGATCTTCTTAATGATTTGTGATAGTTTTATATTCTCTACATTTAATATTCCATATTATTTTCTCACTTGTAGGAAAGTGATGATGAAAAACCTCCTACAAAGAAGGTAGTTATCTTCTTCCACCGAGTTGTTTTTATAAGGTTTATGCTGCCGAAGTGACAATTAAACTGTTTTTGCAGGCTAAAGTTTCATTAACAAAAACTTCTAAAAAAGAAAGCTCTAGTGAGGAATCTAGTGATGAATCTGATAAGGAGGAGAGTAAAGATGAGAAAGTGACCCCAAAGAAAAAGGTACCAATAATGTTACTTCCTTTCTGTGTTTTCCCCTAGGAAGAATAGTTCACTATAGAATGTTTGATAATCATTTTTGTTCTAATCTTTTCAGGATTCTGATATTGAAATGGTGGATGCAGAGCAGAAATCAAATGCAAAGCAGGTAAAAACTCTATCCAGTAAAATTTTGTTATGAATTTTATTCCTTAGTCATGATTATTGTTATTATTTATCACGTTTTATGTAATGTCTTTTTAGTTATAATGTTTTATCTATATATATATTACAGCCAAAGACACCAACTACTCAGACTCAGGGAGGATCAAAGACGCTATTTGCTGGAAATCTTTCCTTTCAAATTGAGAGATCTGACATGTAAGCATAATGACATTTTTTCATAACATTTTCTCTGGTTCTTCCTATAAAATGTTGGTTGTATGATATTTATAACCCAATATACAGAGAGAGTTTCTTCAAAGATGCTGGTGAAGTTGTTGATGTTAGATTTTCTTCATATGATGATGGGACATTTAGGGGATATGGGCATGTTGAATTTGCTTCTCCAGAAGAAGCTCAGAAGGTAACTTCATATTTGTTATTTTGGAATCATGGAAGTGGTATTGAAATTACGATGATGATTGGATTCATTTTGAAATGTTTTGAATGCAGGCATTGGAACTGAACGGTGAAATGTTACTAGGGCGCGATGTTCGGCTTGATCTTGCTAACGAGAGGGGTCAACGAAACAGGTACGTTTCTTACTTTGCCATATGAGCATGTTGTGATTATGTATGTTTGTTTCCAGGCTAATATCGGTTTGTTGGACTATATACAGCAATCCTGGCCGCAAAGGAGAAGGAAGCCAAAGTCGAACGATTTTTGTTAGAGGATTCAATTCTTCTCTTGGCGAAGATGAAGTAAAATTCTTGTCCTTAACTTTCTTTAAACCAATATTACATATGTTATAATAGCTATTTGTGTAAATCTCTGATGCAAACCACTAAAAATATTTTGTGATCATGATCCAGATCAAGAAAGAGTTGAGAACTCTTTTTAGTAACTGCGGAGAGGTGACAAGGGTTCATGTTCCAACAGATCGTGAGACTGGTGCTTGCAGGGGGTTTGTAACTCTTCTTTTTTTTCTTTCCTGCGTTGTGAATGATAATGATGATGATGATAAAGATGGTCATTGAATATTTCTTGTTATTCTTTCAGGTTGGCTTACATAGATTTGACGAATGGATTCGATGAGGCGTTGCAACTGAGCGGAAGTGAAATTGGAGGATGGAACATACATGTGGAAGAGTCTAGACCAAGAGATAGTGATGAGGGGCGTTCCTCAAACAGAGCACCTGGTAGAGCACCTCGTGGACGTTACTCAGATAGAGCACCTCGTGGACGTTACTCAGATAGAGGAGCACCTCGTGGCCGTTCCTCAGATAGAGGAGCACCTCGTGGCCGTTTCAGTACGCGTGGAAGAGGACCCAGCAAACCAAGTGTAATTGAATCAGCTCTAGGTTTGTTTCTTCTTCTCTCATCTTCCCCTTTTTTTTTTGTGTATTGTAGAATTAGTGTTGTTATAAACTTGTGTTTTGTATGGTCTTGCAGGGAAGAAGACGGTCTTTAATGATGAAGAGTAGAAGAAAGCTTTTTTTGTTGGAGAGGGCTCTTGGTTTTTGTTCTATCTTATAGTAGTAGCTTTTTTGGCCTAGTTTCTTTTTGTTTTCTATTGAGAAAAGCATTAAGCTTTATGTGATGAGTTGTACTCTTCTTAAGATATTTTATGTTGGTTTTTCTTAAACTTAAGAGCAGTTTACTATGCTGCGTAAATTTTGGAATAAATCGCTTAACTTCATTAATGGTTCATTGCTATCAGCCCTGCTTAGAATAGAGCTTTTACACAATTTAAAATCTCTTGTATCATTCTCTGTATATTCCATTGCCCTTGCCAAAGTTTTGAGTAACACTTTCTGGACAGATCACGCGTATTTGAGAAAATGTTAGGAATTTGGTTAAGATACATTTCAAAATAATTATAAATATTATTTTGAACATTTGAGACTATCTGACAGAATTGTTACTATCATGAATTTGAGACTAGTTCTTGAGCGTAAAGAATCAATTACTATTAAAATTACTGAAAAAAATGGAAAACACATCATAAAATAAAAACAAATCTAAATTTTGCACATTTTATACAAGTACAGACTCATTTTACAAGATTATTTGCCGACTTTATACGAATTACTGAATCAGGTATATAATGAATTTTAATAAATAAATAAAAGGTTACGAAATTACACAACTTGAAAGTCTCGTTAAACCCTAAAACCTTGTCTCCGCGCCGCGTTATCACTCTTACGTCTCTCTCTCTCTCTCAACTTCTTCAAAAGCAAATTGTCTTCGATTCTCTGAGCTCTCTTGCATCCTTCAAGTGGCTTCGTTTCTAAAAGTAAGTTTTTTTTATTTAGGGGTTCTCTTCAAGTGGTTGTTCCTTTTCGAATGTCTGTATCCTAAATGAAATCGAGTACAGCGATTGATAATAAACCTTAAAACATTCTATTGCAATACACGGCTCCGAGAAACTTTACCTAGATTGCTTTGTATATAATCTTAAATTTTTGGATTGAGAATCGAAAAGTTAGGGTTTTTCTTTGGTATTGCTCTGTTTACTCTCAAATTTGTTGTCTTTCTATTCATAGATTTTTGTAATTTTGCTGCAGAATTGATTGGTTGAGAAAGAGGAAACATGGTTGAATCGGACAAGACATCCGTTGAAGAGCTGAAGAAGAGGGTAAGGAAAAGGAGCCGTGGGAAGAAGAATGAGCAGCAAAAGGCAGAAGAAGAAACCCACAGTGTTGAGGAAAACGCAGACGAAAAGCAGAAGAAGAGTGAAAAGAAGGTTAAGAAAGTGAAGTTGCAAGGGAGAGGCAAAATCGAGGAAGACGAAGAGGTGGAAGCAATGGAAAATGGTGAAGAAGAGAAGAATCCCGTGATTGTCGGGAAAGGGATAATGACTGATGAGACTTTTGACTCCCTGGACTTATCTGAGCAAACTTCTATAGCTATCAAGGAGATGGGCTTTCAGTACATGACGCAAGTACGTAAATTTGAACCTTCTTCTGATGTTAAAACCGGATTTTTGAAAACATGGTCTTGTGACTTGTGGCAGAGTATGTTTCTAAGTCTCTTAATCATTTGCTATCATTCAGATTCAAGCTGGATCAATTCGGCCCCTTTTGGAGGGGAAGGATGTTCTTGGTGCTGCCAGGACTGGTTCTGGTAAAACTCTTGCTTTTCTCATACCGGCTGTAGAGTTGCTGCTTAAACATCATTTTTCTCCTCGCAACGGGACTGGTGTAATTGTTATTTGCCCCACAAGGGAACTTGCTATCCAGGTAAATTTCCTTTTTATCTACCTAAGGTATTTCAACTTGGCAGCAACCATACTTTCATTTCGAGTAGATGTTTCCTGTAATTCTTGTAATGCGCTAGGTAGATTAAATTTGTGAGGTTCTCGTCTTTCATTTAGATGAATCAATGCTATTGCTTTGTTTTTGTAAAATATGAACATTGTTGTATGTTATTGAGGCCACCCATTCCGGTTTTCACAGTACTATTTTGATATTTCAGACAAAAAATGTGGCAGAGGAGTTACTCAAGCATCATTCACAGACAGTCGGCATGGTTATTGGTGGCAATAACAGAAGGTCGGAAGCACAACGCATTGCGAATGGTTCAAACTTGTTGATAGCAACTCCTGGGCGTCTTCTTGACCATCTTCACAATACAAAGGCTTTCATTTATAAACACTTGAAGGTACTGTCCTTTCCATGGTTACAGTTGGCGTCCTATCTAGTCTTCTTTGTGTGAAGCAGATGCTAAAAGCTATACTGTTGAGCCACATGGCCATAATTTCCAATTAGCAAACAATATTAAGTAAAGGAGGCCATAGATGAATATCTGAACTGCGGACAGCAGCTTATGCTATATTCATTTCTGTTGCATCAATGTTAGAATTACAAAAGGAATACTGCGGATGTGATCCACACATATTCCATGGTTTATTTAGGTTTGTAGCTTGAGCTGTGGCAATACTAATAGTTGAAATGTAAGTACACAGCTTTATGCTATAGATGATTCTAACGAATATTTATCACTTTCTATATTCCCTGCAAATTGCAGTGCCTTGTGATTGATGAAGCTGATAGGATACTGGAAGATAATTTTGAGGAAGACATGAATAAGATTCTAAAGATTTTACCAAAGGTAAGTCATCTTTTGGGGTCTTAATTAAGGTCTACTCAAAAAAGATATGGGAAAACTAGATGAATTCTAACCTATCAGTATCAGAGATTTCATTTTTTTATAGAGAAACATTCAAACATGTGAATTTTCTTTGGTGTTGATATTCTCCTCATCCGAATCCACTACCAAAGTAGTTTTGTAGGAATTTGTTTGTTCAAATGCCAACACAACTTATGTGCCAAAATGCCTGGCATTACTGTGTATTTGGCTTTTGCACTGATTGGAGTTCTTACCATGTTTCTGCAGACTAGGCAAACTGCGTTATTCTCCGCTACCCAGACCTCTAAGGTATATTTCTGTTGGGTGTTGTATTGTCATTATTAGTATTTTCTGTCTTTTAATGATGCATTGTCTTGGTCAATCTTACAGGTTAAAGATCTTGCTCGGGTGTCACTGACATCACCTGTTCATGTTGATGTTGATGATGGCAGACGCAAGGTATGAATTAAATAAAATACTCTGGTAAAGGATATTTAGTGATCATGGAGATTTTTCTTAACAAGTTACCAAAACTGTTAGGTGACAAATGAAGGATTGGAGCAAGGCTATTGTGTTGTTCCGAGCAAAAATAGACTTATCCTTCTAATTACCTTTTTAAAAAAGAACCCAAATAAAAAGATTATGGTCTTTTTCTCGACTTGCAAGTCGGTACAATTCCATGCTGAAATCATGAAAATAAGCAATGTGGATTTCTGTGATATCCATGGAGGCCTGGATCAGAACAGAAGAACTAAAACTTTTTTTGACTTCATGAAAGCAAAGAAAGGTATCTTGTTATGTACTGATGTTGCTGCTCGTGGTCTCGATATTCCTTCCGTGGTATGTCTCCACATTCATGTTCTTGCGTTGATTTTTTACGCTTTTACTTACTCAATGGTTATATTGAAATCATATTGTGTCGAGTTTTATTATCTGTAGGACTGGATTATTCAGTATGATCCACCAGACAAGCCAACGGTAGAACAAACACTTCCTCCTGGTTTGTTTTCTATATCCTTTTGGCTCTGTATGTGTATCTTAGGTATTTCTTTGGTGCTGTTGTTTTCAGGAATATATCCATAGGGTTGGTCGGACAGCCCGTGGAGAGGGAGCAAAGGGAAAGGCATTGCTTGTCTTGATTCCTGAAGAGCTCCAGTTTATCCGCTACCTGAAGGTAAGAATGGTTATTGAATTGTTTTTGTGGGTTAACCAACTTGTGTGTTTTAATTTGTAATTTAACTCTCAGGCTGCGAAAGTACCTGTTAAAGAGCTTGAGTTCAATGAGAAGAAGCTTATGAATGTTAAATCTGAGCTGGTAAGAGTCCTGATTCAGTGATGTTGTGGGTTAGATAACTTTCCATTTGAAATTGGATTTGCTGTAATAACAGTGTTTCTTGTTCTGTCCCACAGGAGAAATGTGTTGCCGAAGACTACAATCTGAACAAGTTAGCCAAGGATGCATACCGGGCTTATATCTCAGCATACAATTCACACTCTTTGAAAGACATCTTTAATGTTCACCGACTCGATCTCCAGGTAAAAGAAACAAAAACAACAAACGTTCTTCCAAATATATTGTTTAAGGGATTGCTGATATCTCGGGTTTTGACGTTGAATGTCACAGGAGGTTGCGGCATCGTTCTGCTTCTCTGCGCCGCCTAAAGTGAATCTGAACATAGAAAGTCGAGCTGGGAAGGTGAGGAAGGCGAAGCAACAAGGTCGCAATGGCTTCAGTCCTTACAATCCCTATGGCAAGTCCTCCACACCTAAAAAGGCATAGTGTGTATCGATCGGCTTATAAAATTACTGTTTTGTTCCTTAGTTGGATACTTGTTTTTGATTAGTTACCACCAAGTTTTGTTTAAAGAGTAAACAGTGCACTTAATTTAATTTAAATGAAATGTTTCTTATAATACTTGGCATACTATCAATATTTCAGTTCTATGGTTTATGTAACTTTTAAAAATTGTTGATATCGTTTGCATATAATAAAAACTTATAGACATTGAAATGGAATGAGCATAAGAAACCATAAAGAACTTTATTAGGTGATAGGGAGTAGGAACTACATGAAAAGTGAAACCATATTCATTGAAGCTAAACCGGTCTAACCGGAAACCAAATTCAGTAATCGAAACAAAGAAAACAAAAACGCTAAACCGGGCCTAAAATCTTCAGCTAAAATCGCTGGAACTAAACCAAACCAAAAACTGAAACAACAAGAACGGCAAAGACAACAAAACCGGAACTACTGAACTGGACCGCGGTTTTGTAGGCATTGCTCTTCTTGGCCTTGGGAGTTGAAGCCGGAAGAGATGATGATGGTGGTGATGATGATGACGACGAAGATGAAGATGAAGAAGGAGGAGGAGACTCTGTGGAAGACTCCGTCTCCATAACTTTCACGATCATCTTCTGACCCTTTTCGCAGTGGCCAGAGACACCGCTGATGAAGTAAAACAAACCGGGTCGGTCTAGTTTGAAAACAGTGTCTTCGTTGTTTGAGTAGAGTTGCGGTTTGGTCGCTTTGCATTTCTTGTACTCTTCTTCTGACACCACTAACACTGAGTCTTTCGTGTACTTGAAACCTTCACCAAAAAATCCAAAAGTCACACAAAAGAGTTATATATATCTTAAAGATAAACGTTAAAACTGCATATAAAAGTGTTCAATATACTTACGGAGAGTGTCGCCAACTTTAAACCGGTTATCTGAAGCCCATTGGTTAAACGCATCTCCAAGAGTCTTAGACTTTGGTACGATCCACCCATCTTCTCCTCCAACTTCAAATTCAGTGCTTGATACACATGAAAACATGTAAAATGATACAAGAAACGTAACGAGAATGATCTTCTTCGATGAATCCATTTGTTGTTTTTGGATTGATACGAAGGGAGCTCTAACCAAAGTTACAGAGATTGTTTTTTTTTTCTGTGTTTGTAATGACTTGTAACTTGTGAGTGCTTGAGGTTTTGAGTTTAAAAAGAGTGAGACTTGGAGATTTGTTAGACTTGACCACTTCTTGAGGGATAATTAATGGATATCTCTTTGACTTGGTATTTTAATTTCTTGAATCAAAAAGAAATATCGTCGAAAACAACATGACTTGAAGTTGTTGAGGAATAATGGGATATTTTTGCTACTTATTTTGAATTACAAAATTTTTGTGGACGATGTGTTTTCCAAAAGAATTCGTAAATATAAAATGTGGTGAAAATAGAATTATTATTACAATCAAAATGCTTATTACTGATACATAGGAGTATGGTTGTGACTACAAAAGCAAATTTCTTCTTCTCATTGACCCAGCTTGTGGGTTGAAATTGTCATTAAAGAAAGTTTTGGTAAAAAGAATAAGATTTGTAATAATTGAGGCACTTTGTCCCAAATTGTTCCAATCACTTTGTCCGTTCTTTAGCCCTTTAGGGTTTAAGGACGTTAAACCCAGAATCCAACATTTCTCGTTCGATTCGATTTGAAATTCTCAGTGAAGATCAAAAATGGCGAATTCAATGGCTACACTTTCGAGAAGACTCTATCGATCTCTTCTCACGAACCCTAGAATTTCTCAATCTTCCATGTCTTTCTGCACCAACAACATCACTTCCCCAGAAGATTCCGACTTTGACGAGTTAACGGCTAACTCGGACACTGAATCACCCATTGAACCCAAGGCTTCAGATCCAGTTTCTCGATTTTCCGGAGAAGAACGCGTTATGGAAGAGCGTCCACTCGAAAATGGCCTTGACTCTGGCATTTTCAAGGTATAAATCTTAGATTCTGATTCCATTTGATACACATACTCTTGAATCGATCATTGTTGAGTCATTTTGTGAATATCATTAGATTCTCGTTCTGTAGTAGGTTTATTAATGAGTTTTTGACTAATTTCTGGCGAAATTTAGGCGATATTGGTGGGGCAAGTGGGTCAGCTTCCTCTGCAGAAGAAGCTTAAGAGTGGTAGAACTGTCACTCTCTTCTCTGTAGGAACTGGTGGGATCAGGAACAACCGGAGACCACTTATTAACGAAGACCCGAGAGAGTATGCGAGCCGGTCTGCTGTGCAGTGGCACCGTGTCTCTGTTTATCCTGAGCGCTTGGCAGAGCTTGTGTTGAAGAATGTTGAACCCGGGTTAGTTCTCTCTTCTGAGATCATATTTGGCATTTGAGGTTATGTGATGATAGAATAGGGAACCAGACTTATACAAACTGAATCAAATGTATGTATCTTGCCTGATCTCGATCAAGAATTGGTGAAAAAGGATGAAACTTTAGGCGAATCTTACTTGCTGGAATCAAAATGGTAGCTTGCTTTCGTGTATGTGTCACTGAACAACATGTTTCGTGTTTATTCAACAGTACAGTTATCTACTTGGAGGGTAATCTGGAGACAAAGATTTTCACTGATCCAGTCACTGGTTTGGTTCGACGTATAAGAGAAGTAGCAATTCGTAGAAACGGTACAAATGGCAAAAACTCCATTTCTTTACTAAGATTTAGCATTTCTTACATATTTCATTGGGAAAACAATCCAATTGATCTCTGTTTTTCTTCTCCCTGCAGGCCGAGTTGTGTTTTTGGGAAAAGCCGGTGATATGCAGCAACCAAGTTCTGCTGAGCTTAGAGGCGTTGGCTATTACTGATTTTTAACATACAAAATTGTCATAAAGGTACACAATTTGCTTTTGTAGTTTCACTTCTGTTATCTCTTCTTGTGTAACTTGAAGGTTTGGTTTAGTGTTCTTCAATTGGCGTTGGCCCTTTACATTGTTTTCGGCTAACCAAACTAAACCAAACCCAACCAATACGATTTAAATTAAGCCGATCTAAACCAAAATCTCGATTCTAGACAAAGTGAAAATCAAGACCAATCTCCACGTGTTTACAAACATTGCATGAATGCCACCTCAAAGCTGAATCTGTCCTCCATTTGTTTTAACCTTCCTCATTCTATTCTTTGTCACACACAAAAACAACAATCGCTCTCTACAATGGCGGAAAGGTTCTCTAGCGGCGAGGCCCAATATTGGCCCATCTACGGTAGCTCCACCACCACCCCCACTGTTAGCAACAGCCCCATCGCTTCGCTTTTCCATCAGCTCCGATCTCATTCTCCAACCTCCTCGCAGCTTTTTGGTTTCCTCGCTCTCTTTATCTCCACTGGAATCCTCCTCTTGCTCCTCGGTGTGAGCGTCACCGCCGCCGTGCTCGGCTTCATTGTGTTTCTTCCATTGATCATCATCTCGAGTCCGATATGGATTCCTGTTTTTGTCCTCGTGGGCGGGTTCTTAACGGTCTCTGGATTTCTGGTCGGAACGGTGACAGTCCTGTCTTGGACGTACCGCTATTTCCGGGGAATGCACCCGGTTGGATCGAATCAGATGGATTATGCACGTAGTCGGATCTATGACACGGCCTCTCACGTCAAAGATTACGCTAGAGAATACGGTGGTTACTTCCATGGCAGGGCTAAAGATGCGGCCCCTGGTGCTTGACCTGAACCGGTTGGTATAGTCTGGTTCAGGGTAGTATTAACCGATCCCGGTACGATTTATGGAGCAGGAACACGGTTCATGGTATTACTATATTTTCTTATTTTGTTTCCGTTATAAGATGAAGAGGAATGTCTAGTTATGTATAAGAACATCGAGTTATCTTGAATTGTAATATTTTATTTTGTTTCCGAGTTTTTTTTCTATATATTTTTGGGGAGATACATAATCAAATGTCTTCCGATCCGGTTATGTTTGAATAATTATTTCGAAGAACCAATGAGAGTAAATTACTAACTACCTAAGTTCGCGTTTTTATCTTCATTGATTATTTCAGACGATATGGAAGAACATGTTACATCCTTTTTGTGTTCTTTTTCTAATAATGAAAATGTTCTTTATTCTTTTGAAATAGTCATGTTCAAAGTTTGACAAAATTATAAGAACCTTTTATTGTTAAAACCAATGACTTAATAACACTATCTATTCGTTTTATGAACATGAGAATTGTCTATCTGTGTATTAACATTGGACTGAAATCTAAAGAGAATACGGTGTTGGGTGCAAATATGTTACTAGTGAATCAAAATTTATGCCATCTCTATAATAAATAATATTCTAAAGAAAAGGATTGTAAAATGTTGGTTAAAAAGCCTATTCATGGCAAGTCTTAAATTATGTCCACTGTTAATTGGTTTGACAGGTTTTAAAGATTCCAAACTTTATTAAGAAAAATCTTAATTCGAATGTTTACCCTTTATAGTAGCTAATTAATGACTCACTGTGGGTTGATGCATGAACTGAGACAATTTATTGTAGCTAACATAACTTACTTTGCCCTCTGTAGCTACTAGCTAGTTTATTAACATTGGAAAAATCAGTCACTGAAGATTTTGAAGAGGCACAGAATACGCATACAACGGTTACATACTTACATGCTCAAACATGACATTACGGATAAAAAATCTAATGTGACATTAAGCATATATAATTAAGACAGTTGGAATCTTCTTCACCCCTACTTTTTTTTTTCTTTTGACTTCTTTGTGTTTTGATTTTGAAGTCAAAGCCAGCAAGACAAAAAAGGCCAAGTCAACACCGAAATTTGCTGAACGTCAACCGTTGATTTGGTCTATGTATTTGTGAAAACGATTATTTTTGGAGTTTGTAATCATTAACATGGCTAATTAAAGGCCATCATTGGAACCTTTTTACCGCATAGTGGATTCAAATTCTAAATTATTCCATATATATAAATGGAAAAATATAGTTCAACCACATGTAATCGCTTTCCCTAATTAATGATCCATTTGAATGGTAATGAACGGTTGATATGGGAAAGAAACCTTAGCCTTCATTATATCGGATTTTTAAAAAAACTACTAAAGTTTTAAATTTGCCAAGCGTCTTAAATACATAAATTACACAATAATATGCATAAAGTATGTCATGCATCTACCAATAACAACGGAACAACCAAAGCTCCTAGAGAACTTACCACTTGCCTGATGACACCTCAAACAACAATCAAATTCTCAAACTAAAATTTAAATTTCCTTTCCGGTCGGGTTTAACAATGACCCGACATAAGAACGGGTCTGGCGCTCCGGAACCAAACTGGCACGTGGCGACCTTGGAGGCACTTCTCTTAGCTGATGTCCACTACAATCGTAGTAGATCACGCCGGAGTAATCCAACGGCTCACATTTTCCTCCCATCAAAATCTCCCTCTGCCAAACGCCGTACTCCTCCTCATCCTCCTCTATCACCATCTCCACCGCCGTCTTCTTCGTCGGACCACCGTTGTAAGCTTTGTTTTTCCGGCCAACCATAGTCATCGCCTTGTTGCTCAAGGTCGTATAGAGCTCCTTAGGACGCACCCTCATCGGAGAAAAAGTCCGTGCGGGACTCCATCCAAACCTTCCTCCTCCTCTGCCGTCTTCGCCACCGTTTCCGTTAGACTTAGGGCTTTCGAGATAGTCTTCGAGATGAGTTTGCTTCCGACTCGTCTTGGGTTTAAGCTTCTTGGAAACTCTGCTTGCGTGTCTAGCACAAATTACCATGAGAGATACGAGGAAGCTCACACTTAGGCGCTTGTGTGCGGATGAGACATGTTCCGGCGTTGATCTCTCCATTTCTCCGATTATTGAAAAAAGGGTTTAAACTCAAAAAGATTCGTTTGTTTTTTTGTTAATGCGATTCTCTCTCTTGTATGAAATGGTTGGGTTACGTATATTTATATAAATGCACGCGTTAATGTAGGTCCCTTAATATAAAAGGGTGTTAGGTTACCGGCTGACTCGGTAGCCTTTGCGTTGACATCTTTTATTGTGTAATGTGTTTGACATTTTCTTGATTTTCTGTAATGATCTTGTGTTATACAGTTTAATATGATATCAATGAATAATTACATTCTATTTATTTGTTTATGTTTTGTGTATGAAACCTAACGAGCATGCGAGAGACATGCATCAACGATCTCTTGATAAAACTCTTACGTGTTTGAATTCATTCCTTGATAAATATTATTTGTTTCAATACATGAGTTCTATTAGGAAAATTATTATTGTTGTAATATAATTCGTCAGCTCCTCCTTATCATTTTTATTTTATCATATTTGGATTTTTTTTGCTTTTTTCTATTTGTTAATTTTTGCATGCTTAGAAAGTTTTAAGTTTGCTTTTTCTTTTCTATTTTGGTTCGTTTTGTTCGTGTATATACGATCGAGCACTAGTGGTGGGGCAAATAGCAGCAAGGCAATCAAGTGCGGTGAAAACCCCACTCAAAATTTAGGTGTTGGCCGATATGCAATATTTTTTTTTTTTTTTTTTTTTTTTTTTTTTTTTTTTTTATATGCAATAATTTATTTTCTTGTGTTTATCACAAAATCACAAACGTGCGTCAGCATTTATATTTGTCAACACTATATACCATAGAAATTCGAACCACATATAAGGCTGATTAAATAGGAGTTAGATATTGCAGCAGGCTGATTCAGCCAAACCCAATTTGACTTTTTTAAGTTATGCGGGACTAAATATAAGTTTAGATGCGGTCTTTATTTTTTCTAGAGTTTTACATGCAATTGACTGCCAAATACCTAGCGATTAAGGAAAAAAACGCTAAATACATGCAAATTTACTTGTATGGATCTGCCAAATAAACAAGATTTTTTTAAAAAAAAATTATAAATACGAATTCTATTCAGTTTGTTATTAATGTAAATATGTTAAGTGCATAATGTAAATGTGTTTCGGATGTATATATCCTAAATCCTAGTCACAATAGCAAAGTGCTGTTTCATGATCACGACTTACATTATCCTCTACGTGTTGCGAAACACGTGTCTAAGTACATTGAAGAATAAGATGAAATGGGTCGGGTTAGCTTTGGTTGGGTCGGGTTAGTGATAGTGGACCTATTTGGCTTCTCATCAACTTGATCTTTGTCACTGAGCATCATCAACCAAACACAACGCGACGGTGACCGGTAAAGGGACCCACTGGGTTTTCTATTTCGGTTTTTTTTTTTGCTTTTGTAAAAAAATCTGACTCGGTCTCTCTCGATCGTCAACGTCGTTTATATTTTGTTGCGATAGTTTTGTATGAAGTGATTTTACGGTTTTACTCCTACATATATAGTGCGATTGTTTGTCTAATTTACTCAAGGCAATACTGCAATATAATAAAAAAAAAATTGTAGATTTTTTTTACTACGAGGTATCGTCTTTTTCCGTTACCACATCTATAAAGATAATCATATGTAAACACTTTTAATTCGATGTAGCAATAACCATCAATAATCAATTCAATCTTATATAGTCCAAAAAGCCACTTTGATTCTAAAAATTAACTTTTAGTATCATTCACATATGGAAACAAACTAATTAACAGTTACGTTAGCCATTTCAATTAATTAAGGCTCATTTATTAGAACATTATGAGACGCTAAATGTAGTTGACCGGCACGACCTATATTCTTTTATTAACCCACTAATCAAGTTTCATTTGTTTATTTGTTTTTGCGACTAATGTTTAAATTCTCAAAGTCATTACAATTCATAACCCTATCATATTACCAAGAGCTATTAAATGCGATATATTAGTTTATAAAATTTTCAACAAATTTGGTGGTAGAGCAATTTTAAATTAACACACCTTAAAATCTTAAATTCAAATAGTTTGGTACAAATAATTAACAAGAAGACTCGGTATTGAAGGGGAGTTAGGAAGCACGATATCCAGGAGTGTTAGGTAGCCTCCCTCTAAAATTAAATAAAATTTACTCGCAACAAAACATAATTCAAAGCTAATATTCTATCCCATTTGCGCATGGTTTACTTGGGTTATTTTATTTTATAACAAATTCTCATTATTCAATTAATACTACGTTTTTTCCATTTAAATACGTAAGAAGTAATCCAAAATTAGCACATACGTGATCTCTTCACTATGTGGTTCGAAGAAAAGTTGACCTTAGTGCATGCACGTTTGGATCGCAAAAGAATTTTGATAATCAGATATTTGCTGTTCCATTTAATTAATTTAATAGTTTTAATTTTAAATTTGAACTTTGTTTTGTTTGTTTCGAGTTGTTTTATAGTACTAAAAACATTGAGAGGGAGAGGCGATTCTAACATTTCAAAATGATGATACACATACACTTATAGATGAGTAGAGAATCACAATCACAATCACAATCAGATCTATATAAATCATTATCCATGTAATCAGCAAGTGTACGTTGAAATAAAGTAAATAATTAAAACAGAGAAGCAAAGACTTTATTAATATTTGTTTTTCCAAAATTAATTTCAATTTTTTAAATACGATAGATATATAAAACAAGGAGGCATGTGAACGCAAGTACAACTAGATTAAAATCTGCGCATACGTAGACATATTAATGTGAGAAGTCACGTATGATGATGATATGCCTCTGGAACCGATCTACCACTTAGGCCGAGAGTCACACAATTCGACTCTTCACTAGGCTCAAACTCCCATCTTCCACTCCATCTTGAAAGAGTAATTTTTATTTCTCAAGTTGTACAACCATAAACAATTTAAATCCTAAACTATAAATTTGGATTGCTCACCCGTAATTTGTGGGATGTAACTCGCCTCTTATGTTTAAAAAAAAAAAAAAAATCTTAAACAACATAAATGGTAAGAATGAAAAAAGAAAAAAAAAAAAAAAAAAAAAAAAACTGTTTCTTCTTCTCTTATCGGATGTCCCCGGAAGGGACAAAATACTGTTTCTTCTATTGTTTTGATCCTTCTCTTGTTGTTTTAGTAGGTTTGTTCAGTCTTATCTACTTCAATCTTAAAAAGGCCTATGTCTACCCTTTCGGCCCACTATTCTGTAGATGTAACATTATTTTATTTTGCAGATCTAAATGGGCTTCGTAACATAAACCTCCTATAGGCCCATTAAGATATGAAAATGTATAATCATTATTTGATGCTATAGTGTTTGTATCTAAGTGACAAGAATCAAGGAGCAAAAGTAAAAGTGATAATTCTTTTACCTTTTTCTTGTGCATATTAAATATTCATTACCTTTTTCCTTCTACAATTAGAACACACATTATGAGATTTCAATATGGGTTATGCCTCAATAGTGATATTAGTACAAATCATAATGATAAAGCTCTACATAAATTTCCATACACCCCATAACAAATGAGTGGAACTCAGCTTATTAATGAATAATCAGATGAAAGTATAAGTAGATAAAATATATGAATAGTACTAAAATAATTTGAATGGACAATTATAGCACATACTCCACAAATTTCCAAAATTAGCATTAGTGAGTTTAATTTAGACAGTAAAATTCATTACTGTCGAAAACTTATACGAATGTGAAAAACTAATGTAGATAAAAAAAAAACAATATATGTAGTTGAAAGTTAATTTTTTTAAGTGAAAAGTTAAAACATTATTAATTTTATTATACTTCTTACCAATTCAAAATGACATCCATTGTTAATTTGTTTCGCACTTATGGAGAATCAATTTCATCAAATAGGAGTTAATTTGCCTTGTAATTTTGATTTTATACATATAATATGAGTCACCTTACAAAAAAAGTTTATATGGAATTTATATCTATTAGAAATTAATATATAATATGAATTTAATTTAATGAACAAAGAAAATCCAACTTGTTTCAAAGTCAAAAATTGTGTGCAAAGAGAATAATGAAAGTAAAGATGTTAAAAATATATGCTCTGCTGAAAGAAAACCATGAATATTGTTGCTACTGCTATATCTCATTGTGAATAGAGAGAGGTGGAATTTCTAATAGATATTGGAAGAAATTAAGGTTTAAATATCATAAACTTATACTTAAAAACTGGCTATATGCCTATATATTGAGCCAGCTTCCTAGCTCTGCTGGGTATGAATAGCCTTGACCGCTTCTCCGTTTGGTTCAACCAAACAACAACAACAAAAAATGATTAAAAATCAAAGTAAAAAACAAAATCAACAAGATACTCCAGAAACCCTAAAAATCCGCCATTGATACCGGACGCCTACAGTTCTCTCTATTCCTATTTCTTCTAGGGTTGGTATCTGTCTTTCAGAGCCACACTCTCTCACTAGGGGCTTCTAATTTAGTTATAGGGTTTGAAAAAATAAACAAGGTCGGGTAATTCTCTGTTTTTTGGATCTCATTAATTCTCTATATATCTATGTCTGGATCTGCATCTCTATCAAGTACATTTCTGGTCGGGTTCTTTTGGTTTTTGTAATAACAGTCAAAGTTCTTGTTTCTTATAACCCAGGTCTAGGGTTTATTTTTTCTCTGGTAATTCAGATCTAGGGCTTAATTTCCTTCTTTAGTTTTTAGTTTCTTCTAACTTTGTTCTCTTTATTCGGGTTTGATTACAGTTTTTGCAGATTAGTAAACTTCTTATGAATTGAGAAAAAAAACTTGCAGATCTGTGTTCGGTTGTTAATGTTTATTTCTTCTTATCTTTTTTTTTCTCGATAAGAAAATCAATCTCCTTGTTCTTCCAATACTCCCCTTTTTTTGGTTGGAAAACCAAAAAGAGACATTATTTAACTAATTTGGCTTTTCATTCGATTTGGCATTTTTTTCTTCTTTTGGGTCTCGCAATCAATTGTCTTCTCGACGCAATATTATTTAAAATATTTTAAAATTTTCAAACTATGTTTAAATCCTTGACAAATATAGGCATGGAACCTCTTTATTTATCTATATACTTTAACTTTATGTTGTTCTCACATAGTTGATTTTCTTTCTTGTTCTTATTCCATCTTTTTTCTGCGAGAATAACGTAACCTTAATCATGGTTTAGGAATCCTCTGATTGTCACTCTCTTTAAAGTTCAATCACATTTCCTACCTTACTAGTGCTTTGCTTATTTAATTTGGAAAACATCATACTAATTAATATTCACTAGATATATTCAAAGTTAGCACATATTGTTGATAAAATTAATCTTTTCAAAAAAATTCGACCGGAGTCCAAAACAACTGCATTCTCATTGTGTTTTCATGTTTGGCATTGCATTGCACATGACTTTAGAAACATAAGCATATGTTTTTGTCGACTAATTGATATAATACAAACATATAAGACCGGTGTATCATGAAATGTTATGAAGCTGTACATCATTTTTACTTGCTTCTTTTCTTTTTCCTTGTGTACTTGTTCATTTTTCTCTTTCTCAAATGGCTCTTTATTCTTTTAACTTACTTTTGTCATTTCAATGACCTCATAGAATGTCATTGAAGTAGTTTTTACATTTTCCATATTCCTTCATAAAATGTCGACACTTCGTGTTTGGGACTTCTTTAATCCCTTACTGCTGTAGACTCTTCCTGGTCCAGTTTAGTAATTATCTTTTATTTTTTTGATCAGTTGAGTAATTATCTAGGAACTAGTACAATCAAATCAAACTTTAGATTAAAAACAAAAACACTAAATCTCCTCCCCCATATTGTCTTATATTTTTGGCGCTAGGATGTAATAGTAATGGATCCATATATATCATTATATGGGTGCTTACAATTAACTAAGACATGTACAATTCAAACATGTCGCGACTCAACTTTTTTTAAGGCATTGTAAATCAAATCTAATTTTTAATTTAGTTACTTTAGTAATTATGTCATTCGAAAGTGATTCAATTTAGTTGTTGATAACCAAAAAGTTCCATAATAGAGGTCTCTTATGTATCAAGTTTCCACATCTGATATTACAGTCAATATCTCAGCATCAGATGCCTATATACTTCATTTAATATATATATTTTAATTCTGATAAATCACGAAACTTTATGAGGCTGTAGATGAATTCTACTAGATATTTTAGTAGTTTGTTTTTTCTAGTGTTCGTATGGATATGTATTTTTTTAGGAGCAAAAGCCAAGTCATACACCAAAGAAAAAGTGGGGAACTAAGGTACACAACACAAGCTAATATAGAAAACCATAGATATCCCAATATTAAACAAACATAATGAGATTTTTACAAAAGAGGTACTTTTCATAAGAGAATTGTGAAAATAGGCACTTTGAAATAGAGATTTTTTTCACAATAATAAATATAGTAATAATAAAATCCTAATAAGACTTTTATATAATCCCAAAGTAAATGTTTTTTTAAAAATTGCAAATATGCTTAGTGCCTTAAAATTTTAATGTCTTATTTTCACAAAACCTTTTTTAATTGCTCTTTAAGCAAATGAACTTTAACACAATATATATATTTCAAGTGTAGAATATAACGGTATGTGTGGTCTGAAGCTCACAGTTGTGTAATTTTGGATGATTTAACATTCCTACGCCGGGCTACAACAACAACGACCACCCAAGGTTTGATAGCAAATCATAAGTTTATCTGGAAGAGGCATCAAATCAAATTAGTGACTTCTTGTTCGAGGCTATGAAAATAGTGAGGGACATATATTCTATTATAGCATAAAAGTAGAATACAAACTACAAAGACCAACAGCTTAGTGCAACCTATCATCAGGTTCATAATATTTTACCCTTTAGGATCTATCTAAAAGTACTGTATAAAATTCAGATTTTTAAATATTTTTAATAATATATAGCAAATTCTAGTTAGGGAACATAATAAATATACCAATCTGAGTAAGCCAAACTCTCCAAATTAAGTAACTCAAACTTATCACAATAGAAGTAACATACTACTCCCAAGACATTTTGATTTATCAGAGCAGAAGTTATCATTGGTTAAGGGAAAAAGCAAATAGCTTCACATAATTAATTTATAAAAAATATATTTTAAAATGATAAAGTTTCCAAATAATATACTTAAACAAATGACACATATATGAACTTGTCTGTATACAGTATACGCTAACCCACTTATACATAGACCACAAGCCTGGTGATATGTTAAGTTTGTCGCATTTTTTTTTGATCAACCGATATGTTGTCGCATTTAAGTTAATAGCCTTGAAAGGTTTTGAATTGCCTGATTAGTAGAATTGACGTCCAGGACTCATAAAAGAATATACAAGTAGAGATTGAAAATATATTGAATCGTGAATTCTTACTTATATAGTTATATATAATTTTTTCATCAATTTGTCACGTTTCCTTTTGTTTTTGTCATTTGTTGTATTCCTAAAAGCAAACGATAGACAAACCAACACAGAGATAATATTAACAAAAAAAACGTTTAAAGGCTATACATATCAGTTAAGAATCCACTTGAACTATGAAAACAAAATATCATACAAATTTTATAATTTCTCCACATAGGTTTAATATTTGACACTAAAATGAAGAAAGTCCTTCATATAAACATAAGATTAATTAATATACATCTCTAACCAAACTATTGTTAATTTGAGATATTAATGGTAAATCACTATCAATACATGTTTTGATAGTTGTACATGAGGTCTGATTTCGCCACCAAGGAGTTATGAAGATCCGTAAACTGATGCTGCTGCAATGTACATGACCCCAAAAACAAAAAAAATCGATGAAAATATGAACAATAATAGTATAAGTCAGTTAATAAAACGGCGCCTTCGAATCGCTGATGTGGAACTAGATAGTAATAACCAACCCACAAAACACAACACTAACTCCTAATTATTAAACTATTTATAACATTAATTAATCGATGTTGGTGCATTAGTGTCAAAGAATTTGATTTAGCCGCCTCTAAAACTTGAATAACTGTGTATAGCTTTTGTTAAAAACCACTAGAAAAAAACATAACAATTATAAATGTGACTCGTACCTCAATGGAATTAGCTGCTCCTTTGCTGCGGTGGTGATTAATCACTGGAAATGATGAGTTCAATTTGTAGTTGACTATGTCATAAGATTCGTTTGAAATGTGATCATTCTTATTCATGACAAATTCGTTGCAAACTGCAAAACGATGATCGTTCTTGCAAAGTTTTTCGATCTCGTCTTCGCAGCGTGACATCTCAAAAGAATTCCGATTCACTTCGCTAATAGTATTCTTCATGATCTCACCATGATGATGAGCTTCTTCTTCCACAACTTTTACTAATTGTGATCTTCCTTTCATCTTCATCATCATTTTCTCCATTGTTCTATCCTTTGCTCTTTCTCTTGCTTTCGCTCTCTCGTCCTTGGACAACTTCTTCAAAATGGGCGTTCGCGGTTCTGGCCTCTTTCTCTTCCCTCTCATCGATCTCCCGTCGACCTTGTTTCCTCTTGTTTCTAATGTAAACCCATGAATATATAATTTGTAAACATATATTCCTCTTTTTTTCATAACCTTTTGAGAGAAAATTTGAAACTTATCTATATAATTGTAAAACAGAAAGGCGACGGTTAAGGTACGTACCGGTCGTGTTAGTATTGCTGCCTCTATCGTCGACCGTCCACATGGATGCAAGTTCACATAGATCAGACGATGTGTCCATGGATCCTAACTCCGGTCCTTATAATTAATTTCGAAATTTACAATTTTAGATTAACCATTTGTAAAAAAAAATCATAAAAGATAAAATTAAAACTAGAAAAGAGAGCATATTTACGGGTATGAGACTCGTCGCCGCTGCTGAAGCTGCACTGGTAAGAAAGGGTTTTGGCGATCTTTGTGATCTCGGGTTTCGCTTGTGTGAGCAACCATTCAACGGTTTTGCTGGCTTTGTCGAATCCAAGCATGTCTTGTAAGCCAAACAACTCTTTGGCGACATCTAGCGAGAGTCTCATTCTACGATCTCGTGTCCCTTTGGCCGTTTTGATCTTGCTGTGCCTGTCCGTTCTGCTTGGTTTCTTGACTTTTTTCATTTTTGGGTCTTGAGAAGTTGAGATTTTCTGGGAATCTTCTATGTGGGTTATAGTTTCCGAGGGCTCAGTGGGTTGGTCTCCAATGGTGTTGTTCAAGGGAAAGTGAAGTGATGGATGATGATTGTCGTTGGGGATGGTTTGGTTATCATCATGGCCATTGTTTTGTGGGTGGAAAGTGGTGAGGAGGGCACAATCCGGGACAAATTCGAATTGAGAAAAAGGAGAAGGTTGTTGGAATTGATGATGATGATGGTCAAGATAATTGTTTGATGTGTTAGAGGTGGAGTGAATCAAGATATCGTTAATGGAAGAAGAAGGGCTAAAAGAGAGCAATGGTTGTGAGGAATAATGGTCATTATAAGGGAATAACATGTAGTCGTCATTGATGGTGGTAGTAGTACTGAAAGTGTTGTTGTTCATGTCTTTTTAGGGGAGTTTTGAAGTAACAAAATTAAAAATTAAAAAACCCTAAGACAAAATTTTGAGAATGACACTTGTACTATAATCTTCTTCAGAGACACACAAAAAAGAGAAGAAAATGAGAGAAAGCATAAAATCAAAGAGAAAGATTACTGTTCTAATGACGAAGACATTGATCTCAGCCAAAATGAAAACTAGAAAAGAAAGAGAGTTTTCTTTTTTTCCTTAGCCTGCAAAATCAAGAAAAAGAAGAGAAAAAAAAAAAGAACAGTAATAGTGATTAGTCAAATAGTACAATATGTCTTTGTTCTAGAGAATCTATGTGTGTGTCTAAATGTGTAGAGAGAGAGAATACCTTTATTGAAGCAAAGGACTAATGGTTGAGAAAGACAACACAGGCGATGTACTTAAATGAGTCTATGTGCTATGAACTAGAATGGAGAGAAAGAGAGAGAAAAAGAGAGAGAGAGGCAAAGAGGTCATTTTAGGGGAAGGAACAACATAGACGCTTTTGACGAATCATTTATTTTGTTTATATATTTTTCCTAATTCCTAGCTTCGGCATGAAAAAATAATATATTCCTTTTGTTTTTGTGAAAATGTGATCATAGATGTTGGTTGTATTTGATTATCAAGATTTTTTCCTATAGTTAGGACCTTGTGTTTGTTTATGTTCTTATATTTCTTTGAGATAGTTCATTACTAATTAATATTTAGATAAGAACTCAGTATAAGTCTTTGATAGATATTAAATTGTTGACAGCTATATATCAACTAATCAAAGATTGTATATATCTTTAAAATTAATAGCATGAATTAAAAGATGCCTAAAAATAGAGTTCAATATGAAATATTTCACTGTATCTGTTTATTATAGAATATATGTTATAAATTTAGTTTTTTTAGCTATCACAATGATATATTTCATAGGATAATTAATATTACAGTTTGTTGACAAAACATATACTTACCAATTACATTAACCTTTCAATTTAAATAAACAGATCTTTATTATTATTTTTTGAGCAAAAATAGATCTTTATTTAACTCATTGAAATGACATGTAAAATTTAGTTAATTATATTATTAACATTAGTTTAGTAGATAAAGATCAAGGTATAGTAAAATGAAAGAAATAGAAGCTAATGAGATTTAATTTTACCCAAGAAATAGACATATAAATGTATGTTTGCATATTAAGAAGATCAAAATTAAAAGTTGGATATAATAAATATGAAATAAATTAATGAAATTAGGATAAATTTTATTTGTACTTATGCCTGTATTTGGAAAAGGATTTATAGAAGAAAATGAGAAGATTTTAGATTATGCTAAAGGAAAAAGGAACAAAGAATATATAATTAAAATATTAAAAAACATCTATTTGCATTCCAATGTAAGAGAAATTAAGATCAAATAAAATTATAAATATTTTTTTTGGTGGTATTTCTGAAAACACTATAAACAACTTTATTTTCATTTTTTTTTTTTTTGTCAACCACACATTTATTAAAAAGTTCCTTGGTTGGTTGCCCAACTAGGAGGAGAAATGTTTACAAAAGTAGCTTCTGAAAATAAAAGTCTAGAAGAGCGCGCTAAGCAGTCCGCTTTTAAATTACAAGAACGAGAAATAAGAGAAAGTGAGAAAGAGGGAAAGGAAACACGTAGCAAACCAAACTCGTCTAGAAGGTTGGAGAAAGCTGGCCATTCGTCAGGTGACTGTACCATCGAGACCAATTCTGAGCAATCTGATTCAAACGCCTGACAAGCAATCCTTCTTGAAAGGATATTCTTCATGGCCCAAATTAAAGCTTCCATTTCCGAATGAAGGGGTGAGGGCGATCTCCTAAGGCATTTTGCACAAAGCAGTATAGTTTGAGCAGTTCCCTGAAAACACCACCAACCTAAACCCATTGTTGGATCCGTAGCTTTCCATGAACCATCAAACCGACATCGTAATGATTGGTTTGGGGGTTCATAAAATTCCGTAAATGTAATATTGTCGATCGGTTCCATTTGAGCTTTTTTCCACAGTAATTTCTCACTCAAGGCGTGATTTAAAATATCTGTAGGATCTGATTGTATTCCTTTAAAAACTTTTTTATTCCTATCTTTCCATATGAACCACAAAATCCAGGCATAACAATTTGTTTTTTCCCCCCATCTCGAGGAGGTGGTATCCTCCAATAAAGATAATCTAGATTTGAAAGTTCCGAACTTAGAGGAAAACAACCTGGAACCAAAGGCACCCCGGATAATTCCCATATTTTCAGAGAATGAGAACACACAAATAAAGCATGATTTATAGTTTCCTCTGCCAGCTCACACCTTTTACAAATAGTGTCACAGCTAATCCCTCGCTGTATTAATTTTGATGTAACTGCCAAAGATCCTGAAGCATGATTTGATGTAACTTTATTTTCATTTTTTAAAAGAGTATTTTAGTGAATTTCTTATGACTTAATATATACACTAACTATTGATAATATTACAGTTGTTCATATAACAATGTTTGCATCTCCATCGAAAGGGTTCTTCTGGTACCTATTAAGGAATCAATCACTATAGTCATATACTCATATATGACTTAAAAAGGCGCTTAAATTTACCTAAGACACAAATATTGTTATTCCAAAGTTCCTCCATGCTTAAGTCCAAATCTTTTAATTTGTTGTTTTCATAATTAAAAATCTTATATTAGATTAAAAAAATTTTTGAAAAAAAAACTTATATATATTAGATAATATATCAACTGAGGCATAATTACAGAGTAATTTTTCTTGGGTTTAGATTCCATTTTCCGTACCAACTTTAAGTTTAAATACATTTATATTTGTTTCAAATATTATCTATGAAAATAAATAAATTGTATTTTAAAATATAAAGTATGAATTAATTAGTATATTATATATATATATATATATATATTATAGAGGATATCAAATAAATTTAAACACTATTATAACAACTTATAACCATCATATATGTATTTCAAAATTAATTTTAGAAATAGATATGATTGTTCTAACTTGTAATGCAACATTACTCTTCTACAAATTTTAGTAATTAAATCGAGAATAGACCAGGTAGTTTTTGAAAAGGGTAGCTCCTTTTTCTTTCGTAGACTTATTGTAATCCAATTGAGTTCAAATAGCAAAACTGACGAAAGCATTGGAAGAAATTTGCATCCGAGATTCAAAACTTTAAAACGAGATCAAAACTCGGATGCAAATTTCTGGTCTCATATCACAAAATCCATCTTACTCTAAGACATTGATTTACATGATATGGAGAAAATAATCATTTTGCTATTGGAGAGTTATAATAAAAAGTTTCATTTTCAAATCGGAGGATTGCACGTGGCAGTGTGAAGCCCTAAGAAAAGAAGTATGCAATAATTTAATTTAGGAAGAAAAGAAAAAAGCTTTACCTCTCTGAGTCTCACTGTTCAGTATTGCATGACCGACCAATCTTTTATTTTCTTTTGACTCTCACACACACACACTCTCTCTCTCATACTTATGTTTAGGACTTAGAAGTCGCTTTCGCTAAAAAGAGAACCTCTTTTCTCTCTCGTGCTTATCTTGTAAGCTTTTGTATCATTATTTTCCCTTGTATTTTTATGAAAAACATATTTTACAAATATCTCTCTGCTTCTGCATAGGGAAAAATAATATATCCCTAAAAGCCTATATTAGAAGTTAATACGGTTAACGGTTGTTAAGAGTTTATAATTAGGTAGTTAGTATTATGTTGACCTTGTCAGCTGTTTTAAGTGATGTCATGCTTGTTTTTAAAAGTAACTTACAAGAAATGAAAGTCACTAATCCACATTTATTTACGTATATATATATGCACGTATGTGTACGCAGGTAAAGCACGAACTTAGAAGTTACGTGCAAAGATGAAACACTGTCATTGTAAATAAAAACTCCTATTTTGGTCATCCATTGTTATCCACTCTTTCCATTTATTATAAATGATTTATACATGCCGCCTTCTCCACCTAATTATCCAGCACATCCCATGCTCTTTCTTCTTTCTCTCTCTCTATCTCTATCTCTATCTCTAGGCCTGCCATTACCAGGAGTCCAGGAGGACCACATGCATGACTATAATGGATGGACTCGCTGGCTTCTTCTAAGGTTGCTTTCAATTCTTCTTTCTCATAACCCATGAAGAAGACAACAACATATATCATATCACAATTTTGAGTATGTTTCTTTTAAAACATTTTAAAGTTGTTTATTAGTGAGACTCAAAATTAAAGTTTCAATCTTTGGTTAGTCTTGCAATCTTTTTTTTTTCCTTACAAAAGTGGGTATTGATTTTGCTTTCCCCCTGAGTGCTTTCATTATGTGTTCTATTATCTATCTATTCCTAATGTTGTTGGTTACAAATCTCAGTCACTCATTATCATCATTCTCAAAGTACAAATTATTTTTACTTTGTATAATGGGTTTGTCATCTTTTTCTTTTTTTTTGTGTGGTTCTTAGGTTGATAACGAATCATTTTCTATATATAGCAAAGAGAGTCAATGCTCTTTTAGATTACCATTCATTTGCGCAATTTCCTTTCATGGAAATGTGTCTGGAAAATTATGTGTGTTTGTCTCCACTTTTTTCACTGGAATACTCATTATTGACTACTTCTTCCGTTCATATTCTTGATTTTAGTTTTTTTTTTCTTCTCTAAAATTCTTGAAATAATAAGAAACGAAATTTGAATTTTCTTGGTTGGACTACAAAAGAAAGGAATAATTCTCTAAGAAAATAAAACATTTCCACCTCACAAATTTTGTGTAGGTACTAGAAATTCAAATGTCGCCACAAAATTTCTGAATAAATCGTCACCAAAAGTTTTTTTTTTTTTTTTTAAAGTCCGTCGTCACCAAAAGTTTCTTCGAATTAGTCACAAAACTTCAAGTCTTCAACTATATATATAACTTATGAGTCTGAAATAAAATTATGAAAATCATCCTCTTTTAAAAAAAACAAAAACCGCTTAGAATGATTATTTAAGTGTTAGTCTAAACATACTATTTCGGTTCAAACGATTTTATTAAAATCAATTACAATCACCGCTTGTAAAATACATCACAAATTTTAAGTTGGTTATGTCACTTTCGTTTACGGGAATGAAGAGAAACGGTTTTATATCAAATTGTTTTTTTTCTTAGCGAATCAAACAAATTATCGCGACAAGCTTAATGGGATGAGTAACAAGTTGATGTAGAGCTTCTTTGAGGTTTAGGGATAGAGATAGCCTATGTTCCTACTTTCACGCTTAAGTTAAGGAGATTTGACAACACCACATTTTCATATTATTGTTTTATATATAGATATATAAATAAATGAGCACATAACTGAGTAATCTTCATACTGATCAGTAGCATGAGATCAATTTATATATATGCCTGATTTTTGGTTAGAAACATATATGTAACCAAGTGTAAGTAGGTATACACGGTCGTTGTTGTCTTTAAATTATACCTTGTTCAACATTGTAACTTCAGAAAATAATAAAATAGCTTGATGGGAAAAACTTCAGAGAAGAAAAATACTTGAACCCACTATATGGTGGGATATGTATAGAGAGTAAAAGTCATATATATACTACTCAATTTCTACTCCAAATTTACGAAGAACTTTTTTTTTTTTTTTTTTTTTTTTTTTTTTTTTTTACGAAGAACTTATTATTCATATCAGAGTAAAAGTCCAGTTGATTACTTGATCACTTTAATTAATGGCCTTTCTCATGTCTTTATCTTGTTGGTCAGCTTCTCATATCGTGTATATGGTGAATCATATTGTTTTAATATATATATATATATAGTGGCGGATCTAGAAATGAGTTTTATAGGAGTCATAATAAAAAAAAATATTATATCTAAACTTAAATTGATATATTATATGAAATAAAGGGGTCATTTGGAAGTTCAACTATAAATTTATAGGGGTCAAAGACTAATATTACCCAAATTTTTCATCAAATTCAATCCAATTTACACTAAAAATAACTAATATATAAAATTTTATAGGGGTCACATGACCCCCTTCATGCCTTCTTCCCTCCGCCATATATAATGATTATAATTGATTATCTTTTGAAAAAATCTAAATCCAATCCTATATCGATGTCTGAATTTTAACCTTAAATTTACGAGTTTACTTAGAAATTGATGTTCTTTCCCCCTGAGTCCCTGACGATGTAACATCATCATGCCCTTTTATTTTAATCATTTAAAACCTTTATAAATGGCTTCGACCACACTCAAATAATGTCCAGTTTGCTTACTTTATTGTTCCATGCTTCACCTCTAAATATGGTTTATGATGTAATAGGTTGTTTGCATATAAACGTACATCTTATTTATGTGCCATGTATATAGGTGCATTATCCTAAAGACGTCATGTCTTGATATGGTGTATGTAAAGTTTTATTTTGATCGAACTAATAATAATTAATACTTTCAACATAATGGAACGTTATATAAATGATCTAGAGACCACTTCTATATATGTGTGAGCGTGTGTGACTACTACATATATGTACAGAGATAAGTTTGTGTATCATGGGTTTGTTAGGTTGGCTGTACTCTATAAAGTTTTTTGGTATATCATCATGACAAGAAATTGGGGACCCTTAAAACTCTATGATGTGATAATAATATCTTCAGTCAATACCATTTTCCAAAACTTATAAATTAATATCATATTTACTTTTAATTAGTTTGTATACTTATTTTCTTGACTTAAATTATATATGACATGTATCGTAATGGTTTGTGGTTACCTCGTCGTTTTGTCACCATTTTGACATGTGAAATTCAAGGAGATGTAACAAAAAAAAAAAAATGTTTGATATAGGGTTTTAATAATTTAAATTCTTACATTAAAATTAATCTTAAAAAAACTGAATCATAGCATGTTAATTGTACATGTACTCCTTAGATTTTGGAAATTGGTAAAATAAACAAAACTAGTTGAGATTTGTACAAACTTATCCTTTTCAGTATCACTAGTAAGCTAATAAACTTATTTCCAAAAACAAAAAGAGTGTACTAATGAAAAGATAATGAGAATGATGAAAATATAATACGATCAAAGTTCATCAAGAATAATTCAAAAATACAGAATGCAATTCAAGATAGATATGGAATCAATTAGATAAATATATATATAAAGGAAAAAGGGGAATATAACCTGACTATTTGGAACCATAAATGACATAAAGATAAGTTCATATGACTTTTGTGGCTCATCAAAGGCCATCATCGTCTCTATAGGCAATTTAGTGCTTTATAGTACAAAACCTTCCACTTCCTTTTGTCCAAAGTTTTCCAAATTAATTTATCAGCAGAAATAAATATTATCTGAATAATGATATGAAAAAATATCTATCATTATCCAAATTGTTTTGTCGTTAATTATGTTTCTACAAACAAAAGAAATCCTTAGTAGAGTTTTTCTTCTTTTTTGTAACAACACTCAAAAACTGTGGTGTCGCGACTTCTGGTAGGTATTGTTATAGACAGATTGTTCGTTAGCCCAGTAAGCCCAATATGATGCTTTAATGGGCCTTTATCTTTAATAGAACAAACATCGAAACATACACGCGTGGTCTCAAAGAACGTGTTGATACACGCGCCGCCGGTTGCCGCCAATCCGTTTTCCCGCCAAATTCGACACCATAAATTTCCTCTAGTCGCTTTCGATTCCAGTTCCATTGGAATTTCACTAAAGAGTAACATTTACACCGGAGTCGCAGAACGTAGGCGAAGGATTTTTGCTTTCTATATCTTCCAATGGAAGGCAATTTCGAGGAACAGAACAAGCTACCCGAGCTGAAACTGGGTAATGTAAAACCCTAGTTTTTTTTAATTCATTTTCGTATTCAATTTTTCATTTGGGTTTATGGGTGATTCCAAAGGTCTGATTTTGGTTGTGATTTTTTTTTTAAACTTTGGGAAGATGCAAAGCAGGCTCAAGGGTTTCTCTCGTTCTACAAAACCCTACCAAATGTAAGTTCTCGTTTTTTTGTTTTCTTTCTATTTCTGGGAAAAATAGAGCTTGTCACAGAGCCTCTAATTGCAATAAATATCACCTATTCAAGTCGGAAAGTAGATGCTTTAAAATTAGGGTTTGAAGCAAGTGTAGACATTTTGTTCATTGGGAAGCGAGTTAGGAAAAAAAGCTGGAGTCTTTAGCAATTTCTCGATCTATGCTCATGTGGGTTTTGATTGTTCTTTGCTTCAGGACTCGAGAGCTGTTAGATTCTTTGATCGCAAGGTGAGTTCAAAGTTCTCAAATGGTCTAGACTTTTGGTTGTTTAAATGTTGTCAATTGATTTATGGAACATTCTTAAATGCATTTGCAGGATTATTATACAGCTCATGGTGAAAATTCAGTTTTCATCGCAAAGACGTATTATCATACAACCACTGCTCTACGTCAGCTTGGGAGTGGATCAAATGCTCTTTCAAGCGTAAGCATTAGTAGGAACATGTTTGAAACGATTGCTAGGGATCTTCTCCTGGAGCGTAATGATCATACCGTAGAACTTTATGAGGGAAGTGGATCGAATTGGAGACTTGTGAAAACGGGTTCTCCTGGAAACATTGGAAGCTTTGAAGATGTTTTGTTTGCAAACAATGAAATGCAGGACACACCAGTTGTTGTCTCCATATTTCCAAGTTTTCAGGATGGAAGATGCGTTATCGGTATGGCCTATGTTGATCTGACTAGACGAATTCTTGGACTAGCTGAGTTTCTTGATGATAGCCGCTTCACCAATCTGGAGTCTTCGCTGATTGCTTTAGGCGCAAAAGAATGCATCTTTCCAGCTGAATCCGGCAAATCCAATGAATGCAAAAGCCTGTATGATTCTCTGGAGAGGTGTGCCGTGATGTTAACCGAGAGGAAGAAACACGAGTTCAAAGGACGAGATTTAGATTCAGATCTTAAGAGATTGGTGAAGGGGAATATTGAACCTGTTAGAGATTTGGTATCCGGGTTTGACCTTGCGACTCCTGCTTTAGGTGCATTACTCTCGTTTTCTGAACTTCTCTCAAATGAGGATAACTATGGGAACTTCACAATCCGCAGATATGATATCGGCGGATTCATGAGACTCGACTCTGCAGCTATGAGAGCGTTGAATGTGATGGAGAGCAAAACTGATGCTAATAAGAATTTCAGTTTGTTTGGTCTCATGAACAGAACATGCACCGCAGGGATGGGTAAGAGACTGCTTCATATGTGGCTGAAGCAACCTCTCGTGGATTTGAATGAGATTAAGACGAGATTAGATATAGTTCAGTGCTTTGTTGAAGAAGCTGGGTTAAGGCAAGATCTTAGACAGCATCTGAAGCGAATCTCAGATGTTGAGAGGCTTTTGCGCAGTCTCGAGAGAAGAAGGGGTGGGTTACAGCACATTATTAAACTCTATCAGGTACTTTCCGCACTTCAATTTGCTTCTCTGGATGTTAACATAATTGCACTTTCATTGTCCTAAATGTGTTTATGCAACTCTGTTTATAGGTCTGTTACTAAGTTCATTATTAATTAAGCCTTCCATCTTTTCTCTGCAGTCAACTATAAGGCTTCCCTTCATCAAAACAGCTATCCAACAGTACACCGGAGAATTCTCATCACTCATCAGCGAGAGATACTTGAAAAAGCTTGAGGCTTTATCAGATCAAGATCACCTTGGAAAGTTCATCGATTTGGTTGAGTACTCTGTAGATCTTGACCAGCTAGAAAATGGAGAATACATGATATCTTCAAGCTACGACACCACATTAGCATCTCTGAAAGATCAGAAAGAATTGCTGGAGCAGCAGATTCACGAATTGCACAAAAAGACGGCGATGGAACTCGATCTTCAGGTTGACAAGGCTCTTAAACTTGACAAAGCAGCGCAATTTGGGCATGTCTTCAGGATCACGAAGAAGGAAGAGCCAAAGATCAGGAAGAAGCTGACGACACAGTTTATAGTGCTGGAGACTCGCAAAGACGGTGTGAAGTTCACAAACACAAAGCTTAAGAAACTGGGGGACCAGTACCAAAGTGTTGTGGATGATTATAGGAGCTGTCAAAAGGAGCTCGTTGATCGTGTAGTTCAGACTGTTACCAGCTTCTCCGAGGTATGTTTAATTATTCATATTAAGCATTGGACTGTTACAGAATTATTTGTTTAAAATCATAGTAAACTATATATGGAATTTATATGTATATTGTATGGTTATAGGTATTTGAGGATTTAGCTGGGTTACTTTCTGAAATGGATGTTTTGTTAAGCTTTGCTGATTTGGCTGCCAGTTGCCCTACTCCGTACTGTAGGCCAGAAATCACCTCTTCGGTTAGTACAATCTCAAGTTGATTATTTTGTTCTGAAAATGAATAGTTTTTTTTTTTCCA
Source organism: Arabidopsis arenosa (assembly GCA_905216605.1). NCBI lineage: Eukaryota > Viridiplantae > Streptophyta > Magnoliopsida > Brassicales > Brassicaceae > Arabidopsis > Arabidopsis arenosa. Next base: position 7,475,919 of record LR999453.1, on the reverse strand, counting down.
AGTTTATGACATTATGTTGAGAGCACGCTTAATAAATTGTAGGATGCTGGAGATATTGTATTAGAAGGAAGCAGACATCCATGTGTAGAAGCTCAAGATTGGGTGAATTTCATACCAAATGATTGCAGACTCGTAAGTATAGTAGTGGTAAAAATAAACTGAGACGTCTTTGTTTTTCTTTGTTTCCCTTTTGACTTGAGGCAACTTCTTGTTTGTCCTTTATTGTTCTTTGAAATCAGATGAGAGGGAAGAGTTGGTTTCAAATAGTAACAGGGCCTAACATGGGAGGGAAGTCCACTTTCATTCGCCAGGTATGATGATTTCTTGTAGTTCAGTTTTGTTTCATAGACGTATGATTAAAGTCGGCTTCCTGCCATTATAAATCCCAGGTTGGTGTGATTGTGCTGATGGCTCAAGTTGGTTCCTTTGTTCCTTGTGATAAAGCATCAATTTCCATCAGAGACTGCATCTTTGCCCGTGTAGGAGCAGGCGATTGCCAAGTGAGTTTAAGTTTAGCCCTCGATGAACGAAACTGCTGATTTCGTGAACACTCTTATTCCAACTTTTTTCCTTTGGTGTGTTAGCTGCGTGGAGTGTCTACTTTTATGCAAGAAATGCTTGAAACCGCATCGATATTGAAAGGCGCTACTGATAAGTCACTGATAATTATCGATGAACTTGGTCGTGGAACATCAACTTATGATGGTTTTGGTTAGTTTCTCTTCAATTTCTCTTCTTTTATTTGGATGTTTTTAGTACGTTTGCTATTCCAAGACTTTAAATGTTTTCTTTTTTTCTTTTTTTCCATTTGTGAGAAGTCAATGTTCTTGACATTATTGTGGTGAATATATCAGGTTTAGCTTGGGCTATATGTGAGCATCTGGTTCAAGTGAAGAAAGCACCAACTCTGTTTGCTACTCACTTCCATGAACTTACTGCCTTGGCTCAAGCAAACTCTGAGGTCACTGGTGACACCGTTGGTGTGGCAAACTTCCATGTCAGCGCTCACATTGACACTGAAAGCCGCAAACTCACCATGCTTTACAAGGTTGGTTTAATTAAAAAAACTGCATCTGCATCTGCTTATCTGTTGCAGTAAAAAGTCTCTGTTTAATCTAAATTACTTGTTTGGTTTTCTTACAAAGACGAAATTAATTTTGTGTGGTGTGTCGTTTGTCTGGTTAGGTTGAACCAGGGGCCTGTGACCAAAGCTTTGGGATTCATGTGGCGGAATTTGCCAACTTCCCTGAAAGCGTAGTGGCCCTCGCAAGAGAGAAAGCAGCTGAACTGGAAGATTTCTCTCCGTCTTCCATGATAGTCAACAATGAGGTCTTGATTCATTTTCCCCATTCGGCAGTTTGTGCTCTATTATTATAAATCTATGTGACAAAGATTAAATTCTCGTGTTGTTGTTTGCAGGAGAGTGGGAAGAGAAAGAGCAGAGAAGATGATCCAGATGAAGTATCAAGAGGGGCAGCGCGAGCTCACAAGTTTCTGAAAGAGTTTGCAGCGATGCCACTTGATAAAATGGAGCTTAAAGATTCACTTCAACGGGTACGTGAGATGAAAGATGAGCTAGAGAAAGATGCTGCAGACTGCCACTGGCTCAGGCAGTTCCTGTGAAGAACCCTTGACGTTTTTTGGTTTTGGTTTTGTAAATAGCTTAAATCGGTTCTTGTAGTTTTGTGGTCGTTGCTTGTGATGAAACTAAATGAGGGCAAAAACGTTATTCTATAATTTTTGTAAGTAAAGACTCGTTTAATTTGCTCCCTAGTCTGGTGTAGCTAACAATTATTTTGCCTATTAGTATTATTAACCAAGTAATTAGCTACCATACCAATAATTATAAAAATATATCAAAAAGTAGAAGAGCCATTTTGCATTACAATGTATTTAAGAGAAATTTGATTAATAATTCTTATTCACACCATTGCAATGTCTAGGAATTGTTCTAAAAGCAAATTGTTTTTATGCTCTTTAGAAACTCGAACAATAGAATTTTGAAGTTAATCAAAGCAGATACAAATCAAAACTATACTGGAAAAATGTAGCTAATATCATATTATGAGATAGTTTATTTGGAAAACAATTTACAAATTTTTCATAACGATTGTTGTTGACTTAAAATAGTTTTAAGAACGAAGGAATAAACGTTCATATAAACTTTTAAATAATAGTTCGTCTTGAAACATGTAAGCCAAAGATGAATATGTGAAATTGTGAATAACAAATTGAATACCGAGGGAGATAAAATAGTTATGGTAACTAACATATTCACCTTCTCTAGTTAATCTTTTCGTAGCTATTTCCTTTTTTTTTTTATCACCAATCTAATTTCTTTTTGTTATGATCTTCTGTATTTATAAACGGACCACATAATTAAATTATAAGATTTTCAATAAAATTTAGGATTGTCATCTAATAATATTAGTTTTTATTGTTGTTTCAGATTTAGTACAAATTTCAAATAAAAATTAAAATAAGTGGCTATTAGTCAATTATAGGGATCCTTGATTCATGTTTTTTTGGATTGATTTATGCTTGAAAACACGTTTTTTAAATCGAATATTTATTAAGTGCTCTAGTTTTTTTGGATAAAATAATATGTTTTTTACTTTTAAACTATTTTTAATCCGTTTTGGGTGTCTAAATATGTTGACATGACTCTAATTGGGACGTGGATTGGTTGTTGCAACATAGGCACAAGCTTGAGTTATGTTAAGTAGTTTAGACGAGAATTAGTGATCCGATTCAACACCGGCACGATCTTGACGTTTCTACTCGAGTTCCTCCTGTTGGTTCTTGTGGTGTCTTCCTCTTCAAACGGTGGACTAAAGATTGATATCACATAATCGAGAGGAACCGGGCCGAATCGAAATGTCAAGAGGACAACATACCGTAATTTCGGCCAATATGACATATATGTGATTGTTCACTATCGCTAAAGTGGTGTTTCTTTGTGACAGAGAAAATAACAATTAACAAGAATATGAATTTTTCTTAACTTTTTGGGCTTTTTATATTTTTGTAAGTAAACGGTGTTTCATTTACTCATCTGTTTGTTCTCTGAGAGAAACTGAGAAATACAAAATGCAAAAAAATATATGGAACAATGAAGAGATAACTTGATTAGTTACCTACGATTAAATAGTATTCTCTAGGTATCAAAAGTTGAGTCATAATACAGTTCCTACGATGGATTAGGAAGAATGCTTTCTAAAATCATTTTGATCTTGAAATCATACGCGCTGAGAGAAACTTGTACAAAAGCTTCTTTCGTCCCCATTTCCACCATGTCGGAACCCGAACAAGCTTCCTTTTCATCTGATTTTCTGTAAAACCAGTGAGATTTTATCAGGAGAAAGTAGTATATATGAAGAAGGAAATAGTTTCTTTTGGGAAGGATCACTCACTTTTGTTTTCGATCAGACGTGCTTCCCACTCTGAGAGTAATTTGGAGTAGCTGATAGCAAGTGATGGCCAGAACTTCATTTGAATATTCATTACATCAAGAACAGTTTGTAAGCCTTCTCTTGAAGGCGTGGCTGCGATGGGCAGGTTATTCTCAGGAATTTCACCCAGAAGCACCTTTATAGATTAAGACGGATCATGAGCCTCCGTAACTATATGCAGATTTAAAGGATATCAAGTTTGAAATAGAGAATAACCTTGATCACTGCTGTTGCAGAAGAAGATATGGAGCGAAGATTGTAGCTGCATTTAATGAAAACAAGAGACTATTCAAACGCTGCCCCTTAAATATAACAGGCTATTCAAAAACGGCAAAACGCATACCCGCCCTCCAGAATAACTAGCATTTTCCCACCGCACAGATCACCCAACATCTGTGTCATTCGAGAATAGCCAGCCGGAGTCACCTGAAAGTAAAAAGAGTAGAATATAACACTCTTTGGTGAAATCCACAAAACAATACACTGCTTCCAGAAGTTGTAAATTACAGCTCTCGAATATGAAGCTTACATCACAGCATCCTAATGGGTCTCCTCTAGCAGCATCAAATCCCGCTGATATGATGACAAAATCTGGAGAAAATGCAGAAGCTGCAAGGGAAGGTTCGAGTTAAAATTAGACTGAACGCACATTCAAAAGTGAGACTAATGTATTCGGTTCACTTCCTGAGCATATTAGTCATCATTTAAGCCAAAACGTTTATCAACACATCCAGATAGAGTTGAACAAACTCAAAAGAGGAAAAGTAGAACCACTCTGTACCTATGGGAAGAACCACATGTTGAAACGCAAAGATATAGTCTTTATCACCAACTCCACCGCAACTCCAAGGAACATTTACACAATAACCTTCCCCACCATTTGTACCAACCTGCACCTCATAATTAACATTAGCAAACTATTGCTCTGCTGCATAGAGAAAATTCAAATAGATTTCGGAAACAGGACCAAAAGAAGAAAATAATCCCAAAATTCGAGACATAAAAATCATAATGCAAACCAAATACACAAATAAGGTATATGCATATATATACCAATAACTAAATCTACTAATGAATGCTGGATGAGACAATGTAAAACTGAAAAGCATGGGTACCTCATCAGCAGCTCCAGTACCGGGATAGAAGTGTCCTCCCTCATGTCTGTGCAAGGATATGTACAATACCTATGCAATGGTTCCCGATGATGAGTTCAAACAAGGTCAACTCACAAATATAATTTAATGCATCCAACACTGTAAAATCGATGCGCAGACACGCATAGAATTAGGCAGCTTACAGATTTGTTTTGTTCGAATATCTCTTGAGTTCCATTTCCATGATGTACATCCTGCAACAGTAGATAAACCATTGATATCAGCCAAACCACAATGCAGAGAGTATAACGAATTAAAGAAGTTTGAAGTTCTACAAAATCACCCAGTATAGAGTTATCAGTAACATTACCCAGTCCACAATCAGCACCTTCTTTGCCCCTGCTGCTTGTGCTACTAATGCAGCAACGGCTGCATTATTGTGAAGGCAAAACCCCATAGCATGCCTGATGCCAGCATGATGACCCGGAGGTCTAACCTGATACAATCAGATTATTTTTTTGAGACTAATATGGTGTAATTTCAATTTAAAGCAATTGTGTAGTTTCATCTTTAAATTTAAAAATTATGGTGAATTAGACATACCAAAGCGAAACCATTTTTTACACGGCCAGTGAAAATTTCTGTTGCGAGATCAGCGCACAAACCTGCTGCAAGTCTAGCAGCACGTGCTGAATACTCATTAGCATACGTGTCAGAGGTGAAGTAGCTGCCAGACAATGGTAAAAGAACGGGTTTAAGAGCAAAAAGAGATAAATGAGGAGCAGCTAAGGTAAAGGAAATTTCGATTCAAGTTTGAACAGTCAGGTTAACAAGCAAGGATATGCACGGTGAACACAAAAAAAGTAACAAATGGTTTAAAATTCAAACCTATAGAGAAGCTGGCTTGTAGTATTAACAGCATCAACATGCTCTGAAGTGTGGACCTCAAATTTGACAAATACAAACCAATTATGGAATTTCTTGCAAAAGTACTGCAATGAACAAAATATTAGAATTGTCTCTAAGACAGCTATGTAGCAGCTCACCATCTGGAGTTCTTGTTTCGTGATTTCCCTTGCATTAATAGGCAAGCATCTTCCAGGAAAAACACCTGCAAAAAATTTTAAATGTGGTGAGTACCAAACTTATTCCCAACAGTATGATCTTGTAAAATGAAACATATGATACGAGATATGGGATCAAGTATCAGAGAAGTAAGACAAAGACGCTAGAAGCTTCTTAATTATCGAAGTTATGTTCTGATCTTTTCCTTTTAGAATTAGACTTTTAATATTTTCCTTTTTAGTTTTAACTTACGTCGGTTGTAAGAGATCTATATAATGATCTCCAAATCTTAATAATAATCAGCTTCCAAACATTAACGTTATTCTCAAGAGAGGCTAGGGTTAAGGAAAGTTTAAGCTGCAGCTATTCTTTGTGCAATTCAATCATTACGGAGATAACAAGAGCAAAAGCAAAAGCTTTGGCTCATAACAACATATTGATATTCTCATGACAGTAAATGCAACATACCAGCTGTGGCAAGACTAGCAGCTATAGCTCGAAGACGATCAGGTCTCTCTGGATGTGGATGTGCCTTCATTTCAAACTTTAAAAGCATGCCATCAGCACATATTAAAATAGAAACACTTGCACGAAGAAAAGCTTTGGAGATAATAACGTAGAGATGTCAACAGATACTAGAGGTTTCTCAGGAAAACAGAACACATAATGGTAACAGGATCATACTTCTGAGTGTAGCAACATTCTCTCGTCGAACCCAACAGCTGTCGAGCTGGTTGCAGATGAGCTTCCTAAGATCAAGTTAAAAGAAAAGTGAATATGCTTACAGTTACTTAAAATCAAATAACATGGAACTGAGATTAGCAATAATTTATAAAGACATTTTCAGAAGAAGAAAGGCAAGTAATTCCTACCTCCATATTTCTCCTCGACTTCAATGAGACCAGTGTCTTTAAAAAAAGGAGACGCTAAATATCCATGCCTCAGGATGCCAGATTCCTTGTGTTCACCGCATATCTACATCAAGGAAACAACTTTACTGATACATAACCAATGCACATTGCGCACAGGCATGCATATGTCACTTTGAGATCATAAAAAGTAGTAGTCGAGCAAGAAAACGTAAATAAAAAACGTACATAACAGTGGACCATATCACCAGGGTTCGACATAGTGCAATTCACACAACACCAGTTTACAAACTCCACAGGCGCCTGCACAGGTTCCCAATCACAATCATCCTCCTCCTCATCATCATCATTCAGTAATGCATCAGCACCGTAAATATCTTCAAACGTCATTTCTCTTGAAACCCTAGCTCTTTTCTGCATAAGACATAACAATGAGTCAAATGACCGATGTCACCAAGAGCAGAACCAACCAAAATCCGTGGCAATACATTAAAAGGAAAGCCATGGTTATTAGCTTACTGCTGAAACTACAGGAGCTGCATTAATATCTCCATTGCTAAACTCATCACCCGAACAAGGAACAGCGACATCACCACCATTCACATGTCTTTTCTTTGAACCCTCACAGGACCTCTCAAGAGTTTCTACAACCATTGTTACCTCAGTATTCACTGAAACTACTAACCAGCTGAAGCTGTGCCAAACTAGAAACAAAGAAAAAATCCAATTAGAGAAATTTTAATTATCAAAAAGTTCCTCGAAAATTCCATATACGAAGAGCTAAATCAATATCGAAGAAAATGTAAATAACTTCACACACAGCTGCGACAAATAACTTTACGAAGAACCCAACTTTTCTTGTGTGTTTCGAAATCGATCGCCGATCCAGAACTCAGGAATTGCTTTTTCTCTATGAAAAAAAAGCCGAATAAAAATTTCAACGACGGTCTCGAAATATCATACCTGTAAGAATTTCCGGCGAAACGATGAACGGAGAAGGCTGCGTCCGTCGCGTTTAAAGGAGCGTGACCCTACGATAGCACAACAGAGCAGAAAAGAGAGAGAGATAACGACGGCGGCGACGACGACGTTCAGACTTGAAAGAGTAAAAGATTATTTGGGCTGAAGGTGAAGACCCAATAAGCCCATTAACAAATTTGAGTCAACTATTTATATTTATTTCCTTTTATTCATTTTTTTTTGTTAAAAGATATATTTCCTTTTTTTCTTTCTTTCTAGTTTTCTCCATTCGATAACGTTGCATCCGCGAGGCACCATGTTGGTCATCTTGAACCTTTGGTTGGAATATTCCATTAATGTTAAATACAATGTTATTGAAAGAAAGGAAACTATTACTTCACATAGCCAATTTAGGAAACTTGTCTTCTCGGAAAAAAAAAAAAAAAAAAAACTTGTCTTCTCGAAATAGATTACAACAGATTTAAAGGGGATGAGACTTTAGTTGTTATGTTGTGTTATGGAATTTTTGTTTGGTAAGTAACCTAACCAATAACTCTTATCATATATATGTATATAGTGAAAAATGTTTGAATCAATGAGGTAAACAGAAAAACAACACTGCAGATTGTAGGAAGACTAACGGTTAAACTAAACGATAATGACCAGCTAACATAATCAAAATAGGCCCAAGCGCATTAACACATGTTGGGACTTATATTTTTTTCCCTTGCTTACATTTTCCTTTTCCTTCCTTAACCTAATTCTAACTGTAAGTGAATCCAATTTCGTTTTTATAAGAAAACATTTTTGTGTGCATGTTAGTAATCTACAATTTCCATAGTACTAAAGCATCCTCTCTTTGTCTTTTTCTCTCTAAAACCTTATACATTAATATAAATTCTACAAATATGGGAGATAGTATTCCGTTATATATATAGTTCACAAGAAGAATTTAGTGATATATTTCCCTTATATATAACGACGACGACAACAACAACACACTTACATAAAAAGAGAGATAAACACCGAAATGTCAAAGATGTAAGTATGTGAGCTCTCTCTCCTTTTTATACCTCTATCATCATCTATATATATACATGCATGATAACATATATGTATAAAAATGTGTGTGTTGATGGTCACTTGTGAGAACAAAGAAGCATAGTAATACATTTCCCAATAATGTAGAACCTTCCTTTCTTCTTTTTCAGAAACTCTCCAACTCCTTTTGGTGAAGAAGGCTTGTTCTTCTTCTTGTCCCAATTCTTCACTGCCTCCTCCTTCGACTTCTCCTTCATTCTTTAATGTGTGTTTATAAAACAAGAATTTTTTTTGTTTTTTCTTATTATGGGGGATTCAGGGTGTAAACTGATGATTGTGTGATGTTTAAAAGGAAGTGAAGGTTCATCATTATATATAGGAAACCCTTATATATATTGGAGTGAGAGAGAAAGAGATAAGGAGAAAGTATTCCCTACCATTGATTTGGGACCCTTCAACGATACAACCCAAAAACAAAGGCCACTGGTGAAGTGTGACCGACTAGCTTCCCATAATGGTTGAAAATATTTGATGTATTGTTTTCTTGTCTCCTTTCAGTTCAAAGATTCATCATCGGTAGAGATTGATTCATCAGTTCGATTATTGGAATATTATGTTAGAACATACGGTTTTGCATGAGGACCGTCCATATCTGATCTTAATTTCTTTGAATTTAAATTGAACATGCAAACTAACTTTGTGGTTAAGTACTGCTCAATATAATAAACACATAAAATGCAAATTCGAAGGGATTTGATCGGATTTCGGGTTTGTTTTGAAAACAAACGTTTGAAAACTTCTGCATGACTATAAAATTTCACCAAGTAAAATCATAAGCCTTGCCTTTAGAGAAATGCACGAGTCCGAAGTTATTGTATTACAATTAGGACTAATCACAATCCACATTCAACCCCGCATGCACTTTGTTTATTGTTGATAAAAAGTTATACATTTAGTGTTCTACCCTTAGTTTTACGATTAAGGATCTAAACTTTTAACACATTCCTATTTTCAGAGATTATATTTATCTACCTTTGTCCTTTGAACATCAGTTGACACTTACGACACATTCAAACGACGAGCAAAGTACGACTGAATCTTATTCTCAAAAGAAACCACCCACTCTACTGACTCCAGCCATTATGATATTTTGCATTTAAATCTCTGGTCAGCTAATAATTGAAATCCATCACGAATTAAGGTCTAGTCAGTCTTCCTTACAATATGGACAGCTCATTTCGAGTAAATCGTCAGAGGCCTCAAAACATAATTAAGCTTTTGTTTTTTTGTTGAACCACATATATACTTCTCATCTAAAATATCGCATTGTTGACGCCAACAAAGAAAATGAATAGAATGACTAACGTAGTTTGTATTATTTACTCTTATATAGTTTACGTTCTTTCCACGAGTATTATTGGTTTTTTGGGTACTGTGCTTGGCTTTTGCTAAAAGAAAATTCCGTACATTATACATGATCGTTTTATGGAATCTCCGACGCACATATCTCTCTTTCAAATAAAAAGTGTGATTTCAAGCGATTTTACCAATTCTTGTTTCTTACTATTTTGGCGGTGCAAGTTTTGCTTCTTTTTCCTCCTGTTACAAGAAACTTTTATTTCTGTTCTCTTTTTGGTTTTGACTAGAAGAGTGATACTCAAACTATTTCTGACGAAACTAATACAACTACCACCACTTAGTCTAGACAAACATATAATCATGCTTTTGTTTTGATTTTCTTTTCATTTTTATTTATGTGAAACATTTGGTGATTCCATCTTTTTCATTTTTAAGATTTTAGTGATTCTACTTTGAAAACGTGTAATAATTGAATCCCACAACTCCGATTGAAACTAAACGAAATTAGAGCTTTGACAAAGATTTATCAATCTTTCAGATAAGACGACAAAATAGAATAATTTTGAGTTGCAAGATTTATAAAATTGTATAGCCTCACAAACTTCTAAGAATAGATATGGGACCAAACAAAAGTACCGTTTTCTGATTGTGTAATCTACGTATTACTACATATAAATTGTCGCAAAGTTTAGGAGAGAAAATGTTTACCAATAAAGATTATTGAACACCAAATAGCTGATATAGTTTCAATATAATGTTTCAAACTTTTATGTTAAGAAATCTTACGTTTTTGAACCAAAAAAAAAAAAATCTTAAGTTTGAAGAAGGATAATTTACGTATTGTAAACCCAACAAAAAAAAAATCCGTTAGAGATCTATGAACATTCAGGATCTAAAATTTGTAAACTAAAAAGCAAATTCAACTATCTTAAGTAGGAAAAAAAAAGAGAAGAGTCAATTTAAGTGGTATATTTATGGTGTATCATTTTCCATAAAAAGTGGGAAATCACATGGGAGATTTATATATTTTCAAACGTAAGGAAGTGAAATGTCGAATCCATCACATCTTTTTAATCATAATTGAGAAAGTAATCAAACTTAATTACGATCTTCACGAAATGGCAACGGGGAGGGGATGCACCATGCACGTGAAGTTCACGGAGACAAGACATCTCTTGCCTGTTGGCTGTTGCACTCATTACAACCTTTATTTCTTTGGCAAACACTCGATACAAACCTTAATTTTTTGGATCTCCACAAAATATTTATATATGTAGGGACGTATCCCTTCATTGGATATTTTTTTTGTTTTTTTCTTGCCAACTTACTGGCTTTAGTATAACAAAGACATGAACCTCGCATTTTTCTAATTTTTACGTGTAACATGAGATCAAAGAAGAGTAATTGCACTATATAGCATATTTGACCAAATTAATTAGATAGATGGGATAAATTAACATAGCATTTTTAAATTCTAAGTAAATAGCATAACATTTGTCATGATATTACAACTCTTACTCTTATGACTTTTTGTAATGTTTGGAAGTAAATAGCAGCGGAGAGGAATGCTTATGAAAACGGAGGAATGGAGACTTCCTTCCTAGATAGTTGTAGGAGCAGCGCAAAGATTAAATGTGACCTCTTTATGGGTGAGGTCGGTGCCATGGGGTACATGTTAGAGACACCCGTCTGAAAGACCCGAGAGGAAGTCCAAGTCGCAGGTGACGAATAGGTCCATGATGGGTAAGACCAAGGCTGATCTTACATATATGGTAAAATAATATAACAACTTCTTTTTTCTTTATGTTTTTGGCTTTCAAAATATCGTATTTTCTGATACATGCTAGCTAGAGTTTTCATTTTTTTTTTCTTCAAAAATTCTATTTGGCAAATTAACCTTGATAAAAGTAACACTAAAAATTCATTTTAGGATAAATATTTCATACTAGACTGGATAGACAAATCCATAAGATATAGGGACAACACTTGTATACTGAGAATTCGACTCTTTTTTTCATAATTGCCGAATCTAAGGCAGCTCTCCCGAACAAATATGGTTGCCCACCATATATCTATATATATATATATATATATATATATATATATATATATATATATATATATATTCTATTAATAGGTATTCTATTTTTGTTCACTAGGACACATTACTTTTTATTTTTATTTTTATTCAAAAACTACGGGTCGGAAGTTGTGGAACCTTTTTACCTCTTCACTGGTTCATCATCCCTACCAGGTTTGCATCTAATTATTAAACTAAATATTCATTCTAAGAAATGAAATTTTATATATTAATGATTCAATTCTTGAGAGAATAATCGATTTTGCCATGATAACGTAACCAAACTGGAACAGTATATGTAATACTTACTAGTATTGTTCTGCAATTGTTGTTTGCTTCCAAACAAATAACAACTCTCCTGTCTTTTTCATGTTAATATTTAATGTTCTGTTTTGGACATGTCTTCATTGTGTGGAATTTACCATAAAATTCAGGAATTGGGTTGACCCTACTAAATGAAGACTCTTTCATTGAGCACAAAGTACACCATCTAGAGATTTTTTTTTTTTTTTTGGCGTGTCTTTAAGTTGTAGTGGTGAAAAAAAAAAGGAACCATTCCGACCAAACACTTGAAGGTTCAGAAGTTTTGAACTGGATCGGTTCCATATGCTTTGTCAAAGTTATGATTGCTAGAACTTAGAATATAAAGAACAACACTTCTTTATTAGATTTAGAAACTCTCACAAAACTAAATCTCTTCTCTAAGTCTCATAGAACATCCCTCCATGGACCCTTGTATTTATATAAACTTGGACATCTCCCAAGTCTATTAGGATTTGGTTAAACACAAACTCTATCTAGATACTTTATCATTATCTAAAACTTATTTGTGAATATCCTCTCTTATCTCTAGAAGCTTCTTCTTCTAAGAGATAACTTCTTCTTCAAGTCTTGAATTATCCAACATTCTCCCCCATAATTCCAACTTGAATTTTGGGAGTCTTGATCTCTTCAACACCGATTAGGTCCCGCATTTCCTTGAACTTGAATCTTCCCAATGGCTTGGTAAGAATGTCCGCCTTTTGGACCTCTCCGGGTACATGCTCAACTTCGATTTGTCCGTCTTCCACACATTCCCGAATAAAATGATACTTCGAAAGTATGTGCTTACTTCTCCCATGAAACACCGGATTCTTGGTCAAAGCTATAGCCGATTTATTGTCAATCCTTAGTAAGACCTTCTCGCCTTCAACGCTTAGTATCTCACTCAACAATTCTTTAAGCCATATAGCTTGTTTCGCGGCTTCCGTAGCTGCCATGAATTCTGCTTCGCATGAGGACAATGCGACCTTAGGTTGCTTTTGCGATGTCCAAGTAATCGGTGATGAACCAAAGTAGAAAACGTGTCCCGAGGTGCTTCTTCCGTCGTCAACATCAACATTGTGACTACTATCACTATATCCGGTGATCCTCCTTGACCCGTCTCTTTTGAAAAACAAACCAAAGTTTGTTGTTCCTCTTACATACCTTAATATATGCTTGACCGCAAGCCCATGAGAATTTCTTGGACTTTGCATATACCGGCTTAGAACTCCAACAGCAAAGGAGAGATCCGGTCTTGTGTGTAGAAGGTACCTAAGACAACCAATGGTTCGTCTATACTCGGTTGCATCAATCTCTGGTTCTTCTTCCAATTTATTGATCTTTTGACTTGGATGCATTGGTGTATGAGTCAAGTTACACGATTCCATCTTAGCATCAATAAGAATTCCTTGAGCGTATCTTTCTTGCTTTATATTTATCCCATCCACTCCTTGAATCACTTCTATGCCAAGATAATATGTTAACTTCCCTAGATCCGACATCTCGAATTTCTTTGACATATCTTCCTTGAATTTTTTGATGACTTTAAACGTGGTTCCCGTCACAAACAAATCATCCACGTAGATAGCCACAATCAAGACGTCCTTCTTGTCGTTCTTCCGATATACCGTCGGTTCCTTGATACACTTGTTGAAGCCCATCTCTCTTAAGACTTGGTCGAGTTTTACATTCCATGCTCTAGGAGCTTGTCGTAAGCCGTATAGAGCCTTGTAAAGTCGATACACTCGATCTTCCTCACCTTTCTTCACAAAGCCTTCCGGTTGAGTTACGTAGACTAACTCCTTTAAGTCTCCGTTTAAGAATGCAGTTTTCACGTCTAAGTGGTGAATCTCCCAACCATTTGTTGCTGCTAAGGCTATGAGAAGGCGTATAGTTTCAAGACGTGCCACCGGAGCAAACACTTCATCAAAATCTATGCCTTGTTGTTGTACATAGCCTTTAGCTACAAGCCTTGCCTTGTATTTATTCACCGAGCCATCCGCTTTCTTCTTGATCTTATAAATCCACTTAAGACCAATAGGTTTAACATCAACCGGTTTATCAACGAGTTCCCATGTCTTGTTCTTGAGAATTGAATCCAACTCGGCTTGCATTGCATCAATCCATTCCTTTTGATGTTCAGCTTCAAAGTAATTTTCGGGTTCTCCGTCTACCGTAAGTAGTAACCTACCACTTTCTTGTTCTGCAAGCAACACATAATCATCAAGGTAGCTAGGTTGTCTTACCGTACGGCCATATCTAGTCACTACTTGTTGATTCTCTGCTCCTTGATTCACGGCATTGTCAACATGTTCCTCTTCTTCTACCTCTTCTTCCTCGTCTTGGTCTATAGGATCTTGATCCGGATTATGGTTTTCATTGGCTTGATCATCCCCATATCCATCTCCATTATCTATAATACCTCCACGAGTGAGTTTAAACATACCCGGTTCACCATTGGATTCACTTGTTGTAGATGACCAGTTCCAAGCTTTCTTTTCATCGAAGACCACGTCTCTACTAACAATTACTTTCCTTGAGACCGGGTCATAGAGTCTATAGGCTTTAGAACCCGGCTCGGTTCCAAGATTGACCACGCTCCTTGACCTTTCATCTAGCTTCTTAAGATGTGGTCCATTGATTTTAGCGTAGGCCATACAACCAAAGACTCTCAAATGTTCTATGTTCGGTTTCTTGAACGTGAAGCACTCGTAAGGCGTTTGACCCTTCAAAGCCTTAGTAGGAACTCGATTAATGAGGTAAGTTGAATGACGAACAGCTTCTCCCCATAAGTGATTCGGAATCCTCATTGCCTTAAGTAAGCTTCTTGTCATCTCCATTAATGTCCGGTTTCTTCTTTCAACTACACCATTTTGTTGTGGTGTGTAAGGAGCAGTAAGATGTCTTGTTATTCCTTTTTCTTCACAAAAGGAAGTGAATTGAGCAGAGGTAAACTCTCCTCCTCTATCGGTGCGAAAAGTTTTCACGGTTAACCCGGTTTGTTTCTCCACAACTTCTTTAAACTTTTTAAACCGATCGAACGCCTCACTCTTTTCCTTTAGCAACATGGTCCACATGTACCTAGAAAAATCATCAATTAAGACGAATACATACCGGTTGTTAGCTGGTGTTGGTGGTGAGATTGGCCCGCATAAGTCGCCATGAACTAGTTCCAATGCTTGTGCTGCACGGAAGCTTGTTTTTATCGGGAATGAATTTCTTGTTTGTTTTCCGGCTAAGCACACGTCACACACACTCTTTTCATGTAGAGTTCGTGGCATTCCTTCGACCATCTCCTTTTGTACCATATTATTCATGACACCAAAGCTCACATGTCCAAGTCTTGAGTGCCACTTCCATGTTTCTTCATCATCACGTAAAAGTAGACAAATTGGACTGCTTATTTTCATCGGGGTTTTGTAGAGTCGGTTTGGAGATCTTGTGACTCTTACAAGCAACTTTCCACATGGATCACTTAGTGTTAACACGTCTTCTTTCATGTGTACTTCGCACCCACCTTCAGTTGCTTGTCCAAGACTCAATATGTTGTGTTTTAGCTCGGGTATGAGATAGATGTCTTTGAGAGCTCTTTTCTCTCCGGTCTTGCACACAAAGACAATCGTTCCTTTGCCAATGATATTCACACACGAGCCATCGCCAAACCTCACTTTACCTTTTACGCTCTCATCTAGGTTTGAGAAGAAATCTTTGTTCCCCGACATGTGGTTACTTTCACCGGTATCTAAATACCAAATACTCGAGTTGTTATTAGTATCATAGTTCTTAGGGATTACCTTATCTTCGTTAAGGAATACGACTTCATGGACATATAAGGCATCGGCTTCTTGTGTCTCGTTTAGGTTAGCTTCTTGGTTTTGCATTGGTTTCTCGGGACATGTCAATGCAAAGTGGCCCGCTTTGTTACATCTCCAACATATTACCTTGGAACGATCTCTTTTCGGTTTTGGTTTTTCTTCCGCAGCTGCTGCTCCTTGATCTTGGCTATTGAATCTCCCTCGACCCCTACCTCTACCAAAGCTTCCTCTGCCCCTACCAAAACCTCGTCCTCCTCTGTTTCCGTAACCTCCTCTGTTTCCGCCGTAGCCTCCGTGGCTATTGTTTGAAAACAAGAGTTTACTTTGATCCTCTCCTTGAGTCTCATCCCTTATACGCTCGTCGTAAGCTTTTATTCTCCCTACTATGTCTTCAAATCCCGTTGTTTCTAAGTCTAGGACTTGCTCAAGAGAAGCTACAATTTGTATGAATTTGCCTCTAGGGAGACTTGTCAAGAACTTCTTCACCAACTTTGATTCTTCAATTGTATTTCCGAGAGAAGCAGATTGGGAAGCTATTCCCGAAATCTTTCCCGCAAAGTCATCAACCGAGTCGGTGTCTTCCATCTTCAACCGATCGAGTTGTGTCATTAGGGTTTGGAGTCTCGCCACTTTAACACGGTCTGCTCCCTGGTGACGAGATTTGATCGCAGCCCACACCAACTTCGCCGTGCCTTGTTCTCCAATTTGTAGGATGAGGCTCTCGGGGATTGATTGAAATAGAAGAGTTGTCGCTACATCGTTCTTCTTTCTGTCCGTTGATCCTGGTTCTATGGTGTCCCATACTTCGCTTACTCTTAACAAGATCTTCATCCTCATCGCCCAAACTGTATAGTTTGTTGTTGTTAACATAGGGCATTGGATCGTTGGGGCTCCAATGTCTTTTGTTCGTGTTGGAGGATCCACGTCTCCCATCTTGGATACGTGAAGCTTTGATCGTCGTCTTCGATCGGTACTCCTCCTTCAAGCTCTGATACCAATTCAAAGTTATGATTGCTAGAACTTAGAATATAAAGAACAACACTTCTTTATTAGATTTAGAAACTCTCACAAAACTAAATCTCTTCTCTAAGTCTCATAGAACATCCCTCCATGGACCCTTGTATTTATATAAACTTGGACATCTCCCAAGTCTATTAGGATTTGGTTAAACACAAACTCTATCTAGATACTTTATCATTATCTAAAACTTATTTGTGAATATCCTCTCTTATCTCTAGAAGCTTCTTCTTCTAAGAGATAACTTCTTCTTCAAGTCTTGAATTATCCAACACTTTGCCTAATTATTATTTTTCTATCTACCCTCTCTAAAATTGTTAGCTTAGTAGAACCATTCTAACCATTCCAAAATCAAAAATTTGCAGATAATAATACATCAATCCTCATGATAGACAGACTTGTTAGAGGATAATTTTATAACATATAACAGACAAACAAAAAAAACATAATTGATTAAGTATTTGGATGGAACAACAATTTTGATGTGTAATAAGAATTTTAGTTGTTTCTTTAAGAAACCTTTCAATAGATGAAAATACATATCATTATCATCAATATGGCAGCTTCTCTGGTCCACCATCATGGTATATAGTTTTTAAACCAAAGACAAATGTAACCTTTTCATAATGCCAGACCAAACCAAACCGAAAAACACAAAGAGTAAAAACAACATAAAACATATGTTGGGCATTTCATCGAACACTTTGAAGGCATGCTACCAAGAGAAAGCTAAACGGATTCTTCATTGATCTGACTAAGATTCTCTTCTTCTTGTCTCTTCTGCATATCCTTCTCGTATTGATTCAACGCTTCCTCCATCCTCATCTGCGTAAAACCCAACAGTCTAAGGTCGAGCACAAGCTTTCTCGGAGAAAGACAGAGAGGAGAAGAAGAAGAAGAAGAAGAAGAAGAAGAAGAAGAAGAAGAAGAAGAAGAAGAAGAAGAAGAAACAGACCTTGTAGCTAACTTCGATGCGATGCATTACGTAGAATCCGAGAGTCCCGCCGAGAAGTGTTCCAGCTATGATCCGTGCGTAACCCCATGTCATTGAGCTCAACGCCATTTCCTCACTCTCTTCTCTCCTCTTCCTTCGATTCCAATTTTACAGCTCTCTAAAAGAATATCCTTTAGCGATCTCGTTTTCAGTTTACCGGAACCAAATTAGAACCGTACCAATTGGTTCAATTCTTTCTTTTTTGGTACATTATAAACCAAGCTTATGTCCGCTTCGGTTTAGATCTAGAATCAAAATAAACTGGTTCTCTCACTTCTAATTACGCTCGAAGAAGTCGGTTTAATATCCTAGAGCAGCACACAAGGACAAGATTCTGATTGCTTCATTTATTTATCGAGAAGTCGGTTTGATATCGTACCATGATTCAGATAATTTCGGTACGCTTATACATATACATGTACAATAAACAAACATTTGTAACCGTAAGCAAAATTAAGCTGACACTACTAGATATATGCCTTTAACCGTTCGGTTCAAAGAAAAATTCAGAAACAAGTGCCAAGTGATCGCTTCCCAATTCCTACAAACCAAAGACAAGAAAGCTTAAAGCATTATTAAGCATACATGTGTACTCACCAAATTTAAACTGTTTGATGATACATACTTGACAAGGAAGGCCTTTGGTTTTGCAGAGAACATCAATAGGAAGTGTATCAAGAACCCCTGCAGGTACAAGACCATCAGAGTACCTAAACCAGACCACACATATTTTTCCAATTAGTTAGTTCATCAGCCAACTGTTAAATTTGTCATTTTGAGTTTTGGTTGTGTTTAGAATGTTTTACCAAAGATAATCAACCGTTCCGAGAAATTTCGAGTGATACGAGGTTGCTAGAGGTTCACCAACAGAGTCCCTGGTATTTGGTGAGCCCTGTTGTGTACCATGATCATGAGTATATTTAAGCTCTTGTCATTAGACAGAGACATTAAAGCTTTGTTTGTTACCTTAACTGAGGCGTATGAGCTATTGAGTTTCAAGGGATGCACAGCCCAGTACGAGTTCTCTTGCCCAGTCGCAACTCGGATCTCTTCATTGGTCCAAGAGCTAAAAAAACATCAACCAGAGGTGAATACAATGGCTATTTCACCAGGCAGTCACCAGACAACCATTCACAGCAGAACTGATCAAATCTTCAAAAAACAATCTTACCTGAAAGTTATTGTATTACTAGATTTGCTTCCAGTCTCAAGAACTTTGGTTGGATGACATTTTTTCTGGCCAGAGAGCTCTCTTTTGTCATGTTCCATGACATTCAGCTGTAAGATAAAAACATAATTCGATTTAAAGAAACTACAAGCGGACAAATGTGTAGTTTGACTGAAGCAAGACAATGAATAGTCATACCTCAGAGGACGCCAAGAAGTTGTACAATGGACTCTACACGTAAGAAGATAAAATCAAACAATGAATAAACAGATACACAAAACCAAAGTGGAGGAGTTTATTTGAAAAGATATGTACCTGGGGAGTGCTATTGAAATCCCCGCATAGAACAATGGGAATGTCTCCCCATTTCTTAGAGAGCAAGTGAGCCTTTGAGCAGAGTGAACGGATCTATCAGTCAAGAAAAAGGCAAATCAGGAACTCCAGAAAAAACATAAAGCTATGAATTCAATACGTTTTCATGCGCATTTGGACAAATACTAGTGACCATCTCATGACATATACTATTAACTTAGACATGTCTTAGACATTTGAACAATGCTAGTCAACATCTCTTGACTGAGATTCAGTACATTTTCACTCCAAACCCCATGAAAAGAAACAAGAAATATATGAATCAGCTAAATAGAACTGATGTAGTCTTCAAGCCATAGGGCCAAATCAACATTTTGTAAACTTTCATGACTGTCAATTGCTGGTGTAGTGGATATACCAATTGAAATGACGAGACTTACTTGACCCAGCTTCACATCTCCTTTATTTGGATTATAAAGCACGTGGATGTTACCCAGCAGTATCTTTCTTGACTTATTAGACTTCCGCAGCTGACAGAAAACCCAAAACAAAACTAGATCAATCAAGGAAATCATCTGAGCATATACATAAAAAAAAAGTTCGTAAAACATTCATAATAACTGCTTACCTCAAGAACAGCAAGCTGTGCAACATTATCGCGCATACCAAACTGGCTAAACTCAATATTTTCCCTCTCCAAAACTCGAAAGCTTTTCAAAACAAGATATTATCTTAAACAATGTTGAGTTGATTTTGTCGGTTTTCTACACACTAATACAAATTGAGTCAAGCAAGCTATGCTACCTATCAGCCTTCCAAAACATTGCGCACCCATCGATGTTATCTCCAGTTCGCCGCTGCCATTGCAAAGCTTATATTTGTAGTCCTTCTATAGAAACACAACTTTTGTTGAGGCTTCAGATGAAAAGGTAAATGAAACCAACCGACAAACGATGTTTCACATGTCACACCATTCATTTTACAAGCATAATTTTTTTTCATAGACAAGGAAATACAGCAACCTTATAGGAGCCAGCATATCCAGCTTTCTCCATCATACTGAATAGATCAAAATACTTGTCTACTTCCTACAAAGATCCGCAAACAAAAACAACATAACTCTCTTAACACTTAACCCTGGAATCGAGAAAAAACAAGGAAAAGTTCATTACCTGCATACAGATTATGTCTGGATTGAGACGAATGAGTTCTTCGCATATCAACCTTTTGCGGTAGCCCCACTTGAGGTAAGGAAAAGACACATTGGAGTACAAATCTCTATGATATGATGAATTTCTATCTCCCAGTATGTTGTATGACACTACAGTGAATCTCTCTGAAGCTAAAATTACATAGAGATACACTAGTAAGAACCAAAGGCATCCACAATTACACATGCTTCATCGACAAATAAATACTCAAGCCTAACTAATATCTCAAACGACGCTAAGCCTAATTTACTAAAACCTAACTAGTTCACAAGTTCCATAAGATCATTATCAGATATACCTTGGGAAACTGGAGTTGTATCTGAATCGATCCAATCACGAGCAATCCGAGAAGACGGCATTTGATCAGGATGTCGACGCCGGGGAAGGGGATTGTGCCATCTACGGCTGTAACTGTAAGAGCGATTTGAAGATGATTCGGGATTTGAATCGGACGGTCCAGATGTGGAGGAGCAACACATGAAAGAGGAACGGAAAGATAGAGACGATGAAGGACATTGATAGAATCGAGACGAAAGGTGACCACCGGAGGAGATAATACGGTGAGCTCTGCTTGGCCGTGACCAAGAACAACCGACGCAATTCACGCAACGCATTCGATTTTGTGGATGTTTTGAGACGAAAGTCAGAAATTTGGAAGAAATCGAAAACCACACAAACCGCTTGGCGCCATACGGATAAATATCCTTCTTTTTTTTTCTTTGATCAGACAAAATAAATACTCACCCATGGGCCATGGGACATGGGCCAATACTAGTATACTACACCAGGCCTTGTTTAGCTGAGATCCTGTTTTTGTTATTCGGATTTGTTGTTTTAATGTCTATTGTTTTTTTTAGTTATTGTGAGTTTGATTTCAATTTCTGTGATTTTGTTTCTAATTTTGGTAGGATGTCAGTTTTGTTTGTAGTCTAACTTTATCATGTTAAGAACTTGGAGATGATATTTGATTTTGAATTATGATTTTTTTTTTCATTGTCCTTGTTGTTTTTTGTTTTTCAAATACGATGATATTATTTCTACTTTTAGTGGAGTATCATTTATTTTGATTTCATAATTTAGTGATAGTAGCTCAGTACGTCAAGTTTCTGAGACAGTATCAAGTCATTTTTCTCCATATATGATTTTATATGTTCTATTCGCATACTAGATCAGTAGATCTCATGATTTTGTTTAATCATGATCATTTAGTTTTTTTTTGTGTGCCTTACCATTTAATTCTTTTAGTTCGTCAGTTTTCGACGCATAGGACTGCAGAGTCATGCTTACGTTTGTAAAAGTTTTACGCAATTTTTAAAATAAAGTTAACGGTCGATAAATTCGTTTTTATATCTTACTTAGTTTTGTTCTAAATGTGTACTTTAGTCTTAATTTAGTTTATGAATTTTAAGATCGGTAAAAAAAACATTATCTTTAAATTTATCTCGCTTTCTTGTAATTTTTAATGTGCTTTTTTTTGTTGATAAGTGATGGAGTAGCAGCTCAGGACGAATATCATTTTTGTGATTTTGCAATCCCTTCTTCCTACCTCACTGAAACGAGTATTTTATGTTTATTTGGACGTCTTTGGTGGGATGAGATTGCGCCAACGTTTATCACCAGAGCTGAACCACACAACCAGGTAGATTTGCGATATCGCTTTTACCAATAAAAGTTCAAAGATAAGCATTTATGTAAATGCATGTTTTACACTTACGATGAATCATGATTTGAAATAAATTAGGCTTTGATACCCTTCCAA
This sequence comes from Arabidopsis arenosa, assembly GCA_905216605.1. Classification (NCBI taxonomy): domain Eukaryota; kingdom Viridiplantae; phylum Streptophyta; class Magnoliopsida; order Brassicales; family Brassicaceae; genus Arabidopsis; species Arabidopsis arenosa. The sequence continues at coordinate 7,453,420 of LR999453.1, read as the reverse complement.
AAGAATCAACTATATAAAAAAATGAATTGGGTAATTGTATAATAAACAATTTTACTTCCATATCCTTGGTTATTTTAGGGATTATTGTTGATTTTGCCATTTTTCATAGAAATCTTTTGAAATTGCCATTTTTACAAAAATCTTACGGATATGCCATTTTCTAACACTTAAAAATGTACGTATTTCGGATTTTTTTGGTAAAAATACGTAGTTTATACAAAATACTAAACCCTAAGAACAACCACAACCGACTAAACCCAAACATAACGAATAAAACGCATGTTAAATCATATTTCTGTAGCCTGAAAAATGGCAAAATCCATAAACTATTCAAAAAAGGGCAAAATCCACAAATGTCATCCCAAAAAATGGCAAATCCATAATTGATTCGTTATTTTAAATACAAAAATCGTAATTACAATTCATATTTGCAAATTGATAAGCCCATAATAACTAGAGTGAAAAATGTTAAAACGTTCATGAAAACATATTTTATATTTTGTGTGTAATTAAGTCAGATGAGAGTATGAGACTAACTGTTGAATTAACCAATAAAAACCTACTAAAAATATTACAAAAAGTAGGCCCAAGCACAAGTGTGACTGATATTTTTCTCTTACTTTGCCATTTTCATTTGATTTTCTTCAAAAATGTTTTTTATATTTATAATATTGACATCCATACTAATTTTTCCTAGCATGCCTAGTATAATGGTACAATCACACAAACTGTATCAATAATAATGGCTGTTCGTTTCTACTTTTTTTTTTTTTGCAATATTCCCTTTGACAAAGAAAAACTCTATGATTGCGTCTACATTATAATGTTCTTTTAACTTTACTATTAAATATTACTAACGAATGTTGAAATACAAATTAGTGAAGCATATTGATAAAACATAAAAGTTTATGCGATTTAAAACATTACTGATTGAATATGCATAATCTAAATTTAGGGAAAAAAGTAAAGTAGGTATAAAAAATGGATATAACAAGATTAAAAACAAAAGAGAAATAAATGATACGCAACAACCAAAGCCAAAAGGGTGCGTTACCATTAATTCAGGGAAAGCGAAATAAACCCAAATCTCTCTTCTAACGAAGTAACAACTCACCCACTTCTCTCATTTATTCACTCATTTCCACTTTTTACCTATAGCCTTCGTTCATCAATCACCTTAAACAAATTGCTTTCACAAAAAAAGGCACAGTACTTAGCAAATATGCACCACAAATTAGCATTAGCAAATATACAACACAAATAACTTAAGAAATATACAACACAAAATGACATTAACAAATATCCAACACAAAATGACATTATCTTAGATGATTAAGATAATATATTCGACCCCTATAACTACTAGTTTCCAAAACTTTGCCTGACTTTTCTCTCGATAGCGATGGTTAAGAAAATACAAAGTTTTGAAGCCCGAAAATAACAAAAGGACACACAGCTTTTAATTTTCTAGGGATAAGATTTAGCTTTGGTCACGTAAAAAATTAGAAGTGATTGGTTTAACATATAGGAGTATTTTGAATTCCAAGGTCTTTGCAATAAATAAACACACGTACTCTATAGTCGCACATCTCTAGGAGCTTAATATTGGATAATCGCTTGTAGTAAGATATTTAGCAGGTCAAATCCCTATTAACCACTATCTTCTACTCACGTCCGTACAGTACCCTATGCTATAGTTTTGTGTTGAATTCTAGAAAATACAAATTCTTCTTTTGGGATCATATGATAAAATTACATTTGTATTTTATTCGGTATAAATGTTATGCTATGTTGGGATCATATGATAAAATTAGATGAAGATTTCTTATTTTAAAAACTTTATATTTGTATTTAAAATATGATATCCAACTACATATTAACATATAGCTTTTATACCGATCGATGATAATGTGAATCCAAATATTTTTACAAGATGATAAATAATTGATGTGGCTTTTATAACCACAGCAATTCTGGCGTGACTCTCTCCACGACATTTATTTCCTCTCTATAAATTAAAAACATTACTTACTCTTTTTCTCTTCCACTTAACTCATATCAACCTTCGCCGGAAATAATGGCTTTCCCGCGATTTCTTTCTCTCCTCACCACCGTCACTCTCTCTCTTTTCCTCACCACGACCGATGCTTCCTCTCGCTCTCTATCCACTTCACCTAAAACGACAGTACTCGACGTCGTTTCATCTCTCCAGCAAACACAAACTATCCTCTCACTCGACCCGACTCGTTCCTCACTCACCACCACCAAACCCGAATCCATATCCGACCCGGTTTTCTTCAATTCATCTTCACCACTATCTCTAGAGCTTCACTCTCGAGACACTTTCGTCGCGTCACAGCATAAAGACTACAAAAGCCTAGTACTGAGTCGACTCGAGCGTGACTCATCCCGAGTCGCCGGAATCGCCGCGAAGATCCGTTTCGCCGTGGAAGGAATCGATAGATCCGATCTCAAACCCGTTAACAACGAAGATACTCGATATCAACCCGAGGCTCTAACGACACCTGTCGTCTCCGGAGTCTCCCAAGGAAGCGGCGAGTACTTTTCAAGAATCGGAGTCGGAACTCCGGCGAAAGAGATGTACTTGGTTCTCGACACCGGAAGCGACGTGAATTGGATCCAGTGTGAGCCTTGCTCCGACTGTTATCAACAATCCGACCCGGTTTTTAACCCGACTTCATCTTCCACTTACAAATCACTCACTTGCACTGCTCGACAGTGCTCTCTTCTCGAAACCTCCGCTTGTCGTTCAAACAAATGTCTCTACCAAGTTAGTTACGGCGACGGATCTTTCACCGTCGGTGAACTCGCTACCGATACGGTGACGTTTGGTAACTCCGGTAAACTAAACGACGTCGCTTTGGGTTGTGGTCACGATAACGAAGGTCTCTTTACCGGAGCAGCCGGTTTACTCGGTTTAGGAGGTGGAGCTTTATCGATAACCAATCAAATGAAAGCGACGTCGTTTTCTTACTGCCTCGTTGACCGTGACTCGGGAAAATCGTCGAGTCTTGATTTCAACTCGGTCCAACTCGGTAGCGGAGACGCGACGGCGCCGCTTCTCCGTAACCAAAAGATCGACACTTTCTACTACGTCGGACTTAGTGGATTCAGCGTCGGTGGTCAAAAAGTCATTATGCCTGATGCTATCTTCGACGTCGACGCTTCGGGAAGTGGAGGAGTGATCTTGGATTGTGGAACCGCCGTGACTCGTCTTCAAACTCAGGCTTATAACTCGCTGCGTGACGCGTTTCTTAAACTCACCACGAATCTCAAAAAAGGAACTTCGAGCATCTCTCTGTTCGACACGTGTTACGACTTCTCGTCTCTCTCCACCGTGAAAGTACCGACAGTTGCGTTTCATTTCACCGGAGGAAAGTCGCTTGATTTGCCGGCGAAGAATTATCTGATCCCAGTAGATGATAACGGAACGTTCTGCTTCGCATTTGCTCCGACGTCGTCGTCGTTGTCGATCATCGGAAATGTGCAGCAGCAAGGGACACGTATCACTTACGATCTAGCGAATAAGATTATCGGATTGTCAGGGAATAAATGCTAAAGAAGAAAAGTAGACGAATTAATAGTTTTACAGCTATATCAGTAAAACTTTTATGGAACTACGGTAACAAGAAGAAAAACAAAAATCTTCAAGTGTGAATTTTTCTTTTATCTTTTTTTAATTGATCATAAGTTATTTTCGTCTTTTTTATCGAATAATAATAGGATTAATTCATTATTATAAAGTTAAAAATGTTGTTGTCTCAGCAAGAAGTTTTCAGTAGTGTTATAGCAGTGTTTGGTAGTTTGTGAGAAGAAGAAAAGTCTTCAAAGAAACAGACTTAGAGCATCTCCAATGGTGAGAGCCTTCTATAAGCTCTCTCACATTGTTTAATAGAAATTTATAAGAAGAGAGCTTGTGTTTTTAAAAAAAAAAAAATCATAGTCCAATGGTAGTATCTCTCAAATGGGGTTCTTAGAAAAAAAAAATTTATTCATAAACACTATAGTTATCGTTTCTATGGGCTGCAAATTTCAGAAAACAGATATGAGATTCAGAACAAAACACTAACATGAACGTGTAAGAGAGAAACAGTTTCTACCGGAAAGAACAACATCGTCCATGTTCACAACTTTGCGTCCAGCATGATGAGCAAATAGTTCAAGGTCCTTTGCAACTACAATATGAATTGAAGCATCTGCAAACAGTTTAGCAAACAAACATCAACCAAAATCATCCTAGCACACACCATGCTCAATAAACATATACGTAAAGAACATTTGTTTCAATCCTGCGTCTTTAGATTGCTATTTATGTGCTTCTTTAAGCAAACTACCACATAAAGGCCTAAGAAGAAATACCCTTCTTCAAAACTGATAAATCTTAACACAAACCAAAAGATTATTTCCAAAGCATTGAAAAATCTGTATTCCCCTGAAGTTAAATTAAGATTCATAGTAGCGATGAAAAGTTTTAATGAAATGATTACAACTTAGAAAACTAGCATTGCACATTTCATTAATGTAAAACTAACAAGACCAGGATTCCTCTAACCAAAAGATTACTTCCAAAGCATATTGACCAATCTGTATTCCCCTGAAGCTAGATTAAGTTTCCAAGTAAATAGTAGCAATGAAAAGTTTATGTAGAATCTAAATTTCAACTATGTAGAATTAAATTAAATTAAACTTCATAAGTGTTCATAGAAGAGAATGAGATATGCACAAATATTAGATAAAAATATTTTCGAGTCAATAAACATGTTGAGACTGTTTTAAGTAGACTCCATGAATAAGTCGAGGTCAAAGACTCCCTAAACATGATTTTGATCCAAACTTGGTGATTAATCGAAAACATACAAACACAATCTCCAAAGATCCAGCCGTAGAGTCTTCCAATGAAAAGATCTCCCAAATCCCAGATCTCCCAATTAACCCACATATCGATTAAGATCCAAAATCTCGATTCCAGGAACAAACAAAAAACAACCTCTTTCAATCTCAAGAAAGATGAAGAGACTGCTAGAGGAAGACAATATCCAACCCTAACCCTAGAATTTCCCGAAATCCCCCAAAAAGCGGCGGGAAACTCCGACTCAAACCCATCCGAGAAATATACATATCGAAATTAAAAATCTTCCCTTTTTTTCTTTGCTATTACATTCAAAGTATCAGACTTTCAAGAACAAGAACCTCTAAGAATCTGAACCCAGAAAATACCTTTTGAAATAAGCAACAATGAATTGAGACGATGAGATTGACGGGCCTCAATCGTCGGAGAAAAGCAATCGCCATCGCCATCTCTCTCAAAGAAAGAGAGAGAGTCGGGGAAATGAAATGAGTTTGGCTACTTTCCTTTTTTTTGTTACGCGTTTTTTTTTTTTTTTTGATCAAAAAAAATCGACGGTTCATAACGCGCCACGTCATCGACTCTCATACAACTCAAAGTTTCTCTCAAGAGAGCTGTCTCTCTTAGTTTTGATTTATTTTTGAAGATTTTTTTCAAGAGAACCATCTGTGAGAGCCCAAAAAAACACCCATTGGAGATGCTCTTATATCTGTTGTTGTGGCCCCTATGTTGTTCTTCAATATGTTAAATTATAATCTGCATTTACCAACTGACTGGAAATCAATGTGAAAGTTAAGTTGGGGTAGTCAAAAAAGAAAAGCCAGGATAGAAAATTTGCCTTTCTCACACTCACCTTTGAAAAATACTAAATATTTTGGTTGTGTGTCAGCGAATTGAATTATCTTTTTAATCACTGGATTTGCCGATTACAATAGTCAGATATCATATCACTTATGCAAATTTTGTATATAATTTATTACTACACAGAACAAGGAAATATATAAAAGTTTTCAACCAAATTTGTTTTCTAAGTTTTCTAACACGTTAATTTGCAGGAAAAATTGCTAACAAATGACACGGATAATTATGTCATTAAGTGCGTAAGCAAATATGCATGCATGGAGCCACGTCTTGGAACGAATGACGAGGGTGGACTTTTAGGGTTAACTTACCTTAGCCATTGTAACGACTATCGAGTAAGCATGTGCATATAAAGTCACGGGCGAGTTAGTTGGCCCGTTACTAATTTCGTCATATAGGTTCTTTTCTTACCGTTTTCTAATTCATTTTCTATGGATATCCACTTTTTATTTGTAATATAGCTATATGTAGATGATGATTCGGATCACTACTATATACTATACACTACCTTGCGGTGGTATGAAATATAGCTATATGTAGATTATTGACAAAGAAATCACAACTTCAAGAAAATGCCATTTGTAACTAATGCTACATGACGCAAACGTAAAAGGTGACGGTGGAATATTGGTAGTGGAAACTTAGAATGCCATTTCTGTTTGAGATTTAATCATATGGGAAATTATTTAACGGAATATATGTGAATATATGATTTTGCGCACAAATAATACTATGAATTTAATCTGCCATCGGCAATCCTATCCCAACGTTTATTGTAATCGTGAAGTTTTATCAAATCGAAAACTAAATAAATTATATATGAAATTGAAATCATGACTGATTAGTGCTTCTGATTGTATAAAGTATTCTTCGTCTGAAAATCCCAAAATAGTTATGAGAATTTTAAAAAACAATATCTCAAAAAATTAACATTTAAATATGGACATAGTGGCGTTAGGGGTGATGAGAGGTGAGGTAATTACTGAAGAATAAGAATCACATGCAAGAGTGGCCCCCCGATCTCATGATGCTCCTTTTGGACAATGCCATATGAATGCTGCCTACGCTATTTCTGTCTCCCAAACTCCTTTTAAGATCTTCTAAAATCATATTATACGACATAAATAGTTAAATACCAACAAATATCAACATTCTTTGCATGCGTTGTGACCAAATAATAACTATTATTATTGTCTAAACACATGTTCAATTCAGGAGTCAAAAAAAAAGAAAGAAAGAAGAATAAGCTTTGATCATGGTTTATTTGGGTGCTTAAGATCTCAGGATCTGGTGTGATCACTTGTGATTGGCTTGTCCTTAAGTAATTCGGATGAACTAGCCCTGTGATTTGATTGATGGTTTTCGATTGGAGACTGGTACTGATCTAACCAACAATTTGCTCACATGACTTTTTGAAAAAATATCCGACAAGTTATGAGCGAGCATTATTAGGGTGAATATTGTGGTCCATATATTTTCTATAGGCTACGGGCTAGGACGAGTTTTGATCATCACCTCTTGCTGCTATTAGTTTTGTTTCTATTGCAAGCTAGATACTTTGTTTACACCTCTAGTTATCCTCTAAGATATAAACGCCGGGGTAAACAAGTGATATATTTTTTAAAAATGTGTATTAAGGAAGAAACTTAGTCTTAAACAAAAGGATATCTAATAAAAGACAAATATATTGTTTAAGTTTTCCTTAATAATGTGGAACTGCTCTGATTCAATACAATAAATCCGTATTACATGTTCTAGATGATATTAATGTTGAATCGTTTTCTCAAAAAAAGAAAGAAGAAGATGATATTGTTAAACCAATGAAAAAATCTAATGAGATAATCGATACATGACTAGCTAGGAAATTTAGGATGTTAATAATTTTTCAAGAGATTTCATTACTTCCACATAACAGATTATGATAACATGACAGTTTCCCACTTTGACAAAAAAAAAACATGACATTTTTCCCAAACTTCTGTTTTATTCAAATTCTTTATTTAACATTAGAGTACTGTTTTTCTGGAATTTTCATGTTTTGTTTGTATTGTTTAAAACAAGACTTGTGTAGTCCCCTGGAATAATTGCATAATGGCGATACATTAGCAACTATTGATTGCATAGAAGTGATGTATTAACGAATTTTTAGCGTCGTAATTTTTGATTTAAAAAGGACAGGAAAGTAAAGGAGCACCGTTCCCTCGTGGTCCTCATTACGCACGCGGGCCCCACCCTTATTTGTTGTCGGCAGGATCTTAACTCAATAGTTAGATTACACGTGTCGATGTAGCCTCGCGGATGACGAACTTCAATTTTTATTGGGAAAAATGTCAAAAAAATCATGAACTTTCAAATTTGGGACGATTTAATCTTGGACTACGATGAAGACATTTAAATCATAAAGTTTTTGTTGACTTTACAATTAATTAGCGAAGTTTGTTTGACTCGCCATTTTAGACACATCGATTTCATTTTCTAACCCTAGAATCCCAATCTCTCTCTGTCGCTTCCCTCTGTTGAAATTCCGACTGATGATGGCTAAAACTCGTGGAGGGAAGAGAAGAATTCCGGTTCGGCGGTCACCGCGACTGAGTCAAGCAGCAGCCGCGGAAGCTCAGCTTCGCTTCTGTAGGATTTGGTCCGAAATTTTCCGTAGGATTTGGTCCGAAATTTTCCGCGGCTGCTGCTTGACTCAGTCGCGGTGACCGCCGAACCGGAATTCTTCTCTTCCCCCCACGAGTTTTAGCCATCATCAGTCGGAATTTCAACAGAGGGAAGCGAGAGAGAGAGATTGGGATTCTAGGGTTAGAAAATGAAATCGATGTGTCTAAAATGGCGAGTCAAACAAACTTCGCTAATTAATTGTAAAGTCAACAAAAACTTTATGATTTAAATGTCTTCATCGTAGTTCAAGATTAAATCGTCCCAAATTTGAAAGTTCATGATTTTTTTGACATTTTTCCCAATTTTTATTACAGTACTAGTTTCAAACTTTCGCATTAGATACTGTGGCCACGTGTACAATAGACAGATGACGCCAAATATTAGTACTTCAGTTAAATGAATAATAATACTTCTAATTCATGCAATTTTCCATTGTTTACAAGATAATGGATACAGTGATACAGTGGTACAGTCTTGTAATTAACATCATAATTTTCAGTAAAAAAAAACAATAATTTTAGATAAAATCATTATCGTTATTGTTTACAAGAAATTGTGCATGCATACATATTTTACGTATATTATTCTCCTTTTTAACATAAATGTCATTTTATCATATTTTACAAAAAAAAAAACTAAGAACATATACATATACTCTTAGAAAAAAATTGATTTTTTGAATTCTGTTATAGTATATTATATAGTTTTTAATAATTCTGAAAATATAAGTTACAAATATATAATAAAGTTACATTAAAATCTAAAATCACATGCATGTTAATGAAAATATAAGCAAAACTATCCAACACTTTTGTGTGTGTGGAAACGATGGAGAATTTTGTTTTTGATAAAAAGTTGTTTGGATTATTCATTATTGTTTTTGCGATAAGATAGTTATAAGGATGTTGATATATTTGTCACAAACTAAGACAATTACTGGATTTGATAACTTGTGTATATTCGAATGGTAGGTTGTTTCAAATATATGTATAATAAACTGAAAAGATTACCCCTAATTATAGTATCCGTGGGGACATGTAGAAGTAAATTTTTGAAGCACTCAAAACGTTGGGATTTGAATGAAGACGTTGAGTTTCATCAGTAAATGAATGTAAGTGAAGTCACTATATAAATGGGCCACTCATGTTATGTGCATCTATTGCTCTCCAGTCTCCCACACTTACCTTCCAAGTTCACACGCACACAGTAGAACATATATTAAATCATTTGCTTAATGTTATAATCCTTTTTGAATTGATGAAACTGAAAAACTTCTTTAAAAAATATAAGTGAAATTCTATTTCAATTATTGTATGAAAACATGAAACGAATTTAAAAATATATACAAAATCTTAGATTTAGATACATTATAGAGCATAAAGAGTGTAAGTTATGACTAACAAACACATAGTTGGCTGGCTTTCTAATATTTAATCAGAGCATGCATAACTAGGCAGAAAACTTATACTAGTAGGAAAACTTATGATCATATAAAGACAAGACGAGTATGCGACATTAAATGCGTTTATTTAGTTGATTTATTGTAAAGAGAATAATGCAAATTCATTAAATTCTACTTACTAGTTCCAAGATGCGCATTAGATTGGATACTTGTGACATTTTTCTTGAAAATGTTTTAAAATTAGAGTTTACTCTATTCACATTGATTCCTCTATCGTGAATCTCGTTTCATAAATTTAGTTCGAGTTTGGAAAATCACGAAAGGTTATATGTATGAATTGATGTATGGATAACGAAATATGGACACACTCACACACACACCTTTGTAGGGTCGATGCAATGATTCCGTTCTCATTTATGCATGAATGAATGAACTTGTTTTCATGGAAAGGGTGGCGACAAGTAATTCGGGGACCTTTTTTTTCTGCCAAAGAAAAGAGCATGTGGTTTTACTATCGAAGCTAAAAGAACATTAAGAGTGAAAACGAAAGAAAAGACATAATAAGGGACACATTTGTAATATAACAAACTTAGATGACTATACTTGTTGGGCGGTTGACCTAAGTTGACGGATGAAGAAGAGTCGTCGAAAGAGTCTGGTCGCCAAGTGGTGGTGTTAAGATCACTCTCTCTGTTCTTTCGGTCTCCCAAATTATAATTTTCCACACCACACACATATACTTCCGGATATATAAACATATTATAGATACGCATTCGTATGTACATCACATGCATGCCATTTGATAAAGAATTAGAAGAATCGTCTTTGTGGGATTTCCCCATTTATATATGTTTCATCGGATAACATTCTTTTTTTTTTTCTATACATTGTATCGCCAATTTGTTTCCTTTTATTATGTGGCGGTTTTGGGAAATAAGGAATGTATTGATCTTCCAAGGACATATATAAAGAATAGAATTTCCACTCTAGTTAATTACCAAATTTATATGTGATGCAAAAGCGTGGCAAGGAAATTAAAAAAAAAACAAGAATATGACTCTCTTCCGATTTTATTCAATCAACAACCATTTCTTTTTGTTCTCTAAATGTGTTGTTTATCAATGCTTATGCTCTTAAACAAAGCAAATATACATAAGCTATTTTGGCTACTATCCCAGATGTAAAGAAACTAAACTGATTCACTGTTCACATGTGCTTTGTTGACGACCTCTACAATCTCATAGAGGGACTTCTACAATCCTGTCGGATTTGTTATCGTTATGGTTGTTAATTATGTTTAATGGTAAACCAGATCTCAAAGTCAATCCATATGAATGTTATGTAATATATTATATAATGCTTTCGTGGGAGATTATTTTGGCGATTATCGCCTTGAGATCTCTGCAATATTTTTAAGAAAGCTTTTTCTGTGGCTTTATATATGTATTGAGTGATTCGGATCCCTCTGTACAAAAGATATGATAGTTCAACCGTTTTAAAATTGCTCAGTGAACAACACTACAAGGACAAGAAAAAACATAACGACCAAAAACGAATAAGTCCCAAGGGTGAGAGCTTAAAGACCGTGAGGGAGGTTTGTGGTTGCTTCTGTCATCAGAGTCTCCTCTGCTCCATGGCTAACCAAAAAAATGAGAAGAAGAAATTAAATAAAATCAATCACATAATGAACTTGTAACAAAAACAAAAAAATTGGTGGGTTTGGTTTACCTGAGATAGCTGTAAGCAGACATACGGTAGAGACAAGTGAAGACAAGCACGTGCAATCCTATTGTGTAGAAGAAAGCAAATGTCCTTGCGTATCTGAATGATCCAATCGTGGAATTGAATTACTGAAAATTCTGTGATCGAATTTGAATATGATTGAAATTAAGAGTGAGAGGATTACTTGTTTCCTAGAAGGAAGCGACCACTGCTTAGAGTAATCCGATCTCTGATTCCCAAATCTTTGATCCGTTGCTCTCTTTCCTATCAAACACATAAATAGGAAAGGGTTAATGTTTAAGAAAGAAATATAAGCCTTGTGTCGATGATAGCAGAATGATTTTTTTTTTTTTAAACCTTTTTTGAGAATGCTGCAAAAGGGTTAATGTCATCTTCGTAAATTTTCTTGTATTTTGATTCGACATCCGAGCTGAATCCACTTTCAAGATCTTCCACATACTGAGATTGGAAAACAATATCAACCATGGAAAAAACCCGAGCACTAGACAGAAAAGGTTCAAGGGAAATGTAATGTAGAAAATAAGTACCTTTTTCGATCCTCGGGAAACAACTTTATCGTGGTTATAGTCTTGGACATAACGGATTTTCCCATAGAGTTTGACGTTGTCAGCTTTGGTCTTCTCCAATTCGTCTGTGAGAAATCCTATCTTCTCTTTTAATCGCCTTATTTCCTGCAACGTTAAGAGAACACATAATATTCAGTTCAAATAAATTTAACTAGAGATAGAGAAGACGGAGGGAAGAGAATCATTTAGATGTACTACTCTACCTCTTCTGTTTCCCGTAATCGTGCTCGGAACCGATCTCTTTGGCTGCAGATAACTTTTAGCATTGAGCTTTGATCTTGATCTGATGTAACATGTTTCTGATCCATAGGCTTATAAAAGAAAACAAAAAATGATAAAGAGCAGGACTTAGTGATAAGTCCATTAGTTGTGAGGTATATATATATATACAATATCATGGATATACCCTAGTTGTATGAAAACTTTCTAATGTTTCGGCAACGAAGTTCAGAGATAGTTTGCTTTGAATTTTTTTTTTAGATCATGCTAAAATATATATACATGTACCACACAATTCCTGGCAATATTTTCATTCACGCCATATATAGAAGTTCTAGTGAGCATACAAGTTAGACCGTTTAGGTTATCTAGTAGAGAACTTAAAGCTATATGTTACTGTGCAACTAGATCTTAATTCTGAACGATTCAATCCTTTCTCTTTACTTTTGGGGAATTTCCTCAGCTTCAAGAGTATTGCATGAGAAATATAATGACTCATATATGCATACGCCAGATAGAAGTACCTCAGACTGCTCAGCCACACCTGCTTCTGAGAACTCCCATTCATCAAATAGAGCACCTTTTCGCTCTTTTGAACTGTAACCCTGTGTAACAAGTAAATAAGGTTTTCAGTATAATCAAAAACTTTGATCTGGTTTCTCCATTTTAGTAGACAGTTACCTTAAAATGGTAACTACACACTCTTACGTACCTTCAAAATATCATCCTCCAACTTTTGTATCAGTCTTTGTTGTTCATTAACCTTAGCTGTCAGTTCTCCTCCCTTGGCTTCAGCCTTCTCAAGCAAGGAAGTTTTCTCAGAAAGTTGAACCTGGGAGAAGAAGCGGTATTAATCTACCCGTGACTTTGACTAGTGTATGTTCATTGGAAAGGGAAAGAGTAACGAAAAGACAGAATTACAGATGGTTAGGGTTCATTCTGTAGAACTTATGTACCTTTAACTGAGTGACCTCATGTTCCATTTTTCTGTTTTTATCAAGAAGAAGCGACTCCATTTTGCTCATCTCTTCACCAGTGGTAGCAGCATCCCAGTCTTCAGCCTCAATTGAATTGTAACCTACAGCCTAATATGCAACAATGACATTACATTATACACGATAATACCGTTACCAGAAAGAACAAAGGATGGATCTGTGGCAAGAAGTGAATTAGAAGTAAAACTAAGTGAGCACCAAAAATCACTCGAAATAATGTATACCTGCAGAATTTTCACTTTTTTGCGTAGATCATCAACTAATTTTGCTGATGGTCTTTCTTGAAGCTCTTTCTTCATCTCTTCAATGACAGTATCCTGGTTTAATAACCAATAAAATGACGGTAGGCTAACATTAGACATGGAAGCGACAGGAAACTGACTTTCAAAACAAAATAAAAATTCTCGGCATAAAAGACAAAACATAGCACAAAATTTCACCTTTTTATTGAGCAAAGAATTCAATTTCTTTATTTCGGCAACATGACTTTCTCGCTCATTTGCTAAAGCTGTCTCAACATTGTGAATCTCCATATTAAGCTCCGATATAATCTTCTCTTTTGCAGTTAAAGAGTTCTCCAGCATACTATTTGAATCAACATTATCACTGCAGTGAAAGAGCACAACAAAAAAATAAAACAGAGCAAAAACTTAGATAAAAGTTATTTGAAATTATGTTCCTTGTTATATAAGCGCATAAGTGTCACCTCACCTTTTCTTGTTATCAGTATCTTCATTAGCTGTTTGCAACTGAGAACGCAGATGTCCCTGTTACAAACCAATAAACAAAATTAGAAAGCTAAACACGGCAATCTCTCTTCGGGCATTCCCTTAATTCAACATGACATCCAAAAGAGCATGATATAAAAGACCTTTTCCCTCTCAAGGGTAAGAAGCCGGGTTTGAGCACGCTCCACTTCATCCATCAATAGACTAACTTCAGACTGCTTCGCCGCGGTCTCTTCGTCTGATTTTTTAGATAAAGGTGACGTATATTAACAAGACAAGAAGGGACTTCGAATGAATAAAAAGTGAAATGAAAATTGAAAAACTATGGATGACTAGCATGTAAGGGAGACAATCCCAAATAATGAAGCGCAATATGAGTCACCATATTAAGGCTCAATGCACAACCTGATTGAGCACGGATTTCAAAAAGTTGGCTCTGTGCTAGCTCATGCAATTTTTGCATAGTGGAGACGCTGTCTTTCGCTTGCCTTAACTGATCTTGCAAAGCTTGCTCCCTGTATAACAGTGAATAAGGAAAGGTTGGTGCTAGCTCGGGAATTCCCTAAACACGCAAAGCATTCAGAAAATCATAAAAGAAAAAAATCTTGTACCTATCCTTCAAAAGCTCCATCGTTTTCTGGTTTTCCTCAGCCAGATTTCGTTGCTTGATCTCAACAACTTCTTTGATTTTTTCTTCCATCTGAATCCAAATACAACAACACAATATCACTGTTAATCTTCGACAGTTATCCGTTACAAGATCACAAAATAGTCACAAAGGTGTTAGACGGATTTTAACAATCTTTCATCCAAACGCCTTTATGTTCCAATCCATGCTTTTACATCACTACATAACTCGTCTATATGACTAAAAATTTATTTGCATTTGACCTCCTAGAAGAGGTTGTAGGTCAAAAATATTCAAGGAAGCTGTGCTTTACAGACTACTCCATTCATTTAGTTTCGTCCCTATATCAATTAGAACAAGGGGCTAAAAGCAAGCTGACCTGTTGCTCAAGCTGTCGGTTCCGTTCTTCTAGTCTTCTTATTGTGGCCTGTTGATTTTTCAGATGAGTGGCTTCTGTCCTAAATTCCTCAAGTTCAACTTTCATTTTTCGATTCTCAGATTCCACTTCAGATAATTTACGATCTTGCTCCTGGAAATACATTAATTAGTTAGTTCTCAGGCTAAAGGACTTTAGGTTTCTATTATGTGAACATTAGATAAGTGGATAATTACAGCAATAGAAGCAAGAGCAGGAAATGGATCTGGTGCTTCATAGAGTTTCTGATAGATATTTAGGAAAGCATTCTCCCCAAACTTGGCCCTCTTGGTAATATTATCTACTTCTTCTTGATATCCCTTGAGGAGGGAATTAAACATACTAAGTTTGTCCTCAGGGGAAGCTTTCTTGAAGTCTGTTGTTACCAGATAAAACCATAGAATATGTTAACATCTACTATTATCAAACTCATGCTTCGCTGGAACTATCGAGGTCCCTTAGGTGTTAAGCAATATAATAGGTGAAACAAAAAGTACCTCGTGTGCTCTCTGCAAGCTTTCGGCGATTCTTCTGGCTATTTTCTTGATTTTCAGCTATTCTAAGGCCTTGCTCGTCAAGCAGGCTTTTCTCCTTCTCCAAATCAAATTCTGCAACAAATAGTTTAAAGACAGGTGAATCATTCGGGAATAGCTTTCTTCTATGATGTCTAATACAAATAGCGAGCAACCGCAGAACCAGTTCTCTAATACAAAATCCGGAGAATCGAGATGCAACTATCTGTCAGTACTTTCTTAAAAACTAAAAAATGAGTTGATAACTTTTAAGAGCAATCAACTGAAATTTCTCAATCCGATCACATTAAACTACAAATGCAATCTCCCAGAACATCGAGTGACAATCTCATCACGTCTCTAATTTGATTTAAGCCTTACTACTTCAACGGAATCCAAAATAGACCTAACAAACGAATTTATCCTACTTCAGAAACAAGCTCCTCCTTAGCTTCACTGCGATTCGAAGCAAACGAATAGAGTACACATGAATCTGAAACAAACCTTTCCAAAAATTGGTGACGACAGGAATGGGAGAAGAAGAAGAAGAAGATGAAGGAGGAGGAGTTTTATCTCGCTCCGATCCATCTTGCAAAACCTCCATTGTACTCGTATTCCGATCCCGATCTCGTTTCTCCGAAGAACACAATCAATACTTCAATACGAAGAAAGTTTCTGGGAAGTGATTTCTTCTTCGAATCGATTAATGAATTTAAAGAATTTTCTGAATTTTTGTTGATGTTTTTAGGGTTTGTTGGCAATATAGTACGTTTGTGAGTAATAATTGGGAAAGTAGTACGAGTACTATTTATAATTAGAGAAACAGTCAGTTATTAGTGTTTGTGTAATAGAATTTGTGTGAGATAGGAGAGAAAGTGGGGTAGAGTGTAAGAGAGTGGAAATTACTACTAGAGGCTTTGTATTTGTGAGAAAGAGAAACGTGGGTCATGTTTTTTTTTTTTAATTTTTTTCTTTTCTTTATTATTTCATATTCCCCTAAAGTCTCATAATTAAGATGCTCGTTAGTAAATTTTTTGTTTCTAAAATTTATCAAATACATAAAAATCTATGTTTTTTTCTCTATCATTTGATATGCATTTTGTTTAATAATTTTTTAAAAATTTATATTATAGACTACTATATAGAAAGGATGACTGTACAGATATAGACCACTGTACAGAAGAATGACTGTACAGATATAAATCACTGTACAGAAGGATGATTGTACAGATATAAACCACTGTACAGATGATAGACCACTGTACAGATATAGAGCACTGTACAGATATATAACATTGTACAAAAGATATAGACCACTGTACAAAAGATATAGACCACTGTACAGATATTATAGACCACTGTATAGATATAGACCACTGTACAGATATATACCACTGTACAGATATAGACCACTGTGCAGATATAGATCACTGTACATATATTATAGACCACTGTACAGATATAGACCACTGTACAGATATAGACAACTGTACAGATATAGACCACTGTACAGATATAGACCACTGAACAGATATAGACCACTGTACAGATATATACCACTGTACAAATATATACCACTGTACAGAATACCACTGTACATATACATATATAGACCACTGTACAGATATAGACCACTGTACAGATATAGACCAATGCTCGTTAATGTTTGTAATGTAGTAATATTTCAAAATTGGAGAATTAGTCAGTTTGTACTGTACAGAAGAATGACTGGACATATATAAACCACTGTACAGATATAAACCATTGTACAGAAGACCACTGTACAGATACATATATAGACCACTGTACATGTATAGACTGTTGTACAGATATAGACCAATGCTCATTAATGTTTGTAATGTAGTAATATTTACTATTCAAAATTGGAGAATTAGTCAGTTTGTACTGTATAGAAGAATGACTGTACAGAAGAAAAACTGTACAGATATAAACCACTGTACAGATATAAACCATTGTACAGAAGACCACTGTACAGAATACCACTGTACAGATACATATATAGACCACTGTACAGATATAGACTACTGTACAGATATAGACCAATGCTCAGTAATGTTTGTAATGTAGTAATATTTACTATTCAAAATTGGAGAATTAGTCAGTTTGTACTGTACAAAATTGGTGGCAACACCATTATTGTTAGAGGATCCGATCCATTGTAGAGAAAAGTTAAAAGGCTAAATAAATTAGAAAACACAGAGAATTCTATATGAACATTTTAAAAAGAGAATGTTGTGATATCAAAACCATACTCCTTCGTTCATCTCTAAAATCGGACTAAAAATATGATTTCGATTTTACGCTTTCCATTTAACGTGATGACTATGACTCACGATAACTTAAAAAAGATTCGAAGAAACAAAATACTATCCACTTATTTAAAAAGAACGCTTCATTCAAAACATTGACTTGTGAAGCACAACTACTAAAAATGTAACTAATTTTCAGAAGAATCGAAACGACCGAAACAAATTTACAAGAAAAGTCACTAAATCGGAAAACTGCAAAGCATAATACGAATTCTAAGTCTATCATTATTATCAAAGCATGATATCAGAAAAATGTCTGTAAAGATATGTGTACTAAATCGGTCATAAATCTTGAACTACTGCTCTGATTGGCCTGAACTTACCGCCGTTGGAAATCTAACTCAATTTCCTATAACTTTCGTCAAGGGCTCTGAAGCTAAATCTAAAGGTAAGGCTTTCATCCGAGTTAATATTTTAGACACTGGATCATTATTTTTCATAAGGCACACAAAACATATACCCAAAGACAGTATAAGAGTATACCAACAAACTTTTAAATCTTCCAATCACAATGAATGAAATCAGAACTAGAAAAGGCTTGTAATCTTAGAACAAAAGAAAAACAAAATGGTAGGATCCAGTTCTTCAAAAGAATTGATGATAACCGCAGTGGAACGAGGAAAAGCAAGTCCCATTTGGTGCAGCATCTTCGAGAAAACAGAGTCTAAATTACCAAACACAACTCCTTCTTGTGTGTCTTTGAGTCTAATCTTCTCCATTCCTGAAATAAACCTTAATGTCTCCTCCATACGCCCACCTACTTTTGTAAATTAGATTGAATCAAAATCATTACCATAAATACATATAAATCTTCAAATCAAAAGTATCTTCCTCTTTTTATCAGTTTAGCTAAATTGTCATTTAATTGCATAATTCTTTATGAGATAAAAGACAAAATCACAAGTAAGAATTGGGAATCTTGTTAGGAAGTCACAACCCTAAGTGAAACAATCATCTCTAAAGCATAAACACAATCGAATTTGAAAGGAAGAAGAAGACTTACAACGAAGTGAGCGAGATTAACAACAGTCCAAGCCATTCCTAAAATCTTGTCCTAAAATCTTGTTTACCTATTTTAAACAAAATCTCCTAAAATCGTGTCCTAAAATCTTGTTTACCTATTTTAAACAAAATCTCCTAAAATCTTGTTTACCTAAAATCTCCTAATTAAAATAAATTAGGACACAATATTAAGATTACATTACCCAAAAAAAGTCTTACATAATCATAGTCGAAGAAAAGAAAAAAACATCGACAAAAAAAACAACAAGAAGTCACTCTTCCATAAGTAAATGACACACCATTTCCTCCATAAGACAAGTACATAAATTGGCTCGATGTTTTGGGTCAGCTATCTTCTTCTTGTTGTGTTAGCATTTCGGTGATTGCTTGGCTATAACAAAAAAAAAATTCAATGGTAAAAATGACGATGTTAGATATTGTTAATGCACAAACATAGAATGCAAAAGAGACCCAAGATCAATAAACTTCAATTATGCAATCCTGCCATAAGTTACCACATCTATAAAAGTAGGTCTGGCATTCGGTTAACCGTTCGGTTTCGGTTCGGTTGCGTTCGGTTTCGGTTAGTTCGGATATGGTAATATAATAACCATTCGGATATTTTAGGAATTTCGGTTCGGTTCGGTTCGGTTACCTTTCGGTTCGGTTCGGTTTGGATATTTAAATAGATAACCATAACTAACCAAAATTTTATCACGTTCGGTTTGGTTCGAGTTTTTACCCAAAATAACCAAAATTGACCGAATATAACCGAAACTAACCGAAATTAACCGAAAAAAATACAAAAAGAAAATACAAAAAAAAAGAAAATTATTAGAAAGAATATTAAAATTGGATTCATTTTTGTCAAAGAATATTTAAATTTGACAAATATAACAAACAACATTTGGATATTTTGATTATTTAAAGTATGTTTTGATTCTAAAAATAATTAATATTTTGAGTATATAATTCTAATTTTGTGTATTATTATTGGGTATCTTATAGAGTTTTTGGATATTTCGGTTAACCGTTTGGTTATCGGTTCGGTTCGGTTCGGTTTCAATTATTTTGGATAAGGGATTTGACTAACCATTTGGTTATTTTGAAAACTTCGGTTCGGATATGGTTCGGTTTTTTTCGGTTCGGTTCGGTCGGTTATTTGGTTAGCGTTTTTTGTTGCCCAAGCCTATATAAAACCTTAAGAACTAATGCACGGTTATGTACTAAATTGAAAATGAAATGCATCAATAAAAGCCATAATAACAACAATTGAGTACCTCTCACCAAAAAAATAACTTCTTACCACTTAAGCACAAAGATTACAGAAAATTGCAGTCATCTCATTTGCTTCTTCTTTTTCTCATACTCTTATCTAATCTTCTTATTCTCTGCTTCAAAGAGCTGATGTTGAATTCCTATTAATTTTTAAAATCAAAACAATTTTCCCATAGTCAAAACAAAACTAGAAACTAATCAAGACAAAAAGAAGCTAACAATTCTAGATTTTTGGAAACTGATAAATAGAAAAAGAACACATACTTAAATCTAAGCAAAGAGAATAAGACGAAGAGTACTGAAGACGAAGAGAGGAAGCGAGGATTGGAGTTGACCGCCATTGGAGGAGAAGCTAAGCTCTTGTTCGTCACAGATCGAAGAAAGAGAGGGAGATCTGAGATCAGTGAGAGAGAAATGGGAAGATTAAATGGTGGAGGAGTAGATCGAAGATAAAAGGAGGCTGAGACTGAAGGGTAATGACGTAATCGACGCGAATTGAGGCCGGCGACGAGCTTCACGGTGGAGTCGGAGTCGAAAAGGAACATACCTAGCTTTTGTACTTTTGGCGGTTAGGACCCGTTCCTAGCATCCTAACCCACTGGGTTGTAACACCTCCCCTCCCGATTAGATGTTTTCCGAACCTCCGAGCAAGGATCAATTCAATCCGGTTTGGTGGAATCGCCATTTTTTTCTTCGGTGGTGAATCGCCTTATTACTCTCAACGACCTTTAACGGAGGCGGCGGTGGAGGAGGAGTAATGGAAGAATCTTGTGATTGTGAGTCGACGAAGATAGAAGCAGAGATCAAGAAGAAGACGAAAGAGATAAGAAAAAGTCTCAAACTTTGTAATGGCGTTTCCATTTCGCGAAATTACAGAGGAAAAACAGAGAGATTCAAAATCTCATAATTATGAAATTAGGGTTTCGCGATTGGAGTAACTGCAACACCAATAGTTGCAAAGTGGGAGAAATAATCTAAATCGATTTGAGGAAAGAAAGAGAAGCGAATCTGAAGAACGTGTAACGTAAAATGATTTCAAGAAGAAAAGAGAGATCGTTTCTGATGTTTTTTAAATGGTAAAGTATAGTGATGGCATTGTCGTAAATATAAGAAATATCTGAGGGTTACAATGTCTTCAAAACAGTGGAGCACAGTGACGCTGGGGGTTTTCCCAATTGTAAATAGTGTCAGTACTACTTTTCCAATTATGTTTGGAAAACGTACTATATTGCAACTTATTCCATGTTTTTACTACTTCGATCGGATCTGCTGATACATTAGAGTTTTGGTGGTAAACTAGTAATTTGTTACTTAAACGTTCCTGCTTTTGTAATCAGTGTGGTCCTAAACAGGCTTCAAAATCTTAACCAAAAAATATAGAATAACTAATGGGCCGATCCTTTCGCCATTCATAGGCCCATAGTCTTAGCTACATCATTTAGTTAAATAATATATTCATGTTTATTGCATTTAAGTTGAAAAAACATTTGTCAAATTTCGTTATGACTAATTGACTATTATTAATTAATGAAATTTTCAATTTTAAATCTGATATATTTCACTGGTTAGACAGTTTTAAAATATAGCATAATCTTTTTTTTTTTTTTACTTTTGCATTTTTAGGATATATCTTTCTTTTTTTATTCATAATTTATTTAATTTTCTTAGACATAAAATTAAATTCTTTGTATCTTGTATATACAATATATGTGTGTATTAAACCAATCCAAAAACGCGTTTACATATAATTCAAACTAGACTAAAATCTCTCACAATCACTAATATCTCTCACTTTCCTTAAACAAAAATCATTTTTCAAAACATTTCCTCATTTTAACAAAAAGTGCAACGTACTAGTTTTAAGAGGTGAAGAATCATTCTCTATGTTCAAAGTCTTTTCTACAACTTTTATGATTTTTCCGAAAGTGCAATGTACTAAAAATCAAACATTTGTAGGTCTCTCGAAGCGACACCATCAACCATATATATATATATATATATATATATATACCCATCCTCCATTCTTAAAGCATCTCACAACAAAATTTTATCTTCAAAATTTACGATCTCTTAGCTGACCAACAGATCGATCAACACAAAAGCTACTTACAATGGAAAATCAATGGAGTTCTGGTCTTTTCAGCTGCATGGAAGACGGCGAAAATGGTTAGAAATTCTATATGAAATTAATCAAGTGTCCTTTAATCTTTATACATATAAATATAGTTTCAGGATTGTATAATGATTTAATTTCTTCCTTTTGGTTTGCGTTGGATAAGCTTGCCTCACATGTTTCTGCCCGTGCGTCACTTTCGGACGGATCGCGAATATTGCCGATGAAGGAAGGTTCGGTAAGTCATATACATTCATATATGTCCTTTTAATTGTATTTGTATTTGTATACATATCTAAACATGCATGTGTGTATGTGAATTGATCATGTAACGTCGTATATGTAATGTAGGTTGTGGGAGTTGTGGGGTTTTTTACGGGCTGATATGTTTTGTGGTCGGCTTGCCTTGCTTGTTCTCATGTACTTACCGGACCAAGATCCGAAGCAAATTCGGGTTACCGGAGTCTCCAGCTTCAGATTGTCTCACTCACTGCTTTTGTGAATGTTGTGCTCTTTGCCAAGAATACCGTGAACTCAAAACCCGTGGTCTTGACCCCTCTCTTGGTAATTTACATTGTTTTGTGGACTCAATTTCTATTGAAATTCGTATCTTTCATACGTTGGTTAATTATTTGATTTTATTATTTTTATGTGATAGGATGGAATGGAAACATGCAACGGACGATGGCTCCTCCTATGAGTCAGCAGATGATGGGTTGATTAAAAAGATTTATGATTTGCTCCTTTTGCTATATGATTTAAATTAAATACAAGTGGTTCACGAAAACAGCACTTTTTAAGTGTAGTTTTTACATTGAGCACATTCGTCTAAATTATTTTCAGTTTCATCAATATTATTTATTTTGATAAATGAAAATAAAATGAGTTGGAAGATCGTAATTCTTTATATCCAAGAGGGCTTATTTTTCCCCTTATTAGATTAATTTGGTGTCTAGCTTTGGTACATAATAAGCTCTATCTAAAACGTCGACTATTTGCACAAGTCAAGGTCAATCAAGTTCTGACCAAGCAAATTAAACAAACCCATGTGTGCAGAAGTCATGTTTACCATTATCAATCATCATTGTATCAATAATTTTCAAAAGTTGGTTGCAGTTTTATTTTTGTTTACACATAATGCATAGAAAATATAAAGATACCACAAACTGGTCCACGACCAATAAAGATTTGTTTAATAAAGAAGCTAAAGTTACTAACATGTTTAATAAAGATTTGATTCAGTTGTGTTATATCAAAAAGTTTTTAGAGTTAAAGTTACTAACACACATCCACACATACAGTTACTGCAAATATGTGTAGATATGTGTCAGTAACTTAATTTAACTCTAAAACCTTTTTGATATAATTTACAACTGGAAATGGATCAAATCTTTATTTAACACATAATTCGTTTTTTAGTAGGGATCATCTGAGTCTGTATATTTGTATATACACTTTTCATTATTGCCATTGCTTATGATTAAATGTATTATACAATCCAACGTAATTTTGTTAAAATTTGATTATAAAAACGCAATTGACTGAATTTTATTTTTTCTTTTGTTTTTTTAAGAGTGCTGAGTGCTGACAGCCAAACTAGTCTGGAGAATAATTTTTCAAAGTGGTAATTACATATGAATTTAGTTAAATACAAGAGGGAAATAAATAACTATACGAAGAATAGGAGCCCACCATCACTTTACCTTATAGTTTATATAAACCTAACCATCATCTATAATGCTTTCACAAAATCAAACGATAAGAGATTTGTTACTAAAGGAAAAAGTCGAGCGAAAAATAAGAGAAGAAAACCAGCAGTTTTGTTCCCAAACTCTAGCCGGGTAACTACTATGGGTCGACCAGATGGCCAAACGAATCAAGCACAACCTCCGGCTAGCCCTAACAACAAGGTACATTCCCATAACGGTGCAACTGGTAAGCAGGCAAACATACCAACGGGCATACCGGTCAATTACCAACAAACACAAAATCGCTGGAGTTCTGAACTTTTCGATTGCATGAACGACAGTGAAAATGGTTAGATAACAAAATACTAAACATTCTACATTCTACGATTGGTTTCTCAAATTTTTTGTTGTTGTTGTTGTGCATTGGATATCAGCCATGATCACATTGGTAGCTCCATGCGTCACGTTCGGACAGATTGCGGAGATCGTTGACGAAGGCGCGACGCGTAAGTCATTCATACATATACTGATATACACAAACCTTTATAGAAAAACACACATAGATTGTCATTTGTGTAAACATATATATTTATATGTTTATATCACGCAGCTTGTGCGACGGCTGGGGTGTTGTACGGAGTGATACTTTTTTCCGGGGCATGTTTCGTGTATTCATACCTGTTCCGGGCCAAGATGCGAAACAAATACGGGTTACCGGATGCTCCAGCTCCCGATTGGATCACTCACTTAGTCTGTATGCAGTGTGCTCTTTGTCAAGAGTATCGTGAGCTCAAGCACCATGGATTTAACCCCATTCTTGGTAAATTTTATTGTTAAGCAGCCATTTTCTCATGAATTATCGTTCTTCATTTTATAATGTTTTGATGATTTTTATATAACCAATGCTGGTTTTTAAATATTACTACTAGTATTAAAGTATTAGTTTGGTGCAATAGGGTGGGCTGGGAATGTACAACAAGCACAGCAGCAAGAGATGATGACCCCTCCAACAAGTCAACGGATGATGGGTTGACTAATAACCTTTTGTTATTTTGTTGTTTT
Organism: Arabidopsis arenosa; assembly: GCA_905216605.1. Lineage (NCBI taxonomy): Eukaryota > Viridiplantae > Streptophyta > Magnoliopsida > Brassicales > Brassicaceae > Arabidopsis > Arabidopsis arenosa. The sequence continues at coordinate 7,428,347 of LR999453.1, read as the reverse complement.
TCTCTTTTATATATTTTTCATGCCCGAAGATAATAAATGTAAGCAAGTAATTTCATGTTCGTGGATTAACAAAACATGAGTGTGAATTTCACTTAATTTCTTCCTGTTTCCGATATATGAATAAATTTCACAAGCTCTTAATCTACGTAATGATCAAATTATCATTAATTCTGCATAAGATTTTATTTTAATTCCAGAAAATTAACCTTTATTACAGTTACAGATTGAGTGCTGCAGTTCATATTGTTCAAAGTTAGATTATAAAATGTATTTCCAATGAATATGATGGATTACAATATAGCAGACGAAAAATTAAGTTTCAAACCGCTTGAGTATATGAGGAAAATGGTCCAATAAACATTTCTTAATTCTGATATAAGGTTTAAAAACTGCCTCTGATTTCTTTTTACCATTATTTACGAATTTAGTAGGGTTACTAGTTTACAGTTAACAGTTTAAACTATATAATCTCTCGCGCGTTTAAGTGAAACGCCGATGCAAAAACAAAAACCTTACATCCCAAAACACCCACGGATCTTCTGGCCAAGTCCGACTTTTTCGCTGGAGAATTCAACATCGGTCGTCGTCGTAACAATCTCCGGCTCCTTGAAATTCGCTTTCTGGCTCAACTCTTCGAACGCGTCGACCACGTTCTGCAACCGAGCAACGAACTCAATGAGGAGAGACGCGAACGTTGCGAGAGACAATGCACTTGCGCTTTCATAAGTTTTTGTCGTATCCACCAACGTTGGAGCTCCATTCGTTGTCTCCGGATGCGGCGGAAGCACAAGCCGTGCAGGCCATGACACCTGTTTTGAGAGAGTAGGTCTATGGTTCAACGGCTGACGATGATTCTTCTCGCCCCAGCTCGGCGGTATCTCTAGAACTGCCTCGCTTAGAGATTTGAAGGCGTAGATTGGAGGCGCGTGGTTTTCTGGTGGATCTGAATCTTCGAGGGAGAGCAGTTCTTGAGGCTCTGATTCCTTGGTGGCTCGGTTTCCGATCTCCCAACATTCGGAATTGACGAGAAGATAAGATTTCTTGTCGATCTTGTGCTGTAATTCTTCGGCAGCTAGGTGTACTTCAAAGAGAAGGTCGACTGGTCCTAGCTTCTCCATCTTCTTCACCTTTTCACCAAGCTCTCGCAACAATTTGGCTCCTTCTACGCCCACTCTCTGAAGTTCTTGCCGAAAAACTTGTCTCCGTTCCTCTGGTGCCTGTGAAATGTTCCCAGATTAAGCTCTAATCATGAACAGCTGATTTCTTTTTTAGTACCAGAAAAAAAGGAATTTTCATACAAGTCTGTCTACTATGTTACCTGGATTTCTGAGAGAATGCAGCCGTGCAATGCCATGACAGTGAATGCACAATGCTTGAGAGCGCCGCTGAGCTTGACATAGTTCTTCCATGGGTAGTTAAATGACTTGTATCTTCCATGTGGTGGCTCCCATATTGCGAAACTCATCTTTGCAATTACAACAGAGAAAACACAAACTAATTCAGAGATGAAAAACAATGGAATAATAAACAGACTTATTGAAGATGATTCCGCAATGACAAATACCAGAGACTCTTCTTGGCTGGTTGATTCAACTGCTGATCTGTAACCCTTGTAAACAGGATCCTCTGAGGCTTGGTATGTGAGGATTTTGGATGGGATTCTCTCGTATTCGACACAGCGGAGGTATCCGTTCACACAACCTGCAAGACCAACGAAAACACCAGTCAAGCATCTTCTTCCCGAGACTCGGAAAGCCCAAAACCTTTGTTTTACTTACTAACCTTCAAGGGAAGTCGCAACATTCATAAAATTCTTCACGACAAGGTTATGAAGATCCTCTCCAGCCCATATAGGATAAATAAACATATTGACACCTAAACTAACACCAGCACCAAGAGCTATAAGCAGAAACCGGGAAATAGCCACTTGTATGAACTGCCCAGTTCTGAACCCAGAAATCAGAATATAGCAATACGTAAGCAAGAAAACCCGGAACCCGTATTCATAAGCTTTCATCGACGGGTATAATTTCATGAAAGTTGCGAGAAACCCTGTCAGACGAAAACATATATAAGCAGAGAGAAAACCAAAATGATTGCTGTAAAAGAATTGAAGATGTAGTTAACATACCAATGCAGAAGATACTAAGAGTGCAGAAGAGCTCTTCCCAGTCACCGAATAGTGTCGAAAGCTCAGCCATTCCAAGAGCAAGACCTCCAGCTGATAATGTCCCAAGCGCTCGATTAAACCCTTTGCTTAGAGTTGCTCCTATTACAGCCAACAACAATCATCAACAATGTAAAGCTTCTATACACAATTACCATTTTAGCAATGTTAAGCACTGAGAAGTATAATTAAGCTCAATGATACAGTAATCGTCAATTCCCAGACAAACAAAAGCAAACACTTGCCTTTTATTTTAATTATTAAAGAAGAAAACGACGAATTCATTCTACAGATGAAAGCAACGACGCATACTCTTTCTATAACAAGTAAACAAAACCAAATCCAGAAAATTCCAATCGACTAATTCAATTTCCAATGAACCCCAAACTCGTGGAAAACTAAAACCACTGGGAAAAAATGTTACCGATCGTGAATTCGAAGACGACGACGACAGTAAGAATAGCCCAAACAGAGTATCGACTAAGATCCGGATTAGGTTCCTGATAAAAAATCAAAAGCGCAACAATCGTCAGAGCAAGACCAATCTTCGCGGAGAAGACGATCTTTCTCGGATCAGATACTCCCATATCCCAAGCTTTCCTCGCTACATCTTTAGCATCTTGGTACACTCCAGAGATTTTCTCTGATAGGTTACCACACGAACAACAGCAACAAAACCTTGTTCTTCCATAGTTTTCGTTTTCGAGAAGATCGTTCGATTCGATGTCGGTGAATCTGAAATCGGAGAAACCATTATTAGAAAGAAGCCTCTCGCGTTTCTCGAGTATTACATGCCTGAAGGAACCTTGCTTCGCCGCCATTACTAGACGCGGATTCTCAGAGAAAAAAGCTTTGTTTGAAAAAGAATAGTGAAGATATTTTTATTTTTTTGACTGACGAAACGAAACTGTAGTGGTGGTGGACCTTCTTTAGTAGGTGAATAAAGTGGTCTATTATGAAGCAAAATGACGACGTTTTAATTCCTTTTATATAATGACTTGTGTGGACAATATAAGTAGATTTCAATGTTACTTTAATTACGTTACGTCACATTAATAAGCTTCTTGTCGACATACCATTTGTTAATCTTATTACCATAATTAGTATTTTTTGTTTCTTTAACACATAGTTTAATTACATGCCAACACTTAAGCGTTGAAATTCAGACTCTTTTTTGACAATTCATAAAAAGCTACACAAAACAATCAACTTTATTAAAAAAAAAAAAAAAAAAAAAAAAAAAAAAAAAAAAAAACAATCAACTTTATTACTTTAAAATATGGAGATTCCGTGATTATTCATTACATTCCAACTTTTTCTTCATTTTCTTGATAAAAAATATATACATATTTTTATTTTTGAGATTAGGATGTAAAGTATAACATATGCCATTATTGGTAATGCAAAAAGCTAAGCAGAGGAAACAATTGTAATTTCCTTTAGTAGAAAATTTTTCAATTAAAAAATGCTTAAAGAAGAAACTTAATAAAAGTGCTGAAAAAGCCTGCAATGTGTGTGATCAATTAACAAGGATTATTCTAGTAACAGTGTGGACAAAATACAAGATGAGATTTGAGTGTTGTGTTTGATGATATGATCATAAACCTAATCCACAGGAATTTCAACGTCCATCTCCGGTCTACTACTCCCAAAGATCTGTGACAAAATTGGAGATACAAGAAAAGGAGTTAGAACATTACTGCAATTCTGATGATAACAATCACAATAAGTAAGAAAATGTACCTTTATGAAATCCTCTAGTGTTAAGAAAGAGTCACTCGTGTAGCCTGATTCCTTCAAAACCTGGCTCAGTACTTGCTACAACACCAAAGTAAAACACAAGACACATGGTCAAAACACTTGTCTACTGAATTTATACACTGATCATAACAATAAAGATTAAAGCAAAGATTGGATCCCAAATGATAAGAGTGGAGAATAGTCATGAGAAAAACAAATAAAGAACTCTACCATTTATCTCAAAGTTCGACTAATATGTCAAATGAGTAATGGAACAACAAAACAGTTAAAATGGAAACATTTTAGCTGAATAGAGTTTCAGCAGAACAATCATTACACGCTAACAAAGAAGGTTTTAGTAGATTAATGATGTTTCACTTTTTAGTTATAGTTGAACATAGTGTAGTCACTTTCCATAAACTTAAAAATTACCAACTTTCTAAACATCATACCTCTCTTTGCTCATCAGACATGAATGATCCGGATAAGTCACGCAACACTTCCATGATATCTTTAAAGGAGACCTTCCCGTTGCAGTCCGAATCATAGACTTTAAAGATCACTGGGAAACAAAGAAGTCTGATCATCATTCCATACAATAAAGAGAAAGTGAAGATTTTGCCACAAAATCGATTTTAAGGAAACTTATTAACTTACACTGAACTTTCTGTCTTAGACTAGCCTTGGCACTAAATGCAGACAAGAAAGCCACAAAATCCTTAAAGTTCAAACCATCAACCATCTTAAGCAGCCTCTGTTATTAATAATATCCAACAAACAATTCAAACAAACCTAATTCAATGTAACAAAGATTTCATAGATTTAAGATTAAGGAAATTGTCAAAAACCTGAGATAGTGGATTCATGGCAAACTCAGGTACAGAGAGAAACTCATCAGAAGATATAAATCCCTTTGCGTTTCGATCTAACTGGCAAAACCTTTGATACAGAGATAGAATCTCCTGCTGCTCAACTGAAGCAAACACACACAAAAGGATTAAAATTTTAAAACATATAGAAAAAGACAGAGAGAAGTTGTCGGAAAATCTCACATAGATCATGACAATGGCTCTGAACTTCTTCGATGTCGTATTGAGTCAGCATCGATGAAGTGTTTCCCATTTCACGCCTTCAAAATCTGATTCAAATATGGTTAATCATCACAACCCCAATTAATTATCGATCATGTTAGATTCATGAAATCCCTAACTCAAAATTAATGATTTTTGGGTGGAATTATTGCGGATAAAGGGTTGATTCGAGAAATATGAAACTGAATTCGATAACAAAACATGAATTTATCAACTTACTGGTGTAAAGCTTATCTCTTTCTTCTTCAACCCGCTTTTGATTTTCTTGGTCGCATGCGTTGATCTGATTCTTCCGTATCTCGGTCTAAAGTTTCGCCGGAGATCTGCCTTAACAAAACCAAAAGGCCTAAGAACCAATTATTTAAAGGCCCATAATATAAAACCAAGCCCAATAACACTTCACACAAGCTACGCGTGTCTGATATATCGCCATGGCTTAGAGCATGATTATAGGTAGTCTCTTAGAAATACTTCTTAGCAATATTTAAGTAATTTATTTGTAAAAGTTATTGTTAAGAGATAGTATTTTTGAGTTAAGATTTTTGTGTGATTAATGGTAGGCTCTTAACATGTGGTTCTTAGGAAAAAAAAATATTAATTTTAAAATAAAATTAAATTAACAATTTTAATTTTAGAAAACTTAATAATTATTGCAAATTTTTAAAACATATATGAGATACAATTTATAACATAAATAACATAAAGCACAATAGTTTTAAATTTGATTTCTGGAAAATTTTGTCCATATATGCTCGACATTAAAATTATGTGTTTTGATCAAATTTATGTGTTTTGGTTTTTGTGTTTTGAATTTGTGGAGAAAAGGAAGATATGGTTTTGGTTTTGTGGAGAAAAAAAAGATATGTTTTTGATTTTTGTGTTTTGGTTTTGTGGAGAAGAAGAAGATGTGGTTTTGGTTGATGTGTATTCAAGACTTGCCCTTTGTGAATAATATATATTGCACCGAATTGTATAATTCATCATATAGTCGTGCAACTAAGAAAAAGAATTTAACTCAATTGGTAGTGTAATTGTTTTTGACAAAAATATCAAGACTTTAACAACGGCCGGTGAGTCGGTTACTAGCCACTCCAGCCATCACAGACCACTCTAGCCAAGAATCTGTCTAGCTTCTGGTTCACTTATTATCAACCCTCTCTTAATATTCTGCGCTGCTTCATGCGCAACCCCGGTTTTTGATGCATCTGTAACCATTCCAAACAATGTTTATCAACAATTTTGCAAAGTAACTAACACAAAAAACGATTCTTTGATAGATTCATTCTTGCCAAGAAACAAAACAAGAACAGTTGGGAGTTCTCAAAAGCTATACTAGTAAGTAATAAAGAGACCTATCACATTAACTGGTATAAAAAATGCCGAGATGTTGAAAACACAAATTCTAAGATTCTACAATCCTAGTAAGAGGTGGATAATAAAAGTATAAAAAAACAGTTGATTTAAAGAAGAAGAAGAAGAAAAGAGTAGAAAGAATCTAGAAAGAGAGAAAAATGCTTACTTCTTGAACATGTTGGAAGTTTTATTGAAAATGATCACCAACTTCTAACTATGGTTTCTTCCCTGCAAGCGAACATTGGAAGTTGATTGATAACAGAGATTTTCGGAACATAACACAACAAACCAAAAACTGGACATCATATCGCACAAATTCAATAGGAAAAATACTGAAATTCCAAGACTATAAAAACCAAACGGAACATAGCAGGAACTCACAGACTGAGAGAGACCAGGTACGGTGTCAAAGAAGATTTCTGGCATAGAATGGGTTGGACGGAGGAGATACTAATCGGCCATTGAGATTTGAGATGTATTAGTGGAACCAAGAGAATGTTTCTCTCCAAAAATCCCCAACTGTTTTTCCGATCTACTGTCTCTCTTTTGTACCAAAAACGACAACTTGAATCACATCAATTCACACAATTAGATAGACATGCATACCTTCAAAAACCGATAAGACTCCGATTTCCGGTGAATCGAATCGAAACTCGGAGATCCGGTGAAGTTGTCCCCGATTTCGCAAGCCAACCTCGCCGATTTGGTGAATCGAAGACGCCGTGGACAACCGGAGTCGGTGGAACGACGGCCGGAGGTGCTTAACGTCGGAGACTCCTCCGATTTGAGTCGATTTCAAGGAAATCGTCTCTGGTTTCCATTTTCTCGGTGAAATCGCGAGAGAGAGAAAGAGAGAGAGAAACACGAAGAAGACTGAATAAAATATGGCAAAAAAATTTCTTTCTCTTGTTTTACTGACACCTGTCCACCTCTTAAGTCAATAAACGTTCCTTATCTAAGGAACGTTCCTTAACTATAACACCTATTTATCATTTAATTTTAAATCTCTAATTCTTAAGATTTAGCCTAAGAGGCTTCCGTTAGTGCCTTGTTCATCGTCTCTTTCGATTTTGATTGTGCTTCTGCAACCATTGATACTCTTGAAGCTCTGAGGCCGCCATGTTTTCGTCTCTCTCAGCTTCTTCTCCACTTTCTTCTTCATTGGTTTCTTCTTTCGTCGCCGTCAAAGCGACTCCGGTCACCGGACCTCTGATTCCCCGTCGCGATCTTCTTTCTGTTCGTATCAGAGCCAGCTCGAATCAGAATGGTTCCGGTTATTGTTTCCCAGAGAAGCTGAAATCTTTTGCCAAATCAGCGATTCTCATCGGCGCTGCTGTTTCAATGACCGGAAAGTTTTCAACTTTACCGGTGAAAGCGGAATCTCCGGTTACGACTACCGAAGAAACCTACCAGGAAGTGAAAGAAGAGAAACTGTCTGAGATCGCGCCATTATCTGAGCTTTTGGATTCCACTCCTGAGGCCGTCGAGACGCTAAGATCACTCCTGCAGCAGAAGCTAGAGAAGGGTGAGGATGAAGAAGCTCTTAAGCTATTAGAGAGACTAGTAACTGCACAACCAGATGAAACAGAGTGGAAGTTCTTAATGGCGAGACTGTTGGGCGAAATGGGTCGTCCGGAAAACGCACGCCAGATGTTCGAGGAAATTCTCCAACGAAACCCGCTTTCGTTCGAGGCTTTATTCGAGAATGCATTGCTCATGGACAGGTCCGGGGAAGGAGCTGCAGTGCTGCAGAGGCTGGAAGATGCTTTAGCTGTAGCCGAGGCTGAGTATTTGGTGAAGGAAGCGAGAGATGTGAGACTGATCATTGCGCAGATACATTTCTTGCAGAAGAATGTGGATGAAGCATTGAAGAGCTACGAGCAGCTGACGAAAGAGGATCCGAAGGATTTCAGACCGTATTTCTGCCGAGGTATGATCTATAGCTTGCTTGACAAGAACGTTGAAGCTAAGGAACAGTTTGCTAAGTACAGAGAGCTCTCTCCAAAGAAATTTGAAGTAGAAGGGTATTTGAGGACTCCATTGTCTAAAATGAAGCTTTTTGGTGGTAGTGAAGAGAACTAAGTTAGATTGATTATTGATAGCTCTGAATCATATCAGAAGAATAAGACACAGAAGACAAGATTGTTTTCTGAGAAATTATGCTGTGTTTTTGCTTTGTTGAATTGAACTTTGAAACACAAATCCATTTTTGGATTTTGTTTTGTTTATCATGTGATTCTTAATTTGATAATAAAGTAACATTAACTGGAAAGAAGAGAGAGCGAAAAAGGGACTTATTTGATAATCAGAAACGGATACTGTGGAGTGTAACAATACTCAAAGCTCAATTACATGAATCCATTGGTCCAAAGACCCACAAGTTTCTAAGAACAAGAGAAATTTGCACAGAGTTCGGAAGAAATCAGGGAGCCATTATCTTCTGAAAAGATCCATTTTATGTCCCATATCAAAAGCTCAGACATCTGCATCAAAAACAAGAAGAGCCTTTGAATCACCAAGCTCGTAATGGAAGTGAAACAAGCAGGGGGTTGTGCACAAGAACCAATAGTGTACACCAGTTTGAATTCCACGTTTGGCACCAGTTTGAATTCCACATAACAGTGGAGGTTTCACCTAAGCTTTAACACATGTACAACTTTCCACAAGTTTCATCCCTCAGATTATTGTAATACCTATTTTGCTAGGATTAACTTCTGCAACATACTCTAGGTTAACACAAGCATGGAGGCTCCTAAAGTCATATCGAAAATTAAGCTCCAAACAACCCAATGCTTCCAGTAACATAAACCCATAACCAGCTTCTTACCTTAGAGATCACTGAGGCACACAACATTATTCAGCTTCAACAGCCTCCGGTTTGGGACCTGCACAGTCAAATCAATATCAGACCAACAAATTCAACATGACAGAGTTTCATTCATCAATCAAACAAATGTACAAGCTCAGAGCCTTAGACTAATCTATATAAATACCAATCCAATATGAAGTCGATGATTTTGCTAATCAAGGCACTAATTCACCAAGAAATTAACCAGTGAGAACAAAAAAAAGCCCCAAAGGAATCGAATAAAACGCATCAGCAAAGCAACCACCATTAAACTCACCGTGGAGCGAAATAGGACGATGATCCTTTCCCCAACCGACGCCACGAGTGGAATCAAGATACTGCTGAACAAGATGACGACATTTCTGGTAGTGATTGACTCCTTCGACGCGGTAACACCATTTGACCTTCTCACGCAAGATCTTAGCCTTCTCGATTTGGATCCATTTCTCTCGAACGATGTGCTCTCTCATCTCAACCATCGCCACCGGATCCTTATATGGATTCGCCGGATCAAATCCATCCGGCGCCGACTCTTCGAACTCCGGTAATCCCTTCTTTCTTCCCATTGCTTCTTCTCCTTTCTTCTTCTTCACTCGTCGTCTTCGTGATTCTCTGAGTTTGGGACTTTTCTCTTCATGTTCACAAATAATATTGGGCCTATTCTTTAGGCCCACTATAAATGGGCATTAACGTACTCTGTGGCCTCTTTTAATAAGTGAGTGATATTCAAATTTTTAGTCATAGAAATAAATAAGTTTAGCAATTTATTAAGTTTTAATATTTTCAATATTAAACGTGTTATTTGGGAACTTGTTTTTCTTGTCTACGTCACTGTAAAAAAGACTAGTATATTTATTTACGTAGATAATGACAAAACATTTGGCCTCGCACACAAACTTTCAAGGATTACAGAAATCTACATTAGAAAAGAAAAAATCTAACGTGTAGACAAATTTGTAGATTATGTGGACTCCAATCTTACGATTTTAAATGAATTATAAGATGATATTTCCTGGTGTCACTTCAACTTCATTATCATATTTTTATTGTTAATGTTTATTAAGTTAGTGTAAATAATATACTAGTTGCAGGGTATGACTGATTCAACTAGCTATTATTTATTATTTATATTACACTGGTTCAAATAAAACTGATAATTTCATCCATTAATAACCGAAAGACTTGACAAATGAAACAAAAGAAAGTACATTTTATTGTTGGAATCTTGAAACTCATAAGTTATTCTACAAAAAAATTGTAATTATTCAATCTATATTGGTTTTTGGTAGGAAATAAAATCGTGATAAGTTTGTTTGATAAATAGGTCACCGTTAGTAATCTATATACTATACGCGTGTCATGATTTATAACCATCATAGATTAATATTGAATCACAACAAAGATATTTAGCGATAGATAGATTTATCAGTCATTATATATAAATTTCTTGATATTTGTAACCATGCATTTTATATAAAAATTTATAGCATTGTTTAGTAAACTGGCAAATATCTATTGGAGCATTCATATAAAATATATATTAACATGTAGTGTGATTCTAGAAAGCCAGAAGCCTAGAAACAAGGACGAGAAAAGTATGGAGATGAATTGGATTAATTGTGAAAATTTTCCAATGGTAGGATTGACAATCTAATTACATGTATGACGACCACGACCCAACATATCTATCTGTGTATCAAAAATCTCCCAATAACTCTGCCTACTACAAAATTTGAAAAATAACAATTATATTATAGTACTATTTTCATGTCTGTATAAAAATAACTCACACATTCCATTAGGTTGGTGAGATTTTTTAACCACTCTTCCAGAGTAATTATTTTAACCTTATAGGCGCTGTTCTATTCAACCAGAATATCCAATGTGAACAAGTTTGATCTTCTAGGATTGGTTAAAACTTTAAAACACAATCTTAAGGAAAACATATGATAGAAAAAACAAATTTCTCCGTGCTAACCATCCCATATTTTTGGTGTTTTCTCCACAAGTATTAGAGAAAAAGCTGTTTAAGGTAGACAATTATATTTACCCAAATAGAGTATGTAATTTTCGTTGATTTCTGTGATAGTTTGTGTGAAAGACAAATACATGATTTGGGTCATTTTATTTATCAACGTATCAAGAAATAATTGGGTCCACCAAATCAATATTTTGGTTCACACCCGATAATCGAGGAAACTTTTGCACGAAACATTTTAACGTAAAATATGAGCTATACAATTCGAGTTATGTATAAGAGTCGCAACGCAATCTGATGTCCGAAAACCCAATTCGAGCGTATAATTTATATAAACATATTTTCTTTTTGAACATTGCATGTGTTTATTTGTATGGATGTATATGGTAGTGAGATAAGCCCAAAAGACAAGTGTCAATAGAGTAAGATGGATGCAATGTGTCAATAGAGCAAGAGAGGGATATGATGCAATAATAAAACTCGAAGCATTTACTCTATAATCGCAGATATATAACAGTTATGATTTTGGACGACTAGACTAGATTTAGATTTGAATTTTTATATAATAATTATAAAAAGAAGAAGCTGAAATGACCATTGAGAAGCCATGCATGCATGTTCACATTACATTGGACATTAGGGCTTCATGGTGGGTAGAATTTGGTGAAGTTGGTTGGACAAATCCTCACATAAATCCATATTATGTTTCTATAATTATATTTATGCAGATATTAAGACGGACGTTATTTTTATAAACATAGTAATGTAATCTAAAAGGAACATTAATATATACGCCGACAAATATTTTATTACACACTACAGTTGATATATTAAGGTCATATAAATACACATATGTTTTATAATAATCAAAAAAAGGGTACGTATGCGTAGAGAAATACCTCTTGAATCGTCAAAATGTTAGCTGTAATTATCAACAGTTGAAAAAGACTACCCGTGGCCGCTTCTACCTCAAGATCGGTATTTGGTACACAAATCATTATTTATTTTAATATATAGTTTAGTTATATAAGTGAATATATAAACCCCATCTATGTCACATTAATTATTGAAAAGCTTTTAAGCAGTCAATCTCCTTCGTCCTCTTCAAGAGAGAGAGAGGAGAAACCCTTCTTTTTCTTTTGTTGTCTTTAATTTAGATTTGTAAAAAGACAACAAGAAATGGAAGAAAATCTTCCTCCGGGATTCAGATTTCATCCTACAGACGAGGAGCTCATAACTCATTATCTATGTCGGAAAGTCTCCGATATTGGATTCACCGGTAAAGCTGTCGTCGACGTTGATCTCAACAAGTGTGAACCTTGGGATTTGCCAGGTTATTATACTTTACTAATCTTTTTTTTTGAAAAAGTATACTTTACTAATCTTTATAACATATGTTTCTTGTATACAATTCGCCCGTGTTTATATCATGCATCTTCAAATATCTTGCATTGATTTGTTTAACAATAATAGTTTTGGGGATAAGAATATATGTGGGTATGCTTCCTGTTCTATAGTTTTTTTTGTCTAAGGATTTTCATATAATAATTTTAGAAAACATATAATATAATATTAAAATTTAAAATCAATCAATCATTTCTCCAGCAAATTGGATGAATTAATGGATTAGTCATATCATATACCATCACTAAAAGACATACGCTTATATATCAATATATAGATGAATACGTGCATCGTATACCACTTTATATAACTAATATAAATGAAACAATGGTTTGTTTCAGTAACCATACATTTCATTTCTCTAGGAAACTAAAAATTACGTTATATATAGGTGTATCTAGCCTACCAAACATGTGGAGAGTAGATATAATTTTCTAGCTAGTTATTTAATATTGTACTTGAATCATTTATATTACATTTATCCAAAGAATGGTTAGTATGTTCGTATATATACGTAGGTCATACCATAGTGATGTGATTACTGAAAGTAACATATGCTAATCAAAATAATGTGTACATATGCAGCCAAGGCTTCAATGGGAGAGAAAGAGTGGTACTTCTTCAGCCAACGGGATAGGAAATATCCAACCGGTTTAAGGACAAACCGGGCAACAGAAGCTGGTTACTGGAAAACCACTGGTAAAGATAAAGAGATATACCGCAGTGGAGTTTTGGTTGGGATGAAGAAAACCCTAGTTTTCTACAAAGGAAGAGCTCCCAAAGGTGAGAAAAGCAATTGGGTTATGCATGAGTACAGGCTTGAGAGCAAACAACCTTTCAACCCCACAAATAAGGTACATATTACATATACATTATTTATTTGTCAACTATTTTGAAGTTTGATATATGCACATTTTTAAACAAAATTACATAAAGAAACCAATATTAGTTAGCTCTCAAATTTCTAAAAACAAGACACATGATTCATTTTGGACTAAAAAATATGAATGAAACTACAATTTTGTTAAATTATTAGCTAGGGACCATGGGTTCTTACACTCTTGAGGCATACAAAAAAACCGGACTCGTATACCCTAATTTGTACCAGTAACCTACTTAAGAAATCAATTGTATATATAAAAAAAAACCTACTCAAGAATTCATATATTGCTGGTTTTAATCTTAATGTTTCCAAGAGTGGAAATTGTATAAACAAAAAATACATACATATGTACATTCATTTCAATCTAATCTATTATATGAATTCTCAGGAGGAATGGGTAGTGTGTAGGGTTTTCGAAAAGAGCACGGCAGCAAAAAAAGCACAAGAACAACAACCTCAATCTTCTCAACCATCTTTTGGATCTCCATGCGATGCAAACTCATCAATGGCAAATGAGTTTGAAGATATTGATGAGCTCCCCAATCTGAATTCAAACTCATCAACCATCGATTACAATAATCATATCCATCAATATTCGCAACGCAATGTTTACTCAGAAGACAACACTACAAGTACGGCTGGTCTCAACATGAACATGGCTAGTACTAATCTTCCGTCTTGGACAACAAGTCTACTTGGTCCGCCTTTATCTCCAATCAACTCTTTGTTGCTCAAGGCTTTCCAAATTAGGAACTCTTATAGTTTCCCAAAAGAGATGATCCCCAGTTTCAATCATTCTTCTCTTCAACAAGGAGTCTCCAATATGATCCAAAATGGTTCAAGTTCGTCTCAAGTGCAACCCCAACCGCAAGAGGAAGCGTTTAATATGGACTCCATATGGTGAAGGGATTCAAATCACGTATATTAGATTTGAATTACCCAACTTGTTCTTATGTAATCTCCATCAATTTTATCAATTGTACCATTTACACAAACATACATAGATCATTTATGGGATCAAGTAAATTAATTAGTGCATCTTATATCATATGTGAATGTAGGGAAAAGTCTTCCCATGCATACGTCCTTTTATGTTTATATATGATAGCTAAACATAGATGTCGAAGAAACGTCTTATAGCCTCTGTATTTTTCTATTTTATGTATATTTAACGTTGATGACTAGAAATCCATTTTTGTCCATCTTTTCTTGATTTCAAGTTTAATTAATTTAATTTTAAATTTATTTGTGAGACTTTAAATTTTCAGCTACGTTCCACTAATAAATTACAATTTGGCAAGACATTAAATATACTTAAAAATAAATTATTACTTAGGAAAATAAATGATAAATCTAAAAATAGTAAAGAAACTATCCTCACAACTCACAAGTCACAAAGTTAAATTTTCACATATACATATTTTTGCTAAGATATAAAAAATATATAAATGGGCCGTTACCAAGAGCAGATGTAGGGCAAAGGAGCCCAAAAGATGCAAATAAATATCATCAGCTCTCATTGATTTGGACATTTTTGGTTTCCATTTGGTTTACAGAGAGGACTAATGCATGGGTTGGTGAAGCACTAAAATTCTTTAGTCGATTTGAAACTTTGCAATCACAGTTTAGGGCTATGAATAGGGATGTTAATGATGGGTTTAAGCCCACTGGATACCCGACATATTCATAGCCTATGAATATGTCGCATGCCAACTTCACACTGATGTCTTTCATGTCTCTACATCACACAATGACTTCATATTTTGGATTTTAGCCAATCTTCAAAGGATCATGAAATCACTATACCAACCGACCAAAGTAATATGCATTGGTTAACTAATGTTCACCAGAATGTAGTTGTTCAGATCACAATTGCTGCCAGAACTTAAGCAAAGGTAGTAGAACTAATTTACACTTTGTTGCATGTTATTAATATTTTTAAAATAATGATACATTGGCAAAACTTACAATGTATTTAAACTATAGATGCTTATTTTTTTCTCCCCTGACATACACAGACAGGTTCTGCTTTCTGAGCTCGTAAATTTTGTGATCTCTGCGACAGGAGACTTAAACATTACCCACATTGATGATGAATCATCACTTGCTTTTCTTTTCCCACCACTGCACGGACAGAATCAGAACCATTTCTCTGCATCATTGTCAGCTTTAACCTCCTGAGATAGGACAATCTCTGTGTTCAAAACTTTATCAGCTTAGCGCGATGAAATGTCAGCTTCGTCGATATTAGAAATTGCAGATTCGCCATCAGTTTCATCCCAATCACTCTCATTATCTTCCAAATCATCTTTCCCCTCATCATCATCATCATCCTCCTCATCGTTTTCCCATTCTGATTCACTGTATGACGGGTTTTTCGAAGTCTACAAAACCACCAGGTAAGTGAGTCACAGCAGGACATGCATGCTTTATGAAAGCAAATGGAACTTAATAGTCTCAAAAGATCAATTTTATTGGACTAATAGCATCCCCAGTTGAGGAAAAGACCACTTACGAGTTCGCTTTGCATTTGCCCTATTGTTCTCTCCAGTTCAGAAATATGCTGACTAAGTGCCTGCAATTATTGTCAAAAATAAGTTTCAATAAGCACCCTTAAATCAACTTGTGAATATTAAATGCGATTCGTGTAGAATACTTCAGGAATTTCGAACCTCGTGGCGTTGCATTGCAATGGAACGTTTCAATGCTTTTGCTTTTGTCAGAAGATTTCTTGGTCTCAGGCTAATGGGTCTCCTGTAATTCTTCCCACGGTAATAAATAAGCGCAAATCCTTTAGGAACCTTTTCAATTGCAACAAGAACTCCACCACTCTCGTATTCTAGTAACCGGGCTGTGTCCTCAACAAATGCTAGGTTCTTCTGTTTTGATATAAGCTTCACCAATTCTCTGTGCTTCCAATGCAGATGCATGTTCTCAATGACTCCATCAAAAACACCACGGATACCTGTTAGGTCCACGACAAAAAACAGTTAATTCATATAACAAGAAGACATCTGTTAAGTTCTATCACAACCTATCAATCACTGCAGGCAGCCATACAGGAAACAGCCCCAATGCTTAAGAGACCAGGACGCACCTAAGGGTAAGTATGCCTTCATTTTTAATCCCACTTTCCGGAACATAGCTCTTTCTTCCTCGGAGATGACCTCTTGATCATAATCAGGTCCATTTGGAATCATAGAGGCTTCTATTTTGGACAACAGTTTCTCTGCTCTTTGAAACTTCGATTGGGCCTGTTACAAACCAAGGGAGACGTTATACAGTAAACTTAATATGACAGTTGCCACCAGACATCTCACAGTAAACTTCAAGTTGCAAATTAACAAACAAAAAACAAAAGGTCTACTTACAAGGTTTAGTTTGTGCTGGATTCGTTTAACAACTCTAGAGTTCGCAACCCTTGAAGCTTCTTCAA
Organism: Arabidopsis arenosa; assembly: GCA_905216605.1. NCBI lineage: Eukaryota > Viridiplantae > Streptophyta > Magnoliopsida > Brassicales > Brassicaceae > Arabidopsis > Arabidopsis arenosa. The sequence continues at coordinate 7,411,447 of LR999453.1, read as the reverse complement.
TCATCTTTTCACGATGGTCCGGAGTTATTTCCTTCCCCCATCGGGCTTGAGCCTCATAAAACTCGGCCAGAGTGCCAGCTTCTGCTGGTACTTTGTCACCAACAGGCTGAACAGCCTCAATCTCGCGATTTCTTACCCTCTCTTCGACATCTTGAATCTCTTTTGTTAATTCTTGTCTTTCAGCCAAAGTAGCTGCCACACTTGAAGGAAGGAAGTCCTTCCCACGATATATTACAATGTAATACTTGTTTCTGAGCAGCAAGACACCCCCTGTCAATGCCTATAGCAACAAGACAGATAAATGAAAGAACTTAGCCTTCCTATGTGAAAAATTTCTGTTATATAAGCGATGGCCACTCAGATCCTCAAGAGCTTGCCAGAGATAATAAAGGTCACACTATGGTACAAATGCAAGGGTCCTATATGTCCTTAGTGTCCTTACTTCATTTAGTTTGGATATTAACACCAACGCTCAATGCATACCCGGTATAGAATAGAGAAACATTAGGAAAGCAGGTAAACAAAACCCTTCTTAAAACTTTTAGATCTCGATATAACCACCAGTTGTCAGGTCTCTCTAACTTCTAGAAGTCCCCAATATAAATCATTAGATTTAAATATGTACATTTTCCTAAACATCATCCATAATATTGGGCTCAGGGAATGACAGAAACTTTTCTGCTATGCGCTATCAATTTGTGGACTGTCTTAGTAATTACTTTTCCCTAACATTGAACTTTAGAGAAAAAAGATAAGAGAGACCTTCACTTCTTCCGCCATTAGTTTGTTATTTGTATTCTGGATACCTCGCTTCACAGCGATCTTTGCAATTAGACTTTTCTCCCAGATCTGGAGTATTGCAGCTGCCAATCCTTGGTGATTTCTGTTCCTGCCTATAAAGTGAAGATTCAAGCCTAAACATCGGCACACAAAACAGAAGAACCATCTGGAAAAAATCATCTAGGATCAGAAAGCATCTTACCAAGAGCAAAATGGCATGGGAGAGTTTTACCAATCTTCCTGAGATTTGTCATTTCGGCATTGGTCAAATTTGATCTCATCCCAGTAGGAAGAAGCCTGAAAGGTGTTTTATAACCAGGAATTGTAGGAGGTAGTAAGTCAGCGTCCACAGGTAGCACCCCAGTACCCCACCACTCTTGAAAACGTGGACCTAAGCTGTCTAATAGACTGTTAAATTCAGCTTCTTCTTCTGTCATATTCTCTTTACGAATAGGGTTCTTGATGATGGGATCTTTGATTTCCAAAGGTGGACTTTGGTTATCTTTGGCATTTGTTGCTTCATCGCCAGCAGAAGATACATCTGGGACAAAAAGAGTCTCTTTAGGTCCAGCCATTTGATTAGAGATCACAGGAGGTCCTTTATAGTCAAGTCCACGATAAACCACCATTACACTTCCGGCCCTCCATATCACCATTCCTCCAGTTCGTCGCTGCCCATAAGAGTAAATCCAATCAGTTTCTATTAAACCTAAAGTTTAGACATGCACATGCGTCTCCTGCACAGTCTTGTTACTCAAAGAATTCTAACAGCCACAGCTCCATCCACTCTAGTTATTCCATACCTCAAATTCACAACTGTATATTACCCTTCCCAAGAGAGATCCAATGTCTTTCACTGAGTTTATACTGTTCTAATAAAAGCTTTAGAACCATTCTATTACAGAGCTAAACTGAGCTTAGGTATTTCAGAGTCTCCAATTAAAATCCTATAAAGATCATGTCACTTCCGCAAAGCTTATCCCCAATAGATAATGAAAACCTATGCACCTCAAATTCAGCTAACCTCCTAAAAACCTCTGCTACTGTTCTAATCAATGAAGTATTCAAGAGAAGTAACTAACCTCAACAATCTCATGGGCCGTCTTCATGTCACGAGCAAGCACTTCATGGAACTTTAGCCTCACAAGTTCTTCTTTCCTCCAAGTATCATAAATCTTCTCCATCACTGCCTGCGTTAGCCCAGCTTTCGGTATATTGATCCTTAACCTCAGATACATTCCATCCCTCCTCAACCGCCGTAACTCAGAATCCTCAACGGTAAGCTCCGCCAGTGATGGAGCTCTAGCTCTCCTTTTCTTCATCACCGCCACTCCTCCTTCTCCTTCTACTCTCTCCGCCGCCTGTTCTTCCTCATTCTTCTCCCATGGCAATAACACCTCATCCTCTTCCTCACTCTCTTCTCCCTCAGCAAGCATCATATCAGGTCTCACCCACTCTCTCTTCAACAAATCCCCCAATCTCTCTTCTCCAGTCACCGGCTTCACATCTCCGCCATTAATTCCACCTCCCTCGTCATCTTCCACATTGTCCTCATCATCCGAACCTAATCCTAAATTCCGTAGCCGAAGAACAATCCTCTCTATCGCGTTTTGTCCTTTATCCCGCTCCAAATACCGAAGTTTCGCTTCCGCTTCCTCCTCCGCCGACCGAATTTTATCTCCGCCGTTGTTTTCACCACCTTTCTTCCCAGCATGATCACCGCCAGCTCCGGCGGATGAAGGAGGCCACTTATCAATCCAAGGAGGAGTAGGTTTATGATTCCGCTGATCCACTCGACGATTGTTATTGCTCCTGTTGTTGCTACGCTCGCTTGTACGGAGAGAAGAGAATGGCCGAACAATTTGATGACGCGAGGGTTTCGCAGCTAACGAATAGAATAACAATGCGTGAAGCGAAGGAGACGAACAGTAGCGAGAGCTAGAGGACAGAGGAAGAGAGCTTCTCAGTGGCATTTCCGTAAAATTAAGCGGAACCAAAGCCATTGACACTAAGAAAATTTTCTTCAGCGAAGTATCTTGTTCGCCATCGTTTTGGATACTGAGAAAAAAAAAATCAGGCGGATAAGCTGGGTATTACTCGACCATATGGATAAGATTTTTTTTTGGTTTTAAATATTGGGCCTTTTAAATGGGCTTTAAAAGCCCATTAGTAGATGTTAAGTTAAAAATAAAATTACATAGGTGAAAAAGTTATATAAGCGACGGAGTCGGGTCTGAGTAAAACCGGTTTCGTTGTCGTTGGGTCACCGGCCGTACTAGAGAGATTCACCGTGAATTCGAAAATTAAGTGAGAGAAGCACCGATTTGATTCCAGTTTCTGCCGCCAATTTTTGTTGTTTTCGCGTTTTCTTCGGTGAGACGAAGGAGATACCATGGGTCGACCTCCCAGTAATGGCGGTCCGGCGTTTCGATTTATCCTGCCCGAGGTTTATCTCGATCCTTTGTAATGTGTTGCTTTTTGAGCTTCTCGAGCTGAAAAATCTGATTTTTGGGACTGTTTTGCTTATTTAGATTTGGGTCTACTTTTTGGGTTCATGATAGGGTTTAGATCCTGAAGACCAATTCTATTTTTACAATTAGCTAGTAGAAACTGCTTTGTTGTTTGAGCAATTTGCGTTAATCGTTACGCGAGACTTGAAGGCAATTCGATGTATGTTCTGAAACTCATTGGCTTTACTTTGTTAAAGAATGTGTTAAGAGATTAGATTTGGTATTCATAAGTGTTTCCATCTATTTTATGGTTTTGTGACTTCTTTGAAGATGTTTTATCTTGTTTTCTTTGGCTAATCTTCAATTGTTATTAGGTAACGGAGATGGAAGCAATTTTGCTACAGCATAATACAGCAATGCCAGGTCGACATATTCTTGAAGCTCTTGCTGATAAGTTTAGGTATTTACTTGTTGTTGCTCAATTTCTTGGTTTGAAAGTGCTTTTGTGTCTTTATTATGTAAAATGTGGTTACATGTGTTATCTGTTGTCTCAGTGAATCACCTGAGCGGAAGGGGAAAATTGTTGTGCAATTCAAGCAAGTACTGGTTTTTCCTTCTTGATACTTGAATTTTTCTAGACAGAGTCTGTTGGAATTGCTTTTTACATTAATGGGAATGTTGTTATAATGCATCACAGATCTGGAACTGGTTCCAAAATAGGCGATATGCTTTAAGAGCAAGGGGAAATAAAGCTCCTGGGAAGCTAAATGTATCTTCCATGCCGCGTATGGATTTACCAAATCAGATGAGAAATGTGGTTCAACCGTTAGCCGTTCCTAAAACCACTCATATGACTGGAAATTTACCCGGCATGACGCCTGCCCCTTCCGGTATTTTAGGTGCCTTATTTATTCTACTCCCAGTAAAATAGGTTGAGAAGCTTATTTGAATGAATAGGTTTCATTGGATTTTGTCAGTTTTATTTTCTTATTCATAAGCTTAGATCAGTATGGCGTATATTGCATAGATGTCACTTTCGTAACTGTTTACTGTTTTTTTTCTCATAGTTCCCGGTGTCATGAGGAGTGGTTCAGACAACTCTTACTTGGAATTTGAAGCCAAATCTGCCAGGGATGGTGCTTGGTGATTCCCTTGCATTGAATCTTCAGTATTTTTGGCTGACCTATGATACTTTTCAACAATATCATTACATTCCACTGTTTTTCTCTGATATTTAACTCTCTTGCTGACGTACAGGTATGATGTGCAAGCTTTCCTAGCTCATAGAAACTTGGAGATTGGTGATCCGGTAATTCCTAACCACTTTCTTGTTGACTTCTTTGCTCCCCTTCTTCGTTTTGCTATCAACAAATCTTTCTGTTGGGTATTTCAGGAAGTGCAGGTTCGATTTGCGGGTTTTGAAGTTGAAGAAGATGAATGGATAAATGTCAAAAAGCACGTAAGACAAAGGTCTCTCCCATGTGAAGCATCAGAATGTGTTGCAGTTCTTGCTGGAGATCTCGTACTTTGTTTCCAGGTCTAGAACTTCGTTCTCTAAGCATTTAGTGATAGGTGTCATGTAAGTTTATCCCTGACTGGATTTTTGTTATAACATCTTCAGGAAGGAAAAGATCAAGCTCTTTACTTTGATGCCATTGTTCTTGACGCACAAAGAAGAAGACATGATGTCAGAGGTTGTCGTTGTAGATTCTTGGTGCGTTACAGCCACGACCAGTCTGAGGTTGGACGATCATCTCTCTCCATACTCTTACCGTTTTATTTACCCGTCAGCTCCATTTGGTTTCATGGTTTAGACCCTAAAGCAAAACCCTCCTCACTCACCTATTTTGGATTTCTTTTCCGTTATCCCAGCAGGAAATTGTTCCTTTGAGGAAGATTTGTCGGCGGCCCGAGACAGATTACAGGCTACAACAACTTCACAACGCTGTAAACGATTTGGGTAACTCGAATCAGCATCAGATACCCGCTCTAGATGCGGCTGCGAAAACCCCTGTTTCACAATCCGGAGCTACAGTTCCCATTGTTGCACCCGAGCCAAAAGATCCGAGCCTGAGTGCCACTCCAGTCACTTTGGTTCAGCCTAGCTCCAGTGCAGCCACTGTCCCCGCTGGTTCTGCCTAGGCCATGTAATTTCTATCCCCTTTTGTAACCACCATTTTCACAGTTACTAATAGAGCTTTAGAGGTTAACTTGGGATCATATGCATTTGTAATCTCACACTGTGACTTAGTTATCTAAAGCTGTATCATGCCATGTTACTTGATCGTCATGTATGATGGAATAATTATGGTTTAGTCCGGTTTATTCATCATCTGTTGATGGTCACCGGTTTACTCTTTTGAACAAACATGCTCGAATCATGTTGATTTATTCTCAAGACTAAAGTTTACAAGTTAAGAATCTTAAATGTGTACCTCGAGTCATTTAGATTTGCAACTTTAGTGGGAATGAGAAATTATTAATGTGAAAAATATCTTACTGTGATGAACAGATTACATAACAGGAGAATAAACCATTTTGCTTATGTAGTTTTCTGTAAATGATTGATCAGACTAGACACACAACAGTTTTACAAACAATTACAACTGTTTTTATTGTTACTGAATTGTTGTTATAAAATGAAACTTACAGATTGATTTCTAACTTTGTAACAAGGGCTCAACTCTCTCTGAACATTTTATCCAATGCCCTACATATCTATCTATATACATCATAGATGATTGTTTGATCGGAAAACAAGTGGCTACATTGGTGCGGGTAATCTCCGGCTATAGGAGGATCCTGTCCCCGAACCCGACCCTGACCGAGATGGGGAATGAGATGGGGCTTGAACTGGGGACGAGTTAAGAATCTCCTTACCAAGGTCTTTGATCTTGTTGATAAGCAGCATTTGCTCTGTCTGAAGCTGGACCAAATACTCTTCTTGTTCGACCTCCAAACTCTCCAGCTCTTCTAAAGCTTCAGAAAGACCTTCAAGATCTCCATCGTCAATCAAATTCTGAAACTTTATCATCACCTGCTTCATCTGGTTGGACAGCAACAGAGCTTTGTTAAACGGGGAGCCAGAACCCGCGCTGGGGCGTCTCTGAATCTCCGTGACTTTCCTCGTGACTCTGACATGGACCTCGCCGCATGTCACTCCTTGGAGAGGTATCCACTTATCGGCAGTCTCATTTGGCTTTAACCCTTGGTACTCCACGACGCAGTTACCGATGCTTGAAGTCGGAAGCAGAGTGTTATGGTCTTTCACATGTAGCTCCAAGGAGCTCCCATCATCTGGAAACTCCATTGTCTGGTTCCATTTTGGTTGCAGTGTCTTATAAATCACCTGAAAACAACAAGCACACAAGAAAAACAACATCTGTAAGTTTTGTTTCTTTATGTCTTTATGAAGTCTTTTTGGTCCAAGACAATCACCTTTGTCCTCTGTTTCTTCTCTCCATATTGAACCCTAACATAAGGATCACTGGTTCCTCTAAGATCCGCGGCCACAAGATCCCGCGCTTCAACGAGAACCAATTCAATCATGCCTTTACTAGCATCCGCCTGCGATTAAGCCGGATAAAAAAAACTAAAAACATCAATGAGGAAAAACAAAGAAACAGAGTGATGTTTGTTTTCCTCAAAACACTTACTTCGCTGTACTCGGGATCCATAGCTTCGATCAAAAGCTCTATTTCTCCAGAATTAACCTCTTCAAGCGGAACCCATATATGCATTTCGCTGTTATTGATTCCTTGAAGACTCAATGTAGCTGTACCGATGTTGTCCGTGCCAAGCATCTCTTCTCTGTAGCATTTCACCTTTAAATATTCTTCCCCAGCTAACTCTTCGAACTCAAATTTCTGGTTCCAGGCACAATCTGCTGCGTTCACTATCTTCGTCTTTTGTATAATCTACAAAACCATTCAAGAACATGCCAATCTCTTAAGATTTTAAGATCGTGCAATGGCCATTTTGAAGCAAAATCATGAAGAGATTACTTACTTTCCCGTACTGCAACTTGACGGATGCATCACATTTTCCGGACTTGTCTTTAGAAACAAGGTTTTTTCCAGACAAAACCGTCACAATAATTTTCCGGCCGGTTTTCGAGAGGAGGGCAGACGAGCTGTCGAGGGAGTGTAATGAACTCGAATTAACGCTATTCAAGCTATGTGAGCCATCAGAGAAATGCCATTCTTTTAGAAGTAGCCTGACCGTCAACTAAAAACCAAAAAAAGAAAGAAAGTGGTCAAAATCATAAAAGAGTAAGGGAGAGTAATAATACATAAGAATAAATTGTATTATCTACCTCGCCGGAGCTAACTCCTTCAAACGGAACAACCATCTCGATTTCTTGACCACAGAACTCAGCGTGTTTCGCAATCACACTGTTATCAGATCCAACGGCCCAAAACATCGTTGAATCATCACCAACGTATTTCATCTGTACATAGAAAAAGATGAAGAACATGTAACGGCCAGTAACAGCAACTACTTAACTGCTTTATTATTCATTAGTTTACCTTAACTTCGCAGCTAGCGAGACTGTCGTATCTGACACTCCCAGGATTATTTTCATAGAGGTTAAATTTGAGTGTCCCAGTATTGTCGTGTAAGATCATGTTAAATGTCGATTGATAAGCTGGATTCGGTCCTGACTTCATCTCGGTTCGTCGAGAAAGTTGTTCGAGTTCGACCTCGACAAATGTCTGAACAGGTTTGCTGCTGCTATTTCCGCTGCTACCGTCTCCAAAATCAGAACTTCTTGACGGGCTTCCCCGAAGAATACTGCGGTTAAGATTGTTACCAGAGACAACGATTACGTAGATGATTCCCCCGATGGCTGTTTTGTGAAGATCGGTTGCTGGTAACGAGAAACATCCCCGGCGTGGCTCTACCATCTTCTTGTTCAAAGTTTCCGTTAGAATCTTTACCTGAAAAGGGAAGAATTACGGTTTTGCCCCTTGTAACTGTAAGTATTTTTGGCGGTAAAGTTTAGGAGAAATGAAAATGGAAACGAACCAGCCAAGAGGAGACACCGGGGAGCTCTGTCGCGGGGAGAGATTGGCCACCGCCACCACCGAAAGCAACTCCGATTCTGACTTCAGGATTCGATACAAAGGAATAAAGCAATGCTTTTCCTTCAAGAATTGGTCTGATCAGAATCTGCAAGAAGATTTAGTAAATAAACCAAATCCTATGTAGAGAAATAATTTGCTTTCTAGAGTTTTGTGAACTTTTAGGAAAACAAAAGTTTTGCTTACATCGCCCTTGATGCAGAGACTATTGACAACGATTCGTGCTGTTCGATTAAATGGTTTGGATAACTTGGCTTGCAACAAAATACTTAGATCCGTTGTGTCCCAATTGAAATCCAATCGCATGATTTTCTAAAGAGAAGAAAAACAAAATGTCAAACATCAAAATCCAATATTTTAAACATATTTGAAGTTTCATAGTAACTAAACCTGTTCCCCTGATTTTGACCAACAAGTTCCATGGAGTCCCAGCAAAGGAGGGCATGAGCCAAGAGAAAACTCCAACAATTGTATATTTTCCTATCGAAAAACCGATACAAATTAGCATCACTGTGTCCAATGTCTTCTAAAAAGAGGTCTCATGGAAAAGGGAGAGATTTCTTACTATTAATCTTGATCTTCGTTGCCTTAGTCGTTTCTGTGATTTAGATAAAACGATCAAAAGTTAAAGTTTTATTGCCTTTAAAGACCCAAGGATCATGAAGCTTGAGTTTACGGTATGATTAAGAATGAATCTGACTCACCTCCACCATAGAAGAAAATCTGAGAGAGAGTTTCTTGTTCATATAGTTTAGCCAAATTTCAGACAGTAACTTGTTTAGCCATTGACAATGTTCCAATGGAGTTATCGTCTGGAGAAAAGGCAACAACGCGGTATTCTTAAAACGTCGAGCAATACAACGAGAGTTAAACGAAACCAAAACAAAACTAGTGTAACAGAAATTCTCACCGACGCATTGAAAACGGTTTGCCTCCACTTCCTGGTTAGATCTTCTGCAAGTATTGCCCTTTGGTAGCTTCCATACTACAAAGGGAAACAAATGAACAGAGTAAAACCACAGCAAGACTTTAACTTATATATCTCTCAACTTTATATTCAGATTTGTGCATAGGAACACACTTATTAAGACTCTTGAAAAATTTACCAATTAAACCTTTTTTTAGTAAAACACAAACACATGAACGAAACTCTAATCTAATATACCTAAGATTGTAACTCTTCCCTGAAAAAGCAATTTACCATAACTATCTACAAACTGTTTTTGTATATGGCAAGTTTGAAAATGTTAGGTATACACAAAAAAGCATAAAGCTTCCAACTTTATCTGAGGATTCTAAAGTATCAGATTAAACGGATCCAAACAAAATTAACCGGTAGTTTAGCAAAAACCAATCAATTATCAAAGGCACAAGGACTTATTAATTTGTAAGCTTTTGAATATGAGAAATCAATATACAAATGAACTAACCTGAAGAGAAGCCCAAACGGCGACAACGAGAGGAACCCAATTGGAGAAAGCAAAGACCCATCTCTCAATTGCCCAGAAAGCTAAGACCAAAGGAACCAGCAACAACAGCGAATGTCTCTCAGCAACTAGATGATTGATAAACTCTCTCACAGCTTCCGTGTTTATCAAACCTTTCCTCTTTATTCTCCGACCCATCTCTTCAATTCGCCTTCAAGCTTCTTCACAAATCCATAAGTCAGTCAATGAAATTTCTCAAGAAGATTTCTTTTTCCCGGGAAAATCTGAAGTGGCGAAAGTAAGAAACTTTCCTTGCGGTGCTTTTTATTTATTATCCCACCATTTCCATTTGATTTCTTCAACAAACTAGAGAGAGATCCACGGTGTTTTTAAGTGAACAAAATTTCTGGGAAAATCTGAAAGAAATCTGTGGGAGAGAAGTTTCGAATAAAAAGGGTTTTTCTTCAGACAAGAATTACGATCTCCTAGTTACTTGTCGGAAACTCTCTCACAGCTTCTCTTGCATAGAGAGGTAACGGATCTTTAGACAGATTGAACAGTGTGTGTGCAAAGCTAAATCAGAAATTAGAACCTTTTCTATTTATTTACGCAGATACATAAATTAAATAAAGACTTAGTTTTTACTTTTTAGAAATACTTACCATACCAAAGGAATAATCCAATGATATTTACTCTGCCAAAGATTTTTTTAGTTATATCGTAAGTGAAATAAAATAAGGAAAAAAGGCATAATATTCTCCTGATCACTTTTACAAGAATATATTTACTGTTTGGTTTTATCTTTTGGTCAACGCGTAGAATTGGTGTTTTAATCACTTTAATTAACAAAATCACTTTAATTAATACTACTACTACTACTTACTTAGTCCAGCTTTTTGGTCCTACGTCATTTATCTAAAGAGATCGTGACCGTTTATAATTTTATTAGAGAAAACAAGAACTGTCCGATGTGCTTGGCCGCCTCTTATTGACAAGTAATTTACTTCACTGGAGGTCAGACAGACTCAGACATCATTTTAACGTTGACTATTCTGATTGTTAACAGACGCGTGATGATTGGAGATCTGATCGGCACATTTTGTTTCTATCTTTGTTATTATAGTCTTCGTCAAGGGATACAATAATATTTTACTTTTCTTCTTGTATAATTCCAAAGGATACAAATGTTCTAAATATAGTATTTCTCTTATCTTGCTTATCTTTTTTTTTTGTACTACTTATCTTATTTATTCAGGGATGAGAACTAATTGAATGAATATCTCATTGCTTTCCAGATTTAATGTTGCCCAATTTTACTGGTGTATTAGATAAAAGAATTTATTGTTTGTACATGAACCCTTTAAAATGGTGCATGTCAATTTCCCAAGCTTGTTAAATCACTTATATTTTGTAACCAATTGTCTGAAATAAATTACAAGTTGAGATCTCACAATATTAAATTTAAATTCTACAAATACTAGCAACGTAATTTTTTTTAAAAAAAAATTGGTTTAAAGGATTAGGTTTGATTGGAATGGTTGGGTTTTTGTTTTATATTTTAGACCTCGTTAAACATTAGGTCCGAACAAATATGTATTCATATTCGTTATTGGACTCAAAATGATCAAAATCCATAAATCACGTTGTATGCATTTATTAAATGTCCATTCTAGTTTTTTAAAATCTATCCGATACCAAACACCAATAGTACGAATCATCATGACTCATGGCCTTGTTTTAAAAAGACCCTAAGAAAGAAAAAAAATGTGAATTCGGAGTTATTGAGGTTGGTAAGCTGGACCGCATTGCCATTGATCGAGGGACATACATTACATACAACTTGTGCCTCAAAGATTTGTGGTACAAACAATTCTTTGTGACCACAAAAAAAATAATAAAGTGTTGATGCAGAGAGAAACAGGCTTGATGGGCTTGCACATGTATGGGCCTTTTGTTTCTTTCGTTGGTCTAGTCTCTGGTTTGTTGTTGGAGATCAAACTTCTGTTGGCGCAAGAGTCTTCTATCCGATAAAACTATTGAGTATCCGGTGAAAATCAAAACCCTAAATGACAATGACGACACCGGAGCTTACAAAGGATTCCGTCGAGGAGATACTGTGTCGCGTTCCGGCAACGAATCTGAAACGGTTACGATGTACTTGCAAACAATGGAACCGATTATACAAAGATGATGAGAGATTCGCAAGAGAGCACTGTGATAAAGCCGCAAAGGAGGTTCTAGCTCTCATGTTGACAGAGAAGTACAGGATTAGTCCGATGAGCGTCAATCTCAATGGAGATGTTCCTTCTGTAGAGGTAAAAAGTGGGCTTAGCGTACCAGATCCGCATTTTAATAATTCATGTCAATACGATATAGCTGAAGTCTTTCACTGTGACGGCTTGTTGCTATGCACCCACGAAGGTAGCCTCCGGTACGGATCACAAATCGTGGTTTGGAACCCGTTTACTGGTCAGACCAGGTGGATCGAATCCGGCAATCGTTGCAAGGAAGGCAAAAGATTTGTTCTAGGATACTACTACCAAGACAAGAACAAGTCCTGCAGTAAAAGCTACAAAGTTTTGTGCTTGAGTCCTTTTGGCAATGATACAGAAATCTACGAGTTAAACTCTGATTCGTGGAGGACGATTCCTGATGGTGAAATCACTCCAGGCTACTACATTTCAGACTCTGGCCATATGGTGTCTTTGAAGGGAAATACTTACTGGTTTGCTCGTGAGATAGCAAAACCGCATCTCGGCATATCCTTGCTCGGATTTGATTTTCAGACAGAGAAATCATCATCTTTTTGTTTGCCTCTTCCCTATCAGGGTCCACTCTATGAAATTTTGAGTCTTTCCGTCGTTAGAGAAGAGAAACTTTCCGTGTTTATACAACCCGATTCTACATCCAAGACTGAGATATGGGTGACTAGTAAGATTGATGACACCACCACCAAAGGAGCAGTTTCTTGGACCAAGGTCTTATCATTGGATTTGAACCCTGATCTTCAAATTACGGATCAGGTAAAGTTTTTGCTTGACGAGGAGAAGAAAATCGTCCTGTGTTGCGAGAGATGGATGGTCATGGAAGACGAGACCAAGTCCTTCGACAAGATATTCATTCTCGGGGAGGATAATAAAGTCATTGAAGTGAGTTTTGGTGTGGGTATAACTGAAGGATGTTGGCCAGCTATTCTTAATTATGTTCCAAGTTTGGCTCCAATTGAGCGAGCTGGAGGCAAAAGAAAAAAGAGGTGACTAAACAAGCTCTACAAATATATATATATATTACTTGGTTATGCAAAAAACCTGTTGAAGAGATCCAAAAAGTTGCTGCATTTGATTTTGACCAGCACTGCATCTTCCCCTCATTTCAAATTATGTATCCCCTGTCTGCATAACAACCTAACAGTAAACCACAATGTTAGGGGATGATCACATGGTAAAGCATGTGGCAATTATGTAGCGTACCTTGTAGTTGTAAGAGCGGTGCCTGCACCTTTGGAATCTCTATGTATTCTTATGTTAACGACCCGTGAATCGGATAGCAGGGAATGATACTAGAATTGAGTCTTCAGTTCCTGTCTCCTTCAAAGAAAAATTCCACTCCATCCTCAGAATCACCAACCATAACGTCTTATTTTTTTCTACTTTGAATTCAAACTCCCTTTCAGAATTTTGTTTTCTCCTCTTCCTCTGAAACTCAAATGCTATGAAAACACAATAGATTGAAAAATAATGCACAGCTAGTAAGGGGTGGTAGAGTTACTCATCAAGCCAAAAACCGCACATGTAGAATATAGTAGATCAAGGGATTGAACTCAATATACCACTTGTTTTTTTCTTCTTTCATCAATCTGTTTAGCTTCCAGTCTTCCACATTTGATAATTCGAGTTCAAGACGCTCAGTTTGTTTCTCTGCTATGCATTTTTCTTCCCAAATTTCACCAGTTTCCTCAAGCAAACTGTATAAACAGAGGGTTTTCAATTATCTCAGAGGTGATCAAACAACAACTTACTCATATTGTAGATGGTGGCATGAGGCTATTCTCATGTTTTTTATCTCACCATTAGAGATCCCTCCTTGTATTCCATGTTTTGTCGGAAAAAAACAAAAGCTCGGAATCGTTCGAAACAATGGCTGGAAAGCCACTTTTGAGAAAAAAAAATGCTGGAATGCCACTCATCTAATTTTTATTTCTGATAGAATTAAAAATAAAGCAATTTAAATCAGAAAATTATGAAAAGACCAAAAACCCAAAAATCAAATCCCTAATTTCTCATTTTTTCCCTTGCTCTTGGAACAGAGGATTCGAAACTCACACACAGCTTCCCAGTTCGTGATCGCTGATGGAATCTTCCTCCGGCAGAATCGTCTTCTGAGCTCTTCGTCGTTTTGGGGCACCAAATTCGGAAACACCGTGAGGTTGGGAGTATCAGGATGTAGTAGCTGCTATCGGAGGAGGACCACGAGTGTGAATGCTTCATTAGGTGGTCTTCTCAGCGGGATTTTCAAGGGTTCTGATAACGGAGAATCGACTAGGCAACAGTACGCATCAATCGTTTCCTCCGTCAATCGATTGGAGACTGAGATTTCGGCACTTTCGGATTCAGAGTTGCGAGGAAGAACTGATGCGTTAAAGCAACGGGCTCAGAAAGGAGAATCCATGGATTCACTTTTACCTGTAATTTTCCAATCCTTTACTTTCAGCTTTTGGTTTGATACCAAAATTTTGATGCAATTGTGGAAATTTAAATTTGTAGGAAGCATTTGCTGTTGTGAGAGAAGCTTCCAAGAGAGTTCTTGGACTCAGACCTTTTGATGTGCAACTAATTGGTAACACAATCTCTGTGGACTGTGATCTTATGGTTTCACTGTTAAGAAGATTTTTTTGAGTGGACTCTCTATTTGGTTTTAATTGTGCAGGTGGTATGGTTCTTCATAAAGGAGAGATAGCAGAAATGAGAATTGGAGAAGGGAAAACGCTTGTTGCTAATTTACCTGCTTATTTGATTGCATTAAGTGGGAAAGGTGTTCATGTGGTTATAGTTAATGATTATCTTGCTCGAAGAGATTGTGAATGGGTTGGTCAAGTTCCTAGGTTCCTTGGATTGAAGGTTGGTCTAATCCAACGTATGTCTCTTTTCTCTGAACTTCTTGGTCAATGTGATCATCATCTTCTTTGTTAGTTGTGTGTTGTTGTTCTACTATTTATAGATGCGTCGCGCATTCTGTTACTTTGGCACTTTCCCCTTGCTCCTCACGAAGCGTTGCATGCGTCAGCAGCAGCAGCCTCCCGGAGCTGGCCTCGACGATCCAATCAACCTGCATATTCTATGGAAGGTGATCTGAAAAATGAGGTATGCGTTCTTACTTGGCATTGTGCACTCATGGTCATGCCAATTAGATAGAATTTAATGTCCGTTGTTTCACATGTTTTAAGAATCCTCTGTTCCTTTCCATGAATTTTCTTATGTTTTCTTTTCCAATAATTGCAGAAATCGTTTTCATTTGCAGTGAGAGATTCACTAGTTAATGTTGGTCCAGTAAAAGATTTTGCGTACGGCTTAAGGATTAATGCTGATGCAAACGCCACTGGGATATCCAAACAGAGCAAATATGAATTGGTAAGCCGTTTATTTGGAAGTTTTATATTATACTAGCTGCGGAAATGTTTTGTACAAAATATAACTTGCTTAGGGTTGTTATTTGTAATGTCTATTTTTGAACTATTCTTTTAATTAACAATGAAATCCTTTGTTCTACAAATTTAGTAGTTGACATGCTTGCCTCGTATTTGTGTAAAAACTGTAAACGCCATACTAAATTTCTGTATTTTGGCGTTGAGGTGTGCTGTTCTAGTCATGGGAAGAAGTGGAAGGAAGAGCTTGATCAAGAAATGGAAAGAAAGCGCACAAGTCAAGTCTTGTATGCAATCGTTTATTTAGGTACAACTGGTATATTTAGGTACAACTACGTATAGGTGCAACTGGTATATTTTTGTTTTGTAGTGTTGCTCTGTCAAAGATAGAGGATAAGTGGAAGGAAGAGCTTGATCAAGAACTGGAAAGAAAGCGCACAAGTCAAGTCTGCACGTACTTGTGGATTAAGATTGCACATGACTTATGTTTTTGTATTTCATTTTTGTATTTTGTTGTGTTGTGGATTAAGAACATATGACTTCGTATTTTTGTAAACCAAAAAAATATTTAGATTATATTTATGTTCAATTGGTTTTGTAGGTACAACTAGTCTATTTAGGTACAACTATGTGTATGGATTACTTATAAGAAAGTACAACTAGATCACTTTGGTACAACTGAGACAATTAAAAATAACATTTTAAAAAACAATTTTTAATAAATTTCAAAGAAGTAAAAAAAAAAAAAAAAGTTATCCACGTAAGCATCATTTTTGGCGGCGGGATATTATTTTTAATCCACGTAAGCATCATTTTGGCGGCGGGATATTATTTTAAAATCATCACACGTGTGGTAAATTGTTTTGTTTTAAACATAGTTGTACTAGTTGTCCAGTTGTACTCACATGTTCATAGTTGGACTTTGGCGATTTTTGCGTATTTTGAGTTGGACTTTAATAAAAATTAGTAATTTTAAGTTGGACATATGTTGTTACACTATTAATTATCATCTAAGAGGTTTTCAGAATACAATTTGCACGAAATCATAATTTTCACCTCTTTTGCATCAAAAGAAGTGATCACCTACAAAGTGTTCCTTATACTATAAGGAGTGTTTTATATGAAAACAATAGTATGCACTAGGAAAATGATAAATTCGAGTTTTACTTATTTAAAATTATTTCTTTATAGTTCAACATGTTTTTAGAATCCTTATTAACTCTAATTTATCGTTTTCATAATTATTGAATACAAATACGGATACATTTATGATCTTAGTTGTACCTTATCGAACCTAATTATACCTAGTTGAACATAGTTGTATGAATACGACAAGTACATATACTGATACATATATGGTTATAGTTATGTTCTTAGTTGTATCCAGTATAGTTATGGTATTAGTTGTACCAGTCATACCCAGTTGTACCCAGTCGAACATGGTTGTACAACAAATACAAAAGATTTTTAGTCATTTATCTTCCACAATATCATATATTTACTTTGAAATTAATATACTAATAATTTTAAAAATATAATCAGTAAAAGCTTTATATATGAAAATGCAAGCTTACAAATTTGATACCCAAAGTATAACGTCGTTAGCAATAATATAATAACCAAATTTATTCTCTCTATCTAACCAACATTTATAAAGTATTGGAAAATATTTCGTCACTATGTAGAAACATAACAAAGTATTTGATATAACCCAAAAACATTCCAAATCTTGAGAATGGGCAAATACTCAAATCTAAGCAAGAGCATGCATATCCTTGATCCATTGGTCCAATGACTTACCAATAGAGTAAACAATAAATCCTATCTTCCCCAGCTTCTCTACATCAACAACATTTCTATACCATCAAAGACAAACGCTGGTTTCTGCATCTTTTCAAAAATCCTCTCATAGTCAAGCGTCTTACACTCATCCCACTCAATTAACAAGCAGATTCCATGGGCGTCTTTAGTGGCATCACAATTAACAATCCAAAGACTGTGATGATCCATCTTGAGATCACATCTTTGACCTGCATAAGGAAAACATGGATCGAGTAAAGCTTTCTTTCTCTATCACTAAAAAGTGGTCACCATACAATGAGAATTTTCACTACTAAGCACAACATGGTAGCAAATCAGATTTTGCCTTACACACATTACAATGATGGCAACGAGGCAATTACAAGCAATGGAATTCAAGACTAAAGTATTTTTTGAGGTAATATTTGCCATAAGAACTCATGATTACAGAATTGACAGTTCTCGTTCCCAACATCGAATCCCACCACACACATCTAAGCGAATCAACAAGAGATCTTAGATATAAAGTTATAAACGCATAATGAAATTCTTGCTCTTCGAAGAGAAATCAAATCAAACGAGAAGGACAAAAGATGAAGAAGACTATACAATGATCTGAAACTTCGAATCGTTTATGCAGGACATCCGGTGACTGAGAGAGCGTTGTCGTCGTCGTCGGAGTGTTGTCGTCGTCGGAGCGGTGGTGATTATTGTTGATATCCATCGGAAGATTGAGGAACTAAGAAAGAATCTCTAAGTTTTATAATGGCGTAAGAGAGAGGAGAACAAACCGATTGTGAGGGCGAGACGCCGGAGACGACGGCCGGCGAGATCGGCGGTGCGACCTCTGGTTTGGGAGGAGAGGATGCGAGCAAAAGTTTTTGTTGCTTTTTTTGTTTTCTTTTTCGTTTTAGATTTTAAAAATTAATTAAATCAAAATATTCATTAAGGGCAAAATAGAAATAACACATTTGAGTGGCACTCTCAGACTCTAAAATGGCAGGCGTGATTCTCATTTCCGGTTCAGTGGCAAACTAGCCTTGGTCTCGAATCGTTCTCATCCTGGTGATTTCGTTTTTTTTACACGTCAGCATATTTTAAACGGTTAAGATTTAATCAAATGACCTTCTCAATTTCTTAAATAATCCTATCCCTACACGTCAGCGTATCTTGATTTTCTTCCGACAAAACCAAGATTGAGGTTGCAAAATAGATACATTCAGTATTGAGGAAGAGGAAAGCTGAAAACGAAACCCTACTTTATATTCAGAGCAACCTGTGGCCGCCGTCCGTTTCAAATGGTGTTACCGGATCTTCGTAACGATTTGGTAGATGAGATACTCTGTCGCGTTCCGGCGAGGAATCTGAAACGGTTACGATCTACTTGCAAACGATGGAACCGATTGTTCAAAGATGATCGGAGATTCGCAAGAGAGCACAGCCATAAAGCCCCAAAGGAGTATCTAGCTCTCATGCTGACAAACAAGTACAGGATTCGTCCGATGAGCATCAATCTCCAGGGAGATGTTACTTCTGTAGTGTTAAAAAGTGAGCTTAGCCTACCAGATCCGGATTCTAATAATTCACATCAATTCGATATAGATGAAGTCTTTCACTGCGACGGCTTATTGGTATGCAGCCACGATGGCAACAACCGCCGATACGGATTTAAAATCGTGGTTTGGAACCCGTTTACTGGTCAAACAAGGTGGATCAAAGCCGGCAATCGTTGGAAGGAACCCAAAAGTTTTGTCCTCGGATACTGCTACCAAGACAAGAACAAGAACAAGTCCTGCAGTAAAAGCTACAAAGTTTTGTGCTTAAGTTCTTGTGGCAAAAATACAGAAATCTACGAGCTTAAATCTGATACTACGTGGAGGAGGATTCCTGATGGTGATCTCACTCCAGGCTGGTTCTTTTGCCCTAGCCACACCGTGTCTTTGAAGGGAAATACTTACTTTTTTGCTACTGAGAAATCAAAACCGCATCTTGGCGTGTCCTTGCTCAGATTTGATTTTTCAACAGAGAAATCATCTCTATTTGTGCCTCTTCCCTATCAGCGTCCACTGTCTGCAACTTTGAGTCTTTCCGCTGTTAGAGGAGAGAAACTTTCCGTGTTAATACAACCCGAATTTACATCCAAGACTGAGATATGGGTGACTAGTAAGATTGATGACACCACCACCAAAGGAGCAGTCTCTTGGACCAAGGTCCTAGCATTGGATTTGAGCCTTGATCTTCAAATTACGGATGAGGTAAAGTTTTTGCTTGATGAGGATAAGAAAGTCGCCGTGTGTTGTGAGAGATGGTTGGAAGACGAAGACGAGACCAAGTCCATCGACAAGATATACATTCTCGGGGAGGATAATAAAGTCACGGAAGTGGGTTTTGATGTGGATACAAATGCAGGAGTTTGGCCAGTTATTCTCAATTACGTGCCAAGTTTGGTTCAAATCGAGCAAGCTGGAGGCAACAGGATCAGAAGCGGCTAAACAGGCTCTACATTTTACTTATAACCACAGCTATGCTGAGGCTATTCTATTCTCATGTTTTTTATCTCACCATTTGAGATCCCTCTTATGTATTTTACCAGAACAACAGTGTTTGTCTTTGCAAAGAATATGCTCTTGTGCTCATTACCTGTCAGAAACGTACCTGCAGATACAACCTTACTTTGTGACCACAAGGGCACTGAATTAGTTGAAACAAGTGAAATAGATCTCTTTACCTGCAAAGCCACTTCCAAACTCAAAGCCTTTTGTTTGCATACATGCTTTTGCCAGTTCAGTCTTGAGTTTATTGAAAAAAGGTGTACCAAAGCCCCTGCATATAAGTTTCTTAGTAATCAATAAATCAATCATTTTAAGAATTGAACAATGGTAAAGTGGGACAACACGAGGAGAATTCCGAACAATGAAAGTAATAACACCACCAACGGAGTTCCCCTTTGTTCTTACATGAACAAATGCAGCTATCATCTTTTCAGCAAACTCGAGATCAGGACACCTGACGATATTACTTTCTATCTGGCACGCAAGCAAGTTTGTTGCCAATGCAAAATTATCAAAAAAAAACGACAAACACTAATCGTGGAAAAAGATTATAATAGTGTAAATGGAAATTGCAGCTAGCAAGAATCAGGTCACCTAAATGGGGTTTCCTTGAACACAAACTGTAGGTGAAACTTCCAAAAAGAAAGATAAATTAATCACAGCATTCCATAGTCAAATTCTCATGGTCTACTAGATGCCCTGGAATACAACCTGGTGGACATAAGCAAAGAATCTGGATATCCAACAGCAAGTGAAGATGCAACATATTAACGAGTTGTGCTATCTGTAGTAAAACTGGGGTTAATGAGTCGAATTAAAAGGGAAAATCTCATTTGTGAAGATAGCCTATCATAAAAGAGACTACTTTGAGGTAAGAGAATGCACCAATATGTGAAGGATATATAAAGAGTTTCAGAGTTAATTGATTCTTCGGGTACAATCAGAAAACTTACACGGTCCAGTTCCTGAATATGCTCTAAACAATTTCTTGGACAAAGCTCCAGGAGCTACTCTTTCAATGGCCTCTCTAGCTGAAGATCTCCTGCCACTCATGAAGAAACAGAGAGACTTATTTGAAGATACTTCCAATTCAAATACTAATCCTAACCAAGATAAGCAATATACATATATAGAAAGTTTTGAACAAAAGAATGACAGTAAATGTCATTACCTCAACTGATCTCACTCTCTACTTTCATGTCGTAAGTTGCATCAGTAATGTGAAGGGCCTATATGCAACAGACATTTCACTGTAAATCACCTACAAATAAAGCAAGGAAGTGAGAACCATATGCTTCTGCAAATCACAAAACTCTTTCTCATAGAATGTTATTCTTCTATTAATCAAAAATCTGATAACTCCAACTGCAAAAGAATGATTAATTATATGAGCATTTTCTATTATAAACAAACCCTAATCCGATACACAGAAAGCTAACACAAGGATGATGCGAGTGAAATAACAAACGAAATCAGAGAATGGTTATGGCGGTACGGTTTAATTGGTTCAGACCTCTCGTTACAGACCGTTATAGTTACAGATAACGGAACTAAACAGCAAAAAATGGAAACTAGGATGTGATCATCCATAATTCTCTCCACTAATTATCTCAATTAATCATTTACATTTTGAAGTTTAAAACTGGAATTTAGCAATCTAGTGGCGATAATCTCTAACCGTTTATTAGCCTCATAAACTGATTTACTTACGTGGCACTAAGTGCTCACTTGAAACACTCACCAGAATACACGTGGCTCACTGTAACAGCCAAAAAAGTAGTACCAAGCTTATATAAAAGCCAACAATCTCCTCCACTCTTTCATATCTTCCAAATGAATCTCAATTTTGTCATTTCGTTTTACTTTCAATAAAAAACTTACTTTTGGTTATGTATGATTCGTTTATTTATTTAATCAAAAACGTTACACTTTATCTAATTTCTTTATTATATATGAAATGAGCTCAACGTTTAACGACTATCATCACCATCCAAAGAGAGAACCCAATGAAAACAACTCCGGAATCTTATACACTCCCTCACCGTCACCTTCACCGTCACCGCCGACGTTAAAAGTCAACAAAGACTCTCACGTTATTAAAAAACCTCCGTCTCCGTCGTCTTCCTCCTCCGCGGCTAAGCCTCGTCACCCGGTGATCATTTACACACATACTCCCAGAATCATACACACTAATCCTAAAGATTTCATGGCTCTTGTTCAAAAACTCACCGGAATGTCCCGCTCCGACGAAGATCCCGGTGGTAACGCAATGACAGATCCCGGGGGAAAATCAATCAACCGGAGTGTCTCTGATCTAACCGTCGACAGAAAAAATAATCGGAATCGTTGCGGCGGAGGTGGTGGCAATAATAACTACAACAGAAGCTACTCCGGTACCGGAGCCGGAACCGGAAACGGAAAGGGGATATTTTTTAATAACACGATGATAAGTGAAGATAGTGAATCGTCGTCGGTGATAACAACTGATGAGAACATCGGAGAACATGGACAGGTTAATTCTTCTCTTCCGTATTCGGCGGTGGCTATTCCTCCACAGCCACCGCCTCATCCTCCTCCGCCACCGCCTCCACCGTCAATGTACGACGCGGCGGTGATAAACTACGGTGCTTATTTACCGACGTTTCCGATTTTCCCGCCGGCGAATCCAACTGATAATTTCTTATGCGGTAATCAGCCGTTTGCGAATTTTGATGATCCGCTTTTCTTCGCGCCTAATATGAGAAGCTCTTTCTCTTCTTCTTCATCTTCTGGGTTCGACGGCTTGACGGAGTTTCGCGATTTTTAACTAATCGGCGTTTGAATTTTGGAAAATAAATTTTGATTTTTTCTCATTGGAGGAGGTCTTGAAAAGGACTAATAAATTTTGAAATTAGTTATAGTTATTTTTCTTTAGTTAAATCCGGTTTTCTTTATAATCGAAACAATTTTTCTGTGATCATTTTCTTTTTTCACAAATTCATTTTTATTTTTTTCCCCTTTTAGGCATCAATATAGATCTCTTCTTTTTGTTCAATTTCCCAATTTCTTATTTCTTTTTTTTGAACCATAATATAAAAGTGAAATATATTTTAAAAAAAATTGAGGTAAGAAAAATATATTGTCCCTTGCTCCAAATTGATGTAAGAGTTTCGAGCCGTTGCAAACATATATTGGAAATTTGTAAATAATTTTATTGAATTCAAGACTTGCTCACGAGATTAACTCAATAATACAGAAATTGCATACAAACATAGATACATACATACAAGTATAAAAAGTATAGATTATAAGTATATATGTACATAAAATACGTCTGTGGCAACTATAGACGTCTCCTCAGTTCTTCTTCTTCTTATTGTTCTTGTCATGTTCGAGGACCACAGGAGCCGCTGGTATACTAAACCACCACTCTCTCAACCGCCTTATTAACCGTTCCGTGCTAGCTCTCCGTGGTGGTGAGTACCTTGTGAAAAGCTCAACAAACACTACCGAAAGCAAGTAGCGTCCCGGAACAAAGGCCATCATCGTCGCTGCAACCACAATCGCAATCGCAAACTTCTGGCTCGCCTGAATAGCGGTTTCAAACCGTGGTTAGACACAGCGTTAGGAGAAGTGGTTGTGTTAAATATAAGAGGGCAGGCTGACCTGAGGGAAAAGCGAGAATAATAAAGCTCGGAACTTGAGAAGAATGATGTTTGCGTCTTGAATGTTCTGTTCGAGCTCCGAGATCCCGTTCTGGACCGCCAAAAGCTGTTCCATTGTGTTCATTGGAGGAGGAGCAGTTACTTTCAGCTCGATCATGAGCTTTTCTCTGCTGAAACATCTTGTGAGAACCATGAAGATTGCAGAGAAGAGAGATGCAAGAGCAAAGACATAAACAAGCCATCCCCTCCAAATTATGAAAGTGGAGACGAGACAGAAAACACTAGACTTCATAGGATCATCCCAATACACCACAGACAAAATCCAGTTCCCGGTTTCCATTATCGGAAGCATCAGTTCCTACCAAAGAAAAGAGAAGCAATTCAATGTTTTAGACAACGCAGTTACAAATCTTCCTGTCAAACTTTCTTTTCCTTTACCTTCATCACGGCTATGTTGGTGTCAATGCCTTCCATTTTGACTCCATTAATTGTCTCTTGCGCAAGCACTACCTTCTCGTAGTTCTTACGTGACTCCTTCACTGCTCTCTCTAATGGATTCACATCTCCAACCACTACTTCACCCACCACAAGATTATTCGTGTCCCTCCTGCTCCTAGGACTTGACCCTCCAAACACAGAACCCAGCTGCGAAACCATATCAGAAGCTGAGGAATGTAATGTCCCTGGTAAATAAATTTCATTTACATTACACATTAACTTCCTCGAAAATTTCATCTTCTATAATCATATAATGCACACGCTTTCAATTTTCACACTCTTGGTCAAGATAAAGAAGATATCATTAGGTATAAGTTATTTTGATAAGAAGTAGTGCAACCTGTATCTTTGGATTTATTTGATCGATGGAGCTCTCTTGAAGTAGACATCTCTGCAAGCGTCTCAAGAATCAGATCTCCACCGGGAAGCTGATCGCAGAGATTGAACGGGAGAAGATTTTCGTACCGCATTGCATTTGTCAAACTGAGTTCTTGAAGAGCTTGCACACGTATAATGCCAAGGACAGCCTTTGAAAGTGCTTCGTCTCTTGCCAAACCGATGATCTTGTACTTGTTTATGTATCTGTGAACGTATAATACTTCTTGTATAATAGTGAGCCAGTAATCACGGCGTGTGTGCCCTTTAAGCTCTGGGAATTCCATTACCACTGGTTCTGATCTACAACAGATAGCCATTGAAAGCTGTTAACTGACCATTCATAAAAAAAGAGAGCATGTTTTCAGTTGTACAAGAGATTTCAATCGATTAAATGTAAAAACACACGGCCTTACAGAGATATAGACTTGTAAGAAACGGCCTTGTCGAAAAGTCGAGTGCCCCAAGGACCAGTTAACTCAGGTTTAATTATTTGCTTTAGATCTTCAGATAGGTCATATCGCTTTGGTGTGTCATAAGACACAACCTTTAAGGCCTCAAAATATAGTGAATGGTCGGTCAGGATTAAGCGACCTGAATAGTATTGTGGCAAAGTGAGTGGTACGTACACATGCCAAGACTGTGGCTATTGAGAAAATACAAACAATACCTGGCCACGTTGATATTCCAATATGTTCAAGAACTGGTTGGGTAGTAACTGTCCCGTCTATTTCCAGAATCTTTTCTCTTTTTGATCGAACACCAGAAAGCAAAGATGATTCGGACTGAGTCCTCATCTTCTTTATTGCTCTATAGACAAAATAGACATTTAAAAATGTATGCAAAGTGATTCAAGACAAAGGAGTTCAGCTTCTAAGGATAGAAAGTTTTACCTCTCAAGTCCATATAAATACTTGTCATAAACAGAGAACTGAAGCCGACCACCCGTTGATGAAGTAAGCATTTTAAACAGATTTTCACATATAATCACATCAGCTATTATAGGAACTGCTGGTGCGATCCGTGAGAAGGCTTCTAAACTCACTGTTGCATCTTCTTCTACCTATTTCAAAGGAAAAAGATGATAAAGAAAAGATTCTTATAAGGATTGCAGAAGAAATGAGAAAAAGAAGCCTTACACTGAGTAAAGCCTGGCTAGCAACAGCTGGGACTTCCCAGACGACCATCATGTCAAAAGTTAAGCGCCGAAACTTTTTATCGGCTAGATGTCCTGTCACTCCAACAGACAGTGAAAGTGCCCTGTAACAACAGTACTCTAAAAAGTTCCTTGCAAATAGAGAAGGCTGCTTGAGAGATTCAAATGCTTCTTGTTTGAAACTATCTCGCAGCTCGTTTGCAGAAACACCGAGTATTCTGAATCAATAGCATATAGTCAAACAAATATAAAGACAGACCACCTCATTCTGCATCCAATGCTCGCATTAGACTATGTCTAAACACAACCTCTGCTAGTTTTCTTTAATTAAAAATCAAACTTTCTGCTAATCCCTTTCTAGTTAGAGCAACTTTCTGTGGAAACCTATTACTATAGCGCATCAAAACACACACTTTTCATACAAGACAAACCCTTATATGCCCCTGTAAACTCATACTGCAAAATGCTTACTTATCGATGAAACATACAGATGAATGGTACTTACTTTGAGCACCTGCGGACAACCACATTGGCGATAGGAGAAAGCTCAGGTATCCAATTGGTGCCAGCAGACGGGGATCTTCCCATTTCCTCGATTTCTTCATCGAAAGAACTTTGTTTCCCAAGCAACCATTTAAAAGAAGTATCTTTAACCAGTCCTTCAAGCATATTCCGGGTTTTGCTCGACATACCAAAAACTCCTTAGTTAGTCCCTTACCTTGTTTGCCTGAAACAATCAGCAGAATCATTTAAGAAACTAGATTGATTCCCATTATATGAGATTACAAGAATTGATTCCAATGCAAAACTTAATTTGCAATATAATTCAGCTAAAGGTAGTTGGTCGGTAGGTTTGACACAGAAGATATAACAATTCCTAACTTTTATTTTAAAAATGACTATGGATGGTTTAGCCTATGCGATCTCTACTGCTTCATTGATCAACTTGAAAGCTAGTTCTAAAATTTTGCACAAAATTCCAACACAGAGACTAATCAAATCTAGAGCATCGTAGAAGCTGACAAAGTCGAAAACATTCCAAAAACAATAACTCCAAATCAGACTGCTGTTTATTTCACGAAGAGCATTTGATCAGATGATCTCAACGAACCCACCTCAGATCAAACGTTTTTAAAAATTCGGTTTTTTGCCCACAATCCATACGCTCTCGAATTAGCGATCAAACTTAGGGCTTTTAACTCTTGATTTCTCGAGAAGTTTTCTAATGGGTCCTCTTGATTCTCAGATTCTGCCTTGATTTTGGGTTTATCGAATAAGAAAACACGCAAAGAGAAGCGAAGCACGACGACGGAGGAGGAGGAGAGAGCGACGGATATCGGGAAAAAAGCTCTGATTCGTTCTCGGCCTTGGTGCTTTCGTTAAGACACGGTAAAACGTGTTTTTTACACGTCAGCAGACTTTAACGGTTCAGATTAGACCAAATGACCTTCTCATTTAATCTTATCTCTACACGTGTCTTGTAGGAATAATAATCAATCCAGATAAGTACCTCTTCTGATCACGTATGATTTTCTTCCGATAAAACACGGAGAGAAAACAACACTAATTAATGAGTGTGGATTCGAATTTTTAAATTAACACTAGTTGATTCTTTGTTTCAAATTAATCCACATTCATTAATTAGTGTTGTTTTATTTTCTCTATGTTGCCATTGATCCTTTTGCTTTCTTTTTATTTTGTTTGTCAATCTATATACTATCGAGCCAGTTTTGCGAACTGCACTCATCTTGGGTATAGTCAGGGGGGGGGGGCGTTTGGGGTGCGCAAGAGGAGCAAATGTGTCGGGCCCAAAAATTTTTGGGTAAATTAAAGGGCCCAATTTTTTTTTAGTATAAAAAAGGGGTAATTTTTAAAACTTTAAGATATTTTTAGCATCAAAAAGGTCCAAATATTTTATTTCGTATGAAAAATACTAATTTTTAAGATTTTTTTAACATGAAAAAGGCCCAATTTTTGTTTTTTTTTATGAAAAATGGCCAATTTTAAGATTTGTACCGGGATTCTAAATTAATTGAGCCGGCCCTGGGTATAGTCATGCCCTGGGATTGATCTTTGTAGTTTTGAGTGCTTAACCTGTATTAAAATCTTTTCCTCATATGATACGACACTTATCACATTATTTTTCATTAGGATATAATGTGATTTTAGTCGCGACAAGGAGGATTTTATGAAAGGCTACCACACTGGTTGCGCTTTGACATCATGTCCACGAAGGCAAACTTGATAATGTTGTGTTGCATGTAGAGATTGTTAGCAAGCGTATTAGGCATAGGCTTGACGGGTCCAATATCATGTATGTGAGTTAATTAAAGTGAATCAAAAAATATTATTTCACTTTAAATGATGTTTTACATTTTCACTACAGAAAACATTTTTTCTTATATTTTGTGATAATTTTATTTTATATTTTTTATTTTAAATTAATTGCTCACCAATCACATATCCGAAAGTACATTATGTTTTAATTTACAAAAAGAAATAAATGATTTTTAATTTTGGATGCAAAAATCGTCTTCAAAATCTGCGGGAAACATATTGAGTATCGGTTTAATTTTAAACTAATTGCTCTATACAAGTTACATATCTGAAAATATATTTTGTTTTAAATGAATAATTAAATAATTTCTTAATATGTATGAAAAATCGCCTTTAAATTTCGCAGAAAACATAAGTATTGTTGAATATATGTTTATCGGTTTATTTTAAACTAATTGTTAAATACCAAAAGAGGAAAGGTGGAAACCAAAACCCTAAAATAATATTAAGAGCCACGTTATCTTAATAGATGAAATGACAACATTACATTGAGAGCCACCTGCTGCCGTTTTCTTCGGCGACTTACGATGACGATGCCGAATCTTCCAAAGGAGTTGGTAGAGGAGATTCTCAGTTTGGTTCCGGCTACATATCTGAAACGTTTGAGCTCTACTTGCAAACCATGGAACCGTTTGATCCACAACGACAAGAGATTCGCAAGAAAGCACTCCGATAACGCCGCAAAGGAGTTTCTGGTTTTCATGTTGAGGAGGAACTTCAGGATTTGTCGGCTAAGCTTCAATCTCCATGGAACTGATCCATCTGCAGAGGTAAAAGGTGAGCTTATCCTACCAGATCCGTATTTTAAGAACTCAGCTGATCAATTCGAGATAGATCGAGTCTTTCACTGTGACGGCCTTTTGTTATGCACCTCCCAACTCGAACGTAGAATGGTTGTTTGGAACCCGTTAACTGGTGAAACCAAGTGGATCCAAACCCGCCAAGAAGGCGGAACCTTTGTTCTCGGATACTCCCAAGACAAGAACAAATTCCGCAATAAGAGCTACAAAATCATGGGCTTTTATGATCGTAGTTCTGAATTTTTGGAAGTCTACGATTTGAACTCTGATTCATGGAGGGTTCTTGATAGTATCCGTCCAGAATGGTACTTGGGATACGCTTATCGGTGCGTGTCTTTGAAGGGAAATGCTTACATGCTTGGTATAGATATAATAGAAGAAATGGGCTTAAGCCTATCCTTGCTCAAATATGATTTTTCAACAGAGAAATATGAACCTGTGACTCTTCCTTTTCCCTCTCACGCCCATTGTTTTAGGGAAGCTCATTGTCTTTCCGTTGTTAGAGGAGAGAAACTTTCCCTGTTATATCGGCGAGATAAAAGATCCAAGACTGAGGTATGGGTGACAAATAAGATTGATGACACCACCACCGAAGGAGCAGTTTCTTGGACCAAGGTCTTAGCATTGGATTTGAACAGGGAGCTTCAAATTGCGTTTACTTCAAATTTCTTGGTAGACGAGGAGAAGAAAGTCTTCATGTGTTGTGTGAGTTGGAGGGAAGACGGA
Source organism: Arabidopsis arenosa (assembly GCA_905216605.1). Lineage (NCBI taxonomy): Eukaryota > Viridiplantae > Streptophyta > Magnoliopsida > Brassicales > Brassicaceae > Arabidopsis > Arabidopsis arenosa. The sequence goes on along the minus strand of LR999453.1, from coordinate 7,382,177 downwards.
GACGAGGACAAGTCCAAAGACAAGGTATACATGGTTGGTGAGGATAGTAAAGTCAAAGAAATTGATTCTGGAGTAAATGCAACCACTGGATGTTGGCCAACTATTCTTGGTTATGTTCCAAGTTTGGTTCAAATCCAGCAAGCTGGAGGCAAAAGGGAAAGAGGTGACTAAAGAAGATCTACTACATGTAATCTCTCTCTCTTTTGTGTGTGTGTGTGTGTTTTCTTAATTTATCTTGCTTGAATAATCCTTTGAACTGATATTTCATGTAGATGTTGTATTGTGAGATATTTCAATTAATTGCTCTATACAAGTTATATATCTCAAAATACACTTTGTTTTAAGTTTTTAAAAAATAAATAAATAATTTCTTTATGCAAAAATCGCCTTCCAATTCCGCGGAACATAAGTACTATTGAGTATCGGTTTATCGGTTTATCGGTTTAATTTTAAACTAAAATTACCAAAAGAGGAAAGGTGAAAACCAAAACCCTAAAATAACATTCAGAGCCACGTTATCTTAATAGATCAAATGATAACATTTGATTGAGAGCCACCTGCTGCCGTTTTCTTCGGAGACCAACGATGACAATACCAAATCTTCCAAAGGATTTGGTAGAGGAGGTTCTCAGTTTTGTTCCGGCCACATATCTGAAACGTTTGAGCTCTACTTGCAAACCATGGAACCGTTTGATCCACAACGACAAGAGATTCGCAAGAAAGCACTTCGATAACGCCGCAAAGGAGTTTATGGTTTTCATGTTGAGGAAGAACTTCAGGATTTGTCGGCTAAGCTTCAATCTCCATGGAACTGATCCATCTGCAGAGGTGAAAGGTGAGCTTACCCTACCAGATCCGAATTTTAAGAACTCAGCTGATCAATTCAAGATAGATAAAGTCTTTCACTGTGACGGCCTATTGTTATGCACCTCCAAACTCGAACGTAGAATGGTTGTTTGGAACCCGCTTACTGGTGAAACCAAGTGGATCCAAATCCGCGAAGAACGCGGCACCTTTGTTCTCGGATACTCCCAAGACAAGAACAAATCCTGCAATAAGAGCTACAAAATCATGGGCTTTTATCGTAGTGGTGACGAAGTTTGGGAATATGATTTGAACTCTGATTCATGGAGGGTTCTTGATGGTATCCGTCCAAAATGGTACTTGGGAGGCTCTTGTCGGTGCGTGTCTTTGAAGGGAAATGCTTACATGCTTGCTCTTGGTATAACAGATATGGGTTTAAGGCTATCTTTGCTCAAATATGATTTTTCAACAGAGAAATATGTACCTGTGACTCTTCCTTTTCCCTCTGACGCCCGTAGTTTTAATATCGCTAATCGTCTTTCCGTGGTTAGAGGAGAGAAACTTGCCTTGTTATATCGGCCGCCAGATAAAAGATCCAAGACTGAGGTATGGGTGACAAAAAAGATTGATGACACCACCGAAGGAGCAGTTTCTTGGAGCAAGGTCTTAGCATTGGATTTGAGCAGGGAGCCTCACATTTCGTTTAAGACAAATTTCTTGGTAGACGAGGAGAAGAAAGTCTTCATGTGTTGTGTGAGATTGAGGGAAGACGGAGACGAGAACAAGTCCAAAGACAAGGTATACATTGTCGGGGAGGATAATGAAGTCAAAGAAATTGATTTTGGAGTAAATGCAACCAGTGGAAGTTGGCCAACTATTCTTAGTTTGTATGTTCCAAGTTTGGTTCAAATCCAGCAAGCTGGAGGCAAAAGGGAAAGAAGTGACTAAACAAGCTCTACTACATGTAATCTCTCTCTTTTGTGTATGTGTGTGTGTTTTTAATTTATCTTGTTCGTGTTCTTTGAATAATCCTTTGAACTGATATTTCATTAAGATGTTGTATTGTCAGATATTTCAATTAATTGCTCAGTGTTCCTTGCTTTAAACACAGTTTTTAAAGTTAATGATCAAAACATATATGTCTTTTAGAGCAGGTTTCTAAAGAAGAGATCAGAATTATGTTTCAAAATTTCAAGCTTTCTAAGTCCATGACAAAAGTGATTCATATAAAGTGTCTTTTCTCTGAGTTTTCTTTTCACCCAAGTAATCACCCATATTCACTTTTAAAGTTCTACCACTAAGCCAAGCATGGTATGTTGTAACTTGTAAATATACGAATTGGTGTTTTTTCTCTCTATCTTACAAATACACCACTTAAAGTTACAAATATTGGACCAAAAAGCATAAGTATCTATTATCGGTTTATCCGGTTTAGTTATAATTCTAAATTAAATGCACATAACCAGATATCTTGGGAAAGAGGAAAGATGAGATGCCCTAGATTATTATATTGAGAGCCAAATGCTGCTGCCGTTTTCTTCAGTGATCAAAAATGACGTTACCGGAGCTTCCAAAGGATTTGGTAGAAGAGATACTCTGTCTTGTTCCGGCCACATCTCTGAAACGATTACGATCCACTTGCAAGAGATGGAACCGTTTATTCAAAGATGATAAGAGATTCGCAAGAAAGCACACTGACAAAGCCGCAAAGCAGTTTCTACCTCTCATGTTGACCAAGGACTACAGGATTTGTCCTATAAACGTCAATCTCCATGGAACTACTCCATCTCTAGAGGTTAAAAATGAGCTTAGCTTACTCGATCCTCATTCAGCAGCTCAATTCAACATAGATCGAGTCTTTCACTGTGATGGCTTGTTGTTATGCACATCCCAAAAAGAATCAAGATTCGTGGTTTGGAACCCTTTAACTGGTGTAACCAAGTGGATCGAACTCGGCGATCGTTACAACGAAGGTATGGCTTTTGTTCTTGGATATGACAACAAGTCCTGTAATAAGAGCTACAAAATCTTGAGCTTTAATTTTTGTAACAAGGATTCTGAAATCTACGAGTTTAGCTCTGACTCATGGAGGGTTATTGATGATATCAAGCCACGCCACTACTTGGAATACTCTAGAAAGTGTGTGTCTTTGAAGGGAAACACTTACTGGTTTGGTATAGATAGAAGACGAAGGCTATGGGACCCTAGCATGGCCTTACTCAAATTTGATTTTGGAACAGAGAAATTTGGGTATGTTCCTCTGCCTCGTCCATGTCAAGTGCATGGTTTTGAGGCTTCTAATCTTTCCGTTGTCAGAGACGAAAAGCTTTCGGTGTTATTAGAGGACGGTTCTACATCCAAGACTGAGGTATGGGTGACAAATAAGATTGGTGAGAACAATGTGGTGTCGTGGAGCAAGGTCTTAGCATTGTATCCGAGAGCTGATTTTTGGCATGGCGCAAGTTGCTTGCTAGACGAGGAGAAGAAAGTCGTCCTGTGTTGTAAGAGTAAGAGATGGATGGAGGAAGGAGACAAGGTATACATTGTTGGAGAGGATAAAAAAGTCAAAATAATGGATTCTGGAGTTTATACAATTGAAGGATCTTGTCCAACTATTCTTAATTATATTCCAAGTTTGGTTCAAATCGAGAGAGCTGGAGGCAAAAGAAAAAGAGGTGAGTAAACAACCTCTAATACATGTAATCTCTTCTTTTTCTGTTTTCAGAATTATTTTTTTATTGGCAAGTTATCTTGGTCATGCATGTTCTTTGAATAATCCTTTGAACTGGTACTTTCATTAAGATGTGGTATTTATATGAGATATTTCATGTTTCAACTGCGCAGTGTTATATTCTTTGCTTTAAACACAATTTTTATGTTTTTTGATCAAACCATGTCTCGTAATGTTTTAAGAAGAGAAAATTTATGTTTCAAAACTAAAGCTTCTCTAATTCAATGACAAAAATGATTCTTAAAACATGTACAAACAAAGCTTTCTCATTGTTTCTCCACTGGTTTTTCTTTTTCACACCAAACTCACTCCCTTAGAAGTTACAAGTTGTACAGCTAGATATCATCCAACCCACTAAACTTCAAGTTCTATTTATAAAGCCACCCAAATTACTTGAAACCACAACTTTGCTTGTGCTTTTTTGGGCATTCCAAAGTTGAAACATAAAGGTGTTTACTCATGAAACACTCTTTGATTGTGGTTTAATGTAAAACCAAGCAAATAAATGTATTGAAACGAGAGCTGCATGAATACTGGCCTAGAGAGTTAAGAGTAACCACTATGTTAATCCTAGATTAGAGTCGCCGCTGCCATCTTTTGTTGGGCCAAACACACGATAAAGCCCATAATAAGATGGGCTTATAGTTTATTATGTATATACGACTGAAAACCCTTATAATCAAAAAGCCACCGGCACTGCACGATCTTCCACAATGTCGATCCCGGAGCTTTCACAGGATTTGATAGAGGAGATACTCTGTCGCGTTCCGGCCATATCTCTGAAACAGTTACGATCTACTTGCAAGCGATGGAACAGTTTATTCAACGACAAGAGGTTCGCAAGAAAACACTTTGATAAAGCAGCAAAACAGTCTCTGGTTGTCATGTTGACAAAGAATTATAGGATTTGTTTACTGGACGTCAATCTCAACGAAACTCCATCCATAGAGGTTAGGGGTGAACTTAGGCGAGTCAGTATATCTCAAGTCTTTCACTGTGATGGCTTATTGATATACATCAACAAAGGAGACACTATGATGGTGGTTTGGAACCCGTTTATGGGTAAAATCAGGTGGTTCCAACACATAGATCGTGACAAGACACACTACGACTATGTTCTTGGATCCTACCAAGACGATAAATCAGGCAATACTAGCTACAAAGTTTTGAGATACATGTCTTGGGGCAGCAAACAAAAATTAGAAATTTGTGAGCTTTACTCTAGTTCTTGGAGGATTCTTGATGTCACTACGGACTGCACGTTTTATGGTGAGTCCCGCGTGTCTCTGAAAGGTAAGACTTACTGGTTTGCTTTTGATGAAGAAAAGAGGCAGCTCGATATGGTTAGTTTTGATTATACAACAGAGAGATTTAGAAGTCGTATGAGTCTTCCTTATCAGTTTCCTATTGTTAGTTATCAAACTTTAGCTCTATCTGGTGTTAGAGAGGAGAAACTTTCAGTGTTATTACAACTCAGAGATACATCAAGGAAAGAGATATGGGTAACAAACAAGATTGATGAGACCACTCAAGTCTTGTCGTGGAACAAGGTCTTAACTCTGGATTACCCTGATCTTGGTCGTTGTTTCCTAACTGGTCTAAGTTTTTTGTTCGACGAGGAGAATAGAAAAATCGTGTGTTGTGAGAGACGTATGTCTGAAGACGACTATTACGAGGCCGCCGACTGGGTTTACATTGTTGAGGAGGATAATAAAGTCACACAGCTGTGTTTTGGAAAATGTAACGGCTTTGATACGTTGGAGTCGTCGGATCCATATTTGTTTGGTTATGTGCCAAGTTTGGTTCAAATCGAGCATCCTCGACACAAAACTAAAAGAGGTGACTAAGCTACATGCCATGCTACCATTTTCTTTTATTGTGTCTTCCTCTTGGTTGATCTTGGTTGTCAAGTCCTTTCAATAATCCTTTCAGCTCTGATATTATATTAACAAGTGGTACAATTAGATGTGCTTTAACATTGGTTTTTCTTTAAGTGTTATGATCAAATAATGTTTCCTTACAGATATATTCTCGTACAGAGAAGGTAAGCTAATAAAAGATGTCTAAAGAAGAGAGACTAATGTTTCAAACTTTAAGCTTTCCTAATTCAGTGACAAAAGTGATTCATAAAACGTACGTGTACAAAGCTATCTCCTTTGTCTCTGCTCTATGTTCTTTTTCACCCAATTCACTTCCTTACAAAGTTAAAAGTTGCACAGCTAGAAAACACCTTTCAAGTTCTAGTAAGTTTTCGCCATAAGAATTTGTATTACGCTATAGGCTCGTTATTTGGAGGCTTGTGTATGATTCTAATTAGTGAACCATATAGATTTCGTGGTTAACCTTTATTCTTCTTGATAATACTATCTTTAAGTGAAATATATAACCGATGTCGATACAAGAAGATGATGTCGTGTTGATATCTTCTTGATAAGTCTATACTTTGAGATCATTCCACGAAGGCATACTTGTGTTGGCTGCAAATATTGTTGACAAGCGTATTAATTAGAGACTTGATGGGTCCAAGATCATGAAGGTGAGTAAAGTGACTCAAAACTCATCCAAAACTTTTGGTTTATGAGACATTACGATCTACACAAATCTTTATAAGTCTCGTTAAAGTCTTCTTGGACTCGAAAGAAAGGAACAACACCGAGTACGAGCTCTACAAGAACTTACTGGAGAAGATATCTGTCTTTGAGTTCCCTATCATTGACGCTTCAAGCTTGAGTTTGTTTGTGTGATCTCTTAATATTTAACTTCGTCTTTAAATATGTTATCATCTTTCTTTATTATGTCTTATTTAGTTTCTCTAAATTACTCTCAAAAACACTCTCAAGTCTTCACCATTTGATTAATCTTTTTCTATAGAAGAAAGATTTCAAATGATTGATTAAGATCATAATTAAGAATCCACATGGTTTGTTTCTCTTGACCGGCTTATACCATCTTCAATTGGAGGCAACCACTAAAATTAAAATCCAGTTTCAATTAAAATCCGGTTATATCCGGTTAAATTACTAAAGAGAGACAGAGAGAGCAATCATTTGTCGACGATTGAATTGGAAAAAAAAAAAGAGTGATGGCACGACGGAGGGCGAAATCGAAAACCCTAAGCTTCCAAAGGATTCAGAGTTCAACGAAGATGTTACCGGAGCTTCCAAAGGATTTGGTGGAGGAGATACTCTGTCGCGTTACGGCGACATCTCTGAATCGATTACGTACTACTTGCAGAGCCTGGAATCGTTTAATCGAAGATGATCGGAGATTCGCGACGAAGCATTTGGAGAAAGCACCAAAAGAGTTTATACCTCTCATGCTGAGAAAGGAATACCGTGTTTTTCCGTTTAGCGTCAATCACCACAAAAATGATCCATCTGTAGTGTTCAAAAGAGAGGTTAAACTCCTCTATCGGCTTTCTAATTATCGATTTCGTATAGATCGAGTCTTTCACTGCGACGGCTTGCTGTTATGCACCTCCGACGAAAACGAATCTAGAATCGTGGTTTGGAACCCTTTCACCCGTGAAACTAGGTGGATCGAAGCAGGTCTCAAGAGGAGAGACTTCACTTTCCTTCTCGGCTACTCGCAAGTCACCTCCAGTAAGAGCTACAAAATATTGAGCTTTCGTTCTGGTAGAAATGATTCGGAAATCTATGATTTGAATTCTGATTCATGGAGGCGGCTTCTTGATAATGATCACTCTCTAGAGTTGACAGTTCAATACTCTGGTCACAGCGTGTCTTTAAAGGGTAACATTTACCGGTTTTATGGAGAGGAAACAGGAACCAAATCCTTGCTTAGATTTGATTTTGCAACTGAGAAATCCGAGATTCTGCCTCTTCCTTATCAGTGTGATAGTTATGATGCCAAGATTCTTTCCGTTGTTGGAGAAGATAAGCTTTCTGTGTTGTTAAAGCGGTGTAGAAAGGGTTCCAAGACTGAGATTTGGGTTACAAATGGGATTGATGACACCACCAAAGCTGTTTCTTGGACCAAGGTCTTAGCATTGAATTTGAGCAGGGAGCTTCAAATTACTGATCGTGGAAGTTTCTTGCTCGACGAGGAGAAGAAAGTCGTCCAAATTTGCGAGAGATGGTTCGACAATGGAGACGACGAAAGCTATAACAGTGACATGCTATACGTTGTTGGGGAGGGTAAAAAAGACTTGATAACCGTTTATGAAGTACCTGATATAAGAGTATGTTGGCCTGCTATTCTGAATTATGTTCCAAGTTTTGCCCAAATCAAGCTAGCTGGAGGCAAAAGGAAAAGAGGTCACTGAATAGAAGCTCTACATGTAAATCTCCTTTTTTTTTTCTCTTAGTTATCTTGGTCATGTTCTTTTAGTTTCAAGCTTTTCTTGTTCTATGAAACTCATGAGATACTCTCTTATTGTGGTTTAACCTAAAGTTAAGCAAAATAAGTCTATCAATAAGAGATCCTTTAATTGTCACTGATGCATCAGGGCACTATTAAATTTTGACCAGCACTGCATCTTCCTCTCATATTAATAAGTTCTGTATCATCTGTCTGTTTAACAACCTAACGATCAGCCATTGTTTAGGGTGATTGCATGGTGAAGCATTTGTCAATTATGTAGCATAACTTATAGCTGTAAGAGCTTGTGCCTGCACCTTTGGAATCTGACTCTTATGGTTTATGTAATCTCTAGCTTCAACTCTCAATGTCTGCTGCCATGGTATAACCTTATGTATTTTCTCTGTTTTCATTGTGCAAAGAGCATGAGTGCTCTATAGAGTGCATCGGATAGCATGATTGCTCTGCCACAGTATTTCAAAAGCTGTAGATCACACGACTGTGAATCAGATAGCATAAAATGAGACTAGAATGTGTCTCCACTTCCTGTCTTCTTAAAAGACAAATTTCATTATATGCTCAACATCACCAGCTATAACGTCTCTTTCTCGATTCAGTCTAATGTTTCTGCTCCATGTTGTTCTGTTCTACTGTGGATTCAATCTCCCCTTAAGTAATTTGTCTCTGTCTTCCTCTCAAGCTCAATTGCTGTGACAACACAATTGATAGAAGCTAGCAAGGGATAACTCATCAAGACCAAAGCCATACAAGTAGATCAACTGATCAAGTGAAAGAAGTCAGTACCACTTGTTTTTCTTTTTCATCAATCTGTTTAGCTTTACACATTTGATCATTCGAGTTCAAGACGCTCGGTTTCGTTCTCTTCTATGCATTTTGATATTCCTCTCTGACAAGTATTTGTGTAAGAATATAGGCTAGTTATTTGGAGGAATTTGCGTAGAATTCCAATTGATGTATCATACCTTGATTATTACGATCTTTTGGCATGTTTCTGAGCTACAATGCTTTTCCTACTGTCATTTACATCAAAGCAATCCCAATCCGTATTGAGTAGGCTCTGGAGAAATCAAAGGATGTCTACGTTTACCTCTACTTCAAGCAAATCCAGTCGTGATTGAATTCGACTGGGAGATTCAGAACTACCTTAGTTCTAAAGTGAAGAAATGTCAGCATGATGTTGAGAAGCCTTGCTTTATGGATATCTGTAGCTTGTCTGAACTCTGGGTTTAGGACTGTTGAAGCAACTACTTTCTGCATCATAATAGAGTCGTTTTGGATTACGCAATCTCAAATTTTCTGTTATGGACCTTCTCCTTCCGGTGTGAAAGATACTTCTTCCTTGAATGTATAGAGCTTCCACACAATCTACTCTTACCTGCCGGAAAGTGTCTATGGGAGATTATGTATTCAAAGAAGTGATGATGAAGGGGTCTCTTCCCGAGTGGATCAATTGGCAGAAAAAGAGTGTTCATGTTCTCGGTTTTGGCGTTTTAAACAAGTACCTTCCAGATCAATCTTCCGCTTTCAATTTTGATCCGGTTAACAATCCTCGGGAAAGCTTGAAGCAGTCAAGTTCTGTGTTTTTTGTTTAAAAAGTTTTAGAAGTAGTTGCTCACAAAGATTCAGCCTGCAAATGCGACGAGGTGAACTTATTGAACCTCCCTGATGACGACGAATACAAATTCCAGAGAAGCTTTAAATATCTCAACCTCAGGTATCTCTCTGCTCACACAAAAGGGATGCTCGTTGGGTTTTTAGATTCATAACCGCAGTCTTTGAGAATATCAATTCACTGACAAGCGTTTTCGACATTGCATTGAGGGAAACCCGGTGTTGAGCTCGTTGGTCCTGTTCTCCCACTTCCAGGAACTCATGGATGTCTCAGTTCAGAACAAGATTTCTCGTCCGAAGCAGAGTTCTCTAACGAATGCAATCAAATCTCCAAAGCCACCACCTATTAAAAAAGGGGAAGGACAAAATTTGCTAACGTTTCGAACTCGCCACATGTTAAATACACACAACCGACTTAACCGCCAGCCTACTATGAAATATTAAACATCTTTCAGCCGTTAAATATATTAAATAGAGCTAAAACCGCAAACCCAAGTGGGTTCTAGGCCGGCACTAGATCAGACCAAAGATTAGCTAACTAGCTTAGTATTTACCTAAATACAGTGACTACAGTCTGTGAAAATATTTACGAGTTGAATCTATGAAACGATAGTGTCATATATTATTTGGTTGAAAAGTCTACCGTTTGTTACGTATAAAGTAACATTTTTATACAATGTTACTCTTTTTGTTTTAAAATATAGGATGAATTTTAAAAATCAAATATTAAATAATAGTTTTAATAGAAAAAATAAATGTTCTTAAAGTACTGTATGTGCTATAAACCAAAACATCATATATTTTTAAACAGGGTGAGCATAAAATTTGATTACCAAAAATAATTGGTTGTGAAAATGATATAATAAAATTATTTTACAATAAATTGATCATGTAATAAGGCAAAACAATTCAATTCAAAAAGTGTGTTAAAAAAGAGAAAAAAATAGTCAAACATAATCAACAAAAATACACTATAATGTTGTACAAAAAAGGAACATAATGAATTAGTCTTAATATTCAAGTAGTTAACATGTTGTTTGATCAAATGTCTCATAGAGTTGTGTTTTCATTATTCTAATGTAAATGATTTCTGATATCAAAGAAGAAGAAGCAAATCGAAACTCTATAGAAAGAGGTGGATAGCTTAGGTGTCCAAATATAATACATACATGTGATGATGTCACTCGTAAATCAAACATAGAGCATACTGGAAAAAGAGCTAGCTTGTCTAGAGATTAAAAGCAAGATTTACTTGGAAAGAGATCAGAATTGGCATTTCTCTTACGATATCTAGAAAGTGTTGTTGCTGGTGCTGTATTCATAAGATAAATCTAAAATCGTATTATTTACAGCGCTTTTTTTGTTTCTCATTTTAACAAAACTTAATGTCTCATTTTTTGTTTGTTGTATTTTCACAGTGGAAGCCACGTGGAGGATTATCTTCATCAATAAGCTTTGCATGTTACATAGGTAACAACCTATTGGTTTATGCATCATTCATTGATGGAAATATTGTTGTCTTCGATGCTGCATCCTTGAGTCTCAGAGCTCGCATTGCTCCATCAGCTTACATGCTTGAAGCAACACCCAACATTCCACATGTGCTTGCGGCTCATCCTACAAAAGCCAAGCAGCTAGCCATAGCCAAAACTCCTTTTTCTCTTGTGAAAAAGCGCTACAATCACGAGGTCTCTGTTCCCCACCAACAATTGACGATTCCAGGCAATGTGTCAAGTGCAGAGCAGCATGCAACATTGTGTGCCAACTCCACAGCTTTGGCGCCCACTGAAGTTGATCCCACTCTCTCTGCCAACAAGTGACTATTCCATGTGTTGGTCTGAAGCCAAAACTCTTGGTTGTTATTTCAATTTCAAGCCTTTCTTTCTTTTTTAATTTTGCTGCCAACAAGTGATTATTTCATGTGTTGGTCTGAAGCCAAAACTCTTAGTTGTTATTTCAATTTTAAGCTTTTTCTTTCTTTTTTAATTTTGCTGCCGACAAGTGACTATTCCATGTGTTGGTCTGAAGCCAAAAACTCTTGGTTGTTATTTCAATTTCAAGCTTTTTTTGTTTTTTAAATTTTGCTTGTGTTTTTTTAAGACATCATGTTGCTTAACCTAAAGTTGAAGAAACAAGACTATTGATAATTGTCACTGCTGCATCAAAGGCGCCACTAGATTTTCCCTACACTGCATTTTCCTCTATTATTAAGTTTTGTCTCGTGTGGTTGGTTGCTCTTAATTGAAAAGAATAAATTTGACTCCATCCATTAACGGTTTCTTCTTGTAGTTCTTACGCGAATCCTCTACTGCTATCTCCCATGGATTCACATCTCCAACCACTACTTCACTTACCTATTGGTTTGGTTCAGTTTGGTTTTGTACGAGAAATTTGGTTAGACCTAGGCATAATATCCGAACTCGAAGAACCGACCCGAACCCAACCCGAAAAGCCCGACCCGAATCCGAATCCGAAGTTTTAAAATATCCGAACGGATTTTAAACTTCACTACCTGAAAACTCTTGGTTTGGTTCAGTTTGGTTTCGTACGAGAAATTTGGTAATTGGTTAATTCAGTTACACAATAAATCTGTCCAAATTACATTTCGGTTCGGTTAACGAGAACCAAAACGATCCATATATTAAAAAAATTGCGCCGACCATATTAACCGATCATTAATACTCGCCGCCGATCTCCGTCGAATAACCCTATGGAGATGATTACCGATAAATGGGGACGCAAACTCTGCATCTCCTCCTCTCCCGAAGAATCCATTGGTCCTTTCTTCTCGAACCCATCAGTTTCTCAGCTTCTCTTCTCTTCTCCCTCACTCTCTCCTCCGATTCTCTCTACTATCCCTCACTTCTCTCCCGCGCGTTTTCTCTCCGTCTCCGGCGTCCCTCCGTCGGATTCTTCCGCAATCCATTCCTCTTTCAAAATTCTCAATCCGCACGATGATACCGCTAGGGTTCTCTCCTACAATCGCCTCCAGTTTCTACCTTTCCCTAGTAAAAATTCAGTCTTGGTGTTTTTCCCCACAGGGACTAACCTTGATCAAATTGGGTTCTTGCTGCTTTCTACCGGAGATTCCGGTGGTTTACAAGTCACGGGTTCGGACGAAGGTGACGTCTTTGTGGCAACAGAGAGATTATTTTCTCGAATTTTGAAGATTTTGGTGCAACCTGTTAGTGATTTTGGAGCGTATAAGTGTTCTTCTTCTGGCGAATTGGGATACGTTTTGGTTTATTCTTTGTATTCGATTCATTGGTACTGTGTCAAGTATGATGAATCTCAAGGTAAGCCGGTTTTGAGAAACTTGGGGTCTAAGCAGTTTAAGAGGTTTATGATTGTGAGCGCTTCTTGGAGCCCTCATGTTACTGGAGAGTGTCTACTCTTGTTAGACAACGGTGAGGTCTTTGTGTTTGATTTGAATCAGAGACATTGTAGAGTTAGAGGTTGCAAACTGAGAGTTTCTTGGGAGAGTCAAGGGAAATCAGTGAATAAGAGTTGGTTAGGGTGTGAATTTGGTTGGAGAGTTGGGGTTTATATCGTTGCTCGGTCTGATGCAGTCTTTGTTATTACCAGAAGCTCTGAGAATTGCAGTGTGAGATGTTTATTGGAAGTTGAGAGTCTGAATATGGTTGAAACAGAAGTGTTTGTTGGGTTTGCAAAGGCGGGTAGTGACAGTTTTCGGTTTATTCTTGCTTCCCAGAGCTATGTATTTCTCTGTGATCCGAGATCAGGAGTACCCTTGTTGAAATGGCAGCATGATGTTGAGAAGCCTTGCTTTATGGATGTTTATAGCTTGTCTGAACTCAAAGTTAGGACCGTTGAATCAAATACTTCTTGCGTCATAATTGGGTCGTTTTGGAATGCACAATCTCAGATGTTCTGTTATGGACCTTCTCCTTCTGTTGTGAAGGATGCTTCTTCCTTGTATGTATGGGAGCTTCCACACAATCTACTCTTACCTGTTGGAAAGTGTCTATGCGGAGATTGTGTATTTAGAGAAGTGATGATGAAGGAGTCTCTTCCCGAGTGGATCGATTGGCAGAAAAAGAGTGTTCTTGTTCTCGGTTTTGGCGTTTTGAACAAGTACCTTCCACTTGGGTCATCAGATCAATCTTCCGGGTTTACTTTGATTCGGTTAACATCCTCCGGTAAGCTTGAAGCAGTCAAGTTTCGAGCTTCTCGTTTAAAAAGTTTAGAAGTAGTAGCTCATAAAGATTCGGCCTGCAAATCCGACGAGGTGAACTTACTGTACCTCCCTGATGACGAGGAATACAAATTCCCGAGTCGATATGAATATCTCGAACTCAACTATCTCTCTGCTCACGCAAAAGGGATGCTCGCTGGGTTTTTAGATACAAAGATGAGGACAAAATCATCAGATTTGCAGAAGAGTAAATCTTTCAGCTTAATCTGGCACGAGGAGTTATGTAAGAAGTTGAAGATTTGCGGATTTGGTAGAGGCAGATCTTCCTCTAGCATAACCGCAGTCTTTGAGAATATCGATTCACCGACAAGCGTTTTCGACATTGCATTGAGAGAAACCTGGTCAAGCTTACCTATAGAGATTTTGTTGCTTGCATTCTCCAACTACTCTGAGTTTGCAGATGTTCTGGTAGACAAGAAAAAACCGTCTCTCGAGTTCTTAGTTGTTCCAGAATTCCCACAGTTACCACCTTTCTTGTTAAGGAAACCTTCAAGCCGGAGTAGCAAATGGTCAAAGAAGGAGCAACCCGGTGTTGAGCTTGTTGGTCCTGTTCTTCCACTTCCAGTTCTCATCACACTCCATGAGTTCCGTAACGGATGTCTCAATTCAGAACAAGAGTTCTCGCCCGAAGCAGAGTTGTCTAACCGATGCAATCAAATCTCCAAAGTAACCCGGGAGCTTGCAAACTCAGGTCGAGACGAGACAACCATTTCACTTGACGATGACCTAGACGATGAAATGTGGCCCAACAGTGATTCACAGAAGGAGAAAAAGACGTTCATTGCTTATTGTCCGATCACAAAGACAGCTGATTCAGATAGTCTACAGCAAGAAGTCACTACGTTTGTCTCCAGAATGCGTCGTTGTAAAGAAGGTGATGATAATGCTGGAGGAAGAACAGGGCTTGAACTGTTCGATGAGTTGTCTCCGGTCGAGATTTGCTTCGAAAATCGGGAAGTGAATTTCGACACTAAAGCTTTGCTATCTTCCAAGACGTTTCTCTCTCAATGGCAGCATCGATCATCTTCATATCAAGAGTTTCTTTCTCAGTACCATCTTAAAAAATGAGAGATATCTCCCAGTCCCACGGCTTCACCCATCAATTTTGTAATTTGAGGATTATCGTAGGTTTCTTGGTATTCTTGTCTTGTAACCAAACTGGTACGTAAATATATATACATCTAGAAATTTTCGTTTTGAAAATTCAAATTACGTAGTAATTACCATTTGAAAGACTATCAAAATAGCAACATATTGAGTTATCAGTTACCTAATCTGGCTAATCTAATTTTATATGATGAAAAATCATAACTGATTAAAAAAAATTGTATCTATCTATTTATTATACATGGATTTAGTTGCATAATCGCATGCGTTACAAAATGAAACAAAGAGTTGGTTAAAAGAGTCTGGTATTAAACTGGTCCTACTTTGGGAAGGATAACAAAAACTGTTATTACTTCTTTTTCTTCTCTTTTGTAAGTCGTAAGATGGATCCTAACCCAAACGGAGATGGACCACCGATCACCGGAGCAATCCAAAAACTTCCTCCTCTTCCGCCACCATTTTTTCCGGCGTGTTTTTGTGGCCTGAACTGATACGAGCTGCAGCAGAGAGATGAAGGAGGACGCATATGAGATGATTGATTCACCCCTGGACGTGGGACTCCATGTCTCTGCGAGCTATGCTTGTTAATGTCCCTAAGCATTTCCCTCTTCGAATTCATCACTGATCCTGTGGAATTGCTTCTCGTTAAACGAGGAAACGAACAGATCAGACTCTTCTTTATATCGCAGTTAAGGCTTGAGCTTCTTTTGAAGCTCCAAAACGACTTTGATGATTTCTCTGCCTCTGAATCCGAATTGGCAACGCTCCCTCGACCATTTACGCTTCCACGAGTTTCTTTCACGCTGTATTTTATCGAGTGTTCAGGCAATGGTAAAGGCAGAGGAGGAAGATAGGAAGATAAGGATGGAGCAGAGACAATAGGAGGGAGCTCATATTTGTAGAGACGTTTTGGCATGGTGGATCCAGCTGTTACTTGGAAAGGAAGGACCGGGAGGATCATGCCATCTGCAAAGATCTCGTCGGCTGGTGAGGAATCTTCAGGATCAAAGTTTCTTGAGATGTGGAACTCGAAATCTGAGTTTGATGAATCTAAAAGAGTTGTGTCTCTTCGAACCGGGCCTGATGGTTGTTGTTCCATATGAGATCCTTTATCGGACTGGCCGAGATCACCAGCAAACGAAATCCGCTGGTGGTTTGACTCCGTGCAGATCATGATGGTCCTTTTTGCTGGAGTTTTCAAAACAAATTAGTGAAACCAAAGAGAAACAGAGAAATGATGAGTAAATGAAAACTAACTTTTGTTTGGCGGAAAGATGAAACTCTGCTCAGAGACTTTCTTTTTGCAGGACTGTGCCAAAGAAAGAAAGTACCAATCTTGGTGAGCAGCGATCAAAATCAAGACATCATAAAGTCAGATAAAGCGTGAATGGGGGAGATGTGAAGGAAGTAAGGTTTCCATGAGAAGATGATGAAGGAAAGGTTTAGGTGAACATGATGTTTGGAAACATTTGAGATTAAACGCATAAGTCTATGGATTAGAGGTTGAAAACTTCAATTAAATAATGGATGTGGTGTGCCACTACTAGTGCAGGAAACAATGGCTGAGAAAAAAGAGCATAATATCTAATAAGATTTCAAGGGTTTGAATATATTACATTACCTCTTACTTTAGGCGTCCAACGGACTGTTTATTCTTTCTTTCTTCCTTCTCTGTTTCCCACGCAGTTTACATTGCTTGTGGAGTGTGGAGCCTCCTACTCGCCACACAGCATATCCGTTATCAGCATATGATCATCCTTGCATTAGCTTGCAAAAGTTAAACTACATTGTTTTTTCTTTTCCATACAACAGTTAATAATGGAACATCAAATCAATATGTAAGAACCTGATTGCAGCTAGTAACAAAAGTGTCCCAGTTCAGGTGTTCAATAAATGGAGAAAGGAAGCTGTCTATAAAAACCTTGGGAATGGTGAGATATTGTAAAAGGAAAGCTTGGTCTGACCCTGCAAAGTTGTCAAAATTATCTAACAGCACAAACACTGTTTCTCAGCAAGTTCTTGACACAAACATGCTCAAGAACAGAACAGGATCAGAATTTTGGCATACTCTTAGCAAGATACTAATTTAAGTAACTCCTGAGCTGCTAATAGAAAGAAACAAGACAAACTAAATTAAGAAGAACAAGATGTAAGAAAGTTGCAGAGAGCTGCATTATTGATAACAAAAAAAAACAGCCTGGAGATTCCATTACCACGGAGATTACAATTAGCTTTTGGTAACGGAAAAAAAAAAAACCCCAAGTTGTCTCTTTTACAACAAAAGAAGAATATTAAAGAAACCAAGTAAAATTGGCTTCTTCATTCACTAAAACTGAGCACATTGCTACATATAAATTTTCTTCCTTTTTTACAACGAAAATGACAAAGTAGAAAAACAAAGTTGATACATTTTCTTGGATAGAAAAGAGAAGCTGACCCCAAATTTGAAGAAACAATAAACAAACTTCATGTTTCCACAGCCTCAGGAACATCGTAAGACTCTGCTGTTACTTCTTCTGCTAACCACAATCCTGGAAATAGAGTCTGCAATGAAAATTCAAAATTGAATTCAGAGTCAAAACAAAGATCAATTGTGTATGTGAGAGAGAAGAAGAAGAAGAAGTTACATTCATTTGCTTCTGAACCAATCTCGGTCTCTTCTTTGGTCTTCTAGGAGGTCTTTTACCAATTAAGGCTGAGAAATCTTGTTCGATTTCTTCTCTCAACAAAGAAACAGAGAATTTCACTTTCTCATTCTTGTTCTGTGAATCACCATCACCACCATCTTCGCTACCACCTCTCTTAACGCCAATTTCATGTCTCCGTAGAGAAGAAGAAGACTCGATGATCCTGGTGGATTCATCACCAGGTTCGTTACAAGCAGCTCTTCTGGTCCTCAAATTCCACGGCCGAGCAGCTGCAGCAACAACATCGCCGTTGTTGTCACCTCCATTTCCCAAAACGGAGAGCTTAGGTTTGTTGGCATCGTAGACGAGATCGACCCTGAGCTCTCCAACAAGTCCACCGTTGTGAGATCTATGATCGGGAGAAGGAGAAGAAGAAGAAGGAGATCGGTTGTGGTGAGGAAGCTTGACGCAGCGGAGGAATCTTTGCTGACCCCATCGGAGATAAGGTAAGGTGAAGTTATGGAGGCGTTTGGATCTTTCCGGTGGAGGAGGAAGCTCCATTGATTGATTTTTTTGGTTTCTCTCCGCCGTGGGAAGATGGAAGATTCCTTTCTTTCTTTTTGTTAACAAATTTGTTTTTGGTGAGCTTTCTTCTCTCTTTCCTTTGGAGCAACTTCAAAGTTTTTTTTTTTTTTTCTTTTGGTTTTCGTTTGTGTATTTATTCTCACGAAATTTTTATTTTATTTTAATTTCTGTTCGAATTATTCGGAGAGAGAGAGAGAGTTAGGGACGCGATTGTAACGTTGTACTCGTTTTTTTTCCGACCCGTCTAAAACCAGCTTCACAACTTTGTTACTATAAAATACGTTTTTTTCAAAATTTAGGGGGATGAGTGTTTTAGTTAGAAAACTAATTTTATTATTTTCTATAGAGCTTTTGATCATTGAGATTATTATTTTTTTAATAATTTTCTATAGAACTAATTAAAGTTCAATATATTATTGAAGGAATTATAAAGTATTTTTGGCTCTCTTGCTGCTTTTTTCTTTTCATTACACAACAATGATGGGTTACGTTACGTATAAAAGAAACAGTGTTAGAAAACTTGCTTCTGAGGATTTCACCGCCCGCTCCGATTCGGTTAATTTTGTCAGCTTTTCGATTTTAGTTTGATTTCTGATAGTAGTTAAATAAACAAACTAAATCATGCTATCGAAATCAATATTACATCATCTCATACAGTGAAATGTCCTTTTCTTTTAACCAACTCTGATTATTTTCCCTCGCGAAAATTTAAAAACTAGAAGTATTGATTTTTATTTTATTTACATCAACTAGAAGTATAGGTAAGAAGAGTCAATAAAGTTTTCTATTAAAAACTGTAACTATTTACACTCTTCAAAGAAAAAGTCTCAGCTTAATGCAAAAACAAATAGCGGATTATGAGGAAGAGAAGGACGAAATGGTATGGGATGTTCCAGAAACAAACGATTTTTGGCTTTGTCCAAGCCAAAATGTATAGTAAGGAAAGGTAACCTAAATAAAGACTCTTCAAAATCTTAATATCTCAGAGACTATACAAATAAAAATCTATCAGAACGGGCTTCTTCAAATTGTTGTGCGAAACAGAAAGTAAAACCCGAAAAAAAGGAGTAAAAAGTGAGTGAAACCTCTCAGTGTTTTCAGGATGAGGTTGAGCAGTCTGGGGGGGTTGTTTCGGACTTGATCACACGGGTATTGTAAGAACCACAGCTCCCGCATTTATGGTACAACCAATGGAACCGTGTAGTTCCTTTGCGTTCACAATCATTACATAGAATGTCCTGAAACATTTGTGTGTGTGTGTCATGAAATGACTAGAGTAAATGAAATAGTCAAGAAGCAGCAGTTTTATTGTTTCTCACCTGACAGCGATTTTTATATTCCTCTGGAAGTTCTTCTGCAGCTAACAGTGCATCAAGCATACCGAAATAAACCTGTGGAGTTTGCAAAAGAAACGAAGGAGAAAAGGTTCAGTGAACGATATTTGTGTGATGTGATTTGCAAATTACGCTCTTGAGGGGCGGGGAGCATCTTACAGCCATATCTCCTAATGATTTTCCACAGATTGGACATGTGTAGTGGCTGCAAGTGTAAGCCTGAAAGACCGGAGTAACAGTAAGTGTTTTGATTTTAGGCGATAAAAGTGAACTTAAGTTTAATGAGAGAAAGAGAGATTTGCAAACCTGGAAGCAAGCTGAGTGCATGTAGTGACCACATGGTAAGGCTCTAACTGCTTCACTCGATGTGAAAAGAAATTCGCAGCAAATGGGACAATTTGTCTCGAGGCTCTTCTCGAGGCACTTGTGGTTTACTAGTTTCATCCCCAGGCAACAGTTACATGTCATGCAATGGAAAAAATCGATTCCTAGTCCTTCCCCGACCCGGCAAAGGTTGCAGAATGGACAGTGGTAAACAGCCCTGAAGGCAGATAATTGTTTCTGAAGGTTAGAATAGCTTCTGAAGTTTGATTTTTGACAGTGGTAAATTGATTCGTTTATGCATCAAACTGTTGGGTTTTGCTTACCTTTCATCATCAAAAAGTTTGCAAATACTGCAATAGTGCTTTGCCATTGGGAATCCGTCGCATGAAGGTGTTGTGCAGATGGGACCAACAGGTTGCACCTTGAGGCACCGCATACAGAGCATTTCCGTCACCAATTTTCTGTAATATGTTTCAACAAAATCACATATCACAGAGAGAGAGAAAAATACGAAAAAAAGAAGTTTCAATTTAATTAGGGGAGATTGGCATAAGATCTTACCTATCCATGGAGTGGTCGCTTACTTTGTCATGGCAAAACCTACAAGTGAACAACTGATCACAACAAGCAGCTCGAAGCTTGCAGTTACGCTTGTAATGCTCGCATCCATATATCTGTTTCTCGGGATCTCGAAAAGACGGGGAACATCCAAGTTCAACTTCACCATTTAATGCAGTTTCTGTTTCCTTAGGTAACTTTTGCTGAGCCGCAATCCATCGACTGATAAAAGCACCAACAGAAGAAATTTAAAATAAATGTTACTCTAGAACAAAAAGGATTCGGGGTATGAGGGACATGTGAATGAGATTATAGGTTCTCTATAGTTCAGAAGACTGTTTAATGAAGGACACACACACATATACATACACGGGAAAATAAAATGAGCATATTATTTCGGCTTAGGAAACCGGGAAAGACAGGAGCACCCCTTATACTCTTCCACATTGCAAAAAACAAGTTCAAGTAATACAGGGAAATGTATTATCGCTTTGGGGTGTTCTAAGTTTATGTCAGGTATGGTGTATGCATGAAAATGTGGAATAAAGGATCCATGCATGGAAATAGTGAAAGAAATCTGACCTGGTCCTCCAATTTTGTACGAGATAATCTTTTCTCCTCGGATCAAGTGTTGAGTCCTGATAAACCTTCCTGATTTCAGCCTCTAGTTCGTTCTGATTCATGCGGAAAATATCTTTCCACCCCGGCTTAAATAGTTCACCAGTTTGGTCCAAGATTTCTTGATGATCATTATCTATATGGAAAATAAACTTGACATAAGCAAAAAAAACTTAACAAAGAGAAGCTACAGTAGCCAGCTTAAGTATGAGTTATGAAGTCCAAAGAAGAAACATCTAAGGCTGCATTAAACAAGTTAAAATATTAAATTGGTGAAAAATAGTTTAGCGATTGCTTTTACCTTTCTGTGGACTAGGTTTGGATGTTTCTGTTGAGGATGAGTCGGGTGATCCTTTCCAGCATTCATTAAGCCATTCATCGAACATTGTGTTCTTGGTTGCCTGCTTCCAGGTATCCATCATTCTGTTTTGCTCATCTTCAGAAAGGGCAGACGTCACCCATGGTAACATAGATTGGAGAACTTCAGCACCCGTTGTTCCGATTATACGACCCACAATCTTGTCTTGCTCTTGAATGGAGAAGTGTTTGTCAAATAGAGGCCATAGCTCCAGTTCCTCCAAGAAAATATGCTGATCCAAAGTGATTTTAATGGATTTGCACATCCCTTGTAGCTTTGTAGCCAGTTCATTGTACTTCTTCTTGCAGTCACTGTTATCGATATCAGTCTGAACAGTGTCAGTTTGAGCTATGTCCCCCATCACAGAATCACTCTGTAACTTCTCATGAAGAATTGAAAGTTCAGTAAGGACACTATAAATATCACCAAACAACTTCTCCTCCTGTTTATGGTCGAGCGTGTAAGAGTGACTGACATTGTGAAGCGTCTCCTTCGATTCCAGAGCTGGAAATAGGATGTCATCTTCTGCATTACTATGAGCCTTGTAGAAACCCCAGAGTAGGTGAAATCGACCGATAAATTGACGAATAAATGTCCCATCGCAATCAATGAGCTTTCCAGATTCAACATCAAGAAACTCTAGATCTTTGCTTATGGCCTTGTGAAACTTGAATATTGTAGCAACTGGCCGCTCGGCATGTCCAGTACCAAAGCTGTTACTATCCATTTCCCAAATAAAGAGGCTGGAATTAAGAGCGGGTGCAGCAGAGTTTAGCGAAGAAGATCTCATAGCTTTAGCTGCTGGAAGAGAACCAAGTTCCAGACAATTATTGTTAACTCCGAGATCCGGAACACAGCATGACCTACCATTTCCAGATGGCTTACACCCATTTGCAACTTCTGACGAGTGCGTGGTGGTTTTTTTTTCACAAGACAATACAGCAGTTCGCTTAGCTGGCCTTTTATCTTGATGCTGGCAACACGATTCTGTACTCCTACTCGTGCATGGAACAGACGCACAAGTATTACATGACTGAAGGTTGACTTCTTTAATGTTGCTTAGTGTTTTAACAGGGCATAAACCATTCCCGTTTGGAGACAAGCATTCCCCGGCTTTGCGTCCTTTGCATGCCCAACCAGAGAAAAGAGTAACGAGAGCAACATCTGATTTAGGTGCTGAGGCCACAAGGAAAGCATGTAATCGTGCAAAATTGTGAGTAGCTAATAATTTTGAAAGAAGGTTAAGTTTAAGGCAATACAGTAGATTGTACCTCCAGCTTGCAAGTTCTTCAGAAAATTCTTAGCTTCATCTTCTGTTAAAGATGCCGTCAACCATGGCAAAACTCGTTCAATTAGTCTCAATGGCATTATACACAGGCTTTGGTAGAGAAGTTCTTGTTGTCTTTTAAAGCTGAAGTTCTTTCGTGCAAGGGGTAGCACCTGCAAACATTACAAGTTAGTTGACATCCAGATATTGGTATCATGAATCTCATAGCATATGGTTACAACTGATCTTATGCCAAACTTTCATAGTTTCACCTGTTTACAAAATCAAATGTCACAGCACTTCAAAGCAATAGTTCACCTGAATTTCCTCGTTGTGGAAGTGTCTTTGAATAGTTTCCATTATTTGATCAGCATGTGAGCACAACTTGGTGTAAAATTCAGCAGCGGAAGTAGAAGAGGCTCCAGCACTCTTGATATTTTCAATTAAGCATCGAAACTCGTTAAACTGATTTTCTTCTTCATCGTGCTCCTCAGAAAATGAAAACTCCCCATCTACTGCTGGAAATATAATCTTGTCCTCTGCAAGACTGCAACGAGAAAAGAACAGATCATCTCAAAAATAGTCCCATGACATTTCAATCTCTGTCAGAAGACAAAAAAATTGTATGTTGATATGAACGTGTGACAAAACTCCCTTTAGAATGATAACACACTAATGCAGAAACGTGCTTAAGCATGAGAAGAGTAAAGGATAAACAACATCCATATAACTTGAAAGTAAAACACATCACAGCTGGCAAACGTGTTTTAGTGGCCATCAACATCAACTTTAAAATAAAAAAAAACTCTAGTTATTTACCTCAATAAATCGCAACATAGAATAGTCACACAAGAGATAGCCGATAAACAATAGCAAATTTGAAATTATTCTGTTTTCATTGTAAATAAAAGGATGCAACGAACCTGTGGAAGATGCACACTTCAGCAATATATTGTAAGCGTTCATCAAATGCAGATAAATCCGAAAAATCTCCAGATAGCTGAATCTTCCTAGCCTCATCGGCTATTTCTTTCATCTCCTTGTTGATTGACTTGTGCCAGAGCTTTATCTCATCAACTGGGTGCATCTGAGTATCGGATGAACCAAACTTAGTAAGCTCTGGGTACTTTCTCTTCCCAATCTTGGACCCCTCACATGCGCACTGTTCTCTACTTGCTTTACAAGGAAGCATGCTGCTAGAAGAATCTAGACAGCACTGGAACATAGAATCTTCAATGCGACACGAAGCCACAGTATTGCTTTTCCCTCCCAACCAGGTGAAAATAACCTTCGAAAAGGAAAATATCAATCAACAAGCCAAAGTCTTTCAACTTAGAAATTTGGATCTTAATTCAAAACTTACCTGCTGAAGGAGCTTCTCGCCTGGAACTATCTTCTTTAAGCACGTTTGCATCTCCTTGCTTTCATCTACTGAAATGGAGGAAGAAATCCATGGCAGGAACACAGCAAGCATATTCACAGGAATACTGCAGAGAAACCGCCAGACTATGTAAGCTTGCTCCTCATACTTGAATTTCTCAATAAGTAAGGGGAACACCTGTCAGCAAGCCAAGAACAACAGTAATTAATAAAGGCTAATGCGTAATGCTAAATACTGGATCTGTGTTAATAGAAAACAACAGAGAAACTACATCTGTGATGTGAAGGAAAACAAAAAAATACCTGTTTCTGTTCTTTTGCCAAGTGCTGGCTAACAGAAGTCTGAAGTGCTCCAGTAGAACGAGCCAACTCCCTTCGGTAACTTTCATCAGTTTCCGTGGCAGAATTCAGCAGCTCAAAGAGATGATCGAAAAGATTGCTTTCCCCCTTGTGTTCAAGAGAATATGTTTGCGCTACATTCTTCACACGTATGTCAAGAGCTGAAAATATCACCTACATCCACAGATTTGCAACCGTCAATAATTTTTCCTCATGACACAACAATACACATACAGAATCAATAAGATCTCCTATATCCAAAGCACTCAATAGAATCAATAAGATGATCAGCAAGAGACAAACAAAACTAATCGAGACTTACAAGGGTCAGTTACAAAACTAATTAAGATAAAATCAAGTCAGATTTACACAAATTTGCAGCTATATGTTGTATTACAGTAGTTTTCAAAAGCATCAACCAAAAGAAAATTTAGCATTGTTTCTAATACAAATTCATGTGGCAACCAAGAACTCCCCCATTGAGTCATCATCCATTGGTAAAACGTAAACTGTATTGAGTTCAAAATCCAAGCAGAGAGGGTTCCAAATTCTGATTTAGCAGTTTCCAGAACATGATGAGGAAAATTTAAAAAGAAGAGAGCCAGATTTTTGCATTACCTCGTCTTCGGCATTGCAGTGATGCTTATAGATGGATCTCAAGAACCGGTACCGTTCACGAAGCAGCCGGAGATCGACATGGTGACCAGTAGCAAACTCCAGCGCCAATCTGTGAAGAGTTTCAAGCTCACTACATACTGCCTTATGAAAGAACAAGAAAATCAGGATCGGAGAAATCTCTTCCGCGTCTTCCGAGAACGAATTCGCCACAGGCAACGGACGAGAGGAAGAAGAGGAAGACACAGAACTCGTAAGAACCGTGGTTGAAGAAGACGCCACTCCTCCGCCGCCTCTCGCCGTCTCAAAATCTGGTAACGGCGTCGCCATTTCCCCCAAAAGCTTATCTCCGTTTTCGTCCGCCAAAAAGAAATCTCACAGCACTTCTCTGTTTCCTTGTGATTCGTCTACGACCTTCAATTTTCAAATCTGAGCTGGGTTCACCATGGGAATTATCTGGTTTTCTTCGTGTGTGGTGGTGTTCAACGGAGACGATGAGAAGGAAAAAAGAAAGAAAGGTCGAGGCGTTGTCTGATACTCTGATATGTCGATTTTGATTTTGCTTTTGCTTTCTTTTAATTTTTTTGCCTTTTATCGTTTTATTAATGTTTATCTGGAAAATATATATATATATTTTTTAAACTGTTAGTATTATTATACGATCCTTGTAAAAATTTATACAAATGATTAAATAATGAATAAAAGTGCTTGGGGATTGGGTGGGTGTTTCTATACGTAGGTTTTGTAGCACGTGGCCATTCACATCGCCACGTCAGATGCTGATGCAACCAACCCAGGTTGGCACGTGACCGATTACATCTCGACACGTGCGAGCGTCGTACTTACGAACGCAAATGGTCCGTGAGCGAGACGGGGACGCTGGTTCTCGGAGTTAAGGACTTCAATGACTAGGGGCAAAAACGGTGTGTAATTGTGCTTACGTGGAATTCATTAGGCTTTTGTTAAAATGAATTTGATAGTTTTTGACCTCTTTTGTTTAAGATTAATAAGATATAAACAAATAAATATTGCTTTGCTAAAATGTTTATTTTATAAGTTTGAGGTTTAGCTTTCGAGCAAGCACTTTCAAAAGAAAAGATGAATTTGGCTTTGAGGTTTATGAAATAAGATAATGTAAGACAGATTCGAAACTTGTTTTAAATATTCAGGAATGACAGAGAGGAGATGTTGTAGCACCCGTTCGTAATCTAAAGGAGCCAAATAGCTAATTACCTTCTTAATTAAATTATTGCTTCACTGTTTTGCTTTGATTAATAAATGCAATTATAAAGGTTTAAACTGGTTTAATTGAGTTTGCATGTGCTCAAAGGTTTACTAGATTGAGTCAATTAATTTTGTGCGGTTACTAGAAATAATTATATTTCAAATTAGTAACAGATAGTATAAATCATGTTCATAATTCTTATGTAAAGATAAGAGACAATTCTTTAGTAATCAACAGCTAATGACGACCATATTTCACAGTCGTGGTTATACTATTACCGTGGTCTAGTTATTGGTACAACAGAAAATTACTTTCAAACTTAGAAAAAATGTTAACAACGCAAATATTTGGTAAAACTTTTTTCTAAAACGATTAAAAGTATTATAAAAATTCAAATGTGGATATATATATATATATAGATCAGTTATTTCATATTTTTATTTTTAAATAGATATGTTTACATATTAATCCAAAAAAAAAAAAAGAGTGTTATAATACATCATATTGGACTTATAACCGGGCCCAATAAGCCCATCAGGGTTATTCATTATGTACTCTAAAACCCTAGGTTTATATGCCTATATATATGTATCATTATTCATGGAATGAGAGAAAACAACAATAAGTTTCACAACACGTTATCAGCACGAGTTTGCTCTTAACAACCCTAACCCTAAAAATCGCAAAACACTGTTCACGCCGACACTGTTCATCGACACTGTTCATCGATACTGTTCATCGACACTGTTCATCGGTACTGTTCATCGACAGCGTGAGTTACCGAGATCTTAAGCTCCCGGTTCAATCCGTTCAACCCCAATTGGTGAAAGGTAAAAAAAAAAAAAAAAACAAAACCTTAAAAGCTTAAAGATCAAAAATCGAACTTGAACCTAATGCAAAGCGAAATCTTAAAAACGGATAATGATTGATTAAGTGATTGCTTTTGCTTGTATGATTCGATTGCTTGACTCGTTTAAGTTGTTAGAAAAGTTATTGCTTAAACCTAACTCTCAAAATCGAAAACATGATTCGATTGCTTGACTCGTTTAAGTTGTTAGAAAAGTTATTGCTTAAACCTAACTCTCAAAATCGAAAACACTTAGCCATGGCTGAAACCTTAAAACCTAAATCAAATCAAATCCGAAACCCTAAAAACGATTTTGCGTTTGAAAACCGCAAAATTCAAATCGTTTTCCTCAAAGGGAAACGAAAACCCTAATTCGTGTATCCCCTAAACCGGAAATCATTCTTGGTTAACCCCTAAACCCGAATATCAATTCGGTTCATCGGATAAACCGATTATCAAACCGGTTCCGAAAATAATAACCGGATCTCAATCTGGGTAAACCGGTTCAAACTGGTTATTCTAAGCCGGAAATCAATTCGGCCCAAACCAAAAATCCCTAAACCGGAATCTAATATTCCGGTCCAACTTTAAACCATTAAACCGAACTTATGTTCCGTATCCTTAAATTTTACGATTCCCGAGAAACTATCCTAAATTAGAAAGTTTCCTCAAATAGAAACTTTCCTCAAACAACAATAAGTTTCACAACACGTTATCAGCTCATGTCCAACTCAGAGGCACTGGAATGGTATCAAACACCTCCTAAGATACCTTCAGGGTACTAAAGACTTAGGGCTGTTTTACACTAACCACAACAAGGATGGACTAGTTGGCTTTGCTGATGCAGGATATCAATCAGATCCGCACAATGCCAAGTCTCAAACCGGTTATGTGTTCACGCATGGAGGAACAGCTATCTCTTGGAGATCGATGAAGCAGACAATCACTACCACTTCATCAAACCATGCAGAACTTTTGGCCATTCACGAAGCCAGCAGAGAATGTGTTTGGCTACGATCCATGACTCAGCACATCCGGTCAGATTGTGGTATGGACGAAGACAAGGAGCCTTCGGTGTTGTATGAAGACAATGTGGCATGTATCGCTCAACTCAAGGAAGGTTATATCAAAGGAGATCGGACGAAGCACATCCTACCGAAATTCTTCTCAACCTCAGATTGGCAGAAGGATGGTACGATCAGCGTTCAACAAGTCCGATCAAGCGATAACTCCGCCGACCTTTTCACCAAATCATTGCCCGCTTCAACACTCCGGAAGCTCATCCAACAAATAGGAATGCGTAGACTTAGAGATCTACGGTGATGCTCTAATCAGGGGGAGTAATGCGTGTTGTACTCTTTTTCCTTCACCATGGTTTTTCCCACTGGGTTTTCCTGGTAAGGTTTTAATGAGGCAACATTCCCCAGCGTATTATCGAGATCCCGATTGACCATCAGGTCCGGTTACTCCGTCCAAGGGGGAGTGTTATAATACATCATATTGGACTTATAACCGGGCCCAATAAGCCCATCAGGGTTATTTATTATGTACTCTAAAACCCTAGGTTTATATGCCTATATATATGTATCATTATTCATGGAATGAGAGAAAACAACAATAAGTTTCACAACAAAGAGGAAGTAGTGAAAAGTAAAAAAGACACAAGAGGGGACGTGTGGGAAGTGTGGCGACAATTGGGTAGCAACAAGTTCCACTCGCGCTCTCTTCTCCTCAACACATTCCTTTTTCTTCTTTTTTTTCTTATAACAAAAAAAAGAACATTTATTAGGGGACCAATATTGTAATAAGTATTCATTATTCTTTTCCCCGATTTCACAACAACCTAATTATTTTATAATTAGAAACAACCTAATTAATTCGCCGTTCTTGACTATAATTCTATAAAGAACAAAAACAACACGAGACTAGTCAACTTATGTAAGCATTTCAACATTGTTCCACGTAATTTTCTACGGTAACCTTTTCTTAATTTATATAGTAATTAATAAGAGATTAGATCATATATATACTATATGAATAATCATATAGAGCTTTATTTTCAATCTTTTAGGATCATAGATGGTAGGATTATTTTTCTCCCTTCTCCAATTAATGCAACGATAGAGGCATCTACGACCACCTAATTATGATCGTAGAGCTAAATGATTAAAACAATGATACTACAATTTGATACTAAATTCGATTGGTTGGTTATTTTTAATAGTGTATATGGCTGGTTTTTGTTCCGAATTATTTGGAAATTTCAAGTATCGTGCAAGTGTACAATATGCAATGGGTTGGCTTTTTATGATCCATCAATATAATGATCAATCTCTTTTCATGTATTCTTTTTCCCTCTTTTATTTTCTTTTCTTTTTTTGTCTAAGGATAATGTCTATTTGTCTCGTCTCCTCCTTTTAAATGCATCCTTACACTTATCTTGTTTCAACATTCTATATTTAAAATTTTGTTTTTACTTTATTTTTCTGGTTCCATCTGTTTTTTCCATTAGAATTGTCATTTCTGTT
Source organism: Arabidopsis arenosa (assembly GCA_905216605.1). Taxonomy (NCBI): domain Eukaryota; kingdom Viridiplantae; phylum Streptophyta; class Magnoliopsida; order Brassicales; family Brassicaceae; genus Arabidopsis; species Arabidopsis arenosa. The sequence continues at coordinate 7,352,762 of LR999453.1, read as the reverse complement.
CATCTAGTAGATTTAGAAAAAACATATCTTTCAGTATATGTATCTACCAATATAACTTGAACCGGTTTTGCAATATTGGAAAATTAAATTTCTTGAAGTTTTTTAGGTCTAGATGTTTGGTTGACTCTAATTTTTTTGCTAATTCAATATGAGACTTGTTCAACTCCATTTTAAATTAGCACTTCGTAAGAGGGTATGTTAGTTTTAATTCTAAAAATTTGATAAAGATTTGACAAAAAAATAAATCGACTTTTTTCAGATAAGAACTTTTACTTACAAGTCTACTTTACCATATATAATTAACAAAAAAAAATTGAGAGAGAAAAATAAAATAAAAATAATGAGCATATGCGTCTCAACGTATTTTTAAAGTTTACTGCATATCAAAATTGGACATATATCGTGATTTCAAAGAAACTCATGAGAAAATATTGTATAAATATTTTTAGCCTGATTTTAAAAGTTAACTTTCTTTATATTTTGATGTGATTAGTACATCTTTAACATCAATCCCGACCAACACCTTCATCATTCATGTGTGTCTTGTTCTTAGTCAGATAACTACAAAGCCGTGTCCTCTGGAATATCTATCTGTTAGTTTCTTCTCTTTAAAATAAATACACACACAGAATTGGGTCAAATTGTTTTCAATACTCAGATTGCACTAAACAAAGATAAGACATTTCATCTCATGTGGAAATCAATGCATAACGCATTACCAGTCATGCACAACCCACATATTAAAATTCACTACAGATTATTGGTTTTTTTTTTTACTGGCAAAATTTTATTCTATACTTGATGTGTATATGCATATAGATCTTCATATTCTTAGTAAACTCGTAGTATCAATTGATAAATTTTATGTACAATATCTTGTCATTCAAAAAAATTAGTTAATATTGATATTATTTTTATTTTGAAGGCTAATATTATTGGAATTTGAATTCTGAGATTGTATGCATAAGACAAAGCTTTTAACTTCACTGTATCTGTAAAATTGTTATACCCAAACTGATATATAATGTATTTGACAAAGCTTTTGTATATACAAAACGACCTTTAATTAGAAATTTATTAAACCTTTGTTCGAATTATTTGTTTTGTATCAAAAGAATAAGGAGAAAATTTGTTCGAAATATTAATATATATTGTATTTGACCGAGCTTTTGAATATAAAAAGCTCTTTAGAAAATTTCAAAGTCTACTATAAATTCTACTTCTTTTTATCACATGATATCTTCAGAATATAAACCCTTGAATTTGATCCAAAAAAATAAGTGAAACGAGACACACAATTCATAGTAGTTTATCGTCAATATAAGAGTTATGTATATTTTCGGCTACTATATAGTTGTATCAACTTAATTATGAGCTTAAAATTTTAATCAGTTGACGTGAAACATGTCTTAAAATTTTCACATTTTTAACGTCAAATAATACTGCACAACAAATACCTTCTACATGAAAAGAATAAATATATATGACCACTAATTTTACTTTGTGCCATGTATATTATATTACACAAATGTTGTTACTTGTTGTTAGTAAAAGTACTATTAACAAATGGTTTAAGTTGACCATGTACATGACTGTTCTTCGTGTATAAAAAAAAACACACACACACACACAAAATGTTTAAAAAGAAACACAGATTCCATGTTTTTAGTGTATTAGAATTATAATTATGTGAAACTACTATACTACGTTAACTTATACATCAGAAACGTTCAATGCCGTATTTTCAAATTGGAATCTCCATGTTTATTACTATTTTGGCTCTTTATAATTAAACTAATTATGTCAACTATTTATTTAGTATGTGTGTGCTTATAAAAATATCAGATGCGTAAACAATTTGCTTTCTTTAGGAGAAACTAAAGATTTTCTTAATCAAACCGCACTTCAACTTCAACTTTATTTTTAGCCTTGTGAAAACGACAAAACCTTAATAGGTCCACGAAAACGAGAGCGTCCATCAATTCTCATTTACGCTAATTCATGTATAATTTGTTATTGCTTTTTTTTTTTTTTTTAAACATACTGTTTATGAGAAAAATGACATGATTTCTGGTCTTCTTTTAAGAATAATAGAATCTGTGTACTAAAAGAATTTTTTTGGTTAAAATTAGGAAGAGCAGTCGTTGGGAGAAATATTCGGAGGTTGGGGAAAATAGATGAAATATTCGGAGGTTATGGATATGTATAGCAATTAGCAAGCATGGTGTTTCTAGTTAGGTCGAACTATAAATATATATTAAATTTTGATATATAGTATAAACTTTAACAATAGAAAACACAATTGATGTTTAAGTTTACTGCCAAATGTCAAACGTACAATATTAAATAGCTGCATATAGGAAGATAGAGTCAGGATCGCGACTCCTTTATGTGACAAGGTATTGGAATTTTTCTCCTGATGAGGTAATTGGTTTAGGACCTTAAGTTAAAATTAATTTTGAAGTTTCAAGACGTGAAGGTATTTGTTTAGACTGATTTTGTAAAGTTTTTTGCTAATTTTGTTTCCCATCAAACATAAAGAAGACTATGAACAGTGGACACACATTTATTGACTGAAAATATTTAATCTCATAGCGAATGAAAATTTTATTCTTAAATCATTTAACAAAGAAAATAATAAAATATTTTAGCCATTAATGAAAATCAAAATTATTATTATCTGATTCATACATATGGATAATTTTTATTGGACTTATTATTATTTAGTCCCATTTGTTTCCCGTAAAGACTCTAGTCTGATGATCTCTAATCCGTGAATATTATTGGAGTTTCCTTTTAAGCCTCAGTAAATTTTCTTTACCACACAGGACATACATATATTATTATATTGACTGAAAATAATTTGACTTCATCGTTATCTGAAAATATTTATTGGATATTCTTAAGGCCCATTTGTTTCCCGTAAAAGCCCAAACAATATTTCACCATCCTCTCGAATTGATCTCCGATTTCACTCTATGTCGTCGATCATGAATCGTTTCAGATTCTGATCATATAACTTCAAGTCTTAGTTGTATCCCGATTCGTTCTCAATGGCGTCTTCAAATTCGCTCATGGACAACTTGTTCCAGCGAAGCCTCGAGGATCTGATCAAAGGTCTTCGTCTCCAGCTACTCGGAGAATCCTTTTTCATTTCTAAATCCTTAGAAGAAATCCGCCGCGAAATCAAATCAACCGATCTCTCCACTAAATCCATCGCGCTTCAGAAACTCTCCTACCTCGCCGCACTCCACGGCGTCGATATGTCTTGGGCAGCGTTTCACGCCGTCGAGGTCGTGTCCTCGTCTCGATTTTCGGATAAGAGAATCGGCTACCACGCCATTACTCAGTCATTTAACGATCAGACTCCGGTTCTGCTTCTGATCACAAACCAGCTCCGGAAAGATTTGAATAGTTCGAATGAATACGAGGTGAGTCTAGCTCTGGAATGTTTGTCTAGGATTGGAACTGATGATCTAGCTAGGGATTTAACCTCTGAGGTTTTTACGCTCTTAGGTAGTAGTAAGGTTTTGGTTAGGAAGAAAGCTATTGGTGTGGTTTTGAGGGTTTTCGATAAGTACCCCGATGCTGTTAAGGTATGTTTTAAGCGCCTTGTCGAGAATCTGGAGAGCTCTGATCCGCAGATTCTGTCAGCTGTGGTTGGAGTGTTCTGTGAACTCACCACAAAAGAGCCAAGATCTTATCTTCCTTTAGCTCCTGAATTTTACAAAATTTTGGTTGATTCGAGGAACAATTGGGATCTGATCAAGGTTCTTAAAATATTTGCTAAGTTGGCTTTGGTTGAGCCTAGGTTGGCTAAGAAGGTGGCTGATCCAATCTGTGAACTTATGAGGAGGACTGTGGGAAAGTCTTTGTTGTTTGAGTGTATTAGAACCGTGGTGAGTAGCTTGAGCGATCAGGAAACAGCTTTGAAACTTGCTGTTGCAAAGATTCGGGAGTTTCTTGTGGACGATGATCGTAATCTTAAGTACCTCGGTCTTCATGCCTTGTCGATTGCTGCTCCAAAGCATTTGTGGGCAGTTTTGGAGAACAAAGAAGCTGTCGTCAAGGCTCTGAGTGATGAGGATCCAAATGTTAAACTCGAGGCTTTGCATCTTTTAATGTCAATGGTGAATGAAGATAATGTGTCTGAGATTTCTCGGATTCTTATGAATTATGCTCTTAAGTCTGACCCTTTTTTTTGCAACGAGATTATAGCTTCTATTCTACTGGCATGCTCCCGGAACTCATATGAGATCATAGTTGACTTTGATTGGTATTTGTCTCTTCTTGGTGAAATGGCTAGAATCCCACATTGTCAAAGAGGGCAAGAAATTGGGCATCAGTTGATTGATATTGGTACGAGGGTCAAAGATGCTAGACTGGAGCTAGTTCGTGTTTCTCGAGCGCTGCTTATTGATCCTGCATTGCTTGGTAATCAGTTCTTGCATCCGATATTGTCTGCTGCTTCTTGGGCTTCAGGGGAATATGTCGAGTTCTCTAAGACCCCTTATGAAATTGCAGAGGCGCTTCTGCAACCACGTACTTCTCTCTTAGCACCTTCAGTTAGAGCAATCTACATACATTCTACTTTCAAAGTTCTTGTCTTCAGTCTCGCGGTGTACTTCTCAGCCCAGGAGCCCATTTCTTCTCCCTTGGTTGAGGAGTCTACTAGCTCTGGCTCTTCACCGGTGAATGGTATCACACACAAATCTATATCTAGTCTGGTGAATATGATTGAGATTGGGCTGTGCTCGTTATCTGGGACCCTAGATGTTGAAGTGCAGGAGAGAGCTAAGAACGTTTTAGGATTCATCGGTATGATAAAACACAAAATAGCTGAGAAAGTAACCACTCAAGAGAGTGAAACAGAGGCTTCTAGAGCTGTAGCATTCATGGAAGATGTTTTCTCAGAAGAGCTTGGCCCTGTTACTTCAACTGCACAGGAAAAAGTTCCCTTACCAGATGGGTTAGAGCTGAAAGAGAGTCTTGAAGATCTGCAAGAGTTTTGCGGAGAATTTCTCAAACCAGTTGTGGACTCAAATTCAAATTCCAATTCGTTCTCTTCCTCAGAAAATATCAGCTTCTCTGTTGCTAAACTTAGAATCAGTGATCAAAAAGAAGCCTCATCATCTTCATCTCATCCGCCTGAATCTGCATCCTTACTTGCGGAACACAGAAAACGACATGGCCTGTACTACCTCTCCTCTCAGAAGAATGATGACCACAATGATAACAATGGCGACAACAACAACACGCTAAACGAATACCCGCCAGCAAATGAGATATCCGTGGACTCATTTAACACCAAGAAAAAGATGAACCAATCAAAACAGAGACCTGTAGTGGTGCAACTGGACGAAGGAGATGGATTAAAGACAAAACCAGATGCTAGTAATAATGATGAACCTCTTTCTCGTGCGATCCAGACCGCTCTAATGGGGAAAGGAAAGGAGAAGGAAAGAGAAAAAGATAACCACGAGAGAGATCTTGATTCAAGGATTAAAGGACGTAGCTCGGGAAGAGAGAAGAAAACGAAGAAGAAAAACGGGGAGAAAAGTAGTAAGCACAGATCACGACGACGATCAGACAAAGAATCAAGTGCAGCGGAACCAGTCGAAATCCCAGATTTTCTCTTGTGAATACTAGCTGGAGTTTGTGTCTCAGACCAGACAAAATGGTGTGTTCTTTTGTACTGTGATTTTCATGTATCCATATTGATTCGTTTGTGTTTATGAAATATATATTCTTTTTATTAATTATTACACCATCATATATGTCAACAACAACCAGAATAAGATAGCAAAAATTGAAATAAGATGCATACAAAGCATCACCACACATTGTTATTCGCAAGAGTACCACATAGCTCTACTACTTAGAGATAATAAAGAAACATCCTTAAACACACACCAAAAGTAGGATTGAAACATATATAGGATGATCATAAATAGCAAACACCTTTCTGTTTTTTAACACCTTGGGATGGGGAGTCTGCAACGGTTAGAGACTTTACGAGCGTTGGGAGAGCTGACGAAGCGACGGAGGCTAGGGTTTCTCATGTAACCACAAAGGCATGGCTTCTGTTCCTTCAGCTTTGCACAGCACAAAGCCGATGGTGGAGAAGACGACGTTATCGCCGCTGCACATGGGCTTAGCTGCATTGGCGAGCATGTCACGGCTTCTGCCGCCGGGGCAAGAATCATTAGGAGAACCGTCGCTAGAGCAAAAAGGGAAACCCATGTGGTCTTGATCATCACCATGTTTCTTCTTGATCTTTTGTTTGTTTCTGAGTTTATAGAAATGTGTTTTGGTGTGTTTTGGGTTTTGACATCTCCTTCTATTTATAGAGTGGGAAAGTGAAATGGTTTTTCTTATTTTTATTAGTATTTTTTATTTATTAAGAAATATATGGACTGAAAATATTTTATAAACCAGTGTATAATTAATCTATTAGTGCACACTTGCTTATAGTGCGGCCTCTTATTTTGTTTCGTTTTTCGATTTTTGTTTTCATTTTAGTTTAGCATTGGAAGAACATATTTATAATCTAAAAGTTTGGTGGATGGCCTTTTGTTGAGTTGTTAATAAAGAGCTCAATGCTTTTTATCATGCATTGGTATAGTATCATGCCATCCAAATTCAAATCGGTTTGAATATTGATAATAACTAAAAGAAATGCATTGGAATATAAACATTTTGGATACATAATAAGAACTCTCGTGACTTTGACTTGAGGAACATTAATCAAGATCCATGGGTAAAATGGGGGAAAGTATTAAAAAGAAAATGCGACACTAATATCTTAATTATATTCATTTTTTTCAGTTTTTTGCTTGTTTTAATTGTCAACGTTAGTGTTTATTCATTGTATTGGTGTGGTTTGCTTACTCCCTCTTTTTCTTGTTTTGAGTGGAAAGAAGCACTACAAAGTGAGACAAAACATTTAGAAAACTATAAATGTTTAACTCAATATATATATAATATATATAACTACATATATATTTTTAACTAATTGATAAGAGTGAACATTTTCACTGAAAAAACTCAACAAATACGATATATTTATCCATGAAACAAACTTTTATTTATATGGGTTCACAAAAAAAAGGAATTTAACAAACGAAAAAAAAAAGTGGGGTCGAAGTGGGAAGACTTTGGGAGGCGAAAGAGGCGCCGAGGACTTTCGGTGATGGTACTTGCCTACTTGGTGTCGTGCCAATATTTGTTGCCGTCTCCTTTATCGTCATTATTACTTCAATGAATCTCTCACACACACTGTGATCAAATATATATTGTAGAATTTGTAAATGTATAAATATAAAACAACATCAAATCAATTAATATTTATTTACAAAATGATGATATTGAGATGAAGCGTGCGTTTTGGGATACGTGTGAATAATCATTGCCACAATCACTCATTGAACATTCTTCTTTTGCAGTTCTCTTTTTAGCACAATTGTAGTAAATTAATGAACATATCCTATTCTCTCTTTAGACTTAGGACTGAAACTACAAGGAGAACATGGAATGTTTGGTGCGTAGCTCACTACACATATGTTCACACTTCACACATTGGTTGGCTGTTGTTGTTGAAGCTCATACAAACATGTGTCTTCGACTTTGAGGGTTGATGTCACTATATTTTTACTCTTTCTTTTTCATCAAAAACTAGAAAATGGAGATGACTTTTTTTAACAACGAAACTATATATAACTTTATCACTGAGAAACATGGCAAAAAATAGTATTGAATCTCTTGATAGAAAGTGGGTCCAAATCATCTATCGTGATATAAACTTTAAGATTCTCACGCCTAGTGTGTCACAATTTCGGTTGTTATTATTGCTCTTCTTATATGTGAATATATTGTGTAAATGTTTTATTACAAGTTCCTACTAGTGCATTAATAATTATCTTACCGCATGTGTGATATTAGAGATTAATAAAAAAAAAAAATTTGTAGATGGTGCTGGTTGCTTATAGAAAACGATTATCAAAACTTAACTTCTACCAATACAATTTGAATAAATAATTTGTAATTTGTTTGTTTCTATTAACAGTTTATTTTCTGTAATCTATACTATTAATTGGGAAGCACTCAAACATAAATAACCTTATAAAGTGTAAAGTATTACAAAAATGCCACTGGTTTTTGTTTTTAAATAAATTCATTAAAGATACAATAGTAATCACAAAGTAATTATTAGTTTCCAAAAAATTAAACTCACTTTCTCTCTCTTATTAATTATGGACGAAAATTTAAAAAAATTTTCTAAAAAGTTGTTAACCAATGAGAATTGAAAAACTAAGATTTGATATCAAAATAAAATTTTATCTAAATCAATCCTAATAAACTATTCTATATCAAAAATAAAAAGAAAAATAATACCATTTTAATTCAAAACTAAAAACACTATAGTTTAAATTTTTTTATCAATAGAGGATTTTAAGATTGAGTTTGAAATTTCATAAAAAATTAAATACAAATATTTAAGACTCAGTTTTGTTATAATATTTTCACAAATTTTGAAATATAAAACAAAATTTTATTTCACAATTTCTAAAAAAACGATATTGGACATTCGTTTAGAGCATGTTTCGGAAATATCTAAACAATAAATTGTACATATTAATTTCGAAATATTTTGTGTTTTCTTTTTTTTCTTCTCAACCGGATCTTCCTTAAACTAATCCATAATATATTGCACACAGTTTTCAAAATAATGTGAACTAATTATATATTTTTGCATTCAAAACAAATTATGCAGCAATAGCATATCTCTTTTACAGATGTATCTCAAATTTTAATTTTAGTCCAAAAAATCGAATAAATTATTATTAAACAATGAAATGAAAAATATGCAAAATTTAGCTAGAAACATTAATAAATTTGTTAAAATATACTTGTAACTTTAACAGCATACATATTAATCCGCAAAACTCACAGTATATATTGTAATATTGTATGGTATTTAAAGGTACGCAAACAAGAATTTGGAACATAATTTTAATGGAATAAAATAAAAATAGAAATTACGAGACGAGATGGGAGGGCAACATATATTAAAAATCAAACTGAATACCCAACTGGTATGAGTTCGGGTTATGAGCACTATATAAAATAAATTTGTTTACACACATAACCCTGTACATACGTTTTAAGTTACACATACTCTATTTATGACAGATATGGGACCGTAATATTTTTATTTTATGTATACATGATAGGTATGGGACAAAGAATTTATGACAGATACCGGACGAGATATGTTTCATGTTCCAAAATAGTTACGCCTTGCTAATATACATGAAATAACCCAAACTAAAACCGAATTCATATCCTATTTAACATATGCAATCAAAATTTTAGAGCTGTTTTGATTAGTTAAGAAAATAAAAATGTAACACCATTTAACTTTTGCAACTAAATTAGTCCGGATCTTAAAATATTTTTATGCATTAACGCAACTGAATTTTTTTGTCATTACTCTAACTTTATAATATTTATATTATTACGATGTTCATTGATACAACAAATATTTTATATTTTTAAAATCTATATAACAATTTCTATAAAAATACTTCTACACGTACGTAGATCCAGATCTAATACACTAAAATATATATCATAAAAACAACAAAATAATCTATATTGAATTAAATTTTGTTAGAATTTTTTTAAAATATGAAACCCCGCACGTACGTGCGGGTCATGATCTAGTATATAATAAAAAAAATAGCCATCCAGTACTTAATTGGACCGTTACCAGAAATCTATTGAGACTTTCACGCCTCACCAGTCACCACTACACCTACCAGTTTTACTCTCATTTCTTCCTAAAGAAAAGCAAATTCATTTTCACTTTCTCTCTATTAACACACAAAATAATGACTAAAATAAAAGTCTGGAATTATAGTTGACTAAACAGACTCTAAGATTGAAATCCCCGATAATCAAAGATACGTTAATCAAGCTGAAGAAATTTCAACAGCCGCAAGAGATCGAAACAAGAAGCACTTAGTTGTGATCTATAACAAGCTCTGTGAATTAGACCTGTGTTGTGTGAGTGTTTCAGACAGATATCAATCAAGATCAGTGTAATGAATTTCCTACATTTATTTGCTACTCCCTGGGGCTGAAATTACAAAGCTTGTATATTACATACACTCTCAACTAACACATACTGAGAATTTAGGACCAAGATTAGCCTTTACAAAACCCAAAACCAACATTAAACTTGAGATTGACATACTATGACACCAAAAGAAAAGGGACCTAAGTAGACTGAGGGAATTTCACTAAGCAACATCATTCCACTGAAGATATCCTCCGTGACCGCCTTCATCGTTAAACTCGTAGACAGCACCCCAAGCTGCCAACAAAACCACAAGCATTGGACTTGTTCATTTTGAATTTCTATCATCTTTTTTTAACAGGGAAAGATGCAAGATGAAGAAAACAGAGACCTTTGTAGCCACCTTGAACTGGATCATCAGCCAGAAGAAGCGGAGTGTCCAAGTCGATGAATCTGTGTATTCCTTCTTAATTTGTTAGGATTATGATGGTCACATTAGAAAGCAATGTGGTGTTTACATGTTAAGTATACGGTATACCTGAAACATCCAAGGCCAGCAGCAACGTGACCAGAGAACCCCATTGCTAATCTAGTCTCCACCATTCCCCCTATCATTAGCTCAATTCCAGATGATCTAGCCAATTCAATTACCTCAAGGGCCTCGAGGATTCCGGTTTTCGCGAGTTTGATGTTAACAACATCTACGATACCACCTTCTATGATTTTCTTGAGATCAGTCAAGCCTCTGCAACTCTCATCTGCTGCAACAGAGACTCCGAATCTGTTTTTTGCAGTCCGAGTCACATGACTGAGACCTTCCCAATTGTCTCTGTGGACGGGTTGTTCAAAGAGAACCGGTGTAACCTTCATTTCTGGGCAAACAATCACAACAACTCAGGTTTTAACCGAGAAACGAAAGGCCGGCTAAAAATTTGAACAGGCAGGGAGTTTTCCAAACACCAATGCTTTTTAAAAACCTTCTACCGCTCAATACCTAACTGAGAAGACTCAAAAATGATTCATACACCTTTTTACCATGCAGCGTCTCGAGAACTCTAACAGCTTCCTCTGTTTGATAACCCTCATTTGCATCCAAAATGAAGGAACAAGTAGGATGGACTGCACGTATAGCCTGGAGAACTTCTACGTCAGCCTTAAGATTCTTCCCCACCTTGAGCTTCAAGGTTTCAAAACCTCGTTTTCTATACTTTGAAGCCAAAATAGACGCTTCCTCCGGAGAAACTATAGGAATCTGAGCATAGACCAACAAACATCCTTTTAGACCCACATCTGTGAAAATCACACAAACTTTCACACTTGAGTAGTTTTCCAATGTTTTCAAGCCATTAACATTCTACAAACAATTCAAAATCTCATCTTCAAAACCTAAAAGTGCAGTGTTAACACATATAGTCTTAAGTAAGACTCATAGTTATTTTACTTTTAGAGAAGTTCTCAATAACTGGAAACTTTTCCATTATGTTTTGCAAACACACAGAAAATGAAGGTGAATTGTACCAGGAAGAGCTAAGGTTAGAACCGAACTGTTATGTCGGTAGTAATCGTACTTGAAGCTCCACCAAATAGTTTCCACAATGGCATTCCTACACTCTTAGCTGCTGCATCAATCATAGCCATCTCCATCCCAGCTCTTACCTAAACCCATTTCAAAAAATTTCTTATTTTCTTCCTTGAGAGAAAGATCAAAGCCAATGTCAACCCAAAAATTGAACTTTAACTTAAGCTCAAAATCACGTCTTTAGCACCAAATGCTTAAATTGATTAAGAAACATACACAGATGTCAGACTTACAGAAGCAAATTGATGACCAGGGAGAAATCTTCCGATCTCCTTAAGAGCATTACCAAGTTTCATCTCCGGTAACTCTCTCAGAAACTCACAAGTTTCCCGCGCTTTTACCATGGCCGTTATCTGATCCTCCGCCGTTACCGACGGCAAAATCGGAGCTTCTCCCCAACCAACACACCCATCGCTGAGCTCGATCCGAATCGCAACGTTATTGACTGAATCAAGCCGTGAAGAAGCGATAGTGAAAGGTGAGAGCAGAGGCACGTTCAGTTCGCGATTCTCTGCTTTAAGCACTCTCACGGTGAAATTCTCCGTCAGGGTTTTGAATTTAGACGTCGCCGACATAACGGAGATCGGAGATTTCGGCGAATTTTGAAAATTTAGAGTTGAATTGACGAGTGAAGAAGAAGATGATACGATCGAAAACATTTTGCTTTTAGGCTTTAAGAATTATTTTAGGGTTTAAATAGTTACTTGAATTTCGTGTATTCAAATATTAAAAAATTCAATTGCCTTAAGTTAAAAATTCAAGTTAGATGATTTTTAACTGTTAATTGTTTATACATGATGGAAAACACAAATTTTTGTAGATGTTACACAAAACACTAAACATATATTTTTTCAAGTTTTTTTTTTCTTTCAATTCCATTCAATTTTTCTACGAGCAACATTGGTTTTAAGGCATTCTCTTTCGTTTTAAGGAAGATTGAAGTTAAAATATGTATATGCAAGATAATAACGTGAGGGGTTTGAATAGTTTATTTAGAGATGAAGATGAAGAAATAATGGGAGAAGGAACAAGGCCAAAACCATTCCCATTCTTTGCTTCTTGAATATGTTTTTGTTACCTTTGTTCCCAAGCCTAGAACCTCTCTCTATTCCTCTTTCTTCTTATATTTGTTGCTTTTCCCATTTTCTCCAAATCCAGAACAACTGTTTTGTTACATAATCATCACATTTCATTGTTGTTGTTTTTTACCACATTAACTTTTTATCTTAATAAATTTCATCTAATCATGCCAATATTTTCGGGATCTTCCGATTCTGAAGACGAAAGAACAATCCACAAAACAACTAAGCTCTTCACTCGTCAACGATCGATTCACTCTATATTTGGAGGTGGTAAAGGTATTTATCTCACTTTCTTCTAAACCTTTTTATCGGTTCAATTGTTATGTGTCTGTGAAAGTACATGTTTATATCCATCAATTATCTTCAAATAATACGACATTTTTATATTTTGTTATTATCCAAACTTACCACCAAATTATAAAGTACACAAACAAGAAAACTCAACAATTAGTATTTGTGATAACAGTTGCAGATATTTTGTTATGGAGAGAGCCAAAAATAGCAGCAACATTGGTCATAGGAGTGAGCCTCTTATGGTTCTTAATGGAAGTAGTGGAATACAATTTCATAACCTTAATTTGTCATGCTTCCATGACCTCCATGCTTATTTTCTTCATTTGGTCCACTGCTTCTGATTTTCTCAACTGGTATGTTTATATCTTTACTTGATTAATCTTTCTAAGATTTCCTTATCAATAATACAACAATATATTTAAAAAATAAACAAAAATGCAGGGAAAGGCCAATAATACCAGAAGTGGTAGTAGACGAATCATCTTTCAAACAATTAGCAAGAAGCTTTCATGTCAGATTTAACCAAATCCTAGCAAAGCTTCTTGACATTGCTTGTGGAAGAGATCCTCCTCTCTTTTTTCTCGTAAGATATTATATATATAGAATCATTTCTACTAATTATATATTTTTGGAAAATTATTACTATTTTGCTTAAATTGGTTACTATATTTTCAGACAACGATCTCACTTTATATCATATCCATCATCGGGACATATTTCAACTTTGTGAATCTTCTGTTCATAGGTAAGAATAAAGTCATCATACTCAACTATATATGTAGATTTAATTCCCTTTTATTAATTAACGGAATGATTGGACGTCGTGCCGTTCAGGGTTTGTAAGCATGCAAACCTTACCGGTTATGTATGAGATGTACGAAGACGACGTGGATAGAGTGGCGGGTAAGTTGATGAGGAGGATGAGGAAGCTGTACAAGAAGGTCGATTCGAATGTTCTTAGTAAAATCCCAAGAGGAACTGTCAAAAACAAGAAACTTACTTAATTCTGATCATTGTTTACTTATAGAGATAATATGATTGCTACTGTATTTATGCGACCTCAACCCAAATTAATATACATATATCTGTTAGTACTGGTTTTGTTTTTACTGAAAAAAAGGTAGAAGAAGTTAAGATCTGATGATCATCAAATGGAATAATGATCGGAATCATGCCTAGGGAAATAATTAACAAGAACTAGTTTATGGTTACTTTCTCCAATTAATGATTGGTCTAGTTTTAACCTTGATCATGAGTAATTGAGTATGAACTATAAATCACCATATGTAACTTGAAAAGCGGGTATTATATCATCATCATCACATTCCTAAAACTTGTTATTCTTATAATAATGTTAAAATTTTCGTTTTTTGTCCAAAATACCAAACTTTGTCTAAAATAGATACCAATCTTTCTACAAAGTTGTCAAAGAGATATTTTGTTACTTTGAAAATGACAATGTTAATAATGAGAGTTAGACTTTCGTTTTAGCCTACAAATTTTCATTTTGTAAAAATGTAAAATCATCAATTTGAAAAATTCCGGACTCTTTCTCTCTCGCTTGACATCGACTACTCTAACCCAATTTTCAATCTTCCCTTTTATTAAGGAACTTTAGTTTTTCCAAAAATCTGAAAACATGTACGGAACTGTACCCAAAAACCAATGCTCACACCTAGCTAGTTAAAACTGTACTTACGTCAAAATATGGGGTATAGAATTTTATAAGTTTTGTTAGAAAGTTAGATACTTATAAAATGAAAAGTCTGATATTTTTTTGGTAAAAATTGGAAGTTTGGTATTTTTTGGCAGTTTGATGTATATATAAAAATCTATATTACGAGTCATATATTCTTGTTTTGTCAAAAGTTTTGGAAGCTTTTAGATTACGAAATAACATATCCATTTGAATGAAATTTGATTAGTGGTAGAAGAAGAAGATGCCATATGAAAAAGAGGAAGAACATTGGGTCACGTCGAAAGTCCTTTAATTAGAATTTGATTTCGTAATGGTCAAATTTGTACAAACAACAAAAATGGAGTCCACGTGAAATAGAAGAGAGAGAGAGAGAGAGGGTTATAGTTTCTCATGCATAACCAGTTGAATTTTTTTTTCTCTTCTTTTGTAGATTGTTTGATATGTTAAAGCCTCAAGTTCAGTCCAAAACCCAGAAGCCCATCAAGAGCCCAAGTTGCAGTCAAAAGCAACTCCAACGGTAACAATGACGACAAACTCACACCATCGTCGTGTGAAGAGTACGGCACCTACAGCTCACCAAATCCAGCTCAACAATAGATTCGCATCTCTATCGGATCTAGAGCCATCTGACAGCTCATCATGAGTCTAGATTGTTCTTTGTGTCTGTATAAAAGCTCTAGCTTGTATTAGGGTTTTGGTTAAGTGAAATCAATATGAAAGATTGAGTTTTTCCCTTCTCCTCTGTTTTGAGTTAAACTACATGGTATCAGAGCCATGGCGGCTCAACCTTCTGCTGTCACTACAGCTACTCTTTCTATTCCACTGCTACAAGCTTGGTATTCTGGTAACAAGGAACCTGCGTCAACAACAGCACCAGAAGATTCAGTAGAAGAATTGTCAGTTCAAGCATCTCAACATGAGCCAGAGAGAACTGCAGTTACTTCAGAATCAGTGCTACCTCAAGTCTCAGAGTCTCCTACAAACTCACCACAACACTCTGCTGTAAACTCACCTCAACAGTCAAATAGCTCAGCTTCTGACAGTCAACACTCAGAAAATGTTCAAGAAGCACCAGTAGGTAACACTCATGGAATGGTGACTAGAGCAAAACAAGGCATTCACAAACCAAATCCAAGGTATGTCATGCATACTGTCAAAGGATTACCTGAGGAACCAAAAACAGTGAAAGAAGCATTAAACCATCCTGGTTGGACAGCAGCAATGGGAGAAGAAATTGACACATGTCATGTCACCAAAACATGGAGTTTGGTACCTAAGCCTGCAGAGATCAATCTTTTAGGCTGTCGATGGATTTTCAAAACCAAGATAAATGCTGATGGAACCTTAGACAAACTGCGAGCAAGATTGGTAGCCAAGGGGTATGAACAAGAAGAAGGAGTAGATTTCTTGGAGACCTATAGCCCTGTTGTAAGAACTGCTACAGTGAGAATGGTTCTACATACTGCAGTGAGTGAAAGATGGGATATAAAGCAGTTAGATGTGAAAAACGCCTTTTTGCATGGAGATCTTCAGGAAACTGTATATATGAGACAGCCTCCAGGGTTTGAAGATCCAGAGAAGCCTGATTATGTGTGTCTTCTTCATAAAGCTATTTATGGATTGAAGCAGGCTCCGAGAGCATGGTTCGATAAGTTCAGCTCTTATTTGGTTGAATTTGGGTTTATATGCAGTACTGGTGATCCTTCTCTGTTCATTTATCAAGAACAACAGAGTGTGATGCTACTGCTAATGTATGTGGATGACATGGTACTCACGGGAAATGATTCAAGCTTGATTTCCAAGTTGCTAAGCAAGCTGAATGAAAAGTTCATGATGAAAGATATGGGACCCCTGAAATATTTTCTGGGAATTCAAGCTCAGTTTACGCCTAAAGGTCTGTTTCTGAATCAAGAGAAATATGCCACTGACTTGTTGATAAATGCAGGAATGCTGGACTGTGCACCCATGCCAACACCATTGCCAGTTCAAATTGATCGCATGCCTCATCAGGATGAACTCTTTCAAGAACCAACTTACTTCAGAAGCTTGGCAGGGAAACTGCAGTATTTGACACTGACTAGGCCTGATATTCAATTTGCAGTGAACTTCATATGTCAGAAAATGCATAGTCCCTCAGTATCAGACTTCAACCTGCTCAAGAGAATTTAAAGGTATCTGAAAGGAACATTGACAATGGGAGTGTCATTATCATCAGAAACAGATTCAGTTCTCAGAGCATATTGTGACAGTGACCATGCTGGATGCAAAGAAACTAGGAGATCAACAGGAGGATTCTGCACCTTCTTAGGCTCTAACATTATATCCTGGTCTGCAAAGCGCCAAGAATCAGTTGCCAGATCCTCCACTGAAGCAGAGTACAGAACTCTATCAGACACTGCAGCAGAAATGTCATGGATCACTGCAGTGTTGAAACAGATAGGCTTACCTCAAGAAAAGACACCAGAGGTATACTGTGATAACCTAGCAGCAGTATTCTTGTCTGCAAACCCGGTGCTACACACAAGAAGTAAGCATTTTGCTACCCACTTTCATTTTGCCAGAGAAATGGTAGCTATGGGAACATTGATAGTCAAGCACATACCAGCTCATCTTCAAATTGCTGACATATTCACGAAGCCCCTTCCTCAAGCAAGCTTTCTATCTCTCAGATTCAAACTCGGTGTGGATTATCCACCCACCTCGAGTTTGCGGGGGGATGTTAAAGCCTCAAGTTCAGTCCAAAACCCAGAAGCCCATCAAGAGCCCAAGTTGCAGTCAAAAGCAACTCCAACGGTAACAATGACGACAAACTCACACCATCGTCGTGTGAAGAGTACGGCACCTACAGCTCACCAAATCCAGCTCAACAATAGATTCGCATCTTTATCGGATCTAGAGCCATCTGACAGCTCATCATGAGTCTAGATTGTTCTTTGTGTCTGTATAAAAGCTCTAGCTTGTATTAGGGTTTTGGTTAAGTGAAATCAATATAAAAGATTGAGTTTTTCCCTTCTCCTCTGTTTTGAGTTAAACTACATGATAAACTCCCTAAAATAACCAATGATAAACAGTACATAAATTCTTTTGACGAAAGTTATTGTCCAATGATTTTCTTGTATATTTCGGATTTAACAAGTGTCATGATTCTCATGACCAATTACTCAAAAATTAACAACTAAAAAGAAGAAATTATAAAAATAAAATACGACGCAAATCAAGCTGATCCACACATTATATATATTATGGTATTTGACTACTCTCACCCTAGTTTATGCATGGTCAAAAGCTCTTATCTTCAACTTAATTTCATCGAAAAAACCTCAAGTACTAGAACTATATATGTATTCGCACAAAAAGAGAACTATGTGTATGTATAATTGATCAAATATTATACTTTAAATTTCTTAAAAACCATAATCTTGACCTATAAAATTAAATAATCCTAACCTCGAACCTCAAGGTTTTATAGTTTTATAAGAAACATAATGTTCAACTATAAATTATTACAATTAAACTGGATGCGATCACCAACTAATATAGGGGATCGGAGTCCACAGTCAAATGTGTGTAGAAGGGGAGAGGAGAATAGTAGTACCAAAATAGGTGACTTTATGGTAAGTCTTGTATTGGAGTCTCTTTTATATATATTTTTAACAAAGAAATCTTACTTACTGCTCGAATAATTTATTAAAAGTCAATGGCCTTACGTACGTATGAATTTATCGGCTATAAGTAGGAAAGCTTTTCACGTTAAACAACTTAAACCTCATCCACATCAACTAGAGAAAGAGAGAACGAGAGATGGCGAGACACTTATTAGAAGATGTAATGAGCATGGCCACCACAACAACACATTTCGATGCTAGTTACCTGTTTCATGTTGTCTTCTTGGCTGTGATTGGTTGTTGTATCCTCTCGGCTCTGTTATTCTCGTGTGCCGATGGAGCCTCCGACAACAGAGCCACTTCCGGAAACTCTACCGGTGGCGGAGGTTGTGGAGGTGCGGGTTGCGGAGGTGGTTGTGGTTGAGAATTCATTTGTCTTCGTCGGGAAAATAAAAACAGAACAGTCGACCAACTACTTTCGTACTATCTCTATACAGCTCCTTTTTTTTTAGTAAGTGTAAGGATAATAGATGTATAGCTATCGTATATTAAAGCAAAGAAAATAATACATTTTTTTCATTTTGAACCGAAGATTGAATTTCTTTAAAAATTAGAAAGACATCTAATGAAAAAACCCAAACAAAAATTGTACCAATTCGATTCATATTAAATTTTTATCTTCTTTGGTCACTTTCATTCTGAACTAGTAAACATATCCAGAACCTTAACTTTAGGAGAGATTCATAATTCTAAGAAAGCGTTGACTAGTCTCAAGGTTCATGTCTTCATGAGATACAATAAGCAAGCCAAACTAAAATAGCAATTACCATCAAAGATTTTTCATGGATCCGGATCAATTGATTGCCAAAAAGAGACGATCCTATAGATTATTTGGTGAGACAAGAAAAAAAGGCGCGAACCGGGAAAAGTTTTTTTCAGACGTTGATGGCATCTGATTCTTTAGACTTTATGATCTTGGCTTGTAGTTTCTGCATAAAAGCTGGATTGGCTCGGAGTCTCTGTTTTACATATGAAGTTCTTATGTCCTCAGCGATCTTGTTGGCTTTCCCAGCTTCCTCTATCAACCCGTAAAGAGTTCTTAAGCAGTCTTTCCTGTTTTCTTCTCGGTGTTCAAACCTATGACAGGACAAAAGATGTCATGAATTAACATTCTTGTCTCGCGAAAAGCTTAAGATTTATGGTTCTATACCTCTCGCTGGTGATTGTAAGCTCGTCTTTCCCCGAATGGTATCTTTTCCCCACAAGTTCCCTTAGCCTTTTAGCCTGATGCTTTGAGAGCCCGAGCTCTTTCACTGTAACAGACATTTTCACTTTCCTGTTCTTTGGATGCCACGCATCACCTCCAGGAGCAAAAACTATCCTTGATTGCCACCTGAGGATTGGGCCTTTACCGGGGGGATCATCCAAGTCAGTATTCCTATCGGAAGCATCTGTTTCACCAAATTGGGGAGGACCCTCAGCTTCCATTTGATCCCCATACTGAATTACCATTTCATCTTCAAATTCCTTGAAAAGCTCATAAGCTGCTTCGGCCTCAATTTCACCTCTTTCACACATATCCCCGAGCTCATTAAACTTTGCTTCAACTTTTTTCTTCAAGTCATCTGAATGAACATACAGTTAAGAGGATGTTCATATATACACATGACATGAACAAACCAATATGTTCGCTAAACGACCCTACTGATTCGAGAAGCAACGAATTTGGCATAGTATGTTACCTTCAAAGAGTTAAAAAAGAACGGTTCTCCTACCATGATTCAGCAAAATCCAAATAGAGAGCTTAACTACAAAAGCTAAGTTCCACTAAGAGAGTGTATTTAGCTATAAGGCGCACATGAGTCTATTAATCAGCCACTCAAAGGCTCCTAGTAGGCATTCAAACATATCTATGCCTAAGGATGTGAGTCGACGAAACGGGAAGATGAATTTGAAAATAAAAGAGCATTACCAGGAAGAAGCTGGTCCCATTTGAGCATATCCTCAAGAATCTCCTCGCATTCCTTAGTATCGGTAAGGCACCCATGTTGGATGCCTTCTCTAATCATGTGATCCCACTTCTTATCGTCCATGTTGAAAAATTCATTCTTCCTCATCTTTTCAGCTACATACTCAGGAGAGTTATACAAATCCTCAAGTTCTTCGTCAGTAGAATGGGCTTCCTCGAAATCGGATTCAAAATCTTCATCCTTGACATCATCTTTGAAAGGTAAAGTTTCGAGTTTTTCAATCAATTCATCATCAGTCTCTGCGTGTTTGTCAGCAAGTCTTCTCTGTAGAAGTGCTTCAATAACTCCAGGTAAAGCATCTTCATTACCCTCATTGAAATACTTCTCTATACGGCTTTTAAGCTCTGAGACCAAAAATAACCAATATATGAATCAACATTTCAAGTTTGAGGAAGCCACACAAGCTTGAACAGAGAGTAGAGTGGTTTACCTTTGTTGCTTACATCTTCTACAACGAGATCCTTCGTATCGGAGGATTCAGTCGGCGAAGAATCAGGGGCAGTAGTCGAGTTTTCACCGGACGAATCGGATTCGGAGGAGAAAAATCTGAATTTGAGAGGAGCCGGAGCGGAGATTGGAGCGAGAAAGGGAACATTGGGGGAGATTTGATGGGTTATACGAGGAGAAAGAATGAATCTGCGAGCGCAGAGAGATGCATTTCTGAAGAGAGCTCCTCTCATGGCGGATCAGAGATTTAGGGTTTTAGGTCACCGTTCGTAATCCCAATTGTACAAAAGAGGGAATTGGCTTAAACGCTGTAAATTAATTTTTTTTTTTTTTTTTTTTGTCGTAAAGCTGTAAAAACTTTTTTTTTCTTTCAAGGATGGTATTTTTTATAGATGATAAGTACAGACTGATACAAAGGCAAACCCAAATTAACCTGAGCTAATAATTTACAAAGATAACTAAAACACAAACAAATGATCAAACTTAAAGAAAACACCAAGTGCGTTGTCTCAAACTCGACAAGTTGGCTCCTTTGCTGCTGTGACTGTGATTGTTACTTGACCCTTATTAGTTGTCTTCATCTTCAAAAAGTTTTCACTGCACTAACACCCTAATATACACTAAGATAAAAGAAACGGCCACAACTAGCAAGTTTCCTTTCAAAAGGATCAACCATCAAGAACTTAGCAGAACTAAAGCACATCTTTATTTTTCCTACCACAACAACGTAGAAACCAAGAAATTGTAACACAGAGTTAGTATCATAACTTGAGACTTTAAAGGAGGTTGTTGGTTAACCGGACAAAACTTGATACCAATTGCTTGTCCATATCCTTCACTCTACAACTTTTACTATATAATTATATATACTGGTTCCATTTCTTGGGTTATTGTGTGATCTTCGGATCAAGATAAATTCCAATATAGAACTTACAAAAATTATCCAAACATTTTTATTTATCAAATATAGAAAAAGAGAAAGACATTAGCAAACTACGATAAGAACAACGAAATAGCAAATCCTATGTATATCTAACGAGATGTAACACGACGTTACATGTAATAAGCAAAAAGACCAGAGCGGACTGTGTCGGCTATACTTAACACTTTGCGCGTTTATTACCAAAGATCCAGCGTTTAAAGCGGCGGAGACGCAGCCATATGTTGTTGCTGTTTGCCGCCGTCAAGAGCCATTTGCTTGGACATATCGGCTAGAGCTGCTGCGGCTGCTGCTGGTGTCATGCTTTGGTATGGAGACGCTAATGGAATGGCAGTGTTGGCAGCAGGAGGTTGTGTGTGGTAATACACTGTCTCATTTGGAGAGTTTGTGTATTCATAGGGTCCACCGTAGTTGGCGTTTGCGTTTGTGCTATGTTGAGGAGCTCCAGTACCATAATTGGCGTTTGCGTTTGTGCTATGTTGAGGAGCTCCAGTGTAACCCATGTACTGATGCTGTTGCTGAAGCTGAATAACCTGAGGGGGAGCGGCACGGTAAACGTTCTGGGCAGCTTCAGGTCTCGAGTTTGTGGCAGGTTTTGAGTTTGGGTAGAGTGGGGGAGTTCCTGCTGGGATATACTGCTGAGATTGCGGGACAGACATCACGTAAACAGGGTAGTTTTGTTGCTGATGAGAGTAAACCGGGATGTATTGTGATGGGTGAGGGATATACTGAACGCCTTGGTGTAAGAAAGGTTGTTGAGCCAGAGGTTGGTGTTGTTGTTGATCCATAGTTGTATATGTACCTGGCTGAGATAGGACGTGGGAGGTGGTTTGGGCTGAAGTGTTTTCAGTCTGAGGTAAGACTTGAGAGCTTTGGACCGATGTGGTTTCAGGCTGCGTCACTGGAGGAGCTCTAGGCAGAGCTGGAGGTTGGTCTTGGTAGTACATCGGCTTTGAAAATGAATTAGCAGAAGAAATGCTAGTATCACTGTAATGTATAAACAACAAGAAATATCAGCAGTTAGTATCATCAGACTCAAAAGAACAAAGGTAAAAACTCTTATAACGTTATGGTTCAATGTGAAGATCAGAGAGTATTCCAATATCTACACAAACAGCTACTACTACAAATTGAAAAATCTCTGATTGTATAGTGTAAAACAAAGATGCGGATGAAGATCATAGAAAATTCTTATGCGTTTGACAGTTTAAAATGATTTCTCCATTATAGATTCATATACCATACTTCAAACCAGTGATCTATCTCTTTTAGCTACTTACCCTACCATCAGAATGTAATACAAACCACATGTAAAGATCATAGAACAGCAACAGTGCAAAGACAACCACAAATTCAAGGCAAGCTAAAGAAATTGATGAAGAAACCAAGAAGCTGAGATCAGATATTACCTAGATCATTGGAGCTATCTAAATAACTAGAGAGAGGCCAGGGGAAGATGAAAGTACCTTGCAACGGAATCAGGGGATGTCAAGCAATACCCTCCAATAGTTCTAGGTGGGATCGCTACTGGTTGCATCGGCAAAGGTGGCTTCCTGTAGCCAGTTGATAGACCTGAATCGGATCGATCGTCGTCCGGTGAAACCTGGCCATTGCTTGTAGCAGCAGCACCATCACTAGGTGCGTTGTTATACGCCATCGCAGCAGCATCGTTCATGGCACCAGATGGAATCATCATTGGCCGATTTGCCATCAAGCTAACACCATCATCAAATTGCCTCTGAGTTTGCATGTTTGAGAAGGTCATCTGCGCCAATTGTTCCTCTATCCTCTGGTCTTCACTGACTCTAACGCGAATCGGTGGCAAATTGGATGTGGAAGGAGAAGAAGAAGAAGATCCTATCGAAGAACCAGCGGCTTCCATCATTGGCGAATCAGGCATCGAGCTCATATGCATCTCCTGATGCGAAATCACACCGTTAGCAACCAAATCCGCTCGCTTATTGTTCTCGCCACCAACATTAGTTTCTAGGTTTTGGATCTCGGTCTCTCCGCCGCTAGCTTCGTCGAGATTCACCAAGGAGTTATTCACGGCGGCGGAATCTGATAAACCACGAGGAAGCAAACCAGATTGATTCAGAGCATCGACGAACCATGTGTCGGATTTCGCGCCGTCAAGCAGAGATCCCATAGTAGCGGCGGTCTCGAGCTTATTGGCGAAAAGAAACAACCGGAGCCGTTGCGTAGCAGTCGCCGTCGCTGAAGAAGTCGCGCGATCGTATTCCTCAATCATATTCTCCAGATCTTCATCGGTAGTGATGGTGACGAGTGAATCGAGATCTTCGCTAGGGAGCTGATACTTGAGAGTGAAGGACCGGCCGTTGAGAAGCATACTAGAGAGACGCGATCGGAGCGATGACAGTGATGCACGTCGATCAACAACGACCATACGAGTCTCGCCGCCGGAGTACGTCAACGATTTGTCGTGTGGACGAGGCATGATGTGGCCACCAAAACTACACATAAGACGAAGCTTAGCGCCGGGAACAGCCGGAAGTGGCTCCGGATGACCTCCGGTATCAACAGCGACGGCGCGTGGAGATCCATCGATCGGTTGCTGAACGGCTACGCTCTTGACTGCCGCCGGAATAGCGGAAGAGACGGCGGCGGCGGGAGTAGGATTTGGGGGTAGTTGCGATAAAGAAGGGAGTGGGGTCTCCATTGGTTCGATAACGACGGGATAGGTTAGTTGGACGGATTTATATATTGATAATTCGAAACTAATCCTTTCTTAATCGTAAACATAACTACTCTTATTAATTACTAATCAGATATGTTATTGATTTTTATAAAATAAAGGAAAATAAAGATTTGTATTATAAAAAATAAAATTAAAAGATGTAACGTTAGATTCTCTGCAGTATGATGAGCTGGAGAAATTCACAGAGATGATTCATCGCCAGGTAATTTATAGTATTTATAAATTAGGTACCATCAGATTCATATTTTATTAAGGGTGATTTAGGTGAATAACCCAAAAAAAAAGAAAAATTAGTTTCTTAGAAAGAAGGTAGAGAGAGATAGGAAGAGAAAGAGAGTGAATAGGGGGGTTAGAGGTTAGATATTTAATTTTGTTTTTTTTTTAGGTTATCTAGTGCAATTTCTCTTTTATTAATGTAATGACAACAAAAAGTAGCTCTAAAGCTGTTTACGCGTATCTAAATTAAAGTATTTCTGAAATTTTAAGATTGGTTTTTCTGTTTACAATTATTAATTAAAGATCTAAGTTTTTGTCGGCAATTGGTAAATAAATAAAGTATTGTACATCTGAATAAAACAATACAATTTGGAAATTAGTATAAATGTATTTGTATCATAACATAACGTTGATGATTGTGTTTTAGAAAGCTGTGTACTAGATAATTTTATTTTATTTAATGTAGAATGTTTAGTACTACTATATAGTATGATTATTTTGTGTCCTTTGACATAGTTAAAACTTCTTTACGAGTTCCAAACATAATTGTTCATTTTTTTTTCTTACATCATAAAAATGAGAGAAAAAATACTCTGTTCAGATGAAGTGGATCCCGAAGAAGGCGGATGAATCTGGACCTTATGGGAAAATTAAACCAAACCCATGTGGAGAATTTTCGGTTGCAGTGTCCGGTTTACTTCAACCGGACGTTACATTGTTCGGTTCCCAAAGTTTCCCCTCAAAATTTGACGTGACTGTTGAAACTTGATAAAAAGGGTTAAACATTACCAGTTGCCACAATCATGAACATTGCATTATGACTCTTCTTCATAAGATATTTCTTATCTTTATTCATTTTTTATAAAAGTGGTGAGCTCAGATTATATATGGTAGAGTACTATAGACATATTAACACAGTACCTTTGATTGCTCCAAAAATAATACAAACTGGGACGAAGTATCACTTTGCTTAACTAATACGGATCCAATGTGGATGCAAGTTGAAGCCGGAACCCAAGAGAGGAAATTGGGGAATCGAAGTTAACCAATTTGAACCAAACCAAACTTTCCTAAACATAGTTAACAACAATGTCAACTTAATAACATACTAATTATATATATCCATTATAAACCAAAATAAAAAAATGTACATGTTAAGAGAAGGAGACCAAGAGAAGAAGGAACAACAATGTAAATTATCAGTAAGTGAAAACAATCATACAATTAGAAACTACACGGCTAATTAACTTTTTTTTAACATTGCGGAGGAAATTTTCAAAAGTCAGAATCAGTGCTTTCACGGTGGCGATCGTGCGGCGAGGAGGCGGAGGTGCCAGGCTCGACGTCGTTGTCCAACATCCCCCGAGAACCGGTTCGAGTCATTGTCGTGGCTCTACCAGTACTCCTCTCCGCCAACATTCTGAAATACGCATGTGGTGCCCATCCTGTTAAAATATAAATAAGCATATTATCAACAACAAAAGCAATGACATGATAGTAAATTTTTGTAACATTTTTTTTTTTTTGGTTTAATACCGTTTTCGTCGTAAGGGTATGGAAAAAAGTGGAGGTAAGAGAAAGAAGCGACTATGAGTCCGATGATAGCTCCGACGAAGACATCAGACCAATGGTGCCAATAGTCGTCTACGCGTGATATTCCGATGAGAATTGATATGAGTATTGGTAAGAATACGAGGCATAGCTTCGCCACGTGACCTCTTCTGTCAAATACTTTGATTTTACCCGATAAGTACCACGCTAGGAAAGTTAAACCAGCGAATGACCCTGCATGTATACCGTAATCAAGCGGTTAACTTAAACCGGAATCAATTCATATGTTAGTCTTCTTTAAACTTTATTAGAAGAACTTACACGAAGTGTGACCACTAGGGAAACTCTTGTAACCTTCTTTGATTATCTTTTTAACTCCATGACACACAACATCCTTAGTATCCGGATCAAATTTCTGCAGTTCTTTCAAATTCACACAAAATAAGAAACAATTCCATCCCACCAGAAAATTAATTAATCCTCGACTTAAGAGAGATGGATCCATAGAAATGTACATACCGGTTTGCCATTGGGAAAACATCGGTAAAAGAAGTTAGGTCGTGGCCTACCAACAGCATCTTTGATGGAATCAGTGGTGACTCCAGTCACAAGACATGAGAATCCGATACCTATACGCAATTTCCAAACATTCTTATCACGCTGATCAATTGTATGGATTTCGGTTTGGAATTCAAGTACTATAGGACTTGATGCATTAGAGGATGATCAGTAGTAGAAATTAACTCACCGAGAATGGCGTGATGAAGATCATAAACATCTCTTCGATAGTAATAGTACACTATGAAGATGCATATAGGAACCAATATACAAATAATCTACACACACACACCATACATATAAATTGTCAATCAGCGACAATCACATTGCTTCCTTGTGATGGAAGGCACAATGAAGGTATAGGTTTCTTGGTAAAGAAGTTTACTTACCGGGACAGCCCACATAGGGATGGTGTCTTCATAAAATGGGAACGTGAGATCGGTTAACATGTCTGGTCCAATGTAGCGATGAAAAGGTTCGATAACATTGAGTACAATGTCGATCAGACCGAGGACTACGAGGATGAGCCAGTCACAAAGATGTTCTCGAGCCACCTTCCATCCATGGCTCTTTACCGAGTGAGATCCAAGCATTATCTTAGCCATTTCTCACGCTCATTAAATATACCTGAAACGACAGTTTCATTGTGACAATCTATATTATATTTTTTTCTTCTTTTTTTCCAGAATCATACTTCAATTTTGTTATGCAAACGTTTTCCGACAAAATTATTCGTATCATAAATCAATGCAACAATTTATCCTAAAGAAGATCACTTTTGTTTAGGGATTAATCGAGGATAAAACAAATTCACAAAAACCTTAGATTCATCATGCAAATTAAATTGCAAACATATATGCATTAACAATTAGACAGAAAGATTGTGGAATAAAAATGATACCTGCTGGGTGAAACGCAAGATCAAGCGATCGCAGATCGACGATTAAACAAACCCTAACTATTCTAATTCTGTTACTGTTACAATTGCAATTTACAAACGAAACTTTCTTTTGAAACGGTAAATGGGATGAATTTGGGGTGGGGTGAGAAAATATTTGTTTATTGCAAAACTAAGTTTTTTTTTTCTTTTTTTCTTTTGAAAACAGTTATGATACTCTCTTTTTTTTTAATAAAAAAAGCAGGTATGATACTTTTGATATTTTTGGTTTTATCGGTTGAATATCGATTTAAAATTAAAACCATAAATAAGTTAACTATGACTAAATGAAGATTTATTTCAATGGACAAGCGAACAACATATAAGCAGTGTTCTAAAAAGCGGTCTAGGCGGTCGCCTAGGCCCCGAATAGACGCTAGGCTCTCATTCGACGCCTAGATAACCGCCTTGACCGCCTAAAATTACATAGATCTTATTTAATGTATTTTTTCAATTTTAATTAGAGTTTTATTTATATATATAGTTATAAATATTCATATATTGTTTAATATAAATATAAATAAATATTTTATCTAGTTTTTGTTTATAATTTCATAATTTTTAGTTTTATATTGATATTTTATATAACTTATATATATAATATCATATTTATAATGTATTATGTTATAAACGTCTAAACCGCCTAAAAAATCGCCTAGGCCCCGATTAGGCGTTCTAGGCGCTAGGCACTGGGTCACCGCCCGCTTAGCGCCTAGCGCTTTCTTGAACACTGCATATAAGTAACGTACTAGCTAGTAGCTAGTAATAAAATAATGTGATTAGTTTTTTTCTGGCCTCCACAGCTAACAGTTTCTAAAACTAACTACCCCTGTTAATCTATAGAAGATATGGCTTCCAAGCCCACTATTTGTGAAAAAAAAAAAAAAATGGTAAACGTAGAGGGGAGGATTCGAACCTCACCACACGATCATTACGTAAGTGCTTGCAACCAATTGATGAGTTAAATAAATCGGCCCAATAAATATCTATTGTATTTGTAAGTAAGGTTCTAAGCCCATGCTTCCTCCCAAACCCTGTTTTGCATGTACTGTATATGTATGATACGACAAATTAAAGGAGGTTACGAGAATCCTAATGCAAAGGAGGTTACAAATCCTAGTAAAAGTAACCACTTAACTGCAAGAAAAGATAATTATTTTTATTTTCGTGTACAGGGAAAAATACTTCCCTCCACAAATATACTTTTGATAGAAATTCAGCATGAGTATATTTGAAGTTAACTAATAAACTATGAAAGACACGAGTTATAATTTGATGGTTCTAGCTATAGAAATGACTAACTCGTGCTCACTAGTTTAGAGTAGGGGGTACAAGTAGAAACGCACCCACCGTCCTTATTGCTTTTAGATGGTTGTGATGCCAAGACTATTGAATCGTGGTCGTATCATTTTCGTAGATACATAGTCTTTAATTATTTGCTATCAGAGAAAACAAATCATTTTACCAACGTTGTGTTGGCCTAGTGGTAAATCTCCCAGGTAGAGGTACTGGGTTCGACGCCCGTTAGGAGGAATCTCTTCTCCAAAAGAGATGAATTTAACCTGGTGTGGGTCCCATCTCTGTGAGATGTAGGGCCTTCGGGCTTGAACTTCCAAATATTCAAAAAAAAAAAAAAAAAACAAACCATTTTCAAAGGTACACCAAATCTGAATTTCAAATTTCGATGGTCGTCTACTTACACTCTACACTACAATAAGACATAAATGGTTTTGTAATGAAGAATATGGGGCACACAAGTTTTAGCTTTAAGTGGTACTGATCACTCTCTCTCAATTTCAATCTCTTATTACCACATGGTGCCACTCTGCAATGAAAATTCCATTTCAATTATCAATTAATGATTATCTCATCAGTATATAGTACTCTTCCCCACTTATTTAATTCCATTGTCTATCTCTCTTTAAAGTCCTTCTTCCTCCAAATCAAGTTGTTATGATTCCTTTTTTGACCTCTTCTCTTTCTCCAATAGGAAAAAATGAAACTACTTCCAAAACATATCACCCACTTACAGTTATCCAACAAGTCCATTATTGCATAAGTCATATCCATGATTTGATATGAATAGACTTTCACATTTTAACCCCCAAAGAAGTAATAAGTGTAACTGATGAAGAAGACAAAAAAGAAGTGAATTACAAGAGGAAAAAGACAAACCCATGAATAACAAAACACTAAGTTTTGATTCCCTTCTTAATGTCATAGTCCCTACTTTGGTGATCTGTCGTTTTCCCTCTTCAATTTTTGACAAACTGTCTAAATTCGCCAACCCTTCCGGTTTTCTAAACAGCGTTATATCTTTACCAGTTTAAACTGGTTTTTTGTTGCTCACTACTAACAAGATTTGGGTTTAAATCTAAAGAAAATTAATGAAACAATTAAAGGTCCAAATTTTCCTAGTTAAAAAGAAAAGAAAAGTTATATATACAAGCTTTATGCCTTAAAGAGTTAAAACATGAGTGAGTATATTTATAGACATATAATAGTATTCATTTATGCAATTGTACTGATTTTCAAAATAAAATCATCCCAAATAAGTTTTTATTCAATCTTAAAGGTAATCAAGAAGTATTTATCAAAAAATATGAAGTAACAAATGTTTTGATCATCATAAAATTAAAACGAATCGTTAGAGATGATCACTGTTTCGGTCATTTATATTTTTGATAGAATACTAGTCACGATAACTATTTACAAAAGTTACTATTTTTGGTATTGTCGGTTGAAACACACGAAAGGGTCAATTTTTGTCCTATTGTTTATGTGAGAAGTTAAATTGGTGTTGCTACCCTACACACCTCTAACATTGAGGACGTACGGTTGGTTGGTGGGTTTAGAGCTTTTGCCAGCCATTGCCAAACAAAACTTTGAAGTCAAATAAATCTCCTCCACATCTGATCATGTCACATGATAACCAGTTAACCACATTGATTGGCTCGTGTTCCTAGCCAGATTTTGGCATCGTTATACGGAAGAATTCGGTGCTATATATCGTCTACGTACTGGATGCCGAATATTAGTCATATTCTGATATTAGAACTCAACAGAATAAATCATAAATTTTAGCCAATTATATTCTAATGTATAGCTTCAATTAGGTCTAGAAGATGCATATGGATGAATATTATATTCCAATTTTGAACTTATATTGATTTTTTTTCAAGTCATTCTCCTAGTGTTTTGAAATCTTCATTAGGGATAAAACTTATCATATGATTTCATTTTTCAAATGAAGAATTTTATGTTGGGTGTTGGATATATCTTTGTGTGTGGAGGGGAATGTAGCTAGATGTAGAAAGAGTCAACGTTTAGGTACATTCTGTGGAAAGGAGGTCTCTCAACATACTCCTATATATATATACACATTACTCTCCATTTTCTCTTTGTCACTTCATACACTCCCTATTGTCTATATATAATTACACATATATATTCAAACATATAGTACATATTATACATACATACTTTATGATGTTGCATATTTCACACATAGGTTTGAGAGTGAAGCTGGTTGTTGACAGAAGATAGAGAGCACTAAAGATGACATGCAAGTACATACATATATCATCACACCGCATGTGGATGATAACATATGTATAACAAATTCAAGAAAGAGAGAGAGATCAGAGGGAGAGGGAGAGAAAGAGACTGCATCTCTACTCTTTTGTGCTCTCTATACTTCTGTCACCACCTTTAATTCTTCTTCTCTCTCACCTACAGATACGCACATTCACATCTATGCATACATCGATAAATGTATAATTATACACAGTCACATCTATGCATAACACTAACATGGGTGCATATATAATTATATATCACATATACTTTAGGTGATTTAAGTTTAGTTAACATTACTTTCTTGTCAATATACTTCAACGCAGGTAAAGGTTTTTCTTTTTGGGTAACTTGATCTGTAAAATCATGATATTTATGTCTAGACCAATGTGGTAATGCAGTTGTTTTAAATAGTTTCGTCATTATTTCCAAGAGTACATTGGGTTGTCAAATTTTCTTTACTTTCTTTAATTCATTTGGCAGGTGTTTCAAGAAGCTTCAATGACATGAACAAACAACAATCGCGATGACGCTGTCAAGCATGATTATCTTAATCAGATCTTCTAAGAAAAGTTCAACAATAAGTCACGATCCACTGAGATACAACATTTGCGCAAAGATTCGGCCAAAAAAAAATTTATCTACAAAAAAAGTTCAACAATAATTCTGGGATATGTAAATTTTGCATTAGCTAGTCATGCACACACATAACAATGTCAAAATCGATCTTTGGATTCGACCAACATAACAAAAACACAATTTGTCGATGTGGTATACTATTATAGGGGCAAGGAGATTGGATGGATGAAAATAGAGTAAAAGTTCTAAAATTGGACACAAAACAAAAAGTCGAAGAAGAATAAAATATCAATGATTTTTCTTCTTCAAGGCAAGTCAGTACAACTTGCAATGCGTCTTTCTTTGTCTCTAAATATTATTATTATTTTTTTTATTTTTTTCGAATCTAATATTAAAATATATTCAAAAAAAAAAAAAGTGTTTAGACATACATCTTAGTGCAAACTTTTCTTAACTTTAAAAAATAGAGCAATCTATCCTTACCTTGTCGCATTTCGAACCAAGTTTAGATGCCACCCGCATACCTTGAGTCTCCTCTTGTGATCGTACTCATCCGGTTTTGAACGTTTTTATCAATGATCCCCCATGTCGTCTATCATTCCTCTATCTCCATATCCTTAGGCTCTTGTTAAATCGATGCTTAGGCTCTTCACGCAGGCCTTAAACAATTTCTAACAATTTTGTTCTTGTTTTGTTTCCAGGATTCTTAGTTAAACAAGCCTAAAATTAAGAACCGAATAACCAAACATAACATACCATGAAATTTCCGAACTCTGGTCCAGAAAATTCGTTTATAAGAAAAAGCTAAAACCGTTACTTTCAGTGATGAAGAAGAAATACATTATACATTTGAGAACAAATCCCAAGAAATACTTATTGTTTGTTTGCGTTTAGGTAGGCGTTTGCGTTTTCATATTATAATATTATAATCATTGTAACATGAAAACGCAAACGCAAATACACAATTGCAGCCAATGTTGTTCCATCACATTACAAAAACACTCCGTTAATACTCCTCATTATACACAATAAAAATCAGAGAAGAATCTACAGAGCATGAACTGCTGATTCGATTTCACCGTCCATTGAATCAGCCGTTTCTCTGAACGACTGGCTATGGAGATGCCTGGTGAAACTAGTGGTCGTGTCCAAAAAATATAGAATGGAGGACATCATACAACAGCACACAAACATCGGGATTGGCCCGAAGGTCCATAGGAAGAGCGGGAAGGAGAAGTAGAAAGCCCGTAATCCGAGAGACCAGAAGTAGCTAGCTCGGTTCAGGTTTCTAGAAACGTACTCGCAGTGCTCTCTTTTCCCTCTCGAGACAGGCACTGTGACTAGGAAACTTACGTGAGCGTAGTACCTGATTGACTGAATGTTGCAGAGAAAGGCCATGAGGAAGCAGATCAGGATTGCAAAGTTCTTGATTGATGCTAAGCGAGGGCTTTTGTTCCCGTATATCAGACTTGTCGGGGTGGATTTTGAAGCTGACGAGTTGCTTACAAAGACGCCAATGATTGAACATAGAGTGATTGCTGTTGTGGCTAAAAGGGTTGATGCCATTA
This sequence comes from Arabidopsis arenosa, assembly GCA_905216605.1. NCBI lineage: Eukaryota > Viridiplantae > Streptophyta > Magnoliopsida > Brassicales > Brassicaceae > Arabidopsis > Arabidopsis arenosa. The sequence continues at coordinate 7,319,301 of LR999453.1, read as the reverse complement.
TGTTGTTCCGGATTGTCTGAACAGCCAAGGTACCGTTTTTCAAAGGTTCCTGGAAACAACAATAAATAAACTTATATCATCTACTGCAAAAGAAACAACAGTGCGACCGACACCATTTCTATTCGAATCTTAACGGATAGACACATGACTGTGTTCTTGTTTCTCAAGTCTATGACTCTGTTCCTATCCAATGAAATCCATTGACTAGCTCCAAGATTCTAGCTGAAATATGCGTAGAGATGAACTATGGGATCTTTGATGCATAGATTTACCAAGAAGAACATAACCTCCCTGAACAAGAAGGGTTCTTGAAAAATATCAAGCTATCTAAGGAGCAGAGCCAACCATCTATTTCAAAATCGATTCTACTTATGAAGATTCACATCTAACATCACTTGACAGCTCAAAGACTTTGCTTCTCCTAATCTCATCATTTTACTCGCATAAACCCTGCTCAATTTTGCTATTTGATGTTTGGCAGATTCAAATTTATGGTTTACTAGTTTTTAATTGACCTCGAAAACCTCAGAATAATGAAAAATGAATTCAAAGAGGAAAACTTCATAAACTCAGGACAAAAAGCATTCCCCTTTTTCCCTAATTTCATAAGAGAGCCGTAAGAATCTCAATACCCAATTCCTAAAATCACGAACAAAGCAGCTCTATTGCCATAAACCTGGCGTTTCAAACAAGAATTACCAAACAATTCCGACCGCATAAACCCTAATTTAGACCCCAGAATCAGAAATATCAGAAAATCCCAGAATCTCACAAAAATAGGAACAATAGAGATGAGAAGAGAGAAGAAACATACAGTCATCATAGAGAAGACCCATTGTCGTCGAGACTCAGCGTTGAGAGAGATAACAGTGAGCTTGGGACGATGGAGAATAGCGTAGACGAGCCAGACATGGTAAGCGACCATCACGACCAGACCCGCCGGCACAAGCACTAAATCCAAAGATTCCTCCTTCCACATTTCTACTTCGCCGCAGATATAGTTTCGGTTCGTACGGTTGTTCCGTGATCGGAAAGATCGATGGCGGCCAAAAGATTTTGGCAGAGGCAAGAGACGAAAAGCACCAAGCTTTGAGAGAGCGAAAGTATCATTCACACGTGTTAACTTAACAAACTCCAGAGAAGAAGACTATCGACATCTCACACGTGTTAACACTAACACTATCAGAGACTATCTATCACTCTCTTACCACGTTCCACATATAGAAGAAGCCCAATCCGTTTAAGTTTGTTTAGTCTTTGGTTTGGTCGGAGAAGTTTTTTTTCGACCCAAACAAATATTGAAGCCCAAAATCAATTTGATTTGGATTCTCAAGTCGGCCCATATATTTTTAAATGATTCCCGCTGATTGACGTTATATCCCGTAAAAATTCATCTAAATTTGATTAGTAAAACGAATTCACTAATATATTTAATTTCTGTGGCTTTAGTGAAGTCAAGTGGTCACTAAATTAAATTTCAGTGTGTAACTAATACATACAATTCGATTATACTACAATAAACATTTTATACATTATCTTTTCCGAATCTATTGACCAAGTGAATAGTGATAATATTATATTATCCCAAATCGGTTGTCTTATTATCTAAATCTGCTTCGGTTGACTCAAAGAACGTCCAATTGTATCGAGATTTGCATATATATGTTCTTCGAGATCTACACCTAACTGCGATTTGAATTTATTTATTTGCTGTTTTTTTTTAGCTTGTAATTTCTTTCTGCTACTTGTTTTCTATATAATTTCTGTCAAATTTTATAAAAATAGTATAAATACTACTGATACAAAAAAAGTTGAGGAGAAATTTATCACAAGTAATTAAGATAACAATAATCAATCATGATGGGTATATTTATTATTAGTCAGAACTTCAGAAGATTTTTTTTTTTTTTTTTTTCAGAAGAAATTATATTTGTACTGATTAGAGATCGGTTCCACAATCGATATGCTAGGTTTTGTCTTTATTGAGAAATATAATGAAGTTGTGATTGATTTTTTTGTTTGAAATTTTGAATTATACCTTCTTCTTTTTTTTGTTTATTTTTAATAAGCTATCAAACAATTTGGTCGATAAAAAATACTAAATAGTTTGACCAAAACAACCAATCAGTATCTGTTGTTATACACTAGGAATTATCATTTAAATAGTGAAGTTATATATAATCAATCCTACGACTAGGTTTCACTATTTTAACTTGAGAGTTGTGCAACAATAAACAAAATGCTAAAAGTTGTCGTTAATAAGACAAGAGATTTAACTATTTGTTTGAAATTTTTGAACATTTTGCTTTTTTTGTTTGACATGATTTTTGCCTATAAAATCTGAACATAATTTCTTGGTGTAAAAAATAAAACCCCCAAAACAATTGTCTTCAGTATGGATTCAGTGAAACTTCAACCTACACATAAACACCCTTTAACCCTTGAAGCTGGTCAATCCGAATGCAAGGCTTGCAACTTTCATACCAAAGCCGATCATTACTATCATTGCTTTACTTGTAAAGATGTAAGCTATCACAAAGAATGCATAACGTATTCCTCTGAAATCACCCATCCGTATCACCCGATACACCCTCTACAGATTTGTACCCGCAAATTTGCAGAGACTACGGAGAACTGCTTCTGGTGCAATAGATACATGGGGTACGTTTTCTATCGATGCTCCATCTGCAATTTGAACATCCATCTCTTCTGCGCTAGCCAGCCCCAACTTGTTCTAACATTGGATCCGGGTAAGAACCATCATCATCCTCTCACAATCTTTCCTAGAATGATGCATTTCACTTGCAATATCTGCGCACGTTTTGGCCATTGGTTTCCTATATACGCTTGTGTCCAGTGCGACTTAATGGTTCATCGTGACTGCTTGGGTCTACCACGTGTGATAAGGATCTCATGCCATGAACACCGTATCTCTAGGAAACTATATCTTCCTCCAGGGAGACGATTATGCGGAGTTTGTCACTTGGAGGTTGATCCCAGGTATGGAGCCTTTCTCTGCACTAAAAGTTGCGATTATGCGGTCCATACGCTATGTGCAACATTGGAGAATGTTTGGGACGGGAGCGAACTTGAAGATGTCCCTGAAGATGAGGATGAGCTTCAAGATGTGGAGCCATATGAGGTTATAGACGACAACCTCATCAAACATTTCAGCCATAAACATAATCTGAGATTCGTTCTCAATCTGGATGGTGATAAAACTAGTCGTTGCCAAGCGTGTAACCTTCTTATCCAGTTTGAGAACTTCTACACGTGTGATCACTGCGATTTCATCCTTCACCAAGAATGTGCCAACTTTCGAAAGAGGAGATGGCACCCGCTGCATCGTCACCCGCTTACTCTAAAAGCTGATGATAACATGACCTTGCACTCTTCCCATAGTGCCCGCAGTGGATTTTACTTATGTTCTATGTGTACTCGGTTCTCTAGCGGTTTTAGGTACGTCTGTGAAAAAGAGAATTGCCATTTGGAAGTAGATGTACGGTGTGTTGCAATACCTGAGAAGCTCAACCATAAATGTCATCCACATCCTCTGTTTGTTTGTCTGATGAACACAAGAAGCTTAACATGTGGGAGTTGCAAGAAAGAATCAAACATAGTGCTATATTGTCTACAATGCCCCAACTACTTCATGTGTTTCGAATGTGCTACTTTACCAGATAAAGTATTATACAAGCATGACAAACATCCTCTCATCCTCTGCTGCGGTGAAGAAGAAGACGCGAAAGAAGGTCATTACTGGTGTGAAACCTGCGAAACAAAATTAGATCCCAAGCAATGGTTTTACAATTGTAACGATTGTGGGGTCACTCTACACATTCCATGTTTGCTTGGAACCTATCCATATTTCAAGCCTGGTCCAATCATGATCAAAGCCGCTCGTCTCAACGAGGAAGTTGAAACGATTTGGCACCATCCTTCTCCTAACGTTCGTGCTGAGTGTTATATTGAGGAAATTCCTATTCGATTTGAGGAGGACTTCGACATTATTGCCAACAATTCGCTTACTCGACATTTGTGTTGTCATTGTGACCGTCGCTGTCAGGATTCTGTAGCTTTCAAGCAGGAACAAGACTTCTTTTGTTCCTTCGATTGTCTCTGCAATCGGAAACTTTACGATGATTCTGTTATCTTCCCTAAACTTAAGTAATTTTATTTTTCCGAGTCATTGTCGTTGTCGTACGTTGTATTCTAATCTCTGGGAGAAGAAATTGTTTAGTCTAGCTATCCAAATTCATGATTCGATGGTCATATAACTAAATAACCGGTAATTTCTGTGATACTATGGAACCGGTAATTTCAATTTCAACCAAATAACAGGTTCCGAATTATTTAATGGGCCTTAAAAATGGGCCTGATAATCATTTAATAACTCTTATAAAGCGTGTGACTGGAGATTTCGTGCGTAATTTTAACAAAAATAAAAATAAAAGAAATAAAAAAATCTTCGAGGGAACATTCAGAAACCCTAACTTCAACGGGAACTCAAAATTCAGAATCTCCAGATCGAGAGCTAAAAAAGCCGATTTCAATTCTCTTTACGATTCTGGGTTTTTGCTATTGGAATGTAGTGTGAAGAAGAAACCCTAGTTTTTCTCACTTGATTTCTCAGTCTTCTTCAGTAATGTCAAGTGAGCAGCGAGAAGGTTCGCAGGAGACGACGACGACGGTGGAAGGTAACGGAACAATTGGAGGTAATAATTCTCATTCGACGGTTACTGCGACATTGAGAGCTACCTCTACGATGGTTTCTTGCCAGAGACTTAGGCTAAACCCTAACAACGAGCATAGACCAGATAGTTATGAAGATCTGCAGCTTGATTTCCCAAACTCGGTATATTCTAGTCTGGAGAAGTACTTGCCTCCGAATATGCTGGTTTCGAATCGCGATGAGAAAATCAAATTCATGACTGACATTATGCTTAGGCATCTTCCTCATGGAGAGCGTTCCAGAGTAAGTACTAGATTTGGACCTTTCTCTCTGAATTGTTTGTGTTTACTTGTGTTGGTGAGATGGGAAATGCTTTAGAAGTTCTTTTAGTTTTACATTTCATTGATGAAAATTTGAGCTTTTGTTGCTATGAATTGGCTTCACTTTATTGAAGTGGTTATAGAAATTTCAATCTGGTTTGATGATGGTAGAAGATATTGCACGTATGGTTAGAATATGTCAATATGAGCTTAGGAGTTTTACAAAGTAGTTTTGTTTTTGGCTGATGCGACAGGCTCAAAGGCACAGGGACTATAGGCAGAAGATTATATCAAATTATCAGGTGTGAATCCTTTCTTGAACTTCACTGTGTTCTGTATTGCTCTGCTCCAGTCATTTGTTAGTAGTTTGAAGTGTTTTCCTACTGCAGCCACTTCACAGGGAGTTGTATACTCTAGTTCCCACAGTATGTTTCGTTCCCTCTTTCCTTAAGGCGATAAATGAAAGCACAGAGGAAAGCTTCAGAAACATAATATCTGAACCGTCTCCTGGTGTTTTCGTCTTTGACATGCTCCAGCCTACCTTTTGCGAGATGATGCTATCCGAGGTAATGTGTATCCTTTTTTGTTTTTCTCTTATCCTTCTCTTTACCTTCGTATTTTGTTCATGTGCTGTTTTTTGACCATGCAGATAGACAATTTTGAAAGGTGGGTGGGTGAGACCAAATTCCGGATAATGAGACCAAACACCATGAATAAATACGGCGCTGTGCTTGACGACTTTGGTCTGGATACCATGCTTGACAAACTCATGGAGGGTTTTATACGTCCCATTTCTAAAGGTAATATATAACTTAAATTCACTACATAGACTATTATTGGAAAGTCTGTTTAATATGTTACAGTGTTAACTAAAAAGCAACTTCGCATCTTTTTTTTGTAGTATTCTTCAGTGATGTGGGTGGAGCATCTCTGGACTCTCACCATGGTTTTGTTGTTGAATATGGTAAAGATAGGGATGTTGATTTAGGTGAGGCCCTTTGACATATCCTGCATAATTTTCACATGACCTGACTAGTTGTCCTAAATGCAGATATACTCCAATACTCACGTAATCCTGGCTGAAAATAATCAGATGTTATATAAATTTGCAGGCTTTCATGTGGATGATTCAGAAGTAACGCTGAATGTTTGTTTGGGTAATCAATTTGTGGGAGGGGAGCTATTTTTCAGAGGTACACGGTGTGAAAAACATGTGAACACAGCAACAAAGGCAGATGTATGCCACTCTTTTCTGTTGCTTTCTTGTCTTTTAACATTCTGTATATGGCTGTTGGCTAATATAAACAACTCTTCTTTTATGCGAAAGCAGGAGATATTTGATTATGATCATATACCTGGACAAGCTGTGCTTCACCGTGGGCGCCACCGCCATGGTGCCAGAGCCACAACATCCGGGCATCGGGTCAATATGCTACTATGGTGCAGAAGGTAAATAACAACTGAAACTTGCCTCTGGACTGCCATGCATCCTTTTTTTGCATTGCAGTTGACTTTCATTGTTATTCGGTTTCGTATTAAGCTTGTCTTTCGTGTTGTTCCTTGCAGTTCTGTGTTTAGAGAGCTCAAAACTCATCAGAAGGAATTCTCCAGCTGGTGTGGAGAGTGCTTTTGTGAAAAGAGAGATGAGAAAGTGCGGTCGATTGATGCTCTAAGAAAGGTAAGCCTGTGATTGATCAAGCTTATGTAGCTCTCTGTTTACTACAATGGTCGATGATTCTATGTTCTTTATTGCTATTGCAGAAATTGTTTAAAGCACGTCAAACCCAAGCTTGATGGAACACACTAGTAAGATGAGCAATTGATGAAACACTAGTAAGATAAGCAATAACATATATTGGATGACTTTAAAACTTGAGATCAAGCTTTGAAGAATTGCTCCTGTTTTAAGCTGACTTAAAACTGAGCCTGTGTAGAAATCATTTGAGGTATATGGGTCTCTGTTTATCTTTTCTCAGACTCTTTGATAAATTATGTACATGAAATCTAGTCTCAACTTCACTTGTACTACAAGGAGTCATATTGTTATCCGATTTTTGTTTTTTGTTTTTTCTTTCTTATGAGTACAAGGAAGAATTGGTGTTATCTAATTGGATGTGGTGATTCTGCTCTCTTAAATCTCCATATTCGCCCCAAATCGTTGCTCTAGTGAGTTGTACTCTTGACCGATGGCCAGAGCCGCAAATAATGGATTTTGCTCTTATAGAACCCGAATCGATTACTACGGTAGTCTCTTTTGAATAGAAATGAACATTAGGGCCATTGTGCACGTTGTTCTAAATAATGGAAGAGAGAAGAAAGTTTAGAATGTGTTTTGTTGCTGTCTTGTTATTTGATGGCAAGACAAATCGAAATTGGTTGTGAAACGGTACTACCAACCCAAATTATAGTTGACTTTAAGGCTGATCATTGAATCCTTATGGATCTGTTATTTATGTCTCTTACAATTCATTCTTCTCACCAAATTCATTTTATTTTTCGGGTTTCTTGGTATCTTTTTGACTATCTATGTAGATACGATGTTTATATGATCACACTAATTAGCAATGTAGATGAAAACACAATCCATTAATCTTCATGATATTATAAGATCAATATGGATTCTTCGCGGTCTGATTTAATCTTTTAAAAGATTTGATGTCTAGGTGTGTGCTAAGTCGTTGAAAACAAAACTAATTCATCTTCATTCTGCAGATTTTCTTAATGTTAAATCTGAGTTCAATAGGGATTCTCTTCTTTCTTTAGGATCTGACTGAATTTTTTTCCAGAGGTTTGATGTCTAGGTGTTTTTTTTTTTGCCAGTTTGTTATTGATATTTGGTGATCTGATGATTATGTTGTTAGTTTTGTGTTTCAGTTTTGATGCTTACTTTCTTTTGGATTCTGAAGTTGGAATATTTTGATTATATAATTAAAACTGAGAATTTTCATATAATGGGCTGAATAAATTGAGAATCTTGCATGTGTCCCTCTTTCGGGCCACTAGAAGAAAAAGAAAAGAGAGAGTACATAGTACAAATTACTTAAATGATTGCTAAAAATTATTTAAAACATAAAAGTTTCTTAATACATTAGAAAGGTCAAGTTATATGTTTAACAAATATTTTGGGAAGATGCCAAAGTTTTAAAATCCAAGCTAATTGATGGTACATTTGTTTGTAGCCGTTTTTATGGAATATAATGACATGAAACAAAAACAAGTTAACTGAATAAACGGTGGTTACTGCTCCTTGGATGGATATTAGTAAACTTATCAATCAAATTATTAATGGTTTTCCACATTTAAGACAAGATGCCTAATTATGAGGTACATCACATGCTATTCGATTCCATAAACTCATCCTTTATATTATAAAACACAAGTCACTAGACCAATCAAATTTTGCCACATAGATTTCTATTTATTTATAATTTATTTTAGAAAAAAAAACAATTCTAAAAGAAATTAGAGATCGTGTGAGAAAAAGAAAAAATTTAAATAAACTGATATATTAACGAAACAAAAACTGTAAACAAAAACTATATCCCTAAAATTGCTCACACTAACAACACGTTCAACTCAGATCATGGCATGTTTTAAACTGATTCATCTCCTATTTAAGTCCAATCAATTCAACTTCTTCTTTAATTGATTTTTTTCTATATTCCTCTCCATCGTTTTTTCTTGTGGTTGCCATAGAAACCAAAGGTTAAAATTTTATTCAGGTTAATGCTTAAACTTTATTCCTATTCATTCATTAATTCATCCATTTTCTCTATAACTCATATTAATTCTAATTTTATCAATCACAGTTGGAAGATGTCTCAGGATTTTACTAAAAGGATAGAGAGCAAAGGATTTTATGTCTTCAAAAGGCACAAGAATTAGAAGCAATCGTTGTAAGAGATCTTTGGTTGCTAATCTGGCCAGAAACTCCATTAAGAGATGATCTAGGCTAATAGCTATCGTGTACATTCTGACACTTACATATTAAAAAAACCAGTTATGATTTCTTACGTAATTTCATATCATTACCATTTGTGAGGTATAAGACTTTTCCTCCATTGTTCGTTTCTATTACAGTTACACTCTAACCTTATAGCTTAAAGAAAAATATTAGAACTAATAAGCAAAAATATTAATCAAGTATTCAACCCGTGCTCGCACGGGTCATAATTCTAGTTATTACATAATTAAGAAACGAATCTATAAACATAATAGAAATCAAATGAAGAATTCACTATCAAAAACTACTTTGTCTACTATAGTTCACAAATTTACTTTCATTTCTTTTTGTTATGTGTACTAAATGATACTCCCTATGTATCACAAAGAATTATTTTCTAAGTTTTTCACCACGATTAATAATAAATGATATACTTTTAAAAAGTTAATTTCAAGCTGCTTTTTATCCCATTTACTCCATCAATTGATCTTGAAAATAAAAATGCATTAAATATACTACAGAAAATCAATCTTTTTGATACAAGAATAAAACCCAAAAATCATTCTTTTTGAGACGGAGGGAGTATGTTTCTTCTGTTATCCATAGATATTAATTTCAAAATATTGATGCATCTAATTACAAGTCTAATTGTATTAAAAATATATATATATATATATTAAAAAGACACCAAAAGTGAAAATGTAAATCTAACCATAACCATAGTATGCTATTATTCTTAAAAACTAAAATCACCAACTTAAAATAAAAGTAAACATATATGTAGATGTCAACATTAAACGGGAATATTGATAAAATAGTGTTTGTATAACTATTGTCGCCGTTTCACAACGCAAATTCAAATTTGTAAATGTAGGTGTATGAATGTAGATGACATAAAGGACCCAAAATTTTCTCCTCTCATTAAACATGAGTGAAACTTATACCAATACATACATATCCTTAACACCAATAAAATAAAATAAAAATACATACATATATCCCCCACATATCTAAGTCACATAAACATTCAACCTCCGAATCGTATTATTACAGTCAAATAACCATCTTTTTATCAGCATTATTATTCATAATCATTAATTATAAAACAACTATAGTGGCCCACTTGAAGAAATTATGTAACATCTCTTCTTCCTTAATCATCCATTTTCTTTATTGTGTAATTGATAATTATTTTCCTGTATTTTAAATCTCAAGTCACCACCACACACTTTAGTATAAAAGCAATCTTGATGTGCTATCAAACTTCAAAAAGAGAAGAGCTCAAGAAGAAGAAGAAGAAGAAGAAGAAGAAGAAGAAGAAGAAGAAGAAGAAGAAGAAGAAGAAGAAGAAGAAGAAAAAGAGACAATGGGCAAAGGAGTAGTATCAGAGAAGGTGAAGCTTGTGGTGGCATTGATCACACTTCAGTTCTGTTTCGCAGGCTTCCACATTGTCTCAAGAGTTGCTCTTAACATTGGTGTCAGCAAAGTTGTGTACCCTGTTTATAGGAATCTCCTTGCCCTTCTCCTCATAGGTCCCTTCGCTTACTTCTTCGAAAAGTAAGTCCTCACATCTTTCAGAGTTCTAGGGCTTTTGTAATACGATCTCAAGTTTGAATATTGTATTCTTCGGTTGATAATATACTTAACAATGCTTTGTTTATCAACAGAAAGGAAAGACCTCCACTCACAATCTCTTTACTGGCTCAGTTCTTCTTCTTGGCACTCATAGGGTAAAGCTTAACCGGAGAACACAATAATAGCAACCGATTCCTCAATCCTTAAATCGATAATTATAGTACTGAATCTCTCTTTTTGTGTGTTTAACATCAGAATCACAGCGAACCAAGGATTTTACCTATTGGGACTTTACTATGCAACTCCAACGTTTGCTTCCGCAATGCAAAACTCTGTTCCTGCCATCACGTTCATCATGGCTTGTACCCTAAGGTACCCTAGCAACCTCTTCTTCATAGAAATATATCGTTTTAATCATTCTCTTGTGCGTGTCTAACATTGATTTTCCACAATGAATCAAGGTTAGAGCACATAGACCTGGTCAGGAAACATGGTGTGGCCAAAGTATTGGGAACTCTTGTGAGCATCGGTGGAGCCACCGTGATCACATTATACAGAGGATTTCCGATATTTGACCAGGGCCTTAACATGCAAAAGGAAGAGGTGATCGGATCTGACAAATCATCACACAACTGGAAACTTGGATGGTTATACCTTATGGGACATTGTCTATCATGGGCTGGTTGGATGGTTCTTCAAGCTCCTGTTCTAAAGCAATACCCGGCAAAGCTCACTTTAACATCCTTCACATGTTTCTTCGGTCTGATTCAGTTTCTGGTCATTGCTCTGTTTGTGGAAACTGATCTTAATAACTGGATCATCGTCTCCTGGGAAGAGCTCTTCACCATCCTATACGCCGTAAGCTCCCTCCCTCTCTCTATCTCTTCCTTTTCCTTGATCTGAATCAATGAAGTTAGCTAAATGAATGTTTCTTTGGCCGTGCTTACAGGGAATAATAGCATCCGGGTTGGTTGTTTATCTTCAAACATGGTGTATCTACAAAAGCGGTCCAGTCTTTGTCGCTGTTTTCCAGCCTCTCCAGACACTTCTTGTTGCTGCAATGGCGTTTCTTATTCTTGGTGATCAGTTATACTCCGGAAGGTAAACGAATTGTAAACAGGAATATCGGGTTTAATTTGTTCCTTTCAATTTCTCGATCTAATATAATCTTTTTGCTTTGCAGGATTGTTGGTGCAGTGTTCATAATGCTAGGGCTCTACTTAGTTCTTTGGGGCAAAAACGAAGAAAGAAAACTGGCTCTTGAAGAAAGTCAACAAGACCCAGAGTCATTGACCAAAAATCTACTTGAGGCACAACACAAGAAGAGTAGTTCTGAATCTGAAGTGTAAAAGTTTACACAGCTGCAAACATAACGCATTACTTCTCTGTACATACACACACAAGAACTTGGCCAACACACAGGCTCCTCAAGTGGGTCTCTCATACAATTGATATTCTAGTCGTTTACTTTTGAGTTGTAATCAAAATTGGGTTGCAATTTATTTATGAATAATAAATGAAAAGATGATAACATTATATCAAAGTTGACAATAGAGAAGCAAATGTTCTGATCCGGTCTGGTTGGAGACAGACCAATGACCTGGAGAACTCATGTTCATGCAACTGTGTACTGTCTTAATCTTTCATACAACGAATCTATAACATTTGTGACCCAGTCTTTGATTATCCAGATAGGCTGCCTATTTTGTGACCCATGATCAAATATGAGTCCTAGTAATCGAAGTTCTGATTCTACTCCTACAATTTTGACTTTTATAACCAAAACTAGTCAACATATGAAACAAAAAAAGAGAAATCTTGATATCACAAGTCACTAGAAAGAAATACAATCGCACTAAACCACAAATTAAACAACTTAGCTGCAATAGCACATGTTGAAAGAAAAGGAGTCTAAGTTCAAAACCATTGTGCAAACACAACATAAAAAAAAAAAAAACAAAAGCTTAGATAGAGCAATAGAAGTGTTCTGGGACCTGTTTTGAAAGAAACTACCACACTACCTCACAGTAACGATGTCATCAATCTTCAAAATCATCCTTACGCATTCAGTTGCTAGAGTGATTGCACTGGTACTCACAAGCAGGGGCTGAACAACATTCTCCTCCAAGATATTAGTGATCTGTCCTTTCCTCACATTGATCCCTGCATGGATTTCCCCTTGAGCATGCTTGTTCCTGAGTTCAGTCACAATGGCGATAGGGTTTAACCCTGCATTTTCGGCCAGTGTGTAAGGAATAACCTCGAGGGCTTCAGCAAAAGACTTCACACAGTAACCTTCCATCCCATGTAGAACCTTAGCCCAAGTACCAAGCTGCCTTGAGAGCTCAATCTCAGGTGCACCACCTCCTGCAATCAAGAACCTCTTGCTCACCAGACACCTAACAACACATAAGGCATCATGTAAACTCCTTTCAGCTTCATCTAGAACAAGCTGGTTGGAGCCACGAACAAGAACAGAAGTAGTTCTTCCCATGTCCTTGATTCCAGTGATCTTCAAAATCTTTCCATCTCCAAGGGAAGCTTCTTCAACAAGATCAGCATGGCCAAGCTTCTCAGCTCTAAAATGCTCAATATTGGCGATTGGCAAGCAATTCAATGTCTTGGTGATGAATTCAATCTCATCTCTCTCTACATCCTTGATAACCATGATTTTAGCTTTAGCCAAATAGTGAAGAGATAGATCAGTCACAGCATCCCTCAAAATACTCTTCTGGATCAACAACACATTGCAACCAGTTGCTTTGATCTTCTTAATCATCCCCAAGATGTAATTCCTCTCTTCTTTCAAGATCCTATCCATCTGAGTATAATCAGAGACAACAATACTCTGCTCAATATCAGTCTTAGGAGGTGAGATCTGGAACTGAATCACAGCGATCTTAGCATTCTCCACACGAGTCGGTCCACCAGCAGCACGACTAACCTTCTTGTCAAAAACCAAACCTTTCACCGGATGTGTATCATCCACAGTCCCACCAAGCTTCTTAACAATCTTAATATCACGCAAATCCACAATCTCTGGCTTTTCCGGATCTATAACAGAGAGAACCGCATCTACAGCTAAAGGAGCAAGTAATGTAGAGTACTGACTAACAACCTTACTGTTAAGCGACGTGCTCGCAGATTTAACAAGTGAATCTCGATCAGTGAGCTCCACTGGAACAGCCATGGCGGTCAAGATATCAATCGCCTTAGCACAAGCCTTGTGAAGCGAATCTGAAATGACAGTAGGGTGGATCCCGTTTGTGAGAAGCGACTGACACTCCTTGAGAAGCGCACCGGCGATTACTACGACGGTTGTAGTCCCATCTCCGGCGGCTGAATCTTGAGATTTGGAAAGCTCGACTAACATCTTCGCCGCTGGCTGCAAAACCTCCATCTTGTTGAGGATCGTAGCTCCATCGTTAGTGATGATTACCTCACCGTTCGCCGTGGAAATCATCTTGTCCATTCCTTTCGGTCCCAAACTCGTACGTACGGCGTCAGAGACGGCGCGAGCAGAGTTGATGTTCGCGAATCGGATATCTTCTCTCCGCTTGTTGTCTACGAACGATTCTGCTTTAGATCCACGGGGCTTCGAAGCCATCGGTGCTGCTACCGCCGCCATTTTTTGCTATAACCAATAGAGCTCGAGATCTCAGATTTGATTTCTACGGGAATATGATTTCGATCAGTGAAATTTGCAGAAAACCCTAGATGAAGAGTGTTCTGGAAATGAAAGAGAGAATAGAGAATTTGAAAAAAGCCCTAGGGTTTACGCTGTTGTTTGACGAATGGGCCTGTTTTTTGGGTTTTATGAGTGAAATTTATTTAGCCCACAAGGCCCAGTTATTGGTTCAGACTTTAGTGTCTTTTAAGGGGACGGTTAAACAAATATGAGAAAAAACTAAATTAGACCAAATGATCTGAAATTTCTCGAAATTTACATACCAGATCGACAAAATTAAATATTTTTACTGGTATTTTCACCGACTGATTATGCAATAGCTCAAGAGCTTTGACAAGAACCGGCTTGAACCGGTTTATGTCAACGCTCACGTTCTGCTGTACCATATGATAAGAATATGGTAGGATTGGGAGCAAGTGGTTCCAGCATTAAACTAACCTTCATCGCCAGATTTTGCATGGCGTAAGTAGTCTTGTGTTCAGATTTTGAAGTATCTGTACATACGATTCATATTTGCCTATTACATTTTTTTCTTTTTTTGCACTGAATTATATTGATATTGGATTCGGAAAAGTTACGATACACAGGACTGACATGAGAAAAGAAGAGATTAAACTTCATAGAAACACAATACTCGATCCATAACCTACAACAAGATGAGAAAAGGAGTTTTCGATAATAGATTGCAAAAACCAAACAAATCTTGTCTCAATACTAAACGAAGCTTTCGAAACTCATCACAAGGACTTTCCGCACAACAAACTATGAAGACGGACTTCAATATTTATAGCAAAACCAAGAAAGTGGAACTTGGCCTTATCCGTAAATGATGCTTCTTTTCAATAAGTTCATTTGTCAAGGGTCTTCCGGATGAACGTAAGATAATGGAGAACCAATTAGACCTTAGTCGGGGGAGAGACAAAACAAGGTTATTTACTGGTAATTATTTCGATCCGACTACAATAATTTACAGTACACGAATGCTTGAAATTTACTTATTTACACCGACTGCTTATGTAATAACTCAAGAGCTTTGACAAGAACCGGCTTGAACCGGTTTATATCAACGCTCACGTTCTGCTGTACCAAATAAACCGACTTGAACGTTCCCCACCCGCGTTTTGCAACCGCCAATGGATCTCTAATGATCTCGTGATCACGCCCGTACTGCTTCACCAGTGTGCTCTCCTCCACCGCGATCTTGTACTCCAAATACCTCAGATTCATTCCCTTCGACGGAACCTCGAAATCCGTCTTCGCAATCCACTCGAATCCACCGATCGGAAGTATCTGAATCACGACCGCGTTCTCCGGTAAGAACACCATGTTCGTCAGTCCCGCGCCGTGAACGCCAAGCATCACGTCACAGGAATTCACAATTTGTGCGAAACTCGCGATTTCGGTGTTTGCTTCCGCCACCACGACTTTGAATCCGATCTGGCTCGCCGCTCTAGCGATTTCACCCGCGTTCACAAACGCTCGCGATATGCTCCTCGACAAAATCAGAATCCGTGGCCTCCGCCACGTGGACACGGCGGCGTTTCTCAACAAGTATGCGTCTCTGAGATATTTCCTGAAATCGGACATGGAATACTCCGAATTCGAAAGATCGATCGTTAGCTCTTTCTCATAATCACGGTGGCGATTGAGACCGACGATGACGCTGCCGAAACAATGCGTTTCGTATTCTTCGTCGATGTAAATCACTTCATAATTCGAAAATTTCCTCACTAATTCCTTAAATTTGCTGATCCACCATGGATTCTTGTTCGTCACTAGGAATTGAACTTCACCGTCGAATCTACGCGCCGTCGTGTACAGAGGAATCACGATGTCCGTGAAATCATGGAAATTGTTCAACGAGAAGCCTCCGAGAGAGAAAAGAATCGCCGGAACGCTGTGTTTTCTAACGCAACGTGATAAACTAGCGTTTTGAACTACTTTCACTGTCCATTCTCTCACGCGTTTCATGGCCGTAACTTGGTCTTTTCTCGCATATGGTCTCATATGCCACGTGGAATTACCGGAAAACGCAGACGTGATCGCCGCAAGAACAGTTGCGGATTTACCAAGGATTCTTACGTCGCCGCTTAGATCGCAAAACTCTTTGCTTCCTAGCTTGTTACAGTGACAGATAGGTTTCTCCATTTCATTGCACTCTGAAAATTCACTCAAAATAAAAACAGTCTCTGAATCAAACTATATATATAGAAAATGATTAAAAACCATAACAACTTAAAGACAATTGTAGAGAAAATTCTGAAGTATATTGACCTGAAATAACTTCTTCTTTGGAGATTGTAGTGTTGGTAGTTAATTCTGTTATTCTCAGCATCCTGAGACCAGTGCCAACTGATAATTGTAACTCCACAGAAGAAAGAAAGAAAGAGATGCACGTTAAAATGATTGTTTCTGTGTTGTCTGGCTTTTCGGCGAAACGTGGTAAGGGACTTACCGATTGGTAAAGGGCAGAGATAAGGTTTAACGACAGTGTAAAGAGTGAAGAAAAAGAGAAGAGAGGCAATGAAAGCTACAAAGCCAAGTCTCTTCTGATCAGTTTTGCTAAAGCTACGAGCAAGTATTGAATCGTAAGGAAGATCCCTCTTTGTCATATCTTGACTCTTAAGTTACACAAGGATGTCTTTCTTGTTCAGCAAGAAACTCGAGAATCAGAGTTTGCTGGCTAATGTAGAGATATGAAGGTCAAGGTGGGAGAGCGAGAGGATTGTGTGCGGTATTTAAGAACTTATTTTACGAAATTGTCGTGTTTTTGTTTTCTCTTTTGTCACTATAAATGTCTGGATTTTAAGACAGGATCAAGAAGAGAACGTTTAGGTATTGAAGATCAAAAGATTTAAAATGAAAATAAGTGTAGTGTTAAAAGAAGAGAACTAAAGCATGTTCAAAGTGGTCGAATCTCACCTTGATTTACATTGCTACCATTGTTCGATCTTATATTGGTTTGCTTCATTTTGAGTGGTGTGATGAATCATTTAGCTGCATATCGAAATTATAGAAATAAAATTAAATGTACAATTTAATTTGCAGCCAAAAAAAGAGAAGGAAAAACAGCATGACAAAAATATCCGTAAAATGGTGGAAACGCTTTTCAAAACAGATTAAAGCTGACCCATAAACTGTAAAAAGTAACATAGAATTTAGTGTGAGCTACATAATTCTTCTTTAATCTGTTTGTGGTATTCTGTGCAACTTTTCTAATCGATGTCGGTTTACTCTGGTTAGTCGATTGGGCCTCATCAGACTAACTGACAGTTCAAAAATTTCGATAAAATATAGTACTAATTGTTTTATTATAAATATTACGATCCAACTATAAGAGCATCATTATAGGTAGTTTCTTAGAGATAGATCTTAGTAATATTTAAATAATTTATTTGTAAAAGTGATTGTTAAGAGATAGTATTTTTGAGTTAAGATTTTTGTGTGATTAATGGTAGGCTCTTAACATGTGGTTCTTAGAAAAAAAATATTAATATAAAAATAAAATTTATAATTATAGAAAATTTAATAATTGTTGCAAATTAAAAAATTAAAACATACATGAGATACAATTTATAACATAAATCACAAATATTTTAAACTTAATTTCTTCTATATTTTGTCCATATATGCTCGACCAAATCATGTTTCAATTGTTGATGCATACCTCGATCACGAACTCGAACTCTATTATCGAAGAAATTAGAAAGCGTATCTGTAGAATATGTGAAATCCGTCCAATCAAAACGTGACACGTGGCACCTCTTAACCCTCAAAATTAATCTTAGCTAAGAAACGTTCCTTAGCTAAGGAACGTTTCTTAGCTTATTAAGGTATTAACTATTTAATTTAAATCACTTTAATACCTAAGATTCAGCTAACATCCCCCCTATAATGATGCTCTAAGAGCATATGCAAGGGTGCATCTTTAAAGTTTGATCTTAAGGGAGAAAAAATATTAAAATATTGTAAGAGCTTTAATTAAGATCTTTTGTAAAGTAAGTGATTATTGGTAGAACATGTTTAGATCATAGGAATTAATAATTTAATAATCAAAAACTTTAAATGTTTTTTAAAAATTTTAAAAAATTATTTTTAAAATTGAAAACATAAAAACTAAACTTATATTAAAATTGATTTGAAAATAAAAAGAAACACAAAATACAATTCCTAATAATTATTAAACAAAAATCGCAACCAATCCGCGGGTGCCACGTCGCCACAAGAACAGCCCAAAAACAGTTCTAGCCCAAGATCACTTTCCATGTTCCAAAGCCTGTTCTCAGAAATTTTAATATTTTTATAACATAATAACAGTCCAATAGATGGCCCGATAATTATGGTCTAAGAATTTACACTTTTACAGTATACGAACGCGGTAAATATTTAATTTACACCGACTGCCTCTACAATAACTCAAGAGCTTTGACAAGAACCGGCTTGAACCGGTTTATATCAATACTAACGTTCTGTTGTACCAAATAAACCGACTTGAACATATCCCACCCGTGTTTGGCAACCGCCGATGGATCTCTCACGACCTCGTGGTCGCGTCCGTACTTCTTCACCAGCGTACTCTCCTCCGCCGCGATCTTATACTCCAAATACCTCAGATTCATTCCCTCCGAAGGTCTCTCGAAATCCGTCTTCGCAAGCCACTCGAATCCACCGATCGGAAGAATCTGAATCACGACCGCGTTGTCTGGCAAAAACACCATGTTCGTCAGCCCCGCGCCGTGAACGCCGAGTATCACGTCGCAGGAATTCACCGTTTGCGCGAAATTCGCGACTCCGGTGTTCGCTTCCGCCACCACGACTTCGAATCCGATCTGTCTCGCCGCTCTCGCGATTTCGCCGGCGTTTTCGAACGCTCGCGATCTGCTCCTCGTCAAAATCAGGATCCGTGGCCTCCGCCGCCGGATCTGGCTCGTAATCACCGCGGCGTTTCTCAATGAGTAGGTGTCTCTTAGAAAACTTCGAAAATCGGACATTGAATACTCCGAATTCGAAGGATCGATAGTCAACTCTTTGAAATACTCACGGTGGCGAATGAGACCGACGGTGACGCTGCTGAAACAGTGCGTTTCTTCTTCGTCGTCGATGTAAATCACTTCGTAATTAGATAGTTTCTTCACTAATTCCTTAAATTTTTTGATCCACCATGGATTCTTGTTCGTCACGAGAAACTGAACTTCTCCGTTGAATCGACGCGCCGTCGTGTACAGAGGAATCACGACATCGGTGAAATCGTGGAAATTGTTCATCGTGTAGCCTCCGAGAGAGAAAATCATCGCCGGAACGCTGTGATTCCTAACGCAACGCGAGAAATTAGCGTTTTCTAATTGGTCAGCGTTTTGTTCCAATTTCACGGTCCATTCTCTCACGCGATTCATCGCCACCAGGTCACCTTTTCGCGCGTAAGGTCTCATATGCCACGTGGAATTCCCCGAAAACGCAAACGTGATCGCAGCTAAAACAGTCGCGGATTTTCCATGAATTCTTACGTCGCCGCTAAATTCACAGAACTCTGTTCTTGCTAGTTTGGTGCATATAGGTTTCACAGTTTTCTCCAATTCATTTTCATCTGAAAATTCATCAAAAGACAAAAATATCAATAAATTGACTAAAACCATAACATTTTCAAGAAAAGTATCAGTAAATTGACTAAAACCATAACAATTCAAGAAAATTGTAGAGAATAATTTAAAGTAAATATGCGGACCTGAAATAACTTCTTCTTTGGAGATTGTAGTGTTGGTAGTACAATTAAACGAATCAAGAAAATTCTTTGGCAAGCTTGTGTCGTTGCAGACATTAAACTTGTGATCTTCAGAACTGATTAGGCTCTGAGTAGTCACTGAACTTGATGTAACATTATCTTGATTCGTTTGGATAATGAGTTTCTCTGAATCTGCGGATGTTTCATTGTTGCTGCTCTTTAATGCTGGCGGTTCTGTTATTCTCAGCATTCTGAGACCAGCGTCCACTGATAATTGCATCTCCACTGAAGAACGAAAGATAAACGTTATTATTAATGATTGTTTCTGTGTTTTCTATCGTTTTGGAAAACGTTGTGAGGGACATACCGATTGGTAGAGGGCTGAGGTAAGGTTTAGAGACAGTGCAAAGAGTGTAGACGAAGAGAAGAGAGGCAATGAAAGCTCCATATCCAAGTCTCTTCTGCCCAGTTCTGCTAAAACTACGAGCAAGTATCGTGTCGAAAAGAAGATCCTTTTCCGTCATTTCTTTGTCTCTTTAGTTACACAAACTTGATCTTTCTTGTGCTACAAGAAAACTCTTGAAACCAGTCTTCGTGCTAATGTAGAGAGATGAATGATTGTGAGAGGATTGTGTGAATACTAAAGAACTTGTTCTACGACATTGGTCGTATGGTTCTTGTCTCTTATAAATGACTGGATTTCAAGACAAGATCAAGAATAGAACGTTGAGGTGTTGAAGATAAAAAGAAATTAAATGAATATTATTAGTGTATTATTATTAAAAGAAGAGGATCTTATTTAGTTTTATAAATCAGGCGAGTGTCGGCATTGGAGAGGAAGGATTTGGAGGGCATGAAGTATTAGTCGAAGAACAAGTCTTAGTAAGCAGCTTAATGAATGCTCCCCACGATTTTTCTTTTTAGCTTCATTTTAAATATATTAATAGATATAATTATAACGAACAACCAAAATAAAACTTTAACAAAGAATTAATAAAATTGTCAAACATGATTTCATGAGCATTGTGTTTCTCTGTGGTTTAATCTCGTCTCTTTCTTGTGGTTTGTAACTTTTTCGAATTTTGGATATCAATATTATTCTAGTAAAAAAAAAGATTTTACTAGGAGTAGACAATCTAGACTTCGAGACAATTGTTCTAAGCTGATCAAAATGTCCCATAACCCCGAGAAACTATCCACTTTCTCAAACCTTCCAGACGAATTTATTTTGCTTAATTTACAATAATTTTTCGTCATTTTAAGCTAAATGTTTGGGTGCGTGATTACTTAGCTTGTTCAGCCATAGCTAATTAAACGACATGTTAGTTTTGCAAAATTTTCTCTTCCAAATTAGATTGTTAGTGAAGAATTTGTTTTTTAATATAAATGTGTGGTTGACAAAAGAAAACAAATAACAGAATTATTGAAACTACAACTTACACAAAAAAAGAGTACATATATATATATATATATAAAATTTTAGTTAGAAAAATATATTTATATAATATATTGAACATATGGAAATGAAAGAAACTTTGTAGTTGACTGTTATGACAGACACAACCAAAATCTGAATGATTGATTGTTAATTGTTTAGTTTTTGTTTCCTATAAGACCAATTAACGAAGGAGGCAGAATCAAATGTGGCCTGAAAGGTATGAATCAACTAACAGTTGGTGAAATTTTTCTAGATTTTTGTGAAACTTGGTTGTTCGATTGTCGACTTTGGACTTTTTCCAACAATCTCTCATTACATTTTTCTTTTTTTTTCTATGTATACTTGAATTCAATAATTGATGTATGGTCTTATATGTGAAATTTTAAGCATCCCCATCTAACTAGACTAACTCCGTTGAAAAAAACTATAGAGTAGTTAAAACATAAATAGTGATCGTTACCCTAATCTAATAACGATGGATGACAAACAACATATACATGTCAAAACTTTTAGATAATTACTAGTAGTAAAATTGGTTTGTGAATTTGTGATCAAAGTGTCATATACGGATGTGATTGGTCTAATCCTGAAATTGTATCATCACCAATCTACTGGATATAATCATTGGTGCATATTTTCAATGAATAGTAATGATTGCTTTTGTTGCCATAACTAAATCTACTTAAGAGAAGCTTATGTTTAATCATCCGAAACGTGCAGTGATTACCTCAACATCCAATTGAAATCTGTTAAGCAAAATATGGTTTTTCTATGAATAAATTAGGTGATAATAAGATGCATCACAATATTAATAGCAATATAAGAAGGTTGTTAAGTAGGAAAGAGACATTCTAACAAGTTACGTGTCTTGTAGCCTATTTGGTGGGTCGCATGACGATGTACGTGTGCACCTTCCAATATACGATTTTTTTTGTTTAATTGTAGTATTAAATTTAAAATTATGTCAAATACATATATAAATATATTTATTTAATTATTTGTAGAGTCATCGGTAGGTTTGCATAATTTTTTATGTCTTGTGATAAAATTGGTGTTAAGATTAAAAAATAAAAGATCATAAGCAAAGGATCCGCCACTTTAATTTTATTTATACATATGTTTTTTTTATGTGTGTCTAAATAACATTTGACAAAGGGATGCTGAAGGATCATTTACAATACAATGCATGGATCTATTCAAATTTGAGTAGGAAATTCAATTTGTACCACACAAAACATATCAATTAATATTCTTAAGGACCATGTAACTTATTTATTTGTATTAGTAGTAGGAATGCATATTCGGAAGTGTTCATGTATAAGTGCTGCATGTAGTAGAACATATAAAAAATAATGTTAAAAGCTCTGGCATCTTGCATTGACTTTCACATATTGGTATTTCTTTCTTTCTTTTAAAGTCCTATGTTTATATTTTCTTTTAATGTTAGACGATATATATTGCTAATGATATATAGAAAGACCAACATACATGCTTCTGATAAAAATTCTAATTAGGAAATTTCTTTTTTATACTAAATAAGAGATCTAATCCGAAATGTTGTAATTCAGACATATTTTAGAGTAACATGGAAGGAAGGAAGGAAGTAAAAGGGTTCATTTCATCTCACTGGTTAATTAACCTTTGGTTCATGCAAAGTTCCCTTATTGCAAGGCAGTGGCCTCCATCAATAACGTGAGGTACTTTACTTATAACTTTGAGAACTAGGATATGACCCGCGGTATACCGCGGGTTAATTTTTTATAACAATATTTTTTTATTCTAAGTTGTATTTGTTTTAGTAATATTGTTTGGCTTGTTTAGTGTTTAAGATTGTATAATTGTATTTTAATTGTTAATTCTAGGATTTCACCCGTGGTATACCGTCTCATATTAATATCGACCTAAACCCGTTCCACAATATAACCCCGTCCGTGAAATTAAATATCATTTTGTTATTTTTTTAATAGTACTTTTATTTAAAAGATAATTCGAGTCAATTTAAAGTTTGCTTTTAAATAGTTCCAATAATATATAAATTTAATTTTTGTAGAGTTCAAATATAATTAATATTATAAACTATTTGTAGAATATAAATATTTATACTATTAAGCTAGATGTATTCACTTCACTATTAAAAAGTACAAAATTAAGTAAATTATATTTAGAGGGATTAAAATTATATGCATTGTTAAACTTAACATAGTATTATATCTAAAAATAATACGGTAAAAATGTTTACAATATACATTAGTAACAATGTGTAATATATATGTGGCATTACTACATAGTTTATAAAGAAATAGTTTTGACAACAATGGGTCCTATTGTCAATAGTAAACAAAATGCAAAAAATAATGAGGTTTTGTAATTTGCGACGTTTGTGTTTAGGAAGAATACGTTTTTGTGTAATAAAAAAAAAAGACAATGTTTTGGTAAAGTTAAGGAAAGGTTTCGTCTTCTTGACCAGGACCAAAAAAATAAAATAACAGATCTCACAAAATTGGTCGATCCCTTTCCATAGTCTTTTTCCAATTCTTGTTCAATTTTCCGATTATACAACGATGATCGATTACTATCTCATAACACGAATCTCAATCTCAGAACACATAAAAATGAAGACATGGATTACAATCACGGTAAACCCGAAGGTAAGAGAAATCGATTCTTGAACATCAAATTCAGAATTTAATTGTCTATCATGGTTAATTTTGAATCAAATTTCTCTATGAACCTTAAAAAGATTTGTTTCTAATTCTGAGTCTATTTGCCAAAATTTAAGGTTCGAATGTATGATGTTGGTTTATTATCTGTTATGTACTTAATGAATCATCCTATAATGTTTTTGTGGATCCATTACTGGTAGAACATTATTGCGTTGATCATTTTTTTGATGATATGATTCTTTTTATTCTGATCATGATGTGTACCCGAATTCTGATTTCCAATTTGTTTAAAACATTGAAGATTATAGGGCAAGGAAGCATAATCTCCTTAGAAGATGAAAGGATTAAAAGTTTAACAAATCAAGAGTTGTAGATTTGCAATGTAATAAAGACTAAGTGATGTACACAAACACAAAGATAGGATATCAATTGTCTATCAAACATATATGATTATAATGTTCGTAATATAGGTGACTAACATGTCTTTTGTTTCATAGGTTAAACATAATCTTCAAATATGAAAGTCAAGTGGCTTGAGCAGGCAGGAGTAATCTGTAAACATAAGATACATTCTCAAAAAGGTCAGTGGAGATAGGATAGACTAAACTGGTTAAAATTACAATCAAGCATGTGATTTTGAAAATTACAACACGACAGCCAACTAACAAATATAAAGTAATCTTACACTCATAGACGTAATCTCAAAGACGTGTTTATCGTGTCTTGTATGTTTAGATCTTGGAAATGAGAGTGTATTTATAGTGTTTTGATAAGTTGCTAGAGTTTTAGGTTAGAGAATATATAAAATCTTGGTGAGCAAGTATAATATATCTTTGAAAATCTTAGAATCGGAAATATATAGAATATGCTACATAGATGCTATACAAAATAAGGATAAAATCTTTTAGTTACAACACATTCCCAATTCATTTCGTGGGATTTAATGTAGAAATAATATTGTTCATTTTATTTAGGAAATAAATGTGATTTGCAACAAAATCTTTACCATTTTAATAGGAAACAATGAGATTATCAAATCTTGGTTTGTTGCCACGATATTTGCGATTGATCTCGTCATATTAAATGTTGTTTGGATTAAATGTAGGGATTTTCAACTAAGGAAGGTTCTGATTCACAAAAATTCGGGTCAAAATAACAAATAAGGAAGGATCCGAATCAAAGATTTCCGGGTCAAAATTAATTAAAACCCGACCCGATTGGAAGGAGCAAATATGTACTTCAAAAATGTTAAGTAGATGTCTCTTTGTTTACCACTTTATTGATTTTTATAGATACATAAACAAAGAGATTATAATGGTTTATGGAAGGAAATGAAAGTTTAGCAAGGAGAATATGGAAATTTACATTTGCAAAGACGTCTGCTATTGAGTTCATCATAAATGCCACACTCGCAATGAAAAGGGTATTCCTTAATTTTGTTAAAGCCTCTTATGCAAGTCTTGTTTCCGTTCCACCCACAATTTTGTTTGAATACTTCATGATTCAATGAGAATGATCAAAGATACTGTCTTTGCTACATGCAAAATCTTCCTGTTTGTTTTTTCTTTTCTTTTCTTAGTGATACTTCCAGAAACAAAGTAGTAGAACTTGTTAGTTTCGCTATTGTAACGCGTGTGTTACTACTAATCTTTAACGAAAATTGCCCACACCAAAAATAGTTATTAATACTAAATTAGGAGAAAAGAAAATAGATATGTAAGATCAATTCAACGAGATCAAGAAAATTAGATTTTTAATCTTAGAAGAAAAAATGGATGGAGGAGCTTGTCTGCATTCTGATTACAGGAGATAAGGGATATGCAACATTTTCATATAGAGGGAAAATATATGTTTTTAATACAACAATTATATTGAATTTTAAGTAATCATTGAGAAAAAATAATTCTCAAAATATAATGGAGACATGATATATTGCTAGAAGGTTAAACCAACATCAATTTCACTAAACGTTATGCTTTGATAAATTAAAGAGTTTCGATACTTTCAAAAACAATTACTTGTCCCACACACTACTTGACAGGAAAGCAGATGATTTCACAAAACTGCCAAATAACTGAAACTGTCTCTCGTCTTTGATTCCTTAGCCCACTACTCAAACCAAATTGACCAACAGCTCTTTCGGTCTGAACCCACCACTTTACTTAAGAATCAGCAAAAGTCAAGCAAGGGAGGCGCCTCATTGCATTTGAAGTGGCTCGACGTTCTCTAGCTTCTCTTCTAAGTTCCATCCCCTGAAACACACAACCCCACGAGTTTTAGCCTTGCGCTTAAAATTCAACTCTCGAGTGATGAAAAGAAGTAAGACGAGATTTTCCTCACCTTTCAGCAGCTTCTTTTTTGAACGAATCCATCTGTGTCTCAAGCATGGCACAAGCAGACTGAATCTCCATATTCTTCACGCAGAGCTGTCTCCATTCTTGAGATAGAGCATTGAGCTCGTATGATGTGGTTTGCTGGTATGGCCACACAAGAAAGTTTCAGATTACCCGGTAAACCAAAGAGAAAAAAGTGGAAGGAAGATGTAAAATACTTCAAAAGTGTTATCACCTGATGATACTTCCTTTCCCGATTTACTTTTTCAATTTCCTCGTTCTGCTCCTGCGCTAGTCTTTGCATTCTGGAAAATAGAGTTCAAATAGAGTGTTGAGATCATTCT
Organism: Arabidopsis arenosa; assembly: GCA_905216605.1. Taxonomy (NCBI): domain Eukaryota; kingdom Viridiplantae; phylum Streptophyta; class Magnoliopsida; order Brassicales; family Brassicaceae; genus Arabidopsis; species Arabidopsis arenosa. The sequence goes on along the minus strand of LR999453.1, from coordinate 7,292,606 downwards.
CGCAGTGTTTAAGTTCCAAAAACTAGATACTAGGTATAGTTTGATAAAGAATGACATGTCCCAAGAACACAAAGAGCTTCTTATGTTTCATGGGAACATAAAAGAAAGCACATGAAGAAAAAGGAAAAGCAAATCTCGTGTACTAAAGCCTTGCATATTATGCAAGTAAAATGGACAACAAAGATATCAAGAATGCTTCAGCAGATCATCTAGGATATATACAATCCATCAACTAAAGATCTTAAACCCTTTTAATCCCAAGTTACAATGTAGATGACATTCAATACAATCAACGCTGCTGTATATATAAATGTGAACAAACCTGGTCAAGAATACTTCTAGCCGATGGTTGTTCTGTCTCCAAAGCTCGGGGCCAAGTTTTGACATCAATTCCAAATTCTCAAGCCTGTGAATGAACAAATCCACGTTTTAAAACAGGAAACCAGTATGTATAGAAGAGAATCATGATTCAGAAACTTTGCTTACTCGATCATCTTTTGTTGCAATGACCGCTGATTCTTCTGAAGATACTGCTTCCAGGCAGCAGCATCATTACTCTTATTAGCAGGCGGCAATTCAAGCTTGTATCGGGATTCAAAATCTATCCGCACTGGAGGCTTCCCAGCTCGAACACGCTCATACTCTTTGCCAAGAACTGGGCAGTTCTGATATTCGTTTTAAACCAAACAAAAGAGACAAAACCAATCAATACCTTTACACCTAAATCATAAAACTAACTACTTTCAAGAAAAAGCTATCATATCAGCAAATCAAAGCTCATGAGGATTACGAACGCTTAGAATAAAATTAATTGAAACTTAGATAAATCACCCAAACTCTTTGGCTCCCCTTTTCTCTCAGAAGAAGAGAACAAGTACCCTAACATAACAAATCCAAAATCAACACTCGGACTATAAAGTTCAAGATCAAGCAAAACCCATAAGAAAAAAACGATTGGAAATCAAACGAAAATTCATCGAATTATTTCTCAACCCTAATCCAACAAAAGTTTCCAAACCCGAGCTAAAGAAACGAACGAACAAATCGATAAAAGGATTCAAAGTGAAATTCACCTCGAAATCGAACTTCGGAAGAGGAGGCAAGTCCTTGAGAAAGTCAGCTGGCTTCTTAGAGCTCCGACGCATCTCTTCCTCCACTAAGCGGTCGACCTCCGACTTAATCAAGGGATTGCCATAGTCGTCGTCTATATAAGGAAGCGCATCGATAACTTCTGCGTTTGCCGCACTAGCCCAGGGTCTCGCAGCCTCCGGCGCCGCCTCAAGCATCAACACATCTCCATTGTTCGTCGCCATAATCGTCTCTCGACTTCAGAAATCGAAAGTGCCCAGAGAGTGAGAAAGAGGAAAGAGACCCATGTAAAAAAAAAATTGTAGTTAAGACCGGTTCAATAGACCCGACCCGGTACTATTGGGCCTTAGGCTTTTAAGCCCAAAAAATTGAAAGATATGAGATTTCCTTTTTTTGGTTGCAATATTAGTGTTTTTTTATTCTATTTTTGGGTTAATGTCAGTATTAATATACTTTTAAAGAACCTGCAAACTTTTAATTTTCTTCTTGATAAAATCTTTTTTTTTGCCATGGTTTATAGATATTGAACAATTATTCTAGAGATGTTTGATTTTACAAGTTTTTGAAGTAAATCGAAACACAATAAAAAGTAATGAGCAAACAATTTGGCAATGGGGTTTAATAATGCTACTGAGGCATATTTGCGTATAAAAGAGTAAAAAAGAGTTTAACTTCAGGCAAATCTCGGATGAGTTGCAAGAACCGGTTCTTGCTTGGTTCAGCTGAAATCTCTGGCATGGTCTTCTCAATCTGTGGTAATAGCTTCGCCAATTGCATCCCTGTGGCCAGACCGGTCTGCGTTTCCATCTCCTCTACTAACGCAACGGCACAGCACTTGAGTGAGATCTCTGCTACATTTGTAAAATCATTGCTGCAACAAGAAAACAAGACCGAGAAATGTTTACAGGATATATATTGCAACATTCTTGATTTGAGCATTAAAGCAGAAACGAGGACAAGGCTTTAAAGAAGTGAAACTTGTTAGTCTTTTGCGGGTTTATGAGCAGAGACAATTTTACCTTGTGACTACTTCCCGTGTCTCGGTTATGAGTTGATGAAACTTGGTAACAGTTGCATCAGAAGAGGAAACATCAGTGGTTGCATCTTGGGACATCATTAGATAATCTACCCAGTGATGTGGACTTCCAGTGCTCATAAACACATCGAGAATCCGCATCACAGTTTCTTGAAGAACCCTTGTGGTAAACACATCCTTTAACTGCTTTCTGCAATTAAACACACATAATTAGATTTTGCTATACATTCATAAAAGTATAATGATCTTTATAGGCCATTTGAGGCACCATATAATCAATCTTCAAGAATGAGAAACCAGTGAGGAATCTTTGATAAGTAGGTTTCAGGTTTGTAATGTAAATTACCCCTTAAGAACTTCTTTCACTGCACCCTGCATATTAGAAATCAAACTCGGCATGCCACTGGTCGCAAGAAAATCAGCGCTTGCCAAAAACTTTTGTTCGTCATCTCTATCTATGAGATCTAGTTCTTCCTGTGAAAAAACCATATTAAAGAAATTGTGTTGGTAAAGATTGTGGTAATCCAGCCAAGAGTTATATCTAAGACCAATGAATACAAATTTCAATAATATTAGCAAATACTGAAATCTTACAACCATAAGGAAGCAGCTTATAAGTCTTGTGCGATTGGTAAACAAACAATGATTCGTAAGACAATAAAAGAGAGAAGTAAAATGGCTTACAAGTAAATGGGAGCTCCCAAGACCTCTAGCAGTGTCGATATATAAATGTCTGCCCAAAATATTGACTTGAACCCTAATGTACAAACTAAGCATAGTGACAGACCAAAGCGACAAAACCATTCTCGTGAAACCTGAACACAACAAAAAAAATTGTTTGATGAGAATATCCAATGTTGCCACAGATAATGTAGAGCAAGAGAGAACAAGTAAGGGAACAAGAACGCACTCAAAATTTTGAGCTCATTCCAGAGTTGAAGCTTCTCAGAAGGAATCAATATTCCTTTTCCTTTGCTTAGCTTATCCATAATACTAGAGACATCAATCTCTTCAACTAAACGACTACTCAAGTGATGCATTGCGTGAGGCAATGTAGTTGTATCAGCAATCATCTGAATGTTATCGAAATGGGCCTTCATTCTAACAGAGAGCATAGAGAACAAAACCAATAAGCACTAGTAATTGAGAAACAACCAAACTTGGTTAAAAGCAAAAAAAGACTCTGTCTTTTGGTGTGAGGTTACAAAAACTCAACTGGGTTTTGATGATCTCGTCATTTTCACGCTCTTTAGCAAGCTCTCGTTCCAAATCTGCGAGCTTACGAGTATGGGCATTGTATAGTTTGTAGAGTAAATATCCACTTCCCAAACAAGTCGTCGTCACCAAAATCTTCCTTCTATGTTTCCTCCAGAAACCCCTAAAATGTTTTACAGAAACACAATGAACTTCGAATCAATCATCAGAGGATTAAAAAAAAAACTAATTTCTTTCTCAGTTGCAAACGTTATCTAAAACCCTACGGAACTTGAAATCAATAGCAAGAGAAAGGAACACAAAAGGAGATTAGAATTTAGAACACACCTGACTAAATCCATGACCTTTGAAGGCAGCTACTACTGGATTCGAACCAACGAATCCATTGGCTGAGATTTTTTAAAAAGATGAAAAAACAAAAAGCTTCGTGTTGAAGATATCTCAAAGCCTATAGACAGAGATATAGGTGGAAGAGAAAGAGAGGAAAGGAGGCTAAGATTAGATGATTCCTCTGTCGTGTTGTTGTCTGGCTTGAAGGTAATAAATAAAAAAACTGAAGAAATTTTCCGGCGAGGGATAGCTTTTAGCTCCGATCTCTCCTTGGGTGAATAATGAGAATGTTATCACTTCAGGCGACACACAGATTCTCTAATTTTGGAACTGAATCTCACAAAGCTCAGAATCTCCTTTTTCTTTATTTAACCGAACTAAACCGAACCAAAGTCAATTTGCCTTATTAGGTCAAGCAACATATACAGTTCCGACCGGAAGATATTGAACTTAACTCGGTAGTTTCAATAGACCGGTTTTACGTACCGTTGGTTATCATTGGTTTAGAAAAAACTAATAATATTTGATAATAGTGTTGGCTAGTGGCTACTGAATCAAACCGAACCCTGATGTGTAGATTTTGTATCCATGAATTGGCTACAAAGCTCAAGAAATAATACTTTCAGTTATATATATGCTAATTTAGGTACGAAATTGAATCCAACATTTAATAAAATGGACCAACATTACCAGTCATTTTTGTATAATGAATGTCCCAACAAACAAACCGGTTCCAAAGACATTTCCGGTTTACAAGTAGGCCCACGTTGTAGAAAGCAATTCAATTCATCAAATGATCAAAGTTTGAACTGAACTAGAGACTTTCAAGACTTCTTCACTTTGGTTTTCAGGAGTAGATTTGATTCTCAAGCCAATGCTCCAAACGGAATTAGCTGTTTTATAACTATCTAAAGCCTCTTTCTTTCCAACATAATCTGGATCCATCCAATGATAAGTCTACTTGGATCTTCTCTCGTGTTATCTATTAGAAACTTTTTTTTGCTATAAACAAAAAAAAATATTGTCTTGGGAGAGATCTCTTCTCCAAAAGAGACAAATTTAATATGGTGTGTATCCTGCCTGCCTCTAGGAAACGTAGGTTATTCGGGCTTGAACTTCCAGATATTCAATATAGATATATCATAGATTGAAAAGAAAAAGAAACAGAACTTCAATTAATTTCCAATATTTGGGTGTTTTTAATTTAAAAACAAAGAGAATAAGAATTTAACTCGACAAATGTCTATGATTCACATGTCATCGGCATGGTTGAGAGAACAATGGAGACATTTTTGTTGCGAGAAAGTGTCTTCGAAACCAGCTCTTTGAACTTACCGTAAGAGCCTTCCAACTTCACGATCATTTTCTCTAATGTTTTTGTGGTTTTAATCATAAGTTTCATGAATGAAACCACGTGCTTTGGCTCTACGTCAAAACGGGATCTGTTCCAATAGGCCCCATCTTTTGATCTCCAACACAGATCCGGGTTCATGCCTTGTGAAGCCACGTATTCGTCAAGATTCACCTCCTGTACAACAGGAAATAATTACCTCCACGTATTCTTGGATGATTCAAACTCAATTATAGTTATCTCAAGAAAAAACGGAAGAGGTTTATAGTAAATATACCGGTATGGTGTTGCCATTTCTTATGTGTAACGTTAGCGTCTTTAAATCAGGTGAGTTTTGTAATATCCTTTCTATACCATGAATAACATTCTGAGAGATCGACGTCTTAACAGTGAAAGCTTTGACTTTGAACATCGGAAAAGTAACACCACGTAACTCGGCAAGAGATAAAACCTAAACAAAAAGCACATAAAAAAATTAGTAAACAGTTATATACTACCATGAGCATAACAAAGAATTAAACGTTACTAAACATATAAAAAATCAAAGACCAATGAAAACTAGCCCATCAGCAGACGTGGAGTGTGCAACCGACTCATTCAACATGCGTCTAGTATTATATGTATCATGTATGAGAGTTGGAAGGCATTAGAGAATGCAAAAACGAGGCCAAAACATACCTGAAGAAATATTTCCCCAAAAGCAAGCTTCTCTACATTCTGCAGCTTTGCTAGCATCTTTAGTACCATGTCTTGTAGAAAATCAGCTGCCCTGATGGGTCTTTCAAATGGGCCAATGAAAATATTCAGTTTAGCTTCGGCTAAAGACGAGACATCAACTAAAGTAGATGGGGACACCTGAGAGCTTGTCAATATGAGACCAGTGGCGGAACCAGAAATAAATTTCACAGGGGTCAATAGAAAAAAAAAATAGTAGAAGGGGTGCAAAAACATGATTTGAAGATAAGTTAATGGGGTCAACATTAACATTTTAAACAAAATTATCAACAAATACCAAATAAATAAGCCTAATAAACAAAATTTTCTAAAAGTTATGGGGGTCAAGTGACCCCCCTACTAACACCCTACCTCCGCCACTGTATGAGACAATGGATATGTGGTGCCACAATCTGCGTTGGTCCCAAAGCCAAACGGTTGCGTTCTACTACTAATGTTCTCAGACGCATCGATTTACTGAGATCAAGAACCTCAAGTGAATCGCAGGAACACAGTGTTAAGCTCTCGAGAATGGGACAACCAGAGAGAATCTTAGTCATCAGAGAGACGGCATTTACGCAAAGTCAGCTTCTTCAGAGATGTCCAAGACACGGAGCATGTTGGAATCCTCATATCAGCGCAGTCTAACTCCACAAAGAGTTGCTTGACAGAAGAATTGATGTAGAAGAAATCAGGAAACTTGTACTCATCATGCCATAAAGTCATAGACAGATTCTCCACGTTACGTGACATGAGGAACTCGATCCAACTGTCAAGGTGGGGAACATTTTCGGACAAGTTCGAATGGAGCTTAAAACTCATCATCTTGGAAGATGTATAGCGAGTTAGGGTTTTATTTATAAAAGGAGCCTCCACTCTATTACAATAAAATGATAGAGAAGGTGTACCACACCATACATGCCTCCATCGTTTTGACAAGAGGGAAGTTTTGATGGCGATTTTGGTCTGAATAAAGGAGAGGATATGTTGTAGGATATCATCAGGTAAAGAGCTTATTAAGTCTAGTACTGCTTCTTTGATTTTCGTGGGGCTGCGACGAAGACCTTTGCGGCGGCACCTACGGACTCTTAAAGCAGCGGCGGTGGAGCTCTCGCCTGCCATCAACATTTGCGATTGTAATTAGGGTTTACTATTATGGAACAACTTTTTATTTCTTTTTAAACCGTCAGTCTTCTTTATCATAAGCTCACATATCCTCTCGCAATTTATATAGTAATTCGGATCGGGCCTACAAGTAAACCTATCTATAATTTTCTATTTCTAGCTAATATCCAAACAATAGTACAAAAGACACATATTTCACACACACACATTTCTGGCGATATGTTGGAGTATCACATCAGGTAAAGAGCTTATTGAGTCTACTGCTTCTTTGATTTTCTGGCGATGGTATTGACGACCATAGTGTTGGCTAGGGACTCTTACACCGGGGGTTGCGCTGTCATAGGCCATCTTGATTTTCTTAGGCTTTATTATCAACGAATGGTAATGTTTTGAAAACCCATTACTATTTTTTGTTGACAAAATTTGATATTCCAACTCAAACCAACCACAGAACAGTTTTTATTTAGATCTAAACCTAATAAACCAGAAAATCCAAAATAAGGAAGAAAAGAAAATCTAAACCAGAAAACCAAATTGGAGGATACATAGATATTGAAATCAGGAACTAGAGTTTTTTTTCCCTCTTTGGTTACAAAACAAAACCGTAGTCTATATTTTTACATAATGGTTCAATACAGACAAGCCACCAAAAATGGATTGCTTGCCATTTTGTTAGAAATTGGACTGTGTCATTTTGCACAAGTGCGCTTACCTTGACCAATCCACTTCTAATGCACATTTTGCATTATTTACAAAACACATTAGAAGTGGATTGGACAGGAAAATCGCACTTGTGCAAAATGAGGTAGTCCAATTCCCAACAAAATGGCAAGCAAGCTACTTTTGATGTTAGTATTACTATCAAACTTGCATAAGTTTTCAACTAAATTGTCTTATTTCGGCAGTTATAATGATATTTTATTTCTCACACGACAAAAAAAACTTCGCAACTCCAACTTCAATCCACCTAAACAAAACTCCTTCGCTTGATCACTGTTTTACCCGAGATCAAGTGCTCTGTTTAAATCTTTTCATGAGCTCTACAAACTCTGCAAATGCTGCATATATGAAAAGATTAGGCAAAAATTAATGCATAGGGTTTTAGTAGCGTTTGCGTTTTGATAGTTACGAGACAAAAGGGAAAAGAAAGAGTAGTTTAATACCGTTATCGGAGTCATGAGGTCCAGGAGAAGCCTCAGGGTGATACTGAAGAGACATGACATTCATTGCAGGAAAAGAGAGACCAGCGCAACTTCCGTCGTTGAGATTGACATGAGTCACTTCGACACCGGAGGGAAGAGAAGCTGGGTCTACTGCATAGTTATGGTTCTGCCAAAATCCGTACAAGTAAAATCAATCCAAATCTTCAGCAAACATGAAACAGAGACGTTTTTTTTTGTTTACTGTACTAGGAAGTGAAAAGCTGATTTGATAGCCATGTAACCACACACAAGTTCTTAGAGTTACATGTATAACTAAGTTTGATTAACAGTTTCTATTTTCCCCATAGTACTTAGAAATTATATTACAATTGAAAGATTAGACTTTGCTAGTTTTGTGTGGTAGTAAACTGTAGATAGTAAACGGAGCATACCTGAGCACTGATCTCGACATGGCCGGTTCTGTTGTTACAAACTGGATGGTTTCCTCCATGATGACCAAACTTCATCTTATAGGTTTTACCTCCAAGAGCTTGTCCAAGTAACTGATGACCCATACAGATTCCATAGACAGGAACTTTTCCTAGAAGCTCTTTAACCGTCTCAACTGCATAAGGCACTGCAGAAGGATCTCCTGGACCGTTGCTGAATAGAATTCCGTCTGGATTCATTTTAAGCGCCTCTGCAGCTGGCCATGTCGATGGGACAACCGTGATTTCACAGCCGTACGATGCCAAGCGTCTTAGGATGTTTTGCTTGATCCCGAAATCATAAGCAATAACCTTTTGAAGTGGACGTATGAAAACAGAATTAGAAGGTTAGTGAGGAAATCGATGAGAATGTAAATTAGAGAAGAGAAAGTGAAACTCACTCTGTAGGATTCCTTGTGATGTGAGGAGGTTGTGTTAAACTCCCATTCAGGATTTGTTTTTTCAACCCATTCGTAGGGAGATTTACACGAAACATCGCTTATTAGATCAAGGCCTAAAATATTCGACCAAGCAGATAGACAGAGCTCAATCACATATTCCACGCTGATCATATTTTAAGGAGGGCAGTGAAAGAATTCGGACCTACGATATCCCAAGAGCGGGACATATGCAAAAGTTCCTCATCGGTTTTAGATCCATCAGTGCTAAGCACACCGTTAAGACTGCCGCTTTCTCTTAATCGACGGGTTATTGCCCGTGTGTCAAGATCATCTGGTAGGATTAAAATGAGTAAAGTTCTAAACCCAGTTATAATATCTAGAAATCTAAATAAGTGCCAATAACCAAACACACTTACAGATTCCCATAATGTTCCTCCCTGCTAGATAGTCACCCAGTGTTTTCGTACATCTCCAGTTTGAGGTACTGCAAAGATTGTGATTAGCAAAGTTTATCATATCGATGAACTGAAAAACGGAAAGAGATTCCAATAGACTAAATATTCTTGGAGGTATGAGGTATCAGACTTGATATGTTTACCTGATGCTAAGACTTCTTATCACCAAACCAGCCAAAAAACATTGCCTTGATTCTTCATCATCTGGGGAAAAGAAAAAGACAACATATCTAAAATTCAGAACACTATATACAGTATGGAAAAAAGGTTTCAAAACTTCAAACTGGAATTTGTACTCACCGGGATTGACACCGGTGTTACCGATCTGAGGATTTGTCATTAGCACAAATTGTCCAGCATAACTAGGATCAGTCAGAATCTCTTGATACCTTTAAGAAAGATGGAAAGCAATCAGACTCCATTAACGATCCAGCAAAGGCATCAAGCAATGTTAAGACAAAGTCACAAAACTGATGATAAAACAAATTATAACCAGAAAAAAACAAGAAGCTCACCCTGTCAAAGAGGTGTTAAATACCAATTCAGCAACACGGGTTCCAGAAGCACCAAAAGACTTAGCCAACCACACAGAGCCATCTTCTAACACTAGCCTAGCATTGTATGAGCTCCAAGGTTTCTCCAAAAGACCTACAAACAGGAATTTACACACATTTCCAGCTCATATAAACTAAAAGAAACAAAAACCAAAACAATGATTAAGGCACGAATCAAAAGCCTACACGTAATCTGAAAACAAATCATATAGACATAATATTTGAATCGAAAGCCAATTTCAATCCAAAGTTCTGAGAAAAGATTAACCAATGCAAATAAGGAAATGGGGGAATCGAGGCGAGCGTTACCAGATGCGGTGCCTGTAGAGGTGACTGAAGAAACGGAACACTGGACGACGGAGAACCTAACTCCTCCGCGACGGGTCAATGACGGCTGGATGAAGAAGCCCGTCGGCAAAACAAATCCCAGAGCTTTCGTAGCCGCCATTGTCGCCGTTTCTAAAAGCTTCCAATGAATCTCAGCCGTTATATTCTGTCAGTGAACAAGAAACAGAGTTTTGTTTTTATCCTCTTAACTTTCATAAATAACAAAATAACCCTTTACTTATTTACATATGTTTATATAAACCCCTATAGATATATATTTATACTAAAACCACCCCGCGCTAATTAAATTATGAGAGAAGCTCGGAAAAACCCTATTTTCTTCTTCTGCCACTTTCTTCTCTTTAATTTACACTTCTCTGCACTTTTTTTTGTTCCTGTTTTTGATCCTCAATCACGAAACCCTAGCTTGTTCTTCTGTTGATTTTTTCGAAAAAGGGGTTTGTTTGGTTTCTGGGAATCAGCAAAAATCACGAAATGGTTGGTTCATTATTCCGATCGGGATAAAATCGATCGAAAATGAGTCAGCCTTCTGTGATTCTTGCTACGGCTAGCTATGATCACACGATCCGATTCTGGGAAGCCGAAACTGGTCGCTGTTACCGTACCATTCAGTATCCTGATTCGGTGTGTTTCTCTTTATCTCTCTCCATTAATTTTGTGAATTCTGAGTAATAATGAGACTTAAACAGAAATTAATGTTTTTGATGTTTGTATTTGCAGCATGTAAATAGGCTTGAGATAACCCCAGATAAGCGTTATCTAGCTGCAGCTTGTAATCCTCATATACGGCTTTTTGATGTCAATTCCAACAGTCCTCAACCTGTAAAAATCCTTTCTTTTTATTCAATGTGGTGTTTGTTTTCTTCTGCCTGCTTGAGTGATCTTGATGGAGTCGTCGTGTGTATTAGGTGATGACTTATGATTCACACACCAACAATGTTATGGCAGTAGGATTCCAATGTGATGGGAAATGGATGTATTCAGGATCAGAGGATGGTACAGTTAAGATCTGGGACTTGAGGTAGATTATGTCATCTTCATGTTTGTTTCTTTTAGCTTAATGTTAATTAATACATTCATTCAAGTGTGGATCCTATAAAAAGGCAAGGACATTGAATACAAAGTTACGAAAATCCTCAGAAGTCAGAAGGTTACACTAACTGAAGCATACATCCTTAAGTTGATTTGTATACAAATTGCTGACTCTTAAACCAAATTGCAGGGCTCCGGGTTGCCAAAAGGAGTATGAAAGTGTTGCCGCAGTTAACACAGTTGTTTTACACCCAAATCAGGTACATGAAGTCATCTGTTAGTGTTGTGTTGTGGAAATCAACTTCATATTTTGTTTAAGAGAGTTGTGGTATTGCTACTGTTAAACTGATGTGCTTCTGCTAGTTGTCTCAGCTGTTATCACTATCTCCTTGTCTTTATTATGAACTTTGTTTTTTTTTGTACAGACTGAATTGATATCTGGAGACCAAAATGGAAATATACGTGTATGGGATCTCAGAGCAAATTCGTGTAGCTGTGAACTGGTAATTTCCTTTGACACATCTTCATTTCTCTATCCTAGTTACAATTTGAGAATCTATAGGTTATCACTCGGGTGTAACTATAGGTACCAGAGGTTGATACAGCTGTACGGTCTTTAACGGTTATGTGGGATGGTACAATGGTGGTTGCTGCTAACAACCGTGGAACATGTTATGTGTGGCGCTTGTTGCGTGGAAAACAGGTAGTGTTCCTGATTTAACCATGCCATGCTTCAGTCTCATTCCTGTAATTGTCCACGCCATTTACAAATTCTTTTTTTTTTCAGACGATGACCGAGTTTGAACCCCTTCATAAGCTGCAAGCTCATAATGGCCACATCCTTAAATGCCTTCTCTCTCCTGCAAACAAGTAATGTGTTTCTTATACTTCCTCCTAAACCGTTTTTCTTCAGCCTTTCCCAGCCTTTCCCTTTCAAAGCTCTTACATTTATGTTAGCAGATATCTAGCAACCGCATCGTCTGATAAAACCGTCAAAATATGGAATGTCGATGGTTTCAAACTAGAGAAAGTTTTAACAGGTATGGTCTCCATATTATTGTTAACAAGATTTGTTCTCCATTATCATCTCTTACACCCTCACCAATCTTATCTAACAGGACATCAAAGATGGGTCTGGGACTGCGTCTTCTCAGTGGATGGAGAATTTCTTGTAACAGGTACCACTCTCTCTTAAAGTAAACCAATGAAAAACTTAACAGAACAATCTTTAAACTGGTTTTTATTCTGTGATGTTGTACAGCATCATCAGACATGACGGCTAGATTATGGTCGATGCCAGCGGGTAAAGAAGTGAAGGTATACCAAGGTCATCACAAAGCCACTGTATGCTGTGCACTCCACGATTAAAACCTTTTAAGAATCAATGAAGCTAAATTATGAACAAACTACGATCGGGTTATTTGTGTTTTAGAAAACTCTTGTACATTTCAATCGAATTCGTTCAAATTGCTCTTTATGTCTCTCTCTGTGAATCTGTGATCAAACATTTCTCAACTCCACAACAAAACAACAAAAATGCTCCAACAAAAGTTTATCAGAAGAGGCCCATGTGGCCCGTATAAGCAAATTCAATGTCTTAAACCTATACCACACTCGGAAACTCCGGCCCAAATAAGTCAGTCTCTTCGCAGAAACCACACTAAACCCTAATTTCTTCATTTGTAGACCTAGAGTATAAATACCAAACATTTCAGTCGACCTCGAAATCTCTCGCTCTGTTACGCCATTTTCGTGAGTAGTAAGAAGAAACCCTAAGAGTCTCTCCCCCAAAACCTCAAACCATGGCCGAGGGACTCGTATTGAAGGGCACTATGCGCGCTCACACCGACATGGTCACCGCCATCGCTACACCGATCGACAATTCCGACATCATCGTCACAGCGTCGCGTGACAAATCCATCATCCTCTGGAAACTCACCAAGGACGAGAAGTCTTACGGTGTTGCTCAGCGTAGGCTCACAGGTCACTCTCACTTCGTCGAAGATGTTGTTCTCTCATCGGACGGTCAGTTTGCACTCTCCGGAAGCTGGGACGGTGAGCTCCGTCTATGGGATCTCGCTACTGGTGTCTCAACTCGCAGATTCGTCGGACACACGAAAGATGTGCTCTCTGTAGCATTCTCTGTTGATAACCGTCAGATCGTATCAGCGTCTCGTGACCGTACGATCAAGCTGTGGAACACACTCGGTGAATGCAAGTACACGATCTCTGAGCAAGGAGATGGTCACAAGGAATGGATTAGCTGTGTGAGGTTTAGCCCTAACACGCTTGTGCCTACCATTGTTTCTGCTTCGTGGGATCACACCGTGAAAGTCTGGAATCTCCAGAACTGTAAGCTGAGGAACTCTCTTGTTGGTCACTCTGGTTACCTCAACACTGTTGCTGTCTCGCCTGATGGTTCGCTATGTGCCAGTGGTGGGAAAGATGGTGTTATCTTGTTGTGGGATTTGGCTGAAGGAAAGAAGTTGTATTCGCTTGAGGCTGGCTCGATTATTCACTCGCTTTGCTTCAGTCCTAACAGATACTGGTTGTGTGCTGCTACTGAGAATAGCATTAAGATATGGGATCTTGAGAGCAAGTCTGTTGTTGAGGACTTGAAGGTTGATCTTAAAGCTGAGGCAGAGAAGACTGAAGGTGGTGTTGGAACTGGTAACCAAAAGAAGGTATGTCAATGCATATTACTTCTACTTGTTTTTTCAATAGTAATTGGTTCTCTGTTTATTCAAATCATCGTTTGTATTGATAGGTTTAGTGAATGCACCAAAAGTAGTGATGAATTTATCTTTGGTTATGACAAAAAAAAGTTAAATTTTGGTTAGAAATTGCATAAATATGTTCACATGAATCTTTTCCCTTGCCCATTAGCTTTGAAACTAGGAATCTATTCCCTTGCTCCAAAGGTTTTGACTTTGATGTTAACAAATAGGAAGAGATTGATAATGTATATAATGGGAATGTGTAATGAAAATGCAGGTGATCTACTGCACAAGCTTGAACTGGAGTGCAGATGGAAGCACATTGTTCAGTGGTTACACTGATGGAGTTGTCAGAGTCTGGGGTATTGGTCGTTACTAGAGACGCACCAAGAAGAAGATGAGGAGATCGAGGAAGAAGACTGATGAGTGTTACAAATTCTCCAGAAATATTTAGCTGTTTTTAATTTCTCCAATTTTTCCAGACTGGATTAGTTTTGTATTAGTCCCTCCCAGACCTCTATGTTGGCAATTTTTGTTTAATTTCCAGAAAAAGAACAGCAAAGTCAAAACGCTGATCCATTTATTATCATCACTATATCAAAAGGTCAACTACATTCGTGATGTTGGGATTGGTCTTATAAAGGTTCAATCTTCAAGGTTTATCCATCATTTCAAAATATTGTGATGAATTATCTTGGGCCACATTGTGATCAATTCAGTATCAAAAAGGTGACGAGTTTGGTTGCAATTGCCAATTATATTAGTGATCTTGAAATTGGTCTTATAATGAATGATCTTCACTGTAACTTTCTTCTTCATCAATATCATTTCATTGCTCAGCTAAATCACGCTAAAACGGCAAGGTGTTTGTTGATAAAAATCTAAGACAGCAAGGAGTTGTTTCTGAGGGAGTCTAAAGAAGAGCACCACCACTCTCACTAGTCATCTATAACGGATTTATGAAGCTTAGAGAAGATATTAATGGCGGTTTCTGCAGGGGCTCTAGCTTTTCCTGCTTTATCCGTTCGCGCCACTCTTAATCCTGAGAATAAAGATGAACAAGGGAACATCAGCACTAGCTCTACCCAGAAATTCACTTATAGTCGAGCTTCTCCCGCCGTCCGATGGCCACATTTGAATCTCCGTGAGACTAATGATTCCAGAGCTTCAACACCGTCACAACCTCTTTCTTCTCCGGTTTCTCCCACCGCCGATACACCGGATTCAGGTGAAGTCGTCGATTCAATTGGCTCCAGCGAGCAGCAAAAGACGAAAGATGAAACCGCCGTGGCGAGTCGGAGAAGGAGAGTGAAGAAGATGAATAAAGTGGCCTTGATTAAGGCCAAGGATTGGAGAGAGCGAGTCAAATTTCTGACGGATAAGATTCTAAGCTTGAAACCTAATCAGTTCGTTGCGGATATTCTCGATGCTCGTCCTGTTCAGATGACTCCTACTGATTACTGCTTCGTCGTGAAATCGGTTGGTCAAGAGAGTTGGCAACGAGCTCTTGAGGTTTTTGAGTGGCTCAATCTCCGTCATTGGCATTCACCTAATGCTCGGATGGTGGCTGCGATACTCGGTGTTTTGGGACGGTGGAATCAGGAATCGCTTGCGGTTGAGATTTTCACTAGGGCTGAGCCAACCGTCGGAGATAGGGTTCAGGTGTACAACGCAATGATGGGTGTTTATTCACGTAGTGGCAAGTTTTCAAAGGCACAAGAGCTGCTCGATGCAATGCGTCAGAGAGGGTGTGTTCCAGACCTTATTAGTTTCAATACTCTTATCAACGCTAGGCTTAAGTCTGGTGGGTTGACTCCGAATTTGGTTGTTGAATTATTAGATATGGTGAGGAATTCGGGTCTTAGGCCTGATGCTATCACTTACAACACTCTTCTTAGTGCCTGTTCGCGGGATTCGAATTTGGAGGGTGCAGTGAAGGTTTTTGAGGATATGGAAGCTCATCGGTGTCAGCCTGATTTGTGGACTTATAATGCTATGATTTCTGTTTATGGAAGATGTGGGCTTGCTGCTGAAGCCGAGAGGCTCTTCACGGAGCTGGAGCTTAAAGGTTTTTTCCCTGATGCAGTGACATACAACTCTTTGCTCTATGCTTTTGCCAGAGAGAGAAATACGGAGAAGGTGAAGGAGGTGTACCAACAGATGCAGAAAATGGGGTTTGGGAAAGATGAGATGACTTACAACACGATCATTCACATGTATGGCAAGCAGGGCCAACTTGATCTTGCGCTACAGCTTTATAAGGACATGAAAGGTTTGTCGGGTAGGAACCCTGATGCTATTACTTACACTGTTTTGATCGATTCTCTTGGAAAAGCAAACCGAAGTGTGGAAGCCGCAGCTCTTATGTCTGAGATGCTTGATGTTGGGATCAAACCAACTCTGCAGACCTACAGTGCTCTCATCTGCGGTTATGCCAAGGCTGGGAAGCGAGAGGAGGCTGAGGATACTTTCAGTTGCATGTTGCGCTCAGGCACTAAACCTGATAATTTAGCGTATTCTGTAATGTTGGATGTATTACTAAGAGGCAACGAGACAAGAAAGGCGTGGGTTTTGTATCGTGATATGATTTCTGATGGCCATAAACCGTCTCACAGTCTGTATGAGTTGATAATACTTGGACTTATGAAGGAAAACAGGTCAGATGACGTTCAGAAAACCATCAGAGACATGGAAGAATTGTGTGGCATGAACCCACTAGAGATTTCATCAGTGCTTGTTAAGGGCGAATGCTTTGATCTTGCTGCTAGACAGTTGAAAGTGGCTATCACCAATGGCTATGAATTGGAAAACGACACTCTATTGTCTATCCTGGGTTCCTATAGTTCATCAGGCAGGCATTCAGAAGCGTTTGAGTTACTTGAATTTTTGAAAGAACACGCCAGTGGATCTAAAAGACTTATAAATGAAGCACTAATTGTTCTACATTGCAAGGTTAACAATATAGGCGATGCTCTAGATGAATATCTCGCTGACCCATGTGTTCATGGCTGGTGTTTTGGCGGTTCCACCATGTATGAGACTCTATTACACTGCTGTGTAGCAAATGAATATTATGCTGAAGCTTCTCAAGTTTTCTCTGACCTGATACTATCTGGCTGCGAACCTTCAGAAAGTATTTTTAAAAGCATGGTTGTTGTGTATTGCAAGCTTGGCTTTCCAGAGACAGCTCATCAAGTAGTTAATCAAGCTGAGACAAAAGGCTTCCACTTTGCTTGTTCACCTATGTACACTGATATCATCGAGGCTTATGGAAAACTAAAGCTATGGCAGAAAGCGGAGAGTGTGGTTGGCAACCTAAGACAAAGTGGACGAACACCTGATCTGAAGACATGGAACAGCTTGATGTCGGCTTACGCTGAGTGTGGCTGTTACGAGCGGGCAAGGGCTATTTTTAACACTATGATGAGGGATGGTCCGTCTCCTACTGTTGAATCCATCAATATCCTGTTGCATGCTTTGTGTGTTGATGGGAGGCTTGAGGAGCTCTACGTTGTTGTTGAAGAATTGCAAGATATGGGCTTTAAGATTAGCAAAAGCTCCATTCTTTTGATGCTCGACGCATTTGCCCGGGCTGGAAATATCTTTGAGGTAAAGAAGATATACAGTAGCATGAAAGCTGCTGGTTACTTACCCACAATTCGCCTTTATAGGATGATGATTGAGCTTCTCTGCAAAGGGAAACGGGTTAGAGATGCTGAAATTATGGTCTCTGAAATGGAAGAGACCAATTTCAAGGTTGAGCTTGCTATATGGAATTCCATGCTGAAGATGTATACGGCTATCGAGGATTACAAGAAGACAGTTCAAGTATACCAGAGGATAAAAGAAACTGGTCTGGAGCCAGATGAGACCACTTACAATACACTGATTATAATGTATTGTAGAGACAGACGACCAGAAGAAGGGTACTTGCTTATGCAGCAAATGAGAAATCTTGGTTTGGACCCAAAACTGGACACATACAAGAGCTTGATCTCTGCTTTTGGTAAGCAAAAATGCCTTGAGCAAGCTGAACAACTGTTTGAAGAGCTTCTCTCAAAAGGTTTGAAACTAGACCGTTCATTTTACCACACGATGATGAAAATATCCCGAGATTCTGGGAGCGACTCTAAGGCAGAGAAGTTATTGCAAATGATGAAGAATGCGGGAATAGAACCAACACTTGCTACAATGCATTTGCTTATGGTTTCATATAGTTCTTCAGGAAATCCCCAAGAAGCTGAAAAAGTTCTTAGTAACCTGAAAGACACAGAAGTGGAACTAACAACTCTGCCTTATAGTTCAGTTATTGATGCTTACCTTCGGAGCAAAGATTATAACAGTGGAATAGAAAGGCTTTTGGAAATGAAGAAAGAGGGCCTAGAGCCAGACCACAGGATATGGACTTGCTTTGTTAGGGCGGCGAGTTTCTCCAAGGAAAAAAGCGAAGTCATGGTGCTGCTTAAAGCTCTTCAAGATATTGATTTTGATATTCCTATCAGGTATGGATGATCTGATGCATTCCTTATTGTTCTGTTAAAATCATGTTTGTGGTTTTTCTTATTATGATAATATAAAGTCTGATACAGGATCATATCATATAGTACTGATTCTTATGATTTTTTTTCTCTGGTTTTTAATGATACCTACCAGGCTTTTAGCTGGAAGACCTGAGTTGCTAGTTTCTGAGGTGGATGGATGTTTAGAGAAACTAAAATTCATAGAGGACAATGCTGCTCTCAATTTTGCTAATGCTCTTTTGAATCTTCTCTGGGCGTTTGAACTCAGAGCTACTGCATCATGGGTTTTCCAATTGGCAATCAAAAGGGGTATCTTCAGTCTCGATGTTTTTAGGTCAGTCTTGTATACGTTCATAAATGGTGTTAACACTCGCCCATGAACTAGTCAACACTTGTTTCTCATGCATATGTTTCCAAATGCACAGAGTGTTTAGCAATAACATTTGTGATTGACTTTGATTTTTCAGGGTGGCGGACAAGGACTGGGGTGCGGATTTCAGAAGATTGTCGGGAGGTGCAGCACTTGTTGCGCTGACTCTATGGCTTGACCACATGCAGGCACTTCATCTCTTTCTTCTCTCTTAATATCTCTGCATCTTCGCATCATATTCCACAAATGCCTGCATAACTGAATATCGTTTGACAATCATTCTCATATTCACCAATAACCCTCTGTTACTAATCTTCTCCCATTTCAGGATGCATCACTCGAAGGCTACCCAGAGTCTCCGAAATCAGTTGTCTTAATCACAGGGACCGCAGAGTACAACGGTATATCCCTTGATAAAACGCTAAAGGCGTGTCTTTGGGAAATGGGTTCTCCATTTCTCCCCTGCAAGACGAGAACGGGACTGCTAGTGGCCAAAGCTCACTCTCTCAGAATGTGGTTGAAGGACTCACCGTTCTGCTTCGACTTGGAGCTTAAAGACTCAGTGTCTTTACCAGAATCAAACTCGATGGACCTGATCGACGGGTGTTTCATAAGACGTGGACTTGTTCCTGCGTTTAATCACATCAAAGAGAGACTTGGTGGGTTTGTGTCACCAAAGAAGTTTTCGAGACTGGCGTTGCTACCAGACGAGATGAGAGAACGAGTGATAAAGACAGATATAGAAGGACATAGACAGAAGTTAGAGAAAATGAAGAATAAGAACAAGGGAAACGAAACGAATGGTGTTAACACTCGAAGGAAGTTCGTCAGAAGTAAGTGATGTCACGATATTGTACTCTCTTATTACATAAACTCATTAGTGATTATTGTATACAGTTTTGATTTTTCTTTTTGTGTATACTAATTAGTAATAAGTGTTCATGTAATATTTATCAATAGCGTTTAATAAAACAAAGTATTGCATCTTACAACTTTTTACCGTGAATGAAAAAATGTAATGTACTCACTACTCAGTTAGTATTTCTACCAATGCCTAGTTCAACTTATTTATTGCTGAATTCAAGATATTTGTTGTTGTTGTTAGAATCAGTGAAACTATTCTAAAGATGTTTGGAATACACATATCTATACATACAATTAATTTCAAAATTTTCAAGAGCAAAAGAAACAACTAATTTGGTGCATCTTGGTTCTTGATAGGAACTACTGCAGACACTTTCTTTCTCCTAGGCGTAAGTTTTTTTAAACCAGTGTTGTTGTTCGATGTTTCTGCAACACTTTTGCGTTTTCGTCTTTGTTTCTCCTTTGCATTGCCTAGGATCTCGTTATGACATTCCAATTCCAACAACCTCTCCTCTCCTCCATTGTTTGGTTCATTTTCACAAACAGTCTCATTCTCTTGTCTACATACATCTCCTGAGCATTTCTTTAATGCTTTTCTTTGTCTCTTTGGTTGTCTCTCTGCATCTGACTTCTTCTCTCTGCATCAACAAAAAACGTGAATTTAGATTCAAAAAAATTGTGTGTGTGTGTGTGTGTATGTAAGGAATAATCTATAACTTACTTGGCCTTGCGTTTCTTCTTCACAGTTACACTATCGGGTTCTGGCTCTAGAGATATCTCCGGCAGTGCCAAAATAGCGCCTGTGACAAGAGAAGGACGCTCTGATTCCCGGTCAACAAAATTACCTACACTACCTTCTTTTTGTAACCTTCTAGCTTCTTGTAAAAGAGCCACTTGATGAGGATATAATCTCTTCCATCTCCTCAAGCACTGACTGTCAGTACGACAAGACAGTTTAGAAGCAACCTTAGACCAGCTATATCCATGTTCTGCAATTGCTTCTCTCAACTTTCCATCCTCTTCTTCAGTCCACTTCCCACGATTTACTTTGGGATCTAAACAATTTAACCATCTCTCCCGACACTGAGTCTGGGTCCGTCCAGGAACAAACTGAGAAATCTTATGCCAGTTTTGAGATCCAAAGAGTGTCACAGCTACTTTCACACGCTTGTCTTCCTCTAAGCTCCATGTCCCTTTTCTGGTCGGGCGAAGCGACTTTTTCCATCTGAGAGTATAGAAAGGAAGGAAATAATATATTCAATCATGTATCTGAATGTAGACATAAACAAACATCATAAAATGACAGAAAATAACCTTGAAACGCATTCTAAAATCATTACAGAAATGTCACTAATGAGTGCATATTGAGGTTATGATATAATCCAACATCGACTAAACATGGACTTGATGCCTTGATGGGTGGTTTATAAACCCTATAGACTATTTTTCCCAAACAAACTAGCTCTTGAGACAATTGGTCGGACTAAACTAAATTAAATTCATATAATTTGGTAGATGGAGGGAAAGGGGACGAGGCTACCTCTTAAGATTTTCGTCTGAAAAAATTGTCAAAATACTGCAGAAATTGATATCTAACTCATAAAGAAATGGGTGAGCGTAGAAGATAAAACTGACCTATTCGAGCACTGAGGTCCAGTTCTTCCTTTTAATACATTTGCAACAGATTGCCAGTCTTTATCGCCAAATAACTCTACTGCAGCACGAAGTTGGTCATCTTCCTCTGCAGTCCATTCTTTTTTCAATATGCATGGATTCAAGCTTCTCTGATATCGAGCCAAACATTGAAATGGGGTCCTATTTGTCCCTAGTGACACCGCAATATCAACCCAGTCTGTAAGACTCTTTTTTTCGATAATTCGGAGTAGGTTTTTGTCCTCTGCTGCAGTCCAAGGACCGTGGTTAATCAATGGATCTTCCGAGCTCATCCACCTACAATGAGGCACAAGTTAAGAAAATCCACTAATATCTCAAAATAAGAGACAGAGTGATGGTATATGAAATGTGCACCCACAGATGATTAAAAGCTGATTTATCTTAGTACCAGAGTTCAAATAAAGGAGGAACTTACCGAGCTTCACATTCTGCAGCAGAACGGTCCTTGATATCCAACGAATCCCAGTTAATTTTCGGAAGAAACTGCCTAATCATTTCTGGTGTGATCTCAAGATTTCCGATCGATTCATTGATGGTGTCTATATCATATGTAGATCCTTCCAAGTCACTGTTAAGAAATTTCTGTCAGTCAACTCTTTCGGAAAAATTAAAACGAGAAGATCTTAAGCAGCAGGTTTGAGGGTACTAGGCACCAGAATATGATAGCACTTTAAAAGAGGATGAGTAAGTAGTACCTGGACTGTTCAATAGCTTCAAAAAGCAGTATTTTTTGAACTTCTTGTTTTAGACCTTTTGCAAGGTTTTTGTTCTCCTCAGTAGACCATTTTCTACGTTCCACTGAAATTGGATATTTCTCTAGTACCATCCTATAATTTGCAACACAAGGGTTTTCCGCTGGACCCAACATCAAAGGAGATATCTTTTTATCATTACCCTACAAAAAAAAGACATAGGATTTAAGATAAGAAGCATTTTCCATCAGGGTCAACAGAAAACAGCTGAAGCAATACTATTTTAATGACTACAAAACAACAGCAGAGGCAGGAAAACTAGATCAAAGTATTACCTCGGAGCTATCACAAGGCCCAGATTTTCGTGTTGAGATTAATTCGACACGAGGATCTTTCTTCTGAGAGAGTGCCAGTTTAGTAATTCTCTTGCAAGAAGCTTGAAAATCTTTAACTATTTTAACATTTTTCTTGTGTTTCTCGTTCTGCTCGATCGTTGCTTCAATTTCTACCAATTTTCTTCTAAGAAATTTCTGATACGCCCTGTTCCTCCTGATTGCATCAACAAAGGCTAGTGCAGCTTTAGGGAAACTTGAACTCGCAGCTGATACCTGGCATGTCTCCAGGTGGTCAGGAGGTTCAATGGAAGTCTTTTCATGTACATCCTCTGAATTTGGCACTGTGACAACTGATTTCCCGTGATCTGGAAAGCTTTCACAAGTATTAGATCTACTCAATATTTCGCTTGAAGGTTCATTATCCAAGTCATGTACCTGCTTTTTCTTCCCGGGAGAATCATTCATGAAATTTCCTTCCGAATCTGCAGAAAAAAAGTAAGAAATGACCACTAAAACGTAAGCATCTTTTCCACTTAAAACACTGGATAAAAACACAAGCAAGCAAACCAAATAAGAAGAATTTATGGGAATTAACGTCAGAGACCATACAAGCAAACCAATATCATCCTAGCATCATGACTCACTATATCAAATTCTCAAGACTCAAACATAAGAAGAGAGAGCTTCTAACTTATTCCATCAGGGACAATACATATATGCATAAATAGACTGTTAAAACCCAAATCAAAAGATGAAAAAGTCTGCACCTTTCACACTGATTGTAGCTTCTACTTAGAAGCTTATAACAACTAGCTTCCAATTGTGAAATTGAAGAGAACCAAATTAATCTTACCATCAGTAAAATTATCAGTTGAAGCAGAGTCTTGAGATAACCATAGAAGGAACAATCCAAAGGTAACACAGAAACAATATCTAACGAATCAGTAGCTTAACTCAAATAGAAAAGAAAACAAATAAAGATTTCAAAATTGAGCTCACCGAAATTCTTATAAGCAGAGAATCGCCTACGAATAGCTCGAAGGGTTTCAAAGGCATCATCTTCGTCATCGTCAGATAAACCAATGGAAGGAAGAGACACATCCATGGACAATGCCAATTGGCTCTTAATGCTCCGAATCATCTCGAAATCATCTTCACTCTCCGAATCCGAGAGCAAAGATAAACCAATGGGAGGACCACTGCTCAAATCCGATGCTAATTGGCTCTTAATGGTACGAAGCATCTCAAAGTCATCTTCGTTTTCTGAATCCGACGGCATCTCTCCGCCACCGCCTCCATCCGGTTCAATTAAACCGGTTTTTGCCGCGAAATTATCGGAATTAACGTCAGAGACCATACATGCGCGTCTTAAATCTTCGAGGTCTTCACCGATGTCATCTTCTTCGTCATCGTCATCATCGTCATCAGCTTCGTATAGGCTGTTCCGATTCATCGCGATACAGAAAGAGAAACGAAGTGAAATCGAAGAATGAGAGAAACGGCTCCAAGCGAAGGGTTTATGCCTCTAGAAGACGATGAATGTTTTCCTACAACTTTTAAGGTTTTATTTATGTCTGAACAATTTAACATGGCGGCATTAGAACAAACGGGTCGGGTCAGGTCAAGCCAGATCCAACAGTAATTAGGTCGGATCATTTAACAACCTTATTAAAAAAGTCGAATTTAAACATAGAAAACCAGATAAGACGAGGGTTTTTCTCTCTTCTCTCTCTTAAATCTTTTAGAGAGAGAAACTCTGTTTCTTCCGCCGTCCGGATATTTCCGGTAAAGCCGTCCGGTTAATTCCGGCAAAGCCGTCCGGTTGTTGCAACCGGTTTCAGTCCGACAACCACCGGCTTATTATGCGATGGTTGGGTCGGCTATCATTTCCGTCATCAACCGTTTCCTTTTTACGGTGATGGACGGCTTGAGTCCGGCATGTGTCGGCTCCTTCGGCGACGTCATGGCCGGTTTTCGTCTAGGGTTTCACTGTTTCGTCTCTGTGATTCGTCTAGCTCCGGTTTATCTTTTGATTTGGTTTTTGCTGTTTGTGAAGTTGCTTCTTCTCGAAGGTTCCGACAGCTTCCTTTGCCTTGGAGAATTCACTTCGATTCGAGTCTCTGTTGGTGCATCAAAAAATTGGGATTTTGGATCTGTTTTTCGAACCATCCTTTGACTTGATTTGTTGGAAAGCTGCAGGTTTTTGAAGCAATATCTCAGTCTTCGTTTTGTGACATAATGAATAAAGAAGAAGATGTTTCTTTTAGCAGTTAAGGATGCTTTTGTTGCCTTAGAATTAGTTTGGGCACGGTGGTTTTGAAGGTTCTGTGACGTTTTTCAGTGTACCGGAGAAGATGTTCCGGTGACTCCATTTTGCTGGCGTCATTACTCAGGCCACTTTGATGACTCACCTTTTCTTTGGCTGATTGTGCAACACGTGGATTCATCCTTATCTCTTTGTTATCACTTTTGATATTTTATTTTAGTTTGGCTTTTTAATCATGGTTAAGCTTCTAGTCTAGATTGTTTTAGTTTTATACTTTTATCTGTTTAGTTGTTTTATATTCAGAGTAGAAGATATCACCCTGCTCGGATGTTAAGATGGTGAGCAAGAAGCAATCATACTACAAGCATATGTTGGAAGCTATAAGACCAACTCTAAACCTTTGAGTTTTGATGTTTGGTCTTATTGAGATTAGTTATGATGTTGCTGTTAACAAGCTACCATTTCACAACTTTCTCTTAAGTGGCAGAATGTATTGTACTTTACTTGTATTTGGTTGATTGTAAAATTTATTGTTGTATCTTGTACTTGCCTCTCCAACATGGGTTCTCCATTGATGGATGATGCTGTTTGGATGTTATATATACAAAGACACCCTTTGGAAAAAAAAAAAAACATAGAAAACCAGATATAAACCGGTTAGCGTTGACAAAAGAACTGATTTTTTAAACCCGATCACCATTAACGGTTAAAAGAGTCAAATCTCACAAAGTAACACTTACGGGCTAGTTCAGTGGCTTGGTTAAAGGATTTCTTAGGTTCGGAATCAACCAAACCAAAACCAATACTAACCACAACCTGAAGCAAACTACACATAACATGGTCTTAAGGCATTAAGCCATATACATAATAAAGGCGGGGAATCAGCAGAGCTTGGTGTCGAAGTTGAGAGTGATGCCCATGCTGAACAGCTCCTGACACAGAAGCTTAGCTCCATACGGAACATAGACCCTAACCACATGGTCTGAGGATGCGCAGACTCTGCAATATGGCCCTCTGATCTTTCTTCCACTGCTTGGAGTCCTCTCGATCACATTCGCATAGCTCTTACATTTTCTGCAGATGTGCATCTGAGAAGAGTCACTTAGCGTGAAGAGACGCTCGTGCAGATTAGCGGATGCACCGTGAGCTATTAGACAGTCTCGCTCCATTTCTCCAAATTTTATTCCGCCAAACCTCTTCTTGTCTGCGACTGGCTGACGTGTGAGCGGGTGGACTGGTCCGGTGTTCCTGAACTTGACTTTGTCCTCTGACATGTGGACAAGTCGCTGGTAGAAAGTTGGGCCCATGAATATCAGAGAACGCATCATCTCACCCGATCTACCATTGTAGACCCTTTCGTTTCCCCATCTTGAAAAGCCGGCCCTAACCACAAATATTTACCATTGGCAATCAATCAGGACTCAAGAATCAACAATGATCTAAGAAAGGTTCAATGAATCATACATAATCAAAAGGCTCACAGCATCAATCCTCTAACTAATCATATACTAACACATGGCTTTTGAGCCCATTATGTGTATCCTCTAGACGTTTTGCAGGCACAATTTAATCAACCAGAGAACATCCAACTTCTTAGTTTCTTGGTCTTACAGAGATATTTTCCCGTCATATAACTCATGCTCACTTCTAGTACTAGGAAACAAAACAAAGATCCACTATGACATGTTTCAAGTAAGGTGCTCAAATCTAGCTTAGTGCCTTGTGCAGTATATTAGCTCGATTTGCTTGTATTATGCATGTCATGTCAACTTTTGAGCCAAAGTCCCCAAGTTCAAACATCTTCAACCAGGCAATATTATTAATAATTAGTTCCTACCCTTAATGATATCATCCATCTTTACTCCCTAGGAAGCAAATGTCAATCTGTTTTAGCATATAATTCAATATTCTGATTTACGAGCCAAAACCAAGTCACAATGTGAAGAAGTTACCTGTGAAGCTGCTCGGTGATTTCAGTGACACCCGGAGTGGAGAAAGGAGTGGCATGACGTGTCAATTTGGTGTATGCAGCAGAGCTACCCTCCTTCTTTTGTATAGGACTAGCGATTCCTTTGGAGAGAGCAGCCTCCAAGAGTTGACCTGGTGTTTGCCTAGAAGGGAAAGCGTGCGGGTTTATAACAATATCAGGAACTATGCCTTGGGTCGTGAAAGGAAAATTCTGCTGTTCCTCTAGATAGCCTAAAACACCCTTCTGGCCATGCATACTGGAAAACTTATCTCCAAGGCATGGAGAACGAACCTGCAGGATGTAAAAGCCAATCAATAGAACATTCGATTCATCATAGGAATGCATTCTCTGAAAAACAGCTCGATTTAGTATGATCTGGAACTTACCTGTCTCAGAGAAACCGCAGCAAAATTCTTCCCTTCATCATTAGATGATAATACCACTTTTTGCACAATTCCTCTCTCAGTGTGCTTGAGCTTTATACTGTGATCAGCCCCAGAATCGGTGCATCTGCCAATGACAATATCTCCAGTACTCATGTTAGCACCAATGAAAGGAAACCCGTCATCTTCAAGGCTGTCTACTTTGCCGATTTTGCTGTATGTCTTTCCAAACTGAACAAGCTCATCCATCTTCTTCCTCTTCTCCGAGTCTTTAGTATCAACCTCTGCTTTGTAGCTTCTAATCTGCTCTGAACGGAACATACCACGTTCCAATGAAGCCTTGTTCATCACAATGGAATCCTCTTGGTTGTACCCGAGATGAACATTCACAGCAACAATTGCGTTCTGGCCATTAAAAAGAACTTCTTTTTTAAGACACTCCGACGCCAATGTCTTGAACAGTGGCTTCTGGGGATAGAACAGCTGCTGGGACAGCGTATCGCAGCGGATGTTAGGGTTCGTTGATGAGAATCCAATTGCTTGTTGGCAATGCTTCTGGGACTGGTAGAGAACTCTTTTCCCATGATCGTGATTTGCAAATGGGACAATTGCACAGCTCACACCCAACAGGAATGACAGGTCCAATTCGCAATGCGTGTAATTCTTGGGTTCCTTCAGAAGCTGTTTGATTCCCCATGCTGTATTACAGTCTTCTTCTTCCTCGATCCCGATCAGCTCGAGAATCCCTTGGTCAAGAAGATGCTTAAAAGGATACTGTGTAGGTTTGTCTTGCTTCAACTTGTGGAGATTTTCCACAACCAAGAGAGGTCGGAGTAGTCTACCAGCGTCAGTGAAAATTCTCACCTCATTGTCATCTTTATCTCGCTTGATTTCCATCTGCAAAAAACGTTGTGATACATATATATAAATAATATTCGACATAGACACATTTTTGAAGCAGAAAATCCAAAGCAAATATCAAGCAGCACAAGAATATCAAAATATAGGAAGAGATTTGCTGAAACAGAAGATACCTCACGAGGTAATTCACTTTGGCGCCGCCTGCTTTTTAACTCCGCGACAAAGGATTCAGAATCTGCACATAATCCAACCCAGTCTCCATTGAGAAGAACTTTGTGTTTGCCACACAATGGTGTGCTGGTATCATCCATCAGCTCTTCCATTCCACAAGCAAAGAGCATTTCCACCACAGACTCCAAAACTTGAGTGCTAACAAGTCCAAGAAGAGACATGTTCTTCACTAGACCACAATTTTCACCATCTGGAGTTGACAGAAAGCATACTCTGCCCCAGTGAGAGGGATGCCTGTGGCCAACATTAAAAACAATGCAGCCATAGTTCAGTTTCCCAGCACAATTTAATTGTGTAACCGCTCACATTGAAAAGGAACCAAAATGGATAATTTCAACACCGGCATCAGGAAAAATTCAACAGATAGATTGACCAAGGGACAGAGAAACAAGAAAGACAGTATCAAAGTTTCTTAATAGCAGCAACATCTATACAAAATCAGTATTATACACAGACGAGACTCTGCAGAAACAGTGATCGCCATCATATAGTAAGTTGAATAGGTTAATACGAATATCTTTAAAACAGTCTGAAGACATGTAACATTGAGTAAATGCAGACCATACCAGTTAGTTAAATAAATTACGTGGGATATATTTCAATATACCAAGGGGGTGGAAATTTTCACTTACGGATATCTAGCATCTCCAACCTTGCCGGTATATAGGACTTGCTGTCGTGTTCTCCTCAGATCAATCAGAGTCTGCAATGGATTTGCACGACCCAAATTAGCAACAACACCTGAAACCCTTTCCATCTTCCTGAAAGGATGAGACCATGCTCCAGTGGAGAAGGCTCTATTAAGCCCATTTGTGATAACGGAAGCATCCAAATAATGCTCAATAGGCTTCAATTCTCCCTCGCCTGAGAGTTGTTTCTGCATGGCCCTTGTCATCTTTCTCCTAGCATGTGCCAGATGCACCCTTATTTCCCTTTCCAACAGTTCTCCAGCGAGCTCAATTCGCTTATTCCGGAAACTGTCCCTGTTTTCACATTTTCGTTTTCCCGCATACGCGCTCAGAAGGCACTTCACCATATAGCCCAGGAATCGGGCTTTCTTCTTCAAACCTTGGAGGCCTGGAAACAAATACAGACGGAGGCAATCATCCACACTTTCAGCAGGAGGGAATTTGGTGCTTTTGATCTGATGTTCAACATATGTTAGGGCATTGTTCCCACAGCGAAAAGCTTCACAAACTGCATCAGCTTCATGGATAGAAGCTATGAGACTGTTGGTAATGCTTGCATCAACACCATCAAAAGCAATTAGATCCATGACTTCTTTGTCTGACGAAACACCCAGCGCAAAGAACAAGAGCCAGACTGGAATCTCAGTCGACAAGAAGTACACTGTCAGTACTTTCTCCCTTCTCTTATAGTCTTCTGCTTTCTCATTCTCCGAGAGGCGCACAATGAACCTATTTCTTTTAGTTTCGGACCTGAAGGAGACAGTCCATGGTGAATTAGAAATCCACAGTCTCTTTGTGCACATCTGTTCTTGAGCTATAAACACCTGCAAAACACAATATAATCACGTTAGGAAGTTGTATAACAACTTGAAAAAGAAAACTAATTTCCACTAAGCTATACACTAAAATAGTTCAAAATAGAAATCCCATGACAGTGGATATGCAAATAGATCCCAAACTGGTTTAACTCACCTTCTCAGCCCCCTTTATCACAAAATAACCACCCTGATCAAAGGCACAATCCCCCTTTTTGCAGTTTTCTTTTCCTTTCTCGCTTGTTTTGCAAAGGACAGATTTCACCATGACAGGAATGCTACCAATTAGAATGTCCTGCTTTTTGACATCCAGTATCTCCTTCTCGACATATTCATCTTGTCCTGTCTTGAATTTGTCGCTTTTAACAACAGTTTTTTTGAACACCTAGTGAATTTATAAAGTGAAGAGGCAGTTAGACAATAAACTACATTTATAAGAATAAGATACAAGGACAAAAACAGAAACATCATCAAAAGTTTGACAGTACAAGAGTCATTGCAATTTGCACACAAGAATGAAACACTCAATTAAAGCACAGTGAGGGAAAGGGGAAGAACTAAATAAATAAAAAGCTTAAGATTGTTTTCTATTATATTTCAGACCATGTGTTATTTCACTCTCGACAACATAGACATATTGCATAATGTTGAACTAAAAAGTGATAGTTAACTGGTGTTTCTGAGTTTTCAAGCAAGGGAAATCATTCATCAAATCCAGACAAGCTTACTTAATTTCCACAAATACTTAGTTAGTTTTGTTACCTCAACTTGGACATTCACTTTGATCCTTGCTGAGTATGTCATGTTCTGAAGCCTGGCATGCCATGGGAGAAACTCAAGCTCCTTGTCATCCGAAAAGAATGTGGGTTTCTCAAAGGTGACTTCTCCGAATTTCACTGTTGCGTATCTCCAATCGCCATCCTTCTTCTTTACTACATCAAAAGACGGTTCCACAAGCATTTCACCAAAGGACTCAAACACATTCCGAAGCCCATGTTCGATGAAGAAGTTGTAGGAGTTGAGCTGATGACTTATAAGTCCAAACTCTTCAAAGAAGGATGTTGCAGCTTTTTTGCAGAAACTTTGGAGAAAACTTTCTCCTAGCTCAGAAAGATTGATCTGCCCAGCAGTCTCGATCTCGTCAATATCCATCTCATTAATGTCCATCTCTGGTATACCTCAAAACACACTGAAACAAAAACCCCAAACAAAAATACAGAGAAATGTTTAAGAAGCCCTGCAAATCATGAACCACGAAAATGCATCATGCATGTTGCGATCAATGATGAATACAAACACGAAGTCAACAACCTTTCCCCTAGAACCGAATCATTCTCCAAAACACAGGAAACTAAAGCATATTCTCCGGAATTTCCAATGCTTAAAAGCAGAATCAAAGCGTAATACCTAAAATGGGTACCTCGATTGCTTAAGCTGGCACGATGGAGTTAAACGGCGGTGTCGGAGGAAGGCAGAGTAAACGTCGCCGGAAAATCGCTGAAGATGCGGAGATATTCGCCGTAACAAACGAAGAGAGTCAAAACCCTTGGCACACTTTTTCAATTGTTAAGCGAAGCAGTCGACGAGGAGTGAAGAAATCGAGTGTCGCTTGTTGAAATGACGGGTCTATCCTTATGTTGTTCTCGCGTTAGTGTGCTTTATTTAGTACAAAATCAAGGGTAGTTACGTCAATTTTGAGAATAACTTTATGCTTGCAAATTGCAACTTTAGAAATCTATAAAGTCCAAAGACCGTTATGTTCTTCTATATGGATATCCCTATAAAATTGATACTTAGCTAGCCACCATTACTTGTTACCCGTCTTATATCCGTTAATTTCCGCGTATTTGATTTGAAAAAGTAAATTTGCGTTGTAGATAAAGCAAGTAACAAGTAATAAAATTTAAGCTTTTTTTCTAACCGTTATCCGTTAATTCCCGCGTATTTGTTTTGAAACTAAAATTATTTCAGTTTGACCTATAAAAAAACCGATTATCCCACATCTAGTTTTCAAAATAAAGCCTTTATATTGTGCAACACAAATTAAACTTATTTTAATTAATTAATGTAGGAAAATCTCATAATCGAAGCCTAAAGTATAAGTTGATTTTTGAAAGTTGTCCCACACCGACGAAAACTTTCGAGAGCTAAAAACTTCTCGAGAGTTGAAAGTTGCAAGGGTTCATAATGCAAATTTATTGCTGCTTAAACATGTTTTATTTGCGTTGAAAAGGCAAAGGACTGAAGAAGGAGAGAGTTCAAGATACAATACTAAATCGGCCCCCTTATTTCTTCAACGATCATTTTTAACCCTTAAAAGTTTAAATCCATCCATAAATACATTGAGATCATTTGTTGCTTCGTTTCAGAAGTTGCTTAAACCATTGAGCAGACATCTTGGGGTACCTCTTCAATGTTTTGTAATCAACATAGACGATCCCGAACCTATACAATAAACAAAAACAGATATTATAACCTTTTATTCTAAATATCATACATTGGCATAAATTTAACTACCTTACGTACGTACCTTGAAGTATATCCTGATAACCATTCGAAATTATCAAGCAAAGACCACGCAAAATATCCAACCACATTGGCTCCATCATCCCTAGCTTTCTTAAGGTTGGTTAAGTAATCTTTGTAATACTTGATTCTCGTCGTGTCGTGTAGTCCTTGAGCTAGAGTGACGTTTCCCGGGTCATCCATACCTATAAAATATGTTCAAACATTTATAAAAGGCTCTAACTTTTCTATCAATCTTAGAAATATAACAAAACAAATAGAACTTGATTGAAGATTTTGTTTCTTTAATACCGTTTTCAGAGAGAATCATAGTTGGGTTGCCGTAACGTTCCTTCATATACATCAAGGCCTTGTACATTCCCCATGGTACGTTGTATAACCAATACGAGTAAGCCTATAAAATAAATGGTTTAATTCATAATTTAGACACTTGTATATTGATAAGGGAAAAAAACTCATAATCAAGTGTATATGATTCTCACCCTTGGACCAATTGGCTTCCCCAACTTAGCAACTGCAAGTGAAATTTTTTTTTTTTTGTCAAAATCATATATTACTCCCTGTCATGATCAAAATCCAAAATCTACATATATTCGTAGTGAATGGTCCAATAACTTACAGCTAAAATCCACATTCCAATCTTGTTGATAACCCAAGTCCTTAGGTTTGGTGGTGGGATGTGGATTGGACATGTAATAAGTCGTGTATTGGTTTATTCCCACAAAATCTATGGAACCTTTCACCATTTTCACTTCTTCCTTCGTGAATTTTGGAAGCCTCTCTTTCACAATGTTCTGCATTGTCTTTGGATACTCTCCATATACTATTGGGTGAATAAACCTTCAAACATTACCCGAAAACAAAAGGTATTCCAATAAGCTATCACCAAGATTTGATGCTAAAATATGAGTTTTTATTTGTTAAATTAAAAGTTTGAACATTTACCATCCGATATGGAAGTCTCTTGCTCTTTGAGCTGCAAGATTATCTGCTTTACTTCTAGTAAGCGGCTCGTACCAAACAAAATCTAAAAGTATCCCAATCCTTCCCTTTTGTTTCGCCTGGAAGAAATTCACAAAGATTAGTAGTGATCTGGCAAAAGAGTCATATAGGTTTATTTCATCATATCTCATCAAGAAAACTAAGAAAACATATTGAAGTTATTTGTTTACTTGGTAATATTTGCGGTATCTCTGGACTGCTGCTGCGTGGGCTAAGATAAGATGATGAGAAACAATGTATGGCTCTGTCGCAGAGTTTCCTTCAGTGCAATTTCCAAATGCTTTAGAGCATCTACCCGGCGCAAAAATACCGTTATCATAACCTAAAGCAGCTACCACACGCGGCTCGTTGAACGTCATCCAATTTTTCACTCTATCTCCAAATAAATTGAAACAAAACTCTGCATAATCCGCAAAATCGTTCCTGTAAAATTTGCATAATAAAAGTTTTTAACTTTTGAGGAATTTGTAAAAGAGTATATATATAGCTTTGCATGTTGGTGCTTACACTACTTGTCTACCAAGCAAGCCTTTGTACTTCTTTTCCAAAGCCAATGGAAGATCGTAATGGTACAGATTTGCATAAGGTGTAATCCCTAAGCATTAAATTAGATTTGTTATACTTTATTTTATAATCAAATCAGTTTGATAAGAAACGTTATGATTTGATACCTTTTTGGACCAAGTAATCAATCAATCTATTGTAATAAGCAACTCCTTTCCAGTTGACTTTACCACTTCCCTCTACATTCATAAACTTAAAGTTATTATACTAATCTTAATCAAAATAATTAAAATCATATATGATTACTTATATATATATATATGTACGTAGTATAATACCAGGGAATATTCTGGACCATGAAATGGAAAATCTGTAAGCATCAAAGTTCAGTTTCTTCATCAAATCCACATCTTCCTGAAATGTGATTATCATGAACACATGTAACTAAATCAAAATGTAACACTTTCGAATATTTAGAAAAATTAATTAAGATTCAAGATTAGTAGTATAGTACCTTGTAACGGTGATACTGGTCCACTGTTATCTCAGCCGTGGCATTCTTGGCAATAGTCCCTATTTATTTTATTTTTATATCAATAACAATAGTTAATTATGTAATTATGTTTGTTTGTTTTTTTTGGACAAAGTAATTATATTTGTTTAAATTGTGAATTATACCAGGAATCTTGACAAAGGCATCCCAAATGCTTGGGCCACGACCGTCTTGATGAGTCTCGCCTTCGACCTGATAAGCTGACGTGGCGGTTCCAAACAAGAATCCTTTAGGAAAACTCTGTCTACTGAGACCACCGGTGTCGAATTTGATTTTTTCTACGGACGGAGAGGATTCGCCGGAGGTGAAAGAAGAGAGGAGAAGGAGAAGGAGGAGAGGCCATGGAGGTGAGATGATGTATCTCATGGTAAGTGAGTTTTTGACCCGTTTGGTTTGGGGAGAGTAATTATTGGGATATTTATAGGCTTTTTTAAGCCTTTTGTTTTCAAAATACATGAACCAACGATGTTAATTGTTATGAGAGTGGATAAGTTGAAAAGTTGGATTTGTTTTCATAAATAGGATAAGGTTGTAAGCATTTCGAGTACTTAATAATAAATTAAATAAAAGTGTAAAACTAGATAGTGAATTCACAAAATTCGGATTTATAAAATTATAAGTATACCATATAATTTTGTAAAAAAATATGTATAGAATTTTGGTGAAAAGAATGTGAGACAGGAATTGTCTTTTTTTTTCTAATAATAATAATGAGTTTAATTTGAACTTTGATCAACATTTTACAGTTGTAACGATTTCGTAGTATTATTGCTGCTTATGGATTGGGAGATGACACAAAAGGACATCATCTTATATAGAGGAGAAAAATCTGAATTTGCAACATTTTGATTTGTTACCAAATTATAAATTTCTCAGCGAATCTATATATAGAAGCTGGTCCATACTCTTATGATATAGGGATTTACTGCCAATATTACATGAAATTGTTCCATAAAACATATAACTAGTGCTGATTCATGCATTTATCTATATATATTTGCTTTTTTAAATGTTAAGTTAATAATTGTTTTATCCAACTTTAAACGTATAAACCTTCATGAGCTTGAGCAAAACTTTTCCATGACTAAAAGCCGAAATTCCAGGATGTATAATGTATTGGGAAAAATAATTACAAATTTAGACATGTTTTTTCGTCATCATCAACCATTTAAAAGTATAACTTTTGTTTTAAAGTGCGTATAATATATAACAAATCAAAATTCAGCAGTATGTTTGCAGACACTCTTTGTTTTTTGTGCTGTGGTGTGACTCAATTGGATTCATATTCCGAGGCCTTTTGTTTGGATTTTCTTGAATTATTTTGAAATTTATTATACGGATTACATAAATCAATCACAATGTTGCTTAACAAAATGTAGCAACATCGGAATATGTTTTAACTTTTCTCATAAGATAAGAACAACTATGTTATGTAACTTATGTGTAATACGTCGGAGAAGTAGAAAAGAAAAAAGACAATAATGACCGCAAGAGAATTATCGTGTCCGGCCCACATTTTGAAAAAAAAGCTATCACGCGAATCGTAAAGCGCCAAAGGAAAAAACGTGAACACACAGAAGCCGACAAGGGCAAACTGGTCAAATCATATTCCATTAAGTTCAGTCCTCGAGTCCCCGTGGACCATGCATGCCCCACTTTCTTAGACTTGTCTCCCCCATCTTCACGTGAAAACGTATTTCTCATAGATAGTTCTTCATTTAACTCTCGAAAGCACAAACGGCTAATGAGTAAGTGAATGACAACAAAAGAGAAACTAGGAAATAATTTAAGCCCACACATTTCAAAGAACGTGCATTAGGCTTAAAATATCCATTGAATATTGATATGATAAACGGTACGGAGGAAACTAAAGATTTTTTTTTTTGTCTATAAAGATCAGGCTGATAAAGATATGTGATGTGAATCGTGTTATGAGATTTTTCAGTGGAAGAGGAATGATTACATCCATTATTGAGTCGAGTCTACGAAGCATTTTAGCCTCTTGTTATTATTATCACAACAACGCGACAATTTATTGGCTTTTTGCCATTCACATGCAATAATTAGTTGCCCATAAAATAACATCCAACATTTTTTTTTTGATACAAGTGATATATTTGGAAGAACGTACTTACATATGAATTTTACATCCAATATTTTTATAATGTTAAAAAAAACTTCACAAATAGAATTTGAGCCCTCAAAAAACGAATAGGGATTAAGAATGTAGAAGATCATGTTTCCTAAATAACCATTAGCACGAAAAAAGAAAATTGAGGATGAAGATGATAGCACACATTGTTGAATGTAGAAGTTCTATGATAGAAGAACCAAAATTCTTGCTGCTGTTTTATGTAAGCATTTAAATGTCAAAGGAAGACAAGTTCTCAAGTTATACACATATTCATTCACCTCTCTTTAACAACCCGAATCATGGACACATTGAGCTCATTTCTGGTCCCGTTTCAAAAGTTGTTTAAACCATAAAGCAGACATCTTGGGGTATCTCTTCAAGTCCTTGTAATCAACGTACACTATTCCAAACCTAAGCAAAAAAGAAAAGAAAATCATTAGAAGTACCTTAGAACACACATACTTACATTTTCTCAGAAATAATCATATACCCAATTCATTAGTTAATTCCGCACCTTGAAGTATATCCTGATAACCATTCGAAATTATCTAGCAACGACCACGCGAAATATCCAGTTAGATTGGCTCCATCGTCTACTGCTTTTTTAAGCTGTGCTAAGTAGTCTCTATAATACTTGATTCTTGTTGTATCATTTTGTCCTTGAGTTAGAGTAATGTTGCCCGGATCATCCATACCTATAAAGATTATACACTTAACATCTCTACAGATCTTGGATTTAGACCAAAAAGATATATTGAGGATTTCATTGTTAATACCGTTTTCAGAGAGAATCATAGTTGGGTTGCTATAACGTTCCTTAATGTACATCAAAGCCTTGTACATTCCCCATGGTACGTTGTATAACCATTCTGAATGTGCCTAAGTAAAATCAGACTAATTCATAATCAAACAACCAAATAATAAAAGAGAGTAACAAAAATCAAAAGAAAACATATATATCTCACCCTTGGACCTATTGGTGTCCCATTCTTTGCAACTGCAAATATTAAGATTTCTCAGTATTCATATGATGCACATTTATATTGCCACAGTCCAATCCCATAAGCACGAACCAGCCTTATTACTTTTGGTCCAAGTCTAGAGACTAGAGTACTCTTTGTTCTCACACTAGCACATTTGCTTTTATTACAATCATTCATAAGTCATAACGGATAAATGTATATATGAACAAGAAAGAACTTACAGTTAAACGTGACGTTCCAATCTTGTTGATAACCCAAATCTTTAGGTGTGGTGGATATTTTAGGATCTGACATGAAATAAGTCGTGTATTGGTTTATCCCCACGAAATCTATGGAACCTTTCACCATTTTCACTTCTTCCTCGGTGAAGTTTGGAAGTCTCTCCTTCACGATGTTTTGCATCGTATTTGGGTACTCTCCATACACTATTGGGTGAATAAACCTTCAAACGTTACACCAAAAAATATTCTTATTAGCTCACCAAAATTTAATGGGTAAATATGAGTCTAAGAGTTTGAACCTTTACCATCCAACATGGAAGTCTCTTGCTCTTTGAGCAGCGTCATTGTCTGCTTTACTACTTGTAAGTGGCTCGAACCAAACAAAATCCAGTAGAATCCCAATCCTTCCCTTTTGTTTCTCCTGAGAAGAAATTATCAGTTCGATCTTTAGTAATCATTTACTCCGTACATGTTTAGTATCATAAAAACAACTTGAAGGAGCCTATAAGGTTATTTACATACCTGATAGTTTTGGCGGTATCTCTGGACTGCTGCTGCATGTGCCAAGATAAGGTGATGTGCAACAAT
Organism: Arabidopsis arenosa; assembly: GCA_905216605.1. Classification (NCBI taxonomy): domain Eukaryota; kingdom Viridiplantae; phylum Streptophyta; class Magnoliopsida; order Brassicales; family Brassicaceae; genus Arabidopsis; species Arabidopsis arenosa. Next base: position 7,254,429 of record LR999453.1, on the reverse strand, counting down.
GTATGGTTCAGTCGCGGAGTTTCCATCAGTGCAGTTTCCAAATGCTTTAGAGCATCTACCCGGCGCAAAAAATGCCATTATCATAACCTAGAGCAGCTACTACACGCGGCTCGTTAAACGTCATCCAATTCTTCACTCTATCTCCAAATGTCTTGAAACAAAACTCTGCGTAATCCGCAAAATCGTCCCTGTAAATTGACTCATTATATTTGTTATACCATAAGATTGGAGATTTTTTCGGCTTTTGCAGTAAGAGACGAAAGATTAGAAGATAACTAATAACAAGTTGGTGCTTACACTACTTGTTTACTAAGCAGGCCTTGATACTTTTGTTCCAAGGCTAGAGGAAGATCATAGTGGTACAGATTCGCATACGGTGTAATCCCTAAGAATTAAATTATATATTCATAAGACAATTACTAATCAAATAAAGTGTCTATGAATGTATTATGAATTTATACCTTTTTGGATCAAGTAATCGATCAATCTGTTGTAATAAGCAACTCCATTCCAGTTGATTTTACCGGTTCCCTCTGTTTTCATAAGCTTGAAGTTATAAACTAATCTTAATCTAAAATATAAGCAATGTGATTAATTTTATACATTATCCAGTAATACCAGGGAATATTCTAGACCATGAAATGGAAAATCTGTAGGCATCAAAGTTCAGGTTCTGCATCAAATCTACATCTTCCTGAAATGTGATTAACATGAACACCAAAGTATATTAGCATTATGATATAACCAAAAAAAAGAAGATATACATCATGATTTAATAAAAAAGATTAGTAACCTTGTAACGATGATATTGGTCCACTGTTATCTCAGCAGTGGCATTGTTGGCAATTTTACCTGTTTTTTTTTTACCAATGGCAAAGAAGAAATCGAAATGATTAAAACTAATCAGTTTAGTGAATTTGTAAAATTAGATTGATAATGAGATTAACCAGGAATCTTGACGAAGGCATCCCAAATGCTTGGGCCACGACCGTCTTGGTGGGTCTCTCCTTCGACCTGATAAGCTGACGTGGCGGTTCCGAACAAGAATCCTTTTGGAAAACTCTGTCTGTTAAGATCGCCGGTGTCCAATGGGACGGCGTCCCCAGACGGCGATGAGTCGCCGGAGCGGGAAGCAGAGAGGAGGAGGAGAAACAGAAACATGGGAGGCCACTATGGGACAGAATGTGGGGTGTGAATTATGAGCGAGAATCAATGTGGGTCTTTCTTGCTTGAGGCTTAGAATAATAATGCAGATTAGTTAACACTTTTTTTGTTAATAAGGTTAATTAACTATTGATCACATAAATTAATTAAAAAATCTCCTCTGTTTCATCTATCTTCATATAAAAGTGTTAGGTACATTTGAGGATACCAACTTTTGTAAGAAAAAAACAAATATTTATAGAGCTCAAAAATCGTTGAGAGAAAGCACAATCTCAAGTCCCATTCTCTAATAGTAATTTTCTGATAAATGAAAAAAAATCTGACCCAAGATCTCAGTTTCAGAAAAAAACAGAGCATTCATTTTTGACAAAAGATAGATATGCAGGAAAAAAACAGACACACACACATCAACACAGCCACGGCCAAACGGAGATCCACAAAAAGCCTTCAAAAGTAGTAGAAGCTTTCCAAAGAGACAAGATGGGACTTGTCCAGAGATCTTTATAATTTAACTCAAGTCTTATTGCGGAGTTAAGCTCCAGACGCGGATACAAGCATCTTCACCAGAACTCACTACATGGGAATCATCAGCAAAACCCAGACCATAAACTCCACCTAAGTGAGCTCCTTTTATTGTCATGCGTGATGCAGCAGGTTTGTCCACTTCATACACAATCACACAGGTGTCTAAGGATCCTGTAGCAACCATAGTGCTGTTTGGAGACCAAGCTAAGCAGTTTATGCGGGCGCTATGGTACAACATGTTCTTGAGTTTCATCTGTTTTAAAAAAGGGACGATATAATATCAGTGTTTGTGTTCCAGATTCATGGACAGATTCTAAATAATCTTAATTACCTCTCTGGAGACTCTGTCCCACACAACTGCTTCTCTGTTCAAATCACCTGATGCAAACATAGAGAGATCTGGAGAGTAACGTATAACACTGATAGCGCCTCTGTGTTTCTCGAGAACTGCTTCCTCGGTGAGGGAGTCACCATTAATAGAATACAGATGGAGTTTACCGTCTTGGCCACCGATGATGGCTTCGGTTCCATCAGGTGTTACTGCCAAAGCAGTGACAGTGAATCCAAGGTTGATGGTTGACACTACTTTCCCATCACGGAGAAACACAACTCCAGACTCAAATGTCACCAGAAGGAGATCGGGTGAGAGTGGTGCAAGGCTTAGATCCTTTGGTTGGTTTCCAATGTCGATAGACTCTTCATTTGTGCATTGATCGTCTTTATAGGAAATCCTGGATATCTGAATAAGAATCACAGAGTGATTGAACGTGGATTAGTTTCTTCAATAATAATTATGCATATAACAATTATAAGAAGCAAATAGATAAGCTGCAAAATAAAAATATTAGTCACTGCTAGTCCCACAAGGTAAGAAGACCATTTGGCCTTCAGTGATGGCTTTTAAAGATTCTCTAAACCACAAGATTATTAGTATATTGTTCCAAAGTGTTAATGATCTTAAGAGACCATTGTGTCTTAGCATTGCCAATATTCGAGAGAAAAAAAAACTTAAGTGAGAACCAATTTACCTTATTGTCATATCCAGAGGTCACGATCTCTTCTTCATGAGCAGCAAAGCACTTTATTTGGGAGTTTTGTGTCCGCTGCAATTTACCGCAAAAACCACGGCCTAGCATCCATTTACATATCAGTCCATCATAACTACCGGATAATATGTAGTCAGCGTTTCCCTTAAGCACAGCTAAGGAAGAGACGTTCTTCATGTGCCCCGAAAACTGAAAGGGGGATTTATCAAGATCGCTTGCTGAGAATATGCTGATTGTACCACCTAGAGAAACAGTGACAATATGATCGTTCTGCCACAGACACCCAACAAGCATATCGTCCACTCCACCTGATGATCCAGGACAATTCAATGTAGTCTTCAATGTTCCGCTACCGTTGTCCGATATATCCCATACTTTGGCTGACTTGTCTGCGGAAACAGTGAGCACCTGGTTGATGATTCAACATATACAACACGTGAGTACAGACGTAGTATCACATCAACCATGATGTAATCAATAACTAGAAGATAGAGACTCATTAAGTCTTCATATATACACCCAAAATTCTAAGCCACGATTATAGCTCATTTATGTACATACTGGAGCAGGTTAGACCAATTACTTTCATATGTTATTCTAGATCCCGTTTAAGCCTAATGTAGTTTGAGACTAATACGAGGGAATCAGACAAGAATTGAGAATACGGTACAACAAACAGACATAACTTAGTACCTGTTGACCATCAGGACTCCAGCTAACTGCATAGATGCTACCTTTATGCCCATCATCAGAAGAGAGTTCTCCCAGTATCTCACAAGTCTTTCCATCATATATGATTCCCTTTTTATCTGAACTCACAGTAATGAACTTACTTCCATCTGGTGCAAACCTCACACAGTTGACAAAGTTGGAATGCTCTCTGTTGACCAATAAACAACAAACTCGTAAACAATTCGAAAACACACAACCAAGGAATTGAACAACAAAAAAGTGTTTTCTTTATTTAAAGAAATGGAGCAAATGTTTTGAATTATCTGACCTGCTTGAGAGCTTGAACTTAAAAGGAGGACCTTCATAGAAATTCACCAGAAAATCCTCCCCACAAGTTACAATACGGAACGGTCTAGTTGGCTTGATAGCACAGCTAAGAACCCGCCTAGAATGTCCATCAAACTCTCCCACATTTGATCCTGAATCCCACCTAATAAAGCAACACAAGCAATGAGTCAATAATCCAGCAAAACTGAGAAGAAGAAACAAAATGCTCAATTTCAATGTAATTGATATCGATCCGCTTCAACAAAATCAATGCAACACCAGCAGAAAAACAAAATCTTTAGACCAATCAATCAAAGTCAACGAAAACAACTTCATCCAAATTTGAATCCACGAGATCGGAATAGCTTAGTTCAATAGAATTCAACACAATTCAATTTCGTCCACTTTACCAAAATCTCAGATTACCATGAGCACAAACCATAATCCATTGCTAGAGAAGACTAAACTTAATCTCACTTCATTGAACTAAGCACGAAAAAAAATCAAATCTTTATCTAAGAACCAAACCAAACCAAAACTCACATGAAAGCACGAACAAGAGATTTCCCTTTGCCATCACCAGAAGCAACGATCCTCATCCCATCAGCCGACCACTGAAGATCATCGATCCGACCAGCCAAAACCTTAAACTCTTTCTTCAACACATGATCGTTGTAAGCTCCCCAGATTCTAACAGTCCCCGACACATCACCCGACGCGATCCACTCTCCGTTCGGAGAATATCGCGCCACAGTAGCTGGGTAAGCGTGCTCACCATAGATAGAGACCTTTAAAGGATTGTTGAGGTCGAGAGTCACGACGGATCGACCATTAGTGTAGAGGATGGTGTCGGACTTGGAGTCACCGGAGATCAGGATTCCACGACCTCTCTCCGTCGATGGAACGCAAGCATAGGTTTCGGAAAGCTCCATCAAAATCGAGAGGACTTTGCAGAGATCGTTTTGAGTGGTTTTTGGGTTTACGAGAAGAAGAGAGACGAGGAAAATGGAAGGACGGTTTTGAGTCTTTTTGAGTTTTGTTTGACATTTAGCTTTTTAATATTTAATTCTCTTAATTAATAAAGATAATGTAGTAATAATCATTGTTGCAACATTCACTTCTCTGGCACAAACGGATTAATAAACAAAAAAAAAAATGTAAAGTGTAGTTTAATAATTTGTGCTAATCTTTTTGTTTATTAGACACAAAATAACCATATTATCTGTAGAGTAATATGAATGAAAAATATTAAAATTACATTGATTTTTGTTGGCAATACCTTGAATTATGAACAATTTTTAAAAATTATTCAGAAATTGTTCTTACACTGTTATTTGATATGAGTGGAACAAAATTATTTGTCTATCATCTTCATTTCCATTCATCTCCTATCAATTCCTCTCATGTTTTAACCATTTAGATTAGATTAATGGATGTTATATTTTGCAAAAGAGGTAAATGTGCGGCCCATGGGCCACTAAGTTTGGTCCAGCTATATATATGCAATAATGCCAAGTCAATGAATCCGCTAGCAGTTGATTACTTGATTGGCGCATTAGTGAACGTCTATCTAACACCACAATGTCAAATTTTATGAAATATCTTTTTGATAATATTTCTCAAAGGAAAATCTTACGAATGGAAGCATTCGATTATTGAATGAAATAATATAGAACTATATGAGAAAAGAAAGTGTCAGTCGTGGGGCTTTTACATCTCTTGGTCGCATTATCAGTTCATATAAAATATATAATATATGGATGAATCATGAATGTATTATTGTTATAGGAGCTTCCGTGGTTAGAGAGAAGATAAGGAAACATAAGAACAAAGCTGTCACAAGTCTCTCTGTCTCTCTCAAACCAGCCACACCACCTCGTCCCCATTACTCACATGCATTTCTCTGACTATTATTCTTCTTCTCCAACAAATTGATATTGTTTTGATTGATTGCGCTCATATAATTTGATATGACCGAAAATATTGTTGAAAATTCGAAATTGTGATTTTCAAAATTTAATTGACAAAAACAATACGATTTTTTTATGTAATAATGTTAAAGAACATGGCTACTACAACAATGACAACAAAAAACTAATTTACAAAGACAGAACCAAGCCCTCTCTCTTTCTCTCTATCTGAATTTCACTTCTCTTAGCCAATCACGTAATGCCACGTGCTCCACATCACAATCAAACCCAACCACGGTATGCCACGTCATCACGACCTTATTAGGACTAATGTGATGACGCTGTAAAGTAATAAGTGGACCAAGTTCAACGGATACTGAAGTGAAGTTGGCGAACCGTTGGAGAATTCCGAAGAGTCGACGGCTAAGGGCATGCCGTCGCTGCCTAGAGCACATGAACGTGGCACGCCGTCGTGGTTGAGCATGACGGCTCGGAGGACGGAAGTTACAGTTGGGAAGTAAGCCGTACGGTTCTTAGCGAGAAGCCAAGTAAGACCCATGAGGACACAGTCTTTGTTATGCATCTTTGCTGTTCTGTTTCGATCTTCTTTTGATGGGTTCTTGTCCCTGAAGTTTTCTTCGGGTTTAGCTGCAAAATGAAGCAGAAGTGTTTGTTTCGATTAGGCTTTGTTGCTGTTAACTAAAGTAATGATTGAGGATTTTAGAAAGTAGAAAGGTGGAAACTAGTGGCTAAGCTTTTGGTTATGGTGGGTTGGTGATTAAGATGCAGAAGAATGAAATCATATGATGGAAGACAAAATGACGCGTGAAGATGACGAACTATTTAAGCGCGTAGATGTGTGTCAGACTGTCAGATAGAAAAGAACAAAAAGCTAAAGAACAAAACTTTTCCCAAATTACCATTCGCCATATGATGGATAGATCAGAAAGAATCCTAGACTACATAATTCCAAATCTTCCTCAATCTTCACTCACTCATTTAGTAAAACCCTAATGTTTAAACACCAAAGATCTGTAGAAATATAGATGTTGAGGCAATTGAAAAGAACTTCTTTTCCTTTATTAAGAATCACTTAAACAATCTACAAGATATGTTTAATCAGATTTACACGACGTTGACACAACTCGTCACTGACCAATTCTTAATCTACCAAACTCACAACACAGCAACAGCTATGCATACACTCTGTTCACTCACCAAGAACCCTAACAGCTTCTAGCCTAGTACTTGAGATTCACAGAGATATTCTAAACGCCCACCTAAACCTAAAGTCTAGACTGCGAATATAAAGGAAGCGTCATAGACAACTTTCCTAATCTTCAGATCACACCAAATCTTCTTTCCTTGATTTGATCGCATCTTCAATACACCGAATAACTTGAGCATCACGTTCTGGAAACTTCCAATCACCAATCACTGCTCGCCACGTCATCTTCATTTAATGTCTCGCAGTTTCCCGCATACAGCTCTTTCCTGTGCTCCACAGGATCTTCCTGTAGCTCGACATCCATATGTCTTCAATCTCCCCCTTTTTACCTGAATGTGACACCTCAAGCTCCAGAGCTACCTGTCAGGGTTAGTTTTGCCAAGATATACACCAAGAAGCACCAATGTATATTTCAAACTCAAAAGAAATCTGAAATAACATTCATTAGCAAAACAGAAACTGAAAGAACCATGTGCAAGGTTCAACACCCAACATAAGCAAATACAGAATATTAGTGCAAAATCTATCAAAGACACACTACACATTTGCTCCCCCTTATAGTAGGCCTAGTTTAAACTAATCAGCCACTAGTCTCCTCATCACTAGAATCCCCAGCAGGATTTCCATCACAATTACCATATTCTCACCCCTGCTTGAGTGCACATTCATGTAAAAACCAAAGCAATCAAGTTAAGCAGGAAATAAGATGAAGGAGAACAGACACTTACCGTCCAGGCGACGCTTCATCTGGGTAGCTACAGCCAAGAGATCTGCAAGATCATCACGAAGCAAGGTCCTTGATGTCTGAACTGGAGGTGCAGCATTCTGAGCTTCAACAGTCTCGACCTTGAATACTCCAGGAGAACGAGATAATGTATCAGTTGGCAGAGTCAGAACATCTATCTGGGAGGACAGCACCATAACTATCAACAGAAGACGATCAGGCCACAGGGTAGTCCGATTTGTGCCAGGAATCCAGTACAACAAAATAAGACCATCAGCACGAGTTTCCAACTAAGCAAGATTGGCATAAAACTCCTTCACAACCAAGCAGACCTGTAATTGCATCAAAAACTCGAAATTCCAATAAGATACAGAAACCGGTTTTAACCGGTGAGATAACAAATTCACCCTTGCTTTGAAATTCGTTTTAACATGCACTCGGTACTGTACAGATTGAACACTGTTAAGCACATGAATATCACAGGCAACCACTAAACAACCAGAGGCAGGAAGTGACCATGTCAGAGATCCAGAATTGTTTTCCACGAAACATCATATTAAAAATTCAATTCATTTGAGTCACTCAGTAAATGCACCAACACATACCTTTGAACACTGAGTTCCTGAAGTAACATGGTGTACACAGGAGCAAGCACATCGAACTGTAAAAAACTATTTCAACCCACCAGCTCAATGAGGTAGCTATTTCTCTGATGAGGAGCTTTCACACACACTGCTTCACTCAGACTAGTCTACACATCTGCATACTCAACCAGAAAACATTCTCAAGACAGCTTTCTCCCCTTTTAATTTTCTCCTTTTTTTCATTCAAAAAATGTAGGCGAATAGTGGTATCACGGGAAATTTTCCTAACCTCGCTTCCATCTTTGTGTGATCATCCCTTTCGAAGTAAAATAATGAGGTCATAGGAAATTTTCCTACCTCTTTACTCAAAAGAGAATCATTTCATCTTTTCATTTCTTTGTTTTCTTTTTTTCTTTTCTCTTGTTTTCAATGACCAAGATTGATATGCAAAGCAGACAAGAAAGCCATCTCTGTTGAACATCGTCGAAGCCAAGTATGCAGAGCAGCTCTTTTTCTGAGGGAAGTTGCCAATAGGAGGTTTTTCTTGTTGTAGTCAGTACCACAGTAACCAAGGGATTTTAAAAAACTGCTGTACTCCTGTGCAGTGATCCTGTTCCAACAATCCCTTAGTGACAAAAACAGATCAGTTTTCACAAATACCAAGTGACTTTTGCAAATTTGTGAAAGTGCTCAAATCAAGTGGTTTAGTAAAAATATCAGCCAATTGTTTCTCAGTATCAATATAGAGGATCTCAACAAGTTTCCCTTCAACTAGCTCTCTGATGAAATGGTGCCTAATATCAATGTGCTTAGTGCGAGTGTGATGAACAGGGTTCTTAGTAATATCAATTGCACCTGTATCATCACAGTGTATCAACAGAATTTCAGAAGTCATACATAATCCGCAAGCATTTGTTTCATCCATGGTAGTTGAGTACAGCAGCTCCCCATAGCAATGTACTGAGCCTGAGTGGACGACAGGGAGACGCAGTTCTGCTTCTTGCTATGCCAAGCTATCAGGTTATTTCCCAGAAAGAAACATCCTCCAGAGGTGCTTCGTCTGCCATCAAGACATCCTGACCAGTCTGCATCACAGAAACCTGCAAGATTATGATTAGTATGCTTGGTATAGGACAACCCGTATTCAACTGTACCTTTGACGTATTTGATAATACGTTTAACAGCATTTAGATGAGAAACACGTGGACAGGCTTGGTAACGGGCACACAAACCAACACTGTAACATAGGTCTGGTCTGCTAGCTGTCAGATACAGCAGACTCCCGATCATGGCTCTGTAGAGTTTCTGATCAACATCCTGACCATCTTCATCAATCTTGTTCTTGAATATCCACATTGTGCCCATAACATTTATCTGTGCAGGTCGAGGTACCAGATCCCACACTTCATTTCTGGAAAACTGATTTAGTTCCTCTGTACAAGTACCATACCAGAATTCATCTTCAAGAGCTGCAGCAATATTCTTGGGTTCAACTAAACACACAAAACACGAGTGCTGCAGCATTTCTTTGAAGTTAAGCTGAACACCTCTGGTCGTTCTTTCATTCAGATCTCCTATCACATCAGCAGCTGAATGATACTTATGAACAACTAGTTTCTTTGTCGTAGAAGGTACAACAGGTGACTGTGCCTCAGATGATACTTCTCTGTCAGTGACTTTTTCTTCAAGAGCTGTTTCAGGTGCGTCTGCTGCAGGTGCTTCTGCAAACTCGTCTGCTGTAGGTGTTTCTGCAGACTCGTCTGATGTAGGTGCTTCTGCAGACTCGTCTGCTGCAGATTCTTCTATGTACTCGTCTAGCACAGGAGGTAACAAAAATCTATTTTTATCATCAAAGACCACATTGACAGCATCACCAATTACCTTGGTTCTCTTGTTATACACTCTGTATGCTGAGCTGTTTGTAGAGTAACCCAAGAAAATTCCCTCATCACTTCTAGAGTCGAATTTTCCGAAGTGCTCATTTTCATTAAGAATATAACACACACATCCAAATACACGAAAATGGCTCAGATTCGGATTTTTTCCCTTCCATATCTCGTATGAAGTGGTCTTTGTGCCAGGTTTCACATAAACCCTGTTGACAATGTAGCATGTTGTGCTAACTGCTTCTGCCCAGAAACCTTGAGAGATGTTATTGCCATGTATCATAGCACGAGCCATTTTCTGCAGGTTCTGTTTTTCTGTTCACAATTCCATTCTGCTGAGGTGTTCTGGGTGCTAAATACTGATGTCTGATTCCTTGCGTTTGACAGAACTGTTCAAAGATCTCATTCTGGAATTCTCTTCCATGATCACTTCTTATCTGAATGATCCTTCCCTTTTCATTCTGAAGCTGTAGGGCAAGAATCTTAAAGCTTTCCACTGCTTCAGACTTCTCTCTTAGGAACTGAACCCATGTGTACTTGAAAATCATCTACCAACACAAAGATGTACTTCTTCCCATTGATACTTTCCATTTGTACTGGACCCATGAGATCTATATGAATCAGCTCAAATACCTTTTTAGTTTCAATTTCAGGTACCTTCTTATAATTGAACTTGATCTGCTTTTCCTTTGTTACATACACTGCATACAGACTCCAGTTTGTCAGCCAGTTTGGTACACCTCGAACCACTCCAGCGTTCACAATCTTAATCAGGGTCTGAACGTTCATGTGTCCAAGTCTCTTGTGCCACAGCTCCAGATCATTAACAGACACAGACAAACTAGATATCTGATGCCTTCCAAATGTAGCAGTTATTGCCTGAGCGCACCCCACAGTACAGTGTTTCCATTTTCATCAACAGCTTGACAATCAGTCCTTGTGAAGATTACTTTCAGACCATCATCGCACAGCTGACTTATGCTAATCAAATTTTCTTTCAACCCTTCAACGTAGTACACTTTATCAGTGATGGTTGATCATCACATTCGATGTTTCCTTTGCCTCTTATACGTCCTTTACCACCATCACCAAATGTAACTTTTCCACTGGCCTCTTCTGTGAAGGTTGACAGAACACTTGAATCACCTGTCATGTGTCTTGAGCAGCCACTGTCAAAGTACCAAGGGTTATTTGCAGTTCCATCTATAGATGTGTAAGCTACCTTTGTAGTGAACCCTCTTTTTTCTTTTTTCAGACTCATCCAGTTGTACAATCGTCGTTACAGGTCAGACTGATTTCTTCAGATTCAGAGACTGCTGTTTGTACTGTTCTCATCATGCTCTGAATCTTTGTTGTACAGGTCTATCTTGCGAACCCAGACTTTACCAAATTTGGATGGTTCAATAAAGCATTTCGTGCTTGCCACAGTTGCTTGATCTTGTCTTGAAACTTATAACAAGACCTTCTGATATGACCTGGTTTTCCACAATAGAAACATTCAAACACTTTTCGACCTCTGTTTGACCTGGTCCACTTCTTTCTGGATGCAGTCTTCCTGTATTGTACAGCCGTATTATTGTTTGACCTGGTCCACTTCTTTCTGGGTGCAGTCTTTCTTGGTGCAGTCTTCCTGTATTGTACAGCCGTATTTGTGGAGCATTCTGATTCACCTTCCTAGGCTGCTGTTTCTCTTCCACTTGAGCTTCTTCATCATGATAGGTTGTACTCCTCACGAACTGAACTGTCTTTGGCATATCCAGAGATGCTTTGGGAGCATATGACTGATAGCCCAATCCTCTATGACTTGAACCAACTATTCCCATGGACAGAATCTGATCCAGATTTTTACCACCATTATTCAGCATTCTGATCTTCTTGTGGTTCTCACTCAGTTCTCTTTCCAGCATTAAAGCTTTTTCTTTCTCCTTTTCATAGCTCTCAAGTAAGCATTTCATTTTCTTCTCAAAAACTCCTTTTCTGACACAGGTAGCTTCTCGCCAATTTTTTCTTCCTCCACTTCTTCTTCCAGCATGTTCACTTGTGCCACCAGCATCAAGTTTTCCTTAGTGAGCTGCAGCTTGTCATTGCTCAGAGAGATCCAGCTGTCATACAGAGTCTTGTAGTCGTCACTGGTGATCTGATTTCCATCATCATTATCTGAATCAGAATCCTCACTGGAGTTATTCTGATCTTTTGCACTGAATGCCACAAAATTCAGCATAGGTTCAGCTTCACCATCACTATCTGATTCAGACTCACTGAAGCTCAACAAAGATTTCTCTTTACCTTTCTGTGAACTTGGACATTCTGATTTTACATGACCAAATCCATTGCACTCATAGCACTTCAGCTCCTTGCGTCTTGCCACAGGACATTCAGGTCGAGTATGTCCTATACCTCCACACTCGTGACATTTCAGATCACGTTTCCTTCCTGATGATTCGCTCCTTACAGGCCTGCTGCCTGACTTTTCAGCATCACTTCTGTTCCAGCGACTGATCTCTCTTGTGTCCCTGTTGTCTCTGTCCTTACCCTTTCAACCTGTTTCAAAGCTTTTCCGAAATTTCTGGCCATGAGAGACAATTGTCTCTGATTTCTTGCAGCGGATCTGGACCCTTTTCTTCATCAGCTTTGACCGCTATTCCTTTGTTCTGGTTTCGTTGATCTTCAGCAACTTCCATCTCTTCAGACTTTAGAATCCCAACCAGATCTTCATATTTCAGGGTATCTGTGTTTCCTGAAACTCTCATGACAGCTTTGTGTGCAGCGTATTTCGGTGGTAGGCAACGAAGCATCTTCTTCACCAGCTTTTTCTCCTTGTACGTTTTCCCTAATGATTTTGCTTCGTTTGCAATCCCACTCAGCTTAGAACTGAACTGAACAATTGTTTCTGAAGGATCCATCTTCAGATTTTCAAAGTCTGTAGCCAACTGGTCCAGCCTGGTGCGTTTTACACCAGTGTTGCCCTCATGGGTTTTCTGCAGAATATCCCACATCTGTTTAGCATTCTCACTTCCTTGAACCAGATTGAATTCATCATCATCAAGGCATGAATAGATAGCATTCATAGCCCTTGCATTGAACTTGGATAAATTCTTTTCTGCATCAGTCCAGTTAGCTTTTGGTTTCTTCACTTTCAGACCGTCTTCTGTTGTGCTGAACGGAGGTTCCCAGCCATCTTCAACTGCAGTCCAGGCGTCCTCTCCCTGTCCTCTGATTAACTGCATCATCCGAGTTTTCCAGTGACCGTAGCCTCTGTGATCCAGCATCACCGGTCTGTTGAGTTCTGCCTTCGACATCTCTAATCTGCAGGATCTTAACCTGTATTGAGTTAGTACTCAGGTCGGTCACCCTCTCTGATACCAAGTGTAGAAATATAGATGTTGAGGCAATTGAAAAGAACTTCTTTTCCTTTATTAAGAATCACTTAAACAATCTACAAGATATGTTTAATCAGATTTACACGACGTTGACACAACTCGTCACTGACCAATTCTTAATCTACCCAAACTCACAACACAGCAACAGCTATGCATACACTCTGTTCACTCACCAAGAACCCTAACAGCTTCTAGCCTAGTACTTGAGATTCACAGAGATATTCTAAACGCCCACCTAAACCTAAAGTCTAGACTGCGAATATAAAGGAAGCGTCATAGACAACTTTCCTAATCTTCAGATCACACCAAATCTTCTTTCCTTGATTTGATCGCATCTTCAATACACCGAATAACTTGAGCATCACGTTCTGGAAACTTCCAATCACCAATCACTGCTCGCCACGTCATCTTCATTTAATGTCTCGCAGTTTCCCGCATACAGCTTTCCTGTGCTCCACAGGATCTTCCTGTAGCTCGACATCCATATGTCTTCAAGATCATTAAAGGGTCAAGAAAAGTTCTTACCTTTGGACTAAACCTAACCTAACTATAACTAGTCCATCTATTCCTCATTACTCATCCAAAAAATTGTCTTAATTAGTCAATCAAACCAAAAAACACCAACAACACATTAAGGTATCAATAGATTCTCTAAAGTTACTAGATTTGCACATACATTTTACTATTTTAGCCAGCCTAATTCCATTGTCACTTCTAACAGTGAATCCTATGAGAACCCATCACCAAATTCTACCGGAAAGGTAAATATTGCAGCAAAGTAGTGACTTTACCTTATAGAGACTGTTCAAGCACTTGTTGCAACCAAGTAGAGGTGAGTATCTATCAGCATTGTTGTGGCTTCCACTTAAACAATCAGTCTCTAATCTATCAACCCTCTCGTCTCCAACGAGTCTCCCTTCTTCATTCACTCTAAAAGCCTCGGAGCAGCTCAACGGATGCAATCTTATTCCACAGTAGCAGTAAACGACGTCGCACGTCTCGTTCGGTCTCGTGAGCTCAATCCCTCTCTGTCTCAGCGATTTCCCCAATCCGTCAACGCAAGTCTCAGAGTCATCGGGAAGCAAAGGCATATCTTCTTCAGGCGTCGTTATCGCGGCGGAGGAGGAGGATGCGTTTCTTGCGGCGGCGGAAATGGAACGGCTCAGAGCTGTGGTTGAGTAAGCAGAGTAGAGCCACGCGCCAAGTACGGGGCAACATCGTCCTTTGTGGAGCTTTTTACCGCTGCAAGCTGATTTGATGCCGTGGAAGAGGTCTTCTGGTAAATCGAGTGGACAGCCGGAGAAATCGGATTGCTCCGGGAAAGCGGGTATGGTTGCGGGTGGGGATGATTTGACCCGGAATGGCTGGACTGTGACCGGTTCTTGGTTCGGTGAAACGGGTGATAGAATGGTGAAGAAGAAGACGATGAGGGAAATGGAAGAAGGCGCGTGTTGGAACATCGCCGGAACAATGGAGACAGAGTAATAGAGAAAGAGAGAGGGACAAAGAGTGAGAGACTGGAAGAGATGTGTAATAAAATATATCACAAATGGGATCTTGATATATGTTATATACTGTATCAATTTAATACTAGTCAGTTTTTTTATTGGTTTTAATTTAAAGTTCACTTGGCAAAAATTTTGATCAAACATTCTTTAAATTCCAAAACATTTCTTATGATTCGTTAATGTTATTTAATGTATAGGAATAATAGAAAAAACAACTTTTTAGTCGTAATCCATGCTAGCAAACTAGTTTATGAATTATAAGAAACATTGAAATATTAGTAACCTTAATTAGTGGAATCTTGATATTTTTTTGAATCACGGGACGATTATTCTTCGCATTGAAACTTGAAGACCACAGAGTTAAGTGATCGACAGGTTCACTTGTTTTTTTTACAATTCCAATTCATAAGAGTTTGGAAGGATTCGTTTAGTTTAACTTATCATTCTTGAGTCCTTAAAACGCTCACATACTTATTAGATTTGATATGTAATCTGTACATAATCAATAAATAGCAGAGTCTATTTTATGAATTAACTAAACCTTTTCGTTAGTTTAAAAAGAAATGCAATATTTTTTCGCAAATTAAATATCATGGAAAACAAAACAAGTCGTAAGTTTAGTTTTATTATGTTTATATTTAGCTGTTTTGTCATTTTTCATTAAACTTTTGAGTTGTAAAAAACTTTTGTTGATAAAGAAAAATAAAGACTTGTATAAAAACTTTACTCTTACTTCCATGAAAAAAGAAAAAAGGAATTTTACCCTTAGGCCTTAGTTATCTCAAAAGAAAAAGAACTCTAACTTCTGTCAAGTGTTTTTTAGCCCTTTAATTTCTAGGAGTATTGTTAATTTGGTTTTGTTGTTTCTTATATTGTTGAAGCAAAATAGTTGGACGACGACCACAACAACAAAAACACTAGATTATCTCGGGATTAATAGTACATGTTCATGAAATTTCCTTTTATATCAAAACACTATTGGTTGATAGTAAAAAGGAAAAGATAAAGAATTATGTGGAGCTCCATGTTGAAAAGGTAATGTCAGGGCATGCGAATGGTTTGTAGTAGTGAAAGCTGCTTAAATAACATTCCAAACCCATTTTCGGGAATGCCATTACAAAAGTATCTCTATAACGTAATGCAAGATGGATTTAACTTACATCACAATGACAAGAGACTATTTTACAATAGATTTTTTTTTTTTTTTTTTTCAATATCTTTTAAATAGAGATACAAATGGTAAATTAATAATATACTCAGTGTGTTCAAATTTCATATCAAAAATAAACTTATTCAGTCACTTTGGATACTATAGAGTAAAAGAAGAAACTGAAATTTACAACATTATTGTATATTTGTGGACTACTTTAAAGTTGATCTATTTTACGTTATTTGATATTAACAGCTAGTAACAGTATTTTCACCAGCTCTAAAGCGATTAGCAAACCAAAGAGAACAAAAGAAAAAGCAAAGTTGGACGACCAAAAGAAGAAATTCAGCAGTAAATCAAAATGATTCTATATCATTTGAGGATGAAGTGATCATCATAAAAAAACATATGGTCAAGAATCAAGATGATGCATTTAACACACAAACTTCTACTTGGAATTTTTATCGCCTGATAAGGTCAAATATTTGTCAGACATAAATCCAGGGGTTAACGTGTAGTAAAGTCAAAGGTCTGGGGGTATTTCCACAATTTTTCTTAAATTATTCTCTAACATTTTTTTTAATACAACTCGAATTGATGACAAATTGAAGAGCCAATGAAGGTTAAGTTGTTTTGTTCATAGCTCATGTCTCTCAGTATCATCAAGATCATACCACTTCTTCTTCTTCTCTGTGAGAGATGTATAAGAATTGTAGAATCAGCCGGTCTACTGTTAACACAAGTTTCAATCACCAAACTCTGAATCAAGTGTGGAGAGCCGCAACCTTTGAGACAAAGCATCAACCGTATCATTGTTCGATTCCCCGTGCTGCAAAAGTCAAGAATGTGAAGAACAAGTGTAGACAAACTTGTATTATATAATCTTATCTAATGCTACTGATTTTTACCTCAGACTTGTTTCTTTGTTTCACGCCAATGCATTTAGATGCACTGATGCTGGCACTTTTCAGCAAGCTGCGAGCACTGTAACCCGTCTGGCTCACTCCATTCCTGTAGTCTGAACCCTCGTGTTGTGACGTCGGAGGGCTTTCGAGGGTCGTGGCTAAAGACGCTGTGGATCTGTTCTCGATATCGTGATTTTGTGATCCATTCTCTTTCTTAGGAGCAGGACTCTCTCCCTGAAACAGAAGAGGTTCCAACACAATACAAAGAATGAGATGATGCAAAGTTTAAAAGAATTGGGGAAATCATGTGACTATCGAATCAGTTTTACTGACAAACCAACAAACAAAATTGTATACCTAGGCAAAGAAGCGTGTTGGCGTTGAAGAGGTGAGCCTCTCTCACCCTTACCGTAATTTTCCTCAAGATGAGCAAATTGTCTCTTAAAGCGATCAACACCACTGCATTTTCATTTAGATTACAAATCTTTATTTTACTTCTCATAATTCGTAGTAAATTTTGAATACGGATTCTAAATGTTTTTATATACCTTGGGTACATGAAGCTAGTCTGTTCTCCACCTCGAAGATATTCTTGCAGCATCTGAGGATGATACTCTAATATCTGCATTATTTCACATTTAAGTTTTGTAAGGATTACGGTTAACCGATGGATACATGCGAAAAAGGAAGAAGATACATTTTGCCATTGTTCAGAGCTTACCAATCTGAACAAGCTTAGTGAAGCAAAAAACAGTACGAGATTAGTGTACCTCTCTGTAGATCAATTCTCTCACATCTTCTTTTGTTATCTTCCTTCTTTCAAACTCAACTCGAGTTTTGGTATCGGTTGCGTAGATGGTTCCCGATCAACGTTCGCCAGACCATAGAAGTAAGGATCTGCCAGTGCCTGTATACACGCACACACAACACGCTGACGCGCATATATAATGTTTCCTTTTCTGAGAGCGACTGAAACTGCTCTGAAACTCTGAAGTGAAAACGCTAGAAAAAACAAGTATAGAGGAGCTTTACCTCTTCAGCTGTGGGACGGTCTTTGGGATCAAATGCAAGAAGACGGTGCAGTAAGCGAAGGGCCAGCGGGTCTACATGAGGAAATTTGTGAGTGAATGGAACTGGTGGTTTTCTCCTCATATTGCCGAGATATCTCCTCGCCTTTTCATTACGAATCTGCAATAAAACAAAACACTGATCATCATTACAGAAAATAGAAAACTGATATACTCAATCCTGGTCTAGTATGTTATAACACTAGTATTCTCATATTTCTGTGGGCCACATACCTACGTGAGCTTCCTACCAATTAATATGAAACCCAGCTAGCCTAAACTACTTGCCACAAAACCGTGGCCGGAAAGTACTAATAAGCAAATAGTGATGGTTTATAAAACTTTCATAAGACATCAAAGAAAACTCTAGCAGCCAAATTGTAGCAAACAGAAATAGATGAACTCTACCAACTAACCCTTGAAATAGCTTCGGGAGGAGGAGTACCAAGCAAATCAGTCATAATATCCAATTGGTGCACCACATTCTTCCCAGGAAACAATGGCTTCCCAGTAAGCATTTCTGCAAATATGCATCCTATGCTCCATATATCAATGGCAGGAGTATACTGCAGCAAAGAAAGAAGAAAAAATCCGTTCAAACCTCAGATTGTGATGTCATAACATGTGAAACAGACAATATTTGCAAAATAAAATAGAGAATTGAATTTTACTTTGGAGAAGAAAGAGCCACAAAGTTCTGGTGCACGGTACCATCTTGTAGCAACATAGTCCTGCAAAGAAGCGAAAACCATTTGATCACAACACTTAATGCATTAGACAATATAAAAAGAAAACGTATGATTTCAGTCTGTAGCATACAGTCCAGAATATAGCCGAAGGTGCATCATTAAAGGACACTCGAGCAAGCCCAAAGTCGCAAATCTTCAACTTGCAATCAGAGTTAGCTAGAATATTTTTAGGCTTCAAATCACGATGAAACACATTAGCTGCAACAAAGCAAAAAGGATCCTTCAGGTTGTTAAAAAGCAGTAACGGAAAAAAAGGGAACAACGGAAACACGAATTTCTCGAGCCTAGGCACTCACCTGTGTGTATAAACTTCAGACCACGAAGAAGCTGGTAGAGGAAAAACTGGTAGTGCTCAGGTGTAAGATCATCGTTCGCCTTGATAACTTGGTGAAGATCTGATTCCATCAGCTCGAAAACAACATATATGTCTCTGAACTCACGGCGTGAAGGAGGAAGCATTACATGTTTTATCTCCACTATATCAGGATGGCGGAGCAACCTGAGAAGCTTGATCTCTCTTAGAATCCGCGTTGCATCAGAGACGTGCTCAAACACATCATTAATTTTCTTAATGGCAACCTTTTCGCCTGAATGTGTGTCAATTGCAGATGCCACAACCCCGTAACTTCCTTTCCCTATAACTTCTTGGATTTGGTATCGGCTAGCTTCACCGTATTCTGTAAAGAACTCAGTCTCCAGTGCAACCTGTGATTGTACAAACATGACAGCATAAAATACTTAATCAGAATTTAGATTGGAAAAAAGAAAAACTGAGAAGAATAAAGAATTATGCCTAGTTCTCAAATTCTACAGATCATAGGTAGCTTACAAGACATAAATAAGGTAAGGAAACATAATCAAGAAGAAACCAAAATGAACAACATAGCATTTATACTACTACTCCAAATTCTTCAGATCACATATATAAGGTGCCACAGATTCAGATCATTCCAGAGGGTATCAAAAGCCAATTCAAAGCCAAGGCGAAAAAAGCAAAATCATGAAGCAACCAAATCCACAATGTAGGTTCTTCTTTTGTTCACAACAATAAAAATATTGACATCTAAGACTATTGATTGATCATACATTGGAGAATTCCATAAGCCAATTCATAACAAGATCCAAATGATCAGAGATGGCTTGCATTTTCCACCATTTCCCAAGCAAATGGAAATTGGATAAAGAATCCCAAAAAGTGTTGACCTTTTCAATCTAATAACTTAAACCCAGTAATTAAACAATGATTTGCTACAGTTCCTTCCAATGTAGTTGGAGAAATTAAACAGGAAACTCATAATCACGAAAAGCAACAAAACCTACGAGGTCCAAAATCAATTCTAAATCTGGAGAAATCAAACAGATAAATGAATCGACAGATCCATAGGAGCAAGCAATACCCAAAAGGTTTACATTTTTAAAAAAAACGAACCTTTTTATGAGGATCCATAAGAATGTAATTCCTTCCAGAAGGAACCCTAATGCAGTTCAAACCAGACAAATCAAAATCTCTAACAAGGCCGAAACTTTTCGCTTCTTCTTCTGCTCTTTTCTCTTTTCCTTCTGCTTCTTCCTCTTCCTCTTCTTCTTCTTCTTCTTCCTGATTTCTGTAGATAGTTGTGAGCTGAGACCGTAAATTACTCACAGATAAGCGATCACTTGTTGAAGCAGAGTGACGAGAGCTGTTGTTGCTGTTGTTGTTGGTCAGAGAAGGATTCCGAGAATGAGGATGATTATTAACGTTGGCGCTGTGACTAGCACCCATCAAACACCTCCACCACCACTTTTAAACTAATTTTAATTTCACAATAATAATTATAATCATCGATTGATTGACAATAATAATTATTATTAGTAAATAATAATGTTTTTTCACGTCGTCGACGCACGAATCTCTCAGGTATGGCGTGCTTCTCTCTTTCTAATTCTTCGACTCTCCATTATTTGTTTTTTTTTGGGCTGTTTGGTTCTCTTGTCCGAAGGATGCGGAAGATAGAAGAAGAAGAAGGTGAAAGTGTTTTGGCACGTGCGACTCACGTGAAGCGTGTGCTTCTCTTTTTCTTAAAGGGCATGTTTGACTATTTACATTTGCTTTTTTAATTATTCACATGATGGCTTTATTTCCCTCTCGTCGTTTTCATTATTTAGCTTTATTAATTTACACCGTCGATTGAATTTATTGATTGTAACTTGAGTCCGTGACATAACCATCCATATTAGGAAAAATTAGGCTAACAAAAATAACAAATCGTGTAACTATTTTTGATAAGGACTACTGTGTAATATTAAAATTCAAAAAGCGTGTTTGAGAAAAAGAAAATAAAAATGGTGGTGGTGGGTGGGGCCAATGGCCTAATAATTAAAGAAGGTTATGTTTGAGATAATTGTAAGATGCCAGCAAATGTCTGCTATGTAACTCTTCTAATGCACGTCTCCGTTCGTGTGTGACTCGAGAGGACCAACCAAATAACCAAAAACATTAACAATTCATTTCAAATTCGAGACAAAAATAAAATAAAAAAGGTCTTTGATTATGCATGCACACAGATAGGCCCATCTCATGTTGAGGTCCAATACATAAGTAAACCTTGTCTAGCAGGCTGATAATCCGGCCCGTTAAAACATTTGGAAATGTGGTCACTGACAACTGAGAAAAAATTATCATAATCTTTTGTTAGTTTAATTTCTTCTTGTATAACCAACCAACCAACGTTTTCAGTGGTACCGTTACTTTTTATTGCTTTATTGGTTATCCAAGTACTCTAAGAAAACAAAGTACGTAAATTTGTGAACACTAATTATATTATCCACATAGTTATATACTTATATTGTAGTCATATGTTTACTTGGTGATCGTCTTTTATCAGCCGCACTTTGTTTGACCATTGCTTGAAAGTATTCGAGCACACGCATGCACACAACACAACACAAGCATGTATATAAGTATTAAAGATGAGCATACATAAATTGTTGTATGAAAACGACACGACTCAGATGATATTTGGAGTTTGCATAAGCATAAACGTACAGTACTCTGTTTATAAATTCGTAATGTATTGTCATGAGTAATATATGAACAATTTTCTTGTTGGAATCCTTTTTGGGTACCGTGATGTATGAAGGGGGTGACTCTACGAAGGAGATAGGTGTGACACTTGTTCCCCCATAGATTTATCAATTCTTTTATAGTCCCACTGATTTTACTAGACATTTTGCTAATTCAAATTAATGGTGAAATACTGAAATCTCTCCCTCTACCCCTTTGAATCCACAATCAAACTCACCTTATTATTGGTTAATATAGTCTGTCTCCGGTTAAAATTATATCTAGTGGTTGTATTATTCAACATCAATTTGTCTTTTATTAATATAAATAATTTAGTACACGTAAAAGACATAAACCAAAATAGTTATACAAGAAAATTGCTCAATAGATTTGACAGTAGACACAAATATTTTTATAGGAAGAATTGCAAAAAGGGTAGAATTTTTATTGTATTATATTGGCAGTGATATTTTTCCTTACATGTTTTGAAAATCTTGATTATTTCCCAATCCTGCTTATTATATTCAACTTGTAGTTTCCCTTACTTTTAGTTTTCATCTAAATTAGAAAAAAATATTTTTGATGCCAATATCACTAAATATCGATAACTTGCTAATTAATTTGATAGTGTGTTCCCTTTTGTGTCAAATTCAACCAAAACATTTTTTAAAAAAGTAAATACTAGAATTCACATAAAATTACTCCCTGCTTGAGCTTTGAATTGTGCGGTCTTCTTTGATAGGTTTTTAGAGTCGCTCTAGCGTGTCTCTATGCCTTAGGATCCATTCCTATCATACTTCTTTTTTCCTAATTAAACTCAAAGACATAACTCACACATATAATACGCAATAATATTTAATTAAACAATACTTATTTGTCCCAATATATAGGATGCTTTAAACTTTTTCTTTTGTTCTATTTTATTAGATTGTTTATTGTTTAATGCATAATTTATATAAATTTAAAGTTATAACTATCTAAATTGTACAGTATTTTTCAGTTTTGTTTAATTTTTATTAATGAGAAAACACATTATTTCTTAATATTTGTGTTTTTAGCCCAACCATCTAATTATTAGTATTTTCATATTTACTAGTTTCTTAAAATTATCGTTTAATACTTATCATTTTAATTAGACCGTTTAAATAGATTACCATTTTTTGCGTAGCATGAAAAAATAAAATTTTGTATTTAACACAAAATAATTACACTTTTTACATATTGAATTTCTTAAAATTATTGTGCAACATTTATTATTTATTTTCACTATTTAAATAAACTTCACTTGTTTGAGATCATGAAAACACAATCATAATGTTGCATATAACCCTCACTAATATTATACTTTTCTATATTTGAATTTATTAAATTATTTTTCACCATTTATTACTTTACTTATATTGTTTAAATAGATTACAAGTTTGTTTGCGATACACGACAAAGCAATAAAAATATCTTTAAAATATATTAATTACATTTTTCTATATTTTGATTTTTAAAATATATATTGCTCATTATTTATTAATTACTGACACCATTAAAATAAATAACGCTTGTTTGCAATACATGACAACACTCTAATTTTGCTTTTAATACTTACTATTTACACTTTTCCATATTTGATTTTTTAAAATTCAACATTTATTATTTTAATTATACCGTTTAAATATATAACGCTTGTTTGCGATACACGACAAAACAATAAAAAAAATCACATTTAATACTTACTAATTACATTTTTTTCCATATTTTGAAAATTTTTAAACTTATTTGCATCATTTATTATTTCAGTTACACTTTTCAATAAATTACGCTTGTTTGCGATACACGACAAAAAAAATAATTGAATATTTTCATTAGTATTTGGCAATTTCACTTTTTCATATTTTAAATTTTCTGAAAAATTTCTTTTACATTTATTTTTTTTAATTAGACTGTTTAAATATATTACACTTATTTGCGAAACACGACAATATAATACAAAATTTGTTAATTACATTTGTTTTGGCTCGTACATCTATGTAACTAGTCTAATTAAAATAAGTTTTTTTGGTTGAAAATTTAAATAAGAGTTTTACATTATTTATTACTTTTGTTTTACGTCGTTCATTTATTTTTATCAAATATTTTTGTTAAAATATAATCAAAATTAAAATGAAATTCAAAAGTAATTATCATTCATTACTATTTATAAATATTTCAATGTCTTGTGTTTTTTTAATGAAAAAAATATTTGATGTATCATTTTATTACTTTAGTTTAAAGGGCCACAAATATACATGTTTTAAAAAAATTCATAGAAAATATAAATTTTGAAACTAAATTTAATGTAAATGTATCAATTTCAAATACTAAACAAACGACATTGAACTTAGTAAATTGCATTTGTTTTGACACACTCCTTAAACCTCATTACATATCTCTACTTATCATACACTCTTTAATGGATTTTGTTACAGATGTTACTTAATGCAACAGTGTTTTGCTATTACTTCATTTTACACTGAATGCGAGGAGATCTTTAAGAAAAAAATAAAAAAAATTGGCGGTCTATTTTTAAAATTTGGTGATTTGTTATTACATTTGGAGCGAAAATCTAGAAAATTGTAAGAGGCAAAAAAAATGAAAAGAAAAAAAACCAAAGTAAAGAAACACAAACTTAAATAAAAAAACAAAAATGAGATGACACGTCATCGATCCTCGTCAAAACCGTCGATAAAAAACAATCAACGGTTAGATTTAATAGTAATCTTTCTTCTCATCCTTTCGTCTCTACTCCTCCGCCTCTCTCTCTCCAACCTAACTTTATTTATTTCTCTCACAAAATTATTATTTTCACAAAAACCAAAAATCAAAAGAGCTCACAGAGCTAAACCAAAAAAAAAAGAAAACCCTAAATCTAAATCTCACCTTCCTCCTCTGTTTTTTTTTTTTCATTTTTTTTTTACTGTTCTCTTTGCTTGTGCAAAATCTGCATCCATGGATCCATCTCTTGGTGATCCTCATCATCCTCCTCAGTTCACCCCTTTCCCTCCTTTTCCCACCTCCAACCACTTCGTCTCCGGCGCCGTCCCTCCTCTAAATCATCATCCCTTCAACAACAACCATGTCTTCCAACCGCAGCCGCAAACGCAAACGCAAATTCCCCAACCGTCGATGATTCAGGTCCCTCCACATCCCATCAACCACCCTCCTTACTCCGAGGTAAGAGTTTCATCTTAAAGTCTCTCCCTTTAACTGAAATTCAGTTAGTTTTTTTTTTGTTACTAATTTTTTTTTCCATCTGTGTGTAGATGATTTGCGCTGCGATTGCGGCGTTAAACGAACCGGATGGTTCGAGCAAGATGGCAATTTCGAGATACATCGAGAGATGTCATCCCGCTCTAACTTCTGCTCATGCTGCTTTGTTGACTCATCATCTCAAGACTTTGAAGAACAGTGGTGTTCTTACTATGGTTAAGAAATCTTACAAAATTGCTGGTTCTTCTACTCCTCCTGCTAGTGTTGCTGTTGCTGCTGCTGCTGCCGCTCAAGGTCTCGATGTTCCCAGATCTGTGATCCTCCCTTCGTCTAACAGCACCGTCAACGATCCCATGGCTGGCTCTGCTTCTCAGCCTCTGAAACGAGGTCGTGGTCGTCCTCCTAAACCTAAACCCGAAGGTCAACCACAACAACAACAACCCATCAATGCTCAGCCTATTCAAGTCCAGTCTAATGGACAGCCAATCTGGCAACAGCAACAAGTCCAATTACCTGTTCCGGTTCCGGTTACAGAGTCGGCTAAGAGAGGACCTGGTCGTCCAAGGAAGAACGGAGCTGCTGCTGCTACTGCACCAATTGTTCAAGCTTCGGTTATGGCTGGAATCATGAAACGTAGAGGTAGACCACCGGGTCGTAGAGCTGCTGGTAGACAGAGGAAGCCCAAATCTGTTTCTGCTACTGCTTCTGTGTATCCGTATGTTGCTAATGGTGCTAGACGTAGAGGAAGGCCTAGGAGAGTTGTTGACCCTAGCAGCATCGTTACCGTTGCTCCAGTAGGTGGTGAAAATGTGGCAGCGGTTGCGCCGGGAATGAAGCGTGGACGAGGACGACCACCGAAGATTGGTGGTGTTATCAGTAGGCTTATGAAGCCTAAGAGAGGACGAGGACGTCCTGTAGGTAGACCCAGAAAGGTAATATTCACATCCCAATTCTGTATTTTGTGATCTCAATTTTCGCAATATCTGAGGTTAGTGTACTGTACATGATTGTTCACTGCTCCGCCGTCAATTTAGGTTGATAAAGCTTGATACTTGTGTTGCAATCATTGTGGAATTAAAATCAATGTCACTTTCCGCTTTTGTGCATTGTCTGTTTTCGAGTATCCAAAATCTGACTAGTATCTAGTGTTTTTATTATATTTTCGTGTCCCTTACTTTTGGCTTATCCTTATCTGGTTTCTCAGTTTAATTTTTAATTCCGTTTGGATAATTAAGACCAAGTGGTCGGTGATGTATCGCTTTAGCTAGGAATAATTTTATCAATTAGTGTGTGAACTAATCTGGCTTAATGGTTTCTAAGTCATCACAGTGTCTTGTTCTCTGAATCTTCTTTTTTAGTAGTAACGTGTTCAATTAATCTAAGTTTAAGGCTTTCTTGTTTTAACTATTAGTGTCTGACTTGAATTTGTTGTACTTTTTATCTAACAATTTTATTCTTTGGTTCATGAACCTAGTTTGCAACATCAGTCACGACTGGGGCACAAGATTCTGGAGAACTCAAGAAAAAGTTTGATATTTTTGTAAGTCTAGTTGACAATTAACAGTCGTTTATTGCTTCAAGTTCTCGATTCTACTTGCTTAAGTTTTGTTTTTGTATCTAAATGATTTCAGCAAGAGAAAGTAAAAGAAATCGTGAAGGTGTTGAAAGATGGAGTTACAAGCGAGAATCAAGCGGTGGTGCAAGCCATAAAAGATCTGGAAGCACTAACAGTGACGGAGACAGTTGTTGAGCCACAAGCCATGGAAGAAGTGCAGCCAGAGGAGACTGCAGAACCACTCACTGAAGCTCAACAAGCTGAAGCTGCTGAAACACAAGGAGGACAGGAAGAGGGACAAGAAAGAGAAGGAGGAGAAGCACAGACCCAGACAGAAGCAGAGGCAATGCAAGAAGCTCTGTTCTGAAGAATAATAATGATCTAGAAAACAACCTAGACATAATAGCCTTGGTGTTTGGCGTTAGGAGGAGTGTTTTTTTAGTTAATTTAGGTGTTGGATCGTATCTTAAATTAAAAAAAATATATCTATATGGAATTTTAATTTTTTTTGTAGGTTATGTTGTCTGCAAAAGAAGAAACAGTAGACTCGTTAATGGTGTTGTTGTCGGTATGTCTTTAACCAAACATTAAGACGTGGCTGTAAATTAGCGATGTTTCTAGTGTTCCATCTTTAATAATCTCTTATTGCGTCCGTGCCTTTGGTAACCAAAGTTTGGTTTTTCAATCTGTCTTCTGCTCTCTGCTTCCGCTTTGCTTATTGTGGAGATGTTTTCGTGTCTAATATCCAACGGTTTTAGCTGGTCGAGTCTTGCTTAATTTCTTACAAATAGTATCTTCATTTCCGTGTACCGTTGGCTCAAATCAATTTAATTTGACTCGAAAACTTGTTAGCGGTTAACAATAGGCGATCTGTTTGACTTTGACAATGGAAGCAATGTAGTGTGATTTTTTTCATATGCTGAATTTGAGAGTCTTTTCGGCATCATCAAACATCCATTACTTGCTTAAATGGTTAGATTTTATAACTGAAACTTTAAATCTGTATATTTATGATCATATGATTTTTTTCCTTCGATTTACAAGGTAATCTTCTATCCCCGCCAAACAATAAAACACAGGACTTAACTACATTTAACTTGGCCACACTCAATAATTACTATTACTTAAAAAAACTCTTTTAAGTATACATTAACACTGTATATATTGCCGTTATCTCTGATTCTTTGTGCTTGCTTTATTGTTCAACGACCTTGATATGTTCTGGTTTGCAAAATCGAGTTTCTTGGATATTCTTACAGAGTTGTCAACTTATGATTTGGTACTATCATCATCGTTGTTATGATCTGTATTAGTATCACAATTGTGCCATAAACCGATATTCAAAGCCCATACGACTGAGGCCTAAAAAGAGTGAGTCAACGGCCCATTTGACCAGCAACTAAAATGAGTAATAATTGTCCTCTCTCTCTCTCTTCCCTCTAAAACATTTTGATATTCTTCTCTTCGAGCAGATCAATTTTTCGGTTAGGGTTCCTGGGCGAGCCATTCGCTGGATCTCTGAAGTTGAGAAGCAGCTATGGAGAATGGGAAAAGAGACAGACAAGAGATGGAAGTCAATACCACACCGAGAAAGCCTCGTGTACTACTGGCTGCAAGTGGAAGCGTAGCTGCTATCAAATTCGGCAATCTCTGCCATTGTTTCACCGAATGGGCAGAAGTGAGAGCCGTAGTTTCGAAATCATCTCTTCATTTCCTCGATAAACTCTCTCTCCCACAAGAAGTTACTCTGTATACTGATGAAGATGAATGGTCAAGCTGGAACAAGATCGGTGATCCTGTCCTTCACATCGAGCTTAGACGTTGGGCTGATGTTTTAGTCATTGCTCCTTTGTCTGCTAACACTCTAGGCAAGGTAATTAACTAAACTTCTATAACCCTCTACTTTGCTTCAACTGTGTGAATTGTGAAAACATTCATACGCTCTTTTTTTTACCTTTATAGATTGCTGGTGGGCTTTGTGATAATCTTCTGACTTGTATTATACGAGCTTGGGACTATAGCAAACCACTGTTTGTTGCACCAGCGATGAATACTTTGATGTGGAACAATCCTTTCACTGAAAGGCATCTTTTGTCGCTTGATGAACTGGGAATCACACTTATTCCTCCTATCAAGAAGAGATTGGCCTGTGGAGACTATGGTAATGGCGCTATGGCTGAGCCCTCTCTTATCTATTCCACTGTCAGACTCTTCTGGGAGTCTCAGGCTCATCAGCAAAGTGGTGGAACTAGTTAAACCATGATGTCCACAAAATGCTGTTTTCACTATCTTAGATAATAGATTTCATCAGTCTGTCTGCTCTTCTTGTATATCTTAAAATAGCTGTCTGGATTTATGTCTGGAGGACCATTTGCACTAGCTCCTCTCTGTTTCTGTAGAAATGTTTATGTTTCCTTTCCTCGCTCTCAAATGTTATCTTCAATTCTGCTGATTATTCACCTGTCTGAGCTCACTGAACTTATGAATTTGCCGGCGAAAAACTCGCAGAGAAGAAACAAACAAGCCCACTTCTTTACTCTCATACAGCGTTGGTAAAACCAATTCTCAGATCACCAGTCAGCTTTTACTTTTACAAGTGACCATAATATCAAAATGCAAGATGCTTGAGCCCCAAAACATGAAGTTTATTGCTTTTGAAAAAGCCTATCCCGAGGTTGCAGGGTTTGAAATTAACTCTCCTTCCACAGCTAGAGGCATAGAAGAATCATGCAGTTTATCAAGTATTCGCCATGTCACAGCATCAGGAGCCTGACCGTTCTTCCTCATCTCCTCCAAAATCTGGTACGCTTCTCTCTTCAACCCACTTCTGCTACACTCATCAATCACAGTATTATAGCACACAACATTAGGGATTGCTCCAGAATCTGCCAGGTCATATAGGAAATGGCAAGCATCACTTAGATAACCAGACCGACAAAGCCCTTTTAGAAATGCTGCATACACAAACACATCATGTCTGCCTGATGGCCATATCACATCATCCCAGAACTTCTTCGCCATATCCACCTGACTAGTCACGCACAATCCGTCAATGATTATAGCATATGTAGTACTATCCGCAGTCACACTTGCCTTTTCCAGCTGATCAAACACACTCATAGCTTCATCTCCCTTATTGAGCTTGAACAACCCGCGTATAACAGCGTTGTATGTAACAACACCTGGCTTAATCTTGTTCTCTGGCATAACCCGATTCAACACATCGAGAGCTTCTTTTGCTCTTCCTTGACTAAGCAAGCCACACATAACAGTAGTTAAAGTCACAGCATCTGGTGCACAGAATTTCCCTGTCATCATATCACCAAGAACTTTCATAGCATCATCCACCCTACCCATCTTGCAAAATCCATTAACAACTGTGTTAAGTGTATACTCATCAGGACTACAGTCTCCCTGAAGCATACTGACCAGTACGTTCAGGATCTCAGTCGGGTTATCCATCACACAGAGAGCTCGTAGATAAATATTATAGATTCGAGTTCTATCTGTTCCTTCCTTTCTCAACATCAGCTCTAGAACATTCCTGGCTTTACCCGTGTCCAGTTCCCTGCATAGACTCTCCACTAGAAGCTTATAAGTATACTCAGACGGAAAGAAACCAAATTCAGATCCCTCTTCTAGCAACTGATAAGCCCTCATACACCCACCATCCTTGCACAAGCCATGAATTATAGCATTGTATGACGTTCTTCTCGGTTTTAACCCTTTACTCTTCATTATATAAACAATCCTTGCAGCTCCATGGTTTCTCCTGTATCGACACAAGGAATCTATCATATGCCCGTAAGCAAATTCAACGTTCACGGACCCGCATTGTGGCATGTTCTCTGCAATCTCGAAAATGTCATTGAAATACCCTTCCCTGCACATAGAATCAACAAGATTCGCAAAAGCTGCTGTTTTCATTGATGTATCAGCCTCATTCTTCATGTATTCCCAGAGTTCCTTCATCAGCTTCCGTCCTGTTTCAACATCTCTCATTTTCAAAAACCCACCAATAAGAACACTCATCGTTAGAGAATTAGGCCTTATCCCACACGCACGCATTTCGTCAAACACTTTATGAGCAACTTCAAGTTCTCGAATCTCACAGTAACCACCGATTAAAGTTGTAAAAGTCACAACATTTGGGAGATGTCCTCTGTTCCTCATATCAAATAAAAGCTTATGCGCATCGATTACTCTATAAATCAAACACAACTGATTGATCAAACGGTTGTAATTCGTCAACGATGGCACGAACTCCTTCTTGAAACCGATCAAACGGTGTATAACTCCCAACGTACTCACCGGAGATCTCGAATCTAACAATCTCGCAATGATAACGTTGCAGGTTCGCTCGTCTGGGATAAAACCTGAAGCGACGAAGAGTAGAAACCGACGATGAGCTTCGTCAAATCGTCCGGCGTCACAAAGAGAGTGGATCACACTGCTCAAGTTAAGCGAATCGGGACGATATCCACGGAGGCAGAGTCCGTCGAGAACCCGAAGAGCTTCGTCTGGATTTCTCCGTATGGCGCAGAGACTGTGTATTCGTCTTCTCCAGTAAGCTCTATCGGTTACACTGCGTCGACGATCTTCTGCTTCTACTGCATCATATTCTCCTTCATCATCAGATTTCAATACGGAGGCAGATGAGAAAGAGACGGGTTTAGAGAAGAAGAAGCCATTTTCTCTGGCTCGTAGTCGTAGGCGAGTGATGAAGAACATAACTTTGGTAGCAATCTCTGTTTCTCAGTTTCAAACTGGTTTTTATATGACACATGTTTTCCATTCATTTATAGTTTGTTTGGGCCTAATCCGATTTCATTGGGCCCAAAAGTCTGATTTATATAAGCCCAGCATTCTTTTTGAAAGATTGTATAATGATTTATTTTTAATCAATTTTCTTATTTATTTTGTAATTTGAGTTAAGTTTTTTCACTCACTGTGATTATTTCCCCCACAAAATCAATACATAATTTTTCATTTAATCTTG
Organism: Arabidopsis arenosa; assembly: GCA_905216605.1. Lineage (NCBI taxonomy): Eukaryota > Viridiplantae > Streptophyta > Magnoliopsida > Brassicales > Brassicaceae > Arabidopsis > Arabidopsis arenosa. The sequence goes on along the minus strand of LR999453.1, from coordinate 7,222,767 downwards.
TGACTTTACCTAATAGATAGTAGAATATATAAGTGTGAAAAGAAAAATATCAAGCTTGAAAATATCTCTGTTAAAAAGAAACGTAATGATTCAGAGTGCGTGCGAATTCACGTATGATAACAAGCTTGCAGTTCGGAAAAATGTAGTTGACGTTTGAAGAAAGCCAGAATTTCGATCATAGGCATGATTAATGTGATTTCTTTAACAAAAAAAGAAAGAAAGAAAGATTGATTAATATAATACACAATCTTTTGTAATTACAAAAACCTGTGAGATTTCATAAAAATTGATGAATTTTTATAAAAACTCATATTTATTAAGTTTGAAAGATATATCACAAAAGAAAAATTAATATCATCACTTTGTTCATGTGTGTCACTAATATAATAATATCTACCAGCTTGAATCCATAGCTACATCTCAAACAAGTAAGGGACATATATAGTTTGATCACACAAACATGAGAACAAATAGAAAGCAAATTAGATCATTTCGGTACATCTCTTCCAAACTCAGGGATTAATAATTTTGCAAATTTCCAAAAAAGGGAGAAAAAAACAAAAGGATTAATTAGGGCTTGGGAAAAGACAGAAAAGGGGGATTTAAGATCCCAAAGAGAAGAAAGAAGGAAAAGGGATTTATGGAAAAGTAAGTTTGAGAGAGACAAAAGGAGATGAGGTTAAGAGTGTAAAGGAGACAAAGCTATGGGGCAGTTGAGAACAAGAATAATAGTGAAAGCCACAACACACACATACATACATATTTATTTAGGGATCCCATTTATCGAACTCATATTTCGTATAAAAAAAACATATCAATCTAATAAAGGATTTAGAAGAAAAAAGAGGGAAAAAAAGAATGAAAGAAAAGGAGTGATGGGGAGAGATGGGAGAATGTCACGTCGTTATAAGGTCCTTCGCAACTCCCCATATCATTCATATCATATCCCCCCAGAATTCCACGCCCCTCCTATCCTCTCTCTCCTCTATACTAGTCAACCTCATCTTCCTACCTCCTATTCTTTTATTATACTACTATCTAGTAGTAAAAACCATTAATTTACTAAACTAAAATTGTTTGTATCATTCCTTAGCTTAGTGAAATTACATATAGCTGATCACTGCATTTATTGAATTCGCTACACAAAAGTGATTTATCAATGACCATCATCGTAGTTTGTTACTTGGTCACGGTAGATATATAGTTTTATCGTGTGCTTTAGGTAGAGGGATCTAATTTTGTGAAGTATAGATTTGGTTGGGACGAAAGTTAGTAATTTCTTGGAATCTATTTTTAATGTGTATAGTAGTTAAATACTTTCATCATCCGCAGGCTAACCACGTTTTGAATAGCATTTTAATGGTACACATAACACATTGTACATGAAAGCTTTATATCATGCAAGTAAAGATACATCTGGCTTATTAATGCCTATATGAATGTACAAGTTACATTAATCGTATTGTGCAAACAAACAAATCGTAGCTTCCTTCAAATGTATGTGATATGATAAAATTCCTTCATGGGGAAAGTATATAGGTCGGTCGTTTACTAATCAAGGACTATAAAATGTTATATTTCTTTGACATAAAAACATATCTGTGATTTTGCAGCCCGGTAGAGAATTTTTTAAATAATCGAAATAAAATCAAATATATATTTCTATTCATATGTAAAATGTTAATTTTTTGTATTTTTTTTTTAAAAAAGATATGTGTTAGACTGTCTATATATCTCTCTATATATACGCACACACATATGTGTGCTTACAAAAACCACCCCATTTGCATGCTCCCATTCTCACATTCACATTACAAAGATATCTCAGCTTTACCACTCTTCTCCAAACCCATAAGCCAAAATAGCCAAAACCACTTTCTACCATTTGTCTATTTCTCCTTCAACCATATCATTCACATCTCCTCAATTTCGATAAAACAAACAAAACCCTAATATTTACTTGCTATCGCTATCTCTCTCCCTTCTCCTCTATAAACATACATATAAATTAAGTACACCAAAATGTGGACGATGGGTTACAACGAAGGAGGCGCAGATTCCTTCAACGGAGGAAGAAAGCTTCGTCCTCTCATCCCACGCCTCTCATCTTGTCCCACCGCCGCCGTTAACACCAACTCCGACCACCGCTTTAATATGGGTACCTCTTTCTCTCTCTCTCGTCAAACTTTCCAGTCTCTCATTCTCTTGTGTCTAATGCTCATTTTCTTGCTTGTTATGATTTTCACAGCAGTGGTGACAATGACGGCGGAGCAGAACAAGAGGGAGCTGATGATGCTAAACTCAGAACCTCAACATCCACCGGTAATGGTGAGCTCACGGTGGAATCCGACGCCGGATCAGTTAAGGGTTCTTGAAGAGCTTTACCGACAAGGAACTAGAACTCCTTCTGCCGACCACATCCAACAAATCACCGCGCAGCTACGACGGTACGGGAAGATAGAAGGCAAAAACGTTTTCTATTGGTTCCAAAACCACAAAGCCCGAGAACGCCAGAAACGACGACGACAGATGGAAACTGGTCACGAAGAATCGGTCCTTTCAACAACAAGTCTTGTCTCAAACCACGGATTCGACAAGAAAGATCCGCCAGGTGAGAGACCATAGAAACAGAACTTGGGGCCTTTTGTAAAAATTAAAGTCTTTTTGTATTATAATGTTTTTTTGTGTTGATTACATTTCAAAATTGACATTTATATCTTAATTTTGCAGGTTACAAGGTTGAACAGTCCAAGAACTGGATATGTTCGATCGGATGCGACACACAACCAGAGGTATATACATATCTATCTATACATATATTATTATTTTTTGTTAAAAATCTATACATATGTTTGTTTAATTGATAACTATGAATATATTTTATGATATGTATTATGTTGCTCATATTATGTGTTCATAATGTTCTTGATGGTCGATCTCATGATAGGGAGTGTAATTAAGGGTTGAGGGATTACATAAGTAGCATATGATTACAAATAGAATCTCTTAAGAATAAGTGAATTCTTTTTTGGAAGTTTGGGTAAGTTTGCAAGAAAAACAACAAAGGCAGAGAGATGAGGCGGTGGAAAAGACCAAAAAGTTAATTTATCGGGAAACTCAAAATAAGTAGTATTTTTGTAGCATATGCAAAAACAAGTATATTATTCTTAGCATATACATTGATTATGGTTTTCATTGTTTGAATATAGTATATTTCAAAAAAGATTAATGCATTCATCCAAAAAGCTGCAGAGACTTTCCTTTCTGTCGGGACAGCTGCTACGTACGTTCGATCCTTTAGCTGTGTCTTCTTGTTTATGCTGAATTCCCATAAATTTATGTGCTTTTCACTCATGCTTGAAAAGACCGTTTTGACCCTGGTCTTTAACGGTCTCATTCTCCTTCACCCCTGTCCCTATCTGGAATTTGTTTTAAGCATAAAGTTTGTCGCTTTGCCAAGATTTTGACTTATTTTGTTACCAATTTTTACATTTTCCAATGCTAATTTGACTAATTTTAAAAAAATCTTGAATGTTATTTCTTTGCATAATTAGAAACCTCCTTCCCATCATCATCATGAGGAGGAGCCAGCGAATATGCGGGTCGGGAGCAATGGTCGTTGTGGAGGAGAAGAGAGACGAAGCTTTTTAGGGATAAACACCACGTGGCAGATGATGCAGTTGCCACTTGGTTTCTACCCTTCTTCACATCTTCATCATCAACGTAACCTCATTCTCAATTCAACTACTGTTTCCTCCAACATGTCCAATAGCAACATCACTGTTTCTGCTGCTAAAGATACGGTCACGGTTTCACCTGTATTTCTACGTACCAGAGAAGCAGCGAACACAGAGACTTGTCGTCGAAATTGTGATGAAAATAAAGATCAAGAACGACATGATCAAGATTGCTCTAACGGTGAACCGGATCATCAAGAACAGACACTTGAGCTGTTTCCACTGAGAAAAGAAGGGTTTTGTAGCGATGGTGAGAAAGAGAAGGAGATCAATGGTATTCACTGTTTCTATGAGTTTCTGCCATTGAAGAACTAAACATAATTGAAGTCTTTCAAGAGAAACACCCTTTTGTGTTATTAGATGATTAGTTTAATTATTCAACCAAGTTAGAAAGAGTGAAAAGGGGTTAATTAGGGTTTTGTCTAGGAGTAAGGGCAGGCGTGTCTTTATGGTGTTGATGTTAACATTTCATAAGGGTTTGCCTTAAAATGCACTTTGGACCACTTTCTTTAATTGTTAAAAATGAACCAAACAAATAATTAAAGAAAAGAATAGAAAGATCATGTGATTTTCCCATTAGTTTTTCATTTGTGTGGATGTGGTGAATTAGGGTTTGGATCATGAAACTTGCTTGATTTGGTAGGTGAATGAGGCTATTTGGGTTCTTTGGTGATGAGATATTCCGTTACGAAATGGGAACCCGTTATTACTCTACAACATCTTTTAATTTCATGCGTTATTCCTAAAAATATCTACACACACATGATCTATATAGGTGTGTTTATATATGTATGCATGTGTCAATGTGGGGATCTGTTTCTATGAGTTATAAATGCGCGAGAGACAAAAAGAATTGGGTTGATGTTGAAATGACTAAGAGAGTGGGAAAATTTTATTGGTTTGGGACTTGTTTTGTTTTCTCTTCACTAGCATACCAACAATATGCCTTTACATTTGCTATTTATATATACATTATCTTCCTCATATTTAACGTCCTCCCATCATATACTACATGTGTACGTACTCATACAGAACATTTCCAGTATGAATATATGATCAAAAGAATTATTAAGTTCTTTGATAAAGTTATGACCAAAAAAAAATAATTTAGGGAAAAAAAGTTCTTTGATAAACCAACATTTTTAGTTTGTATTTGCATTTACATAAATTTGTGCATAACATTTTAAACTAATTTTTTTGTCAACACTCAACATTTTTTTAACTAAATTTTATTGACAACATTTTAAACTAAATTTAAGCTTCACTTTTGATGCAAACAAAAATGGAATTAGCTAGATCATAGGATGTATGATTAACGAATGAGAATTTAAAGAAAGCTAGCCAAGCCACCATAAATTTTAAATGGGGAAAATGACAAAATATGAGAGTGGGAACGTGAGAAAAGGAAAGAAGAGTGACTTTTAGAGTAGAGAAGAGACAAGACAAAGGAAAAGAAAAATAACTGATGAATAGCTTATTCATGGAAGAAGCCCCGACACTTTCCTTTCTTTTCCCAAAGATTCATTCATTCTTTTATGTCTCTTTGTACGATTCAATGAGACCTTTTTCTTTATTAATAGTTTTAGTAGAAAGATCGTGGGTAATTTTATTTGTTTGTACTGCTTATTTTGATGCATTATCATTCCCTATTCCTCTCTTTGTATATTTGCTTTATTTCTTTTCCATGATGATTGTGTGTTTGTGATTCTTGCGAGCATGGAAGTAAGCAAAAACACCACTTTAATCAATTAATTTATACGAAAAAAGTAAAAAGCAAAAAGAGAAAATATTAATGGGTAAGCGTACAGTCAACAGATTACCACACGAACGATCCTATGAACTATAAACAATAGATATTGTTGTTAGGAAATAAAGAAACATGAATCTTCTCGTGAATTGTAATGAAGATTAATGGTAAAGTGTAATCGTACGGTATAATCTTTTGGTTATTTCCATGGATCATAAAAGAATCTCTGTCTGCTCCTTTGATTCATTGTCGTATCATCAATGACGTGTAATACTATAAGCATATAAGATTTAATTACTACAAATAAGAATTCATATATCATTACATGTCGAAACATATTGTAGCTCGAGGATAATATGATTTGAATAATATTGCATGAATTAGATGATGGGTAATTTCAAGATGATTCATACGTGGCATTATTCATGCATGATTGTTTTCTCCGTGGGTAATTCGTATTTGTCTCTACCTACAGAAACTCCTAGCTGTATAGCGCTAAAGTCTAAAACAAGAAACTCATCCATCAATAAATCTGATTCAAAAATATGAAACAAATACAAATACTATATTGTTAGTTAAAATAAACCCAATTTTTATATAATTATTTTTTAGATGTATCATATCGTACAAAAATATATAAAAATGTAACTAAAATCTACATTAAAAACAAAAATAGTCGAATAGTGCTAATAAATTGATAACTTGAACACTTTTAATAACTCCAACGGTGGAAGAGACAAACAAAACAATGAAGAGAGAGAGAGAGAAGAGAGAATTGACAAGACTGAAGGAGGGGTGTGTCTGTGAGGGACAAAATGGTGACAGTCATGAGGTGGACCATTGGTTGGCTGTGACTCACCCGCTCCTCTCTGCAATTTCCCTATTTTGGTTTTAAATGCTTCATGTGATTCATTCTCTTCTACCATCTCTCTCTCTTTGCGAGAACCAATTTATCAAAATAGATATGATTAAAGCCTATTTTCAAGCTTTCTATTGTATAATTGTCAGTGATCTCTCTTATCATGAGGTCATCATAATCAAACATTACAAAATATATATGTCACATGTGTACGTATATATATATACATGTCGACAAAATAATATACACACATTAACAACACTATATTTACAGTATTCTGACAATGTAAGACTGCATCAAATTCTCTGTGTATATATATATATATATTATTTTAATTAGCTAGCTACTGAGTGAGGGACGTAGCTATTATGGTCTATAGATTTGTGTCTTCTTTCTAAAATTAACTAATACAATATCCAACATGGTTTTTTTTTTGTTGAGCATTGGGAGATAATAATAAAATTGTAAGAAAATGGGTTGATAGATTTTGCAAATAAATTGACTGAGAGAGATTGGAATTGACACTGTTGAATACAGAAATAGAACAGTAGGTGGTGTGTATAGGAGAGGGTAGGGTTGGGTCAAAACCTAAATAGGAGGAGTCTGACGAATCTAGTCTTTTGAATGTGTGTGATTTCAAGGCTTTTCTTTCTTTACCTCCATCCACACACTATGTTGCACAGTCCTATGGCTATTGGGTACCCTATGGAATGTTTTTTTTTTCAAAAAGAAAATTTAGTTATTTTTTGCTACGCTTCCTACAAACTCTCCACCATGGAAAAAGAACATATATATACACCAGTGAGATAGGTTATGAAAAAAAATCAGTAATGTGATGAGATCTAGATTTTGAATTGCTTAAACAAGTTACTGTTTCAATACAGTTGAATGAAATACTTTGGGGCCTAGAAGCCCAAAACACCTAAAGGGACAAATTGTTTTTTTAGATAAGAGGGACAAATTGTCTAAACGCTGAATCAAACACAATCCACATCAAGGATGTGCCTCGTTCGGTTTGAGTTGAACCGAGCTATATCCAAAAATTCGATTTGAAAATTCCGGTTCTACCAAACAAACTGTAACTGAAGTCAAAACTGAAAAAAAAGTATTAACACAAATGCATTCAGAAAATTCTTCAAATCAATAGTAAATTAAGACCAGACCAAACATAATTCGGTTTACATATGACATAAGGAAGAGATTTAACACCACTCAACAAGTCCACATAAAACTACATGCATATATCATCACCTAGCGGAAATGACATTTTTTATTGAAGAAACAAAGAAAGAGGAAAACATAGAAGTAGTAGATTTTGATTTGCTTAATTCTTGCTGGCGATGAAAAGTCCCCATTTCTGCTCATCCGATGCACACCTCTCCAGCTTTGCCTTCCATCCTCCAACAATATCATCGTAATCCTCCTGCGTTTATTCAACTTTGTGAGATACATCGAATTCAAAAAGAGACAGCTTCAGATAATATTGTAACAACATGAAATTTTTTATTTCTTTTGAAATTGAAAGATACTACTTACTTTGGAGAAGTCGGATATGAATTCTTCCTTTTCTTTCTCCACCCTGTCTAATTCACGTTTCAGGACTTGCATAAACTGTAAATACAAACAATAAAAAAACTCGGTTACAAAACACTAGTCCTTGCTTTCAGTATTTGTATATATGAGATTCATTTACCTGATCAGTACGGTCCTCTGCGATCACATCAGTAAAGCCAGCGTCTTTTAGCATCTACATTTAAGATTAGTCATCAAGGGATTAGAGAAAAAGGTTTGAGAATAGAAAAATATATCTTTGACAAACAAGACAAACCTTTCCATAAGCTTGAACGTCGTGGAGATCATATCCTCTCTGTTTGATGTACTCTGAAAACTCAGCAGATGGAGTTTTGGGGCTTCTACAGTAGTCGCTGATGAGAACTTTACCTCCCGGTTTAAGCCACTTGAAGAAAGTCCTAAACAAGGCTGGTTTGTCCTGAAGAAGAAAGAGAAATGAGTAAGCATTCACAATGATTAACTTCCAATAGAGAACTATGAGATCAAGTTGAGTACTTGGATGTGCAGAATAGTGTCACGGCTGTAAATGACATCGAACGAATTATCTGGGTAGTGTTTTGTGGTACAATCAGCAACCTCAAACTCAACCGAGCAGTTGAGTCCAATTGCACGTTCCAATGCGAAAGAGATCATGTTGACAGAGAGATCGATACCAACAACATGAACATCAAACTTCTCAGCCATGTAGAAGTCACCTCCACCAATGCCACACCCAACATCTAACACTTTCTGTCCTGGTTTCAGATTCATTTTCTCCACAAATTCTTTGGTTGTCTCTGATTCAAGAAACACGACAAACACACATAAGTACTGATAAATGAAGACACAGAACATCGTGCACACACAACACAAGCAAAAGCGAATTGAACTTTTACCAAGTCCACCAGTGCTCACAAACCCTTGGCCAAAGACACGCTCATAGCGTAGGATTCCACTGGATTTGTATTGAACATTGTCCAAGAAACGTTGGAAGCCTCTGTCATTTTCTGAGCTGACCTTCTGCCATATCCAACAAATCTGCATCCCACATAACAAAGAATGTTACCCATTATTAAAATCTAAATAGAATATGAAACTAGACAATCTTGATAGACAGAGTTTTGGTTTTACCTGATTCTGATTCTTCTTGTTCTTTACATAAGCTCCAATGCACTTGCATCCGATCATAGAGAGCTCAAATGAATTCCCAGCAGCATCCCGAGTCTGGCATTCTTGAAAGACCTGCATTGTTTCACCATCTATTTTAATCAACTTAAGTTCTCCAATAATTTGCTTGGATAGATTTGGAAACAAGTAACTACATATTTGTTGACCAATACATTACATTGAAATCCGATAAACCAAAACTAACAAACACCAAGGCATAAGATTACATTTAGATCTCAGTCAATAGAAGAGAAAAGAAGTGGTTATGTATCCTTTATCATTCAATTTAAATCCACTGAAACTTTCGTAAGTCACAACATATTCTTAAGCATAGGCATTCTAACTATTGTTCTTCCGCTAAATGATTGAAATTGCAGTCTTGGAAATGTAACTTTTAATTGGATGTAAAAGAAGTAGGAACCTTGCTATAGAAACGAGGTTCACGGTAGTGAGTCGGATTGGACTTCCGCTTACTGTCCCCGGATTGGTGGAAGCAAGATTCACGGAAGAAAATATATCCTCCGACCTTGATCCATCCAACCATCCTTTCAGCCAAAAGCTCCACCTGAATCCAAAACAAAACCGTTAAAAAACTTAATTGGTTCCTCTTGACCACAAGATTATGTTTGCCTTGGATAAAAGATCATATTATACTATACCTCTTTGTCAGAAAGATACATGAGCAGCCAGTTGGAGAAAATCAAGTCAAGGGATCCATCAGTGATCTTGAGGTCAGGGGATGTAACATCAGCACACATAAACTTGACATTCTTGTAATGCCCATTGACACTTTCATTCTACAAGAAAGAAGAAATATAACATTCAAGATTTCAAGTCAGGAGAGAAAAACTTTATTAGTTAAAAGAAGGTGATTGATTAAAGTAGTAAACCTTCTTGATGACGCTATCAATGAAGTCAAGAGCAATGAGTTCACCAGCTTTTTGAGCTAATTCACCAGTGAAACGACCAATACCAGCTCCAAGTTCCAACACTGATTTGCCTTCATATGAAGGGAGTAAAGAGAGTACCTGCAGAATTTTAAATCAACACTTAAAAGATATATGAGCCTCTCTAATAGTTGTTTGAAGGAGACAAAAAAAAAAACATTCAAATCAAAAACAATGTGTATCAATCATTCAAAGCAGAGCTATAATTCTTAAAATCATTCACTGATTCAAATGAGGGTAACCTCAGGACGTTCTTCCTTGTCGAGATCAGAAGCTTTAGAGTCAAGCATCATAGCTTCAACAGTCAAATCAGCCGAATGCTCTATCCAGTAATTCTTCTGGATATCACGCTCTTCCTCTGCTCTCACCCAAAACACACAAAAACAACAAATCAATTTCACATTCTCTTCTTTTTCTCTTTAATCTCTAATTTCGATTAATATAAGCAATCAACGATAATCGAAATTGGAGATTCGAGGCATATATATATATATATAATCGGTGATCTCACCGTACGATGCAGCCATTTCGGAAATGTGGGGAAAAAATGAAGGAAGAAGAAGATCTGCGGAGAGAGTAATTCAATGGCCTTCGACGGCGAGTCTGGATCTAGAGAAGCTTCGTGATCTGCGGTTGACGGATCGTCCTCTCTGCTGCATCAATTCACACCGTCGAGTCGGGAAAAAGAAGATTTCGGATAAGGTTTTCAGATCTGAGCCCAAGAGTGAGAGAGTGTGGGATGTTGTTGTTGCGCGCCCTATTTTATAGGTGGAAAACGGTGGCGTTACCTTCGAAATCGGCTCCTTACAGACTGTAAAATTAAAATCAGTCGCTAATTAAAAAATCTCTCTCTCTTTTTGTTTTGGTCAAAACCGGTAATAATAATAAGTGTATTTTAGTTAATGTTGTGCTGTCACTCCTTTTAAGTTATGGTTAATATATTTTTTACTACATTTGCATTTATATGCAATATATATATGTTGATATATTTTATTTTATTTTATGTTTGGTAAAATATGTTGATATATTTGTATTTACAGTATTAAATTGCACCTTCATAAATATAAAATAAAATATTCAGAACAATTACCATTTTTTGATGAAAGTAATAAGTTTCTCAGATATTATTCTAAGCAAAAGTTTTTAAAGAAAAAAAGCGTTGTTTTTTGGTAAAATAGTTGAGTAATTTGGGGAGTTGGTGGAAGGGGAATCTCTAGATCGTTCATTGGGAACCGAGATTTGGGTCCCTTGGGATCTATCAAAACCCCTTAATAAAATGAGAAAATATCTCAAAAGTCGAATCTTTTACTTTATTAAATAGAGAAAAATATACTACTTCACTCGTGCCACGGTCATTTGCCACATTATTGTAAAGTCACGGTGCCACTCATATAGTAAAGGACAATTATGGCTCACGTGTCTTGTCGTTTTAAGGCCATGGTGCTTCACTCATTGGTGTGCATCTGGATTCTCTTCACCTTCCATCCCTTTTCACGTGTTTTATTTTATAGACTTTAATTAGCGTTAATTTAGAGGTGAATCTTGTAAGTTGTGCTTCAGTAACGTACACATAACTCCAATGTCAATGGTTGATAAGAGGGCCTATCGATGTCGATGGTAAATGGTAGGAAACAACTATGCTGGTCTTTTTTTTTTCCCTTTTTACCTATAAACATTACCTGACTTGCGTGTTAAAACAATCTAATATTCATAACTATATGGAACAATAATAATTAAATAAATAAGATGTATGTATTAGTTGTTCGTGTTAATAGCCTTATTTAAGGCATAGCTAGCCCAAATATACACATCAACAATACACCGCATTTACATGCCCACCATGACTCACTCGACTTGGACTCGATCACCATATGGGAACAAAACTTCCCTCAACGTTCTTAATCCTTATATTCCCATGGATTAATACGCGTTTATAGTTCACTAGCTATATCCTTCAAGATTGAAATACTTGGTTTTTTTTCCATGCTGTTACTTGGTTTAGTTCAATTTGAAAGAAAACAACTCAAAGTAACGGTGAATAAGAAAAAAAAAAGAAAAAAGATTCATAGACCCTTGGAGCCAGGGAGATCAATCCATTGAAGTTGAGCCTCGACCTCTCCGCATTCCACATGTCGCAATCTGAGAACGAGATCCTGGACGAGCTTGCCGTCGACCCATGTGACACGTGACTCCTCGGCTAGACAGTTGCGACGACTTGGCTTAACCGTGGTCACAATGGTTCCACTAGGAAGTCCATCAAGTTGCATCCTCAAAGCCTCAATATAAGGCTTTATCTCGAACTCAGCATCACCCATCTTGTCGTCTTTGCTAAACATGTCGTGATCGTACACCGTCTACATATAACATTATAGTTTTTATCAATATACACAACATCATATGATAAGAAAACTCATGTATGTAAAAAATATACCAAGAGGACGGTAAGGTTGGAGTCTGTGACGGAGAGAGTCAAATCTTCATTCCATTCTGGATTTACATCTTTGTTAATGACACGAGTCTTCAATTTCTGCAAAATTTATAAATATATGATAATTTGAGAATGTTTTTGATGTAATGAACGCTGTGAAAATTGTAATTTTTTGGTGAATAGATAAACCTGTTTGCCCATTTTGACGACGACGTAAGGATCACTGCTACTGATGTCACGGACGGCTAAATTGACGCCACGTTTGATGCGGATTCTAAGGAGGCCCAAGAGATCGTCCATTAGTGAGCTTGTCCTCGCCGGACACGCCGTTGTCATTTCCTTTTTTTAATCTCCCCGATTATCTTCTTTCTTTCTCACTTTCTACGATTTTTTATTTTTATTCTTTAACGCTGCAACAACACACACGTGAAGACAACAAACCCATTATGAAACATTGTAATCTCTCTCAAACTTTCTGTAAGAAAATTAATCGAATTAACTCACCTATGAAGATGATTCAAATGTGTCTCTTTAGTTTCTTCGTCAAGTTTCGTTCCGTTTAAACTATCATCGCTAAAGATTAGGGCAGGTCGCTTTGGTTTCTTGCTTCTCTTTTTTCTGTTTTTTTTTTTTTGAGTTGTGGGGAGGAAATAACGTGCGAGAGAAGAAATTGATAAAGACAATTTGACGTTGACTAGAAGTCGACCGGGAATTCCGGTATCCGGTGTTTACGATTAACATTACTTTTCGATATCCAATTTTAGAGAACGTTTAAAATAAACATCGGATATTATAATTTTCCATTCTCGGCGGGACTTGCAAAAGGTATATCTCTAGATAAAATGCCTAAATATCAGACGCAAAACAGAAGTGTAAACAAAATTGGCCTATACTCTTGGAGAAATTCTAAGGAACAAACGTTTTCTCAATGATCGGTGAGGCACTGACAAAAGAAGCTCACTAGAATTGTTTTCTCAGTCTCTCTGCTGATAGAGACGCTCGTTTGTTGTTTGGTTCCAGCACAAGTGCGTATCTGAAATCTGCAGAGTTTTAAAGAAGAAGAAAAAACAAATCTGTGAGTGTTTTTTTTACCAGATTTTACAAGGGGAAAACCAATCACATTCTGTTTCCTTAAAAGCTTACCTTCTATGGCTCCCTTGCAATCGCCTAACATTTCTCTTGCGGTTCCTCTTCGTAAATAGGCTTTGACGTTCTAAAAACAAAAACGATCTTTGTGTTGAGTGTTCTTACAAAAAGCAAAGAGTGTTATTACAAAACAAAACCTGCTTCTGTGTTTTGTAGAAAGGTACCTTCTTGTCAAGGGTGATGGCTTTGGTACAGTCTTCTTCGGCTTGAAGAAAGCTGTATGTAAGTGATTTGTCAAGGCAATGCCACATGGAAAGATTGCTCACTAAAAATGTTTTTAAGGATCAGAGAAACAATTACCCTCCAACTTCAAGATATGCAGCAGCTCTGTTACTGTAATAGGTAGCGTTGTTGTCACTTAGCTTTATAGCTTCTGAGTAAAGACCAATAGCTTTCTGCCATTGTTTATCTTTGAATGCTTGGTTACCCTGTTTTAGATAATCAAGGGACACAGATAAAAACACACACATTAGATTAAGGATGATAATGCCATTAAGAAAATGAGACCTGCAATGGGAATTAATTGACCTTCTCTTTGGCAATCTCAGCTGACTCTTCTTTGCTAATAGTCTTTTTAGCAGATTTGGGATCGGCAACAATGCTCGAGTACTCTTGCAGAGATGCATACATTGTCTGAACCGTATCTAGTAAAAAGCGGTCACCACCGTGTCTTCCTATGAAAGAAACTGAAACAGGGCACTTCTCATGATGTCCGAGTGGCACTGTCACCTGTCATCAGTACGGTAAATGTAAGACACATACACTGTGGATTGGGTTTGCTTAATGCTGACTGGGTTGCTTTTGATATGTGTGAGGGGAAAAAGTCATTTTTACATCATCTACACTAGCATGGCAGGTGAGAGTGAGAAAGAGAGAGATTTAACCTGACAACATCCTGAAATGCTAGCAATGCTAAGTAGACTTGAAGCTCGGTTTTGATAGTTTTCAGAGGTTATCTCTTTGCTACCAAGTTTTGGAGGAACAGCTGGCATTGTTGGAACAACCAGAATGCCATCATCCTTGATGCATAATGTTTACAGAATTGGGAACAATCAGAGATTAGTCCAGACACATATAAACTAACTCGCTCAAGTTGTGGACATGTCATGGAAGAGCAGTAATACCTTGAGAAGTGAACCAATAGCCACTCGAGTCTCGTTTCTGATTGCATTCAGGTTTTCAATCTCTTCATTGGTTAGTTCTGGGTTCTCACACACTAGTGATGAAATCACAGGATCAATGGCTGGCTTCACTGTGTTGATCCAATCCCCATGATTTTGAAGAAATTCGTGCCTACAATGCCAAGATCGCTTTAGAGTTCAAAACCAAGATTCTCTTATTCTCTGTAGGTGAATAAACAATAGGCACACCTTTGAAGAAGCTGCATCACATTCGCCAGTAGTCTCGATGTTGAGACCTTCGTGTTAGCAATGGCTTTTGTCCTAGCGAACTCTTTCAAGCTAGGAACTTTAGTTTCAAGATAGTTCTCCAAGTTCTGATGCTTCAGCAATTGTCCTAAATATAAAACAAAGGATAATGCTGTTATAATCAGAATATGTAACAGAGACTGGAGGATCTTCAGGGAGAGCAAAGGGCATACTTCCAAAAAGCTTTTCAGCTGATTTGATCACCACCTGGGTAATCCGGTCCACAGGGATATTTAACAGCTGAAAACAGTCATCAGCTAGTATGATTTGCCTTGGATTCCGTTGAGTGGCAAATGGAAGTTGCAAGAGTACATGGCCAACACGACGTAGGGTGTTTGGATCGCGGGCAAACCATCCTGAAGCCAATATCTATTGATCAGAATCAACGTAATGCTCATTTAATGGTGCTAGATATAAATTAGTCATATGAACGAAGGCATTGCAATGTGATTATACAACAATTGAAACCTAGCCTATATAAGATCCAAATCATTCCACCACAAACAGTATAATTCACAGATTTATATATCCATACCAACAGAGTCAAGACTTGAAGATACTGGTATGATTCCGGTGTTTGAAATAGCCCCATAAGAAGATTTGAATCCAAGAACGCCACAGTATCCAGCAGGCACTCTTACCCCACCAACTGTGTCGATGCCTGCAATGATGCAAGTAGTCAAAACTATATTCTGAAAACAATTGAAACCGAACCAACCAGTCAACAGTTGAGATTTAAGATATTGATAGGGGGAGCCAATGACAGACTACCATGTAAATCCGCATGGAACTATCTTACCATATAGCCATAAGAGTCCAAAACAAGCAATTCTATTAGATGCCAAATAAGTTCAACTCCACCTGTTAGATACTGCTCATACAGAAAAGTTGGGGTGTGGTTCTCTTTTGGGATTTATCTCATTTCTACTGTAACTCAAAGTTTATAGGAGAGTGTTTTGGTTAAGTGATTCTTACATCCCCTTCTAAGCCTTCACTATCACGTTTATGGACAGCAGTATGCATGCAAAAGTGACCTATTTATAGAATCGTTTCAGAAATTTCCTAAAGGAAGATAACTATTGACCATGTTTTGAAAGTGTATGCAATGTTTTGTTTCTGAAACATAAGGTTATCTCATACCAAATTGTCCAAACAAGGAAAAAAGTATCTACTGAACTCACCTAAAGCAAAATCCACAGCATTGGTTGCTACGGCTACAGCAGCTCCACTGCAAGCGCCACCAGGAATACGAGCAGGAGCTGCAGGATTTGTAGGTGAATCGTAATGCTTGTTTTCTCCACTGATACTGAAGAAAATGAAAACCGCAAAACAAAGGAATTAATATACTTACACACCCTGATAAAGTAAAATTTTCAACACTGGAATCACAAACTACAGGTCATTATCTGAATCCTGATTCAGGAAACAATTTAACATTAATAATAGAAACAGAGACAAACCTAAACGCAAGTTCATCAACTACAGTTTTTCCAACACAAGTGGCTCCACCTTCAACGAGAGTTGAAACCACAGGACATGTTGAAGAAGCAGCTTCATGCGTCCTGACCCAGTCTGGATGACCAAAGCCAGTCACATACCCTGTAATATCGAACCTGGAAAACAAATGCGAAATTAAGAAAGAGTAAATTTAGCTTTTCAAGAACTTCAAAAGTGTTCATAGAAGAGAATGAGATATGCACAAATATTAGATAAATATTTTCGAGTCAATAAACATGTTGAGACTGTTTTATGTAGACTCCATGAATAAGTCGAGGTCAAACACTCTCTAATCCAAACTTGGTGATGAATCCAAAACATACAAACACTATCTCTAAAGATCCAGCCGTAGAGTCTTCCAGTGAAAAGAACAGTTTGAAAGTTCATATAAATTCAGCTAGTATCGATTTGAAATGTGTTTGACAGAACAAGCAGATACACAAACACACATTTGAATCTACAACAAACAAAATTTTCAGTAAAAATGGCTCAAAATCAATCAACCATACTCTCAGAAGTTCACTAACAGACATATAATGCGCCGGAGAAGATTAAGAACGGAGTCAACGCAGATTCCGAAATTTGTCAAACAAAATTTTGACTACCCTAGCAAATATTCTTCGTCTAAAATCAAATCCCCAATTTAAAAATCATAAACATATGGGGAAACAAGTCAACGGAGACTCACACGTCGGAAACAGCAAAAGTGAGGCCGGTGAGAGGATGAGGAGCTTTGGGAGGAGCAGGTTGGGGAGGAGGAAGAAGCAAGAGTTTATCGATAAAAGCGCCGAAATCTTCACGGACGGTCTTCTTCAGCTTCTTAGTAAGCATAAGAATACCAGCGAGACCTAAACCTAGAAGAACCCAGAGATTCGCAGCTTGAGACGCCATCGATGACGTTTTTTTGCTGCTGCTGCTGCTTAAGATAAGAGAGAGAGAGACCCTAAAGGAGAAGAAGGACGCCAAAGAGTTTTGTTTTGTGTGTTGCGTTGCTTGAGCTTTTATTCTTTTTCCCTTTTTTTTTTTTACATCACTCGAGGGTTTATTTTACTTACGTTTATTTTTTATTTTTGTTTTGTCAACAATTTTTAATTATTCAGGTTGTAACAGAACAAAAAAAAAGACTAATTTTCTTAGTTGTTTCTTGTTTTGATGTAATTTTTTTTTGTTACTTGAATTGCTATAAAGTATGGATACACATAAGTCATAACAAACATTTTTCCGTATCAGTGGTTAATTCCTTTGTCCACTCACTTGTTTGATAATTTTGCTTCGTAGTAAGTTAGGAGGAATATTCTCCTATTATGTTATGAGGATGATTTGTGGTTAATATAAATAGTTTCTAGTAATATGTTATGATATTAAGAATGCGGTACACTCTTAGCCAAAATCATATCGTGTTTGCCTCAAAATCTGATTTGGTCAAGTTTCTGTCCAAAGACTGACTACTTTGTATAAAGATGTATGGATGAAATAAGTTGAAGCAAAAACTCAAGATGATAGAACAAATTTAGCATTTCAAATAACAACTCAAGTGTTCCAGTTATAGTTTTTATTTACGAGTTGTGATTAATCAAAATCCATTAATTTTTCACCAAAAGCTGTGCATGTGCCATTCTCTATGCTTATTTTTTTTTTTTACTATTACCATGTAATCCTTCATAATTCTCTTTATCAATCATTATTTCTCAAATAATTACTTTGACAATGACTACATCAACATGTTATATTTTCCACAAACAATGATTCTAGAAACTGAATACAAAAATTTTAAGTCTAAATACGAAAAAGAACTAATACAAAACACACACATGAACCGACGTATTTATCCTCCGCCACCACTGCATATACCGGTTAAGGAAACCGGGAATCTACAAAGGGCCGTGGCCACCGGCGTACTTTCTCCGGTAACTACCTCAGCTGAAGCCGGAGGAAGAACCCTCCCGTCGGCAAACAATGCCCGCTCCCCCATCCCCGGCTGCTGATCTTGGTACCGCGCCACCACCGCACCCTCTAGCTCCGCCTCGGCTGAGCCATAAACGGCTTCATCTCCAAACCTCCGTTCAACCTCTAGATACTCCCCGAGCGATGACCGCTTAGAATCTCCGGTACCACGGTGGATTCCATTTCCTGCGGCGTCGTCATCGTCATCTCGGCAAAAGCGCCACCACTTGCGACGGCGATGCCGCTCAGGCTCAGCCGAATTTGAAGGAGGACGCTTTCTCTGGTGGTGGCGTCTTGCATTGGAGCTGGAAGCTCGTGAGATTGCGACGGAAGGTGACACGTGGCGATGCGAAGAAGCTCTAAATGGCATCGGCATGGTTGCAGTGAAACTAAATCCCATAAGCGTTCCCAGTGTGATGCTTCTGTCATGGAAGAACGATCCTGTAGACTAAATCCTCACATCACCAATAAAAAACCAAATTAAGACTAACAAGTATATGTTTCTGGGCAGTTCTAAAAACATAACCTTTGGAACTTTAAACTAGTTTTCTAATTAAAGGTTGATACTTTATAGCATAAAGCCTTATGGGTAGCTTGGAAATTTCTGGTAAAATGAAGTTCAATCTATATGCTTAAGGCAGATTAATTAGATGCTCTATTAAGGTTAAGATTGTAGGAACTGACCTCGGTATCAAGATCGGAGGAAGAGACGGAAGAGATGGTGGGAGAAGATGGCACATGAGGATCTTGCATCTCTGTAATCGTTGGTCTCAAAAGGGTTTGAAGATGTTGGAGATTGTGTCACTGAACAAAAACGACGTCGGATGGGGAGAGTTCTTAATGAGAGAAAAAGGAAAGTGTTTTTGGGGATGATAGGTGAAGAAGAAGAAGAAAGTGACAAATGATCTGCTTTTTGAAATGATTGTGCTTCTTTAAGCTAAAGTCCTCTTTGCCATCTGTTACACTATTTCTTTCCATGTCTGAAAGAGCTTTGATATTTTTATTTAATTGTTTCTAGCTACGGGAATAATCAAAATCTTTTATCGAAACATTTTTTTTGTAACATTTGGGTAAAAACTAAAAACTGGTACATGTTGGATGGTTGAGAGCAAATCGAAATTTACGAAAAGAAAATAAATTACAAAGTTAGCTTTTCTAGGTTCTATTGTTTTTTCATAGGATACCTGAAAAAGGGTAGAGAGCTACATCTAAATTCACGCGAATACTCTGTTACGATAGTGTATAGATATGTATAGAGTATTTTTTTCTTTTCCTTTTTTAAATGATTTTGGTTCTTAAAAACTTATTTTACTTTATCAATATCGTTGATAATTAGAAAATTATATCCAAATTCTATATTTGTTCTTTCTCTCTATAGTTTCGGATTTTAGTTGGTAACTTTTGGATTGTAAATTGATTTTAAAAATGCTCTAAAGTGATAAATAACGAAAAAAAAGAACAGGATAAGTAGTTTGGGATGTAAATGACGTCAACACTGATCAGTTACGAGATTACGATTTTGGTTTTGTAACTCTTTTAACCAAAACTGATCACTTCCCCTTTGTTTTGTTTCTCAATCCAAATCACTTGGCTTCTAATCTTAAAGCTTTTCATTTAATCTT
The DNA here is from genome assembly GCA_905216605.1 of Arabidopsis arenosa. Taxonomy (NCBI): domain Eukaryota; kingdom Viridiplantae; phylum Streptophyta; class Magnoliopsida; order Brassicales; family Brassicaceae; genus Arabidopsis; species Arabidopsis arenosa. Next base: position 7,202,695 of record LR999453.1, on the reverse strand, counting down.
CGGAGCCCTCTAATGGCGGATCAGAGCAAGAACACTCCACAGATCTTCGAGCTCAACAATGGCACCATGCAGGTCAAGATCTCAAACTACGGTACCACCATCACCTCCTTGTCTGTTCCCGACAAGAATGGTTAGTTCTCTTCTTCCTCTTTCCTGTGATGATCTCTGTTTTGTCTCCAAATCCTAATCCTCTGATTGTCGAGTTTGTTTTTCTTATTTGAAGGGAAATTGGCTGATGTAGTTCTCGGATTCGACTCGGTGGATCCATATGTGGTAATTTCTCTCGAATTCACCTAATCTTCGGATTGATTTCGACATAGATTCAATCCGATCTGATCGAAAACTCTTCTCACTGCCTCTGGATGTGTTTTGATTTTATAATTTAAACTCTTATGGTGAATAGATAGTGTTATTAGCAACAACAGACCTCATGAATAGAATTATATTGTTAAGAAATATATATGGTCATTGTTGAATGGCTTTGTGATGAAAAATCAGAATAATTATGTAACAATGGTAATGAATTTTTGTGTTTTATCTATGAATCTGATATATACATATATCATGAGTGTTACAGAAAGGGCTTGCACCATACTTTGGGTGCATAGTTGGTCGTGTGGCAAATCGGATCAAAGAGGGAAAATTTAGTCTCAATGGAGTTAACTACACTTTGCCCATCAACAAGCCTCCCAATAGTCTCCACGGTATGTATAATAATTCTCTTCTCTGTATACTTTATATAGGTTTCCATGAACTTAATAGGATTTGGACCATAAAATGTTACTCTCTACACAGGTGGGAACAAGGGATTCGATAAGAAGATATGGGAAGTTGCAGGGCACAAGAAAGACGGCGAAAAACCTTTCATTACTTTCAAATACCACAGTGCTGATGGGGAAGAAGGTCCTGACATATCTTCTTTCTTTTAGTTTCTTTTTGATATCTATACGATTCGACTTGTAGCTAATAATACTAATGTTTACGGTCCCATCCACAGGTTACCCTGGTGCGGTTTCTGTCACGGCGACATACACTCTCACGTCAGCCACGACAATGAGACTTGACATGGAAGCTGTTCCAGAGAACAAAGACACTCCCATCAGCTTAGCTCAGCATACATATTGGAACTTGGCGGGTCATGACTCAGGAAACATTCTGGACCATAAGATTCAGATTTGGGGGTCTCATATCACACCGGTTGACGAATACACAGTTCCTACAGGGGAGATCTTGCCGGTAAAGGGAACTCCTTTCGATTTCACTGAGGAGAAACGGATAGGCGAGTCTATTGGAGAGGTTGGTATCGGATATGATCACAACTACGTGTTGGACTGTCCTGATCAAGAGAAGGAGGGGCTGAAACACGCAGCAAAGCTCAGCGACGGTGCAAGCTCAAGGGTACTGAACTTGTGGACTAATGTGCCGGGAATGCAGTTTTATACCGGGAACTATGTGAATGGAGTGGTTGGGAAAGGGAATGCGGTTTATGGAAAACATGCGGGTGTGTGCCTTGAGACGCAGGGGTTCCCGAACGCGATTAACCAGTCGAATTTCCCGTCTGTTGTGGTTAAAGCTGGTGAGAAGTACCAGCACACAATGCTGTTTGAGTTTTCAGCTTGAGTGAAGGGGTTGGTATTTAGATGGACGTTTAGGTGTTAAATGATGGGAATAAAGGGCCGGTTCATTTTGATTCATTGAACTGGGAAAAAAAGTGATTTTAATTTCATCTTTTGATCGTTGTCGTGGAGAATAATAAAACCAAACTGTTTACATTATTGAAGTTACTTTATTTTTTCATATCTGCTAAACATTTGGCCCATTTGTGATTTGTGAATGGTATCTCATTGGTCACATGAACTCGGAAATAAACTGCAAGAGTAATTCTGATGGCAATTATGTCTACACGCCTACGTTTTGGGCGGTGAGAAGCACGCGCCTCTTCTGCGTGGATGGGAACACTAAAGAAGCAAAAGCCTATGGGCGCGTAAATATCAACCACCCATCTCTCTAATCTCTTCGTCCTCCCATTAATTTTTTTTTCACAAGTAACCACGGCTTGTGTTGTGGGTCAAACACAGAAATGGCTTCTTTACCGTTCGGAGTTTCGAATCTATGCAGAAATCAGGAGGTTCTGTCCGCAGCTGTACGGATTCGTCCGGTTGGGCGACAAACCACAGGTTCTGTACTTCTGTTCTCCCCAATAATCGTTTACGAAAAAACTTAGGATTTATAGATGAAGCGATGGTAAAACTCTCTTGTGTTTGTTGTGGTGATGCAGGATTCAGAGCTGCGAAGAAAGTCTTATATAGATTCGAGGGACATGGATTGTCATCATCAGTAGAAGTGAGAGAGAAACAAAGAATGAGATGTAGAGTTAGCTCAAACTCTACTGAAACTGAAGACGAATCTGCCACAAAGACCAAGGTCTGAATTCCATCTCTTCAATTTCATCTCATCATCATAGTATTAGCAGTGTCTCATGTCCTAATGCAAACTCTATTTGGTTATAGACGACGCCGTTTGGTTACACGAGGAAAGATGTTATATTGATAGGAGTGGGAGTGACTGCACTTGGTATCGGCCTAGAGAGTGGACTTGAGGTAATTCATTATCTAAATACTGATGATATCAAAATGAATCTGTTATCTTTTTCTTTATTCTTGTGAGTACTCATTTTGCAGTATGTGGGAGTAGATCCGTTGCAAGCAGGGAATGCTGTGCAGCTGATACTGGTGCTGGGTTTGACTTTGGGTTGGATTTCAACTTATATCTTCAGAGTCGGTAACAAGGAGATGACTTATGCCCAGCAACTTCGTGACTACGAGTCTCAAGTCATGCAGGTTTCTGCTTTCCTTTAGGTCTTCTTAATCAGGGTTTCTTATGTATTTCACCCACGTTAACATATGGTTGGTTTGGTTATGGGCAGAAACGGCTGGAGAGCTTATCAGAGGCAGAGTTAGAGGCATTGATGGCACAGGTTGATGAAGAGAAGACCAAGGTTGAGTAGGTTCTCTGCCCCATTGTGTTCCATCACCTGCAAAAGTTTGTGAAACAAAGAACAGCACAGGCTTTCATAGTAAAAATCCAGAAATTATTCTGATTTTCTTTCTTCTTCCTTGCTGTTTGTTGTATGAATGATACACACTTAAAAATATACAAATCGAAGAACATTTTGAACACACCACAGGACCCTCAAGGGCTTTATACAAGATGAATCAAAACTCATTAACAAATTGAATCAAATGAATATGAAGTTATGAACAAATATCAAGTTATAAACATATACGACTCATTTCTCACCCAAATGCCTTACGAGCAAAGGGCATTCTGTCGAATCTGGGTGAAGTCCATTGACTAGAGCCACAAATTTGAGTACACACTCGTTGCTGAGTAACTTGAGCTTCCATGTTACTGAATTCACTGTCCTCTTTTGTCTGCTTTGAAATGTGGAATCCTTCTGCTTGATCTTCAGTGACAAGCAAGAGCTTCCTCGTGATTCAACAACCTGGATAATACCCAAGTTTGCACATGAAAAACTGACATAAGTGAGAGAAAGGGAAAGAATAAACAAACTTTTTACCATCTCAAATATGTCGGAGATGGAGCAGCTTGAGGCAAGTGAGAAGTATGGGGATGAAGAAGCATCTGTTGGCAGAAAACTCAGCTGCCTGAAGTCTTCATTGCATATGAAAAGACGTCCACCCGCCACAAAGAGTGACCGTGGAAGCCATGACACTTCTGTTCAGTTTAACAGAAGAAAATTGATTAACACTATAGTAAATGATCAGTGCTGATACCGCTCGAATCAGATGACTTATAAGCTTGTCAAACCCTATTAGGAAGAATAAAGCTTCCTAATTTGAGTTGTCAATAGTTCCTATGAGCAGCAGTAACTAGCATTTTCACACAAAAAAAAAAAAGCAATGACTAGCCAAAAGTCCTGAGATTTGCGAGATCCAAGTAGACAAGATACTTCAGAGAAATGTAATCTATCAGCTTCTGAATGTGAGCTTCCACACTAGGGATGAAATCATGAGCTATTGATCTGGTAGGTAAAATAGTATACCCTATCAGATTTTCTTCTTTCAGAGAAAAAAAGGACATTTGAGGTGAACCATTTCTCACTACACAACATCAATTATACAAGAGAGAATAATATACCTCCAAGAGTGCTGCTCTGAAAATGGAGAACATTATACTGGAATATACTCAGCTTCAAACCACTACATATTTCTTTCTCAAACAATTCCACTTGAACATTCTCCAAACTGCCATTTAAGTTTAATACATCTCAAATCAGCAAACAAAAGAATAATAGTAAAAGAGCTGAAGAAAAAGATGATGGTAGCTCACCTCTTCAAAGAACATTTTGATTCTGTAACCTGAGAATCCAATAATTTTATGATATTGAGTAAAACTGTTGTTTTTTCAATGCTCGCCGTTATGAAAATGTACTCTGCATCCTCCCTAAAGCGTAGCCTAAACCAGAAGGAAAGCGAGAGGTTAGGGACATGGGCACATCATCAATTTTAAAAGCGGAGCCATGAAAAACTAACCTCACAACCTGAAGTCCTAGACCAACTGAGACGTCTTGTATATCACCGATTGTATGCGAACACAATAAACTTAAATTGCTCTCTGCAGACACCAGGGGTCAAGGAAAAGTAAATCAGCATCAACAGAGCATAACACATTCGGACATAAAGAATAAAAGAGGAAGACGGGGAAGAGCAGTCTAACCTTGTGAATCACTGGAGACACCCACGAGCAGCACATACAGTTTTTCTTGGCTACTCAGCAGCAACACTACTTCCCTGCATTTATAGAGTACTGTCAGGGGGAAAAGAAGAGTGCTATCCTTGTAAATGGCTTCTCAAGACAAATTTGTAGTTATTCATACATGTGAATCACAAGGAAACCGAAAACAGCTCAATCTAATTCCATTGACCAGTTATTCCTTTTCAAATCGAATAAAGCCTATCAAAACTAGATAAGTTTTTAACTAAAGACAAAGACAGAAGGGACTTAGATTACTTTTTCTTTCACCTAGAACCACAATAATAGAGGGAACAAAACTTACCGTTGCTTGTAGGTGGATTCTTGCTGTATTATGCAATCACAACTAACGTAAATCCTACAAGTCTCATCAATGCTGGAATCTGACAGTGTCGTTGTAAAAAATTCTTCCACTAGACCATCCATTCCTTCAAGGGATTTTTCAGTTTCCAAAAATCTAGTACTTCTCTTACTATTACAACCCGTATTCAAGGAACCTTCTTGAAAATGATCAGAAATATATTCATCTTCACAAGAATCAATGATATCTGCATCACTTCTGTGAGATGGTTCTCCATTATTTATGCAACTATTCTCCTCCAGTGGAGAAACATCTCTTTTTTTAGGCTTCCTCTTGCTTTTCCTTTTGTCAAACCAACGGTAAATCTGGTTAACACCAGAAGCAAGCTCACTATTATGTAGCCCAGATAGAAAATTAGTGGTCTTTGCTTTAAACGAATCATCTATCCTCCAAGACTTTATGATGCTCCTCTTCTCTGGTTGAGAGTCAAGCAAGCTTGTGTCTTCTCCTCTATTCCCACTAAGATGATCCTTCAACGTATCCTGTTCAGGATTTGATTGCTCAGAATCATAATTTTCATTTTCACTGCAGCTACTATCAGACGAAGCCACTGAATAAGAATCTGCTGATATCTGTAAGATTTCTTCCACCAGGTTCTGACGCCGGTGTAAGACATCCTTTTGATAATGAGGGGGTGATGAGGGTGAAAATGATCCTGTCATATCCTGAGTAGCATCCAAAGTTGACATGTTTCCATTTTCATCTGGCTTCCCATCAAGAAAAAATGCTTGATGCTTCTGATTTAGATCTGTAATTTGGAAACCTGGTAGAGGCCCTGGTGCATATCTCATTGTTTCACCATGATGCTTTGGGCCATTTCTATTCTTCGTGTAGTACTTTTGCTCTGAATCAGTACTGCTCCCATTTTTGCTGACATCCACAAAATCCTCTGATGGATGATCTATCCACTCCTTAAATTCCCGAAGCCAAAGAACAGAACGCTCTTTCTTCAACTGTTCAACTTTACTTATTAGACCAAAGACATCAGCTTCATGATCAGACTTGATATTCTCTTCTTTGCTTTGAGTCTCGGGTTCACATGAAGCAGACTCTTGATCAGAATTCACATAGGTGCTCTCTTCCTCACTATCAATAGACGCGAGCCGGTAGATTTTCGTCTGTGAAAGGAAACAAGAGAACGATAATAAGCTTCCAATAAGTATTTATACTACAAAACAAACAAGAAACTGAAACTCTAAAAAAGTACAAAGAGAAGCTGTCTATCAAGTGATGTGTATGTTTATGACGCTGTTCAAATAGCTATACCATACTTACTACACCTGCATAATTGGTTCGGATATGTTCTTCTGTTTTTCATGTAAAGGGTTTTAGTGTCACGCAGGAGAAAGGACCACAACAGCTAAGAGCAGATTATATATATGTAGATAAACTGTAACTAAACTTTTTGCTGATTACCTTTTTTCTATTACAGCTTCCTTCGTCATCAGCTTCGTCTCTAGCCGGAGAGTAGAACCCGTAACTGGCAGGCTGACTTTTCCTACGGGTAACAACAACCTGCCTCTTCCAAAATTCTCTATTCCCAATATGTTTGCCATCTAGCTTCAACTGAAAAGCCGCACAGATAAAAGCATTTTAAATCAAGCAGAAACTGAAATGGTGCAATTTATGTATTTTTAACAAGATTCTATAGTCTCTAAAATAAAACTTACATCATTTGGAAGAGAAACGTAGCTGAGGACATGTGCTCTGTACCATCGAGCACAACAAATTGGATTTCCTTCCAACCACAGGTCTGTCAAGAATGAAAGACTCCCAAGGAACTCCAGTTCTGAAAAGTCGGAAATAAGATTGAAGGAAACATCAAGGCCTTCAAGTGACTTCAAATTCTCAATCCCACGCAATGTAGTTAGCGCATTATTCCTCAAAACAAGTTTAACAAGGTGACAGGATACCTGCATAGTACAAAAATAGGTGTATGGGTCCCTAGGGAAAAACCTAAATAAAATCTTCTGTCTGTTAAAACTATGCCGTTGTATTTTTAGAACTCTCAAGACTAGCTAAATGGTTAAAGAGATAGTAACTAACAAACACAAATGTTAAGCAGCTTCAGATCGAACGAAATCTATATATGGACATGCAGAAAACTGAACTTTCCTACCTCGCTCAGGTGAGAGATTTTTCTAAGTTGATTGAAACCCAGATCAAGGTGTTTCAACTTGGTACATCTCCGAAGATTATCCACCTTTGCAAACTTGTTTCGGCTCAGATCAAGGGACTCAACAGCTGGAAGAAGTTGCAATGACTCATCCATGAGCACAAGACGGTTACAAGCACAAGAAATGAAAGCCAACTTATTCCATTGAGGTGAATCCTTTATCTCGGCGATTCTACTAGCAAACACATGGCGAAGCGCATCCTACATTTAGTGGAGACCTGGAAAATATTAGTCAGGGACTTCCAAAAACGATCCAAAGACAAGCAAAACACATGAACAAACTCATAACATCAACCTTTGCGTCCTGAACCTCTGAAGAAATGACATGAAAACCTTCCACCGTTCATTGTCCATTCCAAATATACTAATAGTTCAATTTCCCTACAGACTAAAGCAACACAGAACTATAACCCCACTCAATACCATAGCAGAAATGCACTAAAACAAAGCACAACAAACAAAAAAATAACATGGAAAAGAGGAAAACTCACAGTGGAATTATGGCAGATCAACTTCTCCAAGGTGTGTCTGAGTTCGAGCAAGCCTTTGGCAGAAGAAGTAGACAAATCACACCCACGGAGTTCCAAGACCTTAAGCTTAGAAAAGGGAAGAAGAGATAGCGGCGTAGGATCACGAGCCGGTGAAGGAAGCGACGAAACGACCTTGAGAGAAGGAAGGAGACGGAGGATACGTCGGAGCTGCTCAAGGGCACGGAAATCGCCAATGTCGGAGACGTAGGCGCGGAGATAGTCAACGGGAGCTCCGGAGAGCATAAGCTCAAGTTCACGGAGAGATTCGAGACGGAGGTGAACATAGTGAAGGCCCGCGGGATTAAGCTTGAGAACATCGGTACCATCAATAAGCAAATCAGCTTTCTCTTCAAGGAACTTCTGGAGATTCTCTAGATATCGATCTCCGGTAACGATGGCCATGAGAATCGAGGAGATTAGGGATTTGACTTGTCAGAAAACAGAATTAACACCGTCGAGGTAAATAGAGAGAGAAACCGCCATGGATTGGCTCTGATGCGTTAAGAGAAAGAAGAAGAAGATGATGATTGGTGAAGAAATTGGCAAATAGGAAACAGCGAGGATGATTCTTCTATCTGGCGAACAATCTGGGACAAGACTGATATTAACACCTGGCCTAATTCATGCGTTTATCAAATCTTATTATACTAATTACTATATATACCATTTGCTTTGGACAATTACTTAGTTAGTAATCATTGATTACGTAATTTTAAAACACGGTTTCACACTCGCATGAAAAACATTTGATGAATTATGTCAATGATTTACTGATAATAAATAATTTCATTTCTTTCCATTTTATCAAATAAGTATCCATATATATATTTGATATTTCACACACTATTCAGCTAATTTCAAACGTTTTTTAGAATGTTGGTTTTGAGTTCAGAATAATTTCCAATAATTTCGTTTTATTTTGAAAGTTTTTGGTACGAGTTAAGAGTTAGTACATATATTTCTTTTATGCTTTTTGTTTGACCTTGGTTAACATTTACAATGGTTGACTATTTCTAATTTTGTAAGAGAAAGCCAGTCTTTCAACTTTTGTGTGAAAAAATATAAATAAACATGAAGGTACATAACACCAGATCGATAAATAAATTAAAACTCGGCACAAAAAGGCATCGCGGCAGCCGGCAGAGATCCTGTCGGCAGTGGAATAATGAGATTTTAGTTGAATAAAATAACTAAATAGTAATTTTTTGTAAAATGGGTCTTCGTTACTCGAATAAACCCAAACTTAATGTATATTTTTAAAAAGGTTTCAAAATATAATCAAACAAACTTGTATCAGTTCTTGAGGTTTTAGTGAAAATTCAGATGACAAAAAAAAAAAAAAAAAAAAAAATCAAACAAACTCTTTTAAACGGCAATTTTAACTTGAAGCAAAATGACTCTTTTTTCTTGGTAATACATAATTAACACCAACGTGTGCTGCTGATAGTCTACCAGAAAGAACAATGGTGATTACAAGCATTCATTGCAACCTTCTTTACCAACAAATGGCTTCGTGTTCGAACTTCCCTTCCACCGTAGAAAAAGAAAACTACAAATCTCTATTAAATTCTCACAATACCAAGCATTTCATTGTGTCCCTTTTTCTTATGAAAGTTTAAGCCTAAAATCCACTATCCTCTGCAATTATTACTTCAGCAGACAAGTGACAAAAAAGAATTAAGATTTGATTTGATCAGCTAGAGCTTATCTGCGGGCAGGCTTTGCCTTCAGTCTCTTGTAAGCCATGAAAGTGACAGCCGCGGAGAGAGAATACCTGTTCATCAATATACAGACACAAACATAATGTCACTCATTTACCATAGCATATAAGAACAAATCATGCATATGTATAAAGTTTACCATGTTATTGAGTAGTTGAGATGGTCCTGTGGCATGACTTTACTACGGATCAAGGTGTTGATGTCCTTGGGAACAGGATATGGTCTACTCCGATCTACATGTTCATGGACGTCCTCTACGTAGACTGTATTTTCAGGAAGGCCAACGGCTTGAGCCATCGCAGGAACATCTACATAGAACCACTGCCCGGTACTTGGATCATTGGATGGAACAAATATGCTTGGGTTCTCTCCTCCCCTGATCACACCAACAACTTCTACAGGCTTAACCACGGATACATGTTCCTACAAGATTTCAGTTTCCACAAGTCACAATGTATGCAAGACATTTGATGAAGACAATAAAAAAGAAGTGAAACTTTGGAGATAGCTGAATTTAATCTGTCTCTGCATAGATCCGATATTTCTTCTATTCAGATGCATCCCACAAAATTACAGTTTCGAGATAAACCAAATATATGAAAAGCCAACCTTATGACAAAGGAAAAAAGTTTCTGAACAAGAGGGTATAACAAGACCAACCTTGGTAATCACTGGCGTCTTAGACCAAAATTTCCACCAGGACTTTGGTTCATCGGAGGGTGATTTAGCTTTTGTTGACTGATTTGCAACGAAGTCAGCCTCTGTGGATTCTGGTGACTTCTCTCTCCAACTTCGAGGAACCCATCCACGATTCACCAGAATAGGCGACTGTATGCTAGTGGACAAAGGAAAAGAACAATCCGACTTCAGACAGTACCAAACAGTTAACAGCTAGAGCTAAAACCAGCAGCCAAAAATATGACAAAGCCAAGACCAGTTAAGGCTTAAGTGACACTGCAGTAGAGCACAGAAGAATTCTGTCTAATTAACTATTAAACTCTTCACTAGTTAGATTATGTATAAAAGTTATTAACCAAACGATTTTAGTATTTCAATCTCAGCCGATCAGAATCTCTGAAATATGGCAATAGTATAAGACAAGCATGGTTAAGTGTTTAGAGAGTATAATAGGATCAGAGAACCCAATGGCCTATTATATCATGAGAAAGAGCTATGATAATTTCACAACCATAACTGAAAACAGAAAGGCAAGACCCTTGTTTTACTTCGATGCGGCTGACAAAAAAAAGGTAATTCACAATTGTATAGGTAAAGAGTACTAGAGAGACTTAAAAGCAAGGAGAAAGGATCATTACCCTCACCTATCCAGGTCACCGGGGATTGGCATTAGAGGTGTGATGAGATAGAATCCATTTTCAGTAACTCCCGATATAGACCTAGACCGTGGACCCAAATAGATAGACCTTTGCTCGTCAAACACACCCTTGCAACTAACCCGTCTAAATTCTAATGCATCTAGATTCTTATCAGGAGGATGGTCTATATTTAGCTTCATTGGTTCCATGTTCAACCGTTGCTGTTGATACTCCAGTGTTTTGAACTGCATTAACAAGGAGAGAACAAAGCTTAGGTTCTACTCAGCCGAAAGCACCAAATAATATTAAATGTCTCAGCTTCAGCCACAATTTGAAAGAGAAAAAGATAAGAAATCAGGTAAAGGAATAAAGAGAAACTGCAACCAAGACATGGGCATGGTAGCCAGTAGTGAGCCAAAACCACAAGAATTTAAATTTCAACTGAAAGTCTAAGACTAGCTATAACCAAGCCTGAGACATGATAGGAGAAGGAAAAAGACGATGGAAACAAAATGTTAAGAACTTCCATTGGTTTTGAATTAGCTACACCGACCTTTTCCTCTCTTCTGACGATCTGCCATGACCCGAGGCCGAAGGTAATCGCTCCAGGTAAGAATAGTAGCAATTGTGACCATTTGGACCCTCGTTTGTTCTCTGAAACAAAAAAAAAGGCTTAACTTTTCACAAATGATTCTTAATATCCCCACATTCCAAGCTCAAGCATCGAGAAGACATAGTACGAGCAACATACCTTGTGGTGGAGCAGAAGAACTCGATTGGCTTCCAAGAGCGGCGGAGCTAGAGGAGGAAGAGTCAGCGACGGCGGAGAAGTGTCTTGACCAGAACTGTTTCGGTAAAGAAGGAGAGGCAGATATACTGGTTGTAGTAGAGCACCAGTGTCTCTGAGCGTTCGATCTCGTTAGAATTTTGGAAAACGATGTCGCCATCTTCGTCTCTCCAAGATTTTGATCCCGGAGGTAAAGGGTTTTTGCCTCCACGACGACTTGGGTCACCGTGAAAATGGCTTCAGATTTGTAGAGCTATGATCCCCTGCACTAGGGTGCACCCTAAGCTCCTGTGCTCTCTTTTTACCCATACTTGATCGTGTAATTTCTTTTTGCAACTTTCCAAGATAATGATGATTTGTTGATGGGAGATTTGCACAATAGGGCACTTTAAAGGAAAGTTATTACGTTTTAGACACTTCTGAGGGAGAGAGCACTTTTCCAATTCTTTGAGTGAAATTGTGACCAATTTGCCCCTGAATAATAAGGAAGGAAGATAACCAGCGTTTGAGTTTAGTTTGTTGTCAGTTACAAAAGAACAAACACGTGGCATATGATGACAACAACATATTTAGAAATAAACCAGTGTAGTTGAGTGCTTTTTAGTATAGACCGTTGGATTAAAAAAATACATATTAAGATCTATGGCTAAGATGAAAGAAAGGAAATCATAATTTTGTTTCTTCTATGTTATCTGATGAGAACATCTCTCTCTTCGTCTCTACAAGGAGCCAAGACTTTCTATCACTCTCTCTAAAACAAATCCATACAAGTATGATTCAAACAAAAATCAAATGGCCAGTTGAGGAATTTTGTGAGTGCTAAGTATGTTTGGTGAGAGCAACAATGGAGTTTGTGAAGATCGTGTTTATGTTGTCAGATCTGATGAGAAAAAAGTCTCTCTCTTCGTCTAAATCTCCTTCTCTAAACAACAATCTCTATTAACTCTCTCCCCTTCCATGGAAAATCACAGATCTTGAATATATCATATATAATCTTTTCATAAATTTTTCGATCTGTCGTCTTCCAAGCCACGCGATTCTGGTCATCCACAATCTTCGAGTTCGAAATCCACGAACTGTGAAGTTTAACGCCAAAGGGGAATCAAACCCAGGAAGAAGATGATCATTCATCCTTGGGACTCTCAAAATTCTAACTGTAAGTTTCTTTGATATTGTCTCTACTCAATTTTTTTCTGTTTATTTCAAACACAAGTTATATGAAACCCAAGTTCCATGAAACCCAAGCTAAGACCAAACATGTTGAAGATAGAGGTGGATTTGTATCCAATCTACCAGGTAAAGAACTGATTTGATAGTGTGTGTCTTTAATCATTGTTTTGTTCAGTTTATTATATCGAATGATTGTTGACATGGATTTTGTGGATGTGGTCTAATAATAGGTGATGTTCCTCGGGTGAATGGTCAATTAGCTGTGTCTCATGTTTTTGAGATAAGGGACTTAAGACACACTTGAGTTCAGAACATGACATAAAAGAAGCCACTGTAGATAGCCAGACAGATGTTCTTCTCGTGGCCAGTGATGGCATTTGGAAGGTAATGGCACATTCTCTATATATATTACAATATAAGATCGATTCTGCTCTCGGATGAAACTATTAATCTCTTGTTAACTAAGTGTTATGAGACCATTTTTTTCTGATTACTGAAATGATGTTAACAGGTAATGACAAATGAAGAGGCAATGGAGATAGCTAGAACTCCAATCTTCGCATTCTCAAATTCCATTAACCCACTTCGAACTGTTTCAGATCCCAAGTTCCATTAACCCACTTCGCATTCTCAAATTTGATTACCGTCGCAGCAGTACCCAAATCAGTCTCTTCACCTCCAACGGCGCCGTTTTCCGAAGCGGAGGAGCTTTCCGCTGGAGATTTAACCGGAACTTCCTCTACAGCCACAGCCGCAGGCTTCGGAATCTCCACGACGGTGGTTGCCGAGACTGAAGCAGACGCTGGTGAAGTCGTACCATTGTCGGAGGAAGCTCGAGGGACGGAGATGAGAGAGAACCGCTTGGTGGAGAGGAGAGAGGATGAGATCTTGGGGATGAGATTAGGGTTTTGAAGTGAGGATGAGATCGGTGGAGAGAATAACGCCATGGATATTGACATTTTTCTTGAAGAGATCTCTCTCCGTCCTCTGCTCTGAGTTTTTTTCTTCTTTTTTTTTGTGCAGAGTTAGTTTGAATGTGTGGTTTGAAATGAGCTTTGAAGGAAGTGAAAGAGATGTTGTTTGTTATCGTTAGAAACTTGGATTGTATGTCATTTTCGTTTTTTATTTCAGTTTTAAGGAAGAAACTACGTGATGTTTTCTGTCAGAAAACAAAAAACTCTGAAAGGATACTTACGAGGAGATGGTTCCTAATATACTCTGAAAGGACGGCTACGATGATCTTGATTTGGTTAATCTAGTGTGTCACGGTGTATGGGCTTATGGTAGGGTTAATGGTGAATTTGATCTTACGGTGGAGAATGATGTCCTTTGATAAGAATCTTGAGATATTGGTTTGGATTGGATGAGTGTATGGTCATATGTAACACGGAACGATATATAACTTCTTTTACATACTTGATACTTAGGTCAGAGTTGAGGTCAAAAACGGAGGAAGCTAATCGGCGACACCGATCTATTAGATCGTCTGCTTAAGTACATAGTAGGTAAGGTGGCTTTTGTATGTCAAGATAGGTTTACGAAAAAACACTAAAATGCATATCCATTTGGTCGCCGCTAGATGGATACACCGTCATTTCTTACACTATATCCATTTGTTCGATGTTACATGGATACACCTCCACTCCTAATTGTCATATATGAACGCGTACTTGCGTATTGTCAACCATAGGAATCCCTCCATTACCCTTCGAAGATATGTTCGCCAACTTATAAGGTGTTCTTGTATTTCATTTTGGTGAACAATGTTTAGATATGTTCGCCATCGTGTCTCTGTTTGTGGAGCTAAACCATTTTTATTTTATTTCTGTATTTGTATATTTTTTTAAATCAAATTTACAAGATAGCCACGATTATATTTGTCAATATCCATGTCTAAGATAACCACAAAAAGCCATAAATTTTAAAATAGCTACAAAGCTATAGCTACAATATTTTTATGTTACAATTTGTGGCTAAAATAGATACGAATTCGTACATGGCTATTTTGTGTCTAATTTTTTATCATTGGTCTTTTTATGAATTTTTGTAACCAGGTTGAATAATTTATTAAAATTTTGGTTTGTTCATCACAAATGAAGACGACCATGTATAAATTTGTGTATTGATATAAAACGACCATGTTAGTTACTAGATGACCATGTGGACTCGACTGGTTGGACACTCAATAATGGATAATTGTGTATTTGATTTGCTGTGAATGTGTTTTATCTCTCGGTAAAATTATCACTTTGTAAAATTCTCGGTAAAATTATCACTCTGTAAAATTTTCGGTAGAATGGATATGGCTCAGTAAAAAGGTTTCCGAATGGAAACATATATATGGACTTGTTTACAATATTTTGCTAATCCACATGTACCAGATGTAACCGTATGGAATAGTAAGCAAAGTTTGCAAGCATCTTAGTATTTATAAAGAAACAAAAAATAAACAACTAAATGCAGAATCTCCATGGTTAAAAATAAACAACTAAATGCTATATAATGATGAGAGTGTCCATATACATAACAGCCATATAATTGACATTTAGATTTGTGATCTTAATACTTAAAAAATGACTAAATGCTATATAATGAAGTGACTGTCCGTATACAAGTGAATATTGGTCAAAGAAAAATGGATGATATACTTTGTTAACAATATAAACCCAAACCGATATTTAACTCCTTTTAAATATATAACACTAAACCCTACTCCCTACCTACTAAACCCAAACCGATATTTAACTTCTTTTAAATATATAACACTAAACCCTATCCCTACCTAGTAAACCAAACGGATATCTAACTTCGTTAACAATATAAACCCAAACCGATATTTAACTCCTTTTAAATATATAACACTAAACTCTAGATGTTTAGGGTGTCCATTTGTCTTTTGACCATTGGTTCACTTGTACATGGATACTACTTAACTAATAAAACTGTACTTTGTTTTAATTCTTTTTTCAATGTAGATAACTATACCCTAGATAATACTTAGTAAACCCAATCAATAACCATAACTACTTTTTAACTAATAAAACTGTACTTTGTTTTAATTCTTTTTTCAATGTAGATAACTATACCCTAGATAATACTTAGTAAACCCAAGCAATAACCATAACTACTAGTTAAATAATAAAACTGTACTTTGTTTTAATTCTTTTTTCAATGTAGATAACTATACCCTAGATAATACCTAGTAAACCCAAGCAATAACCATAACTACTAGTTAACTAATAAAATTGTACTTTGTTTTAATTCTTTTTTCAATGTAGATAACTATACCCTAGATAATACCTAGTAAACCCAAGCAATAACCATAACTACTAGTTAACTAATAAAATTGTACTTTGTTTTAATTCTTTTTTCAATGTAGATAACTATACCCTAGATAATACCTAGTAAACCCAAGCAACAAAATCTTAACCCTATACCCTATTTCCCAACTTTATCTTAATTCATGTTTCAATATAGATAAGTATACTCTAGACCATACTTTGTTAACCCAAGCAACCAAATCGATATCTAACTTTCCAAAGTGCCTATATCGTAACCATAAAAAAATTGATAATTTTACCAAGTGATAAAACTCATTCGCATCAAATCAAATACATAGTTGTCCATTAATTAGTGTCAAACAAATCAAGTCCAACTGGTCATCTAGTAATTCACATGGTAGTTTCATACAAATACACAAATTTATACATGAACGATAATCTTCAATACATAAGTTTGTTTGCACATAATTAAGAAGCAAAAATATTGAATTTACCATTTGATTGATTTTCAAAGGGTAAGTGAAACTTTAAACCCTAAACCATAAATCTAAAACCAAAATTATTAAATTTAAATGGACACCCTACCCCCTACCTACTAAACAAAACCGATATTTAACTTCTTTTAAATATATAACTCTAAACCCTATCCCTACCTACTAAACCCAAACCGATATCTAACTTCGTAAACAATATAAACCTAAAACGAGATAAAAGTTTGGTTTAAAGGGTTAACACTAAACCCTACCTCTACCTACTAAACCCAAACCGATATTTTACTTCTTTTAAATATATATGAACGATAATCGGCAACTAAAAGTACACCATCCATTTTTCTTTGACCAATATTCACTTGTGAGTGGACACTACCATCATTATAAAATGGATCCATACCATATACGTTGTTTATTGATGTTTGTCCAAGCTGTGCAATCCATATGGTCATCTTGTGACTCACATGGTCGTCGTTTTATACCAAGACAGATGTTTACACAAACTAAACATAATACTTTTTTTAGATCTTCTCGATTGGATTTTGAAGTTCTAAATACAAGTCCAAGTTTGATTTTAATTACCAAACATCTCAAGATGGATTATCCACACAATATCTCTTTGGTCAAAATCATCATTCTTTACTTACCCTTATGTTTTTTTTTTAAAACCAATTTTATCATGATAACTTGTTCACTTAAACTTGACCATGCTTTTCTTTACTTACCCCTATACAAAACTCATTAATCTTGAAAGACAAAGCATGAAAGACAAAGAAGAAAACTTAATATCTACATACTAGTTTCAATCATCGAAGCAATTGTAATCCTCCGTCTGTGCCGGAAACTTCATGTGTTTTGGTAAAGAACCAAACAAATCGAAGAGCACATAGATTCAAAATCCGGAGGAGAAAAACTATCAATCTTCAGCCTCGACGACAAAGTCCGATCCAAGAAATCATCAAAACGATAGGAGAATTTGATCCAAAACACCTAATCGGAACCGGAGGACACAGGAAAGTCTATAAAGCAAAGCTTCCAAAACAACCATGGCGGTTAAAGGGCTAAATGAAACAACAGACTCATCGATCTCAAATTCATCGATAAAACAAGAGTACCCAATTTAAAGAAACTTGAAGTAATCCATCGATTTTGCACCAAATTTAACATATATATCTTAAACACAAAGCGTAGAAAATACATTAACTTAGCAACAAACTCCATCAATAAGCGAATCAACCATCAACAAGCTCCTAAACGCATAAGATTAACCAGATTGATTGGTCATGATACCCCAAAAAATCATTTCATTTCAATCTGTAATTGACATGCCAAGGTTGTTAAGCTGGTGAAATAGCTACATTATGAACTTCAGCTACTTACTTTTCCTTTTGTGCCTTGTCTCTCTTTTTGCCATGCCAAGATTGATTAGTCTTGTCTCTCTTTTTGTGAACTGAATATAAACCTAGCAATACGATTTATACCAGTCTGGTCGAGTTAGTTACTAGCCACGTTGTCGTTCAGTATAAGCCTCTCATTGGTCGTGCTTCAGTCTTCTTTCACGTTCTCTCGGACTGTTAGGTGATTGCCAAAGAAAACAGAATTGGGTTTCACACCACTAAAACAATAACCTATGGACGATTCAATTCGAGGACGGATAGAATTAAGGTGGTGGTGCTAGAAAGCAGAAGCAACCCAGTCGGAGATTGGGTTTCTGTCGGAGAAATCCAGAAAGCAGAAGCAACCCAATCGATTGAATTACTGATTATGTCTATGGGATTTATTTTCGACAGACGGAACTAATTAGATATGAGAAGCTCCTCTCAATTTCTTTTAGGGTTTATTGCCGAAAAACTGAAAGATGATGGAGAAGAGATGGTGACGAGAGAGAGAGTTGTAGTTAAGAGGGCAAATTGGACAATTTGATTTGGCAAAGTGCCTTCTCCTTTGAAAGTGTCTAAAGACACAAATAAGTTGAGGAAAGTGCCTAAATGTGCAATAATTCCTTTGTTGATATGCTTAATCTTTTTTTTTTTGTCACTAGGAAGATTTTATTAAAAACTCACAACATACAGCATACCGAGCCTAAACAAAAGGCCCACAGTTTCACAACATGAGTTTTACAGTAAGAAGACAAGCCCAGTATGAGCCCAACAAAGCATCGACTAAGGAAGAAGAAAATTAGTCCTTCTCATGCTTTCACCGACCACGTGTCAATAAACTGGATTTAACCAAAACACATGTCGAGTGTATAATCTCAAGCATTCCGATGACCAACCTCCGCCGTTCGAGCCAGATTCCGGTGAAAGAATCCTTTCCGATTAAGAAATCGGCCTTAGATTCATGTGTTATTCACCGACAACAACGAATCGAAGCTTCGATTATAAAGAGAACAGCTTAAGGGATTGTAAATATGGAACGGAAACCTCTTGCTTTCTTCAACTCAATTCGCGATCTTCTGATTAGTTCCTGAAAACTCAAAACCACAAAGAACTAAGTCGAAAATAAACAGCTTTAATCGATAACTCGTTAAAACTGCAATTTCCAACGCCATCACTGATGGAATTTATTAAAAAAAGAAAACAAACATCGGATCCACTGTGAAAAGATCCGATCTACGGCTGGAAAACACGGCTGAGCCGGCCAACGTAACGGACGCTGCCAGACATAAAGCCGACCACCACCGCTGAAGAAGCTAGTGATGTCGGACGTGGGACCCGACTAAATCGGGACAGGAAAAGCCAGATTAACTCCGGCCGGCGAATTTAAACAAAACGCTTTCTTTCTTCTCTGAAAGTTTTTTAGAGAGAGAAGAGAGAGAGAAAGCGTTGATATGCTTAATCCTCGGTTGTTTATCTGATTTTATAAGGAAATATTAACAAATGTAAATTCGATAACAATGGTTGTCTTGTGTCTCTATGCAAATTTTCAAAATCAATCAATTACAAAAAGAAAGCCAAAAGAAGACAAACACATGGTTCAAATTAATAGGAAACACAAGTGGGTTTTACAACATACTTCTCTTTAAACCTTCGAAACATGGAAACCAAAATCGATTTTTCAACACACAATCTTTGGATGAGCCTCTATTGAGATGCTGAAGATGGAACTGCTCTGTGTTTGATGACTCTTTTTGGCTCTAAGAAAAAGGCAAAAGTGGCACTGGGTAAAGACTAGAAAATCCCAGAGGAAATGCTTGAAGTTGCGTTTATCTTCAGTGACTGCTCTGGAATGTATCTACGACCTGTGTCACACACGATTTCATTGGTGTTTCAGTCATTAAACACGAGCATCTAACATTTTAATGATTATGATTCACTCTAAAACATATTGAAGCTTCTATAGTGTCAGGCTATCAGTTTTCGAGATTTGCTTTCTTCATATGGAACCACGGATGTTTTCACGGAAAGAAAGAAGATTCAGCACAAGTGTTTATAGTCTTTTGCTGGGAAACTAGAGATTTTTTTGCTAACCTTTCTCCTTGGCATGGATCTGGAGAGTATCAAGGGTGATTATGCCATCAGTCAAAGGGAGTAGCTCTAGCTTGATCGTCGCTGTAGATTTCGAAGGTACACATCTGATGCATTTAGAAAGTAGAATTTCGTTATCAATTTATAATGGTAAACCCATACCAGAAGCTCATTGGATTTTATTATTAGATGCTTACCCCAAGGGAACTCGACTTTGTAGCCAGAGATGTGTGCAACCTAAGCCGCTCTTTGGAACAACATCTGAAGGATTGGAAGATTCACCATGTGTGTTCTCTGTCCTTGTCTCCAGTGGAATTGGGGGTAATGATTGCTGCTTACGCATCGTTGTGTTGCGTTTCTCGTTTTGTACCCTCTCGGTGAACTCAGAGAATCCTAGGAATGGGCTTATAGGGGTTGTAGGCGTAGAGTTTAGGGACACTACAGTCGGAGGTGATGTGAAGGATGCAGGAGCGAGAACGGTCAAAGATAGATCTTCTGAAGTCAAATTCGATGCCTGAAGAGTTAAAATCTGAAACCAGTAGAGAAAAAGTATGAGGTAAAATAAAAGACGCCATTGGGATTGGTATTTGCAGAATAGGCATGGTTTCTTATTCATATATACGAAGCCAGAGTTGATTGAGGAAGGGCACAACTACTAGCCACAAGTTAGTTTTTAGCAACTTTTGCAACCATAATTTAGCGACAACATCTGATTAAAGCTTCAGTCATTTGGGTAAACACTAGCAGTCACTTGCAGCTGCGAACTCCTTCCATTAGTTCATGCATTGTCGCATTTAAATTCTAGGGATAGTCAGAGAGAGATAAAGAGAGAGAATGACCTGAACGGGCAGTTGAGAGGCTCTCCCATGGGGACCACAAGGCTCTCCTGACATTTCAGACGCAACAGAGATCATCAGGTCTCTCGAAACTCGTGGTCTCCATTTTGTCCGTTGTTTGAAAAACAGTCTTGATTCTGAGTCCAACATAAAACAGCATTGATGAAACAGCTATAGATATGAATGGACGAAGATAAAAACATGGCTACAAACCACGGTAATGTGGATCTACCTGTGTAGTTGCACCGACATGACACCATAACCGCATACTGATCACCACTTAAACCACTCCCTTTTCTTTCAAAATTTACAGTTGGAAGAGACAAACTCGATGATTTGAGTTTGTTTCGTGCAGCAGAGGGCTTCAGATTACTCCCAACAGAAAACGCAGGCTTCACGATGAATGAGTGCTCCTCACCTTTCCTGAAAGATTGCAAGAAAACCTAAGGGTGGGTAAGTGCATTCTATAATGTTCCTGAAAGGAGTATTCTAGCTTGTTTTAGCCTCCAAACCACGGTGCTTGTTGAGAATAGTTACTCTCAGAAACTCGTTGGATTTGATAACTTGTTCTATGGTGTCTTGGTCACTACCCAAGATTACCTAATATTATGGGTTATTTTGTATTTCACATCACTGAAGACTTCTGAGACTTACTGGACTAAAGCAAAATGCTGATATCTAAATCTATCAATTTTATCAAGAAGATTGATGGGAGAATTTGAATACAAAAGAAAAATAATTACGAGGGATTTAGGAAAATAAGCTAACCTGAGAGTTAAATTTGGCAAACTGTGCTCGTTTCCAGCTTCAATGCATGCTATTGGTACTGAAGAAGGGGAAGCATTTTTCCCTGCTTCTTCAAAAACAATTGTTATGGCGTCTATGTATATTACAATATCTGGAGCATGGGTAGGAGCCACATTCTGCCAGTAAAAAGGTAAGTTAGGATGCATCCCAGAAATAATTGACCACATTAACACCAAAGATTAACAGAGATGCAGAGACACACCTTTATCTGAACGCAGAGAAGATCATCTGTATTGCAGTCAGCTGCAAAAGAGTTTATCTCAATAGGTTGAATGATCTCGAGCTTCCTCCTCCACCTTCTACCAGGGATGCAGATGCCTTCGAGTCCACAACGAACAGAAAACCTATCCCGCTCCAATGCGACACCCCGAAAAGATAAGAGCTCTTCAGTCCCAGACTTCTGACCGTTTCGTACCGTTTGACCTGAGTAACTGTCCCAATCTTCAATATCAAATGATGGTTTAGAGCTCTGTGTTTTTATGGGTCCAGTAACTGGTGCAGTGTTTGGAGGTAGAGCGGACATGGAGTAGCTTCTAAAATGGCCGAATGAGAAGAGTTGAGAGCCTGAGCTAGAAGAGATCGCTGGCTTGTGTGCAGTGCTGCTGATACTTGGGCTAGGGGTTATAGGAGGTGGTAAAGAACGGGGTTGCTGAGAAATAGTGTTATCCAGCGGTATTAACCACTTTAAAAGATTCCCATATGGATCCTTATCGTTCTCAGAATTTTGGTCCTTGTCCTGCTGCTTCTCAAACTGCAGTATCTCTATGATGGGTTCTTTGGGACAGTCGACAATATAAACTTGTAAAGAGACCTGCATCCTTCCAAAGAAAGGTGTTGTCTGAGAATCAGTAGGTCCGTTAACTCGGTTATAAAAAGTTCAGAATATCTGAACGAGTAGGGTAGTAAATTCACATAAATCAGACAATGCATAAAAGAGGCATTTCAAACAGACTACCATAGTTTTATTACCAAAACAGAAAGTAACAAATTTACCATCACATACCACTATATCTCCATTGGGTAAGGCACAGCATTTTGCCTTACTTCTAGCTACACCTCCAGCAACATTAGGATCAAAGTCTCCTCTATCTACAAAGGCACTAACACAAGGTCTACTTTTTGTGCTTTTCCTCTTTTCATCCATCTCTGTATCTGCGACCAGAGAACTTTTCTTTGACCAAAGAGGCTCACCAGACTCTGCAATCCTAACAAAGAAATGAGACTTCTGAAACCTGGAAAGCAAGTCTTCTGTTCGTCTCTTATGATCTTCCATCCTCAAGATTGATTCACCATCAGATAAGTCCTTTTGTGAATCCAAACTCTCTTTACCAGGACTGTCACCATTCTGAGTAGCAAATTGAGCATCAGGACTCATTTCTCCATCCCCTGATGGTGTACTCGCCCCATCAGAGATATCTCCATTTTGTTTGTCAGAGACCTTTCTCTGTCCAGTTCTGCTCATTACCTCGGCAACCTTAAAAGGGGTAATAATCTCTGTGTCTCCTTTACTCTCAGATAAGCATGCAAGGATTTGAATCTGCTCCCCTAAAGTAGAAAAATGTATTTGATGTTCAATAGCTAGTAGCAGTTTAAACGCAAATGGTGAGATGAGATGATCTGAGAAAGAGCATACCAGGAAAAACAAAGGAACGATCCAGCGACCGTAAAGAATGAATATCAACAGACTCAGACCAGTTATCCGGGATCTCCTCTGTAATGAGAAATCACCAAATCAGGATAAGTAACAAAAGGCTCTTAATTCAATACTTTCAAAATCAAAACTTTAAAATTCAAGTATAGAGAGAGTAAGTTATATACTATATGGAATGGCGATCCATCCTTCTTCCTCAGACACATCAGAGAATCTCTCCATACCAGAGCCACCAGACTTAGCATTTGACTCTCCACTACCATCATCATCTCTAGATCCGTTACCCAGACGATCGAGATCTTCTTCTACTGATGGATATTGTGGGAAAGACTCTTCAGCTATCAGCCCTTCCAAAGTCACTCCGGGCTTGGCTGTTTCAGGGGGAGGTTGAGGCGGAGTAGCTGGTGGTTCGCTCACCGGAGGCCGATGAGTAGCGGAAGAAGCAGATCGAAGCAAGAAATTCATTCCTCAAAACCCAAAAAACTGCATCACAAAAGAGCCAAATTTAGTCAAATTTTAACCAAAAATTGAGTTTTATCCGATCCCCAGTAATCTTCTCTCTCCATAAAGATTACAGATTTATCAACAATCCCAACTTTCTCGCATCTAAATCACTTGACTGGATCCAAACTCGTAGAAGGGGAAAACACCGATCCAGATCACACTCAAATGACTCAGAATTGAACATATTAAGCAACGGGAAACGCATTTAATACTAGAAGAAGACGATAAGAGTTAGTTGTGATTCTTCGAGCGATTGATTTACCTGATGTGATTCTTCGTCGGGTGAATTCGATCTGCAAATGGATTAGGTAGGAGTTGATGTGTGTCACAATGTGTAAGAAGCGCCGTAAAAGAAAGAGAGACGTAGATAGAGATGGAGAGAGCTTCGAATGTGAGATAGAAGGAGAGAAAATAGGTGCGGAGAGGTAAACACCTCCGGCGAAACAAGTCGTACAAAGCTATTATTATTCCTTAACTTTCATGATCAGTTTTATTTTAATTAATTTTTTGGGGTGAGAAAAAACCCCTTGAAAAAACATTCTGATTTCATTTCACCACCTCCAAAATATCATTTTCAAATGTCGAAACTACAGGGTTTTTTTTCTTTCTAAAATTTGTTGGCTCAACACTTTACAAATGAAGTACATACTGATGCTGTTGTAGTTAATGTCCTGACCAGAAAAGAAAGTTTTAGGATGGTTTAGATTTTAAAACTACAAATTTGAAAACTACACAATTAATCAATCATATCAACCATGCGAAACTGTTAATCACTTTTTATTGCATTTTCTTTCTTTCGACATAGGTTCATCGCCAATTTAACTGGTTTCTATAAGATTTTTGATAGAGTGAATTTTTTACTCTGGTTTATAATTTTTATTCGCGAAGAATATTGAGATATGTGCCGCTATCATGAAATTTTCTCATGAATTCACTAGTTTATATGGAAAAGCGAAAAACTAAGAGGTGTTGAGAACATTCGACTGGAATCTCCCAACATTATAAGTTATGCTATAAGTAAATTATTGGTTTGGAAAGAAACTCATATACAGTTTATGAAAGGTTGATTGAGGTAAATGTATTTGTTCTCTTCTTCTCTCTTTTTTTTTTTTTTTGTTCTCTTCTTCTCATTATTACATTTTGCCTTGTTTTCTAAACCCTTAACCTTTTTAACACCATTGGACTTTGAGTCAAATCCTAATTGTGAAATTAAGCATGCTAGACATTCAGTTAGCCACTAGGCACTACTATTACAGAAACATTCATTAACTGGATTTAAGTTAAGCTAGCTACTTACTAAACTACTTCTTACCAAAAAAAATAAACTACTACTACTTAAACCAATTGAATAATTCTTATAAGCCCAATAAAGAAAAAACAAGCAAGCCCATTAGTCCTTGAGATAATACAAAGTGAACAACTAGGGTTTTCTAGATGTGGCCGTCACTACATATACACCCATCTCCACTTAAAATCACAAATCCATCGTAGCTGGGAAATTTGAAGTTAGTCAGTGTGTTTGATTCCAGTATTTAGCTCTTTGATTCTTGTTTATATGTCAATAGATTAGTCTGCTTATGTGTGTGATTGAGTCAGTTGAGGCAGCACGTCACTGATGCGCTTGAAAAAGTGGTGCTTTCGGTCCTTTTAGTTGCCAAAACCAAGAAAATCTAATTTTCACGAGCACTAATGCTTTCGTTTGCTCTTCTCTATGGGCTTATGAACTCAGTAGCTCGTACATTCTTCAATATTTTTGGTCCTCTTCAATGATTTATTTGCGTCCAGAAAAAAAAAATGAATAATGATGTTGGATTTCTGGAACAAAAAAACTTAAAACATTAAAAAAAAAAAACAATGTTGAAGCACTTAAAACTCAATTCTGATTCAATTCTAACGTTTCTTGAAAAAAGGACCCATTAGCAATTCTAACATTTCATCGGCTGTTGGATCTTTGGTTGCTCCTTGAGATGATGTTGTCGTATTGGATTCATCCAGAACTAGCGTAGTTTCAGACACTGACAAGCTTCTTTCACGCTCCTTTCTTGTTTCGTCTTCATCACTTTGGACATACTGTTGAATTCATGGTTAAATTAGTAGAGAACAGTAACATAAATTCACAAATCACTAAATAGTAGCTGAATCACATTACCTCATGAGCAAAGCTTAATAAGTCATCAACTGTGAGATCATCATCTTCTGGACCAGTCACTGATTGAATCATCTCCGGGCCATTGCTACTACGCTTAGCTTCTTCTCCGATCTTCCTACGAACTCGTTTAGGTTCCTCTGATTTGAGACTTAAGTCTTTCTCTTTGGGTTTTTGGACTCTTCTTGGTCGTTTTTCAGCCTTTGTTTTGGGAGCTTCGGCTTCTGAACCATTGGGTGCAGCTGCTTCACCGGTGGACGCGCCACCGAGCATCCACGGTGGTAACCGCCTCATATTCCCGCCGTGATTTTGGCTGCAAATTTATAGAGAATTGGTCGTAATTGGAAAATTCCAAAGTTGGATTAAAGCAAACAAATCATTATATGCGACAATAATTACCTAAATCAGAGAGATTTTCGAAGCTCCAGATGGAATCGATCAATCGAAGTTACGATCACTTTTCTAAAAAAAAATTTACAGCCAAAATCCGATGAAATTAGGAAAATGCTCCTTTGTTGGGCCAAATGTTGAGCCCATTTATATCATTGAAACCCAAATCTATCAAAAGAGGATAATGATTACCCTCAAATCACAATAAATTAAAGAATATTGTTTTTTTTTTTTTTTTTTTTTTTTTTTTTTTTTTTTTTATACAAAAATCTTTGGCCTTAAGCTATTTACTAACCACCATTTCCATTGGCGCCACTTTATCGGACTCAGAAAAATGTTAAAAAGCTATGATCAATGACGTCACCACCAGAAGTTCTGTATTTACTTACACTCATGCTCTGTTTCTCTTACGTTTGCGTCAAAGAAGCAAAACGTGGCCAATATCAGACATTTGCAACTGAAAAGAACCCACCCAGCCTTCTTAACCTTTATCTTCCTGCAAAAACTTTGAATAACCCGCGTTTTAAGCATAAACGTGGACTTAACCCTTTTTCCTTCATCTTCGCAAACAGTTTCACTGATCTACCAGTAGTATCTCCGGTGGAATAGAACGAGATCTGAAGTGCCTATTATCTGACATAGTGACATGTGTCCAGATGTCAGCCATACATATAAAATAAATCCTAGTAAAAAAACCTCTCATATAGTATAGATCCGGAAGAAAAGTAAAGGGATTCTTGACACACAAGGTACGACGATGATATCCAATCTTCCAAGGGATTTGGCAGAGGAAGTACTCTCTAAGCTTCCGGTGACATCTCTAAGAGGAGTGCGATCTACATGCAAAAAGTGGAACAACTTATCCAAAAATCGGAGCTTTGTAATGAAGCACATCGCTAAAGCAAAAGCAGCAGCAAAGAATTATCACAGGAAAGAGTTTCAGGTGGTCATGATGATCCAATATAGGGTTTGTTTATTCAGCGTCAATCTCCTTAATCCATCTATAGACAGTATAGGTAAACTTATCAGCCTAGACGATGCAGATCGTGTCGACATATCTAAAGTCTTTCACTGCGACGGTTTATTGTTATGCATCACCAAAGACAGATCTAGTCTTGTTGTTTGGAACCCTTGTTCGGGGCAAACAAGGTGGATCAAACCCAGGAATTCTTACCACATATTGTTGGACCGGTACGCTCTCGGATACGAGTGGAAGAACAAGTACTCGCTTCGTAGCT
Source organism: Arabidopsis arenosa (assembly GCA_905216605.1). Taxonomy (NCBI): domain Eukaryota; kingdom Viridiplantae; phylum Streptophyta; class Magnoliopsida; order Brassicales; family Brassicaceae; genus Arabidopsis; species Arabidopsis arenosa. The sequence goes on along the minus strand of LR999453.1, from coordinate 7,175,047 downwards.
ACAAAGTCTTGAGATTTCTGGATAATTACGACTCCAGTGTGAATGTGAAGCGTCTACTTCGTGAGTTTGAAATCTACGATTTAGACTCTGATTCATGGAAGGTTGTTGATGTCAATCCGGACTGGGATATACAGTATCATCAGCGTGGTGTGTCTCTCATGGGCAACACGTACTGGTTTTCTCAAGAGAAGCCTCCACCTCTAGTACCAGGAGAAGTGGGAGGAGATATATCAGATATCCCTGATTTCTTACTATGTTTTGATTTTACAACAGAGAGATTTGGACCGCGTCTGCCTCTGCCATTTCACGCTTTTTATGGAGATACTGTGACTCTATCTAGTGTTAGAGAAAAGCATCTTGCGGTGCTATTTCAACAATGTGGTGCGTATACCGTGAAGATATGGATTAGTAGCAAGATTGAGCCCAATGCAGTGTCGTGGAACAAGTTGTTCTTAGCGGTTGATATGAAACCACTCACTGGTTTTCAGTTTCTGGTTAGCGGTGGGAGTTTCTTTGTTGATGAGAAGAAGAAGGTCGCGGTGATTCTTGATAAAGACAGAGGTAAACGTCGCCCCACTCGCAACATAGCTTATATCATTGGAAAGAAGGGATACTACAAACAAGTGGATCTTGGCGAGTCTATAGACGCAGGTTGTTGGCCACTCGTGTGCTCTTATGTTCCAAGCTCAGTGCAAATCAAGCAAGCTGCACCACCCTGGAAATCAGTCAAATCACAAATCCATCGTAACTTGGAAATCTGAAGTTATTCAGTGTGTTTGATTCCAGTCTTTAGCTCTTTGATTCTTGTATATGTCTATAGATTTGTGTGTTTATGTGTGTGATTGAGTCAGTTAAGGCAGCACGTCACTGATGCGCTTGAAAAAGTGGTGCTTTCGGTCCTTTTAGTTGCCAAAATCAAGAAATTTAACTTTCACGAGCACTAATGCTTTCGTTTGCTCTTCTCTATGGGCTTATGAACTCAGTAGCTCGTACATTCTTTAATACTTTTGGTCCTCTTCAATGATTTATTTGTGTCGACAAAAAAATGAAGGTCTTTATAATGATGTTGGATCTCTGGAACAAAATTCAAAACGTTAAAAAAACAATGTCGAAGCGCTTGAAAACCCAGTTCTAATTCAAATCTAGCCTTTCTTGAAAAAAGGACCCATTAGCAATTCTAACATTTCATCGGCTGTTGGATCTTTGGTTCCTCCTTGAGATGATGTTGTCGTGTTGGATTCATCAAGATCTAGCGTAGTTTCAGACATTGACAAGCTTCTTTCACGCTCCTTTCTTGTTTCTTCCACATCACGTTGGACATACTGGGATTCATTGTTAAGTAGCATTGAGTAAATTCACATTACCTCATGAGCAAAGCTTAATAAGTCATCAACTGTGAGATCGTCATCTTCTGGACAAGTCACTGATTGAATCATCTCCGGACCACTGCTACACTTAGTTTCTTTTCTCTTTATTGCTCCTACGAACTCGTTTAGGTTCCTCTGATATAAGATTTAAGTCTTTCTCTTTGGGTTTTTGGACTCTTCTTGGTCGTTTTTCAGCATTTGTTTTGGGAGCTTCGGGCTCTGAACCTTTGCGTGCAGCTGCTTCACCAGTGGACGCGCCACGGCGGTAACCGCCTCATATTCCTGCCGTGACTTTTGCTGCGAATGTATAGAGAATTTGTCGTAATTGGAAAATTCAAAAGTTGGATTAGAGCAAATTAATCATTAGATGCGATAACAATTACCAAAATCAGAGAGATTTTCGAAGCTCCAGATGACCAGATGTATGATTACCCCACCTAAACACAGACGGAATCGAAGCAAGTTACGATCAGTTTTCTAAAAAAAAAGTTTGCAGCCCAAATCAGATTAAATTAGTAAATTGCCCCTTTGTTGGGTCAAATGGGCAGCCCATTTACATCATTAAAGCCCAAATCTATCAACCACAAAACAACAAAATTTCGTATTAATACGCAAATGTTAATGGTCTCGTAGTTAACGAAAAAAGTTACTGCCTTATAATGTGGTTCTTCTCTTCTTGAGTCTTGACCAGAAGAGGCTAATGGGATTATGTACTTTATTTATTTTGAAACTTAAATTCCAAAATGATTGATTTGGATGCAAATTATAAATGAGAAAGCGAACATAACCTAAATGCTAGTCATACAATTATCTTTATAAAAACTGAAAATTATATTTCCCAACGAAACCTCAAAATCACATGATTCCAATGTTCTTTTTGGATGATATTTTCTTCTTTTTTATTTTTTATTTTCCTTCTTCTAGAGCATTTGTGTTATGGAACCTAGGTCTTGAGAAAACAAATATGTATAATTCCCCTTACTCTTTTTCGGGAACTTAGTATTTTAGTAGGAATATATTCAAGCGTTAGAAAGTAGAAAGCAACAAGGCAAAGGAAATACTTTTTTTAAAGCCCGAAGGCCATACTTATGTTGCTTGTTTCTTCGTCGTCAACTGTTGGCGGCCAAACATATTACATATATTCATGAAATTCACATCTCGATTGCTTTGCTAAGCTATCAGCTACACTATTTGCTTCTAACTACACAAATGGCGTAGTCTTATGTTTCAAAATTATGATACATAGTAATGTAAGGTTTACTTTTTCTATATATACATATAGTCAAAAGTATAATGTAAGGTTTACTTTTTCTTTATATACATATAATCAAAAGTATAATGTAAGGTTTACTTCTTTTTTTTTTTTTTTTAATATATACATACTGTATATATAATCAAACCCTAATTAATTTATCTAACTCACCGTGCTTTCTTCTTTGTAAGATTCACAACGATGATCTCCAATCTTCCATGGGATGTGGTAGAGGAGATACTCTCTAGGGTTCCGGTGACATCTTTGAGACGGTTAAGATCTACTTGCAAAGGATGGTACCATCACCCTTTATTCAAAGACCCCGGATTCATAAAAAAGCACTTGGATAAAACTGAAAGGCAGTACAACGATGTCTTGTTGATAGAGTTTAAGGTTTATTCCCTGAGTTCCAATCTCAACGGAATTCACGTCAACTCTCGTCTATTGTTTGAAGAAGGTAAACTTAGCCTAATCGATCCCCTTTGTAATTCATCAGAACTCAATATATATGAAGCCTTTCACTGCGATGGCTTATTGCTATGCACCACTATATCAATACCGCATGGATACAGGTGTGTGGTTTGGAACCCCTTCTCGGGGAAAACCAGATGGATCCGACCGATAAACCAGTATCACAAGAGATCGGATGAGGTATATGCGCTCGGTTACAATAACAAGGAATTGTGCCATAGCTACAAAATCTTGAGGTTTATAGATAGAAAAACATTAGAAATGTATGAGTTTAGCTCTAATTCATGGAGGAATTTTGATGTCTCGCCCCTTGGCGACTTAGTTAGTCGTGGCGTGTCATTGAAGGGGAATACTTATTGGGTGTCTATACCATTTGGAGGCAATGACTACTCATTGCTCAGTTTTGATTTTTCAACAGAGAAATTTCAACATCTGTGTGTGCCCTTGCATGAAGTAGCAGCAACTTTGACTAGCAATATAGCTCTATCAGTTGTCAGAGAAGAACATCTTTCCTTGTTGTTATATCAGGTTAGGCAGAAAGGAAAGATGGAAATATGGATCGCCAAAGAGATTGAGACCACATTAGTGTCGTGGAGCAAGTTCTTAACAGTGGATTTAAAACCCCATATGATCCGTCGAATTTCGCATCCCATAAGTTTCTTCATTGACGAGGAGAAGAAAGTTGCCGTTTACTATGAAAGAGACATGAAAGAACACAACAAGGTTTGCATTGTGGGAGAAGATGAATACCAAGTAGATCTTACATGTTCTTATTTAAATTTTTGGCGTAGGGAATGTTGGCCAACAGTGTTTACTCATGTTCCAAGATTAGTTTAAATCCAACATTAATGTAATAATATCTTGCATCTCTTTCTCTTTTTATATATTTTTTAAAATTAGTATATATAAAATTTGATAAATTTTATCTCTTTATAAAATATTTATGTTTTATAGTTTATAATTATTATCAAGTAACAGTATATCACGAGTTCACGGAACAATAATAAACCGAAGATTTAACTCGTATTAAAACGGCATGTTAATGATATTTTAAAATTTTATAAATATTGATTTTTACCCGTTCGCCATATAAATCCGTTCCGAAATATAACCCGTCCCATAATTTTTTAACTCGTCCCGTGATTTGTTTTCTAAAAGTAGTGATTTTAAAATTTAATGATTTTTTATTATATAAAAAGTTTATAAATTGTATCAGTCTCTAAGATATTTATATTTTAATAAACTAAGGACTAAATCTGTATTAAAGTGACATGTTAATGATATTTTAAAATTTTATAAATGTTGATTCAAACTCGTCCACCATATAACCCATCCTGTAATTTCTTAACCTGTCCCGTAATTTGTTTTCTAAAAGTAGTAATTTTAAAAAATTTAACGATTATTTATTATAAATAAAAGTTTGTAAAATGTATCATTTTCAAAGACATTTATATTTTATAGTTTACAATTGTTATTAGGTAACATTATACCACGGGACAATTTTTGATTTTATACAATTTTTTCTAAATGAGACTGATTTGATATGTCTAATATTGGTGGTATTTAAAAAAAATTAAGGATTTAATCCGTATTGAAGCGGCGGATTAATGATATTTTAATCTTTTTATTGTTGTTGATTCAAAAACTCGTCCCGCCAAACCCGTCTGGCAAAAAAACTCATTTATTTTATTAATGTTGATCTTATTTATGATATGATTCTGAATCATTGTCTAAATATTTTAATCGATGTAGAACGTTGAACATACATTTTCGTCAATTGGATTATATATGTTCGTTTTTAAAATTTCGAATCATTGTATATGCAGAAAAAAAAATTGTTTTTTTTTTTTTTTAACTTTATGTATTATATGATGATTCAAAATAGTTAAAAACAAATCAAACAAAGATGATAAGACAATCATAATTCTAAATCTTAATCGAATCTTCTAAATATCTAAATTATTAAATATGGAATATCCGGTGTATGAGTTAGATTTTATTTAACCCGATCCAAGCTTTTTTTTGTGAAGGAATTTTAAAAACGGGTCGGGTATCCGATATACCCGAGAACATTTTTACCCACCCGTTACCAAAGTGTTGCAAAAATACTAGTATAGATTTCTTGGACACTATATGAAATTATCACTTTTTATTTTTTGGGTATCTCATTTGCCAACAGAAACAAATAAACATTTAATTTGAACTTTTTATTCACATCTCCGGGGTCTAATAAATAAAGAATAACAAGACTGAGCAGTGCAGCCAATACTTTCAGCAGAGAGACAAATAAGTTTTCATTAATGGGAACCAACGTAATCAGAGTGTAGGAACTCTGGGATACAAGTTGGGACATAGAAATAAAAATTGAAATCACTATCTCTCGAACGTTGGGTCTTGGCCAGTTTGTCTGCAGGTTGATTTGCCGTTCTTGGAGTCCAAGCAAATTCCACAGCCTCAAATCTTCTTTCCCAAGCTTTCATTTCATAGATCCAATTGATAATGTCAAATCTCATGGTTTTACCTGCCAGTATATCAACCAGTATCTTGCAGTCCCCCTTCAAATATCACTCTTGTGAAGCCTCGTGACCATAAGTGTTGCATTGCAAGTATCAGGCTTTGTCATTCTTCTTCTAGTGGGTTCAAAACATGGCTTGACCTGCACCTTTAATTGTAATAGCCTTGCTCATTTCGGATTATCAAAGCTCCAGTAGCTTGCTGATTTTGACGTGTGAAACTTCCATCATAGTCGCATTTGGTCCATCCCGCATTTGGTCTTCTCCATGTATGCTGAGGTCTAGCGCCATTGTAGTTTGACTGGTTTGGATGCTTGTCTCTTTTGTCTAATCCAATTGATATCCATTCTTCTGCATCTTTTTTTTGCACCAGCACTACTAAAAGTCTTGACTCCAACTGTTTTGCTCTTTTTGGAATATTAGCTTGTTGCGGCTTTTCCAGATTCTCCATAATATCCAGAGTGGCTGTTGCGATTGCAGCGGTTGGGTTTCCACAAGTTTGTTCCATTCAAAGATGGCCATCATCTTTGCTTCCAGATTCACATGAGGGCTGGTTAGGCACCCTATAGGGATCATCGAGGCACGCCATATCTGTAGTGCATGAGGGCAAGTAAAGAAGATATGGTCTGTGCTTTCTATCTCTGTGACACAACGTTTGCAGAACTTATCAGGATTTATTCTGCGTCTTTCTAATTCTTCACCCGTGGCTAGTGCCCGAGAGAGCATTCGCCAAAGAAAGTAATAATCTAAATCAAATTACTAAATCGCCCAACTATGATACTACTTCTTGTTATTGCAATAAGAAATTATCAAAAAAGTAATAATCTAAATCAAATTACTAAAAATTTTATGTGTCTTGTATAGTTAATATATTTACTAATAAGTTTATATATATATAATGTGGCCTAGAACACATGTTTTTGTTGTTTTATGGAAGTCTCGGCCTCTGATTAAGGGTATTGTAGAATGAGAACTTTTTTACTATTTTCTTCTTATAATTTTACTTTGTTCATCCTGTTAAAGAAAAGGGTATTTCTGCTCTCTTAATTCTTCTTTACCTCTTATATTTTTATTGGACTGATCTGTTCTGTCATGTAAACAATTACAAGTACTTTAATAGCTATGCTACAATTTTAGATTATGGGACAACAATTGTATTGCAAAGATATAGAACAAGCCAGAGGAGGGTAATGACTGAAGAGAGAAACCATTACTTAGAAGAAGAGTGCTGTGCAATCTTCTGCTCAAGCGAACCTTTATCAGCTCCGACAACTTTGTCCACCTCTTTGCCATCTCTGATGAAGCAAAAGGTTGGGACGCTGCTAATGTTCCAAGAAGCAGCCACGTCGTTGGCCTCGTCTATGTCAACTTTCAGGAAAACGACTCTTGGGTGCTGTGTGGCCAGGTTTGAGTATAGAGGAGACATATAACGGCACGGTCCACACCATGTGGCTGTGAAGTAAAGGATGAGCAGACGCGATGCCTTCTTTGCGGCCTTTGTCTTAGCTTCTAGCTCGCCTGTTGAGTGGATGCTAATCACTTGTCCTGTATCATCAGGGAGAAAAGATGGTCATTTCCTTTTTGACATGCAAATTTCATTTTAGGTTTTATAAAAGCTATAAATGAAGCTTTGTGAGAGTAACTGGGATCTAAGATACATGCAAGCTGCTTTTTTCTCACCCTGGAGTCGCATATTTGTGATCAACATATATAATCGTGAGGAACTAGCGGTATCCTAAAGAAACAGAACGCTACTGAGGCTATATCCTAAAGTCAATACACCAGGAGTTTCCACTAAACTATCCCCTAAATGTTTTTTTGTTGGGAGGTTATATGGTTCTGGTCTGGATTTGCAGAATTTCCCAGGTAAGTGATGCACATGAAACTGTAGTCGGGATAAGCAAGCTGGTTAGCGGCCTTATCAAGTGGATTTAGTGTTAATAAGAGCTTATTGAGCTTTGATTCTTATTGAGCGCAGACACTTCATTGGGACAAGACTCAAAGATAAATGTTCCGACACATGTAGTTCTTTGCAGTAATATCAGGAAGTAGAGAACCGTTGAAAGAAGAGGATAAAATGTTTACCGTCATTGAGTGCAGCCTGAGCTTCTCGCTCCTGCATTGATAGGATCCAAGAGCAAGGAGAATGAGCGTGAGATGTGTGATATGATATGAAATTGATAATGTCAAAAGAGGTTATATTTTAACTCTCACAGGGAGAAAATAATCAGGCCTATGTGTTTTCTGCTAAGAATGTAAAATTATACAAAGAGAGCTACACAATGACATAGGCCTTGAATGGTTGGTAGGTATGGTGCGGACCGGACAATGCATACCAATATTTTAGTATGCAAAAGGTCGGACTGTAATATGGAGCAAACAATTGTATGTTGGTATGAAGTTTATGTTGGTATGGAGCTTTTGGGAAGTGGAATGAAAAAATGCGTACCAACAGTGAATTTATGATGGTATGGAGAAGTATGCTGAAGTGCATACTAGTATGGAGATTTTTAGTATGCAACAGTGCATACTAGTCCGGAATAGTGAATGGTGAATTAAGTGCATACTGCTCTGATTTTAGTTCGGTCTGCAGCATAATATACAACCATTCAAAGCCATAATATTTTTTTAATCATGGGTATGGATCGGTCTGACCTGGGCTTCTTGCTGTTGTCGTCTCTCGCGTTCAGCCCTTTGGAGCTCCTTTTCTTTCCTCAGGCGTTGATATTTTCTGCGGTGTTCTTCGATTCTCTTTGCATTGGGTTCAACCTGTGAAGTACACATTTTCAGCATATATTCGGTACTGTAAAACTCAAAGAGCATACAGTGATATGAAGAGGTTTCCGCAGTTACCTTCTTAAGCATCGTCCCTATCTCCTCATCGTAATCTAATTTTGATGCTACATGTAGATCAGCTGCAGCATCTTCCCATTGGCCTAACATGGCCCTAGCCATACCTCGTGACTTGTACCCCTTAGCTGAATCAGGGTTGAACTAAACCCAAATATAAACTAGTTTAGCTTGTCTATGGAAGAAAACCATTTAGATATTGAACTACTGTCCTAAGCCATAAAACTAATGAGACATAAACTTGTTTTCCCAATCCATTTTTTGCACAAACAAAACAAGTTTATGTGATTCAAGAGAAATGATAACCTGTAAAGCCACGTTGGCATCACGAATTGCAGCATTTGGCTTCTTAACTTTTAGAAACACAGTAGCTGCAGGATAACAATCACAAATATTGAGAATGATCACCCACATTCAGCCGAAAAGGGAGAGAGAACCGAGTAAGAGACAGTTACCTCTAGTGGCGTAGAGGATTGCTGAAGTAGGGTTTAGCATGACGGCTTTTGTTAGATATTCTATACCTTCGTCAAACTTCCCTGTATACCAATCAAGCATTAACGAGACATTGGGGAAATCATATGAACTAAATAAATCAAAACCAATTTCAATGGTGGTTATGTACCATCAGAGATTGCCTCCATAGCTTTGCTCTTCTCTAACTGAGCTTCATCCCTATTATCATCAGTCACTTCAGCTGTAGGATCTCCCATCTAAGGAAATAAAGTAAAATCAAACAAATCAGGATAAAAATTTGCATAGAGACACAACCACCAGATAACATCCAAAGATGATAACTTCAACACCTACCGGCTGAGGAGGCTCATTGTCTGGTTCAACTAAATCAGAGTTGTCCAGTTCAACATCAGACTCCATAATATCATCATCATCATCATCATGTTTAGGAGAGAAACTGGGTTTTGTCTCGGCCCTTTCTTCATAATCTCTTTCCTGCAATGAAGTTCATCATTCTAGTGTGATAAAAGAAGCATCGATCAACATTTAGATAGTGTTCAGCCTAGAAAAGGTTTTTGGTAAATCAATTTCAAACTCAAGTAGCACACACAAGAGTAACCTAATAATTAAACCAAAGCTCCAAACCCAAACACCGAGTCCCTGAAGAAATATGAAACCCAAACATGGAGAATTTCATAACAAAGAACAACTTACAGTTTGCTCAATCTTCGGAACTTGAGCTCCTAAACTGTACGAGTAGACGGGAACGAACATCGATTAGAAAGAAGAAACTAACAGCTCCATTGAAAAAGTCAACTGACGAATGAAATTCAGCGAAAGAAAACGAAGTCAGAGAAAAATCAATCACCTTCGGAGATATTCTTTGAAGAAAATCAGAGAAGGATCGTGCAGAATCGAAGGATTCGATTTCAACTGCTCGATGAATCGTCTCAGCTCAGCTACCTGATTCGCATCCACCATCGAAGTCCGCCTTTTGTCTTCTCTCTGAAAAGCTTTGAAATCAGAGAATCCTTCCGGTGAAAATCAGCTGTGTCTGTCTGCTCGTATCGGTTTGGTTAGACTGTGTTCCTTCGGAAAACGTTGAATAAAATGTCGCCGAAACCGAACATAGTCTTTGTGGTTGTGTACCGGTCGAACCGGTTTTGTATTCGAGTTAACTTAACCGCGACTGAATTCATATCCGGTTGGTTGAATACCAATATGCTCATGTCATTTCTTTTGTGAATGCTGGTTGGTAATTGGCAATGTATCAAAGCTTATAGTTAACCATAGTACAAATTAGCTAATTCTACAAAACAAAAAAAGTCTCCATATTTTGAACAGAAATTTATTAGAGAAATAGAAGCGAACCAATTCCATTTTATGAATTATACATACGACTGATAATAATATACAAAAGAAAAGAGTAAAAAGAAAGAAACAAACAGTTTCTACTAATTTTCCAAAGTACATATCTGATTCGCTCTCATAAGGTCCATTCGACCAAAATCTCGTAAACAAAGTATTCACTATCGTATATATAAGCTAAGAAGAAACTCGGTGTAGCCAGAGAAAACAAAATTAACTGAGAAATTGAAAAGACCGCCGTTGAAATGCAAATATGGATGTGGACTGTGGAGTGGCCTAAAGCAGCCTTCTTACTGTAGATGAAATTAGGTTGCAGAGCTGAGAGAAGAACTAATGCATTCTGACATTGATCTGCGACAATCTGTCGATGACTTCTTGTCTAAGCAATATGGCGATACGCTAGTGACCCTGCAAAACACAAAGCGAGAAAGAGAGTTAGCTCAAGAAACTATTGAGTGGTGTATTCTGTGAAGAAGTATTGTGTACCTTTCTTTGCGTTTCTCTAAAAACCTAGCCAGAGATGCTTTGCGAGCCAGAGGTAAAGCCACTGCATAAGAAACAGAACGAGACTGAAGTTACAACCATGAAAATATTAGTAAGCTAGATGGTGAATTTATTATCAGGTCTATGACTTTGTTTTTTACCTGTTGGTGCTACTACGTTGGTAGAACAAGGAACTGCTACTGGGCAGTTAATATTGGATGCATTAGTTTGGTTGTTGTGGCATGTTGATGTCAAGCCTCTTGTTGCTCTGAGTCCGTTTGTGCTACTTCCAGCTTCAGGGCTAAGATAAGATATTGTAGGCATGAAGCTAGGAGGCATAGCTGAAGAATCGACAGAGGCACGAGCATGATGGACCACTTGTTGATGAGTTTGAGGCGGTGAAAAGACTTGAGGCATAGAGGAACCGTTCCCAGCTAGCAACATTATAGCCTTTGCCTGAGAAATGAAAGAATAAAGCAAATGAGTACTACCATACCTTACGAGTTATGAGTAAAAGAGATTCATATATGGAAGAAAATTGAGTTACCTTATCAGGAGATATGTCATCGTAAACACAAACTGAACCGGCATAAAAGATCGTCAACTGCGCAGGTGACCCTATTGGCTTGGAAGAAGATCTGACAATTAAAAATAACTCTTTAGTCAACTATGATAATGTAGAAAGAGTTTCTGTAACCACAGGATATGATATGATGACTAGTGGGTACCTAATATCAGTTGTCCCTACAATGGAACCTGGAGGGGGAAGGATTGAAATTGGAGGTGCCATGATAGGAACTCCTACCAAAGGTTGTGAGTTATTGTTATTGTTCATGAAGCTTCTTCCTCCTGGTGCATAATGATGAGACTGGAAACCCGGCATGGACATGGAAACTGCGTTAGTTTCTTCGTGTTGATTGGAATTAGGGAACATCCTCACTCCCTGAGAGTAACAAGTAATAACGTAGGTGTGAGGCAATTGTATGAACTAACTTATTAAACCAAGATTAGATCCACACCTACCAACATAGCAACACCATTGTTGATCCACGTGGGATCACAATTCACAACAAAAACTTGTGCCAAACTAGACCAAAACCAATTGCTATATGGTCATAAAAGGGTCTTGGTTAACATAGGCTTTGATGACAAATACCTGTACAGAACTGTAAGGAGCTTTGCGGTTTGAATCATATACATCAGCTACTGATGATGGCATGAAGGAAGCAGAGTGAGGCAGATGATAATTTCCAGACTTTCTATGTCTATCTTCTTGAGATGGCCTGAAAGATAGAAACTGAGAAGAAGCAGCAGATACTTTGTTTGAGAACGACCAATTCATTCCTCTATTGGGAGCTACAAAAGAAAAAAAGGAAACAATCGAACTTATCAGTATAAAAGTCAAACATGGAGTGGTAACTCTTAACCATAAATGTCTCGAGATCTTCTTACATAATAAACTACAGAGGATTAATTCAACACCTAAACCCAAGAAAAAGATTAGTAACCAACAATGTAGAATCTGATACTGTTGACAAATTCAACGAGGCAAAACCACTTTGGAAAACCGTGTATAATTCTAAAACATTTATTCAAAGTCATTGTACGAAACTACAATAATTTAAATATGTTTTTTTAGTTTTAAATTAAAGAGAGATTCAAACTTTAACCCCACCACACCACATGTCGATGCACTACTTTTATGGTGTGGCACGTTTTGGCTTATAAGAAAACAAAGTGGAAATAATTCTATTCCTCGTGGTGAGAAAACTATTATTTCCCCATTGTACCTTGAACAATATTCTATTATCCTACACCAGTTTCGCTTAATCAACACACAATCAATATTTAATCATCTTATAAACTAATCCAACTCACACTTTTTTAAGTATATTTAGTCTTTCTACCTACTACCAACCGTCTCTATTTTATCATTTTTGTACCAGTCTCTATTCATCCCCTCTTTTCCAACATTTTACGTATTCGTTTTTTATAGTACTATAAACTAATAAAGTATTTCTCAATTATAAGACTCTTCAAAGTCCAAACAAAAAATTTACTCTGGTAAATAAATTTTACCGAGTTTGATTATGTAACAAAACACAAGCTAAGCTTGAGATTAGTTCTCGTTAATTTCTGCAACCTAACACATGTTTAACACAGGGATTTCTAAAAGCACACTAGTATTAGTTTTTCAAAATCCAAATTCTACATCTCCCGAGAAAAGCAAAGGACAATGTTCTGCTCCAAGAGACAATCTGACAATTCCAATTCCCGAGAAAGTCATAAAATTACTACTAACTCTTAATCAATCCATACTACTAACTCTTAATCAATCAAACAAAACGACGATTTGATTATGGAATTAGCCTATTAGCCAAAACAGAGAGATTTAAAAACAACCGGATTTAGAAAATTGAAGAGGAATAAATAACCTGAATCTCTAGAGCTTTCGCTGGTTTCCTCCTTGACAGTGATCGGAGAATTTTTCGAACCCAACCCGAGAAAATCTCTCTCCATCTATATTAAACCGCAGAGAAAACCACACAACGTTACAATATAATTCGATCTCAAATCTCTCGGATTAAAACGCGTGTTAAACGCCGGAATCAGCTAATATAGCTTCGCCGGAAAAAGGGAAATAAACAGAGACTTTTGAGGGAGAAAATGAAAAAACGTGGAATGAAGTTAATTCACCGAAATATCTAGTTTTATTAACAAATCGCATGCCACATGTGAATAGTACCATTAACTTTACTTCAGTTTTGTAATAATTAAACAACAAAAGATTCTTTTTTCTCATATCCTATTGGCGCAAAAACCAGCTACAGGTTGTCCCGGTTAAGTCACCGGATATAGTCGGTCAAATAGGCACGTGCATCGTCGTGCAGTGTGTGGCGTTTCTTTTCGTGGTGAGACACGTGTCGAGGCACGTGCGCTATTTTAACGTGAATGATTCACGAGATGCGAAGCGGCAGTTTTAATTAATTTAATTTATTTTTTATTCAATGACAACACTTTCTTTTGTCGGCTGACGCGCTAAATGGAGCGCGTGACTATAAACCCTTTTGTCTCACCGCTCAATCTAAAATTAGTTACTACCACTTTCGTGCACGTTCTCTCTTGACCAAGATAAACATTTGCACGTTGCATTTTTTGGCACAATATATTAATTTGTATTTTAGTACTATATTTTAAATCTTCGATTAACCGGATGGTACTACAGTAATTTTAAAGATTAGAATTTCAAATCCAACTTTCATAAAATGATTTAAATACAAACAAATAATTGTTGCGGAAATTTAGTTCCACAACTCAACATTATTAATATAAATCCCCATGTGATTATGTCATTATTCTAATATAAAATCCAATTTTAAATTCTTGTTTTCTGTCACTGTACTTTTATTAATATATTATCTATGTTTTCTGCGATAAATTAATAAAGAATGTTGCTTAAACTATACTTGTATATTAAGGTAATTATTGGTGCCAAAAGAAAATGTTTTTTTTTAATGTAAATATTACTAAAATCACTCGTTGACATCGTTTTTGTGTATTTATAGATGCATGTGGTCGAGGGGAGGAAATTACGCCATTTCGTGCGTCACTTTCTTATTAGTTTAGTAAACCTATATTATACTAATGTTTTAAAACATATCTAATTATCTCACAATATAGTAATAAAGTTTTGAATTGATTTTTTTTTTTGTCGTAAAGTTTTGAATTGATTTATAAAAAGGATTATTTAAAATTTCAAATACAAAAAATAAAAGTTTATTTAAAATGGAAGCCAATCACAAGTTCCCAACAAAAAAAAATTTGGCGATCCTCTCCCACGATAGTAACATCGTTAATTCGAGTCTGGGGGATATGTAGCACACGTCATTTTCTCCAGCCTATAATTTAGATATTAATATAACATTATTAAGAAAATACTACACTGCAGTTAATAATATACACAACATTCCATATAGATAATAGATCAGATCAAAAGTGGACCTACAAAGCGAAGATTTTATCAAAAGATGCCATAAACGTATCTTTCACGCTATGATCCACATAAAACATCCGAAATTTATTTCTTGTTTTCTGTTTTCACATCATCTAATTCTGGTTTTACTGTTTTAGTATCAAACAATAAAATAGTTTACTATGACTACCACAACATTTTTTTTAACGGTAACGATCAGTTTGGCTTAACAACGAAAACTTTTCTCCAACCAAAACCAAACCTAACTCGATCGATTCTAAACCAAACTCAACAGCAACGTCTGTTTAACAACAATTTTAATAATTTGTAGTTTGTACTAAAATCGAATGAGAATAAAAGAGTCGGATATCAAAAAGATATGATAACAGAATCAATAATGGCAAAGAGAAAATCAAGGGACATATGTATATGCATGATATATATACAGGGGCAGGGCAATGCCTAAAGTTTTGGTGGCGTAAGGCAAAAAAAAAGAACGAGATAGTATATACATTTTCATAATAAAATGTGTTATAACTTATAACTATAACTAAAAATATTTTTTGTAATAAATTAGAGATATTTAACACTATGAAATTAACATTTTGTACAATTAACTATAAATATATAATTTTATACAATTTTTGTATTTTATTTTCTTAGTTAACACTTTTTATCTATGAAAATACTAAAATTAAAAAATATTTTATTGTAAATTATTAGAGATAAGTAAAAATAGTTTTGATGTATTAAACAAATTTCAAACTTAAGAAAAAGAACACTAAAAATAAAAATATTTTACTAATATTCTATATAATTATTAAAATTTGGGGTCAAAATTTGATTAATTTAGAGGGAGCTTAAGGCAAATGCTTTTTTTTTTTACTCATTGTCACGGCCCTGTATATATAGCAGCATCTAACTAGATTTGGATTGACTCTAGTACTTGCAATATTTGGCTATTTTTAATTTGGTTCTTCAATGGATCCTTTGACGGCTCCTCCTGGTTCTCGTCGAGCCAGATCCAGAAAAGAGACTTCAATATTTAGTTTGCTAGTTGGAGGATCTTCCTCCTTAATGTTATGGGCATTTCTCATATGTTATTACTTACATGAGCGTTTTTTTATATATATATAAAGTTATAAACTTATATGCTAGTTATTGTGGACATCCAAAAACAATTAATTAGTCATTCGTGGGCTCTTAACATCATATGTCGACTCGTTTGTTAATTTCGGCCCTTCTTTACGGCTTCACCGTTTACTTCTCCGCCGTTTGCTTCTCCGCCGTTTGCTTCTCCGCAATAATTTACGCTGATGTACGTATAAAGCTGAGAAGATTCAAGGGCCAAAATGTATCTCCACGCTTTGGAATTTCACAGAAGTTAGAGAGAGCTGTGCGGTGGAGAAGAACAAGGAGAGTTTAGGGAAAGACGAAGAAGAAGTTTGCCCAATATGTCTCGAAGATGTCACTATAGGTTTTGGTTATGTTAGGCTAAGAGATTGCATGCACAAATTCCGCCGTGATTGTATTGATAAATGGCTTTTGAAGAGTGCATGTTTGTCCTACATGTCGTGCTTTTGCGAAATTCTAAACAATTACCTTTGCCTTCGGTTATCTATATATAGAGCTGCTAATCTTGTTTTAGACTTTTGTATATTTCATCCATCTATTTGAGTTTTCATATGATGGAATTGAGCTAAAAAATAATGTATTTTTTTCGAGTTCTGACAATTCAATATCGCAACGATGGAAGTTTTTGAGTAATGAGAAAAACACCATGTTGATCTAATTCACATGCAAGTAGTAGAATACTAGAATAAACTCATGATTCATACCATTAGGCCCAATACCATTACATCGTAATTTATTTTGTCAAACAAAAATTTGGATTCAAACTGAACGATAATTGAATAGAAAAAAAAAAAAAAAAAAAAAATCTGAATTTGATATAGTTTTCATAAAACAGTTATAAAACGTTCAAAAGTAAAAAAGGTAGTAATGTTATTAACTGAGATATAAATGTTATAACTTTTTTAACGTGAACAATTCATTAGTATTTAGCTTAAAAAAAATACTGTAAAAATAATTTTTTGTGATTATTTTTATTTTTACAGTATTTTTTTAAGCTAAATATTAATGAATTGAACTTATCTTGAACCATCTTTGTGACTTGTGAGATCATTTTGCCTAACTCTTCTCCCTTGACATGTCCACTACTGTACTGCGAAAAAAACTCAGCTTTAAAATATATGAAAGTCCGACTAATATGGGCCCAAAATGGTATAAGGGATGGCCCAAATCTAATAGTCATAATAAATTTGTATGGCAATGAGCCAATGAGGATTTGTTAATTGCCATGGACCGCATAAAGTTGGATGCAGGATGCATGCACTTGTTAGTGGCAACTTTTGGGATTCACATAAGCCAGAGCACATCTTGTAGTTGTAGATCAGCAGCATTTAAACTTTTTATTTTCATTTATTTAATAGTATGTGAGAAACGAGGGATATTGATTAATGTGTTGTATTAGCGGGACTTACCAAAAACAAATGTGTTGTATTAGCGGATTTATATGAAAATGAGTTGTTTTGTTAAGAAATATGATTGAATAAAATGAATTTTAGTTTAAAAATTGTAATCAAAAAGTCAAAATTTAGTCTTAACCAAGAATTGACTGTTTTCCAATTCAAGTAATTAAATTAGTAAGCACTGAATCTAGGCTTCCCACTATAACAGTTACGCCTTCTTCTTCCTCTTCCTCTTCCTCGTCGCTTCCTCAAAATCCTTAACCTCGTTAGCTCTGAAGATCTTCCAGAGAGTCACAGCGAGTGAGAGAGAAAGCTATTTGTTCTCGTGAAGTCCGAGTGTAGAAATTGGCAACTGGATTTATGGTTGGATTTGGTGTGTAGTGTGTAGCGATTAGGTTTTTGAATCAGCGAAAATCGAAAAATGGTATTCAAGAACAAGCTCTTCTTCTCTTCGAAGAAATCTGGATCTTCTAGTCCCGATAGCTCTAATAGTCCCAGATCTGTTGGCTCCAACTCTCCCATACGATCAGATAAGAAGAAGTCTAAATCTGCTTCCAAGGATGAACCTCCGATCCCTAATCCTGGGGTTGGTTGCAAGCAGACGCAGATTAAAGATGGTTTGAAGAAGAAGGATGGTTCATCTAAGGGTAAACAACTTTCATCTGAAGTTCAAGCTCACTCTATCGGAAAATCGAACTTGTCTCCTAGTTCTGAGGCGAAGAAACCACCGCCGCCGGAGGTGAAGGAAGGACCTGCTTTTGTGTCTCCTATCATGGCTTCGTCTCTGGGTTTGAACCGGATTAAGACGAGATCCGGACCGTTGCCACAAGAAAGGGTTTTCAACTATAGGAATGATCCGGCTACGAGCAATTTGTCGAAGATGGGTGCTGATGGTGACTTGGGCTCGGGTTCAGCCACTTCTGGCTCTGGTAGTGGCAATAGAAAGAAAGAAGCTGGGAGTAGCAAGCTAGGGTTAGAAGAGAACATGGGTCGCACTCGACCAAGTGACAATAAGAGTGATCGTGATAGTTTATCTCCTGATACTGGACCACCGAGGAGCCTCAGCCCTACTTTGCCGGCATCAGGATCTCGATTGCAGAATGTAGCATCCTCATCGGGAACTGGTACGTCCTTAGATATTAATAATAACATCTTGAAATGGTTGGTGGGGGGGAAGCAATGTTTTTGTCTCAATCTTGAAATGGTTGGTTGCTTAGATGTTAAATGGGAAATATGAGAGAAGTACGCATTGGCAGCTTGCTGTACTGGTACTTGCGATAAACTTGTTCATTGTTCTGCCTGTTATGAGTATGTTAGCTTGTAAGGTATCAGAGGCTTGCTACTTTTGAAAATCTGCATCTGTGTGTTAGTAAGTGGAACTTAATCACTGCGTAAATGCATCTTATAGTGTAATGTATCCAGATCATTTGTGCCACCTGTTAGATTTTCAGTTCTTATTTCTCAAGTTTGTTTTTGTTGCTACTTCACAGGTCGCTCTGAGATGTCATCCGGTCGCTCTGGCCCTCTAAGAAATTCAGACTTTTGCACCCCAGAGGTACCCCATTATTCTCCATCACATCTTTTTTTTAGTAGTTTGTGATATTTGTATAAATTTTAGCTTTTAAATGGTATTGGTGACTTGACGTTTATCTTTCTAGAATTCATATGAATGGGAAAATCCCAAAGAATCAGAATCACCACGTTATCAAGCCTTACTTCGTATGACCAGTGCTCCACGAAAGAGGTTTCCTGGTGACATCAAGAGCTTTTCTCATGAGTTAAACTCAAAAGGCGTACGACCCTTTCCATTATGGAAGCCTCGTAGGTCGAACAATGTGGAGGTATTCTAAAGTCCCCTATCTCTATTATCCCCTTGTGATCGTTTTTGAATGCAGAATCTAATCGTCTGTCTTTTCCAGGAAATATTGGTTCTGATTCGAGCAAAATTTGATAAAGCAAAGGAAGAAGTAAACTCTGACCTTGCAGTATTTGCAGCGGACCTGGTGGGAGTTCTCGAGAAAAATGCAGAAAGCCATCCTGAGTGGGAGGAAACATTTGAAGACTTACTAATTTTGGCTCGAAGTTGTGCTATGACTACTCCTGGAGATTTCTGGCTTCAGTGTGAAGGCATTGTTCAGGACTTAGATGATAGACGTCAAGAGCTTCCTCCGGGCGTCCTCAAGCAGCTTCATACTCGGATGCTTTTTATCCTTACCAGATGTACTAGATTACTTCAGTTTCATAAGGAAAGCTGGGGGGAGGAGGAACAAGTTGTACAACTACGTCAGTCAAGAGTCTTGCATTCTATAGAGAAAATACCTCCTACTGGAGCGGGAAGGAGTTCCAGTGCTGCAAAGGTCTTAAAGGTACCATCTACCAAGAAAGCTTATAGTCAGGAGCAGAGTGGTTTGGACTGGAAGGAAGACGCTGTTTTACGCTCAGTTCCCCCTCTCTCTTCGACTGAAAATTATGCTCTTAAGGAATCTGAATCTCCTGCAAACATTGATAGAATGTCTTCCTGGAAAAAACTTCCATCTCCAGCACTGAAAACTGTGAAAGAAGCGCCAGCGTCAGATGAGCAGAATGATATCAAAGTTGAACCTCCAAATATGGTTGGGAATCGACAAGCTAGCGATGATGCGGCTGTTGCTATTCTCAACTATCCTCCAGCAAAAGATTCTCATGAACACTCCAAGCATCGGCACAATATTTCTTGGGGTTACTGGGGAGAACAACCCCTTATTTCAGAGGAAAGTTCAATAATGTGCCGTATCTGTGAGGAGGAAGTTCCCACAACACATGTGGAAGATCACTCTAGGGTTTGTACATTGGCTGATAAATATGACCAGAAAGGACTGAGTGTTGATGAGCGGTTGATGGCAGTTGCCGGAACACTTGACAAGATAGCAGAGACCTTCAGACATAAGGATAGCCTAGCAGCCGCAGAAAGCCCAGATGGTATGAAAGTATCCAATTCACATTTGACTGAAGAATCTGATGTTCTCTCTCCAAGGTTGAGTGATTGGTCGCGAAGAGGGTCAGAAGACATGCTTGACTGTTTCACGGAGGCTGATAATTCAATTTTTATGGATGATCTGAGAGGTTTACCGTTAATGTCATGTAGAACCCGTTTTGGTCCCAAGTCTGATCAAGGTATGACAACTTCATCTGCCAGTAGCATGACTCCTAGATCCCCGATTCCAACCCCTAGGCCTGATCCAATTGAACATATATTAGGAGGCAAAAGTACATTCCACGATCAAGATGATATTCCACAGGTTTGTGTTGGTTGTGCTCCATGTTCATAAGTTTTCTTGTCTCTTGTTATTGAATACCCTCTGATGAAGAAACCCTTGAAAACCGATAACGCAGATGAGTGAACTTGCTGACATTGCAAAATGTGCAGCAGATGCCATTCCGGGTGATGATCAATCCATTCCATTCTTACTTTCTTGTCTTGAAGATCTGAGGGTTGTTATAGACCGCAGAAAGTTTGATGCACTTACAGTAGAAACTTTTGGGACTCGCATAGAAAAATTGATCCGGTGAGAACGTTTTATGGCTTTCCAGAAATATTCTTTTGTAAGTGAAATTATAAATTAATCACATCAGAATGTGTCTTAAGTAAAATTTTCCTGATTATGTAGGGAGAAATATCTGCATATGTGTGAGCTTATGGAAGATGAAAAAGTTGATCTACTAAGCACTGTAATTGATGAAGATGCTCCCCTAGAAGATGATGTTGTTCGGAGCTTGAGGACCAGCCCGGTACATCCGCGAGACCGCACATCTATTGATGATTTTGAGATCATAAAACCAATAAGCCGGGGAGCTTTTGGGCGAGTTTTTCTAGCGAAGAAGAGGACAACAGGAGATCTATTTGCAATCAAGGTAAACACTGCTTTTGTTCTCTTTTCGGTTCGTTCTCTTCTTACAAAAGATTCTTCTTTTTGTAGTTAGGCTAACGTGGTATGCAAAATCTTTAGTTAGTGTTTTCTCTAATATTGTGTTCAATGTCGGCCTTGCTCCACAGGTTCTGAAAAAGGCAGATATGATTCGTAAGAATGCTGTTGAAAGTATACTTGCTGAACGTGATATATTGATCAACGTTCGCAATCCCTTTGTGGTGAGCAGGTCTAGCCTTTTAAGCATATTCTCAGAAGATTTTTACTTTTTTAACATGACTTTGTTTTGACCAGGTTCGTTTCTTCTATTCTTTCACGTGTCGTGACAACCTGTATCTGGTGATGGAGTATCTGAATGGAGGGGACCTGTATTCATTGTTGAGAAATTTAGGTTGCTTAGAGGAAGATATTGTCCGTGTATATATTGCTGAAGTTGTAAGTTTCCACATGTTTATTTTATTAACAGTTCATTCCACAGAGCTCTATAAAGTGATTTCATGATGAATATCTATACCAGGTCCTTGCTTTGGAATATTTGCATTCTGAGGGTGTTGTTCACCGTGATTTGAAGCCGGATAATTTGTTGATTGCGCATGATGGTCATATAAAGGTATATTTTTCCATTGTAAGAATTATTCTTTCTTGATATTAGCCTTTCCACGTATGAGAGACTTTTAATTTAAGACCTATTGTTTCTTTCTTTTATCTGAGCAGTTAACAGATTTCGGGCTCTCTAAAGTTGGTCTCATCAACAGCACGGATGATCTGGCTGGTCCTGCTGTAAGTGGGACGTCTCTGCTTGATGAGGAGGATTCACGATTAGCGGCATCTGAGGAACAACTTGAAAGGCGCAAGAAACGGTCTGCTGTGGGTACTCCTGATTACTTAGCGCCAGAAATTCTTTTAGGGACAGGACATGGTGCGTACCCATGTCTAATCTTGGTGGATGCTTGTCTTTTATTCAAGATTGTTTGTTTAGTAGAATTATTGGTACTTAGCTGAGATTGGTAATTTGAGTAGAAAAAGAAGCTACTACAAATTCATTTCTACTCTACGAATTTGGTGTAAGTAGAAGGGTTATATGCTAAGTACTCTGGAGCACTGACTTTCATAATATTTTCTTGCTCTAGGCTTGTGGGGAAATTGTTTCAGATAATTCCGTTTCGTTTATCACATGCCAAGACTACAAAATATAATTTATACTTGCATTATCATTCAGGTGCAACTGCGGATTGGTGGTCTGTTGGCATCATTCTGTTTGAACTCATTGTGGGAATTCCACCCTTCAATGCGGAACATCCTCAGGTCAGGACTAATCATTGCTTTGTTTCTTGTTTATGCTTTGATAGAGGAACATATGTTTTCTCAAAATCTGAGGAACTAAAATTCATAATTGGGCTGGTCTTCAAATGTCATGTTTTTTTTTTGGTATTGGCTTCCCAACTTTTATTTTAAATCAGTACATATGTTGCTATACAGAGCACTGTGCGTCTACTTTCAGTTTCCAACATTGATGTGCATTTTCTTTGGTATGTTTTAGCAAATATTTGACAATATTCTCAACCGTAAGATACCATGGCCTCATGTTCCAGAAGAAATGAGTGCTGAAGCTCATGATATTATTGACCGGTAAGAGATATTCTATGTTACCGTCCATAGACAATATTGAGTCTTAACTCCATAGAGAAAAAGACAGGTTCTTATTGTCTGTTCCATCATGTTGTCTTCTTTTTCTAGATTTTTAACAGAAGATCCACATCAGAGACTTGGAGCTAGAGGGGCAGCTGAGGTAAAAATGGATGGCTTTTCCTGTGATCAATAGTTCCAACAAGTTGTAAACTGTTAATGACATTAATTTCATCACTCAGGTCAAGCAGCACATCTTTTTTAAAGACATCAACTGGGACACACTAGCAAGGCAAAAGGTGCATTTATTTATCCTATTCTATTAAAAATATAAGCTTTGCTACTTGGTGCCTTCTTAAAGCTTGACACTAGTATTCTTTAGGCTGCATTTGTTCCGGCTTCAGAGAGTGCAATTGACACAAGTTACTTCAGAAGTCGCTACTCGTGGAACACATCAGATGAGCAATTTTTCCCGAGCGGTGAGGTTCAAGATTATATTGATGCTGGTAGCTCGACTGGCAGCAGTGGTTGCTCGAGCAATCATCATGAAGAAGGGGAGGTAACATCTGTTAATCCACTCTTTGCATGTTACCTGATTAGAATTAGCCGGAAAACTCTTTATCTTTAATGTTCGTTGGATGTGCAATTTCCTTGAACGGGATCAATGTTGCTACGCAGGCTGAAGAATGTGAAGGACATGCAGAGTTTGAGTCTGGCGTACCTGTAGATTACTCTTTCAGTAATTTCTCGTTTAAGGTAATAACTCATGACTGACCTGTTAAGATCAAATGTTGTCCAAGTGTAAAATTGGTTGGTGGTTTATATAGTTGTTGATATTCCCATATTCAAATTTCATTTTTGGATTGAAATCTTTGTAAAGGTTTGTGGCAACAGATATAATTTAGCATAAGTTATGTTTCTTGGAAGATCTGGAAGCATGGATGTGTATTAGGCTGTAGGTAGATGTCAGATTCACATGTAGGAACTATAGGGACTGATTGATAGTGATTTGAACTTGTGGGTTCTGCCTCCAGACAACTCGAAAACTGGTGTGTCTTTGTTGTGCCTAGGGATTTTAAGTGAGCTTGTATCATTGTGAGTGGTTGAGTGAGTATTAAGACCACAATGCTTAGCATTCTGAGTTTATCTCTTTTTGGTTTTGCAGAACCTCTCTCAGTTGGCGTCTATCAACTACGATCTTCTATCCAAAGGCTGGAAAGATGAGCCACAACAAATTCCGCATCACAAGTAACATCCATTTCGTGGATGTTTTTCTCGATTCCTTTGGTTTTCTGTGAGTCAGTGTAATGAGTACTCTGCCATTACCGGCGTTGTTAGTATACTCTGTAAATGTAAGTCGTTCGTTTCTGTTAATCACAAAATCAATCTAGTAAGCTCCATTTGCATTGACAACGTGTTGTATCTGCAGAGACAGGAAGAGGAAAAAAAAAAAAGAGAGGAGACAGCGGATATTGTAACATTATGGAGACGCAGCCACAAACGCGGAATCGGTACTTTTCCCATATTTTTATAATCACAAGGACATGAGAGTGGTGAGGTAGCGTTTGCGTTTTTGAGTAAGCAGTGGCAGCAATCGGTCTATGTAAAGATAAGAGTGAGTTCACAACCTACTTAACCTTTAATGATTTCAAATACCATTTAAACCTCTCAACAAATTTAACCTTTTAGATTTATTTAGTTGTCTTCAACAAATTTAGTTACAATTTTGCACCCACCTTTTTCTTGGACTTGGATAAGAAATAACCCTAATCGGATACCAAGACGACATCGAAAGTCTCCCCATGTATACATTTGGATCCAGCCATATTATCGTGTAACCTTTGAGCTAATATATCTACTTATACAAATAACTGTCACGCCATTGGATTTCAAGAACCAGACGTGAATCTTTGAATATAAAGACTGTTATCACCTGTATTTGTATTACAAGTTTCATGTCCGTTAGTCTGTGTATTAATATGAATTTAAACTGTACTATCTTCTTTTTTTGTCTGCATACTATCTTATCAAAGAGGCAAAAAGCTGAAACAATATTGAAAATAAAGTTAAAGTTAAAAGCACTAATAATTACAACCACAACGAACTCCTCATCATCAGTGCCACACACATGAAAGAAAGAAAATAAAAAAGAACACCAAAATTAAAAACAGCTAATTAACGACCTCAACTCTAATTCCCGCCATATTCTTAAACTAAACACTTAATAATCAAACACCGAAAACGCTGTCGTTTCATATCATCGAACTGATCCATGAGCAAAGTTTCATCTGATGGTCTTACCCCACCCGATCTGACCCCGATTGGCGCAACTCCTGGATCCTCCTCACCACCTCCACCATTACTGGCCGCTTGTCTGGGTGCTGCTCTGTACAGTCAATACCCAACTGCAGCATTTCCGCCATCTCTTCTTCCACCGAGACCACTGTCTCGATACTCATCAGCTCCGAGTCAAAAACCTCATTCCTCCATTCCTCTCTCGTCACTGAATGCACCCACCTCGCCAAATCCATTCCTTCCTCGTTCATCACCGAGTTAGACGGCGCTTTTCCGGTGAGAAGCTCCAGCAATACCACACCAAAGCTGTACACGTCCGCTTTCTGTGAGACACGCCTCGGGTCAGTTACTTCTGGCGCACGGTACCCAGTGGCCCGGTTTGGGGTTGTGGATGAGGCGCTTACAAGCTGAGCCAGGCCAAAATCAGACACTCGTGCGTCATGGGAGTTTGTTAAGAGGATATTGGAAGACTTGACGTTTCCGTGAGAGCTCAGTGGGTCTTGTGAGTGAAGATAGTCTAAGCCACGAGCAGCTCCAAGGGCGATGCCTGATCTGACTTCCCAGTTCAATGGAGGCCGACCTGCGCCTTTGTTTCCTGTAACATAGCATGACATTAAGCTCAACACACAAAAAACTATTGTCTGAAACTAGAACACAGGAAATCTGGAGGTTTCATTGTTCAAAACACAATTCTAGAAGATAAATTATCACTGTCCCTGCCAGTCAAGGAATCCAAGGTTTATCTACTGTCCCCACTAATTCACAGACGTCCTGTGTAAGCCATGTGAATGTCAAGTATATGATATAAATTCTTCACTGAATCATGTCAAATTGTCAATAAATCTAATCCATATCAATGTGATGCAGTACCAAACTAATCATTTCATGATAGAAAACTTTGTCATTTCTGTCTTAACAGTAATGTAAACGAACAAATTGATTACTAATTATACCGCAAATAGCCAAACTTAAGATTCAGCAAAGAACTATTGATAAGAAAAATCAAACTTTTAGCAGAGAAAGAGTTCTCACCGTGTAAGAGAGCTGACAAGCTTCCCATAGGCATGAAGTCATAGACAAGCAGCTTCTCGTCTCCACTGTAATAGTATGCTCTCAAGGGCACCAAGTTCTCATGGTCCATCGCCCCAACAACCTCAATCTTCTCCTTGAACTCTCTGTCAGCCATCGTCACATCCTTCAGCCTCTTCACAGCCACCAATGTAACTGCGTCAAGCACAGCCTTATACGCTGTACCGAACGTTCCTTTCCCCAGAACCTCCGCCGAAGCTCTCAACAGATCCTCAAGATCGAAAACCTTTGTCGCATTCCCAAAAAACACTAACTTCTTCATCCCTGAACTATTCACTTCCACGGCTTTCATCGCAGCCGGGGAGTACTCATTTCCATAGCTCCTATTCTCCTGTGCTTCCACGGCCGCTTTCTCGCCAGGAATTTCAACTTCATGCTGCTTGATGGTTGCAATGTCGATGGCCCTTGTTCTCTCGTTCCCCTTTTTCCTAAAGAGAACCATCAAAATCAGAACAATCAGGGAGAAACCAACCACACATCCAATCACTATTCCAGCTATTGCTCCACCGGAAAGCTTCTTCTTTTTCTTCTCCCCCTTACTTCCTTCAAGAGTTCCGGGAATATTTCCAACAGAAATTGGCTGGCTAGGCACAGTTCCTTCATTAGAGCAGACAACAAGCGGTTTGCCACAGAGTGAAGTTCCCACAAACGAATCAGAATCAAATTTCTGCAGACTCTTAGGTATAGATCCGTTCAACAAGTTATTAGAAACGTTGAACTGATCCAAAGGCAAATCCATATCAAGAAGAGAGCCAGAGAGCTTGTTATTCTCCAAGTACAGAGTCTTAAGCCTAGTAAGGTTTTTAAACCCTGAAGAGATCTCGCCGGTAAATTCATTCTCCGCTAGATTCAACCTAACGAGGTTACTAAGACTAAACAAAACCTCCGGAATCTCACCGGAGAATCTGTTACCCTGCAGGTACAAACGCCGAAGATCGGAACAGCTTCCGAGATCCAAAGGAAGAGTACCAGTAAGACCATTGAGACGGAGACTAAGCGTACGGAGCTGAGTTAAATTACCAAAAATACCCTCCGGTATATGACCGGAGAGCTTTTCGCCGGGAAGACGAAGGACGGTAACACGACCACCTTCGCATACGACGCCGGTCCAGTTGCATGGTGAGATTTGTTTGATGTCCCAGAGTAATGTGCGACCACCGACGGCGGAACGAAGAGAGAGAAGAGCGGATTTGTCGGCGGCGAGATCTCCGATTGACGGAAGAGGAAGAGAGAGGAGAAGAATTGAAAGGAATATGGAGAGATTCGCCATTGACGGTGTGAGGAAGAGTCGCATTGTAAGCAACGACGAGAGAGTGAAAGAGAAAGAGAAACCCTAGAAAAAAAGCTCTCAGTGAAGAAGCTGTGTGTGTGGTTTACAGAGAAGAGAGTGAAGCTAGTCAACACTTAACACTCTCTCTTTCTCTTTTTCTCCACTTTTTTTTTTTTCGAGTTTTGAATAATTTAAAATTAAAATCTTTTTTGTAAATGTGACAAAAACGACATTTCTATATAACAGTGACGTCTGTCTTTTTATGCTTCGACAAAAATATTTGTTTTTCTTTTCTCTATTATTGGTTTATGTTTAACTTATTGATATGTATAGAATCTTATGTGAATAATATCATTCGTACCTCTAAGCTGTGTTGTCTTATCTAAATTCCAACTGCTAAAGATTATTAACTGCATTACAAAAAATCAAGTTTAATAATCAATCGGATTAGCAAGTGGGTGTGTTATGATTATGAAATTCCCTGTGCATCTGAGTAAAGTGGGGATCCCTCTTCTCAAGATAACACTTAATTCTATGTATCTTTTTGATTCTTTGATAATAAAATTGAATTTTCTTACTATATAGTATAATAATGCATGGTTGTAAAAGAACATGGGTATGCAGAGAATGGTAGGACCATAAACATGTAAAAAAGCCAACAACAATAATTTAACAGCATTCAAAGTAAAGGTTTTTTTTTTAACAAGTAACGCATTCTCTGTTTTGTGATTGTCTCTACTCTCTGCATATCAATTCTGTATCATCATCAATCAAAAGGGTCCCATTAATCTTACTATCTTACCAATTTTTCTTTCCATCGAGTAAATTATATCATATGGTCCACAAAAGTAATATTATTGTGATTTATATTTTGGATCATTTACAATGAAAGATAAAAATAAAGATTCACGACGGTTACATTGATATGTAGTTGGGCGTTACATTTCCGAAGAAAGAGTAAAACTTTATGAAGTTTAGTAATTTAGTGAATCTATTTTCGATCGCACATGTGGATAAACAGTTTGGTAGTTGGAATATTTAGTTGTTTTTAAGCCATTTAACAAAAAAGATACTATTGAGTTGCGTTTTTTTCTCTCTAGCTGTCCTTACTATTGTTTTACTTTGGAAGATAAAGACGTTTAGTCATAATGTAAGTACTAAGTATAGTAGCTGTGTTGAGACCCACTAAGCAATAAAAGACTATACTAATAGATATGGGATTATAGGAAACCTTTTCTTGATTGCATCAAAAGGTTCCCCAAATGAGATACAAAAAAAAGCAAATTAAAGTTCTCCAGTTTTAAACAATCGTCCTAAACAACACTTCATTTATGATAGAGAACCCAAGAAAAAAAAAACACATTTCAATGAAATCTCCGGGCGTTCTGTAAATTCATATCTCAATACTTCCGTTTAGGTTTAATCAAATTCGTAAATTCAACAACACTAGGTAAAGAAGATGACCGAATTAAGTTCAAAGCATATGATTCTTCTTGGAAAAAGAGTTCGGTCACGGTTTAAGCTGGTTCTGATCCCTCATCACCAGTGCCATCTTCGTTTTCTCCATTTACTTCATATGCTGCTGGTAACAACTAGTGTTTCCGTGATTTCGGTGATGAGTTCTCCTTGCAAAAGTATCACCATCATTGGGAAGAAGTAAAGTGGCATGAGTAAATCCAATTTATGCCCCTATTCAAGGTCCAAACTAAGAGCATGTGCATTGCATGATTCTGATACTGGTTCATCACAATTAAAAAAAAATAGATGAAAGAGATGAGAATCGATTCTCAAATAAGAACATCTTGAGTGACTGTTTTTATACATGTCAACATATTATTAGTTTTAATTTTTTTTGTTTATTTAAAATTTAAATAAACAATTAAATTATATTTTATATATTAAAATAATGATATATATGAAAGTTGGCCAACTCTCTCCATATGAGTTCCACATCATCACACAAACAAATGACATGTGTCATTTTACATTATCTAAATAAAAAAATTAGCAAAATTAAATGAGAAAAAAGGTTTTTTATTGCATTAAATCTTCCATCGATCCTACTCTTAACTTATAGGGAAAATTAGCCTCAGTACCACTTTTTTCAAAAAGTTTAGGCCCAGTACCACTTTCTGAGTCCACTTAGCATCCATACCACATTCGTCATCTGGAAAGACGAAACTACCCTTCTGGCTGCGTCAGGAATGTGTCAGGGGAAGGAGCTACAGTCTGCCGTCCTTTTTCTCTCTCCTGGCGCATTGGTAACCGTTTTCGTCCCTCTGGTTGGTAAAACAAAGTTGTCCCCGAATAAATCCAGATCTTCGTAGTCTCCGAATTTTCTGCCGTCCACAGTCTCTCTCCTAACGCATTGGTAACCGTTTTCGTCCCTCTGGTAAAACAAAGTTGTCCCCGAGTAAATCCAGATCTTCGTCTTCGGCTCTTTGGCGGAATAAAATAAAGATCAAGTTGTCTCCAAGTAAATTCAGATCTCTGGCTGGTAAAACCACATCATCTGGCGATGGACAATCAAGAGAAGTTGTCCCCGAGTAAATCCAGATCTCTGGCTGGTAAAACCACATCATCTGGCGATGGACAATCAAGAGATCTGAACTTATTCTTGGGGGACATCATTCACTCTATTTCATAATTATTGTCCATGGTAAATGTAAACTGCATTTAATGCAATGTTTTGTCCTTCTTCTCTGACACAAAGTTGTCTTTCAGACAAAGTTGTCCTTCTCTGACACAAAGTTGTCCCCGTTTCCCAACCGGCGTCTACTGTAGCTCCTTCCTCTGACACATACCTGACGCACAGAGAAGGGCAAAATCGTCCAAGAGTTGCCACACAAACACCAAATGTGGTATGGATGCTAAATCCATTTCAAATGTGGTACATTTGCTAGGATTTTCCCAAAATATGGTACATTTGGCAAAATTCCCTAACTTATATCTTCAAAATATAAAAATTATATAATTATGTTAATAAATCAAGCACTACTTTCAATTTACTCTTCTTATTTTACTCAATTTTTTTTATCAATGGTCACTAATGACTGAAAATTTATTTGTGTTGTAGTTAGTTGTTTGCTCCTTAACATCTTATTAGTTTAAAATTTTTACATTGAGTTTTTTCTCATGATTAGGTCTTTGAGATGTTAGACATACCAAGGAATTCAAGAAATGACTATTTATTTTATATGGCTATATGCAATGGTACAAGATCTAAAAGTACTAACTTAAATGACTCTTTAATTTTTGCTTTCTTTTTTTTTTTTCATATGAAAACTCTTGAGATCTTGTTCAAATTATATCAATCCAGTATTTAATCATGAACCTATCATGATGTGGCCGAAGTACTAGATAATGAGAGTAGATAAAGCACTGAATTTTTTTTATTTATAATTAAGTTAGAAAAATTTCAAACTACACAAGTACAATAATTATATATCACTATATTAAAATATTCTATATTGTTGTTGTATGTAGTCATGATAATGAAAAAATATTAGGATCTTAGATATATAAATGATCAGATTTATACATGAAATTTTATAAATTGATATTTCGAGTCAAAAATAAATGTAACTATAAAAATTGTAACTACATAAGATGGATCTAATTTTATTAAATACACGATAATAAAAAAAAAACATAAATTAGCAATAAGAACATTCAACATCATTTTTTCTTAACAATTTTCTAAACAATACGCGTGGGTATTCAACATTAAAGTCTTTCGCCATGCACATACTCTAACAAGCCCAATTAAAAAGAAGTGAATAATATATCAAAGTAACCCAAAAAGGATAAATAAAGAAAACGTACCAATCTCTTTCATCTGCAATCTCTTCTTCTTTCTTCCTGAACATTGACTCATGCATAGCCGTCTCTAAATCTTGCGATATCAAGATAAAAGAACAAACTTTGTACGAATGGTCCAGGACCTAAAAGTTATACTGAAGTAGGAAACAAATCAACTGTGTTCACGGTAAATAGCCACAACCTCATTCCGAGTGAAATCTGTTATTTACCCCCTCTTAATTAGCCAATGAAAATTTACCATATAATCTAATCAAACAAACTAAAATAATTAATATTATCTAAATAATAAAATATTAATTCACTAACCCCCTAAATTGAATTCATTGTAAAATCTAAACTCTAACCATTCTTTTATAAATCCAAACCGACATATAATTCTATGTAATTGTAAAATTTAAACCCTAATCACTCTTTTATAAACCCAAACTGACATATATTTTTGTTTAATTATAAAATCTAAACCCTAAATCTCATTTTTATAAACCCAAATCGACATAGAATTTTGTTTAATTATAAAATTTAAACCCTAAATATTCTTTTATAAACCCTAACCGACATATAATTAATTTCGTTTAATTGTAAAATCTAAACTCAAACTTTTATTTATAAACACAAACCGATATTTAACCTTGTTTAATTAAAAATATACAGATTTTGTTTTTTTAATTTATTTTGTTTTCTGATATAGTATATTGTTGTATTTTGATTAGTTAATTAAAACGGGGTGAATGAACCCAAAATATTTCATTATTTTATGTATTTGAAACTCTTATTTCTTTACATTTTGGTGCGTTCACATACAAATTTTGATTGTGATTATTACTTTAAAGTTTAAATGAGTTAATGTAATTTCGAGCTTATATTTTAAAGTATTAATTTTTAAACTAAATAAATTTTGATTGTCACGTTGACAAAAATATAATCGTACAATGGATCTGAATAAGACAAATATGTAAATCCTAGAGTAATGGTGGAGCATTAAGTTTCTTTCTTTTGTTTCGAGCGATTACCCTGAACTAATGTAACAGCCGAGGTTATAACACAGAGAGCCAAGACTGAGAGAACAATTGAAGTCTCTGACACTTTCATTCCTCGTAGTGGTAACGTTGGGTTCAAGCTCATAGTCCCAAATTTCGTTCTTGAATCTTCTGGTCTACAAAACACGTGACATTTAAAACTATAGATCAGAACAATATTCATGGACAAGACAACAATGTTGCGTCTTTTGCTGAACTACTGAGAAAGGTTTCATGAGATTACCTTATGAAATTCTTCATTTTATGCCACAAAGACGGTGGTTCTTTTCTGGGCTTTGAGCCGAAACTATGCTCCTCTTGACGAGTTTCTACAAGTGGGAATTATAAATTTCAAAATTTTCTATAAAAATATAAGTTTCTGAATTAGATTCGGATAGAGTTGTACCATTAGGTCCAGTACTACTACTAGATCTTCTGAGCAACGAGAACTCCTCTACCAACTTGCGCTCCCTCTCGCTGCCATTTACGATGTTTCAATCAGTTTTTACTAAACAATACGACATAAAGGGATAAAAGGGAAGTGATGTGACACAAACCTCAGTTTTTTGGGGATCGAAACCTTCACTACAAAGCAATGGTCTCCCCGGATTGAAGGTCTATCTGTGTCTGGAACTCCTT
The DNA here is from genome assembly GCA_905216605.1 of Arabidopsis arenosa. Taxonomy (NCBI): domain Eukaryota; kingdom Viridiplantae; phylum Streptophyta; class Magnoliopsida; order Brassicales; family Brassicaceae; genus Arabidopsis; species Arabidopsis arenosa. Next base: position 7,142,124 of record LR999453.1, on the reverse strand, counting down.
TCCTAGGTAATTTAACGGTGTCGCCAGGCTGAGTTCCTGGCGGAATTCGAAGATCCATTGTTCCCTCAACCGTTTCTACCTGAAAGAGAAAGATGTCATGTGCCTACAAGATTCTTACTTCCGAGTCATGTCAAAAGCAAGAAACAAGTTTATAAATTACCTTTGTGGTCACCCCAAGTATAGCATCTGTGAAATCTATGTTGATATTGGAGTATAAATTAAGCCCTTCCCGCCGAATTCCACGCTTCTCATCAACTTGAAGTACGATGAACAAGTCACCAGCTCTTCCACTACAGAAAACAGAAACCATGTTGGAAACAACCAATTGCCAGAGCACTAATTATCAGAAATGATAATAGCAGATTCTCCTGTACCTTCTCTTGTCTACGTTACCTTCTCCTTGCATTCGCATTGTGGCTCTATCGCTGACACCAGGAGGGACAACAACATCCATTTTTTTCCTAGACCGTAGTCTCCCGTTGCCAATGCACTTTCGACACTTATCAGTGATGATTTTGCCTTCACCACCACATTTGGAGCAAGTGGACACCTATATAACACATATTATCATCTATAGCAAGCGTCAAGGAAAATGAAAATTTCATTTTGGGAATAGCAAGTGACCGGAATAGTATTCGGGTATAATGAGTTACCTGAGACATAATTCCAAAGGGTGTTCTCTGAGAGTTCATCACACGTCCTTTACCATCACAACTACTACACTGTTTAATGGCGTTACTGGATTTAGCACCTGTTCCTCCACAACCATCACATGTTTCTAAATAAGAAACCTCGATCTCCCGTTTTACTCCAAAAACTGACTCTTCAAAGCTCAACCGCAGGTCATACCTAATATACATGTTCCCGAGTATCAATAGAGAAACAAAGATTAGAAGACATAGATAACTTCCTCCACTTCCAGGAAAGAAAAAACATTCAGCAAACAGAGAAGACCACAGTAGTAGCCTAACAAAAGGGATAACAATAATCTCTGATTTCCTATAGCCAATTATCGGCCACTACACAAGTAAGGACAGTAATCAAATGCCAATTCATAGAAAGAAAGAAAACACAATTCAAAGTATTTATAGCTCAAAAACAAACTAAGAATGTTACCGAATGTCAAGGTCTAGGCTTCTCTTATTCATGAAATCAAAACCCATCCCTCCTGATTCACCCATTCCCCCAAAGAATCCATCAGAACCTCCAAAGAATGCACTGTACAAGTCAAATGGATCCACCTGAAGAACAGGGAATTAGAATCAAGGAACTCATTAGACAATTAAAATGTTCTGAGATCCTTAATAATATATCAAAGACGATGACTTACCCCTGGTGAAGTATCCTGTGATCCATTAAAATCTCCTTCTAAACCTGCCTCGCCGAATCGATCATATGCAGATCTCTTCTCCTCATCAGATAATACCTACACAAATGCTTCATTCCCAGGTGTTATAAGCAACAAAATTCATAAAAACAGAACGCAGATTCCATCAAAACTAGGCATTCATTCATAAAAATGACAGAACTTGTGTTACCTCGTAAGCAGCACTAATCTGTTTGAACTTATCTTCTGCACCAGGGTTCTTGTTCATATCCGGGTGATACTGTTCCACCATTACAAATACTAAGCTTCAATTCGAGAAAAAAAAAAGGAAGACTTAATAACAAGCTTGAATCTCGAAGAGTAACCTTGCGAGCGAGTTTTCTATACGAGCTCTTGATCTCCTGCAAGGTGGCGTTGCGGTTCACATTCAAAGTGGAGTAGTGATCCGTTCCAGCTGCCATGGTGATCACACGGCGGCGATTTCCGCCGGAAATTCCACATCTCCGAACACGCAAAAAATTCGGTAGAGTGGGAGGTAAGAAGAATGACGCATTGGGTTGCGGAAACTGATGACGGGAGCTATGAGCTGGGTTTATAGATGGAATCGATGGACAGCGAGCCATTGCAGCCATTTCATCTCCCTCGAAGCCTCCGGAATTTCAGAGGAGGAGGGTTTTAACGTGGTTTTTGCTCAGCGGTCATCTTCTTACACGACAAACATTGGGCTAGATAGAATCTTCAAGACTTGTTTTCAAAAACGACGTCATATCATGCTGGTGGACATTAATACTTTGGGCCGAGAAGCTTAAAGCTAAAGACCCAATAACTTCGTTGTTTTATTTTTATCTACAAATTATATGATTCTATTGGAAAAATAGAAAAAGGTTTCTCTGAAATACTACAATGTAGCCATATGACTAAATAACAAACTTACACCTAATTTTAAAGAAAAATGTGTGTATATATATATTCGGTTATATTTCGTCCTAGTAAGAAAACAAAAAAAAAAACGAAAATTGAATTAAATAGCCACGAGATTTTGCACGTTGAAATGCAAAGAGTCCATGTTCAATGAATTACCTATCATTCAAACCTAATATTCCGTTCAAAAAAAATAAAGTTTCCTAGCAATTGCTTTTTCCCTGTTGAAAATTTGAATCGGAATCTGCGTTATAAAACTCAGGTATTAGTTGAACTAATAATAACATTTCATATATTCTGAAAATAAAATAGTAATCTCATAATTCCATAGATCACCAATCGTAAGCTTCTCTTTTTTCGTGTTTAGTCGACAACACCGATCATGACTTTATATCTTTCCAATTTCTTTATTTAAAAGCGAAATCAAGTGGGTTGGTTGTCATGATTTTCCAAACTAATCTACTTTAAAAGGAACGTGTCCAAATAATTAAAGTGTGTGATACTATGCACTGACCACTGAGTACTAACAATGTACTTGTGAATTTGTATGACTTCACCAAAACTTAGGAAAATGTTAACACTACTTTTCGTCACCTTTTTTTTTGGTTTAAGTGCCATTATGCTTAATCCAAGAAGTAAATGCGTCACAAAAAGACTAAAATTTTCTGAGTGGGAATGGAGAGTCACGAATTTCCCCACTCATGACAATAAATATCACAAAGTTAATTTTGACTTTTCCTACCAAAAGCCATAGTTTGCGAACTTCAATGCATGGGACTAGGAATACAGAGCACGTGACGACCATTACGTGTTCCCACCTAATATTCCACTCCACCACCCCTTCCTCTTCGGAATTAAATCTTCTATTTATTTTTCTATATCTGTAAGTAAGTAGGTCACATGTGCATCTTAATGTAAAGAATATTCGATAAATTCATTGGTATTACTAATCGCAAAATCTTATCCAACTACAACCAACCCGACAAGTTCAACCTCCGACGCACCCGCCGAACTTTGATGTTATCATAACAACAAAATAAAATCACTAACTATTTTTTCCACCTTAATAATCGCTTATTTAATTATTCGAAACAAAACACAATGTCACACAATGCGCCATAATAAGAATTATTTTTTATCGAAAGGTGCAATCACAAGGGAAAAAAAAACCAAATGGGAGAGAAATCAAATCATGAAATGTGTCATCAACCGAGGATGGTGGTTTCAGCGATCATGGAAGTGACAACATAAGGATCCATGTTAGAAGCTGGCCTTCGGTCCTCGAAGTATCCTTTACCTTCTTTCTCAGTGTCACGTCCAATTCTAACGGATGCTCCACGGTTCGCAACTCCCCAAGAGAAAGTGTTGATGTCTGCGGTTTCGTGCTTTCCAGTGAGACGACGCTCGTTACCTTCACCGTAAGCAGCAATGTGTTCTTTGTGTTTTAGCTGAAGCTTCCCTATCGCTTTCTTGATCACTTCTAATCCTCCATCGTTCCTCATTGTCTTAGTACTGTAGTTGCAGTGAGCTCCAGCTCCGTTCCAATCACCCTGAACCCATTCAAGAATGTCACAACAACGTTAGACTTATGCTTATTGCATATGGAAGTATTAGAGAGTAGGTAAGAAACTAACCGGAACTGGTTTCGGGTCGAAGCTGACATTTACACCAGAGATCTCAGTGATCCTCTGTCAAAAGAGAAGATGTCATTAGCAAATTTGAAAGTTTTGTATTCGTAATAGCATAGGTTAAGTAGATTACTACCTCGAGAAGGTATCGAGCAACCCAGACTTGATCACCAGCACTAATACCCTCAACAGGGCCGACTTGGAACTCCCACTGGCCAGGCATGACTTCTCCATTGACACCAGAAATGCCAATACCGGCGTAAATACAGGCCTTGTAGTGTGCATCCACAATGTCACGACCAATAGCTTTGTCAGCTCCCACACCACAGTAGTAAGGTCCCTGTTTTACCCCCAAAAAAACATTATATTAGATAACATGTCAAAATGTGTTGTGATAACATTATTATCAGATGGTAAGTGGCTTTACCTGAGGGCCAGGGAAGCCACCAACAGGCCAACCAATTGGCCAGTTCACATCCTTTTGCATCAAAGTGTATTCTTGCTCAATCCCATACCTTTTGAATCACACAAAGAGACAATAAGTATCTGAGTTTGATATACAAAGAGATCAACAGAAGAAGAAGAGTGTACCAAGGCTCCTCGGAGGCAACGTTGGGGTGGCTGAAGATCTTAGCAGCGTTGTGCCTCTTGTTGGTTGGAATTGGATCACCAGCTGGTGTGTAAGCATCACACATCACCTGCATATATCAAAATAATCAATAATTTGATGCATCTGATTTAGATCCAAATGAAATCTGTCACAAATCATATCAAATAAACCCACCAGGATGTTGTTGCCTTTCCTAAACGGATCCTTGAATATAGCCTGAGGGCTTTTGATTCATTAACAAACAAAGTAAGAACAAGGTTAAGATATGAATTAAGCGTTACATAGATAGAATAAGATGAGGGAAGAACATACTATAGAATGACTTCACTGTCTTCTCCGGCAGCCTGACCGGTGCTGGATCCATCGTAGTTCCATTTGGGAAGCTTTGATGGATCAGTCACTGGTCCTGGTAGTGTCTGTAGAATTCAAAACAGATCACATCAATCAAAGTAACCAAAACAGAGGATGAAATAAACACAGAGATTTATATATCAATTACCCTGGCTTTGCTTCTGATGTCCATGCCAGATCCACCGATCCTGTTCATTCAAAATTCATACAAAAACTCACAAACCCACAAGAATACAAAAAAAAGAAAAAGAAAAAGAGACAAGCTTTATGTTTTTAACACACGTCTTAATTCAACGCAGGACAACGAAACACTCATGTGAAATGAATCATGTTCATACCCAAATTTACAAAATCCATAAATAGATCAATATCAAAAAAGAGAAACTTTTTGGATCGCAGTAGTAAGAAGAAACAACGATAAATGAGCGAGGTGGTGAAAGAGAAACAGAGAGAAGGCGAGATCGAACCATATGTATTCGGCGATGATTTTGTCAGTGGCGCCGGAGAGGTTGAGGTTAACGAGATCTGATAGCAGAGACATGGCGGCGTCGGAGAGAAAATAATCAGTGTTTAGGGAAGACGATCTATACAACTTCTCTCCTGAGAGTGTGTTTATAGAGAGAGCTAGTATTTTTTTTTCTTCCTTAAATAATTACGGCCAATAAATAATTCTAGTAAATTGGTAATTTCTTTATTGTTGTGTGCTGATATTATCTTTAAGCATTTTTAATATCTAATTAATAACATATATAATATCGTCTAAACTTCTTTTTTTTGCCGTTAGGATTCTCCTAATCTATTTCCATAAAGATGTTGTTACTTTCACGGAAATTCTGTAAACGTTTATAAATACAGCCGAAAAAAGAGTTTATATACAAAACGGAACTAATTTCTCTTATATGCGTTACGGCATAGTTAAATGTTTCCACTTTTGATATTCGAGCGATCTTCACAACATCATTGAAAGAAAAACTCAACAACAACTACCAAATTTCCTTGTATTTATATTCCAATTCTTCTTACCATTTTTTTTAGTACGAAACTGATTATGTATACTTAAAAAGATATTAATGAGTAAATTAGTAAAAATAGAATTGTTGATGATCACGTAAATGTAGGTAGGTGAGGTAGGAAACGAAATATTTTTTGTGTTAAAAATTTAAAGTAGCTTCTAATAAAGGTATCATTGTGATGAAGAAAGTCGTGGCCACTTTTGTCTTTTGATATTTCTTCCTTAATCAATTTCTCTTTTTTGCTCCTCGCATTTAAATGACGTATGTAACTATAAGCATACCCATATTGCATATTCCCACAGGCCATAACCATATTATTTATGTACTTAGAACCAACCAGTTTAAACTAAAGCAGATCATCAACAGATTTTCAAAGCATGTTTACTTACCGTAACATCTTGCTTGATGGAGAAATAATGGTTTAAATAAATCATTCTTTTAGTCGCTTTCACGGAATCAGTATATAAGTGTATAACCTTAGACCTTGAGTGGTCTATGATATTATTATTGGCCAAAAATTAAGCCAACTTGAAGGAACAAAGAAATGGTTGCTATGGATGGATACAAGATGAATAGTACACAAGGAGAAGAAAATTAAGATACATGAATTTAGTTATTTCTTTTCAAGTGAGATTTAAGAAGTCGATTTTAAACATTTGAAAGAAAGATCCTTTGTGATTTGATTGTGAATGAAGTTGCAGAACCTTTATTGAATATTTGGGTGGTCATCACTACTTCATCAGGCTACTAACTTAGTTAGAAACCATACTCTCAGTCTCCTTCACGAACCCATCTCCGGTCCAATCTTTATCAGATTTCAAGCCTCTCTTCTCAGCTTTTCTCTGCTCAACTGCTTCTTTCTGTCTCTTAACTAAATCTGTGTGTGTTGTAAAGTACTGCAGCGAATGCCTAAGCAAACAAACAACCCGACGAAATTTGTTAAGCAAAAGCAAGCGAAAAGAATGATATAAAAGCCTAAAAGAAAAGTTGTTCATACCCTCTGAACTCTTCTATCGTTGAGAAGTTGTGTTGTTTCATGAAATCTTGAAGCTCGGCGCAAAGGGTTTTCACATGACCATAGCCGTGCATCATCACGCCGGTGCATACCTTCCAACAAAAAGCATTTAACGAAGTTTATGAAGGAAAAGAGTCTAAAACATAAAAGTGAGGACAGTTTTGAGTTTAGTCACCTGTACAGTATTTGATCCAAGGAGAATGAACTCAGCGGCATCATAGCCAGTTTCAACACCTCCGATACCCGAAAGCGAGTGATCCTCACTGAACTCAGATTTCATCATTTTGGCAATATTCATAACTTTGGCAAGCGCAATTGGGCGAACGGCCTTATAAGAGTAGCCTCCTGGAGTTGAATAACTGCAAAACACTAACAACGTTAGCATTTCTTGTTATGCCGTTACAAGAGTTGCTAAAATTTTGACATTATAAGAGTGCTATATAGCTAACCCTTCAACGCATGGCTCGGGACGCAGCGTCTTCATATCAATTCCCATTACACTCATGATTGTATTGATAGCTGAAATTCCTTCACATCCTGATTTTAGAGATACCCTAGCAGGCTATTTAATGAAAAAGAACAAAATCATGGTTAAAGCAGCAAAACAGAGAAGCAATACCGCAGATTTGAATCTGAAACTTTTGCATAAACTTGTATCACAACTATTCAGGAAGCACAAAGGCAGAGAGAATTAGATGTCACACCTCTGTTATGTCAGTGATATTAGGAGTCATCTTAGCCCATACAGGAACTGTAGCTTTAGCATTAATCCATCCGCAAACCTCGTCGAGAAGCACACAATCTTGTCCAACAGCGGCACCCATTCTGCGCTCTGGCATACCGTGAGGACACGAGAAGTTGATTTCTAAAGCATCCTACAAAACAATCATCCAGAACAGTTTCTTCAACATACATACCAATATCAGACAAACTGAAAGAGAACCACAAGGAAGAATAAGAATCTGTGTTTTGGGGAAAACTCACAACACCAGTTTGCTCAACACGGTCGATGAGCTCTTCCCAAGCAGTTTTGTTGTATTCCTCCATGATGGAAGCAATCAGAATCCGATCAGGATACTCTTTTTTCAATCGCTCAAACTCTTTGAGCATGGTTTCAAGAGGTCGGTCACTGATGAGTTCTATGTTCTGCCACCCAATTACATCTGTTTTGGCTGAGCCATTGGAACCAGTTCGTAGCCGAGCATATCGAGGTGTCACGTTGATAACTTTGTCTGCATCTAATGATACCTAAACCATCCAATCACAGATACAGACCAAACTCAATCATCACCATCATCATACACAAACACAAACACAACCAAATCCTCTGTTCTTGATACTATGGTTAGCAGAATCAAGAACTGAAATCCTAATGATTACTTCTGAAATCTCAATTTCGAATTCCAATATAGTCAACGCATGAACAGATTCAATCGTTCATCAACTCTAAAATTGAAAAAGTCAAATCTCAAGAGCTTACGGTTTTGGCGATGACGGCTCCCCAACCTTCATCAAAAGCTCTCTTCATGACGGTGTAGTTGGTACCCGGTGGACCCGAGCCGATCACGAAAGGATTGGGCATTTTCAGGCCATTTACAGTGACACTGAGATCAGGCTCCGATTCGGCGGCGGAAGAGATCTTAAGTCCAACTCTAGTCGGCGGTAGAAAACTCCGGCGAGATGATGGATCGAAGTCAGCTGATAAGGTGGTTTTAGAGGAGAGTCCAGAGAAGCGATTCAAGGCGAAACTCATGGAAGCCATGATTACAGATCAATCTGGGAATTGCAGAAGTGGTCAAGCTTGAGACGTGAAACTCAAGGATTATGAGAGAGAGAAGATAACACGGAACAAAGTGTTGGGATTTCGAAATATGTGAGAGTTGGTGATCAAATCGAAGAACAAAGTAAACAACTTAAGAAGATAGAGAGATGGTAAGAGAGAAGAGTGTGTTCTAATAATTGGTCGGTTCTTCAACTTCATGCCACGTGAAAATAATTGAGAAGTTTTTAACGTAAGTTCCTAATTAATTGATTAATGATCCAAATAATAATAGACCCATCTTCCATAAGATTTTAAAATGGCATTAGTTAAGTTTTCTTCTCTATCTTATCTCCTTGATTTTTTTTGTTCAACGGAGTGGATAAAACTTAAGATTCTCTGTCTTTATCAACTAATGCTTAATTTACCAACAAATTTCAGAAAATGGATATTTTTAGAATTACTCAATTTATACGCCGACTACGCGGAAATTGAGAACACGTAACGGAATCCACCGTGAGGCTAAGGTTGTTTCTAGAAATGTGAGTTTATTGGGCCACTAGTGGGAGTAAATAGCCCATGCGTCACAAAACAAACAAAACGTAATAATAATACGTGTAAGTGGGAATGGACACAACATCAGTTGGTGGCTCTCATATTTTCTCTTTAGTTTGTTTGACTCTACTTTTCTCGTTTAGTTTGCGTAAAGAGGCTTCTAAGATTAGTAAAAAAGTTTAAAGTTAAAACTTAAAACCTAGAGTCCCCTCTAGATTGGAAAATACGATGTAAAGCTTTAGACCAAAATGGCAAAATACTATACTACGTCACCCTGTAATTTCTAAAAAGTTCTTGACTGCATAAAATCAAAAGAAAAAAATGTGGTTTAGTGTTTATATGTATGACTGCAAAGATTTTATTTTCGAACTTTCTAGGCCAGGTTTTTTAGATGTTGATATTATTGTGTTCGATATTTAAATGACGCTACAAAAAAAGGATAATTCGATTTATAATAATCGTTATTGCCTTTACCAGAAAATAAATATCGTTCTTTTACAACGAAGGACACACAATGACCACGGCCTCAAATAATTTCCATGGTCACAAAATATTTAAGCGAATAATATAATTTTATGAGTCATTTCATTTTATTATATAAATAATCAAACCCGACTCGCATTATTTGTCAAAGAACTAAAACCAAAGTCTGTTTACCAGTAAAATCATTCGATCGCCATTCTCGACATTTCCTCTCTCTTTCTCAAGCACTTCTAGAGTTTCTTCTTATCTCTTTTCTCCGACCAAAACTTCGATTTCTCTTCTTTCTACTCTCAGAGAGTAACCATGGATGCCGTGATGGCGAGTTTGGTTCGATCTCCCGTCGTACCACCTAGAACTTCTGACAACGGTTCTGGATCTATGTTCCTTACCGCCAGTGGCCCTGGATTCACGCGTTCTGGTTCTTCAAGACTTCAACTTCGTTTAAGGGTATGTCCCAAATCTCTTGTTCTTGATTCAATTAGCCTAGTTTTATGATCAAAATCGATTTTCCCCCCAAAAATTCTGCTCCGGTTGTGTTCAATTTTAACCTGGTAGTTCCTCGTAATCGGCCAAAAAAATCAACTCTTTATATTTAATTTTAGTTTTGTTTTTTTTCTGTTTGCAGCAAAACGCGTATGCTAGATCCTCAAGATCATTGCAAAGCTTAACAACGACTGCTAAAACTCGGAGAAGTTTTTTGGTTAGAGCTTCTTCAGCGTCTAATGATGCTTCCTCTGGTTCGTCCCCCAAACCGATCGCGCCACTTCAGCTTCAATCGCCTGCTGGTCAGTTTCTGTCTCAGATTTTGGTGAGCCATCCTCATCTTGTGCCTGCAGCTGTTGAACAGCAGCTTGAGCAGCTTCAAACTGATCGGGACTCTGATGGACAGAACAAAGATGCATCCTCCGTACCTGGAACCGACATCGTTCTCTACAGGTATATACCGTTTATTATTTGATCTTGATCTAAAACTAATAAGTAAAGGATACATGATGTGAAGTTGTGAACTTTAGTGTTTGTTTCGACAGTTTTGTATACAATATGAGTTTGATTCTGAATGAGTAATGTTTTTCGGTGTTTAGGAGGATTGCGGAGGTGAAGGAAAACGAGAGAAGAAGGACACTGGAAGAGATTTTGTATGCATTGGTGGTTCAAAAGTTCATGGAAGCTAACGTATCACTTGTACCATCAGTAAGCCCATCTTCAGATCCGTCTGGTCGGGTTGATACTTGGCCGACCAAAGTGGAGAAACTTGAGCGGCTTCACTCTCCCGAGATGTACGAGATGATTCACAACCATCTAGCCCTGATTCTCGGAAGCAGGATGGGTGATTTGAACTCTGTTGCACAGATAAGCAAGCTCAGAGTTGGGCAAGTTTACGCTGCTTCTGTGATGTATGGATACTTCTTGAAGAGGGTGGACCAAAGGTTTCAGCTTGAGAAGACGATGAAGATTCTTCCGGGTGGGTTGGATGAGAGTAAAACAAGCGTTGAACAACCAGAGGAGAAGACAACATATCAGGCGGTATCCTCTCACCCAGAGGTTGGTGCATTTGCAGGCGGAGTTAGTGCTAAGGGCTTTGGCAGCGAGATTAAACCGTCCCGGTTAAGGTCATACGTGATGTCATTTGATGCGGAGACGCTTCAGAGATACGCCACTATAAGATCAAGAGAAGCAGTTGGAATCATCGAGAAGCACACAGAGGCATTGTTTGGTAAGCCCGAGATTGTAATAACACCAGAAGGAACGGTTGATTCATCGAAGGACGAACAGATAAAGATCAGCTTCGGTGGAATGAAGAGGCTCGTCTTGGAGGCTGTGACTTTCGGGTCGTTCCTTTGGGATGTTGAGAGCCATGTAGATGCTAGGTACCACTTTGTATTGAACTAAAAAATGGTCTGTAATGCAATTGACTAACGTATGTAGCATTAAGAAGATACCCATTAAGGGTATCATTACACTTGTATCAAAAAATCCGAGTAAAAGATCGTACATTTATATGTTATTGTGATGGAATAAGCTATGGCTAAAGATGATAGGGATGCTAAACTAAGCAGGAAGCCTACCTAGCCTGCAATAGGACTTACAAAAATTTTAAATGTAATGTTACAAAATTACAAAGGAAGCCAAATTTATTAGGCTTTTATCTTCAAACAGAGGAATGAAGCTGTTTAGAAGTAACCCATTTGTGCAAAACCTCACCAAAGACATCGTAGAAGACAATCTCTGCGTCTGAGTGAGTGAACCGAGCGGACATGAATCCTTGACCATCATAATAGAATTTCAAAGACTTGGGATTGATGGTCACTGGGTTAATATCTCCTCTCCAAGCCTTGGATCCAGCACCACTAGTTAGAAACTGAATAGGACTGTCTTCGTCACTCATATGCTGAAGACAATGATCGTGTCCATTCATGTAGAGATCAACACCGTTCTCTTTGAGAATCGGAAGAAGCTCCTCGTTGAGCTCCTTAGTATCTCCATGGTGTCCAATGCTTCTCATTGCATGATGACCAACGACAATCTTCCATCTTGCTTTAGAACTCTTTAAGGAAACTTCGAGATCACGGAGGAGAGACTTGACATAAGAATTGCGAGATGGAACTGCGCGCCAATCGTATGTGTGACCATCTGCTTCTGTGTAGTATTCTTTCACAAATGGAGTCGTGTCAACAAAGAACATCTCGACTAACTCTGCATCAACGACAAATGATCGAAGACAAATCCAACGGCTATCGATTTCCCGGAGAACAGAACTCAGCTGAGCTTCTGAGTCACCTCTATAGTCATGGTTTCCCAAAACTGCATCATTAATTCATAATGAGATTTGATGAGAATTCCTTAAATAGTAATAACATTTAGCAAAAGTTTTGGGGTTTTTGTAAAATTATTACCACTGTACCACTGTTTCTGGAGACTTGGAGCAGTGTAGATGTTAGAGAAAGATTGTTCGAAGTTTGGATCATGTTCACTAAACAATCCATTGTCGTAGAAGTTATCTCCCGTAGACACCACGAAATCTAAATCAATCTTCTCTCCAATTTTTCCCATCTGTAATAAATGGATATTTTGTGTTATTAATTAAACTGTTAAAATTTATTACATCATTTGTACGAGGAGAGAATATTATTAGAATATTCCATTAGTGATTTTTTTGGGGCCAAACCCGATAAGCAACGATAGACTGATTGAAGGAGCCACGACGACCCCAATCTCCGATGACTATAAAACTAACGGAACCATCGCTTTTCGCCGGCTCAATAAATCTCTGAAGCTCACCGTTCGACACCACGACGAAGGTGGTGAAGATAGACAATAGCAAACACAGACTCGCCGTGGCGGACATTAACGATCGACGAGAATCCATGATTATTGATCAAAGCTTCACACAAATTTTTGATGAATTAAGATCGATGAAACGTACTTGGAGGTTTTGTATCTCTCTCTGTAGATACGAGAGAAATAGAGAGAGAATTTGTGATGAGAAGAAGAGAAACGAGAATGGTGAAGAAGACGATGATGATGAAGGAAGGAGGGAGAAGATGATCCTTTTTAAACCGAAAAATATTAAAGATGCGGTTAAAGAAAAAAGAAAAAAGGTGCGGTTAAAGATGCTGAAGGATATTCCAACCAGTGGCCGCATCTTTTTTTTTTTTTTTTTTGATCTCAAATTCTGACATCCACCTCTTCTTTTGTTTGTTTTGAATCTCTCAATGATTTTGGTTTTGTTTGTGGTAAAATCAGAATTCTAACAAAATTTCTATATAAAACCCTAAGTTTAGGTTTTGAGTTTTTAGTAAAAGTAATAACAAAGTCGTGGTTTTGAGTTTTCGGTAAAAATAACAGAATTGTGGATTTTTAGTTATTGTTTTATATGGAAAATTCAAAAGTGGTTTGGTGACTTTTAAAAGGTTTTGATGAGTAATTGACAATTATTTATCTATAAGAAGGATATTTGGGAAAAGAATATGTGCTCAATCATGATTGGGTTTTGATTATTTAATTCTAGTATAACCGATTGTGTCACGAGATGGTATTGCTATTGGACCACATATTTCACTTTCCGACAAGTTTCTAACAGCGGACAAAGCAGCTATAGCCTCTCATATGTTACACGTCACGTAGCTTAACAGTTTTAGTGAACAACTGTGTACACTTTTCAAGTTTTCAGTGTGGTAATCTCTAGTTAATTCGTTAAATATCTCATTATTTTGAGTTCAAAAACGTTGAAATGGTCAGGGCCGTCACAAATTAAGGCCCAAATATCGGTAACAGTTGTCTTGGTCTAGTCAATACGTTCGTGACTGGGTTGCAACCAGCATTCCAGCCGGCTCAGTCGATTCAAGCAAGACCAGCATGCAGTTAACTGCCAAATACTTAAACCAAACAGATATCATGACATCATAAGTTTGCTCCGAAGGGCTCAGCTCGGATAAATGGTCTACAAAAACCAGACCGGACAATCAAAGCATATAATACCCAGTTCAGCTTGGCTCTGGCATGGCAGTCCCAAGTCAATCCACAGACATTTGCCAATTTTACTCGGCGTCATCTAGGTTTCTTGTAACAACTATAATCTGTAAAGGTGAATTCTGGACGCGAAATAAACAGAGCCTGTTGTTCCTCGAAAAGAAAACCAAAAGTTGCAAAATGAATTAACACAAAAAGGGCCTGTGTGTATTATGTTATCAAGATAATCATGGTCTCATTCAGTTTTTGGGACTAGTCACAAGCCGAAGTGATACTATAAGAGAAGAACAAGACTCTCAGACTTGGGAAGACTTCTACTCATCTTTGTATCTCTTCTCTAATTCCTCCAAACGCTCAAGGTCTTTGTGGTACTTGCAGATGCGGAAGATGCACCTGTCAGTGAATACAAGAGAATATCAGTAAAAATACCAAAGTGCCAAGTGAGTTATATAGTTGATGATGTACCAGTAGAGAAGGATCCCAGCCGCACACAGAACCCCATTCCTCTGAGCCTTATAGATCTGAAACACAAGTAACCTACTAGTAAGCAAGCTGAACTGAAACATTTTAGGGACAAAGAACCGAAGCCGCAATGAACAGATGGAAGACACCTAAGGTTGGATTAGACGAAAATTGAAAGGCTCGGATGGATATTTAGGAAAGAGATACAATTGGAGTGGTATAATCTCATCAACAACCAACCACCAACAAGTTCACAAGAACAGGGCATAAAATGAATAAGAAACCAGTTCATTCTGACAAATTTATCAAAGAAACGACATTCGGGTATTTCCACCAAAATAAGATCTGCATTTTATAGCTCTTAACAACAGCAAAGTGATGCTATAAAGTCGAGCTCAGAAGAGATCAACACTAAGCACTACCACTAACCCTGTGAGTCTCTGACCATATATGCATTTGGCAGTGTTGCTAGTGAGAACTCAATTGTTTCATTACTAAGACATCAACTAACTTAAAAGCAATTATACTGGATCCTCCGATGATTATACATTATAATATGAACAATTATGAACTAACACACTTCAATTCTAGTACCAAATATAGATGAACTTACGGATTTCTCGTAACGATCCCGCTCTGTAGTAGTGCAAACTTCAGAAGAGCACATTAGCCTATGCTCATTTTTCCAGTAAATATCTGAAATAAACACATGAGCCAAACCATTCACATGAGTTATCACCAAAACAAAAAAAGAAAGGTACCAAAACTAGTACCAACTCGAAACCCTAATTATGAAGAATCGGGAAATTAGACGATCTAAGAGAGAGAGAGAGAGAGAGAGAGAGAGAGAGAGAGAGAGAGAGAGAGAGAGAGAGAGAGAGAGGTGATTACCGAGGAGTTGAAATCCAGCGAAGGCGACGATGGAAGCGGCAGGATTGAGTATGAGCGAGACAAGTGATACAATGCGTTTCTTCAGGAGCATTGGGTAAGGGAGAGTCAAGATGACGGCGATCGCGACCTCGGCGGCGACGACATACGACAGAATCAGCCATTGCAATGCCATTATTCCCCTTCTTATGGATCTCTTTCTTTCGCTCTCTTTCGATCCAAATCTTCCGTGTGAACTTGGGAAGAATAATTCTGATCTGTGATTATGCGCGCGTCTACGCCGTGAGCGTGTTGCCGGCCGGTTTATTATTATTTTTTAATGATGGGCCTTTTTACGGCCCAATAGCTGACCATGTATAATGTATTGACTTCGTTGCTAGTCGCTAGACCCACACATTAAATAATATTTGGCAACATTGATGTTTTATCTGAAGAAGCTATAGGTGATCAGCAATTGCATGATACGTTGGAATCTGCTGGCATGGTTTTAGTCCATCCTTGCATGGAATCGGCAGGTATATTACATAACTGTATTCAGATGTTCTAATATATATGAGTAGTTCTTTCCCCTCTTACTTCTATTTGGAATTGGATTTTGTAAGAAACTTAGTTTAAGCACGTTCGTTGTAGTTTTGGCTTTGTGATAGTTATTTCCAACAAATTATTTTTCCACACGCAGGACAGTTGAGATTGTGAATAAGTTAAGAGATGTGTTTGGAGAAGTTGCGACTATTCCTGTTCATCAGATTCTTCTAATGGGTACTATTTATTTTATGCATAAGTTGGCATTTTGTTTGACTTAATTAAGGTTAATTATCTTCTTTTTTTATAAAACCAATTAAGGTTAATTATCTTATCTTATGAATGAAATCTGGATATATATTGAGTACGAAAGGATAATAAATAATATTTTAAATTTAGACAAGTGCATGTTCGAATAGATTTTCACATACTATTTTTGCTTTGGATAACCTTACTTGAAAAATAAGTCAAAAAGTAGATTTAAAAGTTGAAGTTTTCTTACGATACTTTTCTTTTTTGGTCAACATGTTACGATACTTTGCAATTAAAATATAGAATTTATGACCAAACTAAAAGAGCAGAAAAGAAAAGCTAATGCAATATATGCATATTTTCTTTCTTGATATAATTTTACTAAAAATTCATCTAGACAAAAAAATCATTAAGAATGAATCGGAAAGTTAGAATACAAATTCTAAGCATATGCATTTTTATCAAGTTAACAAAAAAGAAAATACATTTTTTATCATCCAATACACACACGCAGTGACACGGCAAAGGCGAGCGCGTGACACACGACAACGTACCGTATCACGTGTTCACCACACAGTGACCATTTAGAGTCTAATTAGGTAATAAATCTATACCAATAAAGTAAGATACAAATTCGTCATAATCTATCTTATCCACTTTAATTGGGCCTGGCCCATATACTTCTACAACTGCCATTTATTTAACTTTGGGTTTTCTCGTACGGAACAAACTCCCATTTTGCGTCTCTCTTCTTCTTGCTTCTTTCTCTTCTCTCTCACGCGTTGCTGTTGTTGACTCTCATTTCTCTGGATTGCCTTAAACCTTCCGCTACAATCTTCTCCTCTTACATGCGAGCTTCTCCGATTCTCAGGTTTTGATCGCTTCATACTCGCAATTATGGTTTTCGCGGCCAAGAAATTCATCAACAACCCCAACGGTTCGTTCTTCTTCTTGTTCGTTCTTCTTCGTTGTTTTCCTGCGTTTCTCTGTTATGTTTGGAGGCGTTTTTCTTTCTCCGGCGTGGATTAGGCCGATGAGAATCGACAAAGCTCTCGCGAACTGTTGACCTATGTTAATTGTTTCGATTGTGTTACTGTTTGCGAAATTATTTGCATTGCGAGTTTCTTGCTCATAAATTCGCTTTGGTCTATTTATCCACATTTTCCCCCCAATTTTGTTCGCGATCCTCTAAATGTTGCTTCGTCACCGTTGTGTTTCGTTGCATGGTCAACACGATGTCATGATTTTAATGGCTTAGGGACTTAGGGTATAATTTCCGTATGGAATTGCAATTAATATCTTCTTGGTATAGAGAACTAGCTGCTTGTGACTTTTGCAGTAAGAGAAAGGAATAAAGAATGGTTTCCTTTTTGCAGATGTTGTAACTGAGTTCATAGAGGGTCTGGTCGAAACTTATCCTGGACTCCAGTATTTGGATGGCTTTCCTGAGGTTAAAGTGGTGCTACGAGCTGATGTCTCGGCTGCAAAATATGACAAGGTTGCCGTTATCTCAGGTGAGAGTTTTGTGACCGATTAGTATGTGGTTGGTGTAGGGTTTTGAAACTCTTATAAGCAATGCCGCTTTTGTATGCAGGTGGAGGCAGTGGGCATGAGCCTGCACATGCTGGATACGTTGGAGAAGGAATGCTAACAGCTGCTATCTGTGGAGATGTCTTTGCCTCCCCACCAGTTGATTCTATCCTTGCTGTGAGTCTTCCAAATGGGGTTTTGTCTCCTTTTTTCATCTGTGTATTTGAGGGAATGATAAATTTTTGTCCAATTCCAGGGAATCCGAGCTGTAACTGGTAGTGAGGGATGTCTATTGATTGTCAAGGTAGTCAGAGTGGGAAAGAGAGCCACAGACAGATTTTTTTATTGTTGCGAGGAACTATAGATTCTTGTCTCTATGTTTTTGATTAATTTAGTTTCCCCATCATCTCTCTTGACAGAATTATACTGGTGATCGCTTGAACTTTGGTTTGGCTGCTGAACAAGCAAAATCTGAAGGTTACAAAGTTGAGGTACTGCTCGTGCTCATTATTGCTACTTCACAGTTTAGAGTTTTTGTCAGACAGAATAACATGATCTCCTTTGTAGACTGTAATTGTTGGAGAGGATTGCGCTTTACCCCCGCCACGTGGTATCGCTGGACGCAGAGGGTTAGCAGGAACAGTTCTCGTCCATAAGGTTCTCTCCTCCTTTCCTTCCTCTTTCTAAACACCCTCTAAATCAGTGTTTTTTGTATGCAGTTACTGTTCGTTGATATTGTTTTTGTTTTTGTCACTTTTCAATTGTGATGTCTGAGACCTTGGGCTGCTATATTTTGATTTGTTTGTTTTGTTTTCACATTATACATTGTGTGTAATGTTAGCTTAGAATCAATAAGAAGTTCTGAACATAAAGCTTCAAGCATCAGTTTATTTTGTTTGCTTCTGCTTGGCAAAGGGTAGGTTGCAGGTGCAGCAGCAGCTGCTGGTCTTTCTCTAGAAAAAGTTGCGGCTGAGGCAAAATGTGCGTCAGAGATGGTTGGTACCATGGGTGTTGCATTATCCGTCTGTACACTTCCTGGACAGGTTACATCAGATCGTCTAGGCGCAGAGAAGATGGAACTCGGGCTTGGAATTGTATGTTATTTTCTGTATTTTCAAGTTTTCACACAAATTCACTTTGTTTCTGTGTTTTGGTTCGTATGTTGACATTCCAGTTCAACTTTTCTCTCAGCATGGAGAACCTGGTGCTGCTGTGGTTGACGTTCAACCTGTGGATTTGGTGGTTTCCCATGTTCTTCAGCAGATACTTAGTCCTGTATGTACTTAATTTGTGCTATCTTTATGGAGCTTTCTTGTTTCCATATCCAATTATTTTTCCATTTCTGCAGGAGACCAATTATGTTCCAATTACACGTGGTAACAGAGTGGTTCTCATGGTTAATGGGTAAGCCCCACTCGATGTATTTTCCTATTTAAATGGAAATTTGTCTAGTACTCCATTATTTTCACTGGACCAAATACTGCTGCTGTGATATCAATTTTGGTTCAACTAGTAGGTTACTCTGTGTATTTGGTCGTTAGGGGAGAACTGAGTTTCTTCTTTTCGATTTTGCAGTTTGGGAGGCACCCCTTTAATGGAACTTATGATTGCTGCTGGAAAAGCAGTCCCTAAACTGCAGTTGGAATTTGGACTTGCCGTTGATAGGGTGTATACAGGCTTTTTTATGACTTCTCTTGATATGGCAGGTGAGTTTCTGTAGATTTCTTCATTTAGTTAAGTGTTACATGCTCCTGTTACTCTGATGATGCTTCCTTTGCCAGGATTCTCGATTTCAATCATGAAGGCTGACCAGTCGATTTTAGACCGATTGGATGCTCCAACCAAGGCTCCAAATTGGCCTGTTGGCACTGATGGTCCGTGAGAGTTAACCTGTTTCCGATTTCCATGAATTTTTTCCTTGGAATATAGTCTTAGATACAAAAGTTTTGTGCTGCATTGCAGGCAACCGGCCACCAGCGAAGATTCCTGTTCCTGTTCCTCCTTCTCGATCAATAAAAAGCACCGAGGTATGTATTACAAGTTTGGTAAATATAGGTTGTGTAGAGGTTTCAAGGTTTCTTGACAAATGTTTTTGGTAAATCTCATGACAACTTGGCAATACCAGTCTCAAAGTCGACCTCTAGAGCTGAGTAAAGAAGGGCAGATTCTTGAGGCAGCTATTCAAGCAGCAGCAACTGTGATCATCAGCCTTAAGGATAGTTTGAACGAATGGGATGGAAAAGTGGGCGACGGTGATTGTGGGTCAACAGTGAGTCTTGTCTTTAGATGTTGGCATGTTGCCACTGTGCATAATTATATTATGTTCATTTAGTATTATCTTACAAGGGTTTGCATCAATATTGTAGATGTACAGAGGTGCAACAGCTATTCTGGAGGACTTGAAAAACTAGTGAGTTCATTTGTTACTCTTACTCCCTCATATACCTCTCTCTATGTTGAGTTCTTCACAGAGATTCTTGACAAAAGTTTGAACCATGTCGCTTTTTGTTTCTAGTTATCCACTCAATGATGCTGCGGAAACAGTGAATGAGATTGGTTCATCAATCAAAAGAGCCATGGGGGGCACAAGCGGAATAATGTAACTCATAAAATTATTTCACATTTTCTTCGTTATAGACAGGTCATGCTGTTGGCATTCATTGGTAAAGTGACATTACGGGTTCTCTTGTGAAAACAGTTACCATCTCCTCTGCAAGGCAGCATACGCGGAGTTAAAAGCAAACGCTCAGTCAGAAGTCACTCCCAAAAACTGTGAGATCATATTTGCTTTTATGTGGATAGTTAGTATGCTAAAAGGGACAGGCTTGTTTTGACAGTAACTTTATTTTGCATTTCAGGGTCTGAAGCACTCAAGTCAGCAATCGCTTCAGTCAGCAAATATGGTGGAGCAAGTGCAGGCTACAGAACGATGCTAGATGCGCTCATCCCGGCTTCACAAGTTCTTGAGGAGGTGACAAAGAGCAACTTACTTTCTTTCACGCTGAAAATTTAGATAATTGCAACTTGCACAAGTAGTAATAAGTTTTTGCTTTTGGTAAGAACAGAAGTTGAGTGGTGGAGAGGATCCGATATCTGCTTTCATTCTGTCAGCTGAAGCAGCAACTGCAGGAGCGGAATCAACAATACAGATGCAAGCACAGGTGAGTTTACCTTACCATTATTTCGGTCTGCTTTTGTTTATGCTAAATGGTTTTCATATTGAGATGACGGATGAGATTGTGTAACACAGGCTGGGAGATCAAGCTATGTGTCTGCAGAGATTCTTGCAACGGTTCCAGATCCAGGTGCAATGGCAGCAGCGGGATGGTACAGCGCCGCAGCAAGAGCCGTGAAGGAGCAGTATCAGGGCTCATCATGATCCCTTCCCCGGAGATTCTTCTTTTATTTCCCGGATATATGAATTGGGAATTTGGTGAGAGGCTTTGTGGGCAGTCGTGTATGTACGTTTAAAAGTATTTCTGACTCTGTGAGGGCGCTCTCCGTTTATGCAAATTTTTTTGGTGGTGCGTAATACTGTGAGAGTTTAGAACTTCCGAGAGAGAACGAGACTTATATTGGTATTGGATTCTTTCTTAAACGACTCTGAGAAAAATGCTTCTTCTGTAGTTCTATTCTTCATCTGATATAAGCATCATTCGTACCTCTCTATTAGAGCTTTTTATTACGTTTTTCCCGATATATTTTGGGTTTCTAGAGTGTTTATATTTTTAATGTGCCTTGGATAGGCTTTTGGGCTTTTAAAGTCCACTTTAGTGAACATGGACCCGATTGAGCTTTTTTTTTTTTTTTTTTTTTTCATCGAATCCTTTTAAGGGATTGTGCCGTCTTCGATTGTTATATATCGTGAGGCCGAAGAAATCTGTAATCACAGAGAGAGGAAAAATAAAGTGCTGTGCTGTTTTTTTTTCTTTGTTGTTATTTAAGAAGATTAACGTAAATAGTTCCCGACATTAACTAGTTTGCGTAACATTGGTCCTGGTTGAATGAAGAAGATGTCCAATCTTCCAAGAGATTTGTCGGAGGAGGTGCTCTGTAGAATTCCGTTGACATCTCTGAGGCCTGTCCGATCAACTTGCAAAAAGTGGAACACTTTATCCAAATGTGGAAGCTTTGCAAAGAAGCACCTTGCTCAGGCAAAAGTAGCAGAAGCAAAGGAGTTTATGGTGGTCATGATGATGAATTTTAGGGTTTATTTGATGAGAGTCAATCTTCAAAACAAGGTTGAATCATCATGTATAAAACGCGAAGCTAAACTTATTGGCTTAGGCGATGATGAAGTTGATATATCTCAAGTCTTTCACTGCGACGGTTTATTGTTATGCATCAGCATCACCAAAGACAAGACTAGGCTCGTGGTTTGGAATCCCTATTGGGGGCATACCCGTCCAATCGAGCCCACACATCAATTCAACAAACTCGATAGCTATTCGTATGCTCTCGGATACGACAAGAGCAGCAAATCCCACAAAATCTTGAGGGGTATTACTTGTTTGAATCCCCATTTTGATGAGTTCAAAATCTACGATTTTAACTCTGATTCATGGAGGGTTCTTGATGTCACTCCAGACTGGCACTTAAGGACTATTCACCATGGCGTGTCTCTCAAGGGAAATGCGTACTGGTTTGCTGAAGAGAAGTATTCCGAAACCAGAGAAACAGACGATTTTTTCTTAGTCTGTTTTGATTTCACAAGAGAGACATTTGGGCCGCCTTTGCCTCTTCCGTTTGAGTTTGCTGTTTCTGAAGATGCTATGAGTGCATCTAGTGTTAGAGAAGAGCAGCTTGCTGTTTTATATCAGCCGTGGGATACATTAAAGATGGAGATCTGGGTTACGTCTAAGATTGAGCCCAACGCGGTCTCCTGGAACAGCAAGGTGTTCTTATCAGTGAGTTTAAAACAACTCATTGGCCCTCAGTTTCAGTTTTATTTGGGGAGTTTCTTCATTGACGAGGAGAAGAAAGTCGCTGTGGTTTTTGATAAAGACTACAAAGATAAGCGCAGCATGGCTTACATCATTGGAGTGGATGGATCCTTTAAAGAAGTGGATCTTGGAGAATCAGACGCAAGGTGTTACCCACTCGTGTGCTCTTATGTTCCAAGTCTAGTGAAACTTAATTAGTCGACCATCTATTTCTTGCTTGTTTTTTTCTTTCTCTTTTGTCATCTTCTTTGAACAAGATCATTAGTTTCTCAATAAAATTTGATTTTGTTTCCTATACTTCTTTTTGTTTGCCATTTGACTTGGTTTCACTGCACAACTTGAGGGGCATCCAAATGGTGCACTCGCTCCTTCCCCTGCCACTAATTTTTTGATACTTTCAGTCCCCTTAAGTTGGAGGCTTCCTAGCAAACTATATGCTTCTTGGTTGGTTTTCTCTACGAAAGCATGCATCGTTTCTTCAAATTCATTCTGGTCATACCAGAGTTACTTGCATTACTGGTATCAGACATCATGCATTTCTATCTTCTCTGTACAATCTTGTATCTTTCTTTTTTAGATTGGATTTACAATTGCTTCCTAGTTCGAGGAAATAGTTCATCTTGGGATCTTGCCGCTTGCACTGGTATTATTGATAGTACAATCTGACAAGAGTCTTTAGGTATTGATAGTTCATCGTTTTCTTTGTCTATTGTATAACAGTAGCAGGTAAAGATAAGTCGAACGGGTGATCCTTTTTTTCATTAGACAAAACTACAGAGGTTTCTCTTCTCTTTCTAGTAAGGAACAAGTCAAAGGTTGATAGATAGCTAGTTATCTGAGATAACTCATAAAAGCTTTCACTATGGCCTGTAGTACTATATCAAGAGGCATCTTTTTCTTTTCCTGACCCGTGTCGTGGTCTGATCTCATTATTGTGCATTAGGCTTCACTTGCTAGCGAGTATACTGCATCACTAAACCGAGTTGGTTGCAGTACTGATGGAGTCTTCTTGGTAAGCCATTTTATCATCTTTCAAGTGTATTGTTGAGTCAAGTATTATTGGTGGTGGTGCGTAATACTGTGAGAGTTTAGAACTTCCGAGAGAGAACGAGACTTATATTGGTATTGGATTCTTTTCCTAAACGACCCTGAGAAAAATGATTCCTCTCTTCTTCATCTGATACAAGCATCGCAACCTCTATTTTTCTTTGGAAATATTTTTAAGTGAAATTTTGGAACGTAATAATTAATATTAGCATCTTTATATATTCTTAAATCTCTCAATGGATTGGATATATAGAAGATAAACATGAATCTTTGTAGATCCCTTATCTCTCTCTATCTCATTAAGTATATAAATCTGTTGTAATCGTTTCTCGTAAATCATCAATACAGTAAACTTTCTGATCCAAAGGTATTCACAAGATCAACTCTATTTGAGATGGACAAATCTATAGTGAGATTGATATTTTATAACTCAGATTGGTATTGGTATAATCTGGTCTGTAATCTTGGGAAGAAGAGACAGATTGACCTTAGATTTATGCATATAGATGATTCTGAATTCCTGATGTTGTTCTCTGTTTAATGGTTGTGAGGAAAATAATAAGTTGTTGTTGAATAAGTACAAATGATGTACCAAAGCCTAATTCAAGGGGAAGAGAGGGTCAAGGGGGGACAAAAAGAGGGAGTTAGTTACATGAATGTCTTAAATTAGTGTTAAGAAAGTTTTGCCTTCTTACTTTCTTTATATTTGTGAAATGCTTCTGACATATATTTTCCTCTTTTATTTTCAACAATTCAGCAAAACTCAAACACAATGGTACTTGCAACCAACTCTGACTCCGACGAGCATTTGCATTCCACTTTTGCTTCCAGATATGTCCGTGCTGTTGTTCCCAGGTTCCTCTCTCTGCATTTTTCTGGATTCTTTCCTCATTTTAGTTTTTTCTTCTTCTATGTTTATATATAGTTATGTATTTGTTTGCATATATTAAAACAGGTTCAAGATGCCTGACCATTGCATGCCCAAAGATGCTGCTTATCAAGTGATCAATGATGAGTTGATGCTTGATGGCAATCCCAGGCTTAACCTAGCCTCCTTTGTCACCACTTGGATGGAACCTGAGTGTGACAAACTCATCATGGATTCTGTCAATAAGAACTATGTTGACATGGATGAATATCCTGTCACGACCGAGCTCCAGGTTCTTTTCTCTCCCCATCTGTTTTCCATTCTCAAGACTGTTTCTTAAATTGTCTTACATCTTTTATTTGGCTTATTCTCTCCTTTTCAGAACCGGTGTGTAAATATGATTGCTAACTTGTTCCATGCTCCCGTTGGAGAAGGCGAGGCTGCTATTGGGTGTGGAACTGTCGGTTCATCAGAGGCTATAATGCTTGCTGGTTTAGCTTTCAAAAGAAAATGGCAACATAGGAGAAGAGCTCAGGGTCTATCTACTGATAAGCCTAACATTGTTACTGGAGCCAATGTTCAGGTCTAAATATATTCTTATGATTATCCTCAAAACCATCAAACGCTATGGATAGTAATCTGATTCTTTCAAATATCATACATTTCAAACTTTATTTCATCCGGTCAGGTGTGCTGGGAGAAATTTGCAAGGTACTTTGAGGTAGAGCTCAAAGAGGTGAAACTAAGTGAAGACTATTACGTGATGGACCCAACTAAAGCTGTAGAGATGGTGGATGAGAATACCATCTGTGTTGCAGCAATTCTAGGATCTACACTTACTGGAGAGTTTGAGGACGTGAAGCTATTGAACGATCTCTTAGCTGAGAAAAACGCAGAGACGGGTTGGGAAACTCCTATTCATGTTGATGCAGCCAGTGGAGGATTCATTGCCCCTTTCCTCTACCCTGATCTTGAATGGGACTTTAGGCTTCCATGGGTGAAGAGTATCAATGTCAGTGGTCATAAGTATGGACTTGTGTATGCAGGAGTTGGTTGGATTGTCTGGAGAACAAAAGATGATTTGCCTGAGGAACTTGTCTTTCACATCAACTACTTAGGAGCTGATCAACCCACTTTCACTCTCAACTTCTCAAAAGGTTTGTAAAAAAATAACTGGCTTATCCAATCAAATCCATCATCTCATTTTCTTTAAGAACTCAATTTTTTTTTGCAGGGTCGAGCCAAATCATTGCTCAGTACTATCAGTTTATCCGACTAGGCTTTGAGGTACTTGTTCCCTTATTCTTGTCTAGATGACATCTTGCTTAATCTAATGATCCTTTTTGGAAACTGGAATAGGGATACAAGAACATAATGGAAAACTGCATGGATAACGCAAGGAGGCTAAGAGAAGGAATAGAGATGACAGGGAAGTTCCACATTCTGTCTAAAGATATCGGCGTGCCACTAGTAGCATTCTCACTCAAAGACAGTAGCAAACACACGGTGTTTGAGATCGCTGAGTCTCTGAGAAAATTCGGGTGGATCATACCGGCTTACACTATGCCTGCAGATGCACAGCACATTGCTGTGCTCAGAGTTGTGATCAGAGAAGACTTTAGCCGAGGCCTTGCAGATAGACTCATCACACATATCATTCAGGTAATGAAAGAGATCGAAGGGCTTCCTAGCCGGATCGCGCATCTTGCTGCGGCTGCAGCGGTTAGTGGTGATGATGAAGTTAAAGTGAAGACTGCGAAGATGTCGTTGGAGGATATCACTAAGTATTGGAAACGCCTTGTGGAACACAAGAGAAATATTGTCTGTTAAGGGCAAGTCTTATTCTTTGGACTTATTTCGTAATAAGGTTTTAATTTAGACCATTTGGCGGTAATAAGGTTTTATTTTTTCTTGACATTATATTTATATTGATGGTATAACAAAATATATATATCAGAAAGAGTGGCTTTTCAGTAGTACTGGTAGTTGTAGGATTGTTCACTCTGGTTTATATTGTTCACCTAAACCATATAATAAAAAGTCGAATTCCTCCATAGTGTGGTAAACGGAAAATTATCTGCAAAGGCAAATACAAATATCACCGGCAACAATCAATATAATCAAATAACCAAAGCATTTGGCAAAAATCAAAATCGAAGAAGGGACTATATTTCACAAGCTACCAGTGAAACAAAATGCTGAGACCAAATGAGCAATAGTCACACATCAAATTAATATACAACAAGGTCTGAAAGATTTCCCTCTCAGCAGACTTTTCAACAAAAACAATGTGGGAAAAACAAACCATCATCTTCTTCCTTGACTAGCTACCATCCATTCTGCCTTTGTTGCACCGACAGAATCACGGAGATATGGGTTCGTAGGGATAAGTCAACCAAGGATGCTTAAGAGCTTCAGATGCAGAAGGGCGTTTCTTTGGATCAACTTGGAGCAAGTATGCCACAAAGTCTATGAAGCCTTGGTCACCCATTGGCAGTCTACGCCTTAGCGATGACTTTTTCGGTATTAGGTACTCCAAATTGTTGCTCTCCTGAGATATTAGAAACACAAACCCATTAGACCAGTTTGAAATCAAATTCTACAACCATTACAAATTGCTTTAGTAATAGGTGGGAGTGCACTATATAGTAAGGTTTTTTTTTTCTTTTTGGTTTTTCAATACGCACCTGGTTCCTCTCATATAGTAAATGATTTTTGGTGAAGTACTTGCATGTATCACGTCCTTTGGCAAGCATTTCTTGGTCAATGGATCCGATTATACCGATGACCCTTGCAAGCAAAGTTGCCGGAGAATCATTTTGGAAAAGAACCTACAAAAGCAGACCCAATTTACATTATAGAGTCCTAGCTAGCTTAGTGGATTATATTATAATAAAGCTTTTAACTGGTATCATTGATGCTGGAACTTACATTGCCGGTACACAGTTCAGCCAAAATGCAGCCAAGTGACCAGATATCTATCTTCTTATCATATGGAAGCCCAAGAATGACTTCTGGAGCACGGTAGGATCTAGACTGAACATAGGAGCAAAGATGATCTGTCTCAAAACAGCTACTTCCCAGATCAATAACTTTGATTTCGCATCTGCTGTAGCTTTTGATTAGTATGTTTTCAGGTTTTAAGTCGCAGTGTATAAGGCCCAGACCATGAAGAAAGTTCAATGCTTCCAAGCACTGGATAGTAATTGACTGCACAAAATTTTGATTTAGAAGAAAATAAGAGAGCAGCGAAAAACATACATAAAACTTGTGACTAGTAAAGGTTGGCTAACCTGCAATCTTGGCATAGTGAAATAAACCTCTCCACCTGATTCCCTATTAAACTTTTGGAACTCATACAAGTTTGCCTTGAGAAGTTCACATACTATTAACAGGTGCTCCTGCAAAACTGAGATTCCAATTAATCACAGTCAATGGCATCATGATGCAGGCTCACGTCACAAGTTCTTCCCTGAATCTCATCAACGAACAATTGATACATCATAGCATCAAAGTAGCAGAATATCTACCCGATGTTGAAAAGAATAAGACACAATTCTGCATCTACTTACCCGGAAGTAGAAGTAGTCATACAGTCGAAGGAGATGGTATTTGTCAGCAGGATCATGCTGGTTGACATACTTGAGAAGTTTGATTTCATCAAGGCTTTGGTCAAAAAAGTCTTTGTTGTTCTTTATGATCTTTACACAGACATCAATGCCGGTGTGGAGGTCATGTGCTTGTATTGCTTTGCTAAAAGCTGCTGATCCAAGATGCTCAGTGACATGGTAACGACCAGCAATGACAGAATTCAAAACCACATGGAAGTTCTTATCCTCCTCAAAACCAGTCCTGGGCAACAAAAGAATAATAGACGAAACAAATAAATTTCCCGAGGTTCACAAGAATTGGGATAGACTTCATCCCGCTTCTAAACAAAATGTGTACCAAACATCATTTAATACATAATAAACAAAAAATACCCACGATAATTGTAAGGGAACAGACCTGTTTTTCCTGTGAACAATCTTCAGGTTGAAGGTCTCAAAATCCTGCTCTTGGGCTTGAATCTGTCTTACTTGCTCTTGGACCACGATTGCATCCTCATCCTCGAACGAGGTCCCAGGATCTTCTTCCGGCCCATGACTAGTTTCTTCCTCATCTTCTTCCTTGTGCTCTCTCCCAGTATCAGAACTATGGGAGAGTGCGGATGGGGAAGAGTTTCTTGAACTTGCAACCTTTTCATCATCCATGTCTGTTATATTTCTTTCAGAGGAAGAGCCGCTGCGTCGTTTTGTCGAAGAAACAACCATACTATCGGACTCGATTAGGCTCTTTGGTTCATCAGTTTCATTTCTCACAACAGCATTGCAATGGTTTGACCATTCAGGGTTTGCAGAATCTTCATGGGACATCTGTCTATCAGGTACTGGAGAGGGAAAGGAGAAACCACCACTTGCAAAGTTTTTAAGCTGCATACTTGCACCTTTACCAGGTGGAGGCTTGACACCAGCAACGCCAACTCCGCGATAAGGAAGGAGCTCCAGATCCCATTCACTACCTTCTCCAGGAAAGTATTCAGGTATTATACTCCCATTGTCATCAACATCATCGCTCATTCCTACACCAATTGACCTAACTGCAGCATTTTGATCATCTTCTGCGCGGATATCCTTCGGACAGAGTTTACCACAGTTATCCTCGACTTTCCCTTTGTTCAACAAAATTAGATCATTTTCATGGCTGACAAATCCCTTCCACACAGGTTCAGTGTGCATCAAACTTAGCTCCTCTGCATCCATCAATTGCCCGTCATATCGAGCAAGCAAATCAGATTCCTTGGTCCTGCTGTATGTTTCAGTCATTGAGAGACCCATCGGATCATTGGAAGCAGTAACTGGCTCAATGCCTTTAGCGAGCACATATTGCTCACCGGAGAAATAAGAATCCTCCTCGGCAAATGAATGATCATCATCATTCTTGGTTTGACTTTTATCCTGCGTATCAGGAACACTTCCGCGCTCTGTGCCTTTTTCATTATCGCTAGGATAGTCAACTTCGTGACCCAAAAACCATGCCTCATCCTCAATTGGTTGCCTAATGTAACCAACATCATCATCGTCGTCATATTCATCAGAGTCCCAATACTCATTTGAATGTTCATTGAGAGCACCTAATCCATCGCCAAAGCCAAAAATCAAGTCAGATGCATCGTCTGCTATTCCGTGACTTACAGACAACCAGTTTCCTCCACCAGCCATTTTGCCACCTATGACACCATCAGAAAAGGAAAATTAAACTGGAATACAACCTCTGAAGATATGACAAAAAGGTAAGTTATAGAAAAGAAAAGGTGGACACAAAAGCTAGCCAACGGTAATATAATTTACTCATACAGAACATAAAGTTTTAAGATTTGGATGGTAGCCATCATCATCATGTCAACTAACCTGATGAATTGATTTCTTGTCCAATAGGAACATCTAGAAAAGAGCCGATAAGGAACACATTCTCAGTATTAATCAGCTTCTCGTCCAATATGTCTCGCTCATGTTTTTCTTCCCAAGTAAAGTTCATCGGTTTATCCTCTGACTTGATTTTTACATGTGGCAGTCTAGGTAAGTCTTCCCTCGGACCATCATGAGCCAGTGAAAATGCTAAGCTGCTTAGATTATTATGTTCATAACCAGACTGTGACTTTCCACGGTATAGCGCTGTAGCCACATCATCTTCCTGCTCCTTAATAAGAATCCTGGAATCACTCGCGCCAACCTTTTTCTTTCCTTGCCTTTTGTCTAAAATGGCTACACCATTATCTTCTGTTGACGTGCTTCCCTTGGACAATGGAAAAAACAGTTGTAACAGAACAATCCTTCCAATGGTCTGGTGAAGCACCAATGTTCTCTTCGCTTCTTGACCAAGACGTGGTGACGAATCCTTCTTGTATTGCAGAGTTCCCAACCTTGTTATCAACTTCCAGAGATTGACATGCTTTGCCATGGTCATACTGAGATACCTGGCTAGAGCTTCCAGTCCGTATCTTCTCACAAGAAGAGAAGATGTCTTCCACAACCACTTTATTGTTTTTACCAGTTTCGGGAACCTTTTCATGACTCGATTGCTTTGAACTCCGTGGATTCACAAAGCCTCTTTTACTTGGATTGATACTAAATACTTCAGAGTCAGCTACAATATCGGTAGAATTATGGTTCCAGGGAGGTAAATCAAGCCCGGTATCCTCAAATCCTTCAGAAAACATGAATCTCTCCTCCCAAAAATCTGCATTACCACTTTGTGTCTGAACAGAAACATCGTTCATAAGATTACTCTCGCGTAAGTTATTGGCAGCTCCACATTGAATCTCTTTCACAACCAATTCATCAGAAATGTGACTGTCCTTTTGAAAGCCTAATGCTTGGCTACTGCCCCTTTGCTTCGTCTTATCCAACAACTTGCTCACACCATTATCCTCAAAGTTAAGCTTTTGAAGACACCCATTTGAACTTGGGTTATTAGAAAGCTCACTAATCAACGCAGCTTCAGCTCTCATAAAACGATTCTTCCGCAAAAACTCCAAAATCGAGTCGATAGAGCTCGAGTCCTCCATTTCCCCAAATCCCTAGAAACAAAGTTTCACAAAACCTGAAACATTTACACAAACAGAAACTCTTCACTATATATTTCTTCGAATCTCATTCAATCCCTCCCTCCAAACAAAAACCCAGAACGAAACAAATTAAGCAACTCAGTGACTAATAAGAAAATTCGTGAGAATGAAAACCCTAACAAAGAATATTCTCCTTCTCTCAAGAATATTACCCCATAAAAAAAAAACAATATTTTCCGAGAAAATTTCAATCCCAAAACCCAGGATTTGAAGTCGAGCAATCATTTTCACTTACAGATCTAATTCGAGCAGCTTCTATCAATTTCTTGCATTATTCCTTGTTGAAGTTCTTTGCTTTGCTCTGCAAAATCTGATGGAGCTTCTTCTTCTTCGTCTTAATAATTTTCCTTAATTCTGAAATCCCGGCGCTTCCCTCC
This sequence comes from Arabidopsis arenosa, assembly GCA_905216605.1. Classification (NCBI taxonomy): domain Eukaryota; kingdom Viridiplantae; phylum Streptophyta; class Magnoliopsida; order Brassicales; family Brassicaceae; genus Arabidopsis; species Arabidopsis arenosa. The sequence continues at coordinate 7,110,436 of LR999453.1, read as the reverse complement.
TCCTTGGACATCCCATTATCAACGCCACCAATGCGCAAATAATTATGCCATTTTTCTTTTTTCTTTTTTCTTTTCATTTATTTTTATTTAATATTTAGCTTTGGATCCATGAAAAATCATTAGTTTTGGTGGGAAAAAAAGGCAAAATGACACATTTGCCAATTTAGTTTTGTTACACTGTCCTAAATTTCATTTTTTATTACAAAAGTTAGTTTATTCAATATTTTTTCAATATAAATAATGCAAATAATGAATGGGTTGAGTGAAAGAAAACAATATTGCACGTGTTATTATTACTTTTTGCCGTACTTTTAGATAACGAGTAAAATTAAATATGGCGCAATAATTAATCAATTTACCGGTTATGTAGTTTCGAATTCAAATTCGAATGTTTTTGAATAAAGAGTAAAATATTTCACTGTTAATAGAGCCCATTAATTTTTTACACTAGGCCCAATAATTAGGCCTTTTCACGACCCTTCGCAGAAATTATATAGCGGCGCAAAAAATTACTGAATCGGTTTTTTTTTCCGGGTGGATGTAATGTCGAATACATCAGAGGACGGCGACGGAGCATCGGTAACTACAGGCGGCTTGTTCCCCGTCTTCCCTACTTCGGCGAACTCCGTCTCAGCTTTTTCTGGTGCTCCTCAATGGCTTCGCAACGCCAGCTTCACGACGGATCTCTCCGTCATCAACGCTGCCGCTTCGACGGCTCCTTCCTTATCCGAGGTCGAGGCTGGAGACGACGAGGATGATGAAGGAGAAGCTGATGGGAATATCGATTTAGCTAATCAGCCTAGGGTTTACAATTTGGTTGAAGAAGAAGAGTCTTTGGAGTCTGATGGCGACAAGGTAAAGAGGAAGCGGGAGAAAAAGAAGAAGCGGAAGAGTGATAATGCTTCGGATGAATCTCGTTCAAGGAAATCCTCAGTTAAGGATTCTGATGAATACTATTCGAAACCTGTGAAGGATTATTACTTGGACACTCGTCCTGATCCAGATAATCTGGCTTATGGCTCTATTTACAGGTACTTTGCTCATAATTTGTTTACCTGTGTAGTTATGGTTAGTTTTAAGAGTGTTGGGATATTGAAAATCTGCTTCTGTTTGCATAATGCAGGATGAATGTTCCTCGTTATAAACTTGACAATTCTCAGAGAGTTCCTGGTTCAGGTTCTCTGAGGTTTTATTTGCGGAATCGGCGTAGTTCTATGCTTGACACAGAGATTGATATTGATTCTTTGGAGGGGAGAGCAAAGTCTGATACCCGATATTGGTATGCAAAACATGCAGCCATGGAACGCAACAAGAATTTCAAGCGTATTCGTTTATGTGCTTCAACTGAAGCTGTGGTTTCGTCCTTTGATAATTTCATTCCACTGGAGGAAGATGAGACTGTTCAAGAAAGTGAAGAAGAAGATGTTTTATCAAGGGACTCAAAGATGGGAACATCATGGGAGGATGAAATGCTGAATAAAACGCGAGAGTTCAACAAAGTGACGAGGGAGCGTCCACATGATGAAAAGTCATGGCTGGCATTTGCTGATTTTCAAGACAAGGTTTCAAGTATGCAATCTCAGAAAGGAGTTCGCCTGCAGACTTTAGAGAAAAAGATTAGTATACTTGAGAAGGCTTTTGAACTGAACCCAGATAGCGAAGAACTGTTGCTTGCTCTGCTCAAGGCATACCGACGCAGAGACAACGCGGATGTACTAATCAGTAGGTGGGAAAAGGCACTTATGCAAAATTCCGCAAGCTACAAGTTATGGAGAGAGTTTCTATGTGTTGTTCAAGGGGAGTTCTCCAGATTCAAAGTATCAGAAGTGAGGAAGCTGTATTCTTATGCGATCCAGGCTCTTTCTTCTGCTTGCAGCAAGCGACATAGGCAGGTTCTTATTTTATGGTGCTAACTGATAAGGGTTGATAAATCACTTCAATACGTATCTGTTTACTGTCACAAGTCATTTGGAGTCCACCTGTTTTATTTACCATACTTAGTTTTTTCTGGTGTTTCCCCACTATCTTTAATCGTTGACATTATTGATATTCTTATTATTAGCAGTTAGACATTGTAAGGTTTAATTCTATTTATTGGATTATGCAGGTGGATACAACATCTGAACTGTTGGATACTGCTGCCATCCAGCAGGAACTCGTTCTAGTTGATATGCTTGTTAGCCTCTGCAGGTTTGAGTGGCAGGCTGGTTACCAGGAGCTCGCCACAGCGTTACTTCAAGCTGAAGTGGAATTTAGCATCTTTTCTCCATCTTTGTTGCTAACTGAACAGAGTAAATTAAGACTGTTTGAGCACTTTTGGAGCAGTAATGGTGCTAGAGTTGGAGAAGAAGGAGCTTTTGGATGGTTATTGTGGCTGGAGAAAGAGGAGGAAAATAGGCAGAAAATTTTGAAAGAAGAATCCTCTGATGACAATGAGGTAGGTGGTTGGACAGGTTGGACAGAACAGGTCTCAGGTAGAAATGGAGATATTGCTTCAGCTAACACTGGAGAGGTCGATGTTGATCGTGAGGGTCTGGATGAGGAAATGGAAGACGAGAATAGCAAACCGGAAGGTGACACTGAAGCTATGCTGAAATTATTGGGCATTGATGTCAATGCTGCGGCCAGTGATGAGGTTAAAGATACATCAACTTGGGTAAAATGGTTTGAAGAAGAGGTTTCTCGAGATCACAGTCAATGGATGCCTACTCGGAAAGCTGGTATCTATCTCTACCTTTACCATCATTATCTCTTTATCGATTGTTCATCTTCTCTCTTGGAGCTTACAATGGTCTTAATGTGTCTATTGGGTGAGCTTTTTGTCCAAGTGGGACTAGTCGCTCAGCCTTTTTTGTCATTAGTAAATAAAGTTCAGTCTGTATAGATATGTTTGATGGGATTGACTTGTAATCTTATTTAGAAGACTGTAAACATGCATGTGGTTAACTGTGTATCATCCTTTAATAGGTGGAGTCTCCAGTGTTGATGGAATAGGTGAGGGAGAAGATGAAGAGCAACTCTCAAGTGTTGTACTATATGAAGATATAAATGGATATCTATTTTCTTTATGTTCAAACGAGGCCCGCTTATCTCTGGTATACCAGTTCATTGATTTCTTCGGTGCACATATCTCCCCATGGACTTCCAGCAACAGTTTGTCGTGGAGTGAGAAAATAAGTAGCCTTGAAACATTGTCAGATTCTATGCTAGAAAACTTGAGAAGTGTTCATGAATGTCTGTCGAAATCAGATAGTGCCAACTGCTTTAGCTTGGTATCTCTTTTAGGTGGCAGCTATGACATATCTATGCGGACTGAGATGATGAAGTTTCTCCGCAATGCCATCTTGCTTTGTCTGAATGTTTTTCCGCGAAACTACATTCTGGAAGAAGCTGTGCTTGTTGCAGAAGAGTTATATGTAACAAATATGAAAACATGTGAGGTAGCAACTACGCCATGCCAAGCTTTGGCCAAACGTCTCCTGAAAAGTGACCGGCAGGTAATCCCCGTTCCAATTTGTTGATGTGGTCTACTTTTTTATTCAGTTTATCTGAATTTTGAACTGATTCCTTCTCTATGAACAGGATCTACTACTTTGTGGAGTTTATGCACAGCGAGAAGCTGCTTCTGGAAATATGAAACATGCAAGACGAGTTTTCGACATGGCACTGACTTCTATCTGTGGCCTGTCTAAGGTTAGTTTCAGATCTTTTGGTTATGTTGTTAGCATATGATACAAAATTTCATGTTTCCACCTATGTTTCTAATTCAAAGGAACTTCTAGATCAGTTACCCTAGTTTTGTGTTTATTGCTGATTCAAATTATCGCTTACTGGTCTCAAAAACTGAGGCCCTGCCACTTGAGCTTTCACAAGATAATATCTCGTGGACGGATCATAGTAGAGTATGTTATAGATCACTCTCTTCTTGGTAATGTACAGGGAAGCATGGCCTAGTGGATATAGCGAGAAATAGGTTTACTTATTTTACTTTATTCTTTGTGCACTTGTACGGAGATACATCAGCCCAATTTCCGTGATTTCTTTGGATTTTATTTGACATTGAAAAAGCCATGCTAAGTTTATTTCACCTATGATTGCAGGAATTACAGTGTAACGTTCCTTTGCTATGTTTATGGTATGCTGAATCGGAAGTAGCCAATAGTAGCGGCAGTGGTAGGGATACAGAATCATCATCTCGGGCCATACATATTCTGTGCTACCTGGGAAGTGGTCTAGCTTATACTCCTTATACTTCCCAGTCTTCAAGTATGCAAATCCTTAGAGCACGCCAAGGGTTCAGAGAGAAGCTTAAGAAGATACAATCAACATGGTCTCATGGTGTCACAGATGATCAATCAGCAGCGCTTGTTTGTTCGGCAGCTCTATTTGAGGAGTTAACAAATGACCTTCCTGGTGCTGTTGAAATCCTAGAGCACATGTTCAGTTCTGTTCTTCCAGGTTATTTCTCTGATCTCTATTCTTGAGTTATCTTACTGATTTCCGTGCTAGTACGCATGACTGCATCAGAAATGTTTTCCATATACAGATAAAATTTCTCTTAAAGGCATGTATCTTGCATCCACTGTTTATCTTGATTTAAATCTCGTCGTTAAGATTTTGGGGTATTGTGAATGTTCCAGGAAGAAAAAGTCAAAGTCATCAGCTTGAACTCTTGTTCAATTATTATGTGAGAATGCTTCAGAGACACCAGGACGATCTAACTTTGTCACAACTTTGGAAGCCCATATCAGAGGGACTGCAACTGTATCCTCTCAATCCCGTGCTTTATCGAGCTTTGGTGGACATCTGTAACCACCGTATGACATCCCATAGACTGAGAATGATATTTGATGACTACTCCCGCAAGTAAGCTTTTTCTCAAACTTGTTAATAATAAACCCTGCGTCTCGCGAGTACGGCCCAATGTAGATATGGATGCTTAGCTTCAATGATTAAAGACGACTAGTTACATGTTTATGGTCTTCCTCCTAGAACAAGGGTTATGTATATTGATATATTGATGCTAAACTAGTTTAATATGTTAATCATGTAGGAATTCATCTGTCGTTGTTTGGCTGTTTTCACTTGTCTATGAGTTGAGTAAAGGAGGCTCCCTACACAGAATCCGCGGACTGTTTGAAAGGGCATTGGCACAAGATACACAAAACAACTCGGTTATTTTATGGCGTTGCTACATTGCATATGAGATCGACATCGCGCACAATCCATCAGCAGCTAGAAGGATTTACTTCCGAGCTATAAATGCATGCCCATGGTAGGAACATATACTTAATCTAAAGTTCTTTCTCCAGATTTCTCATATTATCGAGAAGCAATTCTTAACATAATGGCGTGGCAGGTCGAAAAAACTATGGCTGGATGGGTATGGGAAGCTGAGCTCAGTCCTGACGGCAAAGGAGTTGTCAGATTTACAAGAAGTGATGCGGGACAAGGAACTGAACATTAGGACAGATATCTACGAGATTCTTCTTATGCAGGGATGAGATCATTGAGATGTATATATACTTATGCCCTGTTCTGGTTATTGAGAATTTACCAAGTGTAGAAGAAGAAAATGAGTTTCCCTCTTGACCTCTTGTTTGCTCAATAGATATTACGTAGAACCATTCAAAAGAAAATGATTAAAGGTTTTTGAACTTTATCAGACCATAATTATCGGGCCATCTATTGGACTGTTCTTATGTTATAAAAATATTAAAATTTCTGAGAACAGGCTTTGGAACATGGAAAGTGATCTTGGGCTAGAACTGTTTTTGGGCTGTTCTTGTGGCGACGTGGCACCCGCGGATTGGTTGCGATTTTTGTTTAATAATTATTTGGAATTGTATTTTGTGTTTCTTTTTATTTTCAAATCAATTTTAATATAAGTTTAGTTTTTATGTTTTCAATTTTAAAAATAATTTTTTTAATTTTTAAAAAACATTTAAAGTTTTTGATTATTAAATTATTAATTCCTATGATCTAAACAAGTTCTACCAATAATCACTTACTTTACAAAAGATCTTAATTAAAGCTCTTACAATATTTTAATATTTTTTCTCCCTTAAGATCAAACTTCAAAGATGCACCCTTGCATATGCCCTCATTGAACACTCGCCACTCTTTTGTTTTTATCCTTGAGTAATAAATATTTTTCTTTATGTAAATTATGCAGTTATTATTGAAAGATAGATCTCTTTCCTAAATACCATTCTTGTTTTCTAAATATTAACATTTATAGACTTTCATTTTTATTATAAAGATATGCCACTTTTTAATAAATCTTTTAAAATTGGTCAAGAAAAAAAAGGGTGTTATTTCATTTTCGTAACACATAAAAGTGATGGCATCGGGGAAGCTTCCGTGGGAGTTGGAGGAAGAGATACTGTCTCGGCTTCCACCTCGATCTCTTGTTCGGTTCAGATCCGTATGTAAACACTGGAACGATCTTTTCAACGACAAAAGGTTCGTCAACAACCACTTGGCTCGTGCTCGTCCCCAATTCATCATCCTGACCGAATCCAATATTTATTCGATAGACACCATCGGTCTGGGTGGCGTTGATCCGACGATAGAGGTGAATAAACTAGCCTCTGAATTACATTTTGAGGCTAAGAAGTCGACATATACCCGTATCACGGCTTGCGATGGATTATTGTTTCGTCACTTTTGGATGCAAGGGGATACCATTTGGAATCCATGTTTGAGACAGGTTGGATTGATAGAGTACGAGTACGAGGACAGAGATTTCCATTTATTGGGTGTAGGATACGATACTACTAAACCCGAGAAGGGTTACAAGATCTTGGGGTATTTTGATCGTCTTCGTAGAGTCACTGACGCTTACCAGAAAGGTCACCTCAGGTTTGCGATTTATGAGTGTGCCTCTCACTCGTTTAAGTTCATTGATTCCTTAGATTGGCCAATGCTGGCAGGTTTAGGTGAATATGTGTCCTTGAACGGAAATTTGTATTGGACTTCTTACAATGAAGAGACTCGTGAGTATTTTCTCGGAAGCTTTGATTTCTCCACGGAAATATCGATGCGCTTTTGTCTCCCTCCTTGTGGGAAGCATGTTTCTGGCTCACTACATAAACTTGTCCTCACTGTATTTAAGGGAGATAGGTTTGCATTGTTAAAGCAATCTCGTATATCAAGGAATACAGAGGTTTGGGTAACAAAGGAGAAGATTAACAATAGTAATAAGGATGACGTGGTGTGGTTAAACTTGATGACTCTGTCAATACCTAACTTTCCTTCGCTATTCAATCAGTTTTCTGGTATTAGATACTTCATTTATGACAAGACCCTTATCATGTGTTGTGGCGCCGATCAAACTGGAGTGGCTTGCATCTTTATTGCGAGGGGAGACATGTGCAAGAAGATTCAAATAGGTTCTGGCTTTGATCATTTTTCTCACTGTGTCTATCTTCCAAATTTGATCTCGGTTCCTTCTGAATTCAAATCAGTACAAAAAAAGGTAAGTCAGGAAAATGTTATGGAGCTGGTGAATATGACTTGGAAATAAATGATGAACCTTCTTGATATTGTAAACCTTTTCAAGGTTGGGTTGCTAGTATAGCTTAATCTACATGCATCTTTTATCAATCCAAATATGATACAACTTAAGATAAATTACACTCTAAAGACGTATTTTAATATACATATTTGAAAAAGATTGATGACATTGCCAACAACCAACTTGCCTAAGCTAGTTAATAAGTATTGTGGCATTAGTTATTTTATCTTTGACAAGACCCTAATCATGTGTTGTGGCGACGGCGAAACTGGAGCTGCTTGCATCTATATGGTAAGGGGAGGTATGTATGTTCAAGAAGATTCAGATTGATTCATGGATTGTTCGGTTTTCTCACTGTCTATCTTCCAAATTTGATCTCAGTTCCTTAATCATTCATATCACATCAAGTTTAGATTTTGGATTTTTCGTGTTTTATTACAAATCTGAATTCTATAGTTTGTCCTCACTTTTGATTCAGAAGCAATTTCTGCTCTCGTTGTTGTTGGAGCAGAGTATATGGAGCTTTTCCCTTCTTTGAAAGTTGATTTTGTTTAACTTTCTCATATGCTCTGTTTACATGGGGATTGATTTAGAAATAAACGATAATAGTACATGAGCCTTATTGAATTTTTGTTAATTCTTAATGTTGGGTTGATAGTATATAGTTTAATATCTATATATGCATCTTTTAACCAATCCAAATATGATAAAGCCTACAACTTAAAAAAACGCTATTTTGGAAAAATTGGATTAAGGTGACTTGGGTTTAGACACATGCACACACAACATAAAGAGAACAAAAGGCAGACCATTATAGTGAGACAAACGTTCTTGAGCTTCTGGTTTAGACAAAATGTTCATTCTTATTCAAGAGACCTACAACATTGCAGAGATTCAAGAATCAGTCAAGACTCCCTACAACACATTTATCATAAATTATCTACAAGAACAAGTCACTTTTCACTACCAACGTTGAGTTGGCCTAGTGGTAAAGGGGTTGCAGCTGTAACTACCGCCACCTGGTTTCGATTCACGGTGGGAGGGACTATTTACAATGCTTGGGTTCCCGGCAAAGATGTGAAACCACCTTTTTTTTTTACCAAAAAAAAAAAAAAAAAAAGTCACTTTTCACTTCTAGGGTTCTAAAGTAAAACCCATTTTGCAAATTTCATATTAGGAGATATATTTGGACAAGTTTCTACAGCTGTAAACGCGAAACATATATATGTTGAGTGGCAGTAAAAAGAACTATGGCGGATTTTGAAAGCTGAAGCTGAGCATATAGATAGTTTTGTTAAAGGGACATGAGATGTATACGTAGTTATATATGTTCTTTTCTGGTCATTGGAATTTACAAAGTGTGGAAGAGGAAAGAGAGATGAACGTAAGTAATACAGATGCGTGAGAAAAAAGAAAGACCAATCTCCTTGATCGCAAGGCAAGGGATCTTCTTTTTGGAAGAGAGTGAGATCAGAATCTTAGATTTACACTTCATCAAACCCTTCACTTTCTGCTTTTACTTGTTTAGTCCTATTATTTGATAGAATATAGCGAAGCCATCCAAAAATATATGATTAAAGTTTTGTTTTGATGTTAATATTCACTACTTTTTTTATTCTTGGCGAATATGATCATAGTTTTTTTTTTTTTTTGGTAAAATATGATCATACTTTAAAATTTTCTATTACCATACATTATAGTTAGAATTTAGAAACATCGAATGTCTGTTGGAATTCCCTATTGATTATGGTCAGTTGCAAAATTTCACTGACAACAAATATTTGACATAAAAAGTTGAGTGTAACTTGGTTTTCACGTTATTGTATAGACTATAATGGAAAAAAGAAGAGAACAAATAAAAGTATAAACCCAAATTTTCACATCCATTAACTTGATCTGGTTACACCCATGTGAGGAAAAAGAACAAAGGTACCATATATCCATAGAGCCGTCAAATCAATGGAAAATAAAATCATCAATCCAACAAAAAACAAAAATAAATACAATGCCCAATCAAATCACGTGATTTTCCCACACATTCCCACAATTAGAAAAAAATAAAATCAGTTAAGTTTTACCCCAACAACCCGTAGGTTTTATTTCAACGATTATATATAAGTACACAAAAGTGTACCTAAATGTTTACGTTATTATCCCAATAATTCTATACTCTTGTCTTTTTGCTTCAATACTCTTTGTTCATTAAGTCAATAAACACCTTGACCATGTCCCATAGCTGCACCATTTGATGACGTGTCCCATGCGTCGTCTGTTATAAACTGCATCCACGAATCGTCTTTATCATCGACTACTTCTTCAACGCAGGTGGAAGAAACTCCCACTTCCGGCGACATTGTCTCGTATTCATTATTGTAGTTGTTGTTATTATTCGAATTTATCTCCTCCATTGACGCCGTTGTGAAGCTACATTGTCCCGTTTGTAATTGCCGTTCTGATTCCAACTCTGAACAAATTCCGTTCTTCTTGAATACCCGACACAATGCATACGAGTCCTGCCGCAAACAATTTATATTTTCAAAGTTGAATAAACATTTTTTTGTACATATTCAAGTATAATGAATATGAGTATTTGTCTTATATATAATGAATAATTAGATACGACTTTTGTCTTCGTCGCAGTAAAGACAAAGCGAAACCCTAAGCTTTTGTCAGCTTACAGCAAGAAACGAATATATATCATTTTAACAGTCTTCTAATTAAGCCTTAATTTGTATTAAAATTTACACATATGACATATCTTTCTATTAATGTATATACTAAAAGAAATGGAGAATTATCATGTTAGTTACTTTTTTTTTTTTGTTTAACAGCCATGCATCTATCTACGAAGTTATCTTTTTGTTTTTAGAAGTTACATTTTGATCATATATGTAGTAACTACTTACTATCATTTGGTAAATAGATCGAGTGATGAAAGAACGATCAGTTACCTGGAGCGAAGAGGGATCGTCACAATCCTTATCATCGAGACGATACTCATGCATAACCCAATCCGTACGGATCCCTTGAGGAGCTCTTCCTTTATAATAAACCAAAGTCTTTTTCATCCCAATCGCTCTGCTTTGACTTGTCACTCTACGATCTTTGCCAGTCGATTTCCAGTATCCACCTCTCGTTGCTCGGTTCGTCCTAAACCCGTTCGGATACTTCCGGTCACGTGGCCCAAAAAAATACCACTCCGGATCTCTACTTGGTAGAAACGACTTCTCTACAATTTTATTTATCGATCACAACAACTAAAAATCAGTTCATATCAATATAGCGCGACGATAAGACTATTCGCCAAGAACAACGAATTATATAGTTATTACTGAAAAATGTGATAAAAAATGTAAAACATAGGTACCTGCGAGGTCCCATGGCTCGCATTTGTAGAGATCAACCTCGGGGATTATATCAAGCTCGATTTCTTGACCGTTGATCTTTCTTTTCAGATAATAGTTTACGAGTTCTTCGTCCGTCGGATGAAATCTAAAGCCTGGAGGTAATCCGACCGGAGCCATAACTCGCACAAACAATTGCAATATCGGGTTCTTGGTGTCTTCACCTCATTTATCTTCTCTTACTCAAACTGATATCTATTTATACACATAAACTTATATGGTCAGTTGGTCACTAAATTGATTAATTAATTATTATTTTCTCTTTGCTAATATCGTTATATATCTCTCTCTTTCTTTCTTTTTCTCTCTTCTTCCTTCTTTTTGTTGTTTTTATCTTTCGCTTTATCTTTTTTGGAGATTCTTGACAAACGTTACTCGCAAGCTCCTTGCTATTCCTTCGTTGTAAAAAAAGGATCAAGTTTGATCTCGTTATTAGCATATATAATATATACTTATATAGTTTTTTTGTTGGTAAAAGTATACTTATATAGTTATATAGACATAAATAGTGATCAGATGAAGCAAATCGCCTAGTCCAACCTTTAGCACCATCATACAGAGAAATATGGAACTAGAGAGTAAAAGAAAGACTCTGTATCAGCAACATTAACATGAGTCTCGAGCTAGTTTGTGACTGTGAAGTAGAAAATGAAACATGTCATGGAATAAAAAATTGGAAAACGATCGAAGTGGAGATTTGGGCTGCTTTTTGCGGTTGTAGACTTGTAGTGGTAAGTAGTACAGTAAGGTCCCTGGCCCAACAACTTTTAGAGCCCTAGGGCAAAAGAATTTGGGCCCTTAATATGCATATATATATATACACTAAAATTTTAATATATTTGGGCATATGTACACTAAAAATAATTGTTTGGGTCCTTTCTAAAATTTAGAAAACAGGCCCACTTTACACATTAATATTAAGAAATTGGGCTATATTCGCATTTGTGAAGCTGTCACTATTTCATTTGGAGTCAAGATTGTTATTACACCATGTAAAAGACCTCGGCCTTCGGGTATTCAGTTGGGTTATGGTTTGGTTCCGATTTTTTCGGTTCTCGAGTTTATGATCTTTATATGAACCGAAACAATTTTGGTTCGGTTCTAGTTTGGTTTCGGTTCTTTCGGTTCTGAAATTTATGATTCATTCGGATATTTTAGATATTTCGGATATATTTAGGCATTTTCAGATATTTTCGAGTATTTTTTGGATATTTTTTTGATATTATCTGAGTATTTATTGGTATTTCGAGTATTTTATATTATTCGATATAAAATAACTAATATTTTTGGTTATATAATCATATTTCGGATACCTAAAATATTTCGGTTTAAAAAAAAAAAAATATATATATATATATATATATATATATATATATATATATATATATTTCGGTTCTGTTCGAAGTCGGTTCCGGTTCTTTCGGTTCTATAAATTAGGAAACGTTTGAATATTTTAAAATTTTGGTTCGTTTCTCTTATGTTTCTTTATGGTTTACTCTTTTGGCATAACCATTACGAAAAAGTAACAAAAAAAGGCAAACCCATTACGAAAAGCTTTGATTAATTTACACGATCATTACAAAATAGGCCGAAATTATGAGAGCCCAAATGGTACTCCAGCCATGTGGTTTTGAATAATTCAAGCTTTGACAGTTAATGTAAGAAAATTTCACTGGTTAGCCATAAACCGCCAATAGACAGAACAGCAAAAAAGATGTTACTAAAACAATTATTCAGCTTTCATATCACTAATGCATGCATCAAAATATTAAGCCAGCTGCCAGCTTATCATATGTTACAACTAACTATTAAAATTACCAAGCATAGAAGACAAAATAAAGGAAAAAATAGATGTGAGCATTGGAGTTGGTCTTACACGTAAATAACAGAAAAATAAAGTTTGTGGGTTGATGACTCTTATCTTGGTGATCAAGGAAAAATAAAACAGTAGCAAGAAATTCAAAAGAATAATCAACAAATTGAGAAGATCATTGATGCTATAAGCGGAAAAAGTAAGAATTCACCCCCTCCCCCCACCCTCCCTCCTCCCTCCCAAGAAAAAAGATGAAAAGAACGCGCCCTAACTAGTATAAATAATATATCAACCCATGCAGGAAAACCATATAATTCATTCTTACAACAAACTTTCCATTCGTACAACACATATATATATAGTTCTTAATATTTACACTCAGCGAAAACGCCTCCACATTTGTCACACACCTACGCAAACCCTTTGATGGCATCTTTATCCTCGTCCCATCTGAAGGTTTTCAAAATTGATGAACCCATATATTTTGGCTGAGACATGCCTTAAGATTTTCCGCATTGTATGCATCATATAAACATTAATGCACATGCACCAATGAATGCGGAAAATTATAAGAGGTGTCTTAATAATTGCTTCCGTCAAGGATTACGACCGATCCACAGCCAAATTCGACCACCAATTCATCAAATCCTCTTAAGATCCAACAACTAGTACGTTTTTTAGTATAGTTGATGATTAATAATTATTTTATTTTGTGTAATGATTTGGATTTAAACCTATATTTTTGTTTATTTTGATATTTGGTTTTATATTTGCTTATATTTTTCTTAAGATTTGCTCATATATATTTTTTATATTCCTTCATCCTCTAATTATGAAAATTTTTTCTTTATTCTTTTATTGAAAGTTTTTGAACTATGGTTCAAAATCTAGTTTAACGCTGGTTCAAGTTTGATTCAGGCCAGGGATTAGGTACAATTGGACAGAGTCACTAAAGACAAAGAATGGCACAAAATGGCAATAACAGGAAAAATAAAATAAAAAATAATAATCATTGGCAAGTTTGTGAGTTGAATTTGAGCTTGCTGAGCAAGACCAATAAAACAGTAGAAAGAATTTAAAACAAACCAAAATAAATGAATATAAAGCACAGATTATTGAGAAGAATTCGATGCTATAGACAGAGATAGTAAGAATGTATCCCAAAAAATAGAAGTAAGCGTGAAAGAAACACGGCATTCTTATTTTATCTAGTGAAATATATCGTTGATGGTAAATACTAATTACTAAATAGATGTAAGAAACTAAAAATGACACCTTCTGACGTTTGCATGGCAAAAGTAGAAAAATGCAAGTTAATTGCTAAATGAAGTGGTTTTTTTTTTTTTTTTTTTGTGTGGCTAAGTGAGTAAATATCATTAGATGAAAGTTTATGTGTTACAGATTATAAGACCTAAAGTTATGAACCTTGCCAAAAAAAAAAAAAAAAAAAAAACAAGGAGTATTAAATTGCTATAGGAGTATTATATGTTATTTCTTTCAAATTAGGAAAAGTGGGAAATTCATTTAAGTATAAAATATAAACTTCTAAACTAGTGAAATTTTAAATTCACTTTTTGAGATATATCAAAATCTAATATAATACTAGATGGATGTGATCATCCTATCTTATCTAGTTTTTAAGAACATAAAATATGTGTGATACTTTTTCAAGATTCATAACTAAAAATGTAACTTTTGAGTTTTTTTCTGGTCTATATAAGATTGAAAACATGTGAAGGTTAAAAGCACAATTTGTAACAGAGAACTTACCAACATCTACTTTCGAAGAGGATATTCCAAAGTAGATAAAACAAATCGAAAGAGAAATCATGATGATGTCTGATCTTCCAAAAGATTTGGTAGAGGAGATACTTTCTAGACTTCCGGCTACAACATTGAAACGATTACGATCAACTTGCAAACTGTGGAACTCTTTATTCAAAGATGAGGGATTCGCCAGAAAACACTTTGAAAAAGCAGCAAGACAAGATTTGGTTGTCATGTTGAAAGACTCTAGGGCCCATTCAGTCAGCGTTAACCTCCGTGGAATTCACAACAATAACTTTGATCCATGCACAAAGGACATAGGTGAACTTAGCCTAAATCAAGTCGATATAAATAAAATGGTTCACTGCAATGGTTTACTATTCTGCATCACAAAGGACAACATACCCATGGTTTGGAATCCTTGCACAGGGGAAACCAAGTGGGTGGAACCGAGAAGAGTATACGACAAATCTGATAGATTTGCTTTCGGATACGAATACAAGAAATCGTGCTATAACTACAAAATGTTAAGGATCCAAGATGCACATGGTATAGAAATATATGAGTTTAACTCAAATTCATGGAGGGTTCTTGATGTCACATGTGACTGGTGCATAAGAACGCATGCAGTTTCCCTGGAAGGTAATGCTTATTGGTTTGCTTCAGAATATAAAGAAGGAACAGAGCACAATACTTGTTTAGTAAGTTTTGATTTTTCAAAAGAGATATTTGAAGCCATGGACGTTCCATTTCAGTATAATGGTGAGGATATTGTGGCTCTATCTGTTACTAGAGAAAATAAACTTGCGGTGCTAATGCAGCGCTGGGCATTTGAGATGGAGATATGGGTCAGAGATAAAATTGAACCCAATGCTGTATCGTGGAACCAGTTTGTAGAAGTGGACATGGGGTTAAAACTTCCAGCAGGTACTGATAATATGTTTTCGTTTAAGACGACTTTTTCCATCGATGAAGATTATAAAGTCGCTCTGGTGTGGCATACAGACCATGATACAGACGCAGAGTCAAGGAAGTGGATCGAGGATATAAAGATATTCATTATTGGAGAAGATATATACAGAGAAATAGTAATTGGGAAAATTGATTATCGATATAGTTACCCGCTTATGTACAATTATGTTCCAAGTTTGGTTCAAATCTAGTAATTTGGAGGCAACAAATAAATATCGGGTTTAGTCACAGTTAAAGAAACTAATCATCTTCTTACATCTCTTTTGTTTTTCTTTGTTCGTGTCTATTGAATAAGTAGTATGAATATAAGTATTATTTATTTTGTATATTTAGCTCCTTCATTGCATCATGTAAACTTATGAACTCCGTAGTAAATAACTAAATATGATTTGTGAGCCATCCAAATTTGAAATTATAATAACAGTATTTCTGCTCATTCCAAATTATGATTGAGCTATCTTATGATACAAACACACAACCTATGTGACAACCACCAAACTTACATATCATCATCAATCCATCGAGAATGAAGCATATAACCTAACGGATGTAACTAGACTGAGCACTGTATACTCTCTGAAGCCGTCTCCTTCGGTATCTCCAAGCCACTTGAATCTGCCGTAGCCTCCAATAAGGAGACTCATACCTTATGGCTCCTTGGACTCTATGGCTCCTTAGGAATCTCGAGAACAAGCTCGCTACGTCTTCAAGATCTGCTATACTCAGCGAAAACGCTTCCACATTTGTCACACACCTAACATTTCTGTTGCTAACCAATCCCTTTGGTGGCATCTTTATTCTCGTCCCATCTGCAAGTTTCAAAACATATTCAGTTTCGAGTTTCTAATCCAAAACTTTGATATTTATAAACACATAAGAGTCAAAGGGGATGTACCAGGGTTTACAGAAAAGCGTTTGAGGCACCAAGTGAGAAGTTCTTCGCCACAAACGTCGCCTTCCGATAATGGAAGAACAGAACCGTCTTCTCCAATGCTCTCCATCTCACCTCTCACTATGAATACCATTTTCTCAACTAGACCTCCGCTGTGCAACACTGTGCTATTCCCTATGTATGTCCTCTGTTTCAGCCTCTCACTGATGGCATCTAAGATTGATTCATCCATCAACGAAAATATCCTCACCTGCGAACCCAACAACATTACAATAATCTACCATGCTTAATCTGTGATATTATTCTTGCTTTTAAGTATATAGTCTCAACAATGGTTAATCTGTGATATCATAACTGTTACTTTGGTTTCAGCAGCAGTCTCTATACAGTTAGTTTGTACAAGTAGCTCTTTTGAAAAACTATAGAATTGGGACTTATGCACACAGAACTGGACTCTGATATTAATTTACCTTCTTGAGAAATTTAAAGAGGTGTCGTCTTATATCTCTTTGAAGGTCATCAGGCATATTCTCAAAGAGCAATTCTTCGTTAACGCCTCTGGTAGCAGCCCAGTTGAACCGTTCAGCCTCTCGCACCCTCCTGAAAATGTTGAATCATTAATCAGTTAGTTTATAGTGACAACACTGAAATTGAGACCAATGTAATTCTTCAAACAAAAATATTCAACTGTGAAGCAAAGTTTTATAGGGATAGTCCACATACTTTCTTATACCATTTGGCAACCGTCTATGGCTCATCCATTGCTCCACATCACGCCGTCTCAGCGTCATTTCCAAATTCCTAATATGGACAAAGCACAATCACCAGAGTACTTGGTAATTCAGAAACCATCCATTATGTCTTGCAATATCTTCTTTTATACAGTGATGTTATGATGCAATTGTATACCTTTTGCCAAGAGCTTGAAGGAAATTTTGCATATTACCAATAAGAAGGGCAAAAAGCAAAAGCCCCAGCCCAGTGATACCCATAGTAAAGAAGACCTCCCCTAGAAAGTAGCTTGGGACTTGGTTTCCAGCAAGAGTGCTTATTTGCTTTGAGAATTATAAAAAGAAAATGACATTAATGAAGAGTTCCAAATATGCCACTCAATGCAAAGTAGTTGAGTACTTGTTCTTAATTTGCTACTAAAAAACTGAATAAAACCAATTACCTGGAAACCCCAGAAGAGAGAGTAGCTGTATCTTGTGAAGAGACTAGAATGATTGGTAAGATTGACCGCTTTTAAATATATTCCATAAGGAAAACCAACTTCCTGGAAACAAGCATTGTCTTTCCAGGCAGCTCCTACAGATACATTGCTATTTCCATTACCACAACTTATAAGATTTCGACATTCACGCTCAAAATCACCGCAAGAATTTTGAAGGCATTGATTAACTCTCTGAAAGAGACAACAGAAAAAATGGAAACAAACAATGAGAAGATAAGTACTTTAAGAAAAGCCAGCCAGCAATATGAAAAGACATTAGATAAAAGTGAATGACATAAGTTTTGAGACTTTTTCATACCTGCAGACCAAAAAGATACCAGCAAGAGCCAACAACATGTCCAGCAAGCATGAAAGTGAGAAGATTAATGACAAAATTAGCCCAAGCTGACTCAAATATGAATCCGGTCTGTGTTTGTCCAGCAAGAAATGGTAGAAGTCTATATAACTTTGAAGTGTATTGGAAAAGAACTACAGCGCGTAAAAGGTTTTTCGTGCAGTTTGCCCCGGATGTCCCAGATGCCCCCAAGTGTTCTGGTATTATCCATAATATCAATATCTGTGAACAGAAGAAAACATGCAAGGAGAAATCTGCTGTATAAATGAACATCTTCCGATTACCATTACTTAAAACCAGTCATAGGTCTAAGTTAGACCGTCTAATATTACAATACCTGTGGAAGTGGCATCACTATGAACAAGTCAAGGAAAAACTTTCCTCTAAAGTAATGAAGGGCGATTTTTTTGGGATGACTAACTAACTGGCCAGCACCAACTACCGTAGACTCACGAGCTACATAGGCCATTCGGAACTTCAACAAATATGCAAGAAGAAGCATTAAAGCAAACAGATTTTATTTTTTCAAAGATGGATAAACGGGAGCAAAGGAAACACACCTGAAGCAGAATGTTCACAGAGATTATAATATCTGTTACACTTTTAACAGCTACCAAAGCTTTAGCCATCGGCCAATCAATCATAATGCATTTGTTTTGCTACAGTAAGAAAAGAAAGATGGTCAAAAAGGTGGTTCAAAGGAAAAGGTAGAGAGAGATATCTCTGAAGGAAAAACATACCTCTTGAACTTTTATGAGGAAGAAGAAGAGAGGATCTATAAAAATAGCTAACAAGCATGAAAAGGCGAAGAATTTAGTCCAGGTTTGAACCTCTTTGGCATGAGGATTCATGATTCCAGGTAAGTATCTATTAACAGAGGAAGCAAATCTCCTCGCCCAATCTTTAGCATCATCATACAGAGCATTATGGAACTGAATAAAGAAAACAAAAGACTCTGTTTCAACAACATTTACTTGAGCCTGAAGCTATTTTGTGAATGAATGAGTAAGTAAGAACTTAAACATACCGGGGAATAAAAAATGGCAGAAACTCTGGGAGTAGGGGTTTGAGCTGTTTTACGGAAGTAATCAGAAGGGCAAGTAGTACAGTAAGGATCATTACACATCCCTAATTGTCCAGATCCCAAGAGATTTGCGTATTTCAAAAGGGACTCATCGTCTGAGGAGTTTTTGTGTTCAAGAGCAGAAAAAGAAGG
This sequence comes from Arabidopsis arenosa, assembly GCA_905216605.1. Lineage (NCBI taxonomy): Eukaryota > Viridiplantae > Streptophyta > Magnoliopsida > Brassicales > Brassicaceae > Arabidopsis > Arabidopsis arenosa. The sequence continues at coordinate 7,091,285 of LR999453.1, read as the reverse complement.
ATCCCTCTCAGGCTGAGAAGAGACACCAACGGAATCAGAAGAACCAGAAGAAGGAAGAGGAAGAAAGAGAGGTTCAGGTTTGCAAGTAGAGTAAAGAGGACCACTCAGTTGAAGTAACGGAGGATGTCTCCGAGTTCGAAGAGGACCTGTGTAGCCAAAAACCACAGTTGAATTTTCAAATCCGTCAACGGAGGAAGAAAGGTTTGAGAGGGAAACGGTACGAGTCCTGGAAGTGAAATCACTAGTACGAGATGATGAGTCTGAAATTGGAAGCAGAGGAGTCTCCTCGTTTTCGTTGAGTGAAGCCATTTTCAGACCAAAATGAAAGTATCAAGAAGACCCTAAAAACAAGCAAATCTAGGGCATAAAGAGAAAATCTGAGGCGGAGAGTTACGGGGAAGTTGAAGCAGAGTGTTGAGAGTTTTGGTAAATGGGGAAGAATAAATAAGTGAAGGGGACGATGACCAACTTAAGGTCTTTCTCGTAGCCCGTCAAGCAAGTCAGGGTCTTTGTCGTAGCCTGCCAAGCAAATGCATTATTATTATTATATCTGAAAAAGTGAAGAAGAAGACTGACTTTTTATTTCATTGTCCGTAAGGGTCCTCCTCTGTTTTTCTTTCTTTTTTTCACTGAAATTTCCATAAAGATAAACCGTGTAAAACACGGATGAAATACAGAAGCAAGTGGACAAACATGAATGTCCAGAAAAGGGAATCAAGGTGAAATAGACAAACAATAGATGAATTGAAACCACTTTGATACCATCTTTTTCATTTCTATCTTTGTGCCATTTAATCAAAGCGATTCATTCGCTTCCTCGCATTTCTCATACCTTGGTTCAGATCGAGAACTTCTCCTGATCAGCTTTTCTGCTACAACATTTTCAGCATGTCTAAATCATTTTTACACTTTCTCTCGTTATTTCCCACTTAATTGCTTTTACCAGTTTCAGGAACCTTTTCATGACTCGATTGCTTTGACCAGTAAAGTGAGGAACACAATTATAGAATTTAGATTTGTAACTAATCAAAAAAATCCAAAATTTAAACTTGATGTGATACAAAAGGAACCGAGAGCAAATTTGGAAGATAGACACACTGAGAAAACCGAACAATCCCAGAATCTATCTGAATCTTCTTGAACATATCTCCCCTCACCATATAGATGCAAGCCGCTCCAGTTTCGTCGTCGCCACAACACATGATTAGGGTCTCTTCAAAGATGAAGTAACTAATGCCACAATACTTATAATCTAGCTTAGGCAAGTTGGTTGTTGGCAAAGTCATCAACTTTATCCACACCACCTCCTCCTCTCTATCAATCTTCATCTTCGATACCCAAATCTCAATCTTCCTTGTTTCGAAGGATTGCTTTAACAACGAAAACCGATCTTCCTCAAAAACCGCCAGGACAAGTTCATTGCTACAATAGTCCTTCCGACACGGCAGGAGACAAAAGGGTTTGAATATCTCCACGGAGAAATCAAAGGTTTGGATGAAATACTCAAGAGTCTCGCGATTCTGAGCAAGCCAATAAAGATTCCCGTTCACGGACAAAGGATCCTTAGTGGGACAGTGGTTGAAAGGGGTATCAATAAACTTCAACGCCTGAGAAGCACACTCGTAGATCGCAACTTTGTCATAACCTTCCTGGAGAGAGTCGCTGACTCTACGGATACAATTAATATACCCCAAGATCTTGTAACCCTTTTCGGGTCTACAACTATCGTATCCTACACCACAAATATGGAAACCTTTATCCTCGTACTCGATCCATCCAACCTGTCTCAACCACGGATTCCAAACCGCAACACCTTGTTTCCAAAATTCACGAAACAATAACCCATCGCAAGCCATGATAGTTGTAAATTTCGTCTTCATAGGCTGACAATGAAAATCATAGGATAGCTCACGCACCTCTATTGTTCCGCCCATATCGATGTCTATCGAGTACATCTTCTTCGATTCGGTCAGGATGATGAATTGGGGACGGGCACGAGCCAAGTGGTTGTTGACGAACGTTTTGTCGTTGAAAAGATCGTTCCAGTGTTTACATACGGATCTGAACCGAACAAGAGATCGAGGTGGAAGCCGAGACAGTATCTCTTCCTCCAACTCCCACGGAAACTTTACCGACGCCATTAGGTGTTCTGTTCTACAAATTCTTTTACTTTTTGGTCAAACTGTTTTTGCAAGTTTAGCTGCTAAATAATCTGATAATTATATGGGAAAATTTGTCAAAATAAATAAATATATATAGGTTGTTTTCAACAATATCCATAAATTCTAAAATAAAGAAAGAAAGTATAGGAAAAGATAATGCTGGTGTTAGTAGAGAAAGATATGGGGCTAAAAGAGGAGAAAAAAAAATCTCCAAGGGGTAAAATTGTATTAATCTACAAAGAATATCTTGAATATATTTTTTTTTGGTTACTTACATAATTTTAATTTGTTGAATTTAAGTGAAGCATTGAGCTACCTTATAATACAGTAACACCACTTATGTCACAAGCACCAAATTACATATAATCATCAATTCATGAAAAATGAGGAATACAAACTAAAGGCTGTAACTAGACTGAGGAGTACATAATCTCTGAAGCCGTCTCCTACGATATCTCCACGCCACTTGAATCTGCCTAGCAGCTCGTAGCCTCCAATATGGAGAGTCGTACCTTATGGCTCCTTGGACTCTATGACTCCTCAAGAATCTCGAGAACAAGCTTGTTACGTCTTCAAGATCTGCCACACTCAGCGAAAATGCCTCCACATTTGTCACACACCTAACATTTCTGTTGCTAAGCAATCCCTTTGACGGCATCCTTATCCTCGTCCCATCTGAAGATTTCAACACATATTCAGTTCCAAGATTTTCCTTAATGAAGTGTCATCTAAGGAACAAAAAAGTTTGAGATTTATGAACACATAAGAGTCAAAAGGGATGGTACCGGGGTTTACAGAAGAGCGTTCGAGGCACCAAGTGAGGAGTTCTTCACCACAAACGTCGCCTTCTGACAAAGGAAGAATAGAACCGTCTTCTCCAATGCTCTCCATCTCACCTCTCACTATGAATACCATTTTCTCAACTAGACCTCCGCGATGCAACACTGTGCTACTCCCTATATATGTCCTCTGTTTCAGCCTCTCACGGATTGCATCTAAGATTGGTTCATCCATCAACGAAAATATTCTCACCTGCAACCCCATTCACATTTCAATAATATTCTCAGCAATGGTTAACTTGTGATCTCTAACTATTATTTATGGTTTCAGCAGCAGTCTCTACACAGCTAGATTCCAGAAGTAGCTCTTTGCAACACTTTGCAAGTTTGGACTATTCACACAGAAGTTTCACATATGTTTACCTTCTTGAGAAATTTAAAGAGGTGTCGTCTTATATCTCTTTGGAGATCATCAGGCATATTCTCAAACAGCAATTCTTCGTTAACGCCTCTAGTAGCAGCCCAGTTGAACCGCTCTGCCTCTCGCACCCTCCTGAAAATGTTGAACCATTAATCAGTAAGTTTTATAGTGACAATATTGAAATTGAAACCAATGTAATTCTTCAAACAAAAATATTCAACTGTGAAGCAAAGTTTTATAGGGATAGTCCACATACTTTCTTATACCATCTGGCAACCGTCTATGGCTCATCCATTGCTCCACATCACGCCGTCTTAGCGTCATTTCCAAATTCCTAATATGGACAAATCACAATCACCAGAGTACTTAGTGATTATAAAACCAACCATTATGTCTTGAAATATCTATTTTTGTGCAATGATTGAATTGTTTACCTTTTACCAAGAGCTTGAAGGAAATTTTGCATATTACCAATAAGAAGCGCAAAAAGCAAAAGCCCTAGTCCAATGATACCCATAGTAAAGAAGACCTCCCCTAGAAAGTAGCTTGGGACTTGGTTTCCAGCAAGAGTGCTTATTTGCTGAAAACCCCAGAAGAGAGAGTAACTGTATCTTGTGAAGAGACTAGAATGATTGGTTAGATTGACTGCTTTTAAATATATTCCATAAGGAAAACCATCTTCTTGGAAACAAGCGTTGGCACTCGCATTATCTCTCCAGGTTGCTCGTACTAACACAGTGCTATTTCCATTACCACAATCTATAAGATCTTGACATTCACGCTCAAAATTACCGCAAGCATTTCGAAGGCATTGATTAACTCTCTGAAAGAGACAAAAAGAAAAAGGGAAACAGACAATGAGAAGAATCAATATAAATCACTTTAAATATATGTATCTTCTGCTGATCAGGCCAACAATAAGAAAGGACATTATAAGTTTTGAGACTTTAACATACCTGCAGACCGAAAAGGTACCAGCAAGAGCCAACAACATGTCCAGCAAGCATGAAAGTGAGAAGATTAATAACAAAATTAGCCCAAGCTGACTCAAATATGAATCCGGTAGGTGTTTGTCCAGCAAGAAATGGTAGAAGTCTATATAACTTCGGAATGTATTGGAAAAGAACTGCAGCTCGTAGAAGGTTTTTCGCATAGTTTGCCCCGGATGCACCCAAATGTTTTGGTATTATCCATAAAATCAATATCTGTAAACAAAACAAAACATGAAAACATAAATGAACATCTTCCGATTACCATTACCTAAAACCAGTATTAGCTCTAACATTATAATACCTGTGGAAGTGGCATCACTATGAACAAGTCAAGGAAAAACTTTCCTCTAAAGTAATGAAGGGCAATTTTTTTGGGATGACTAACTAACTGGCCAGCACCAACTACCGTAGACTCACGAGCTACATAGGCCAATCGGAACTGTAACAAATATGGAAGAAGTGAGCATTAAAGCCAACATATTTTTGTTTAAAAAGAGATGGAGAAATGTAAGCAAAGGAAAAACACCTGAAGTAGAATGTTCATAGTGAATATAACATCTGTTACACTTCTAACAGCTACAAATGCTTTAGTCATCGGCCAATCAATCATAATGCATTTGTTTTGCTACAGTGAGAAAATAAAGATAGTCAAAAAAGGTGGTTAAAAGGCAAGATAAACAACACTTTAAGAAGCAAAAGATAGAGAGAGATATCTCTGAAGGAAAAACATACCTCTTGGACTTTTATGAGGAAGAAGAAGAGAGGATCTATAAAAATAGCTAACAAGCATGAAAGGGCGAAGAATTTAGTCCAGGTTTGAACCTCTTTGGCATGAGGATTCATGATTCCAGGTAAGTATCTATTAACAGAGGAAGCAAATCTCCTTGCCCAACCTTTAGCATCATCATACAGAGCATTATGGAACTAGCAAGAAAACAAAAGACTCTGTTTCAGCAACATTTACTTGAGCCTGAAGCTATTTTTGTGAATGTGAAGTAGCTAGAAAAGAATCAAACTTTACCGTGGAATCAAAAAGGGCAGAAACTCTAGAAGTAGGGATTTGAGCAGCTTTACGGTTGTAGTAAGAAGGGCAAGTAGTACAGTAAGGATCATTACACATCCCTAATTGTCCAGACCGCAAGAGATTTGCGTGTTTCAAAACGAACTCATCGTCTGAGGAGTTTTTATGTTCAAGAGCAGCAAAAGAAGGATACCTCTCAGGCTGAGAAGAGACACCAACGGAATCAGAAGAACCAGAAGAAGGATGAGGAAGAAAGAGAGGTTCAGGTTTGCGAGTAGAGGTAAGAGGACCACTCATTTGAACTAAAGGAGGACGTCTCTGAGTTCGAAGAGGACCCGTGTAGCCTAAAACCACAGTGGAATTGTCAAATCCTTCAATGGAAGAAGTAGGGTTTGAGAGAGAAACGCTACGACTCCTGGAAGTGAAAGCTCTGGCTCTAGTACGAGATGATGGGTCTGAAATTGGAAGCATGGGAATATCATCGTTGTCGTTGTGGGAAGCCATTTCTTTATTAAAATCAAGGTTTCAAGAAGAAAGAAAACACCCTAGAAACAGAGAATCTAGGGGATAATCTGAGGCGGAGAAGGAAGTTGAAGCAGAGAGTTTTAGTAATTTTGATAAGAAGAAGAATAGAGAAATAAGAAAGGAGACGATGATGACCAAGTCAGGGGTCTTCTTCTTCGTAGCCCAAGTCAAGGAAGTGTATTATTGTAAATTAAAACTCATGTCTGGAAAAGTCAAACACTGACTTTTTATTACATTGTTTATTTCATTGTCCGTGTCCGTGAGGCTTCTCTCTCCTCTGTGTTTTTTTATTTATGGAAATGAATGTTACCAATTACATGGTGGAGAATATTGAGAAAGAAGAGGGAATAAATGATGTTATTTATTTTCCTTTTGAATATTCACGGTTTTGTAAAACTCCATCAACTTGTCACTTAATTGGATTACCAAAAACAACTTGTCACTTAATTGGAGGTAAAGTGTCATTAAATATATGGTTGCTTCTCTTTCTTTATCTTACTTCTTTGAGACTTTGAGTAACTAAAAAGAATGTACAAAAAGGCAAAATCATTCATTACCAACTCTTATTGCTTAAGATCAATATAAAATAATGGGCCGAATTATAAGCCCAAGTACTCAGTTTTTAACTATTCAACTTGTTATAACTTTTTAACTCGAATGGGTTTCACTGTTAATGTAAAGTTTTCATTAGTTAACGATGGGATGATTGGAAAAACAGCAAAAAGATGTATATTTAACAACCACTAAGCTTTATACGTAAACCAAGTATCATCAATTTATCATCCAATCGAATTGTTGGAACTAGACTGAGCAGTGTAAAATCTCTGAAGTCGTCTCTTTCGGTATCTCCAAGCCACTTGAATCTGCATCGCTGCTTGTAATCTCCAATAAGGAGACTCGTACCTTATAGCTCCTTGCACTCGATGACTCCTTAAGAATCTTGAAAACAAGCTTGTTACATCTTCAAGATCTGCTACACTCAGCGAAAACGCTTCCACGTTTGTCACACACCTAACATTTCTGTTGCTAACTAATCCCTTTGTTGGCATCTTTATCCTTTTCCCATCTGCAAGTTTAAAAACATATTCAGCTCCAAGTTTTTCCTTAATCAAGCTTCTTCTAAAAAGGTTTCTGTTTCAAGTTTCTAACCCAAAATATTAAGAGTAATGAACACTTAGAGTCGAATCTTATTGATACCTACCGGGGTTTATAGAGGAGCGTTCGAGGCACCAAGTGAGAAGTTCTTCACCACAAACGTCTCCTTCTGACAAAGGAAGAACAGAACCGTCTTCTCCAATGCTCTCCATCTCACCTCTCACTATAAATACCATTTTTTCTACTAGACCTCTGCGGTGCAACACCGTGCTACTCCTTATGTATGTCCTCTGTTTCAGCCTCTCACGGATTGAATCTAAAACTGATTCATCCATCAACGAAAATATTCTCACCTGCAAACACATTAACAGTTGGATTCAGAACTAGCTTCTTGCAACACTGTGGAGTCTAAGTACACAAAAAGAATACTGATTAATGCTCTCATGAGGCTGTTGCTTATTACCTTCTTGAGAAATTTAAAGAGATGTCGTCTTATATCTCTTTGAAGGTCATCAGGCATATTCTCGAATAGAAATTCTTCGTTAACTCCTCTAGTCGCAGCCCAATTGTACCGCTCAGCCTCGCGCACTCTTCTGAAAATGTTGTACAATGATTGAGTTGATTAGTTTTGAAGGTCACATTACATAGCCTGAGAAAATCAAAATGCCACAGTACACAGACTTTCTTATATCTTCTGGCAACAGTCTGTGGCTCATCCACTGCTCTACATCACGCCGTCTCAACATCATTTCCATCCTCCTAAAACAGAACATTCATTAGCCAAGAAATCCACCATCTGTTTTAAGAACTTTTCTTTTGAAACATGGTTTGATGAAATGTGTTTACCTCCGATCAAGAGATTGAAGGAAGTTTTGCATATTACCGATAAGCCGCGCAAAAAGCAAAAGCCCTAGTCCAATGATACCCATTGTAAAGAAAACCTCCCCCACTGAGTAACTTGGGGACAAGTTTCCAGCAAGTGTGCTTATTTGCTTTCAATATTGAAACCATTTAGACATTAGTTAAGAGTGATTCAAAGACTAATTGTTAACCAAACTTGAAATGAACTTAATAGAGCACAACTTACTTGGAATCCCCAAAACAGAGAATAACTGTATCTTGTGAAGAAACTAGATTGATTGGTAAGATTCACTGCCTTCAAATAGATCCCATAAGTAAAACCATTCTCTTGAAAACAAGCATTGACACTAGCACCATCTCTCCAGAGAGCTCGTTGTGACTCCGATGCATAACTTCCACGCGAACAATCGATAAGATTTCTACGTTCATCCACAGAAATATTCCAAGCATTCAGCATGCATTTCTTAACTCTCTGAAAAAAGCAAATCAAAGAGAACAATCTTTCAATCACTTGATATAAAAAGAATCTTCAAAGACACTAACATATATTATATACCTGCAGACCAGAAAGGTACCAGCAAGAGCCAACAGCATGACCAGCAAGCATGAAGGTGAGAAGATTAATAACAAAATTAGCCCAGGCTGACTCAAATATGAAGCCGGTCGGTGTTTGTCCAGCAAGAAGAGGTAAGAGTCTATATAACTTTGGAATGTATTGAAAAAGAACCGTAGCGCGTATAATCTGTTTCTCATATTCTTCCCTGCGTGTGCCCAAGTGTGCTGGTATTATCCATAATATCATTATCTGTATACAAAAGGAGAAATCTAGCGTTTGAAAGAGATCTTCGAGTTAATAAAACTCAGAGACATTTGAAGGTTATTACTACAATACCTGTGGAATGGGTAACACTATGAACAGATCAAGAAAAAACTTTCCTTGGAAGTAATGGCGAGCAATTTTTCTTGGATGATCAACTAACTGGCCGGCACCAACTATTCTAGATTCAGGGGCTACATAGGCCAACCTAAACTACAAGACATATGACCAAAGAACTGTTAGAGCCAATAAATTTCCTTAGATAGGAGATATGAGCCGAGGAGACAGACCTGAAGTAGAATGTTAATGGAGAATACAAGATCCGTTATACTTCTAAGAGACACCAGTACTTTAGTCGCACGCCAATCAATCGCTAAGCATTTGTTGTCCTGCAGTATTAAACTCATGAAAACATATACAGTTGCAAGGAGGAGATTGATAGAGCAAGAGAAGGAAACATACTTGTTGGATAAATAAGAGGAACAAGAAGAGAGGATCTATAAAAATGGCCACTAAGCTTGAAAAGGCTAAGACTCTAGTCCAGACTTGAACGAATTTGGAATGAGGATTCATTATTCCAGGTAAGCATCTACGAACAGAGGAGGCGAATCGCTTAGCCCAACCTCTAGCATCATCATACAGAACAGTGCGAAACTAAACAAGAGAAAAAAGGAAAAATACTCTTTGTGTCAGCTGCTATGTCTAACATTTACTTGAGTCTCAAGGTAAGAAGAAATACATACCCTAGAGGTAGAAACTCTGGAAGTGTGAAATTGAGCAGCTTGGCGGTTGTAGTAAGAAGGGCAAGTAGTGCAGTAAGGATCATTGCACATCCCTAATTGTCCAGATCTCAAAAGATTTGCGTTTTGGAAGACAAAATCATCTTCAGGTGGAACATTAACGGTAGAGGAGGAGGAGGAGGAATCAGGAGGTTCTTGAGGAGAAGGAGAGAAGAGAGGTTCTGTTCTGCGAGTAAAGTGAAGAGGACCACTCATTTGCACTAAAGGAGGTGTTATTCTCTGGGTTCGAAGAGGACCTGTGTAGCCTAAAACCACACTCGAGTTGTCAAATCCGTCAATGGAGAAAGTTGGGTTTGAGAGAGAAACACTACGGTTCCTGAAAGTAAAAGCCCTAGTGTGAGCACGAGGTGTTGCTTTTGGAATTGGAAGAATGGGAAACTCGTCGTTTTCGTTCGAAGAAGCCATTTTTTTTTCTAGAAACTCAAGATTCGAGGGATTATAGGAGAAAAAGAAGAAAAATGATGACAGAGAGAAGAAGAAAGGAGGAGACGATGACAGAGACAAGTGTGGAGTATGTTTTATAAGGAAAAGAATGAAGAAAGAAAAAACATGAAATACATTAAACTTTGCAGGAAACTCGATTTGTCAAAATGGAAAAAAATAAGAAAAGAAATGTTACATCTTGTGTTGAACCCATCAACGAAGCTTCAAAAGGATTTGTTTTTATAAGTTAGTAAAGCAAAAAGGTTGGAAGAGAGAAAACCTCAAGAAGCTGCCTCTTGTGTTACTTTATCCAAGACTTGTTTCCAAAGACTATGAATAATGATTTCTGAGCTTGGAATTTCTCAGCAAACACACAGTTGAGCTTTATTTAAATGCAATTGTCTCTCGTATACTAATAAAATAATTAAGAGTGTGAATAAACAGATCCGCATATGTGTGAAAATAGAAAAATAGCTCTACTTTACTTACAGGTCATGCTTTTTATAAAACGCACGTTTTTATTTATTTATATTAAATTATTTCGATCGATAATTGACATTACTTTATGGCCTCTTCTGGAATATAAATTGACAAAATTGTCATTCGATCAACTATGTGCATTGCTCTCTCTCTCTTTCTGCTTTTTAAATTTTTTGTCAGAATCTAAAAACCTAAAGGCTTTGATTTATTAAGCCCAACAAAAAAATGGGCCGAAACTTCCAAGCCCAGGTACTTAAGCCACGTGTTAAAAGCTGAGTGGAACAAAATCAAATGCTTGTAGCTTTGGCGGATTTTGCCTGTTATATGCTCTGCACTGATACAACTGAACAAACGTGTCAGCTATCTTCTCTCTCTCTCTCTTTCACTATTTCTGGGTTTGTATCTTCTTCCCACTCCAATCCTTCACTAATCTCGATGATCAAAAATATCCTTGTCTCAACATTTATTATCTTCTTGGAAAAGCCATCAATGTCTTGATCTATGTATTATTCTCATTTTCCCTTTACAAAATCACTAACTAAAACAAGTATATATCTTTCAGGTTGAAGAAGATGAAGAAGAACAAAGCATCCATGGAAGCTACTCATCCTCCACCGCAGTTGCCATCTCTCTCTGGTACGGTTCCTCTTCCATTTTCAAATTCTCTTTTTGGAGCTTTTTCACATTTTCAAAATTTCAAAAACAAAGCTTGCTACAGAAAACAGTGGGCCCCCCTTTTTCTTTCTCTTTCTCCTCTGTTTCTTTGTCTTTCTCTCTCATCACTTCTTGTCTGAAAATGTTGGAAACAGACCTTGAAGCTCGGATGCAAATCCTGCGTGAGTCTGGTTTTGAAGAAAGCCAAGGAGATGATGATACGTTTGCTCAACGAGCTGAATGGTTTTACCAGAGACGACCTCTACTTCTCTCGCTTTGTCTTGACCTGTACAACGGCTACGTCACTCTCTTGGGTCGTTCTTCTCATCAGACCAGACTTAAACCCACTACTTCTCTTCCGAACCAGCTTCTCCAAGATGATGATGACTGCATTTCAGACCTTGATTCCGTCAGTGAGATCAGTTCCGAAGTCGAAAGCACCTTATCCTTTCAACAGATGCAAGATTCTGCTGCGGTTTCAGAGAAAGTTGAGGAGCTGGTATCCCAACTTGTGACAGCAAGCTTGGACAAAGAGATTCTGAAACACGAGTTACTTTACAAGGAGCAACAGTTTCATGAAGCCTCCAAGACTATAGAGCTGTTGAAGAAGTTTGTCATGTTGCTGGAGATGGAGAAGGAAGTGGCTGTGGAGGAAAACGCTAATCTTGGCTACAAACTCACTTCTCTCTTGGAGGAAAACAGAGAGCTAGCGACTGAGGCGTTGTTCATGAAGAACGAAGCTGTTGGGCTCGCTAGGTGTGTGCTTAAGATGAGAGATGACCACTTTCACAAGGTCTGCATTCTCCAGAACCGCATCTACTCGCTTCAGGAATCCAGGAACTCAGAACCTGTCTCTGATAAGGTCTCATCCGGATGCTTTGGCCTGGATAAGCATAAGACCAAAAAGAAGAAGGAGAGCAAAACCGAAGAGAAGACTGGATTCAAGTGGTTGAACAAGCTGAACACCATTAACCTGTTTACAAAGCGCAGCCTTAACCCATCAGCTGCTGCTCCTTCATGCTGCACTTTCGACAAGCCTAATTAGCTTAATCCTTTGGTGTATTAGTAAACTAAGAACAATGCATACATGACTATGTATGTTCTATCGCCTTATTAGGTTTCATGCTTTTCAGTGCATCGCCCTGATGCACAGTTTGTTGTATCCTGCAAACAATCTGTGACTCCTCGATCTACATATGTATGGTTTTCATGACTTACTTATCTAGTAAACACAACAATGTCATGACCGTCCCACCCACAAATGCTTGCTACTTCTATAAATATACTGTATTTCCGAATAAGTTGAGAGCACAATAGGTTAAGAGATAACAATGCTTCATCAGGGAAACCGATTCTCTAGCTTGATTATACTCTATGCCATTTTCTCTTTATCTTCTCTCATGCTAAAATCTGAAGGAACAGAGCATATAGTTGGTGACAGCAGTGGCTGGGAACTCTTTACAAACTATACCAACTGGACACAGGGAAGAGAGTTTCATGTCGGCGATGTCTTAGGTAAATTTTCTAACTCCTGTACTACGAATTCCTAAATACAGCAGCACCAATGTTGTAATCCCATATACCGTCTCACCAAACACAAAAGATGATTTCTGTTAATTCTGCCTCTCTTCTTCAGCAGTCTTCTGTTCCATATCAATGGTAAGAAAATATGATAAGTTGTTTCCAGCATAACAGCATTCACCTTGCTAAATCTGTCTCTCTTCTTCCACAGTATTCAACTACAAAAGTGACCAGCATAATGTTATGCAAGTTAACTCTACAGCATACACAGATTGTGGAATAGACAACTACACATCTCTCTTCACCAAAGGCAATGACTCAATAATCATATCAGAAGTTGGAGAGTTATGGTTCATCTGCGCAGTGGGTGATCACTGTGAAAATGGCCAGAAGCTAAGCATTAATGTAGCTCCTTGAGTACCGTAATAATTATCAAAGATAGGCAGCTTGTTGTTTGGGTAGTCTTTAGTACCAAAATAATGTCATTAACGTGGATAATATTACCTGAATAATATATATACAGCGCAATGTCATTTACCTCTTGATACACTAATATCCTATACACATACCTTTCCACTCTGGAACACTCAATCTTCTACCCAAGGAAAGAGACATTTATTGCAACAGTATTCAGTGTACATCCAATACAACTCCAAGTGTCAGAATACTTCTATGTCACATCTACTTCAACAACTTTCTGTTGAAGGTTAGCAATCCGGGCCTGAAAGGATAGTTAAAACACCAACAATTGTTGTAATTTGTCTCTAACAGAGGTTTCAAATTAGATTATGGATTATAAGCAAAACCGTTCATCCTTGCCAGAACATTGAAGCTTATCTTCCATTAAGCACAACGTGAAACAAAACAAACCTTGAATGGTTTCGATCTGCGAAGAGAAGGATCTATCTCTAGACATGTCAAGTAGGACTTCTCTGCAAGATCATATTGACCTTTTGCTACGTAGACATCCCCTTGGCAAATGTAGGGCTAGTAGATAAAGTCATAAAAATAGGATTAACATAAGCTTTCAAACATGAAATTCACAAAATGAAAAGAGTATTATTCCAGAGAATACCTCAGAATAGTTAGGAGCTAATGCTAGAGCACGGCTTATATCTTCAAGAGCCCCAGAGTAATCAAGCATTCCCAGTTTTGCTACTGATCTGCAATCACCAAATTCCAACAATCTAGTTACATCATACAATCTATAAAGAAACAGTATCCAGGAGAAATTCAGTACCTGTGTTTGAAGATTCTATGCAAGCCACCGTAGGGTTTCAGCTCTAAAGCCTGCAACCATACACATCCATGGTCAAGCTCCATAAAAAATGGGGAAGAAATTGGGAGAAATTCGTAAGTCAACAGACCTGAGTGAGAAGTGCTTCGGCTTCCGAGAAGTTTCCCGCATCGATTTGAGAGAGAGCATTGTTGGTTAACGCTAAAGCGGTGAGGGCGTCTGTGACGGCGGAGGAGGAAGAAGCTTCACGACCGTCACCACAGAGGCTGAACAAAATTTCAGCAGCTCGAGAAGGCGTGGCGCAGTGACGGAGGATGAGACCTTGAGGGAGAGCCACGAGGTTTGGACCAGAGCCGCATCGGCCGAGGCAAGCGCAGGGAATGACTCGGAGTTCGGGAGGTGCGAGAGCCGTTAAAGTCTCGAGAATCTGGAAGGAGCCTTGTCTCCGGCAGGTGCGATTCGTACAAACGCGAATTTCCTTCACTTGTTCTCCTGAGCTCCGGCAGCTCATCGCCGGCAAAGCGACGGAAGACATAACGATAAGAAATTATCGAACCACACAACAATGCGCGCCTGACTAAAATAAACCGAGATAATCAAATTAAAATGTTTAAAATCCGGTTTGACTAAACCGCATTTCACAATTTTGCTTCGTTACACACTCAAAGCCGAAGATAAACATCACAAGACATTGATTCTTAATCAAATTAGTCAGCTCAAAACTAAAATTATGACTCAGAACCTTTCCATTATACACTGAAGAGTCCAAATATAGCATTAGTAAAGTACAAAGCCAAGATACAACCATTTTGCAATGTAAACTTAAAAAGATGGTTTATACATATATATAAATCTAACAAAAGCTATGTTTCAATTATCTTCCTAAAGGACTGGTAGACTCAAAAGACACAAGATGTGGCGATTTCTCTTCACTTGCAACATGATGACCTTGAAGATTGCATACAAATACAATATCAACAATTCAGGAGCAACCATATACATTACTAAACAAGTCTTAAGCCTCATCATTGAACATATACAAAAACTGGCAAGGACATGATCATGAAGAGTTTCAGCAAATCATAATTGTGGATCGCCATCATCGTTTTGGTTTAAGAAGCGGAAACCCATAATGTATCTATACTCTCCGGTGCCAAGACAGCGAGAACAGTCACTTAATCCACTCCCTCCACAACTCTTGCACCTGTGACCAAAACAACCAAAAAAAATCTTTAAACTTCTTTAGTTCTTGAATCAAAATATCAGAGAGATACAAGCTTCAAGAACATCTTTTTGTCTTCAAAATATTTACCATTTAGGCCATTCTCCTTTTGGAAGCATTTCCACATCCACACAATTAGTCCTCCCTTCAATCATATAACACAGACAAAAAAAAGCAATCAATTATATGAGACATATGAAGTTGAGAAACAGAGAGAGAAGTTAGTTTCTTTACCTTTCCCACAGCAATTGAAACAATCGACTCTTCCAGTTCCATGGCAGATTACGCATCGGCCTTTCGCCTTTCTCTTCATACACGTCTTAGCTCCTGACTGTTAACCATTGAATTCATTAGCTCTAAGCTCGTTCTTATTAATGATATCAAGAGTCTAGAGATAGAAATTGGGGGTTTTTGGTTTCAGACCTGAGTTCTGACTATCCATGAAGGTTTGGTGAGATAGAGCCTAGTTTTTCCCTGCGTCGATTTTGAATTTGGAACACCTTCCTCTGCGCGGACAGCCATTAACGCCGGCGGAGGTAGACACGCGTTCGCCGCCATCTCCGTCACTCTTCAGTTCACATCACAACTGCTCTCTGTTCATCTTCCTCGTTCCAGTTTGTGATAGATTCTCTCTCGGGCCTAAGGCCCATATCTCTATTAGGCCTTTTCGAATCTCGCCAAATTAACAAAACCGACCGATTTAGTGTGTTTAGGTTCGATTCAATTTTATTCGATTTCTATGTAACCATACAAACTAAACCGGACAACTAAATAAAACAATGACTCAGATTGAGATCTACAAACCGAAAATAATGAAAAGCTACTAATGAAATCATTATTGTTGTTATGGAGGAGTATGGTATGGTCTATGGACCAATCAATTGATGTTACTTGTCTAGCAATTCAAAATAATCACACATTGGTCAGTTGTATTTCCTTTCTTTTTTTGTCAAATACTCAAGATGTCTCTCTTCCATTGTATTAAAAATGATTTAGTTACAAGCAACCAAAATTGGATTATGAATGAATAAAGAAATAGAAAACAGAACCAACTTCCATTGTTAAATTTTGAGTTCATCATCCCATCTTTGCCAACCTGTTGACTATAATTAAAGCCCACATGATGATTTGTTTCCAAAACTCCATCTTCTCCTTCTTCATAGAGTCTCTTCTCTTCCTGTTTCACATTAGAGAGTTAGAATCAAAACCTCAAAATTAAAACAAGATCAAAGGAAAAGCCTGAATCATGGCCTTACAGTCGAAAGTAGCCCAGCTCGACGGTGGTGCTATGGTGGTTCTTCTATTCTGGTTTATTTCACTGGAGAAAATCTCATTCTTTTGATTTGGTTTCTTGAATTCCAACCCCACTGGTAGAGGTACAACATATACATTCTCCTTCATATCTACCGAACCCTGCATTGCACAACGGTTGATGGAAATGATTTAAATCTTTCTTAAAAAGCTTTGTTAATTCTTGCCACAGGACAAACAAGGAAAATTGAATGAATTTCCGATCTAATGATCATACCGGAACCCAAAAAAAGATAAACATTTGTTTGGATTTAGAAAGTGAACTTCGTGAGATACCATACCGCACGAGTTCTCGTTTCTGGAGGTGTTACTTGAAGAACATGATGAAGAAGGATCTCTTCGTCAAGTGAAAGAGTTCTAGCTTTCTTTGGAGTTTCAGGCTTATATCCGCTCTCTACCAAGTGACTAACTTTGCAGCTTAGCTGGCTAACTATAGGAGCCGGTTGAATCCCTCCCGGTGAAACCCATCTCTTCTCACTGTATCTAAAACACACACAAACAGAGGAAAAAAGATTCAAGCTAAAGTTGTGTTGTAGTAGATGAGGAAGCAGCAAAGGCAAACACTTTCTAGCATAGAAAAGAATCAATACTTGGCTCTTATAAAGGTGTCGCTTGAACTTCTCTCGAAATGTTGAGGCAATTCTGATTCCCAATACTGATTTGCCTTATCATTACCGGTAGCTAGACCGAGAATAAGATGATCAAGCTATGGGATTGATATGAATTCAACTACTGAATAGGTTCATTATACACAAAAGAGGAGCTTACATTTCATGAAAGCAACCTGATCTGGAAGCCATGTATCCAGAGTTATAGACCTTACCTGTTTTCAAAATCAATCAGTATCACTAATTTGTATGATTCATTTTCAACACAATCATTTGAGACATGATTTAGAGACCTGTGAGATGTGGACACCGAGGCTACGATGGATTCCAGAGCATTGCATACAAATGAATATCCCAAGATTCACACTTGCCCATCTTGGTGCCCTGTGAAATAGATAGATCCAACAACACAAAGCTCTTATCATTTTGTTACATGATCATGAAGAAAGAGATTATGTTATCAAGATGCTTACTTTGATCTACAATCTGCACATTCTCGATTGTCTGGATGCTTCAAAAGTGCTTCCAATATCTATAATCCACACAAATCTCGAACCTTTCAACTTTCCAGACGCAAAATCAATGGTGAAATCGAAACGGAGGAGGATAAAAATGGAACCTTTGAATGCTTGGCGTTGAGCTCCTTGGAAACAGAGGCCTTCCTGTTCATTCTGATGAAGATAACCAGAGAGAGAGAGAAACAGAGGCAATTGAAAAATCAAACGAAGTTTGTAAACAGAGAGCCAAAATGGTTTCAAGGAAGAACGGATTTGAAGGAGAGGGAAAGAGAGAGAAGGAGAAATGACGGTTTCTCGTACCCTTTTATATCTGTCACTGCGACACATCATCTCTCTATTTTTGTTATTTTAATCCAACATGGAGTCAAAGCTAAGCAAATCCCTAGCTCTCGAAAATTGATCACTAATGCTCATGTGAAGATTCCTTCGAGAACCCAATTGAAAGAATCGATATTTCTTCTCTTCCCGGTGCTAATCGCTCCTATCTCCGGCTCCACAATCGGCGAAAAAGCCCCTCCTTTGCCTTGATTTTGCCTCAGGTTAGCATCTTCTCTCGTCTGAACCTAAAGGGTTACAGCAAAAATCTATTTTTGAACTGTTTTGACAATCATGAATCACAATTCACAAGCCCTTTCATCATCTAAGATCTTTATATACGAGTTACATTCAAAATCGTCATAATGGTAAAATAAGAAAAACTGAAGCATCTTTACACCTTCACTTGCTTGAGATATGGTTACTTATTTGAGTTTTAAGTAGATCCTTGTAGGAAGTTGTCCACCTTTGAATTGGTTGCAGCAGAGAGAAACTTCATGCAAACAGGAGGGTTTACTCTGGCTATAGCGAGCACTGAGCTTGGCAAAGACCAAATGCCATCTCCGCATATCAAACCAGAAGCGACCGCTGTCCCGAAAGCTTCAGCCTTGGCTGCATCTACTCTTTCCCAGATAAAAAGTATCAAACTTCCCACACACATGTCAATTGCAAAGTAAGGTCCCAAGAAAAACGGTATAGCCATTGCCATTGGAAGTGGAATGAACCTTCCATATTTGCTCTGGAGACTATCTTTTACTATGTTTACTAGAATCGCCACACCGAAGAACGCGTAGCATAGAACGAGACATTCTCTCGGTAGAGATGCGACACCTTCCACTCCTAGTTTAGCCATACTTCGATATACGGTAGCAAATGGAGCAGGGTATTCAGTGTTTGGGAGGCCTAAATCATCAAACGCTTTGTAGAATAGCCAGAACACGCAAGGAGATACCACACAACCCATCGCTGTTCCAATCACTTGGCTCACAAACATTGACTTTGGAGATGATAAAGTGAGGTAACCTGTCTTGAAGTCTTGTGTCAGATCCGAAGCTGTCGAGACTATGTTCATCATGACACCACATGCTGCAAGACCAGCCAGCATACCACCGTGCTCAGAGCCAGCCCAAGCCCCAATTGTGAATATGGCAAGCTTTCCATACGTTGAAGCCAAGGACCAGTCTGTGAGTCCAGCTCCATAAGCGTTACAGAAAGCTAAGACAGGCGCGCAGATATAGATGACCAGAATGTAATACCATCTCAGCTGGTGGAACATGTGAGGGAGTATCGCTGTAGATGTTGCAGCTATTGCGATATAACCTCCAACAGCAAACCAAGTAGGGATTTGGTCTTTGAGGAAGAATCTTGTACGACGTTGGTCATCATAAGATTGCTTTGGGCTTAATGGGGAAGCATGAGGGTCTTCTTCAAGTGTGAAGGAGGTTCTTGAAATAGATGTAGTAGGTCCTCGGAGCTGTATAAATAGTCCTGAAAGAGTCCGGCTCAGCACTTTGCAAAAGTTGTATAAGCCATCTCCTAGGATTATAGCAACAGCTATAAACACCTGAAAGAAATAAAAAATTGGTCCAGTACAGAGAGATTAACTCAAAGCAGGAGGGTGGTCCATAGAGATAATTAACAGAGGAATGCTATGGAGAATTTAGTTACCTTGTAAGCTTGGAGACCATGCATGCTGCTGGATGGGACATTATCAGGGAACCAATCTCCCTTTTTGGTTTCAATGAGGGGCCACATTATCCCCCAAGAGAGGATTCCTCCCAATAGGACAGAGATGTTGATTATATAGGGACATATCATTCCAACACCAACATATGTTGCTGAAAAATCAAAGTAGAACCTGTTTGTACATCAGGCTCTCACCAGAAAGGAACGAGCATTGGTATTACTGACAAAACAATAAGCCAGATTGTGGTTCAAGCCAATGCTCTATAATTTCAAGTTACATATATTGTTTATTGAGCTTACTTGTACTGGTAAGCTTTGAGTCCAAATGTTGGGAAGTTGGAGAACCCACAATTTTCTCCTCCGGTAAAGAACCATTGGAAGAAACTCCAGAAGAAGCTAAAAGAGAAAAATTTCCCTAACACCCTCACTTGTTTCCTGATGCAGAGAGCAGCATCGAGTCAAAAGGAAGCAGAGAACTCAAGACTTAAAAGCGCATAAAGTGAAGTGAAAGGTTAGTACTTGGCTAGCTTGGCGCCTTGAGGGGTGTGAAAGCTGTTGATAAGATGAGCTGTTGCAGTACCACTTGGGTATGTTAGTTTGAAGTCTATTACCATTATCTGCAAAACACAGAAATTGGCAATGCAAGATCTCATAAACACATTGTTCCTTTTTGGTTCACAAGAGAGAAAGCAGGAAACAAAAACTGCGACCAACCTTTCTCAGGGGAACAACTGAGAAGAGGCCAAGAAAGCTGACAACAAAGAGGAAACCGATAATCCAACCCAACGAAGGGTCCTTGACGCCACGGGAAACATCTCCTGATTGGGTCGCAATTCGTTCACTCATGCCAAAGAGGTATGTCCCAAAACCTCCTGTATATTTTCATATGCCCAAGTAGATGCATTTATTATTAAGCAAAAAACTTAACATAACTAACTAGAAGGAGAGAGAAAGCAGGTGAGTGATGGGTACAAAAGACTCAAAAGGATTTGTACTTTTATATCAGAATGTCACAAAACACACACAAGCAAAAGTGCAAAACTATGGCAAGATAATTAATTTCTAACTCAATTATCTGGTTCAATGTGAAGATGAGTTTTCTTTACCGCTGAAAGCAATGCCAGAAGAAGCAACAACACAGGTCTGAATAACAGTATTCTCCTGGCGAGTAAATGGCTGTTTCAAGAGACCAGACCTATGGAGCATCTTGGTCCACGTCTTGACAAAGAAGAAACCCAGAAGACCAGCAGACACATTGAGCGAAGGTATGATTCCCGTCGTGAGATTAAGCTTCATAACAATGAAGCTAAACAAGATGCTTAGCATAAAGCTCACCACAAAAGCCCTCAACGTCAACTGCTTCGTCCACGAAGGTACTTCTCTACTCTCAAAGATCTTCTCCACAGATTCATCCTCTTCTTCTTCATCTTCTTCAAAATTCTTGTTCTTGACTTTCTCTGATTCTGGACTAAAACCAGTTTCCTGCAACTCATGTTCCATAATCTGACGATCTCTGTCAGGAGTTAGAACTCCCTTTCTCATTCTTTCTCTCTTGTTTTCTCAGTTTCTTAGATCTAAGAGAGGAGGAGAGATGGTGGAGGAAGTATTATTGGAACGAGAATCAAAGCTCCAAGGAGTCAACTTGGACTCGTTTTTTACATTCTGACAAATCAGATAGCTTTATGCTACTTTATTACTTAAAATTCTTTGTCGGTATGTCTGTTAACAGCTAATTATCTGGCATTTAAGTTGTTAATGTTTTTACTAAATCAACACCATTAGGCTTTCTAAGTTCTTAATTAACTCATATCCATATCCAACGTGCTTGGATCTAAATATACTTCAATCATTTTATATAAACAGTATTTTGAGTGCTCTCCAGACCACAAATTGAATAAAAGTTTGCACCTCTTTTTATTGAAAGATAATGACAATTTGAAGATAAGGAGAAATATAGAAAACCAATGGTGTGTTGTTTATTTCCTTCATATCAAAATGGCATATATATTTCTTAATAATGAATTGAAAAAAAAATAGAGAAAAGGACCAATCTATAAATTATATATTCCATAAACACTACAATCTAATTTACATGTGAGGACCACACTCTTACAGATCTTTTTTGAACTTTTGATTTTTTTAAGAAAACACTAGGAGACACAACGGTTCAATTTCTAAAAATGTCATAGTTTTGTTTTGTCGATAACGCTTATAAAAAACTTGTCATTTTTTGCAAATTTCTTTGAGAAAAAAAACAAACGAAAACTGATCTTTAACCAGTGGAGCTGTGATTATAGAATCTTGAACATTGTGAAGCAGGTCTTGAGAGCAGAGGTGCAACTTCGATCGGACACGTGGACAAACCAACGACTGGATCTGTCTCCATACAGTTATATGACAAACAGAGCGAAACAGAGTCTGGTAGTTGGAGACCAGAGTTCCAAGGGAATCTCGTGAAGTAGTTATGTTGCAAGAAGAGCTGTTTTGTTGTACCGTTGATTAAGCTCTTGACGTATTCCTCTGGAATGTCTCCTGTGAGACGGTTATTGTTCAAGAACAGAGCCTCTGCTCCGACGAGCGCAGGAGGTAACTCTCCGGAGATCGAGTTATGGCTCAGATCAACAATGGAGCCCTGAGGTAATAATGACGTGGCGGTTGAGGTGGCAATGGATGTGAAGTTGTTTCGTTGTAGGAACATTGTTGAGATTGTGGGACTAAAGAGTGAGTTAGGGATTGCGCCGGTGAATTGGTTCATGCTGAGATCGATGTATATTAGCTCTGTTAATGGCTCTAAGGCATTGATTGTGCCCTGCATTGAGTTACCGGAGAGAGATAAGTACCGGAGAGTGATGGGGAAAGCGAGTGGGAGTTGGCCGGAGATTTGGTTCATCTTTAGGTCTAAATGGAACAATGGGCTAGAGACAGGTTTAAGGTTGTTGGAGAAATGGTTCGAGGCTAAAACAAGGACTTTGAGTCGAGGAAGAGTAGTGAGAAACGGAGGGAGAGAGCCTGAGAGTTGGTTATAGCTAAGGTCAAGAGTGTGGAGATTTGAGAGAGATGAGAAAGAAACTGGTATAGGACCGGTTAAGCGGTTTCTTGTTAAGGAAATGACTCGAAGGAGAGGAAGGGAATCGAACCGAGGAGGGAGAGGACCGGTGACTGAGCCGGGGTAGAGAATGAGTAGGTTTAAGTGTGTTAGAATGGAGATGGAAGGGGAGAGAGAACCTGAGAGATTAGGGCCAAGAGTTAAGCCGGTGACACGGCCGAGAGAAGAGCAGGTAAGGCCAGAGAAGGAGGAACAAGGGTCAGGGACTGTGAAGTCCCAAGAGGAGAAGAAGGCTGAACCAGGCATGTCGGTTAAAGAGTCTCTGATGGATTGGAGCGCGGCTCGATCCGTAGGAGCTAATGAAGAGAAAGTGGAGTGGACGAGTGTGAGCAAAAGGAGAAAGAAAGTGTAGCTCATGTTTTTGTTTATGAGAGTTGTTTTTTTCACTTTTTCAATGAAGTTTGTGAGAGATTTTTAAAGAAGAGAAGAGAAGAGAGAGCGTGAGCGAGAGTAATAATGAAGTACACAGCATGTGTGTGTGATAGACAGTGAGTGAATGTTAACGTTATGGATTCTTGTTCGAAAATGTGTTAGTTTATTTATTAGTGACGTCTCTTTTGACTCTTGTCGGTGTCATTGGCGGTTGTGGTCCCTTTTTGCATTCATATCTCTTCAGGAGGTAATTTAAGATTTGACATTTTCTGTTTTTTTTTTACTTTCTTGGTTTTGACATGTCTATTATCCTGAACTACAAGTTTGATTTGGTTTGACAAAATTTTGATTTGATTTGGTTTTATAGAGAAATTAGTCAGAGGTATAGATAATTTAGTTACTTAAGAAATATAAACTGGAAATTAAAATATATAAATTTTAATAAGTTTTGGTTTATTTGATTCAATTTAGTTAATACTAGTACTAGTTTCGAATTTTGGTTAAATATATTTGATTTTTTTTTTTAAGTATGGATCGATTCTAATTTGGTTCAACTAGATTATAGTACAGCTATGATTAAGTCGGTTTGATTTTGGTTTTGAAAGTTCGGTTCAGTTTAAAAACCGTATTCTAATGGCAATCATCATTTTGGAGGGAAAAAAAAAACAAAATATTCCGTGAGAGATACAAAACGAAAGAAATAGGGAGTTTTTCGTTTCCTCTGTTAAGATTACTGATTAATTCATTAATTGTTAGTTTAAGCTACATTCAAGGAGTATTATAAATTAAGTTTTTTCTTTTCTTTTATTTTGTTGGGAATAAAATACTTATAAACAGAGTTGGTTAGAGTATAAGGTGGAAGATTTGAGTTAGTTATATCCTTAACGTGGCTTGAAACACCACCCATGCATAATTTGTAATTCTGAATTATTGTTAGGTTTGATTTCAATAATTTTGGAATTGTCTATGATTTTCTTATATGATCTAGGTTTTTTGTTCTATGTTCTTTAGATTTCTCTATGATTTAGGTTTTCAATTTTCTATGAACTTTTTTTGGCATAATCTGTAAATTTGTATTGTTGTTAGATTTGATTTCAATAATTTCGGAATTGTCTATGATTTTTTTTTCTTTTTTATATAATATAACATCTATGATTTTTTAATATGATTTAGGTTTTCTGTTCTTGTAACTTCTTTGTTGCAAAAGCGATGGAATCTTCAAAATCTAACTTTTGAAGATCTATCAAAATCTAACTTTTGAAGATCTAACTTTTGAAGATCAAAAATTGTACGATATCTGCAATAAATTCAAGAAACAATGGCTAACCGGGCAGAGATCGACTACATCCAGAGAGTTGTTTTTCTCTTCTAATTACACAGTCCACCTCAGAAAGCAGTTCGTCTGAGGTAGGAATTTATCATAGACACGTTTGTTTTTGCTAATACATAATTTTCATATGCTTACATCAGGAAGTTGCTCGATCCAAGAAGCCTGTTTCTAAAGACAGATGCTTGAAGTCCACTGCAGAGAGCAGTTCGTCTGAGATAGATATTTAATCATAAATACTGTTCGTTCAGACATTATTTGGTTGCTAGCATGCTATATCGTCCTTTTGTAGTAGTTTGAGATATATTTGAGCTGTCAAAACATTTTTCATCAGAAAGATATTTGTCATCTGAATTGTTTCTTGTGTTTCACTGTTTGCAGGCTAGTTATGGTTGACTCTTTTACCTAGTTTGAAGTTTACATTGTTTGTGTTTCACTGTTTCTTGTGTTTCACTGTTTGATCCATTCACACTGTCTCTGCCAAACTTTCACAGTATATAACAGGACTCTTTGTGTTTGTATTAGGTTGAAGCACAATCTAGGAAATGGGGGAATGAGATGTTGTATGAGCGGAAAGAGCGCAAGGAGAAGGAAGAGGAGTAGGAAGCTTTGCTGCAAGAGGTGAATGAACTTTAGAATATTCACACTTTCGCTGTTTAAGAAACTAGGCTTAGAGCCCTTTAAGGTCTGCCATTGTTGTTGCTCTTAGTTTAGAGTGCAGGGATACTTGGTTTCGTGCATCCTCAGTCGGATTAAGGATACTCCTCGCAACCCAATCTCCCAATTCGACTGTGTAGAGTCCAGATTTTGTGTGTGACAACAAAACTCATTCATGTGGAAAGTTTGGCTAACGGCTAAACTCCTGACATAGGGTATGCCCTCCGGAGCTATAGATTCGTCTAGAGTGTGCGCCTTCCAATCTAAGGTCTCCTTTAATATTAGGTCATCAAGTGATGTACCGTGGGGCCATGTGCTCGTGCTAGTTTAGGCGGAACCATTGGGATTCATGGATCTGTCCAACTCTACTATTAACACCGTAGTGGATATGTTGCCATGCAATGATGCTTCTTCATCCATAGGATGGGGAATCTTCCAATGTTTTCTTCAACGGAGTGGTATATTCGTAGTATCTACCCTGGAGAACTCTCGCCGATAGAGAATCTGGAAACTGGGGAAGGTGCCATAATTTTTTTTTTTTTATGGTGTAAATGTTAAGATAAGGTGTCATAAGTTGTTTAGCCAAAAGAGTTCAGTGGAGAGCTCGTGCATAGCCCGGAAGCCCGCCCCATCACGGACTTTAGAGGTGCACATATTTTCCCATGTGGAGTAGAGCTCCATCAATATCTCGCAATCGCACTTGTAAGTCTTTCGCAGATATCAAGTGGGAGGAGGAAGCTAGACATGACATTAAGTAGGAAGAGTTATGGACTTATGGCAACGGCTTTAATTACCAATGCTTTGGTTTTAAATTATTCCTTTGATCATTCAAGGCAGAATATTAAGAAATTCAGCTCGATTTTTATGCCCATAATCCAATGGTAACAACCATTATTTTAGGGGAAATACAAACGAACAACGGAGACGCTCCAGGTCCCGGACCAAAAAGAAACCAAAATATTGCGAGACAAAAATAAGAAAGAAAGACTCCTTTGGCTCTGTAATAAACTGATTATATCGGATCAGACGGTTGAGTCAGAAATATCTCTGGAAGCCTGTTCGTAACTTTCATCTTCCTCTACGAGCGGTCGTGTATCGGCCGCTGGATCGTATCCCTGAACGACGAGGACCGATGCGGTGGTGGAAAACTCCGATGACGACAACAAACGTCCAACTGGTCCTAACTCTGGACAATCCGTACTGTTAACCAACGATGCAACAGCTGCATTTCTTCCCACGACAAAGAGATTGCATTTACTCATCGATTTAAGTGTCGCGATGATATCTTCTTTGCTCTCAACGACTCTTTCCTCGTAAGCCAATGACTCATTTCCTCTTGGATCATTCATCAACTCCCTCACAAACTCTTCGTCAGTCTCTTTCTCTGTTTTCTCCTTTTCGTCATGTTCACTCTTCTCGAATCTCTTCAATGTTCCTCTCGCAGCTACGAATTTGTGAACAGTTAGTGTGATTCCCGGATGCTCCACCATTTTCATCCCGTACGCGAGAGCTTCTCGATCATCGAGGCCTCCAAAGAATGGAACCACGACTTTGTAAGCCACTTCGCTGGCTACAACCTGTGAGGTTCCTCCGAGTCCTCTGTCCACAAGAATCCCGACTGAGCAAGGAGCTCGTTGTAAGACGCGTTGGTTCACTTCATGGAACCCATGTCCGATTGACTCCATCGCTCCGTCCATTCTCTGATGCTTGTGAAACGGAAGCAATATCATCGCTACTCGTTTCTGATGCGCGCTTGTGCATATGTCCTCGTGGATGCTGCTGAGACCAGATATTGCAGTCATGGGTCTAACCGCTACTGCTCGTAGATGCTGGTACGCCTCGAACGCAATCACCATCTGGTCCGTTGATCTCTCGATCTTATTCCAGATTGGGAGACCATTGTTCCGAGCTTTGTGAACCATCGCGATCGCTGATGACCGTTCAGAAAGCTCCATTAGATGCATCGCGTAAACGCAGAGGCGTCCCTTTTTGCCTGTTCCTCTTGATGATTCGATCAGATTGATCAATGTGGGGATGTTGCGGGTACTGTGGAAGCACGCAAGTATCCTTAGCTCAGAATCATGATCTTTTCTTTGGATGGTTCTGTGCTTGTACGGTGCTCCTTTTCTTGCAGGCTTGTAAATAAGCATCACAATTGGAGTTGTGATGAAGGTTGTGAACAATGCCATTAGGACTAAGATCGCAAACGCTTGATCATTCAGCACCTGCTCACAAAAATCGTTAATTAGATCACTCGGCTTTTAAATATTTTTATTACTCTTATTATGGCTTTCAAGAATCTATACCTTCCGGTCCTTGCCAATGTTAAGAACAATGAGCTCTACTAAACCTTTGGTGTTCATAAGGAATCCAAGTGTCATGGCTTCTCTGAAAGGAACCTTGCAGAGCATCGAGGCACCAACGGTTCCTACAATCTTCCCGAAACAAGTGGTGAGTATGACAAGAACTAGAAGTCCCCATGACTGTGCTCCCCTGATCGTTGTTACATCAGTTTTTAGACCGCTAGCCGCAAAATACAGAGGTAGAAGAAGCCCCGAGACAAGATCCTCTATCTTCTCAGTCAAAATCCTGCAAAATGGTCCTTCTTTAGGAGCTACTATACCTACCACAAATGCCCCGAACAGCGCGTGTATCCCAATAGTGTCTGTCACAAAGCTAGCTGCTAAAACCACGGTTAGAGTGACACAAACATAGAGTTCCTTCACAGGCTCTCCCTCAGGACAGCGTCTAGCCATATAAGCAAGCAGAGGTTTGATTGCCACA
Source organism: Arabidopsis arenosa (assembly GCA_905216605.1). Classification (NCBI taxonomy): domain Eukaryota; kingdom Viridiplantae; phylum Streptophyta; class Magnoliopsida; order Brassicales; family Brassicaceae; genus Arabidopsis; species Arabidopsis arenosa. Next base: position 7,063,591 of record LR999453.1, on the reverse strand, counting down.
ACTGCAAAGATCACGAATCCAGATCCACAGAGAAGAACCCAAACAGATACAAGAGGAGAAGTCCCATCTCCTGAGAGAGCAATAGCAAGCGCAAGGAGTATCCAAGCTGCAACATCGTTTACTCCCGCTGCAGACATTGCAATACGTCCAATGTCGGTTGTTAGAAGCTTTAGCTCAGCTAGGATACGAGCAAGCACAGGGAAGGCAGTGATTGATAAGGCAACACCCATGAAGACAATAAAAGGAAGCTGATTGACTCCTTTGCTTATGGTGGCACTGAGAACAAAAGATGTGCCTACACCCACTACAAAAGGAAGTGAGATCCCAGCTAGGGCTATCAATAGTGATTTCTTTCCGGTTTTTCTGATCGCTGTAAAGTCAAGCTCAAGCCCAACTAGGAACAAGAAAAACAGAAGACCGATGTTGGCGAGTGTGTCTAAAACGGTCAAGCTCTTCTTTGGGAAGATAGTGTCAAGATAAGCCTTGCTTCGTCCTAGTGCAGAAGGTCCAAGCAGTATCCCTCCCTACAGAACCATCCATTTTAGTCTCTTTTGCTATGTCATTGTCATAAGAAAAATAAAAAGAGATTAAGAAGGAAACTCACAATGATCTCAGCAATGACTCGGGGCTGTTTGAGAGGTTTAAGAAAGTAAGCTAAGAGCCTTGTAAACACAACCACCAAGACGATTTGTAGAATGATCAGAGGAAGCGCGAAATCAAGAGGGCTTTCGTTTTGGAAGGCTCCATTAGAGGTTGCCTTCATCGGACCTGGGCATTGCCCTGTAACATTGGTGCTTGCCATCCTAGTCGAGATCTACTTTCGGGTTGACGATTGGTCAAGAAACGAGACACTACTTCAACCTTCAATACTGCCTTGGCTGCTCCCTCATTGCATTGCCAAGCGAGATATGAGACCTGAATGGGAGGAAAAAAAAGAAACAAGATTTTATTCTGTTCTGTTACTGTTTGTCATAAACAGAATCTACATTCAAGAAGTGAGTATATAAAAGGAAAAAATAGAAAACTAATAATGTCTATAGTTTGCTAATAATAGGTAGAGGAGATTGAAGCGGACATACCAACTCCAGGGTGGGCATATACCTCGCACCTTTTTCTATTTATAGACTATCAGTTACTTAACTTCCAACCATATCGCATCTCTACTTCACAGATATGAACCGCCTTCACTGCGCCGACGTTTTCGTCTCTGTCTTTGTTCTAAATTTGCAAGCACTTGTACATGTACCTGTCTCCTAAAAACTGCGCATTTGATGTCTTAACTTACAAAGCTTTTTAAACATCAACCATTTTCACATATATTATTCCATATGCATCGTATAGACGATATAGAATTCACAATCTGTAAACATTCATGAGATGCATAAATTAGTAAGAATAAAAAGGAAGTAGTTAACACTGTTCCAAGCCGACTAATCTAAATTTTAACCCTATCATGGGTTCTATACATTCAAATTTCTCAGAAGGAAAAAAGGCCTAAAATTGGAGACTGTGTTCTCTTGCTGCAGCAGCTAAAGCCTCTAAGCGTCCACGGTAAGTGTAACCAGTACGGTCAAAGGCCACCTTTGTAATCCCTTTCTCTACGCCCGATTTTTCTATAGCTTCTCCAACTTTCTTTGCCACTATTCCAAAGTGAATCAGTTTTAGATAATGTTGTCTCATTCACCCATAGATAAGAAGATGAAGACATGCCTAAAAGAAATGCAATTGAAGCTAAGGGTCTCATGCTAAAACTTAAAAGGCTTTGGATAGAGAATTCTGTAGATAGATTGTAGTTGAATTCAAGGCAGGTGGTAATGAATAACTTAAAATGGTAGAACCAGTGAGCAAAAGATACAGAGCCTTGGACTCTTAGGTGTTGAAACCGTACTCTAATAGCGAGGCCATCGTCTGAGAATTGAAGGAGCTTCAAGCCACCGTCCTGAATTGGAATCGGCGTCGAGGCTGTTCTCAACGAGCTCCATCACCGATGAAACTGGTAGACGCTGGATTACTTCACCCGCCCTCTGTTATTCTAGGCGTTGAATCTTCAGCGGCTCTCTCGGGTGCAATCTTCTCCACCGGAGACTCTTCCTCCTCCATCTCCACCGCAAGAGGCGAACCGTCGATCATCTCCTCCGCCGAAAACCTCGGCGCCAGATACAAATTGGTGTCGCTAAAAGTCGACACTATATTCTAGGCCTTTAGCCCAATTCTAAAGCCCCATAAACGAAACGACATCGTTTTCTTGGCACTTCACAGTCGTATAAATGACTAAATGAGAGAGTTCAAAAGATGAATAATTTCGGGAAATTTTCCAGCGTGCAAAAGGAGTTGTGTTTGTGTCTGTGGCAGTGCTATCTACTTATCTAGTAAAATAAAAATTTGTGAAAAAATCGAAAGTCTGTGAAACAGTAAGTTTGGTGACAAGATACTATATTATCTGAATCACTCGCTACTTCCAGCTTAGAACAAGATGCTCTAATCAAAGGACCAATTCACGTAGAACCAAATCTTCAACAACAAAAGAGAAGACAGATTGAAGAAACAGGTGGCAAAACACTACCACTAACTCTGCTAGTCATACGCTTATGCAATGAATGATTCAACAAAGATTCATTAACAATCCTTTCGCAGCTATAAGAATGAGCTCCAGAGATCAACTAAACCTTTCTACTCTTCGACGGCGCAGCTCATCTAAAGGGAGGTCATTAGAAGAAGAAAGTGCTGGTCCCTGATTCAGTGACCATCCGTTTCCTCTAGCCCGTCCCGAGCCACACATCTCGCAAGCACTTAACCAACCAGAATTGTCATATGTACACGACTGGCATCTCCAGATACCAGGTCCTGCTATCCCAGTCTGGCCTCTTCCCACTCTTCCTCTCCCTGTAATCCTCCTTCTCCGAGACCTAACCATACCATTCAGAAACCTCAAGGGCCAAGTCACCAATCGAGTTACACCTCTAACCGCCATGGTGACTGGATCTGAGCCTGAGTAAGAACCTTTCAGCTTCATATAGATAATACCAGCAAGGATTCCACCCAAATGCCCAAGAAACGAAGCATTCGGTACAAACATCTGCACTAAGATCAGTTCTGCCCAAGCAGCATACTTTGTTGGAACCAGGATACCATACACGCTGGAGTAATCCTCAGCCTGAGAATTGAGAACAACTTTCAAAGCAAAGAGAACACCCGAGAACCCAACGGCATACTCGTTATAATAAGCTCTGTCATAGTCGAACAACACAAGAAGCGATTTGGCTAATAGCAATGTGACTCCTTGAGACATACCAATAAGAGTAAAGACCATTGAAGCAAACTCACTGCTTCCCATAGATGTCTCGAGCTTGATACCTTTCCAGAGAAGGGACATCATGTTATAGACTAAGTGAGGCTCGTTAACATGATAGAACGCTGATAAAAATAAACGTTTCAAGTCTTTATGCTGTTCAACAAAGACACATCAAAAAAAAAAAAACGTTAACAGAGAATCGAACTAATCAAGAAAGATCAAATTCGTAGTTTGTGATACCAAAGCTAATTTCATGTCTCAGATTAAGGATCTTAATTAGGTATCGAAGAACAAAATCCCTAAATTCTCCAGATATTGGTACAAATTTCCCAGGAAACTCTTAAATAAAATTCGAATTCCAAATTGCAATCAATTTCTCTTGGCGAATGAAGAAATTAAGATTGGTTTACCTTGAAGATGAGGTGAGGATTGAACCAGACCTCACTGATGTGAGGAATAACGGGATCGATAAACGCCGGCCTGAGATAAACGAGAGTATTTGCGGCCAGAAGACTCGCCGTCACCGGCGGTTTCCACGGTAGTCTATAGTACTCCGCGACGGCGCTTAGAGCCAGCAACGGCAGCATCCCTCCGCCTCGACTTCTTCTCCCTTCACCAAAATTCTCCATTGCTTCGTAATGATTTTTTTCTTCTGATCGATCTTTAAAACTTGTCTCAAATCTCTTAAAAGTAATTAAAATCTCATCTCGTTTACAATATTTATATAGCAGCTTGGTCTCTACGAAAACAAATTCTCCAGAGACTTCGTTTCACTCACACAAGAACATGTGGGACCCACTATCGCTTTAGAACCCTAATTTTTATTTATACCAAATCTCTGTCTTACCTTTTTTGTTTTACTTTATAGTTGCAAATCACACTGAGGAAATAATATGTAAACGAAAGTTTGACTTGAATATTTGAACAAAAAATATACAAACCAAAACAAAAAACATTAATAACAATGGATTAACCAAGTAAAATTTCTAATCTTTCTTCTTAGTGATTGTCATCAGTTTTAGGCCTTGTGTTAATAAGCATTTTACGAAGCATTGTGTTCTCGTTCGTCAAAGTCGATATCTTCTCTTCAAGTTGGTCATTGTTGTTCTGTAACTCATTAGCTCTTGATTCCAAATCACTCACATACACTTTCTTCCTCTCTCTCGCTTGTTGTGCTGATACTCTGTTCCTCAACAATCTGTAAAAAAATTTTACCATTTCAATTCCACAAATTGAATGCTAGAAAAAGAAGAAGTTAAATAGTCTTTTTACTCATCATTAGTTACCTCTTGAGGCTTCTATACTCTTTATCAACTGGGTTTCGACCACGGCGGCGTTTAGCGGTAGAGACTCCATTTTGAGTCGGGTCAAGCTCCGGATTATTGACTCCATCATCGGCGCTGCTGCTTAGAACACATGTTGATCCAGCTGCTTCCATGTCAGGAACCATCAACAACTCCTCATCACTTTCCTCTGACAATTATTATATTTACAAAACCAAATTTCTCAAGACCAAATTAAGTTAATCAATCAAAACTTCCATAGAACACCTACCAGTTTTGTGCTTCTTGTGGGAAGAAGACGAACCCGAGTTCCCATTGGGTCGTTGGAGAGACATCAATATCTTTTTATCTTTTGAGATTTTGCTAAAGACCAGAGTAGAGAGGTAAGAGGTTCAAGAGAATATTAAACCAAAGGATATTTCTTCTTTCTTTCTTCTTTGGGACCATTCAAAGTCTGAAACCAATCACTCTGCAACTCGTTTTGAACAAAAAATGATAAAAAGTTTTGGTTGGCTTATAAGAGAACACGTGGGTTTATGTAAGACCACAAATGCAACAGTTTCAAAATTTCAATCCAATGGTTGAAACTATCTGTGTTTTCTTTTCCACTATACCCAATTGAACTTATTAAATTGATTTGTTCTGTTTTGCTTTTAAAGTCTTTGTTCATGATTTCTTATGGAAACCAACCTTTGTTGACAGAGCGTGTGGGTTTAAGACAATAATTACTGTCTAGAACCATACAAACGTACTTGCAGACAAAGTCAGAGGCACAACTATGTGTGTGTGTGTGTATCTATTTGCATGGCGTAATAGCCTAATAGGCATGCATATAAACTCATAATGTGGTCATATTTCTCGTTTTCTATTTCTTGGTACAAAAATAACTCTTTTTTCTAAAGACAATGTTTTGAAATTTTGATTGTTAACCTACAAAATTTGATTCTACCAATTCTAAGTTCACTCAATCATTTCGAAGCATTTTTTCATGCTTTGTGATTCCGCCATATATTTCCCCTTGTTTTTTTTTACAGTTTCCATCTGTGGCGGAGCTACGTTGGTGGGAGTGGGGTCAACTGACCCCAATAACTTTTATATTTTGAAAGATTTGTTATTAAAAATTAAGAAAAAATTAGAGAAAATGGTTAAAATTTCTTGAGTTGACCCCATTAACATAGCTTCAATTCTCTAATCTTCTATTCATACAATATAATGACCCCATTAGAAACTTATTCTAGATCCGCCACTGGTTTCCATAATTTCTAAGTTTGTAGAATCGGTGAAAATGGACTAACCAAACTTCTACCATCGCGATTACATATTAGATGGTGGATTTATGCGGAAACAAACATTGGAAGATTAAATCGCCGTCTGCCTAGCATCTAAAACTCTTTTGAACATTGTCATAACTCATAATCAATATATAAATCTGATAGTATGCATGTACACAACAAGAAGACAAATATATTGCAATGCTACCAAACAGAACTTAAAATTTCAGCTAAAAGATTTGAAAATGTTCTTTTTATAACAATACGTATAGTAGAGACTTTAATTAGTTTTGAGGGATGTTTATGAAGTCGTCTGAATGGACGCGGAAAATCACTCATAAACAATGCGAAAATTTTATGAGGTAATACAGAAGACCACATTTAATCCTTCTTTTGTATGTTCGAGTTCGACTCATACATCTTTCTTGATTCAGGAATAAACTTATAAACATGTGGCAAATGGACTGTAGAAAATATTTCCCGACCCATGATCAACCTTTTGTTTGTGCTCTTCTATTCGTTTTTTTCTTTGTCAAGATATGGTCATATGGATCACAGTACTCATGAGTTTGTGTATCACTCGAAGGGACCCCATGCCTTAAAATCAACTAAAATCATTTGATATAACTTTTATACGAAGTACTATCCAAATAATTAATTTTCATAAGCAGCGGACATTCATTTTGTTTGTAAGGACTATATGATTTGATATAATTTTTGAAGCTGTATACAAACGTGGAGATATGATTGCATCTTTGTCTATGCATGAACATGCCACGTTAATTTAGGAGTACATCTGTACATATCATGATAATGATATCTCTTGCTATAACTTTTTGGCACAATACTATTGCATGCCTCTCTATATTACTTCAACAAAACGTTTAAAGTTACGATGGTTAGAAGTAATCGAGCTGCACACTACGGTGATTTGTTTGATTGTTTCTTTTCTTGTTCGCAATCGCATGCTCGGTCCTAGCTAATATAGTGATAGTTAAGGCAAATTGGAATACCTTTTTAAGAAATTTCAAAAAATCAGGAGTTTGATTATCATCTCTCTCAGCGAAAACAAATGACAAAAAAACTCCTTGGACATATTGTACAAGAAAAATGAATGTGATTATATTTGATAAAGTTTAATTGATTATATTAGTCTTAATAATTATAAGTATAAAGAGGACTAAACATTCATCATTAGACTACTAGACATTATAAAGTTAATATATCGAAATTCTCACAAGAAGGATCCCTAGAGACCAGACATGCATGTCCAAAGACAGATCGTATAATAGCTAATAGGAGTCTTATCGATCCAACATTCAAGGTAGGCTTTATTCAAAGTAACTATTAGAATGCACTTCCCATGATGATTCTAGAATCTAATATTATTATCAATACAGCCAATGAGCATTATGTGATGTAACAATTTACGTCTACTTTTTCATTTTATTAGTTATCATAAATCAATGAATTCTATTTTGATTTTAAAAAAAAAAAAAGTAAAAGATTTGGGCTCCTAAGAGAGACAATCCACAAAGCTAAAGAGACATTAACAGGAAACGTATAGTTAAAGAAAAGAACACTGTCTGCTCCACAAAAACAAGATACACAAAACTCTTCAAGTCTACTTTATTTTTATTGGTTCTGCAATTTTCAATGGTCTGTAACATTAATGTGTCATAAGAGACAATTGAGTTTTCTTATCAACAGAAGGGTCTAAAAAATTGATCACCCAAGTTCATAGTCTATAGACTCAGTTTTTCTTTCAAATATTGATGTGTAAGAAAGTGAAAGTGATGTGATGCTCTGTTTCTGTTTACGGCTAGACAATAAAGCCTTTTTTAGCTCTTATCTCTCCTAATTAAAGAATCTGAGCAGTTGAGAAATTAAAATCAAAGCCTTAACATTTTAACTCCAACATCATTTGGACACACTTTCCTTGGATACCTCCTTTTTACGGAAACTTCGAATCTTACATGTAAACAAATCTCAAAACCATGATTTCACATTTTTACTACTAACAAACTCCAAAGATCTAAACACATGAATTAAGTATCTAATCGGGTAATTATTACAGTGCTTTTCAAATATCAATGTGTGTTCATATTTAGAAGGTTGAAAGTTCATAGTTAATGTGGGGAACCTTGTGTCTCTAATATATATATTTATATTAAATAAAAGTTGATTACATCATTTTTAAATTCAAAATCTATGCAATCGAATCACCTACTAGTCTTTTATTGTTTAACTAAACAGAGAGAAATAGAAATAGAGAGAGAGACATGAAGAGCACTCTCAAGAGAGAAGAGAAGGGAGCATGTAGCTAGCTCTGCAGCTTCAAGGTCTCATTAATGGAGGTTTCTAACTCTTGTTCTTCATTTTCTTCATCCTCTGTCGACAGTACTAAACCTTCTCCTTCTGAGTCTTCCGTTAATCTCTCCCTTAGCCTCACTTTTCCTTCTACTTCTCCACAAAGGTCTTGTTCACATCACTTCTCTGTTTTTCCTATGTTCTGTTTTTTTGCTCTGTTTTCGTTTGTTGATATTTGTGTTTTGAATCTTTTTTTTTATGTAGAGAAGCAAGACAAGATTGGCCACCGATAAAGTCTCGATTAAGAGATACACTAAAGGGTCGTCGTCTTATTCGTCGTGGTAATGACACTTCTCTCTTTGTTAAGGTTTATATGGAAGGTGTTCCCATTGGAAGAAAACTCGACCTTTGCGCATTCTCAGGCTACGAGAGTCTATTAGAAAACCTTTCTCACATGTTCGATACTTCAATCATCTGTAAGTAATTAACAACACAAAATTCTGTAAGAACAACATTCAACTAACTTCAAACACTGAAGTATATCCATGCATTGTCTTGGTTCTAACAGGCGGTAACCGAGATAGAAAACATCATGTTTTGACATATGAAGACAAAGATGGAGATTGGATGATGGTCGGAGATATTCCATGGGAGTATGAATCTTATATCTTGATCTTACATTGATATAATTTCCTCGCTTATAGCTATTCTCTGATTTTTGGAATCGGTGTTTTTGTTTAGTATGTTTCTTGAAACCGTGAGAAGACTAAAGATCACGAGACCGGAGAGGTATTAAACTTGGATCGTTCATGGCTGTGATTGCACAGTATTGAGACGTGAGAGATAAGAGATTTAGGCATTAATGAAGAGACTTGACGTGGGACGGAGCTATTGCTGCATATTGCAACAAAGGCCTCAAAAGAAGTTGGAGAATTGATGCATATATTTATTTATATGACACCATTGAGTGTGTTTTTTCTTATATATAAATCACAATATCCACGACTTCTTTTTTTTTGTTCTGAATAATATCCAGAGATTTTTTTACATGTTTGTAACCGTGTGTTTTTTCGAATGTGTACGTTGTTATGGGGAGCACGAACATGGAATGCAGGAAGAGAATGATTCTCTTTGATCTGCCGGCAGCCGTCTCGTTGATCATCACTAATTTACAATTTTAATGATGAGCCCATTTAAAGCCCAATAAATTGACTAACAAGCCTGTCTAGAGCCCAAATACTTTAAAGTTGATCAAGTACGGGATCGGAATGAATAATCATAAATTTAGGGATGAAATGTGTTAGACATTAAAATATAAGGGTGATTCTGAAATAAAACTAAGTTAGCGCCGGAAAAGATCGAGAAATTGAAATTCCCAGACACTCTCTCTCGCTGACTCTCTTCAAAGCTCAAATTGTGAAATTGGGGTTTAAGGATGAAGGGTTTAGTGTCTACTGGTTGGAAAGGTCCCGTCAAGTTTAGGATGTAAGTTTCGTCTCTTCCTCTACTTCTTCTTCTTCGATTAGTTTGTTTTGAAATCGAAATCGAGTTCAAGTGATTTGTGTCCTGAATGTTTTGCTGATGAATCCATCTGTAATTGGAGCTAGGCCCACTGCTGAAAACTTGGTACCAATTCGTTTAGACATTCAATTCGAGGGTCAGCGTTATAAAGATGCTTTCACTTGGAACCCTTCAGGTTTCTTTCTTAAAAACCATGTCTTTTAATTATCTTCTCGTATCCACAGTAGAAGCATTTGTTGAATGTGATTAACTGATTCTTGTTTTTGGTTTTTGGATTAAGACCCGGATAATGAAGTCGTTGTCTTTGCCAAAAGAACTGTTAAAGACTTGAAACTTCCTTCAGCATTTATCACTCAGATTGCCCAATCTATTCAGGTTGTTTCTTAACTAGATCACATTGATCCATCTTAAGTTTTTCTTCTGCTCTGCTTTTTTGTTACTTGTTTTACTTGTCATAGAGATGAGCATTTAAGGTTACCTATTAGTCCATGTTAGACTTATTTTTATAACTCTTTAGGTTACTCAAAGAAGAGGCTTGTTTATAGCATTGTACTATGGGATGTATATCTGTAGGACTGCTTTTGTGATGGATGTATTCTTGCTTCAGTTATGTTCTGTTCTGTTTTTGTAAGGATTGTGATAGTTTCTTCAGAAATCTCTACTTACATTGGTGATTTTCCTGCTTTATCAGTCTCAGCTCTCAGATTTTCGGGCATATGAAGGACAAGATATGTACACTGGTGAAAAAATCATACCAATTAAGGTTTTATGACACTAGATATCCTTCATATCCTCTCTCTTTTGTCCATGAGTGATTTGCTGAAAAACAGAAGAATTTCTAGAAGCTGATAAGCTATCTTTCTCTTTTTTTTTGTGCCAGCTTGATCTCCGAGTTAACCATACCCTCATCAAGGATCAGTTCTTGTGGGTGAGAATACTTTGTGATCTTGAAAAATTTCAACCATGATTTGAGTACTCTTAGTCTCAATGCAGCTTTGATTGCTGGTTTGCAGGACCTAAACAATTTTGAGAGTGATCCTGAGGAATTCGCAAGAACCTTGTGCAAGGATTTAGGTGTTGAAGATCCTGAAGTTGGAGTAAGATAACCACTCAATTTTTACATATCATTATGTAAACAAATTAACCTCAATTTCAAACCTTTGATACAAGTGGTTTTTGGTTTTTTTTTTTTTTTTTCTCTCTGAAGCCTGCTGTTGCCTTTGCAATAAGGGAACAACTTTACGAGGTAAAAACTTTGATTGTAACTTTAAGCTACTCTTTTTGTATTTCTGTATATATATTTTTTCTGTTTTGAACAAGAATGCCAAACTTACTGACTTACCATGTCGTTGTTTCTGCTTGCCAGATTGCAATTCAAAGTGTGGCTTCAGCTAGGGAGAGTAGATTAAGTAAGAAAGGCCGCAGAGGATCTGATCATGGTTCAGCGAGGTCTTTTCACGTTGCTCCTATTTCTCTATATAAGTTACCTTGTGGTAATGGTAGAGCCTAGCTCAAAAAATTCTACAATAACTTTCCATCTTATATGTGCAGCAAGGCAAGTGGCTTGTCGATGGACTTAATGAAGTTATTCAGCTTTAAGTCCAGTGTAGTTCGGTAAGTGATTTCTCTCCCCACTTAATGCATATATTTTTCTTTCTTGATTTGTCTTCTTAAGATCTGTTGTACGACTTCTAGTATCTAGATCGTTTATAAGATAAGTTTGAAACAGTTAACTTTGCAACACATCATGAGCGTCTTCTTACACATACACTTGAATGCCACCTCTTCATACATTATCTATCATTTGATAGTAGATGATCCCAATATTTGGAGCTGGTCCTTTCTGAGATTGTTCTAATAGTAATCTCTGGTGATGTTACATCTTGTTATTGAACAAAAAAAACCGAATCACTAGGTTGCAAATCGTTTGATTACAAAATTGACTCTGTGGAGATTGAAGAACCTTTCTTCCTGCATTTCTTATCACTAAATGAGAGTCTTAGAAAAATAAGATTTATGGGCGAACATATTGACTTGTAAGACCAAGCAAAAGCTATAACAGAATCCTCATAACAAACTTTGTCCATGATCTTGACAGGAAAAGGAAAGACTTGGATGTTTATGAACCAGTTGTGGATCTGCTAACAAGTGAGGAAGTTGATGCGCTTGAAGCCAGGGCAGAGAGGCATGCAAGGTAAAGAGTTTCGTTTTACATGTATATTTATTTCTTAGGGCAGGACTCAAAAATTGAAGGATAGTACGAACTCAAAATATGTTGTATCATGCTTCTTAACTAGAGTTTATGATATTAAGACAATCTTTTATGAGACACTTAATCCTCTAAATGCATCCGATACCGGTGTGTATGAGTGCCCTGGCCTAAGTCTGAGATTTCGGTTTAGGAAACTCGGTTAGGTGAAACACCAGTGGGTGTGGAATGACGAATCTTTAGATGATATTACCTCAATGGGACATGTTAGGTTTGCAGAGTTGAGTGAGACCATCTCTTCACTCTTGATTAAGATGTTTCCCAAACTTTGAGCATGTTAAGAATGTTAGATAGAGAGTATATAGATTTAAAAATAAAATGAAAGAAATGAAGGAGATTCAAAGGACAAGACACGTTGTGAGAATCAAGTGACCCACTTGAGACTTTAATAAGATCTCATCATCAACCATTAACCTCACTGTCGATATACGGTCGTACTTTTTCTTCTATTCTCTTCTCTTTCCCTTTTTTCTCTTTCATTTGCTTAATTCAATGATTGGGTCCCTCTCTAAGCTCAAGCTGCTGTCATCTTAATTATTTATTAATTAATATTCGAAAATAAAATTATTGAGTTTATTATTATAATTGTTTTGTTGGAAGTTTTGTAATTTTGTGTGGAGATTATTGATCAGTTTTTTGTTGTGTACATTTATGAGTTGTACTTGTGCCCTATCCTTTGAAGGGTACATGGATAAGTAAGTTAATGTCTTGAATCGGCAGAGGCTTTATATTATTATAGAATCAATTTGATGACTAAAGTTAAATTTGAAGCTGGTTTTAATATTCGGTGTAATAATACTCGACAGCAATATAGCAATCAACCTAACTGAAATTGAAGAAGACTGTGTTATACTTTGGTTTCAACTTATATGCTTCTCTAAATGACCAAAATTTTAAAAAGATCCATTTGGTAACATAACTACGTTGAAATGGCTATTAGTAAATGGCTCATAGGGTTTTAAGTTGGAAAAAAAAAAACAAAACAAAAAAACTGAATCTAACCGAAATTAAACCAAAAAAAGATGAAGTTGTCCAGCTCTAATCAAGGTTGCAACTTACAAATGTTTTTTTCTCTCTTTGTGGCTATAAAAGGATTTGGGTCAACTTGAGAGACGAAAATGTTTTTTATTGAGTGAGAAGAGTAATGACTAATGAACATAAAGCCTGAACTCTTTATGTCTGTCCGAAGTTAGGAACGTCAACTCAGTCGATAGATTGTGTACATTGAGACAATATTAGACCGTTACCAAAAGTGCATATTATCACATACTTATCATTATGTAGTAACAATTTGTTAGTATCATTTTACTTACTAATATTTGACTAATTAGTTGGTCCAAACAAAAGTAATGGTCGGTGGCTTGAGTTATGTACTGTTACATTGTAACACATCATAGGTAATCAACTCAATAATGGATTTTTTTTCTTCTTCTGATTGATAATTTAAGACATGTGCAACTTAAGTCAATACCTGACTTTACATTATGGAGAACTAATAACTTGAATTCTCATTCAAATAATGCTAATCATCTCATACAAATGATATGTGAATTCAAGAAAGACATTTTTTCTCCAAATACAAAAAAAAAAAAAGAAAAAAAAAATCCCACCGTGATTTCAGGGAATATCAAAGGGGAAAATAGTACCATCTAAATTCTCGACGATAACCCGTCGGAAAAAATATTTTCACTAGACCTTAAAAAAAAAGGATAAGGACGAAGAGGAAGAGGAGGAGATGGTTGAGGTGGGCTAATACCACTTTTAAGATATGTACAATAGATTTGATCATAATACCATTTTTTGTGTTTGGTTTTGGAATTAACAAGAGAGGTTATTTGAGGAGTTAGATTTGTCAAGAATAGACCACATGACGAGGACGTCGTCGTAACCACAAGCCATGACTTCTCCTTGGAGCTCTTGAACCATTCTCTGCTCGTGCTCCTCCCTCGCTTTCGCATCCATTCTTCCACGACAACCCTTCTTTGGTGATTGTTGCGGTTGGTTGAAGAATGTTGCCGCTTTCTTGAATGGTGTTGCGATTGTTTTCTTCCATGATGCCATTTTTTTCTTTTATGTTTACTCAATTCTTGAAATAAAGTAATTCTTCTTCTTTCAATCAGAGATTCGGATTGAGAGAGCTCGAGAACGACTTGTTATGTGTATTTATACACATACACACACTCTCTCTCTCTCTTCCTCTCTCTATCTAATTATATTATTATAATTATTATCATTAATAAACGAAAGAGTAATTAGTAATGCTAAAGCAAAGGGGAGAGAAAGAGGCAAGATCCGCGATAGGAGCTTTCAAGGAACATAACTTTGTTTTAACTTTTTTTACTTTTTGTTATCCATTTAACATCGTTTAGGCCTCTCCCTACCCTCCCACATGCCTCCCCACGTGATATCTTCCTCTCTTTCTTTTACATTCAATTCGACAAGTTGTGTAATAGCAAACCGGATCAAACCGAACCAAATCAAGATGAAGTCACGAGTGTGCCTTTTCCCACTCCCTCGGTACTGACAATTGAAATCTCCAAGTGCTTACTGCTTACTGCATTTGCTCATTCCCATCCACTTCCTATTTGATGTGCCCATCTCCCTTTTTCATTTAGTACATCAATGTAGATATTCTTTCTTGCTTTCTTAATTTCAGCTCATGATCATCATCATTCCAATAGCTTATCTAGCAAATTAACCTATAATCTTCTGAGTTATGAGCGAGAGATACTTGATGCATATTATAACATGTGTGTAAAACGATGTACGGATCCGGTTTATAAAACTTAGAACTTTTCTTTTGTTGTCTGAGATATTTATTGAATAAATTGTATTAGAGCGTACTCATATACATATGTAGGTACCAGTTAATAATCACAATCTACATCAAAAGAAAAACAACTAATTCAAGTTAAGTTAGGTGGCTATGAATAAATGTAAAAAATTTAAAGGACCAATATGGCTTAGGGGATTGAGGTGGGCACAGATTGGTCAGCAATAGGCCATGTGAATTCCACATGTTTCTCTGCTTCTCTATCTCTTACTCTCTTTTCATACATCTCTTTGTATTTATAATTTTTATCATTTTTTGTTAAATTATTACTATTTAAATATATTTTCTTACTCATAGTATATATTACAGCATATAATTATTCAGTTGATCTATTAAAGATCAAAGTATACAAAACGTCTCTTGAAATAAATTACTAACAATAGTTTTGCATTTCACAAAACTTTCTTTCTCTTTTTTACTTTGCCCTTAATCTTTTCTTTCTTTGATAATCAAAATTAATCGTGTCCACGCACCAGATTACAAGATTACTTTTGCATATATACGTTACATTTAAAAGGGAACCCTTACCCATTACTAAGTAGTAAAATTAACGTAGCTTAAAAGTAATGCTTTAATTTTGCTGTTTTGATGTTAATTTTAAAATTAATTAATGCTTTAAAAAGCATCTTCTGCATGAGAGGAACCGTGGCAGTGCATGTATCATCTTCTCGTTACAATAGAATCTGTTGTTTAATTTAAATCCTTTGTTATATATAAACATAGTATAAGATTTGTATATATTTTCCGGAATATATATACAAATCTGACTCTCCTCTTTTAATTTGTTTATAGCATCCCACATGACAGCCAACGGACTCTGCTCATTGGTGCGTAATTATTTTCTCTATCTCGAAAACTTTTTTAATTTGATATAATAATATAGAGAGAAAAGTTAATATAGAAATATTTGTAGAACATGATTTGGTTCGTGGTTCTATGATCACACATTCGGAGGTACCCTCGAGACACGATGGATTTAATCAAATGGTTATAACTTTTTTTGAGTTAATAATTGGTGTCATAGCTTATAGATGTGGTTTCTTTCTTCTACTATTATTTTTCTTTACCCTATTTTAAAATTTGTGATGATAACTTAAAGAAAAAACAATACAAATTCCTGCAATTTACAGAATTCGAATCATGATGATTATATGGATGTTTTAGTATATACCCAAAAAAGTAAATTTAAAATTATTCAATTTGTTTATATAGATGTAAAATTGTTAAATTTTAAACTGTAAAAACTAAAAAGAATAGGCATGATTAGTATATTTTGGATTACTGCACTGAACCAACCAATCTTCGAATATACTTAAATTTCTAGTTTTTTTCTATAATTTAAAATGAAAAATTTATGTTTGCAGAAAGATACAAAACATTGAATAGTCATACATATAAACCAAATTTGAACTTGTTGTATTCCTAATGCAGCGGATGGACCGTTCTAATTTTGACCGGATGGGTATTAGTGATATTTTCTGAAAAACATTTAGGTCGGTGAGATTCAATAATACTGTTACAAGATTATAACGTTTTAGAAAACAAGAAATTAAGATGGAAAAATCAAAAGAGTGAAGAAGTAGAAAAATGAGAGCTAAATTGTTTGTTTCTTTGTAAGTTGACTGATGAAAACAGAGTGGCGGTTTGGTCGGTCCGTAAATTAGGTGACTTTGTACGAATTTTTCCGGTGGCTCCCCAACTCTGACTTCCTCTTTCCCCTTTTTCTCTCCTTCACACTTTCCATTTTTTCCTTTGAAATAATATATTTCTGTAACGTTTTTTCCAGTTTCTAATATTTAATATTTCAATCAGCTTTGACTAATGACTTCTATTTTCGCGTTTTCTGCAAACAATAAAGTTATATTCCTGAATTCATTTGTAATAATACATTCTATGGTTGTTCATTGTTGGTGATTCTTACTGTACTTGAACTCTTGAAGTATAGTGTTACTAGGTCCATTGTACTTGTTACGCCGACAAATAAATAAGGGGTAAAAGGTTTTCAAACCGAAAAGTTTCTCAAAATGGTTTTAAACCGGCAAAATAAAGCCCATGGGCTTTACAACTAATCACAGATTTAGCCAGGCCTATGAATTTCTATTTAATTTTTAAACAGCTCTAGCATCTTCCTTCTTTTTTTTTTTTAATTTGTTCACAATTCTAGCATCTTCTTCTTTTTCAATTTTTTCCATAAGAAATGTGATTGTTTTCTTATTAATGAAATTGGAAGGGTAAACAAACTCGAAAATGAAAAAAAAATTGTATATAGGGTAGGAGAGATTTAGATAAATTTGAAGTAATGATATATCATATATGTAATGATATATTGTGTGTTTAATTGAAATTTGAAGTAACAATCAAGTAACTCTAAAAATGAAAAAATATGTGTAAAACAACTAGAATACAATTTTTCTTTAAAGACGGTGGATGTCAAAGCCTTCAAAATCTCATATATGTATCAACAAACATAAACTATAACATAATTCTAAGTTTCTAACAAACACAGGGTGTAATTAAGTTATTATTTTTACCATGATCTTACACAAGAAAAAAGGAAAACATGAAGAGCGACGGAAAACAAAACATGAAGAAAAAAAAAAAAAAAAAAGACAAGGAAGAGCATGTAAAACAATTCAAGGACTGAGGGTTTTGTAATTAGGATCAGAAACTCGGTTCTCGTAGAACCTAGCGATAAAAGATGTGGCTCTTCTATCGACTCCTGGCTCAGCAATCCAAAGCCGACCATCTTCATCACTGGTCATGATTCTTGACCTTATGATCACTCCTTCGTCGCTCCAATCATCTCCACTGTTAGAACAGCACGGTAACAAAGCTCTTATCACTGAAAATGTTGACGTTTTCTTGCTCTTACCCATCTCGATTTATCTTATACATACAACCACTCTTCGAATATATGTATACATCTAAGTGCACATATTTATAGGAAGGTAGAAAGAGAGAACATAGGAAGTAGCTACGAAATGGTGGTATACAAATACAACATCTCGTGTATATAATATGCTTTTAGCACGTACGTACACTGTACACATTGGTATATCTAACATATAATATGATCTATACGAGGTTTAAAATAACATTATTCTCTAAAGAAAATGCATCGGAGACCGACCGATGGATGCATGGCTGTAAAAGTGAAGAACTTCTTTTGAGATGAGAATAAATTCTCATCCTTTGCATGTATGTGGAATGGAGGATTCAATCATATATAGTTTAATTACTTTACAAGTATAAATAAATTATAGTAGTTAAAGTATGATAGTCTGCATCATATATTTAGTCCTAAAATACTCAGGCCTAGTCTATTCTACCAAACTATATTCTTCAATCTTCAGCTTTTGTCTTTTTATATTTGCTTGTGTAAATGATGGATTTGCAATTTAACATGCAAGTTTCAATGATATTTTCTATGAGGTTTATATTTTCTATTTCTTGTTAAATTTTAATAATATGGAAACTAATTTGCAAAAGAAAATATTTATGGAGGTGGTGGGGATTCCTAATGTGTCAGCGCAGTTATATTTCACGATTGTAGTAAAAGATTACATCCGTAAAATATATAGATTGTTTCTGCTGTAGTTAATTAGTTACCACTAATTAAGTAAAGTTTTACATGTGATGATATCTATTTTCACCAACCTAATTATCTCTCTCTACTCTTTTGCGTTCGTCTCTTCAGCTTTGGTATTTACATACACACACATATTTATGAAAAGAACCATAACAGGATTGATCTTTTGATGTGAAAGTGACTAAACCACTCATAAACAAATCATTCGAGTAAGATCACCAAAACCTAGTTTCAAAAGCAAAAGAGGATTCAAAAGATAAACAAAGGAAGTTCAGCTACTCTGTTTATTAACCAAACAGAGACAACCCTAGTGATCTAGTTAAATTGACTAATCACCTTTTTCTTTTGCCTCCAGGGTTCACTTTACCTTGCTGAATTTGAACCAGACTTGGAGCATAACTGACGAGACGTGGCCAATAGGAAAACGATCCCTCTGTAATATCATTATAAACTTCTTTGTATATATCCTCTCCGACAATGTAAAATCTGGTCATGTTTTGATCACTGTCTGTATCACAAAACACCACCATTTTTTTCTCCTCGTCCACCAGGAAACTCAGCACATTCGTCATCCTTGTTACCATATATTTACAGAAATCCACTACCAAGAAGTCGCTCCACGACAAGTCTTTGGCCTCATCGATTTTAGTATTCGTCACCCATATCTTCATCTCTGATGAATCAGTCAGCTCATCAAACCTCTCATATAACAACGCAAGTTTCTCTTCTCTAACAGCCGATAAAACCCCAGTCTCCACAACATCATCAACATAACCACCACTCTGATAAGGAAGAGAGAGAC
Source organism: Arabidopsis arenosa (assembly GCA_905216605.1). Taxonomy (NCBI): domain Eukaryota; kingdom Viridiplantae; phylum Streptophyta; class Magnoliopsida; order Brassicales; family Brassicaceae; genus Arabidopsis; species Arabidopsis arenosa. Next base: position 7,044,421 of record LR999453.1, on the reverse strand, counting down.
GTCCAAATTTCTCTGTTGTGAAATTAAACATGAGTATGAATTGGCGGCCTTCAGTATCTGAAGTAAACCAGTAAGTATTTCCCTTCAATGTCACGCCCTTAGATTCAAGGGAACAATTAGGAGAGTTGTCATAAAAACTCCTCCATGAATCAGAGTTAAACTCATAGATTTCAAACACAGCACCAAAGTCGATCAAGCCGTGGTAACACCTCAAGATTTTGTAGCTATAGCAAGATTTATTGCTGTTGTCGTATCCTAAAACAAACTTATGGTACATTTCATAATGTGTGCTGGATTTGTATGGGATCCACCTGGTTTCACCAGTATAAGGGTTCCAAACCACAAGTCTACTGTCATTGGTGGTGCACAATAATAAACCGTTGCACTCACAGATTTCCAATATTTTGACATTTGCAGAATCCTTCAGACTGTTAAACATACCTGTCATTTCAATGGGTGGATCAACGCTGCTGTGGATTCCAGAGAGATTGACACTAACTGAATAAACACTGAAACCTATCAGTGAGAGCACCTCCCTTTCCGCTCTACCCACGTGCTTCTTGAGGAATTCCGGATCTTTGAATAAAGTGTACCACCGTTTGCAAGTAGGTTTCAACTTTTGTAGAGATCTGGCTGGAACTCTTGAGAGTATTTCCGATTCTAAATCTCGTGGAAGATTTGTAAACACCATTGTTTGTTTGTCTTGTGGTTTCTGACCTGATTTTACATAGAAAGTAAGCAACAGTATGTTAGATATTAATAAGGGCTTTAGGTAAACCTCTAGGCTTGTCCACTTATAGAAGAATTTAAGGACAGCTCATGCAAGATTAAGGAAGAAAACATGAGATGAACAGAGATAAAGAGCTGCTAGAACATAATTCTCAACAACTCATAACTTAGTAAATGACAAGGAAGAACACTAAAATAGAGATATTAATCTCTGTTCGGTATGATGATGATATTGATCCAACTAAAATCTCAACAAAGCAAGATTACATGAAGAGAATACCCAGAAACATAATGACTAAGCACAAATACTGCTGCTAAGCTTCTATGAGACTCTCTCTAATCAATTAAAATTTCGTCTTCAATCAAAAGAAGCTAAGAAATACTTTAGGTTTCATAGTCCCAAAGTCCACCGTTCTCGCTCCTTGAGCTCATTGTCCACATTTCTTTTTTCAATTACCATGAAAGTACTCAAGCAGAGAAACTCATTATCACAACTGTGGAGGAAATCAAAACAGTCGCAAAATTGAACAAAATACGAAACCAATCTACTCGATAAATATCTAATCAAAGCATTTGAGATCAGTGAAACCCTAGAAGACGATGATGGAACACGAAATCGAACCTAAATAGGATCGATAAACATGAAATTTACAACAATCGTAGAACAAGGAATCAAAAACCGAAAACGAGGAACAGTTAGTTAGAAGAAGAGCTTACACAAACGATGAAGAGTAAGGATCCGACGGAGAGAAGGTGGGAATCGGTGTCTTCTCCGGTGAATCGATCGGAGAAACAAATCAACGAAGATATATTTAGGTCCAAGGTTGAGGCCTTGAGAGGGAGAGTGTTAGCTGATACGTATCTTCATTGAGTGATATAATTTTGATAGGCTACTGTACTTATCAGCTAACACTCCGAATGGTTCCGCGGGTTTTCGGTCACCCGCTTCGTTTGTACCAAAATTATTTTTTTACCGGTTTAACAAAAAAAATTCGTTGCATTGGAGTTTTCAATTTTCGAAGTGTTTATTTGCAAAAGACCATACTTGATTTTTTTGCTATTTATCGGCTTATGCTTTCCCAACTTGACTACATTTCTTAATCTTCAATGTTTTGATGACGTATATCCCTACTACATATCCTAATGCTCATTCTGCATCTCGATTTATTAATTAGATCCTAAAGATGCCATCATTATATCATATCTATATGTTCACATTACTAAACATACAACAAATGAGTAAAACTATTCAGAATCGAAATTGGGCAAGTTAAACCATGACATAGGCTCCGATTGTATGTTTTCACGTTTCCATGTTATAAAAATTCTAACTATTATAACATGGATACATAAAGGCAAAGAAACATTTTGGCGGCCTTAAATTAATCACCTTCGCTTCAAATGAAAAAAAAGAAAGAAAAGCATATAAACTTTTCTCTGATTTCAATTGAAACTCTACTCTACGAAAGGAGCCAGAGCCTTATCTAAAACCACGGCTGAGATACCAAAAGATAAAATAAACACTATTATTACATTGCAGGATTTAAACCAATCTAGGTACATAACCAAAGACAGTTAGGCAACATGTTATGCCTTCAAAATCTTGAAAATAAAAACCGGGAGATACTTTGTATTCATCTTCTCCAACAATGTATACCTTGTTATCTCTGTCACAACACACGGCAACTTTCTTCTCCTCATCGATGAAGAAACTCATGCGACACGAAAACATAGGGAGATGAGGTTCTAAATTCACTGTTAAGAACTTTCTCCATGACACAGATGTTGTATCAATCTCTTTGGTCATCCATATTTCCATCTTTAGTGTTTCGCAACTCTGATATAACAATGAAAGATGTTCTTCTCTAACAACCGAGAGAGCCATAGTATCAAAACAATCTGCTTCCTGATGAAAGGGAACACACAAATGTTGAAATCTCTCTGTTGAAAAATCAAAACTAAGTATAGAGTAGTCGTTAACTCCTCTTCGATTAGACACGTACACCCAATAAGCATTTCCCTTCAATGACACGCCATAAGATTTTAAGCAACCTTCGGGAGTGATGACATCAAGATACTTCCATGAATTAGAGCTAAAATCATATAGTTTCAATTCCAAGACGCCTAGGGGAGTGACACCAAGATTTCTCCTCCATGAATTAGAGCTAGAATCATTAATTTTCAATTCTAAGTCGCCTTCGGGAGTGACATCAAGATCCTTCCATGCATTCTTGATAGTTTCCAATTCTTGTTCGTATAGATCCGGAAAACTCAATATTTTGTAGCTATGGCACACGTCACCGTTGTCGTATCCGAGAACATAGGCCTCATCTATCCTACCACGATTTTGCGGTTGCAACCATCTGGTTTGCCCCGAAAACGGGTTCCAAACCACTAATCGGTTTTCCTTGGTGGTGCATAGCAATAAACCATCACAGTGAAAGGCTTGAGATATAATGGCTTCAGAATTACTATAGGGGTTGATTAAGCTAAACTCACCTTTAAACCAGGAAGCGACGTCCATGTTAATTCCATGGAGATTGGAGCTCACTGAATAAACCCTAAAATTCATTAGCATAAGATCATGGTACTGCCTTGCTGATTTAGCAAAATGCTTTTTGATGAATCCTCGATCTTTGAGTAAAGCGTACAATCTTTTGCAAGTAGATCGTAATCTTCTTAGAGATGTCACCGGAACCTTACAGAATATCTCCTCTATCACATCTTGTGGAAGATCGAAGATCAACTTTGTTTCTCTTGCGATTTCTGAGCTCATCTTACATAGGAGACAGCGACGGACGGTAACGTAGATCTTAGTTAGGGTTTTAACATTCACGCATGCCCACTCTTTTTTGTTTCCCACCAGAAGACGAATTTCATTGATATCATAGGTAAAATTCGTAAGACACAATTTCAAATCTTTTAAAACATGACAAATAAGATTTTTTACTAATAACAAAAATTTACATAGCAATAAATAATTATGCCTTTTTTTGTTCAAATAAATAATTATTCTTGTACTTTTAGAAAGTGAAATTCTGCATATATACCCCTCTTTACTTTTTTTTTTAATTCTTTTCTTAATTTAGACTATTGTAATTTTTCCTTTTTATTCTATGGTTAGTTGCCTAGCTAAAATAAGTAGATTTGTTTTGTAGTTTACCTTCTATGACTTATAATTAAAATTTAAAATTGTTAGAACGTGTCATAATCTGATTAAACTTACACATGTTTAGATATCATTGTGTAGATTGATAAATCAGAAATCTAAAAATTTATCTCAACTTGGAATTTTAGATTAAAAGTTATGATTTTATTGTTGTTAATTTATTATTTATGGAATAAAATAGAATTAATTTGGATCACCCAATTTTTTTTTGTGGTTTTTAATCTAATCTAAAACACCCTTAAATATCATATTCTCTCCTGCAGTCTCTTGTCAAATTAGGGTTTTGTTCTGCTCGATTACTGAGGTTTTCTGCTCTCAAAATATCTGATCAGTGCTAAGTGATTTTCAAATCAAAGTATTTACTCAGGGCAGGACTACATCAATCAGAGAAATCATGTTTGCAGTTGAAAATATATCTATGGAAGTCGAACCGGCGATCAACGAGTCGTCCTCGTCACTGTCGTCATCTGGTAGTAGCTGCGGTCACTGGTATGTTCGTTACGGAGTCTGCATCGCCTGTAAATCGATGGTAAACAAACGCCAAGGCCGAGCATTCGATTATCTCGTCCAAGGTTTGCAGCTAAGCCACGAAGCAGCTGCGTTCACGAAGCGCTTTACAACGGAATTCTATTGTCTCAACGAGAAGAAGCTTCATCTTGTCCTTGACTTGGACCACACGCTTCTCCACTCTATTAGGGTTTCACTTCTCTCCGAAACAGAGAAGTATCTAATCGAAGAAGCGTGTTCAACTACAAGGGAAGATCTATGGAAGTTGGACATCGATTACTTGACAAAGCTACGGCCTTTTGTTCACGAGTTTTTGAAGGAAGCCAACGAAATGTTCACAATGTATGTTTATACAATGGGTACTAGAGTATACGCCGAATCCTTGTTGAAGCTGATTGATCCCAAGGGAATCTATTTTGGGGATAGAGTGATAACAAGAGACGAGAGTCCTTATGTGAAGACGCTTGATTTGGTTTTGGCTGATGAGCGTGGGGTGGTCATTGTGGATGATACGCGTGATGTTTGGACCCATCACAAGAGTAACCTAGTGGAGATTAACGAGTACCACTATTTCGGAGTCAATGGCCCAGAAGAGTCAAAGTCTTACACGGAGGAGAAGAGAGACGAGAGTAAAAACAATGGTGGATTGGCCAATGTTCTGAAATTACTTAAAGAAGTTCACTATGGATTCTTCAGAGTCAAGGAAGAGCTAGAGTCACAAGACGTGAGGTTTCTGCTACAAGAAATAGATTTCAAACTTCTCACAAAAGACGCCTGATTTGGTTTTGGCTGATTGGCGTGGAGTGGTCACTGTGGTCTGTGGATGATAACGTGATGTTTGGATCAATCACAATTCACAAGTGTAACTTAGTGGAGATTAGCAAGTTCAACTATTTCAGAGTCAATGGCCAACGAGAGTAAAAGTATTACTCGGAGGAGAAGAGAGGTGGACTGGCCAATGTGGATTCTTCAGAGTCGAGGAAGAGTTAAGACTCACAGGACATGAGTTTTCTGCTGAAAGAAATAGACTTCAAAGTTGCAAAAGAAGATCCAGTTGTTTCTGCTTCTGTCTTTTTAAATGAGATTCATTATGTAGAAACTTCATTTTTATTGTTTTCTGCAAGTAACAGGGTATTATTTCTGAAGGTTCATGTATTGATGTTTAGTTTCTCTAATATATGGTCAATGCAATGGTATACACTCTATAAGCGTCATGTCTTATGCCCAAATCACACTGTGTTCCATCGGAGATTTAAGAGAATTTCTGTTTTTTATTTGGATTTCACAGAATGCTGCTCTTATTTAGATGTTGAGGTCACTGTAAGAAAAGCAATGTAATAAAGCATCACCTTTATTTTCAATCTGATATAAGTACCATTAGTCTTCAATGGATCGTTGGTCTGTGTTACTTATGAAACAACATGAACATATATGTTTGTGTTTAGATAGACAATGTGAAACCTTTAAGAACAGAGGCTGAGAGCTGCTCTGCAAGACAGGGAGATGAATCATTTGTATGTATAGTTGTGGTCAAATGGTTTCATTATATAAGATTCTGCTTACGTGATGATACTCTCTCCAAGATGAAAGCGGCTAAAAGCAGAACAATGTATCTGAGTAAATATCACTAGATACCACATCCAATTTCAAAAGCAAAAGAGGGACAAGAAAAGCTTAATCCAGTTACTCTGTTTATCAACTAAATAGAAACAAAAAACACCTTGAATAATTGACTAATCTTAGCTCAAAGAAACATCACCAAAACCAGAAGAAAGAAAGAAACTAAGTAATTCGTTTAACTAACCTCTTCTTGTTTCCTTTTCTTTTGTCTTTTGGGTGTATTTTCCTGAATGTGAACCAAGCTTGGAAGATAACTGAGGAGAAGTGGCCAATTGAAATGGGATCCCATTATAGTCTCTTTATAAACTTCTTTATATATATTCTCTCCAACAATGTAGATTCTGGTCTTATCTTCATCATCCATGTCTCTATCATAACACACTGCCACTTTATTCTCCTCGTCCAACAAGAAGCTTGACACATTATTCACACTTGGTAAATTAAATCTATCATAATCCACAGTTAAGACGAAGTTGCTCCACGTCAAGTTTTTGGCCTCATCAATCTTATTGGTGACCCATATCCTCATCTCACTTGAAAACGCAAGAATATTCTGATGTAACACCGCAAGTTTTTCTTCGCGAACAACTGATAAAACCGCGGTATCTTTAGAATTGAAACTCTGATACGGAAGAGGGAGACGCTCAAATCTCTCTGTCTTGAAATCAAAATACAGCATGAAAAATCCTGTTTCTTGTTCTCCAGCAACAAAGTAAGTATTTCCTTTCAAAGACATGCCATTGCAGAATAAGCCCCAGTTATGAGTGCAGTCATCAAGAACCCTCCATGAATCAGAGCTAAAGTCATAGATCTCAAATTCACCAACACAGACTTTCTCGTCGTTGTAATAAAAGCAATACCTCAAGATTTTGTAGCTATGGTAAGAAGACTTGCTGTTTACGTATCCAAGACAATACAGATCATCTCTCCGGTAAAAAGTGCTGCGTTTGATCCACTTGGTTTGACCGGTACAGGGGTTCCAAACAACGAGTCTAGTGTTTTCCTTAGTGGAGCATAATATTAAACCGTCACAGTGAAAGATTTTGGTTATTTTCAAATCTTCTGATATCTTTAAGTTGCTAAGTTTACCTGTAAACTCGAGAGATGGGTCACCGCTGTTGTGAATTCCATGGAGATCGTCGGTAATTGAATAAACGCCGAAATTACTATGTAACATCAACCTCCTTTCTGATTTACCAAAGTTCTTCTTCACGAATCTCGGATCTCTGAATAAAGAGTACCATCGTTTGCATGTAGTTTGCAACTTTGCTAGAGACTTGGTCGGAACCCTAGAGAGTATTTCCGATTCTACTTCGTGTGGAAGATCAGAAATCATTATCTTGTTTCTCATTGTTAGAGCACTTGCAGCAACGTTCCTTGACAAAGTCCCACGCTGGGCCCCACTCCAAAACCATGCGACCTTTGCTCCAAAACCATGCGACGTTTCTTTATTTGGGACGTCCCTCTTTCTCGTCCTTCACTATTCGCGGGCCCCACTGATACGTGGCGGCCCGCGATTGGTTACTTGTTTTTTTTTTTAAATAAGGGACGGGACACTCATTTACCATTGCACATGGTCTTACTAATCTGATAGCTCGAGGAAGAAAGCGTATGGGAGAATCAGTGTGTATAACTTTAGGGCATTAGTTACAAATCCGACCATTTATTTACAAAAAGCCCATTTGCTAGTCCATTAGCTTCATGAATGAGTTTGATTTGAAGTCTCTCTTCTTTGGACTAGAGTCGACATTCGGTTAATCTGTTCGTTTTCGGTTTGAATTATTCGAAATTGGGGTTTTTTGGATTTTAGAAAAAAAAATCCATTCGAAATAGAAAAAAAGTTTCGAAATTTTTAGGATCTAGAAAATAACTGATTTTAGTTAAGATAGTAGAATTTAATATAACTATATAAAATAACTGAAAAATATTAATTCTTTTAATCAATTTTGGTTAATTTGGTTTGGTTTTATATAGTTCGGATTTGATTCGGTGAATAGATCATTTAGCTTTTGTTTATAAGCCCATTAGCTCGAGTATTTTGTTTATAAAAAGCCCACTGGCTTTTGTATACAAGCCCATTAGCTTCACAGATGTCTTTGATTTGAAGCCTCTCTTCTTTTTTGCGAGTCGGTTTTCCGCAAAAAGCAATCGTTGCCTCGTTGTTTGTGTAACACGTGTCAAGACCACTTAACACGAATCCAAAATTGAGAAGCCAAAAGAAGCTGGTACTCGCCACGTAGTTAGCCACGCGTCATAAGCGTATCTCTTTTTCAACTAATACATAAAGAGAAGCAATCACAGCACCATTCCTCGGAGAACACATCACAATAAACAGAGGTATTTTTTTTCTTCTGAAACTTGATAACTATCTATCAAATACTGCTCATTCCTGCGCGACAAAGAGAAAGAGAGAGCTAGATTGTAAGTTATATAATCAGATAATATATTTTGTGTTCGATTAGTGTAATAAAAATGGGGTTAGAGAGAAAAGTGTACGGTTTGGTTATGGTATCTTTGGTACTTATGGCTATTGCAACGATGTATTGTGTCCAAGCTACGATCGAGGAAGAAGCGGCTAAGGATGAATCATGGACTGATTGGGCCAAGGAAAAGATCGGTCTCAAGCACGAAGACAACATCCAACCCACTCACACCACCACAACCGTACAAGACGACGCTTGGAGAGCGAGTGAAAAAGCCGAGGACGCAAAAGAGGCGGCTAAACGCAAAGCAGAGGAAGCGGTTGGAGCCGCAAAGGAGAAAGTGGGATCGGCTTACGAGACAGCTAAATCGAAAGCTGGCGAGGGTTTGGGTTCCGTGAAAGACAAGGCCTCTCAGGGTTACGACTCGGCTGGTCAAGTTAAGGATGACGTGTCTCACAAGTCAAAGCAAGTTAAAGATAGCTTGTCGGGAGATGAAAACGATGAGTCTTGGACTGATTGGGCCAAAGAGAAAATCGGAATCAAGAATGAAGACATCAATAGTCCTAACTTGGGAGAGACGGTGTCGGAGAAGGCTAAAGACGCTAAGGACGCGGCTAAACGCAAAGCAGGAGATGCTAAGGAGAAGTTGGAGGAAACGGTTGAGGCGGCGAAAGAGAAGGCGAGCGATATGACGAGTGCAGCTAAGGAGAAGGCGGAGAAGTTGAAGGAGGAAGCAGAGAGGGAGAGTAAGAGTGCGAAGGAGAAAAGTAAGGAAAGCTACGAGACTGCGAAATCTAAAGCCGATGAGACTTTGGAGTCTGCAAAAGATACGGCGTCGCAGAGTTACGACTCAGCTGCGCGTAAATCGGAGGAAGCTAAAGATACCGTGTCACACAAGTCAAAACGTGTTAAAGAGAGCTTGACCGACGATGATGCTGAGCTCTAAGAAGTTGGTAGAAAATCATCGATGTCTTGAACAGTGTTAAGATGTTGATCTGGCTGTTTCTTGTTACAGATGTTTAATTATGTATCATGTTTTAATCTTTTCATGTTTTAATCTTTTTGTTTTGTTGTGTATGTGTTGATCTTTTGGGATATACACCTTACGTTCTGAATTAAAGAGGCTAGATGCAACTATTCGGGCCCATTAGTGAGGCATAGTGGCCCAAGCATTGCAAGGTCAGAAGCAGCAAGCTTGCTAAAACAACGTCGTCATTCGTTTGGTCAGAAGACAATGATGTTTGCAAACGACGTTTTTCGCAAGTAGGCTTTGATGTTGCAACGACGCCGTTTCGTAGTATTGAGAAGAGGATCCAAACCAATATACCGATTAGCCATTAACCTTAAGCCATTGCCATTATTTATTACTAATCTGGCCACATGGATTAACATAAGACCAAACACGTAGATCGTATATTTATTAAACTTAGCCTTTATTTTATCTTTTTGGCTTTTGCCCCCACTCCAGTGGTCGAGTGACGAGTAGTGGCTGGTGAGAAGAAGTTGATTGCTCACATCACAAACTTATAATAACAATACCTTACGCTCTTTTTAATCATAAGGTGGTTCACTTTTCCAAATTGAATTAAACTAGTAACCTCGACACGACTCTTCGTTGCTACTTTGCTTACAATTATTGGAACTGTAATCATCTAAGGTTAAAATTAATATATTCTACATACACTTTTTGGGGTGATGTCAAAATTGTGACACGATAGCTTTTGCTTTCTTCTTTCTTGTTCCCAAGGGTTGGAGATTCCATAGCGCGTCAAGCAACACTATTATTTAGCGTAACATATTATATTTCATCACATTACTTTTGAATTTGTTAATGCTACTAATTGTTAGTGTATTACAAAATTAATACTACATTAAAAAAAGTTATTGCGTTTACTTCAATAGTTTTTCTGTTGGTGTCAATTCTGGTTAAGTTGCTATACATGAAGCTATAGCACATAAAGTAGTCGTACCAGCATAAACGTAGAGTGTAAATTATCATTAGCCAACCTATTTTGATCTTGTTTTATAGTTGTATTTCTTGGAAACTCAAAGTTGTATCTTTTTATGTTTTTGCCGAATTGATTTTGTATCATAGAAGTATATCAATTAAGCATCCAATTTGGCCTTGTTGGGGACTTGGGGTATACTTAAAACAAGAATTTGCCTCTTCGTCAATGGAAAGGTTTGTGTCATGTGTCTCTTTTTTATATGAATAAAACATAGATAGACAAATACTGTATATATATGGATTGACAAATACTGTCTATATATGTGGATTGATTGTGGATAAGATTTGTAAGAGAAAGAGACTCATTTATCCACTTAGGTATTGTTTAGTGGGTCGCTTTTGGGAAATCCCTACGTTATTGTTAAAATATTAATCAAAATATGATATTTAAACACCGTCTAAATTGACGTATAAACTATTGCTGTGGAATCTAGGATCCTTTACGAATTTACGTTATCGCTTATCACAAAGTTTCCCTTTTCTATATAATAATTAAGTGCGTTAACGTCCCAAGATAAAGAATATTCTCCACAATTCAACATGGAATTTCAAACCTCTAAAACAAAATTCAACATGGAATTTCAAAACTCCAAAAAAACTTGGAAAGTAATATAATAAGGTAAAAGTTTTATATTGAAGGCTACTTCACATATTAAAGAAGATACATCAAACTTAGCTCATAGTCATATGAAAACATATTCATATTTCTGAAACCTTGTAGTTTATATTCCTGTTTGTTAACGATTGTAGTTTTTTGTGTGTGTGTGTGTGTTTATACAACCTATTTATATATTTGTCACTTGTCCCTGCCTAGCGATATTTTCTACAATTTTTTTTTATTTTGGTCCCATCTTCATTGATTCCATATAAATCTAGTGAGAAATACATCTAGGTGAATAATGAAATCAAGATCTTAGAATTTCACATTTGCTAACGAGATGAGATTTATGTTAAAGATACAAGGCATTCCACTTATCAATAATCGATTTCGAGTTGGAAATATATACATGATTTTTTTAAAAAAATGTAGTTCACTTTTACGGATACTCTTGTTAGTTTAAGGTTTATATCAATATAAGTTAAGCTGTGGATAAATATATCAATATGGACATATGGTTAATTTCACAAAAATATTGGATTGTATCTACTCGAATTAGTATATATGTATATCATCGATCAGAACTGCAAATACAACATAACAAACTCATCATAAATATAACAGAACACATACTCAAAACTCAGGATATATATCAGAATACGGCATCCTAAAATCATCAACCGAAAACTTCCGAGTATTCACATAAATAAGATGTTAATTATTATTTTTCTAAGCGAAGAATATATGACCACAGGTTTAACCAATGATTATTCATTTTATATGACGGGGATAATTAAGAATTTTCATAATTGATCATTGCCATATAATACGACCAAAATTATATGCGAAGACATTCTATTCAAACATATACAGGGGCCACTTATTTAAATACTATATAATATATACACATATATCACTATCTCACATGGGCACACAAATGTTATATGAGTTCAACTGCCCATTTTTGAGGTCAAGAATGTCGAGATGTGGCTACTCTCGTTGCCTAGCTATCGTGTTTTCCTTCTTCTTCTTCTTCTTTTCTCTTTTTTGTTTTTGTTTTTGTTTTTTTGCAATACTCGTGTAAATCTATTTTTGGCCTCTTTCTCTACCATCTTTATTCAAATTTCATGTGAGTAACTAGACTTTCGTTTCGTATAGAACAAGATTCGTTAGATCCGGACATGTAACATAATGATTTATGTTACTGACTCGTCATTCAAATTTAATTTTCTCAATAGAAAAGAGTTGGAATTGATACAAATCTGGATCTATGGACACACTAACACATCCTTTATGAGGCCAAATGGTTTCTTAGGCGACAAGAAGTCGCACTCCAGTCGCGACCCCATTAACGGTGGACGGTGGTTACTGGTAACCCAATGGATGATGAGAAAACGATGAAACTTTGCTAAAAGCCTAATAGTATTTATTACGTTAATTATGATGAAAAGATAGGTGATGGAAGAAAGTTGAATTTCACTCTTTATTAGTTTATTTTGTTGGTCACAACTAATCAGTTAAAAAGAAGTAGCAAATGACAGTTTAAATATTTTTTTATAGCTATTCTTTTTTGTTTATATGATAAATGTGAATTTTAGAAAGAAAAACATTGAAAAGTATTAAAATATATCAATTCATTGTAACCATAAGTGATAAGTATATATATATATATATATATATTCATATAACCATTGGTATATATGTTATATAAATAATTGGACGATACATGAGATCATCTTGTAATTTGTCATTTAAGATGTTGAGATAACCTAAGATAGTGCTTGGTGAACAAAAAAGAAACGAAGTTAGGGCTTTATCCAAATATGCAGTTGGCACCATAGTATATTAGTATCAAAAGAAAAAAAAAACGAAAAATAAAACATTAGTTTTCCATTGAGAAAAAAATAATAAATAATAAAGCTTGGAAAAAGAAAGAAGAGAGCAACCACATGGCTGAAATGGCCACACCAGTCAGTCATCAGTTGGTTGGTTCAATTCACGTGGTACTGCCCACTCTTAAAAATCTCATTCTTGTCTTCTATATCAAGGTTTTTTAAGAAAGAAAAATCGAAACCGTATTAAATTTTGTTATTTTCTGTATCAAATTATGTTCTTACGATAGCCACTTGACCAATCAAAAATGGGTATTTTAGGTGGACACTACTAATATCGATTTTGCGTATCTCAAGCCGAATATGGTGCGCTCATTTAACATATTATATAATTTGTTTAGATATATTTAAAACAATATCTTTTGTTTTGGTTTTATTACTAAAAATATCTAAGTTTGTTAACAGAAATATTAGGTTGTGAGCTTTCGAACATTGTCACTACATATATGGTATAAGTTTGTTCTAGACAGATTAATAATTGATAATATATATCTCTATGAAATATATTTAGACTAATGCATGTAGATGTTTAAAGACGATTTTTGATGTATATTTTGACTACGCACCATTTGCAATGTCTAAACAACTAATTCGAAGGTAGTTAAGATGTGTTTAATTTAAAAAAAAAAAAAAAAAAAAAAAAAAAAAAAAAAAAAAAAAAAGATGTGTTTAATTTTTTAAAATTTTAAGAAAATCAGACAATCTTTTGGCTATAAGCATTAGTATGAGTTTTGGCATTGTTATGAACAAACCAAAGCAAGCATCCCAAAACTTCTGCTTTTAGATACTTAATTAATATTTTTTAGGGTTATTGGGCTCGTATGTAGGTCGAAACGTGTATCCATTGCTGTTAATCCAGTGAGAGACTATACACAGGAAGCTAGAATTGTAACACGTAGAATCAAAGGCTTATATTAACGTTTCTTAATCAATGGTTAATATCTCTTTAGTTTAACATTGAAAGAGCACAAACAAAAGAATGGGACAAGAGAAAAATTGTGGTATAAAATATTTGGTTGAGAAAGTATAACCACGAATAATTTAAATTTAAGTGCCTCTATTAACTTCTTAAAAAAAAAATTATATTACACACCCACAAAAAAAATAAAAAAAAAATAAAGAAGAAAAAGAGAGGTTCTGAATTTCTGATCACATAGTTAATTATCAATCAATATTCAATATGTAACTCACTGGCGGCAGCCGGCAGCAACACTATCACCGGCCATTCCGACACTTTTAATAACTTTCTTTCCTCTCCTTTCTAGTTTCTATATAGTATATGTATATCTATTTATTTCAGCCACATAATTTACAAATTTCTTATAAAAATCTTGGGAAAAGATGCCTTGAGAAACATGTGACACATATATGACTTTTTCATTACCACAAAAATATGTTAGGAGGTGAGAAATAAAGAACTAAGAACCACTACATTCTTCAATAATCCATGCTCTCTATTTACGGAACTATGTTTTTCAATAAAAAGGTTTTGAGTTGAAAAATATATGGGGGTTTCCAAAAATTCAAGAGATTAGTCTGGTTTCATTTAGGGATATTCTTGATTATCGAAAACAAATTATTTTCTTAAATACAAAAACCGCATAGGAAAATCACAGAAATTGAATGTAACCATGTGATATAGTTGTGAGCCGACAAAATAACAGACATGAGATATAAATCACCATATTTTTAATGTTTTTGTCAACATTTTTTTTAATTTTTTAAATTAAAGTGTATCATCAACGATTGTGTTTCTAAACTCTTGCCTATATCGCGAATTAAAAATGTCTAAAAGTCTACAACCGAAATTATTAGTCTAAAAAGACAGAAACAATATAAAACTGAAAGCACGATGTTTTTTATTTTCCCAAACTGAAAGCACTATCATAAAAAGTGTTTTAAAATTATTTATAATTAATACATGCACGATATCGACTTAAAAATTATAATTGATTTATTACAAAATTATCTCTTAACAATGCCACGACAATGAAGAAGACCTACGGTCTATTACTCTATTAGAACGAAGTCCAATCTTTAGTAAGGTTTGTGAATTGATACATAGAAAATCATAATTTAGAGTTTCAACACCCGATCGCATCAAAATTTCTGTTAAAATGAATGGGTTATGAACGCGTTGTTTACTTTGTTGAAGTGTATGACTTGATGATAATCTATGTTTCTAAGATTGGGTCTTAAGTTCAGGTCTAGTTTGAATCTTCTCTTTTCTATAAAAACTAAACTGTAATTTTAAGAAATCATAGTTGGACGACTTAAACTTTTAAGTTACTTGGAAACTTAATTTGTGATTTCTTATGAAATTATTAACTAGTATGTGTAGTTTAAAAGTTTGTTTAAAGATTTAAAAAACTAAAACCGAAAGCCTGCTCCAGCAACGCTAACCTTTGTAATTTGTATAGCGTTTTCTTTCCGACTTTTTTTTTGGTTTGGCAGCAAAATTTCTTTCCGACTTTAAACCAAAGTTTCTTATGGATCTTTTTATCTATAATTATTTTAATATCAACATAAAACTAATGCAACAAATGACGTGGGCCTATTGATGCCTACAAGTACACACATCAAATACACATATATATTCGCAAATACATCAAACTGTATATAAAACATTATTGTGATAGAAAATAATCAATATACTCTTGCGTATATTATACATATTTGTACAAAGAAGTTCCTTGTTGACAAAAAAGAGAAATAAGATCCTTTTTTCTCCTCTCTTATAATGAACATAGACATAATTTCATTTTAGAGGAGTTTTATTTGACCAATCATAACATATCTCGAAAAGTACCCTACTAAAAAAAATCTTATTTCGATAATATTAAATCTTTTCTGGTTTGTTAGATTAATTTGTTTATTGATTTTTTTTTTTGGTTAATATTAATATGTTAATAGTTATCCAATAAAATCTGGCAAACAAAACCAAAAAACAAAAAAAAATAGTTGCGGAATAAAAAAAAAAGAGAATATAATAAGAAGAGAGGAAGCAAAGAGAAGTAGCGTCCTCTCTTCAATTTCAACCGGCACTTTCTTCTCTTCTTCTTCCCAATCTTCCTCGTCTCTTTACCTACACCTATATATATATATATATATATATCTCCTTCCCTCACACACAAACCTACACAGAGCTACAATAATCTACTTCCCCCTTTTAATAACGGAATTAGTAATTTAATCGGAAGATTCAAGCGAGAAATCGACTATTTGGTTGTCTCTGTTGTTTTTATTTGGGAAATTGGTGATTTGATTGGATGGTGAGAAGGCAAGAGGAGAAGAAGGTGGAGAAGGGAATGCGTCTGGGTAAATACGAGCTTGGTAGGACGCTCGGCGAGGGTAATTTCGGTAAAGTTAAATTCGCTAAAGATACCGTCTCCGGTCAATCCGTCGCTGTTAAAATCATCGACAAGTCTCGTATCGCCGATCTCAACTTCTCCTTACAGGTTTGCATTCGATCTTAATCTCTCTATATATCATTTCTTAATTTGTAATTTTGACGGATCCAATTTCTTATGAGCAGATAAAAAGAGAGATCCGGACTCTGAAAATGTTGAAACATCCTCACATTGTTAGATTACATGAGGTCCGTCTCTTAATCCATTTAATTTTTTTGGATTATCGAAATTAGTATAACAAATTTTGGATTATTCTTCTGTTCTGTTTGTTTGCTTTAGGTTTGTGTTTATTTAGTATACCTGAGTATGACAGAAAGTAATCGAATTATTTGCTGCTTATGGATGGTTATTCGAAATTTGTAAACTATTTTTAGTTACTTTCTTCTCTGTTGTTTCTTTATCTATCAAATGGATTAAAACCTCGAATCTTGTTGGATAATTGTTGTTTCCTTTCTGGATCTTTTTTGACTGTTTAGGAATATTCTTACAAGAAGTCATTCGGTTTTATCACTTTAGAAATTGTATAATCTGGTCTTCGATGTCGTACCCAAACATGTTTGCTTTACCTTGTTTTTCACGTTGCCAATTAGCCGCACCGTTTTACATAATTTTTAAGTTAATGATTCCATTATTTGATACGGTGGCTTGGCCGGTAACACAAATCTGACCTGTTCAATTCCAAGGTGGGTCCTAAAAAAATTATCGTGAAAAATGCAGAATATGTCGCTTGATCATATAATTGCCTAATCTTAGGACCCTTTTAAGCTTTTATCATGTGGACCCTCTTTGATCTTATGTATATAGTTTTACTTTTTTATTTTATTTTATTCATATAGTATTATTCAGATTATTTTATGGGTATTGCTTGCTGTATCTTTGAGTTTTTTTTTTTTTTTTTTTTTTTTTTTTTTTTTTAAATGGAGGACTTTTATTGTTGACTTCTAATTATTTCAATTGCTTTGCCATGTTACACGAGATTAATCTGACATTTTAGTTAAGCAATCTAATTATTGTGGATCTTCACATATTCGATACACGTGGTCCATTTTTTAAGCTCGTGACTAACTCTGTCGTGTTGTGGTTACCTATTATTATTTATGTGTTTCTTGTAAATCTTGGACACCTAAGTGTTTACGGAATCTGTGGATCTGATTCATCTGAATGCAACTCGAATTTCAATGTTCTTTTTTTCATATTCTTCTTGTGACTAATCTTTTGTCATCATGCAGGTATTGGCTAGCAAAACGAAAATTAATATGGTAATGGAACTTGTTACCGGAGGAGAATTGTTCGACAGAATTGTAAGACCCCTACTACCCTCTCTGCTCTAAGCAAAACTTTTTTTTTTAACGAGTGTCATTTTAAGCTAAACTCACACTCTGATGATAACTCTCAGGTTTCCAACGGAAAATTAACAGAAACTGATGGAAGAAAAATGTTTCAGCAGCTGATCGATGGAATCAGCTACTGTCACAGCAAAGGTGTTTTCCACCGGGATCTCAAGGTCTGTGCTTCTCTCACTGTGTTTCAAACCATGAAAAACTCTATGGAATAGTGCACTGATGTTTTCCATTCTTCTATATTGCAGCTAGAGAATGTTCTTCTTGATGCAAAGGGACATATAAAGATCACTGATTTTGGCCTCAGTGCTCTGCCTCAGCATTTTAGGGTACTTAGCATATCACAGCAGAAACATAATTGTTGAATCCGTTTGAGTTACAACTAATTTTCTCTTTGGCATTTTAGGATGACGGATTGTTGCATACAACCTGTGGAAGTCCTAATTACGTTGCGCCTGAGGTTTTAGCCAACAGAGGTTACGATGGTGCAGCATCAGATATATGGTCGTGTGGTGTAATCTTGTATGTGATTCTAACTGGATGTCTTCCTTTTGACGATAGAAACCTTGCAGTTCTTTACCAGAAGGTAAACCGCATTTTCTCTGATATATATATTCCAATTCAATACACATTTTGAAGAAATAAGCTTGATAAAAGATTTTATTTTTATTTTCAGATATGCAAAGGAGACCCACCAATACCAAGATGGTTATCACCAGGTGCAAGAACCATGATTAAGAGAATGCTCGATCCAAATCCAGTCACCAGGATCACAGTCGTGGGTATTAAAGCCAGCGAGTGGTTCAAACACGAGTATATTCCTTCAATTCCCGATGATGATGACGAAGAAGAAGTTGACACAGACGATGATGCTTTCTCAATCCAAGAACTCGTAAGAATCTGTCGCCTCTCTCTTTATTGCAATTGCAGTTAATTAGTACAATGTGCTCATTTCTCTGCCTCTTTGTCAAACGGTGTAGGGATCAGAAGAAGGGAAGGGCAGTGATTCACCAACGATCATCAATGCGTTTCAGTTAATTGGAATGTCTTCCTTTCTTGACCTGTCCGGTTTCTTTGAACAAGAGGTAAATAATCTTTTACTCTGTTTCAAATATGTGCTCTCTGCTTAAGACAATGCATTATTAAAAATATATATATACTCTTGCATTTTCAGAATGTATCAGAGAGGAGAATAAGATTCACTTCAAATAGCTCCGCAAAAGATTTACTCGAGAAAATCGAAACAGCCGTTACAGAGATGGGATTCAGTGTACAAAAGAAACATGCGAAGGTGAGTCTTCACAACATATTCTTCCTCTTCCTTGGGTACTTGGAATTATTTCAAAATCTGTAGAGTTCATAAACTTTAAACTGTATTTTGTTTCAGTTAAAAGTAAAACAAGAAGAAAGAAACCAGAAAGGTCAAGTTGGTTTATCAGTAACAGCTGAGGTATATTAACTATTACGTAATATTATTTCACTCTTTTAAAGAATATTTAGTGATTTATATTTGACTAATCGAAGAAATTCGTGTCATATAATAACAGGTTTTCGAGATAAAACCGTCACTGAACGTGGTTGAGCTAAGAAAATCTTATGGCGATTCATGTTTATATAGACAGGTATGGTACAATTGTCATTTCTTATTGAAGTAGTAAAATATCAAAGATAAAAATATTTATGGTTAATTTTGGGTTTGGTGCAGTTGTACGAGAGACTATTAAAAGACGTGGGCACATCCTCGCCGGAGCAAGAGATAGTAACTTAGGTGTTGGTGTTTTGGCATGAAGAGATATACATAGCTCTAATAATTTATCATATGGTACACACCATCCATGTCCATAATTTATTATCTTAAGTATATATAAAAAGGAGCTCGATTTATATTGATTAGTGCGAACAATTGCATTAATGATAAGTATAAACCGTGGCGTAGATCATATCTCAAGAATTAGAGATTTTATTCACTACCTTTGTATTTGCTCTGTATTTGGTGTGGCAAATCGGCTTATTAGCCAAAATCCCAAGAATATCTCTTCATTTATTTTTGTAAATATTATACATGTTTCGTTTGTATCTGCACTGTACATCATTCAATTCCAAATGCGTAAATTTGTAACACTATGCTATGTTGTTTGGTCTCATCAAATTCACAAGCTTGTTCTTGTTTTAGTTGAAACTTGAATGTAGTGCAAAGACGCGAGGAATCAAAGAGTAACAGGAGACGAAAATAAGTATAAGATAATATATATAGTCATAGATTAATCAAACGACTTTCACTACAAAAACACAAAAACGAAAAGAACAAAACAAAGAGGAGATTGAAGAAATGACGTCCTTACCTGTATCGACTAATACTGAACCAAACTTGGAACATAATTGAAAATAAATGGCTTACATGATTTCACATAAGGAGTGAACACGGGCCTTTCTCCAAAAGGGATTTCTGTGTATGCACGGTCCTCTCCAACAATGTATACAAGGTTGTTTCTCTCGTAGTAGTGTCTTGGCTCACAACCCACGGCCATTTTTTTCTCCTTGTCGATGACGAAACTAACGTAATACGATAACATATGACGACGAATGTATGCATCTACAGTAAAAAATTTGCTCCACACCACTTCATTAGTATCAATCTTATTAGTCATCCATACATCCACCTTTGATGCACGACAACGCTGAAGTAACAATGAGAGTTGTTCTTCTCTAACAACTGATAGAGCTATAGTTTTATGATCAAGAGTCTGAAAAGACGGATCCGGAAGACAGAGGCGTTCAAATCTCTCTGTTGTAAAATCAAAACTGAGTAAGAATGTTATGTTGTGGTTCATGTTATTAAAAGCAAGACAATAACCATTTCCCTTCAAAGACATGCCATTTACTCGTGGGACGAAGTTGCAAGTGAAATTATCGAGAACCCTCCATGAATCAGAGATAAAGTCATAGATTTCAAACTCCACAACTTTCCTGGATAGGGTGCCATCATCCCAATACCTCAAGATTTTGTAGCTACGGCAAGACTTGTTGTTTCCGTATCCAAGGAAAAACATAGAATTTCCCTTACGAGGATAAGGTGCATGAGCATGACTGTGTTGGATCCACCTGGTTTGACCAGTACAAGGGTTCCAAACCACGAGACTATTGTCCTTGGTGGTGCACAATAATAAACCATCGCAGTGAAAGATTTCAGATACATCGACTTGGTCTGATATAGAACGAGAATCCTTTAGGTTAAATCCGAACTTAAATATTGTAGATGGATCAGCAGCGCTAATCTCAAGGAGATTGTCGACACTCATTGAACAAACTCTATATTCATTCAACATGAGAAGCATACTCTGTTTTGCTGATTTACGTACCTGCTTCTCGATGAATCTTTGGTCTTTGAATAAAGCGTTCCATCGTTTGCAAGTAGATCGTAACCGATTCAAAGTTATCGCTGGAACTCTAGAGAGTATCTCCTCTACCAAATCCGACGGAAGGTCCAGCGGCATCATTTGTTTTTCTTACAAGAGGCGAGTCAAGATTTTTAAACAAGAAAAGGTTTTGATTTTTCAAGGGGTGTCACGGGCCGAGGCTTTTTCATGGAAATAATCATACAAAAATCTATATTTGTTTCAGATAATTAAATATAACCCAAAATTAGATATAAAAGGCTTAAAGGGGTGTTGTTGTTTCCTAATTTAAAAAGAATTTTGATGACTTTAATAAAATCATAGAATGTAAACAAATGAAAGATTTTAAACTATTTCTAGAGAGTTTTTTTATAATCTTGTTGATTAATTTTTCATAATCTTGTAAAGTTTCCCAAACAATCTCTCTATTTTGATGATACTTATCATGACTTTATTTTGTAAAGAAAAATGTAGAAAGTTATAAACCAATAACATAATAATTTAATTCATTAAAAATCATAGATTCTTTTGTTTTAATTGAATAACACAAAACTTTTATTGACTTTATATAAGTATGAATCCAATAACTCAGATTTATGAAGATTTTTAGATTACTTTTCACAAATCTTAAACTAATAACACCAAACTTTAACAAATTTTTTAAAAATCTTAATTGAATAACAACATATTCTACATAACATTTTAAGTCACTAAAACTCTATTTAAATCACAAACCAATAACACCCCCTAAATATTTTTTTGAAAATATGAAAAGTCCAAAATTTTGATTTTTTTTCTTTATAGTTAAACACCAAAAACTTAATTAAAAATATTAAACATTTTTTTTTTTAGTGATAAAAGGCCAAAAACATTTTTGGCATAAAGGGCTTCATTTTTTGGGGCCTATCTTGGATATGGCTTTAACTTGCTGAAGCTGATTAGAGAAGGCAAGATTGTACCTTGAGTTTGGCTTGAAGGGCTTGAATCATGAGTGGAGTCCTAGAGAGTATATCCTCTAACAAATCCCGTGGAAAATCTGACATCGCCATTGTCTCTGTTCCCTCTTGTGATCTCTCAGATGAAGTTAAAGAATGCGAGGCCGACTACACTTAGACATTAGGGTTTTTTTGGTTTTAAAAGTTTGTCATTTGAAACTAAAATGGGTTTTCTTAAACATACTTAAGAAGAAAAAAAAAACCCAATAAATCTATGTCAACAGATAACTAAGAAATTAGGAATACATATACAGTATACACATTTATGGGTAAATATTAGATTTTAGAAAAATGGTTTGATATTTAATGGGTTGAGAGACGATCCTCAAGCTCTTTATTGTATAACTGTATCAAACCTGTGGTATCTTGATGTGGGAGATCATGAAGCTTCTCGTCTAAAAGACTCTTGTACTCGTTATCTCTATCTTCCCATTTACGCATGAACTCAACCTGCAAACAGAAATGACAAACCCCATCAATAAGTCACTTATAAAAGAGAGAATGAAAAATTATGTTAGAAAATAATAATGAACAGACTTGTTTCTGGAACGTATCGAATTCGTCTGAACTAAGAGATCCATCGCTGTTAGAGTCAAGAAGCTGCATCATTTCTTCTGCGTCTTCACCTGGAGCTCCAAGCTCTTCCATCACTTCCATTAGTTCCTCTATGCTGATCATTCCGTCCCCGTTTTTGTCCAGAAGGCAAAACACTCTGTCTCTCTGGTTCATTGTTGTCTTGAAGCTTTGGTGTTTATTTGATGAGAGATCTTTGAGTCGAATCGCTGCAAGATCCGCTGCTGCCATCATTATTGCTTTAAGCCGCTTCGCCTAAACATGATTCAAACAAACAACTCAACCTCCTAAAATTGCCAAACTAAAAAAACGCAGAACTGCTTACCTCTTTTGGGTCGGTTAGACCGCCTTTATACAAAGAATGTGATGCTGTTCCAGCATTAGCGGATCCATCCATATCCATTGTCCGTATTTGTATCTCCATCAAAGGTCTTGTCTGATCGTTGTCGCTAACATCAACCGCCATGTGTAGACTCCTATACCCATTTTCCTTCGGCCTAGCAATGTAGTCTTTTGTTCTATGAGGAATCTCCTTCCACAAAGACCGGATAATCTCACTTGTTCTGTAACAGGCTTTTTCGCCCACTTCAACATCGTTTGTTACAGAATTCGGCATCAATATGACCCGTAGACCAAGCACATCATTAACTTCTTCCGGTTTACGCCCGTCTCTTAAGAGCTTCTTCATCATACTGTACCGGCTTTTATACCGACCTTTAATATATACATCATCCACCATTTCAGCCAAAACCAAATCAGCCTTCAAAGACCGATGAAGCTGCTCTTTGTACACGTCTATCAACGACCCGTTCTTGTGACCTCTTAACCATGAATCTAAGTATAGATACGAACAAGGGAAAAGATAACGAAAAGAGATGTCCTCGAGCTCAAGTGACAGATGATTAGCCCCTACGGCATGAGCTAAAGGAGAATAAATCTTCAACACTTCAAGGGAGAGAATCTGCTGGCGATACCTTGGCAAGTGATCCAAATGCCTCATCTCATCAAGCTTTGAAACCAAGTCCATGATCACAGCTCTGATGTCATAGTAGGTTAAACAGAACTTTCTCAATGAAGCAGCAGTTTCATCGTCCAAGACATCAACTTTAAAAGGGATGTTCTTAACACGAAAAATCTCATGAAGCAGATGAGCAGTTCCAGTACCAATCTGGTCTCTAACTTCATATATAGATATCGCTTTCGCCTCCACCACCTCACTCAATATACTCGCCGATATAACTTCCGCATCCATCTACCATTACCATATAATTGCCCAAATATCAGATTTTCATGATTTCTCCAGTGATTTTCTAAACATTATGCTTCAATTTCCCCACAGAATCAGCAACAAAACCTAATCATCTACACAAGAAACTGTGAAAATGCAAGGAGAGAGAGGAACCTGGAGATCTGCGAGTATGATAGAGAGTGAGAGAGCCTTAGAAAGAGGAGAGCGACCATCAGAGGCAAGAGGAAGAGACTGTAAAATCGGAATCGAGAGCTTCAGAGCTTTAAAGAGTAACCTAGACGATGACGTCGACAACCAAACCGAATTCATCCTCTCTGTTACTTCGTTGAAAGCTCCAACTAGCTCCACAACCATTTTCCCTCCTGCTGCCTCTGGAGACCGAGCCGTCGATTTAACCGCAGTATCCTCCACCTCCGACCTTGGATTCCACCGTCGACGTCGTTTCTGAATCAATTGGATCGAATAAAGACGACGATGCAGTACCTGAGATCTGCATCTCGGAATTGGAATCGGAGAAGGACGAATCACTGACATTTGAGAATTTGAGATTGATTTTGAAATTGACGCAAATTTTCATGTACCGTTTTGTTTTTTATATGTCGCAATGGATAAGCCACGTAGGATTTTGTTTTCTCGTCCACATATTTTATTTTCTTTTTTTAAATAAATAAATTCTCATTTTTAGACTCTCTTGTTGACTTAGAGGGTTTCGTTATCATTTGTCGCCCATCTAAAACCCTACGCAAAAGCCTTCGAGTTCCGGTTTCTGCATCTCTTTCCTTCATCGTTTAGCCATTGAAGTTAGCTTCGATTCGAAATTATGGCGGCCGTACCGAGAGGCCTCATTTCTCGCATCAATCAGTTTCTATCAATCCGGTCTATAGCTCCTTCATCCTCTGAATCTCTACCTCATTGTAGCTTCTTTCTGCTCCGACGATTCAGCTCAGATACTGGGTCGGTCGACGGTGGTGGATCTGATATTATCGGGCCTCCGACCAGAATCATCGAGGCGAAACAAGGTGAGATGTCTAGTAGCTCCAGAAGGACTGGGATCATCGCCGTTAAGTGTGGGATGACTGCGCTTTGGGACAAATGGGGAGCTAGGGTTCCGATTTCTATTCTTTGGGTTGATGACAACATTGTCTCTCAGGTTAAAACTGTTGAGAAAGAAGGCATTTTTGCGTTACAGGTAACTCCATCGCAGTTTATTCATTCCCATTTTGGCCATGTAGTTTGTTTCTTTGATAGTGCTCCTAGTTTCACTTGTGTATTCGGATTACTCTTAGTGGTTACTTGATCAATCGATTGCTGTAACTTTGTGTGTATGGATTTATTGATGAATTGGGTTTTAGCTTGTGACATCAGAACACTTCCCTTTCTTTTCTTTTGTGTCGTCAGAGAATATAATTGTAAGAAAAGAAAATTTATATACGTCACATGGAATATTATGAAGCTCATGGTTTAGTAATGTGATTGGCATGTGTTGTTCTGTTAGTTAGATCGGATGTGGGCAAAAGAAACCGAAGCATTTGTCAAAGGCTGTGGTGGGGCATTTCAGAGCACAAGGTGTGCCGTTAAAGAGGAAGTTGAGGGAATTTCCTGTGACTGAAGACGCTCTTCTTCCTGTTGGTACTTCACTCGGAGTCCGCCATTTTGTTCCGGGACAGTACGTTGATGTCACTGGGATCACTCGAGGAAAAGGTTTTCAGGTGAAACCATTCTCAAGGACTTTAAAGTTTGATATTTTCTTTGGTGCAGATGAAACAGTGTTTGTGCAAAGTAATGGTTGTGTTATTGATGCATTTTGCTATGTAATTTACAGGGATGCATGAAAAGACATGGTTTCAGTGGAATGCCGAAATCACATGGTGCTTCATTGTCCCATCGAAGTGGTGGTTCCACAGGGCAAAGAGATGCTCCTGGAAAGGTATGTGTCAAATTGCTATGATTCTTGGGAATTTTCTCCAAGGCAAATGACAATACTGACTTGTTAAATACACTTGAGTAGGTGTTCAAGGGGAAAAAAATGGCTGGGAGAATGGGTGCAGATCAGAGAACAGTAAAGAACGTTTGGGTTTACAAGATCGATCCTGCGAGGAACCTCATGTGGGTGAGAGGACAAGTAAGTATCTCAATCTGAGTTCAAGTCTTTGGCTATGATCTGTCTGTCACAAAACGTGAATGCCATTGGTCTTCTCTTATTAGTAGGTCGTGATTGTGATTTGGTGTTGTTGCAGGTTCCTGGTGCAGAAGGAAACTTTGTGTTCATAAAAGATGCATGGTGCAAGAAACCAGACATCTCAAAGCTTCCATTTCCAACTTACTTAGCTCCGGAAGATGAAGATCCATCAGAATTAGAACCGTTGGTTGCAGATCTTGGAGAAGTTGACCCATTTATGTTGGCAGAGTGATGAAAACAACATGATCTCGATCTTCATTTTGGCTTTTTACATTAATGGGAGACCAGAAAGAAGCTGTGGAAGTGGAATCACAGAGCTAAAGCTTTTTGCAGATGAAATTGTCTTTTCTTATTTTAGTTGTTTGGATGTATGATTTGAAAACGATTAAATAGAGGAATTTAGGCTTGCTCGCATTTGTTATATCACAATGCTTAAAGAGTTTGCAATAAGCAAGATTTATTATGTTTCCTTTCATCTTCTAAATATATATACTTTCGTATTTACAGAAAAAAAAGATTCGGTTTTTAATTCTAGCAAGAATCAAGATCCAATTTTTAATCTTCTATATAAGTTTTTCATCTCCCAATAGAATGAAACAGTTGTGTTGAAGTCTCTTCGAGCCCAAGATCTTGAACATTCTGAGAACACAAACGCTTCTTTCATCTTTCTCTATCTCTCTCTCGCTTAGGGTTACCGTTGAGAGAGAGAGTTCTCAATCTCGGTGACTTAGCCATGAATCCGGAACAGAATCAACGCGAATGCATAGTATGCCGTGAAAAAGAGCCGTCGTTCATCCACACCGTCAGCAAAACCGGCGTTTTCCGGCGACTCTGCACCGATTGTTTGCTCAAAGAATATCGTGACCTCTTTTGCTCTGTTTGTTTCAATCTCTTCGACAACGCCGTTTCTCCACAAGCTCGTATCATCTGCGTCAATTGCCCTTCAAGCACCCACCTTTCTTGCTCACTTCAGCCGCCGTCTTCCTCCACCGCCGCATCTTCCTCCTCCTCCGCTCCACCACCAGCTTCTTCCTTCACATGCCAGCCATGTTCTAACCCCAATTTCACATTCTTCCCCAAATCTCGTGTCAATGATGACGTCCCTGAAGAAACGCCTCTCAGTGCGGAATCGGCCATGGCTCTTATCGCAGCTGCAAAGATCTCGGTGGCTAATATGAATAACTTGGTGGCTCTGTTAAAAGATGAAGCTCGTAAGAAGATCATAGCAGCTAAAGCGGCCAAGTTGAGAGCTAAAGGTGCATTGGCGAATCTTCAGGATATTGTTATTCAAAAGAATAAAGCCACCGGCAAGAGGAAGGAAGATGAACGCTGATTTTCTAAATCTTGACAGCAATTTACTGGTACGTAGGGATTTTGTGTGATATATCTCTTCTAGGGTTCAAGAAAAGATTACTTTTTTGCGGTTATTAGTGAACTATCTTGGTGATTTTTAGTTCATTCTCAGACGTGTTTGATCAAATGTCTCACAGAGAAAGCTGGAGACTTTGAATTAAGATACATTAGGGCTTTTATTTTGTACAATGGTGTGTGTAAGACTCAGTGACATTCATTCATATTAATGGGTTCCATCTTCAATCTTTAAAAGTCTTTGTATGATTTCAAGATTTCGTCTTGTTTTATGGCTTACTGGTTTGGAGATTTTCATGGAACAGAGAAGGTTTGATATTTTTAGAGTTCTTTAGCTAGTGAATTAGGTTATGATTGGCACATATCGAAGAAAATGATAATACGTTGATGTTTTGGTTTGGAAGTTGTGATAAAGCACACATGGAAGAATTTATTGGAAGACTGTTTGATGATGATTCAGAGTTCTCGAGCCAAGAAATGATAATGCGTTGATGTTTGGCTTGAAAAATGTGATAGAGACACTATTTTTGGCTTGCTTGATATAAGATTATCACCAAGATAAGAGTTTGGCAAATTATATAATTTGTTTGGATTGGTAGAAAAATATGTAAAACTGTTTTTGAAACACGAAAATGGAAAGGGCAAGGTAAGGCATTCCCAAAGTTATTTTTTGCTATATTGGTGAAAGAGCAAAACACAAGAAACGAAGATCTGACTGGACTGCGAGAGAGGGTTAATTGCATCGATTTTCATTATCGAGGCTCTTCTATCATTTTATAAAAAATACAAGCCCTCATTTTGCAAATTCGTTAAAAACGACGAGTCAGCCGAGGACAGAAACCCTAGAAATCGCCCGAGTCGAGTTAATTCGCCTCTCACCCAGCTCTATCTCGTCCCGTGACTCGTCCCTTCCTCCGCAAAAACGCTTCTTCAATTCGTAGTTCAAATTCGTGCCTCGCCGCCTAAAGATGTGTTCCAACTTCGCTTAATTTCACCTCCATTTTCTCCGGTCTGAAAAATCGACAAAACCGGAAAAAATTCTCGCCTCCGATTACGAAAGTTCTCAGCTTCTTAGGTATGCTTTAGAAGACAAACCCAGTTCATTTCTTTGTTCTTGCTTTATAAAATTGATGAAAATGTTGTTTTTAAATCCCTCTGTGTTGACCACATTTTTTTTCTTTCCTCTTTGTGTTTCTTGAATTCATGCATGTTGTTTTAAAGATGTTCTTGTTTTTGTTTTAATGAAATCTCTCTTGTAGATTGAGTCTGCATTGGTTTGTGGAACTGTTAAAGTTTGAAGCTTGTTAATGGTTTAACAATGGCTCCACCTGGATCGGTTGGAGTGGTTGACCCTGGATGGGAGCACGGTGTTGCACAAGACGAGCGGAAGAAGAAGGTTAAATGCAATTACTGTGGAAAGATTGTTAGTGGAGGAATATACAGATTGAAGCAACACTTGGCTCGAGTTTCAGGAGAAGTCACTTATTGTGATAAGTCTCCGGAGGATGTATGTATGAGGATGAAGGAGAATCTGGTGCGTTCCACCAGAAAGCTGAGGCAGTCTGAGGATAATAGTGGACAGTCTTGTTCCAGTTTCCATCAATCTAACAATGACGATGAAGCGGAGGAGGAAGAGCGGCGTTGCTGGTCTAGAAGAAGTAAGGGAAAGCTAGGCTTGAGTGATGGGAGTCTTCTTCGGTCTTCAGGTTATATTGATCCTGGATGGGAACATGGTGTTGCTCAGGACGAGAGGAAAAAGAAAGTGAAATGTAATTACTGTAACAAGATTGTGAGTGGCGGTATTAACCGTTTTAAACAGCACCTGGCGAGAATACCTGGAGAGGTAGCGCCGTGTAAAAATGCTCCTGAGGATGTTTATGTTAAGATCAAAGAGAATATGAAATGGCATCGAGCTGGGAAGAGGCAGAATAGACCTGATGATGAAATGGGAGCTTTAACTTTCAGAACGGTCTCTCAGGATCCTGAGCAAGAAGAAGACGGAGCAGATCATGACTTCTACCCAATCAGCCAAGATAGGTTGATGCTGGGAAATGGAAGGTTTAGCAAAGACAAAAGAAAAAGCCTAGATTCAATGAACATGAGATCTGTCTCCGAAGCAAAACCAAAAAGAGCGAGGATGATTCCGTTTCAGTCACCTTCTTCTAGCAAGCAGAGAAAACTATACTCTAGCTGTTCAAACAGAGTTGTATCACGAAAAGATGTCACATCCTCCATTTCCAAATTCTTCCACCATGTAGGAGTTCCCACAGAAGCAGCAAATTCTCTGTACTTTCAAAAGATGATTGAATTGATTGGTATGTACGGAGAGGGTTTCGTTGTGCCCTCGAGTCATCTGTTTTCTGGTAGGCTCTTGCAGGATGAAATTTCAACAATCAAAAGCTACTTGAGGGAATACAGGTCTTCTTGGCTGGTTACAGGTTGTTCTATAATGGCAGATACTTGGACCAACACAGAGGGCAAGAGAATGATCAGTTTTTTGGTCTCGTGCCCTCGTGGTGTCTTCTTCCACTCTTCGATTGATGCCACTGATATAATAGAAGATGCTTTAAGCCTTTTCAAATGTCTAGACAAACTAGTTGACGACATTGGCGAGGAAAATGTGGTGCAGGTTATTACACAGAACACTGCTGTCTGTAGAAGTGCTGGAAAATTACTTGAAGAAAAGAGAAAGAATATGTATTGGACTCCTTGCGCAATGCATTGCACAGAACTGGTTCTTGAAGACATCTCAAAGCTTGAATTTGTCTCCGAGTGCTTAGAGAAAGCCCAAAGAATCACAAGATTCATTTACAATCAAACATGGCTGCTTAATCTCATGAAGAACGAATTCACTCAGGGACTAGATCTTCTTAGACCAGCAGTCATGCGCCACGCTTCCGGTTTCACCACTCTTCAAAGTCTTATGGACCACAAGGCCAGTCTCAGAGGTCTGTTCCAATCTGATGGCTGGATTTTGTCACAGACCGCCGCCAAGTCTGAAGAGGGAAGAGAAGTGGAGAAGATGGTGTCAAGTGCTGCGTTTTGGAAGAAGGTTCAGTATGTTTTGAAATCGGTTGATCCGGTGATGCAGGTGATTCACATGATCAATGATGGTGGCGATAGACTATCTTTGCCATATGCTTACGGTTACATGTGCTGTGCGAAAATGGCGATCAAGTCTATTAATGGCGATGATGCAAGGAAATACGGGCCGTTCTGGCGTGTGATAGAATACCGTTGGAACCCATTGTTTCATCATCCTCTCTATGTGGCTGCATATTTCTTCAACCCAGCATATAAATATCGTCCTGATTTTATGGCGGTAGGTATGATTATCACTAATTTGAATCAATCACTAAAACTTTCTGCGATTTCCTTACTTTTGCTGTTAATGTGAATGAATCTGCAGCAGTCTGAGGTTGTTCGTGGAGTTAACGAATGCATTGTTAGGCTTGAGCCTGATAATACGCGTAGAATCACAGCATTGATGCAGGTGAGACGAAAATAAATCAACATTTCACACATTGTTCTCAGAACCTGAGGTTAAACCAACTTTTTGTTGACATGTTTCAGATTCCGGAGTATACTTCTGCAAAAGCTGATTTTGGAACGGATATAGCCATTGGCACAAGAACAGAGCTTGATCCAGCCGCGTGGTGGCAACAGCATGGGATAAGCTGTTTGGAACTTCAGCGAGTGGCGGTTCGGATACTGAGCCACACGTGCTCGTCTGTTGGGTGCGAGCCTAAGTGGAGCGTGTATGACCAAGTTAACAGTCAATGCCAGAGCCGGTTTGGGAAGAAATCAATGAAAGATCTAACTTATGTTCATTACAACTTACGGCTCAGAGAGAAACAGCTGAAGCGACGGCTACAACATGACGATGGACCACCACCGACTCTTAACTACGCATTGCTGGATCAGTTGCTCCCGGAATGGCTCGTGGCATCTGAGAAGGACGAGGTACTTACTTAAAATACCAAACGCTAAACACCATTCCGCTGATTTTATATAATAGGATGATAAATGTAGTTGTTGTGTCTTTGTGAAGGAGGAGACTTTGCAAGGGGAAGAGAGAGCAGAGAACGAAGACCATGAAGACGATGAGGAAGAGGAGGAGAATTGTTATAACATGGAATCTGGTAACGTTGACGGTGAAGGTGAAGACAATCTTGATCTGTACGATGAAGATCTTAGCGACGATGATTAGTGTCACTTTAGTGCTACGATTCTAACGAAGCAACGAACACTCAATGTATTTTTGAACTCTAGGATTGTATCCTTAAATATATACATTCGAAAATATGATGAATTTTGTTGGCTAGAAGATAAAAATTAAAGTATGATTAGTAGGTGAATTAGTGAAAGTGAAATAATTTTTCTATCCATTAACTGAACAACGGATATATATGGGACCAAAAAAGTTGGCGCCGCGCTGTCATAAGCAAGTTTTTTGTTATTTATTTAACTAACGAATATCTGTCTTTTTGATTTATTTTATTAGTCAAAATGAAAAATAAAAATGAAAAAAAGAAAAACAATACACCTGACAGCTTCTCTTTCCTTTTTTTTCCGGTTCTTCGACGCCCTCTGTTTCTTCTTTCATTCATTCTCTCTAAAGTCCTCTTTACCCAGATTTTATCTTATTTTTTTGTGTTTCTCTTTTTGGAAATTTAAACTTCAGTTTTTGTCAAATTAGGGTTTTTATTTATTTGTGGGAAATTTAGATGCAGTGAGAGGATTTCTGTGTTTTTTTTTACTCTTTAGGGTTCACCGGCTGAGGGAGTAATTCCGGTTTAATTTCCGTCGGAATCTGAATTTTCTCCGGCGACATGGCTTCAAATCTTCCTATGAGCCCTCAATTAGAGCAGATCCATGGCGAAATCCGTGACCATTTCCGAGCCCTCGCGTATGCTTTTTCTATCTTTGTTTTCGTCTTGTTCGATTTTTCTCATTCTCTGTCGTGGTTACGAAACCCTCTGATATATTTTAGGGTATTTGGAAATGTTAAGTATCTTATGAGATTGAGTATCACTGAATCTCATTTAGTGGGGTTTTTGTGTTTTGCTGAATGCTGATGACAAGAAGTGGTTTTAACCCAAAATATAGTTCTTTTAATGCAATGAGAGATTCACCATTATCTGTTTTGCAGGAATGGTTTCCAGAGGTTGGATAAGATCAAGGATACAACTAGACAAAGCAAACAACTTGAAGAACTTACTGAGAAGATGAGAGAATGTAAAAGGTCTATATGCTTTACCATTATGTTCTCGGCGTTACAACATCATTTTTTCATGTTTGTAAATCTCGGAAGCATTCTTGCTAATTTCCTTTAGTAGAATGTATAATGGGATGGATAATGTGAAGGAAAGAATATTAATGTGACGAATCCATGGTTCAATAATCTGTATTTGCTTATCTAATCAATGTGTACTTCATGTCAGGTTGGTCAAGGAGTTCGACCGAGAACTGAAGGATGAGGAAGGTAGAAATTCTCCTGAAGTAAATAAGCAATTGAACGATGAGAAACAATCTATGGTGAGTTATTATCTTCTATCATCAGTGTGTTGATTAAATTCATCGAGGCCTTTCTTTAATTATACTCCAATGTTATGTATCCGAAGTAAGTGTATGAATATTAACTCTTACTAGCACCCTCTTGAAGTTCCATTAAGTAGCATCAATCGTATTCAGTTTGGTCAATCTTTTGGTGTATTTGTGACCAAATGGATATATTAAGGCAGATATCGAGTGTCATTATGTATCTATCGCTCCCCTCTGTACTTTGTATCTGCTACCGTTTTGTTTGGACGGATTTTTTAACATCTGCGTTTAACTCTTTCCTTCTGTATAATGTTACAGATCAAGGAGCTCAATTCTTACGTTGCACTAAGAAAAACGTTAGTATTTCTATCATTCCTCTTTAAGAAGTTGATTATTTGAATCTCAACCTGTCTTTTTGGGGTTTTCATTTCATATCGATCCATTCAGCATATGTCTATAGGATTTCGTTTGGCTTTTATGTGTTTATACATGTTAACTTGGTCTTGAATCTCAGGTATATGAGTACCCTTGGAAACAAGAAAGTTGAACTTTTTGATATGGGAGCCGGAGTTAGTGGCGAACCTACAGCTGAGGAAAATGTTCAAGTGGCTTCATGTGAGTCCTTATGCATGCTTGTCTATTCAGTTGCCACCAAAATATGAGTTTGCTTAGAACATCAAGAAATTGACATGCTTGAAGCTTAGACTTTTTAATGCTATATGTACTTGAATATGTTAGATTGGTAACTAATTCTCTCTGGTTATTCGTCTGGCATCATTTATGATGTCTGTCAGTAAATCTCTGGCAGATGGTTATATGGTACTAGAAATGTTATCGGTGGCCTAGATGATATCCAAATTGCTAGAAATGTATGATTCCAATAATTTGGATTTGGTGCGAAGTAGATTATTTTGGAAATGTAAAAACTGGGGAAGGCTTATGTCATTTTATTATGTATAGCCATGTCAAACCAGGAGCTTGTTGATGCTGGAATGAAAAGAATGGATGAGACTGATCAGGCCATTGAGCGCTCAAAACAGGTAAGTTTCAGAAGGAAGTTTGTTCCCCTTAGCCTTTGTTACTATATCTATGATAACATTCTTGCTCCTTTCAGGTTGTAGAACAAACACTCGAAGTTGGAACTCAAACTGCAGCTAATTTAAAGGGACAGGTAATGCAAAGCATTCTCCTTCGCTTCCATAATAATCTTATGGTACAGTCTTAAACAACTTGAAAATTATGCAGACGGATCAAATGGGACGCGTTGTTAACCACTTGGACACTATTCAATTCTCAATTAAGAAGGCCTCTCAGCTGGTGAAAGAGATAGGGAGACAGGTGTGTAACCTCATATGGACATAGATTTCTCATTTGTTTGACCTCAAAACCTGAATCCTCATGTCTACTTATTTCAGGTGGCTACCGATAAATGCATAATGGGGTTCCTGTTTCTCATTGTATGTGGTGTAGTAGCCATTATCATAGTGAAGGTACTGTCTTTGCTCTTTCTGATGAAAGTTGTGATTGGTCATTAGCAAAGTTAGTAACTCTGGTTTTTGTATAAACTCTTCAGATTGTGAATCCGAATAACAAAGACATTAGGGACATCCCAGGATTAGCTCCTCCAGCGCAATCGAGGAAACTATTGTACCTGAGGAATCAAGACTACATGTGAGGATATAAATCTCTAATTGTATATTTATTCACGAGGAATGAGGAAATTGCATCTTGAGGTTCGATATTTTATCTTCTTTCCTTTTAATTTGTTAACACTCCATTTCATGGATGAGAGAGAGGGTTTGGGCTTGTTGGCATTGTGTGCTTTGATAGTTGCAGAGTCTTGGAGATGTTTATGTTCTTTTGCTGTTTTAACCCATTCGTTTGAATCTGGGTTTTGATTGGAGGGTGTGTAAATTTTCAGCTTTTGTCTATTTCCTTTTTTTGTAGCAACTTATCACTTCTTTTGTATAAAATTCAGACCATGTTATATACTCTCTCTCACGTTCTCATTAGATTCTTTTCTTCGTCATACTGTAGAAAGTTTCAGGACACAGCTGGAATTTCCATTTCTGTAACTTGGTAAAAACGAAGAACGTGATGAAGAGTACTAATACATTTCTGACATTGAGTGTTTATGAAACTATTGTAACCTCCATTCCTTTATATACTCGTCTTGTTTCACCTTTCTATTACTAGAGAATAAGAATTTTACCTTTGCAGACATTAATATAAGAGATGCTGCTCAGAAGTCAGAAAATTGAATCCAGAGTCTGTTGATGGTGGAAGACATAAAACAACAAATATTATAACTTAAACGTCAATTCACTACAAACGAATTTGAGACTTTTACGTTTTAAGCTAATCATTGGTAATAATCTCCGCTATTCTATCTCATAATAAATTTGGAATTTTGAAGGGAGACACATTTTTCACCTGATGGTGCTGCAATTTCTTTTTTTGGTTTCAAAGATTTTTTTTTTCTAAGTAACAAAATAACGAATTGGGAAGCAAAATGTCTATTATACGTTTATACCAGCATCTTAAGCCGCATGATTTCCGAGCTGCGTCCGACCAATATGAGACAACCGGGATGTGATCAAAGGGGCTTCCTCGTCGTTTACCTCGCCTCCTACTCTTGGAATCTCCACACTGTCATTAGGATTGAATTTATCCGAAGACTTCTTCTCCATCTTATACTCCTGTGTAATGCTTGTGTCATCAGTTGTTACATTAGAAGGAATAAAAAGGTAATTGGTTCTACACTATAATTTGCAAGTCTAGTGGTTCTTTTTTGAAAGGACGATAATATGACTATGAATCCATATCGGTTAATATGGGAGGCTATCAGGTTTTAAGAGCTTATATATGGCATGTTAATGGATTTCTGGGAATCTGAAACAAGCCTGAGATCTGCTAGAGCTTAGAGATCGATAATGTTTGACTGACTGACCTTATTTATTCGATCTGGAAGACTGTCAGCAGTTGGTTGAGACGCCTTCACATCCCTTACTTTTATGTAATTGTACATGACGACACCACATAGCGCTGTGTCAAACACATGACAAGATTAAATAGTTATGTGGGCAAAAACAAGTCCAGAAAGAAAATCATATGTTTATAGCAATCACATTTGTTGTCACATGAAGAAATCTACCTATTGCGTATCCAGTGATATTCAACCCAGTGATTGTGGACTCGGGGAAAATGACGGTTGAGAGGGCTATAAGAATCCAGTCTTTGAGAACACCAGCCACCCGGATGGTTACTGCACCTGTTCTCCCGATTACTAAGAATATGGAGAAGTTCAAGGCAAGAGCACATAGCGCATTGGAGAAAAATATCCAGAAGTTGAATTGGATCTGTGAAACTTCCATTGTGGGTTTCTCTAACACATACCAAGGCAAGGCCAGAAAAACAAAACTGCAAAAAAATGAAGTCATAGTGTGTCAAGGAAAAGATTATGTGTATTAATGTGCAGTAGAGGAGATAGAACTTTCCTTCTAGCGATATATAATAATAAGAGAAAATAATGTAACGTAATATACTTAGACCGTTAGACGAATTGGAACCAAAGGTTTAAGTCAATACCTGCAAGGAGCTATGTAGTACAAGCTGGTAATAGGATTCAATGTCAAACCCTTCTTCTGGAGAAGAACTTGAGTTAGCACCAGTCTAAGTGCTTCAGCAAAGATGCCTGTCACCTGATAGACTGTGCCAACTATATTGAAATGAATTTCCCCATAAGAGGATATCACAACTCCAACACTGACCAGCAACATGTTCGAGAACACGTCGCACCTTGGTTTGTCAGTGCCACACACAACTGCCATGATGAATGTCGCTACTGGCACTGAAAGTCCATAGTCACATATTAATATGCTTTGTAAATGAATAGATAAACTAAAACAGATTCTGTAACGAAAATGTTAAATCTTCACATACTTAGAGCTTTCAGCATCTGAATGAAGGCAACAGAAATGTGCAAATATGCAGTATTGCCAAACCTGCACAAAGGAGAATAAAAAATAGTGAAGAGACAGTTTGGGAAGCAAGGACAACTAGAAAAGACTGAGTTGTCCTGAGCCTGATGGCCAGTAATTAAGAAGCGCATCAATAAATTGTGTTTACTGTCTATAGAACAGGAACTTACCAGAGACTTGATGCAAAGAATGCGCTTATAGGTACCACACAGGTTGCGTATCTGGACCCAAAAAGAGTGTCAAAATGGAGAAACGGTGGAGCTTACATACAAGAGAACAAACAAAAATTGATGAAAAATATCGAGTAAACTGGCTTACATTTCAAATGTCATTTTAACCGGAGCAACAACCTACAAAACAGAGGAAAAACTTATCACCGCACTAGCATAAGGAGCCTAAGGATCCACAAAGAAGATAATATTATAAAAGAGAGCTCCACATAGATGTGCATGAGCATACTCCATAATCTTTGAGTTTAGGATACCTTGAAGACGCGAATAAGAAGGAAAGCCACGAATCCAGCAAACCCCATATGGATCATTGTCAGCGTTATAGGAAGTGGGAAATTGAAGTATTTTGGGGATAAAACCCACTGCAATCAAAAGCAATAAAAGGGACACAATTTAGAAGTCTGAATCTACTTTAACAAAAGTTGAAACAAGATACAGTCGTAGTTAGCCCTTGCATATCTAACATCTGACGTTACAATCACAATACTATCATCCCTAGGTAGACACAGGGAATAGGAAAAACTACTATTGGACACACATCGCCACAAAAAGGGTTTGGCTATGGTTTCATCTCAGATACACTACATATAATTCAAACATCAAATTCTTATATCGGAGAAACAACCTGGAGCATGCAAACTACACAATTCTGCTTAACAATTAGATACGTTAATAAAGTATGAAATGGCCTCTAAAGATCACCTTATTGTACAGTATAACTCCAGAAGAAAGTATAATGTAGATCAGCAAGTAGATATAAGTTAATACAAGCGTCTTGTTTATCATCTTTGCCATTTTTCTCGTCTCCTCTCTTCAGAGAAAAAGCAAATAATCTTCCTTTGACAATCAATTTCTTGTCACTGCACCAATACTGAAACACAGCAGTATAAAAACCAGGTGCAAAGGCTCTATGGCCATTACCTGAAACCCAAAAAAAAAAGCAAAACTTTTTTCAGCCAATGTAGATTTAACTGAGAAATTGGATTCACAACAACAAAATTTGCCCCAATCAAAACCTACGACCAACGTGAGCAGGATAAAATCTAGAGATCACGATCAGAGAAAAAATGCGAATTGGATCAGATCCGAGAGGCAACGAGTTAAACAATCGAATAATAACGGAGAGAGGAATAGACATTACTACCTCGAGATCATAAGCCGAGAAACTGTAAATTATCAGCAAAGAAAACAAACGCACAACAAATCTAGTAGCGATAGATCAAGACGAACAACACTATCTGATTAAACAAAATCAGGAACTCAAGCAGAATCTGATGATACGACGACGAATTCGTGAGAGCTTCTATTGGAATCAACGAAACAGAGAAGAAGAAGAAGATTTTTATTAATAGAAAGAACGTAGAACTGGAGATAGCTAGCTACAGTAGTTTTAGTTGGAGGAGAAGGAGATTGGAAACTTTAACTTAATTATATTTTCTCCAGATTTAAAACATAAATTGAACCAAACATAATTAAATTAAAGGGACGGTGGAGATTAATAGGTTAATCAGCAGACTCTGAATCTACGGCTACGGTTCCATCTCTTGTTATGTGGAGAAGATCTGCGAAGAAAGTTAGAAAGATTGGGCTTGATGGGCCTTTATAACAACTTCTGCTGGGTCAAGAGACTTTGTTTTAGGCCTGTTTATGATCAAGATAATTTCGAAGAGAGAAAAATCTGCAATATGCGATAATGATGTGAGTGTGTGTAATTATCGATATGGTTATGTTTTGTATAATCTAGATTTAAGGTCTAAATCTTGAATATAATATTGTGTTTTTAAACGTGAGGATTTGAGAGATTTATTGTATTTAATTAAGAATAACCAAGTGAATGTGATATACTAACTAATTTTATAATTGGAGGTCGTATTCTACCTTTTTCTTATTAATTGGTATTACTAACTAATTTGTGTCGGCAATCACATATTGTTGATTTGTTCTCAACTCATATCTGCAATAAACAAATTACATATAAATCAAATTATTGATATTCAGAAATTGTGTATTACACTCTAATAATACTCTCCTTCACTATTAGACATGCATGAATAACTACTAATGTTCAGTGATGATTGATTTTTATGCTTTAAGTTTGGTTGTTTTGATTTATACATTGTTGTATTCGAGCATATTTGTGTTCTATTCTAAGCTTAACGAAGGAAGACCTTTTTATCCAATTCTCTTGCTCTCTTATTATGGTTACAAAGTCCAAAGCACCATGACTCCGTTACCAGTTCATATTTTCAATTACTAACGGTAATAGTCAGAGAGTAAGAGACTTTAAGAAAATGTGACAATGAAGTTTTGATACTACTATGTCCAAACTGAAACTTACCAAAGTAAAGCATAGAAGGTCATTGAAATTGACTATACATTAAGCCAACAAAGGCAATAAACTATATGAACTTCTTTGGAAAATGGTCACTTGAAAAAGAATAAAAACAAGAAATGAGACATGGATAGTTTAGTATGGATTTTTGTGATTTGGGCAGTTTATCTATTTGAATTGTAGCTCTACTTTTTTAAAAGTGACAATTCTCTTAAGAAGCTCAAATTCTATCCACAATGGCAGCACTATCTATTTTATGCAACTTGTGGTATTTTTCTCGAACAAACTTCCGACAATATTTTGTTATGATTTGGATGCATGCATGTGTTATACTTAAGAGACAAAAAGAGAGCTTAAACAATCACTGAATCCTTGTTATTATTTTCTAAAAAATTATAAATCATTGTTGTTAAGACCCTAATACATTAATTTTTGGACTATCTTATTTGCTAGTAGGACAGGTTGATGTAAACCCAACAACTGCAAGACAATAACAAAATAATAAGACAGCAACAAAGAGAAACAAAAAAAAACCGCATATAAACCAGATAATAAAACAAAAAGTTTAAGAGAAAATGAAAGAAAAGAAAGAACTAATATATAAATCAAATAAAATATCAATAACACCAACTAACTAAAACCCCATTGTTGGCTAGCTTTTGGAGGCGGACTAATCATGCAATTGTTTCTTACGCGTGGTCTAAATTATTGTTCTACTTCTATAACCAATCAGCTTATTGTTATTTTTAAAAGTATATATACAATTATTAGAAATATCATCTGCCGTCGTGTATAGGTTACATGTACTATTAATTAGGTGTATCTGATATGCAGATTTATAGTTTTTTAAATTTAAAATCACATAATGCATGCATTTGTTTATGTTTTTTTATATTACTTTAGAGATCGTTATGTTTGGGTAAATTATTTTTAATCGGGTTTCATACAATATATATAACACTCGTGATTTTATATATACCTATTACTACATGAACTATAAACTTTGTATTAAATCAACCAATGCATCATACATAGGTAAAAGATTAAGAAAGTCAAAGTATTTACAATTTATGTTTTAGTAGTTATGTTATACTTTAGTTATTTATTTGTAAACAATTTAGCATACTAAACGTTTGAAGGAGACGTAAAAAATCATGCGAATGAAACAAAGTAATGGTTTTAAAAAAAAAAAAAAAAAAAAGAGAAAGAGAATCATTTGTCGAGCTGTAAAATGATGATGATGAAATGTCTCTTGTATTCCACGCAGCAAGACAAAGGCATTCTCAGGTTGACTTTTGTCAAGCACACGCAAAGGCAACATTATTACTGCTTTATTTTATTTTATTTTATCTTCATTTTTTTCTTCTCGAATATGTCTTTGATTTTAATCTTAAGTATAAGGGTTAAGAGTCTTAGATATTCACATGTATATACCCTATACTAATACAATTTTTTTTTCCTAAGCTGTAAATATCATTAATATGAATTTTCAGGTTTTTATATGATGGTTAGAACTTAATCCATTTGAAAATCTTGACAAAAATAAAATAAAAACAAGGTTTCGAA
The DNA here is from genome assembly GCA_905216605.1 of Arabidopsis arenosa. Classification (NCBI taxonomy): domain Eukaryota; kingdom Viridiplantae; phylum Streptophyta; class Magnoliopsida; order Brassicales; family Brassicaceae; genus Arabidopsis; species Arabidopsis arenosa. The sequence continues at coordinate 7,003,314 of LR999453.1, read as the reverse complement.
TTTTTTGGAGAGAAATCTGTGAAGATTCATTGCAGCAACGACGTCATTAAATTGCGGAAGAGTCGTCTTTGTCTTCTTGATGTGTTGATGTTTTTAAGCTCAAGGTCAATATACAGTTTATTTTCATAAAGTTCTGATGATTTGACATCACCTAACTTCGTTGATTACATAAATGTTAACTGTATAAATAAGAACTAGCTAGCACAAACTTGTATATTAGTTGATTACATAAATGTTGGAACAAAGAATATTTTAAAAAATTAGTTGGCATTCTAGATGAAGTCCTCACATTCTCTTGTTAAATGTATAACTTGTAACTATTTTTTCTTTTGTGTTTTGTCAACAACTTCTAACTAAGATTAAAGAAGTATATATTAAGTACGAGAACATATATATACTATATGCATTACACGTCATTTCACATTAAATTTTGAGTAAGTTATACGATAATATTTTCTTGGTCTTCTACTAGATAAGTTGATATGATTAATTAGTGACTCATAAGTACACGAAACAATTTTTCCAAGGCTAATAATACGTTTGTTTCTTACACGTCGTCAAAGTAAGTATTTTCGAAACATCTCTTAATAGTGCGAGTTAATCAGATACGTTGAACTAACTGGAGTGTGGAGACGACGTGCATTTATATGAAATTAAGTTAGCATAGTATTTTGCAATTTGCATGCCATTTTTTTTTTTTTGATTATTTTACTTTCAGTTGCATGCCAATTAAATTCAATTAATTACATTATGTTACCTATACGATTAATACATTGTTTTCTACACGATATTCACAAGAACATGGACCCACGCATCTTCTAATATTTGAACTCTTGTTTTTTTTATAAATTATATATGTCTTATTCTTTTGTTATTTTCTAACGAATTCAAAGAATCAAAATCCACGATTCTGATTTAGCAGCCGCTCGTTTCCTTTTGTTTAATCCTTCAAAAACAAATGTACTTACTTAACAAATAAAAAAAGCGTAGTGGAGAAGAATAAACGTAAAGCTGGTTATAATATAATGAACAAATTTATTACCTTAAAGAGTTAGGTGCAACGTCTAATTTAATAATGTTGACCAAATTGTCATATTGATTAGTAACACATATTAAAAGACTTATTTTAATAAACAGTGTAAACACTTTCTTTGAAAATTGTCGTCGCCAATCACGGTCTATAGCTTCGTCATCTTCCTATCATCATATCCTTATTTTTTTCCTTGTGTGTGTGTATTTTTTTCTCAACAACTAAAGTGTACATTCATATGCGATCTTTCTTTTTGTTGAAGGCAACGTAAAAGTTCTTGAAGGAGTATTGAAATTTCAACTAATTACCTAAGGAATTTGGTTTTCTCTAAAATGAAATCGAATGTAATAATTAGCGAGCTTACTTTTTGGAAACTAGCAAAACTATGTCTGATAAAGAGTTAATAGTGAAACCCACTTTACCAAAAAAGAAAAAAGAAAAGAGAAATCTCCATAGTAACATTTTACAAATAAAGTTTTGTTAATAAGAAAGAAAGAAACATTAAATGAATAATTTAACGCCGAAAAATGATTAATGAAATCTTTTGTTTTTTTTGGGATCAAATTAATGAATTTTTTAAAATATGATTTTTATTTAGAAAAAAGACTAATAAAACGAGAAAAAGACGAAAATATATTGAAAAAAGCAAACACAGCCCACAAAGCATAAAAATATTCCAGAAGAAGAAACATCAAAGAAAGCTTCAAACTTCTTTCTCTATTTCCCCCCTCTTTTTCCTCTCACCTATGGAAACCCAACAAATATCTCTCTCTCAAGATTTCTGAAAATGGATATATAATCTCACTGATTTTTTTATTTTTTTTTCTTGTTTCGTTTTCTCTATGTTTTGTGGGTTTCCTTTATTAACCCGAGCTCTAGTCTCCATCTCCCACCCGGACATAGAAAGAAAAACATAGAGGAAATTTGTTCACAAAGAAGGTATTGCGTTAATCAGAATCGAACTGATCTTTTTCTTTTGAGTTTCTGTAGTTTCAAAGGTTCGATCTTTGTTTGTGGGTTTGCGTTGGAAGCTAAAAAGTTTCTTACTTTTTCTGTGTTTCAGACTTTTTAGCTTCTTACAGTAAATAGTAAATGCTCTATATAGCTCACGGGATCTGTTTCTGGAGTTTTAAATTCCAAGTTTTGGATGATTCAGAAGGTTATATGATTATGGAACTTGTAAAATTTTAAATTTTTTTACAGCCCAAACCATTTGTTTATCTCAACTCATTGGTATCAGATTTAGATGTTCTTGATTTCTTAGGATGAGATTGAATTTCTTATATACTCTGCTTTTTTACTTTGCTCTGTTTGGTTCTGTTGCGTTTAGCTCCTTTTGTGATAAAGCTAGTGTTTTTAGATTATGATTAGCCCCTTGTTGGAATTCTTCATTTGATTACATTTGTCCAATATTTTTAGAGAAAGATCTGAGAATTGACTATAGCTTCACCATTAGCTTCTGTTTCTTACTTTTCCCCTGACCAGTAAGGTTCTAGTTTGGATTTATTGTTCCGTGAACAATTCAGTTTGGATTTGATTGATAAACCATTTCAAATTCTACAGGTACATATATACAAAGTCTCTGTGAAATATGGCATCTCAGCTGAAACGAACTCTAACCAAGAGATACGGTGTTCTTGAACTGTGGGAGATCATAGTGATTGCTCTATTTGCAGCGTTCATAGTAATCCTTGTCATTTCAGTATGGCTCAGCTTCCGTAAAAAGTCCAAAAGATCTAATGCCACAACGCTTCCTGTAACGCAAAGCCCTCGCTTTACTGAAGACATCAAAGAAATAAGTGTTGATCATGTTTCATCTAACAACAATGGTACTTCTTACCAAACTCTAGATGAGAAATTCGTTGAGGACATCGAGAATGGTGATAAGTTCTCTGGTTCTTTGGAGAAAAAACCCGCGGTTGGGTCACATTTGCCTCCTAGTACTCCTACAACAACAGCTCCTTCACCTCTCTTGGGTCTTCCTGAGGTTTCTCACATTGGTTGGGGCCATTGGTTCACTCTCCGTGACCTTCAACTTGCAACTAATCATTTCTCCAAGGAGAATATCATCGGTGATGGTGGATACGGAGTTGTTTACCACGGAACTTTGACTAACAAAACCCCTGTGGCTGTCAAAAAGTTGCTCAACAATCCGTAAGATTCTTATAACACCTCTCTTTATCTATTCAATGCTCATCTCTGAGGTGAAATGTTTTTGTTACATTTAGAGGGCAAGCTGATAAAGATTTCAGAGTTGAGGTGGAAGCTATAGGACATGTGCGGCATAAGAACTTAGTTCGGCTTCTTGGATATTGCGTTGAAGGAACACATAGGATGCTGGTTTATGAGTACATGAACAATGGGAACTTAGAGCAATGGCTTCATGGAGACATGAATCACAAAGGGCACCTCACGTGGGAGGCTCGGATCAAAGTTCTTGTTGGCACTGCAAAAGCGTAAGGCCCTTTAAACCACTTGATGATTCTTGTTACTTGTTTTCTGGTAATGTAAGCTCATGAGAAAGTGTGGATTGCATTTTTTCTACACAGGCTGGCTTATCTTCACGAAGCTATTGAGCCGAAAGTGGTGCACAGAGACATAAAATCGAGCAATATACTGATGGATGACAAATTTGACGCAAAGTTATCTGATTTCGGTCTTGCTAAATTGCTTGGAGCTGATTCAAGTTACGTCAGTACTCGAGTTATGGGTACATTCGGGTGAGTAATGAACTGAAGGCTGTAGCTATAACTTTACTTTTTCATAATCTGCATTGGTTAATGAGACATTTTTCTCTGTTCAACTGATGAATGTTCAGGTATGTCGCGCCTGAATATGCTAACTCTGGTCTCCTCAACGAAAAGAGCGACGTGTACAGCTATGGTGTTGTTCTCTTGGAAGCTATTACTGGAAGGTATCCAGTGGATTATGCGCGGCCTAAAGAAGAGGTATACAATGCATTCATCTTTTCTCTAGATTGTGTAACATTCTGAAATCAGGGGTTGATCTTGATTCTTGAAATGTGTTTTTAGGTGCATATGGTGGAGTGGTTAAAGCTGATGGTTCAACAGAAACAGTTTGAGGAAGTGGTGGATAAAGAGCTTGAGATCAAACCATCAACTAGCGAACTTAAAAGAGCGCTTTTGACAGCTTTGAGGTGTGTTGATCCTGATGCAGACAAGAGGCCAAAAATGAGTCAAGTAGCTCGAATGCTTGAATCAGATGAATACCCTGTGATGCCTAGAGAGGTAATCATAATGACAAACAATGTAGAAAGACTGGTTTTCTTGTGTGGAAACTAGAGTGTTCATAATTGGTTTGGTGAATGTTTTAATCAGGAACGAAGACGAAGGAGAAATCAGAACGCAGAAACGCATAGAGAAAGCACAGACACGAATAAAGATAATGATATAATAACAGATGCAAAGATTTGAGCAAGGAACAGAAACATGGACCCTTCTTTCTTTATGACTTTTAGATTCTTTGGAGATTGTTTAGATTCTTTACTGTGTCTATAAGTTAATTATGTGATATATATAGATACAGAGAAGAACACGATTTGTTTCTTTTGTCTGGAGGAGGAGAGAGCTTTTGTATAGCTTTGTTGCACTGTCTTTTTTATTACCTTCATACCGAGTCAGTTACAGACATATATTTACAAAATGAATTTTATTTGGATCATTAAAGTTTTTTTCCCAACAAGTCCTTTAGTGATAAGATGCATTCAAGATCGAATAGCCATCAAATAGAGTGGGCCTTGTATAAGGAGTAGAATTTAGAGTGAACATTTTGGTTTTATAAAAGTTGGAATCAATGTAAACAATTGGTCATTTACTCTGATCATCTTTATCAAAAATATCTTCTTCAAAACCCCCATAGAAATGAACTAAGTTTACATCAAGGTTAGTAAAACGTCTCAAAAAAGAAAGAAAAAGTTGTATAGGCAGACGCATGAAAAGAGTTTTGGTATATCTTTACCTCGCATATCGTAGAATTAGTAGAAACTTACATCGCAGACATGAAATAATATAAAAACAGAGTAACATTCAGGTCTTTCCAAGTAAGATTTTCGGTGAAGTGGCAGGATTTTATGAGAGAAATAAAAGCCTATTTCACAAATTTACACAAATCGGATTCAAACAAAAACAAATGAAATAGTGATGATCATAAAGGGTGAACATCAAACTGGAGCATATCAATACGGGTTCCTGTGCGGAGTCTGGGGAGCAGAGCGAGGAGGATTGAGCAATGGCTGAAGAGCCTTCACCACTATGCTCATGTTTGGCCTGAAGTCTGCCTCATATTGCACACACAGCGCAGCTACAGCAGCCAGCTGATCACAACGAGTCACACAAGAGAAAACCAAAATTAGACTCCAAAAATCATATCCAGGTTTAAGGTTTCGTTACTTAGGTTCTAGTGTCTGAAAAATACATTTTGTATTTCAATGAAGGCCTATCATATGGAACACATCAAGAGGGAATCAAATCAAATTTTTTTTTTTTTTTTTCAACTAGGCGAACAAGTTTTAGCTCTTGTAGTTGATTGCAGGTGCAACGGATGGAGACGTAATTTCTAAGTCATCCTACGGTTAACCTTTTCTACTGCATCAGTGAGAAGTATGACAAGGTTATGGGGGAAATTACCTTAGCAACAGCTTTGGGAGGATATTCTCCGTTTAGTCTTGCGTCAACACACTGCTTCACCTTGTCTTCACTCAGTTTAGGGGTTGCCTGAGACACACAAAAGCGTTATCATTGAGTACTGGTTTTTGTTTCTAGGGAAAAGTTCAGTCTCTATTATCTCACAAGCAAGCAGAGTTTGCTTCAGAAAGGCTTCACTCACAGAAACCCACCTTATTTGCACTGCTTTTTCTTATTTGATAAATTCTAGTTTAGGAAATTTCTTTCTAGCAAAACAATGACTACACCAAATCAATGATTTCTTTAGATGTAAAGGGGTATTGTCAAGTTACTAGAGGTATTTTTGGTCATTCCTAATAGACTGAATAAATCATGTATTTTCTAAGATTTTCTTATAAATATGAGTCAAAAAGAATAAGAAGCAGAGAACGATGTATTACCCATGTCACAAGACTCTGCTGTCCACGCGGTAAGGTATGATCAACTGGTTTACGACCTGTGAGGAGCTCCAGCAGAACAACGCCAAAACTATAGACATCACTCTTTGTGCTCAACGTCCCCGTCATTGCATACCTAAATTGCAGAAGCAAATATGTTTAAGAATCTAGTTTGGTCAATGGGAAGAGATGCCAGACATACAAAAGTGTAAATGTATGATAAAATGATTATCAAAGCTGAGGCCAAGTGAAGGACTTAGTGCATCAGAACATTAGATAATGATAACAAATGATATATCACTATTCAAGATAAATGATATCTAAAGGGGCTTACTCTGGAGCGTGATAGCCAAAGGTTCCGAGCACACGGGTTGAGTGAAGGCGTGCAGCCATGTCAGGGGCTTGGTTGGACAGATCAAAATCAGCAATCTTCGCAACATCATCGTCGAACAGAAGTACATTGCTGGATTTGATGTCTCTGTGGATAACATGAGGGTTTGCCTTCTCATGCAAGTACTCGAGTCCTCTAGCCGCACCAACAGCAATTTTGACTCTCTGGTGCCATGACAGAACAGGACCTGGCTGTGCTCCTTTAACACCTTTTCGACCTGCACCAGTGAATACACCACAGTTCATTAGTTTCTCCTCCATAGATCTCAGAAACTGGTATGCATCTTCCTTCGATTGGAGTTTCACATGTCCAAGTCTTACTGAATCGATGTTTTACATTAGTAACTTACCATGAAGAATATCATGAAGAGATCCATTAGGAGCATATTCATAAGCAAGAACACGGAGTGGGCCATCAACACAATAGCCCAGAAGCGCAACAACATTGTCTTGTCGCAATCTCGAAACCATTGATACCTGTTAAAGTTCGTCATGTCAGTAACAAAGCAAAGAAAATCGACAAAACAACCCCAACAGAGTGATTTCGTGCAGAACTATCAGAACACAGGAAGTATAAGATCTAGGATGGGTATCCGACCAAGAGCAAACAAGACTGCAATGATATACTCTGTAGCATCTACCTGGGCGAGAAATTCTTGATCTGGTTGCTTACTAGAATCCAGTTTCTTAATGGCAGCTGCCTTACCGCTTTTAAGAATACCGTAAAACACTCTTCCATATGAACCCTCACCAATCAAGGACTTTCCACCATAGTTATCCGTTATATCCCTCAATTCATCAGCTGGAATGGCCGCAACAGAGATAGGCTGCATCTGAATGACTGGAGGGTTCTTGGGTGGATCTGCCCTTTGATGGTGACCTCCATTGTAACCTTAACAACAGTTAGAAAAGTTCATTAACTTAGCCGCCAAAGAATGGGCCATACAGATAAGGGTAAAGCAGTTGAATACAGGGGTAAACTAAGCTACCTCCTGTGTTATGCACTGGCTTTGGTCCAGTTTCAGCAACTCTACGGAAATCCTCACCACCACAACAACCAAAGCAGCTCATTACGCTTCTCTCTCACACGAAACTATATCAGTATATTCATATCACAAAACGTCAGTAATGATGTTGCAGAACAAGACTTTTACATACGAAAATTTAGAAGTAGCTAATATTTCTCCCAAATGAAATAGAGCAAACTATACGGACTTATAGAGAAATGCTCAAAAAAAGCCTCGACGAAAAGTTTCTAATTATAGGGTTTAAGCACCAAATCGTTTTCACAAAAACAAATTTTTGCATCAGAAGAGTAAAATCCTTCTTCTACATGATGATGAAGTTTCATTACAAAAGCATAATTCGATCAAAATCAAGACACTAACAAACGATACATTTGGTGACCTAGACTATCACAAGTCAACGATCGTAACCCCTAAAATGGATTTCAAACTGAAAAAACTATCAATAAACTCCGAAAAATCCGTTAACACAATCTAATCGGCATGAAATCGAACCCTAGGAGCAAAATTTCCCGATAAATACGGACATAAAAGGAAAGACCCAAAAAGAGAGAAATTTAAGCGAGTTGGTAAGAAGAAGATAGCAAAATTACCTCTTACAAAAAAGAGAATTAGAGAATCTCAAAAGATAAAGAAGAGTCGAATTCTCCGATGATAGAAGAAAGAAGAAGAAGGTTTCTTCTATCTCTTTGTTCGTCGTGTAGGGTTGGTGCAGAAACGCAGACTTTTCTTCCCGGCGGAAATTTACAGTAAATGATATATAGGGTGCGCTGATGCGCACGTTAGCAACTTGTCTACTCTTTATAGTACGCTTTTATCAACTTGAGTTTATTTTACTTCGTCGTGTTTTCAGGTCAAAACTCAAAAGTCTTAATCGACTAATTAATTAGCCATTTGATTGGTCGATCATTTCGTATATAAAAATTTTGAATTGCCGTAACAAAAAATACGTACTAATACATAGGTAACTAACTATTTCAACAAGAAAAATGTGTTTGATAAAACCTTTCAAATAAGTCCATTTTGTAGTGGGTCAAAGAATAACAATCACAATTTTTTTTCTTTTGCGTTTACGAAATAAACTATTAAGTATCTTTTTTGTACAATTGGTATTTTTAGCATGTAAGGAAAACCAAAATAGACGGCTGATGATGTTAATTAAAAGGTTAATGCATAGTATATGATTTTTGTGGAATAAATAAAGTTGTAAAATATAGAGGTCAAGATGTGAAGCGAGTACTGTATATATCTTTTGACTTTCAAAGGTGATCGATCGTGTTCTTTGTGATAAGTTTGGTCGTCGGTCTACAAGTCAACCAACCACCTTGAAGTTTTCGCGTCTCAATTTTCACTTCCTTTTTTCTTTCGTACTTGTATTTTTTTACAAGTAAACAAAAAACAATCAAAGCTAGAGTTCATGTTTTTCTTATGTATCATCTTGCTTGTATGTAATTATGAGATTTTTTTCATCTATATATATAAAAGCTCAAATATAAGAGTTCAATTTTTCTTATGTATCATCTTGCTTCCATATTTCCATGTACGTACAATCTCACAACTCACCGTCTATCTTTGAAACGCAAACAAAACTTACATACAATGTTTGCGATTATTTTTAATAGATTTTTTTTCATAAAATACAAACGTAAACATTAAATACAAATATGCATATTTTGTCTCACTAGCGATTGACAATATTTATCAATCAAAACGTAATAAGGCTTGACATTGCGAAAATCTAACTCATATGCAATGCATTGCACTGGAGCTACTGACGTACGAGGCCACCAAGGCAAGAACCTTACCTATGCGTGTTTTTTTTTTTTGCCATTTTCTCTTGCTTTTCAATAAAAGTTTGACAAACTTTATTCGTTTAAATATCATCAAACAAGACATAAAATTTTAGGTATGTACGTTGGACTGACTAATTAGTTTTCAAATTCCTTTCTTTCCTTTTGTTGACTCTTTGCTTGATCTGCACTGAGCTTGGAACATATAAGCACCCAAGTGGACAATCACAAACTTCTGAAGTTTCTCCGAGATCTACGTCTCTGAAATATCCATCCTCTCCAATGATATAAGCAAAGTTGTGACGGGGGGTCTGCACCTCGACATTGTCTCTATCTTTATCTTTATCAAAAACTACAGCGAGTTTCTTCTCTTCGTCAATGAAGAAACTCCCTCCTGTAACTCCAAATTGAAAATCAGTGAGTGGTTCCATATCCACTGCTAAAAACAACTTGCTCCATGACACCACTTCAGGCTCAATCTTAGTCGTAACCCAAATCTCCAAATGTAAGTTGTCCTCACGCTGAAATAACACAGCAAGTTGCTCTTCTCTAACACTAGAAAGAGTCACAGTGTCTTCATCATAAGAGCGAAACGGCAGACGAAGACGCGGTCCAAACCTTTCTGTTGTAAAATCAAAACATATCAAGAAATCAGGAATCTCTACCACCGTTGATCTTCCTTCTCGATACTTCTCTATAGCAAACCAATAAGTATTTCCCTTGAGAGTCACGCCACGTGCAAAAAACAGTATATGCCAGTCGGAAGTGACATCAAGAACCCTCCATGAGTTAGAGTTTAACTCGTTAATTTCGTACTCAACAATACTCTCAGCGCAAACTTCAACAAATCTCAAAATTTTGTAGCTGCGGCATGATTTGCTATTCTGGTATCCAACAGCATACCTATACAAGTGCGGTTCATGGCGAATACTACTGGGCTTGAACCACAAGGTTTGGCCCCAATATGGATTCCAAACAACGAGCCTAGCGCAGTCTTTTGGGATGCATAAGACTAAACCGTCACAGTGATAGACTGTAGATATATCGACTTGATTGGAATCGTCTAGGCTAATAAGTTTACCTTGACAGTTTATAGTTTCTTCAACGTCCTTATGGAGATTGATGCCCATCAAATAAACCCGATAATCCATCACCATGACCACCATAAACTCCCTTGCTGCTGCAGCTTTTTCTTGAGAAAGGTGTTTCTTCATAAAGAAGAAATCTTTGGATAAAGAGTTCCACTGTTTGCAAACAGATCGCACTGCTCTCATAGATGTCATCGGAAGCCTAAGAAGCACATCCTCTGCCAAATCCCTTGGAAGATCGGACACCATCGTCATTTTTGTAGGTAACTCCTTCTTCTTTGTTGCTGTTTTTGCTTGAGCAAGGCGCTTCCTTGTACATCTCCGATGTTTGGATAATGTGTTTCCCTTTTTGCAAACAGATCGTATTCCTCTCAGAGATGTCACCGGAAGTCTAGAGAGCTTTACAAGCCTAAGAAGCTTGGACATCTTCGTCATTGTTTCAGGATCGATGTAATGATGATTAGGGTTTTTCTATAGAGTTGTAGTTAATTGATTAGGTTTATACGACCTTCGAATACTTTTCCCAATTCTGTTTTCCTTTGTGGTTTCTAACCTCAAATTTTCTGGTTTTTTTGGTGTATTTTGTACCAACTTAACAACTGCCTCATAGTCATGGGCTTCAAATTTTATCGTTTGGTGTTATATCATTGATTTGTAAGGTCTTGGCCCATTAAAAGCCCAATAACTAAATCTAGCATTGGACAAGATCTTCACAGATTGGCGTAACTGTGCAGTTTTGCCTTTTCCGGATCGGACAAGATCAGATTTAGACCACCCAACATTAGTCTTATTTGACAACCTAAGCTAGCCGACACTCTACTATGAAAAAGCAAACAAAAGAAGAATTCTATGTTGTCTTTTTACCGGTGGCAAGTGGACCCTTCCATAAAAGAGTAAAGAGACAGCCTGTGTATGTGTAATCTCTAATTACATTCACCGACAAAAACCCTTCTCTAATTACACAACCTCTACATGATTTACGACATTAATTATCATTAATTCTTTCAATTCAGATTTACATGCTCCTCAAAAATATCTTATCTAGTAATTAAAGATAGTAGTAAATTTGCCGCATTAATTTGATTACCGATAACTATTATTCTAATCGTCGTGATTCGTGATATTCATTAGATGCTGTCAAGTTGTACTCGCACGCGGTGGTCCAGTGAAGCAAATCCAACGGTTTAAAACCATATTACATTTCTAGATCTAATCTGAACCGTCAGATATCTAGATCTCATTGTCTGAACACAGTTAGATGAAACTGGGAATGAATCTGGACGAAATTACGATCTTACACCACCACCCCTCGACGAGCTCGTATATATAAAGCTTATACGCTCCTCCTTCACCTTCGTACTACTACCATTACATTTCTTTAGCTCAACCTCCATTACTAATCTCCTTTTAAGGTATGTTCTCTTTTCGTCGGTTCATATACATTCTCAAGATTCCTGCATTTCTGTAGAATTTGAACGAAGTGTCGATTTGTGTTTGAAAGAAGTGTTGATTTATAGATCTGGTTATTGAATCTAGATTCCAATTTGAATTTATTCAAGTTTCTTATGTGTGTTTATACTTTTTCTGATTGATCTTGTTGATTTCTCTGCTTTTTGTTAGGTAATTTTTGTTGAATCGGATCGGAAAAATGGAATCTTTTTTGTTCACATCTGAATCCGTCAACGAGGGACATCCAGACAAGCTTTGTGATCAGATCTCCGACGCTATCCTCGATGCTTGTCTTGAACAAGACCCTGAGAGCAAAGTTGCTTGTGAGACCTGTACCAAGACTAACATGGTCATGGTTTTTGGAGAAATCACCACCAAGGCTAATGTCGATTACGAGCAGATTGTTCGTAAAACATGCCGTGAGATCGGTTTCGTATCTGCTGACGTTGGTCTAGATGCTGACAATTGTAAGGTTCTTGTTAACATTGAGCAACAGAGTCCTGACATTGCACAAGGTGTTCATGGTCATCTCACCAAGAAGCCAGAGGAGGTTGGAGCTGGTGACCAAGGTCACATGTTTGGGTATGCTACTGATGAGACTCCTGAGCTCATGCCGCTTACTCACGTTCTCGCTACTAAGCTTGGAGCTAAACTCACTGAAGTTCGCAAGAATGGAACTTGCCCGTGGTTGAGGCCTGACGGTAAGACTCAAGTCACTATTGAGTACATCAACGAAAGCGGAGCCATGGTTCCTGTACGTGTCCACACTGTTCTCATCTCAACACAGCACGACGAGACTGTGACTAATGATGAGATCGCAGCTGATCTTAAGGAGCATGTGATCAAGCCAGTGATCCCAGAGAAGTACCTTGATGAGAAAACCATCTTCCATCTCAACCCATCTGGTCGTTTTGTTATCGGAGGTCCTCATGGAGATGCAGGGCTTACCGGCCGTAAGATCATCATCGATACTTACGGTGGTTGGGGTGCACACGGAGGTGGTGCTTTCTCCGGAAAGGACCCAACCAAGGTTGACAGGAGTGGGGCTTACATCGTTAGGCAAGCAGCTAAGAGCATTGTAGCCAGTGGGCTTGCGAGGCGGGTCATTGTGCAAGTCTCCTACGCCATTGGTGTCCCTGAGCCATTGTCTGTGTTTGTGGACAGCTATGGAACCGGAAAGATACCAGACAAGGAGATTCTTGAGATTGTGAAGGAGAGTTTTGATTTCAGGCCAGGTATGATCTCCATTAACTTGGATTTGAAGAGAGGAGGTAATGGTAGGTTCTTGAAGACTGCGGCTTATGGTCACTTTGGAAGGGACGATGCTGATTTCACCTGGGAGGTAGTCAAGCCACTCAAGTCTAACAAGGTCCAAGCTTGAAACTTGTCAGCCTCTGTTTCACTTGTGTCCAGAATCAGTCTTGTTCTCTGTATTTTAAGCTCTTTGTGGGGTTTTTAGTTTCAACTCTGAGATGGGTTTATTCATTTTGTTTTCAACTTTGAAGATTAAAAGCTAAGCAGTTGGGAGTTTATATAATTATTTATATGGTATCGTTTGTGGTAAGGAAGTCATAATTTGTATTTCTTGCTTCTTTTGAGAAGAAAATCATATAAAAGAATATTCGATATTAGTCTCCTTTGTTTGCATTATCAATATCAAAGATTTTGGGTTTATTTGATGAGTCCTTAAACAGAGAGTTAAAACATGATGAGATTAGATTGCACTGGTGATTCCATGAACGCATACATCAGCTTCAACGAGACAGACATCTTTGAGCAACAGACCACTGTTTGGCTGCGTGAAATAAACCATCGATACATATTTCACCCATCCATGCTCCGAGCTTGATCGACTAAACCATTTAGTAACTGTAAACCAGACAAGTTACAGATCAAGAGGTGAATAGATTCACATTCAGTTAACAAGTATGTGAATGAGTTCAATAAATGAGTTTGCGGTGGTGTATACCTTTGCCGGCAATGTGTCTGCCTTGTAACTGATCAAATATTCGAATTGTAAACTCTACAAATATCTTTGTACCATCTGAAATGGTTTCAGGATCTACAAGGGTCAGATAGATAGAAAGATGGGTTCCTGTTCCTTGCTTCGTTCCCGTTGGATAAAACCTTACCTTCCTGCATTAGTAGTACCATCTATTAGCTTAATGCTATGGTTGTTTTCGGATTGTTGCCAACTATGTTGTTATTACCATTTTCTATCTCCGGCGAAGAAAGCATTTGAGTCATAGCTTTCTTTGTCTAACTTGGAGAAATTCTCAATTTTCCAGACGTGCTTAGAGCTAGTAGCATCTTTAATCATAGATAAACATTCTCCTCTCCCACTTCTTCTCTCCTTAGAAACAAATACATCAGCTCCAAACATACATGTGTCTTCCATAAGGTAACCGTTTGACGCATCAGAGAAGGTACCGGTTGGGATGAATTTATCAAATCCCCATTCACGCTTCACCGCATGAAACCGTCTCTCGTTTCCTACAACACAAAATGCATATTAAGGGTGCGACGAGTGAGGATGAGAGAGTCATAGTCTTTGAAGAAGTGAAAATATACCTTGTAGAATCAAATAATTATCTTTGTTTTGATCCAGTAAGTACAGACGGAAAACTGCATGAACCTCCCACCCTGGACTTAGTGAACTAGAGTCCGCAAGAGCCAAGTAGACAGAAACATGGTCTTTCGTATTCTTGCTCTTGTTTCCATTTGGGTACAGAACCAGTTTCCTGCAAGCAAAACCACATATTATGTTAGACATTTTAAAACTAATGCACAATAATTGACTAAATTCACGGTATTTGATTGGACAGAGGAAAATTGAAACAAAGATGGGTCCAGATTTCACATGAGAAACGATCCACTATGAGTTGGAAAAGTTGAAAACCATGACCAGAGAGACTTTATACTAGTCCACTACTTAGAGAGAAAAAGAGGAGGTAAAAGTTACTTTTGAGTAAAGGAAAGTTTTCCAAAACATAACTACTGACCACACCCTAAAGCAATGAAGAATAGGATCCCATCAACGAAAAGCACTGAAAAAGTTGAGGCACGTTCCAACAATAAGCAGGGTTTAAGATACTAGCACGTGTTATGATGATTAATCTTCAATCAGAAAAGGTTTTGGCTAATAATTTAAGAAAGAAGAAGAAAAAAGTTGTGTAATAATGATGCTATACCATTTGTAGCCTCCAGCTTCAAAGCTCTCAGTTTCATATCTCTCTATAGCATGCTTTGTAAGGAGTGAGAAAGACTCCATCTTGACCATGTAATGTGTTGGTGGGGCATCAGATATAGACTTTATAATTTCTGCAATCACTTTTCACAAAAGTTACCTTTGTGCAAATTCATCTGTACATTTTACCTTTAAGTGAAAGGGGAAATGAATCTAATTACGCTATTCATAACAAAACAGGGCAACAACATTATCCAACGGATGAAATATCAAATCTCACACTTCATTTCCTACGATGGATATCATTCAATGGTCTATCTAGAGGATCATATGCACATATACATACATCATTCATCACTGGTAAGTCCGTGTGTTTAATAAGACATGTAAGAGAAAAATATATAGAGAGAGATGATGATACCATCATGATCACCGGAACTGGCCATGAGAAGATATGCAGAAACCAGATAGAAAACTAGTGAATATGCAGATAAGAATCATTATATTAACTTTCTATTTATAGGTGAAAGAAATAGATTGCATCTTATGTGTTTAGGATCAAACCTTTATACTTTGCTTGAAAGGATCATACCTTTCCATGCATTTTTAGACTTATGCCCTGTGAGGTTGCAGAATCAAAAAGCAAGAATAAACATCAACTTAGCAAGCAAAAAGCAAGAATAAGATTCAAATGTGCATCTTCTAGTATGTATATCAATGGAGAAAAACAATCCCAAGAGTGTTAAACAAGCCAAATGATTTGAAAGTCACTCACTATTTTTATTTCTGGTCTAGATAAAGTGTCTTCCATCAAAAACCACACAGAACACAATGGATCTTAACCCAGTCCGAGCAGCTTCCTGATCAACAATTTATCTGCTTGTTTTTTCATCTTCTGTGCGAGAAAACATATTTTGGCAGTGTTCCGGCTTATCCGGTTATTTCGGAATTATACGGTTTTAATTTAAATGACAGTTATAATCAAACCGGTAAACCGGTCGGAAATTGACAAGCTTCAAGAGAGTTAAGTTGGTTTCTTTAGGGTTTAGGGTTTAGAGCAATCTACCGACTTATTATAACTCTTCAAACAGTCAACAGAGAGACTGAAGAAGGAATCCAAATAGTTGAGCCAATGCAATTATAAATGATGAGATCGACTACCAAGAGATTTTGTTCATCCGAATCTCCAGAGGAAAGGTAATCATAATCCTCTGTCGTTTGTTTAATCTTTTCGAAATCTGTTGCTGGAGGAGACTGAGACTGTGATGATTACGGTGAGAAACTCAGAAATAGTCTTCAGAATTCATTAAAGTTAGACGAAGTCGATGCAGCAGTTGATGATTTGTTCAGTCCTTTCTCTTCCATTTTTGATTATTTCAGTAGATTGTCCGCCAAGTTTGATGTAACATAGTATCTATACTTGCAACATTCTAATGTGCAGATGCTCTCTTGCTTTATCTTTTCTTGGAAAGATTGTTAAGCTTGGGTATTATCATGAGCCTCTTAGCTCGTTGCTCCATCACACGAATGCAAAACCGGATTCGGAAATCTACAACTCTGTCATTGTTGCTCTTTGCAAAAGCAGATATGTGAATGATGCCCTCCAAGTATTCTACCAAATGGAGAACAAAGGGATTAGACCTAGTCTTGTTACATACAACTCTTTGATTAGAGTTCTTTGTAAGTCGGGCAGATGGAGTGAAGCAACTGGTTTACTTTGCGATATGATCACCAAGAAAATCGAACCTAATCTCATCACTTTCAATGGATTGATCCATGCATCTGTGAAAAAAGGCAATGTTTTAGAGGCTAAAGAATTTTACGAGGAGATGATCCATAGGTCTATCGATCCTGATATCCGCATTTATAATTCACTAATCAATGGACTTTGTATGCAGAGTCCCGTGATGAGGTCAAAGAAACGCTTGACTTCATGGTAACAAAGGGTTGTCTCCCAAATGTGGTGACCTATAATACTCTCATAAAAGGATTTTGCAAGTCTAACAATGTACATGATGGGACTCAACTCTTGTGCGAGATGGCTCGTGAAGGAATATATGGCGACACATTCACTTACAACACTCTTATCCATGGTTTTTGTCAAGCTGGGAAATTTAATGTCGTTCAAAAGGTTATGAGACACATGTCTGAGTCTTGCGTGGCTCGTGATATCATTACCTTCAACATTTTGTTAGATTTTCTATGTGATACTGGCGAGATAGAGAAAGCAATGGCGATATTCAGGGGAGATATGGAAAATAATGAAATGGTGTTTGATATAATCACATATAATTCAATGATCAATGGCTTTTGCAAACATAATCGTCTAGATGATGCAAAACACGTTTTTGATTTGATGGCTACCAAGGACTGCTCTCCGAACGTAGTCACTTTCAATACTCTCATAGACGGTTGCTGTAGGAATAAGAGAGTAGAGGAAGGAGTGGAACTTCTCCGTGAGATGTCAAGAAGAGGATTAGCTGCTGATACAGTTTCTTACAACACTCTTATTCACGGGTTCTGTCGAACGGGAGATCTTACTGCCGCACATGACCTTTTCAGTGAGATGACTTCTCATGGTGTGTGTCCTGATATCGTAACTCGTGGCATTTTACTACGCGGTCTCTGCGATAATGGGAAGCTAGAAAAGGCTTTGAAAATGTTTAAGGTCATGCGGGAGAGTAATATGAATCTTGATACTGCTGTTTATAACATCATCATCCATGGAATGTGCAAGGCTGGTAAGTTGGACGAAGCATGGAATCTATTCACTAATCTCCTCATCAGTGGTTTGCAACCTGATGTTAAAACTTACAATATGATGATTATATTCAGTGCGTTAGGGAGGGCTGAAAAATTATACGCAGAGATGATCCGTAGAGGTATAGTCCCCGATACTATAACTCAATGATCCATGGACTCTGCAAGCAGAACAAACTAGCTGACGCGAGAAAGGTGTTTGATTCCATGGATAACAAGAGCTGCTCAACTTTTAATACACTCATTAATGGTTACTGTAAAGCAAGAAGGGTTGATGATGGGATGGATCTTTTCTGCGAGATGTATCGAAGAGGAATAGTTGCTAATGTAATTACTTACACTACTTTGATTCATGGGTTTCGTCAAGTTGGTGATTTTAAAATCGCTTTAGACATTTTCCAGGAGATGGTTTCTAATGGTGTGCGTTCTAGTTCGATAACTTTTCGCGATATTCTTCCCGAGTTATGTAGTAAGAAGGAACTAAGAAAGGCAGTGGCAATGCTGGTGGATTTGCAGAAGAGTGTTGTGGTATGTCCTCAAAGAATGTAGTCCTCTGATTGGTTTTGGTGTGTTTATTCTCTGCTGTTCTTTTTCTTGAAAGCAACAAAAAAATGTGGTTTATCTTCCGGTTATTTCGATTTTATACGGGTTTAATAAAACCGGAAAGCCGGTCGGCAATTAACAAGTAATTCTCGCACGCCACGTGGAGGGTCTGGACCACCGTGGTCGCTCGTGTAGCTGATTTGCTTCTCTTCTCTTCTATCTTTTTTCGCCTTCTTCGTTTTGATCAGAGTGTGTGTGATTGATTACGACGGAGAAGACGAAGGCTTAATGGCTACAGAGACATCGACGCAATCTTACAGTGAGAAATGGTATTGGGACGAGCGTTACACGAACGAATCTGAACCGTTTGATTGGTACCAGAAGTATTCATCTTTAGCTCCTCTCATTAATCTCTATGTTCCTCACCGTAATCAACGAGTCCTCGTCATTGGCTGTGGAAACTCAGGTACCTAGAAGAAAAGAAAACTCTTTTGATTCCATGGTTTTGTATTGTTCTGGATCCATTTTGATATTAGTTGTTTCGAATTTTTTTTAATGCAGCGTTTAGCGAAGGAATGGTGGATGATGGATATGACGATGTAGTCAATATTGATATATCATCAGTGGTGATTGATACCATGATTAAGAAATACTCTGATCGTCCTCAGCTCAAATGTACGTTTTTTTTTGTTTTGTACATTTGTTGATTTCTTCTCTTTAGTGTTGCAATTTTTGGGGAGGAACATAGGAGATAGAATTGTTTTTCTATGTATCTGTGTCTGCCTTTACTTGGTTACTTACTAGATTTAGCATGAGCTTGTGTATTTTTGGATAATGTTAAAAAAACAGATTTGAAGATGGATGTGCGTGATATGAAGGCATTTGAAGATGCTTCTTTTGATGCTGTTATCGATAAAGGTGTTCTTACTACATGTTTTAATATCATTATTAGTCTAAATGCATTGTGTTTCATGTATATAACATTTTGGATTTTTCTTTTTTTTTTTTGTGTGTGTGTGTGTGTGTGTTTTTTCAGGAACCTTAGACTCTATTTTGGTGAGTGAGGTCTACTTTCTCTTTACTTATGTTATCTCTAGGCTGATTTCTCAAAAGTCTTATCCTTTTTGCATGTTTAGTGTGGGAGCAATTCCAGGCAATACTCAACACAAATGCTTGAAGAGGTTTGGAGGTACTTCTATTACATGGCCTCAAATGTTGAATGGTTTCTGTTTATTTATTGTGGCTTCTTCTTTTCTTATTTCTTTCTTGATCCTTTCACCTATAATGAAAGCAGTTGATGAAACCTATAGGGTCCTCAAGGATAAAGGAGTCTATATCCTGGTAAAAATTTCTTATCGGTTTTATTCTTATGTGTCTCTGTTTGTTGAATGCAAATTGATATTTAGTTGGTTCTCTGCAGATTACATATGGAGCTCCAATTTACCGTCTTCGCCTGTTGAAAGAATCATGCTCTTGGACAACGAAACTCCATGTTATAGGTCAGCTTGAACTCAGAAACCATTGTTTAGTTTGTATCTTATACTATTTGTAGATAGAAGTTCATTGTTCTCTGCTAAACTAAGACTAGCTGTCTTTTTTTTTTGCAGACAAAAGTTTAACCGATCAACCGTTAGAAACCCCAAAATGGGAACTGACAAAACCACTTCCTCTAAATGCTGATGGAAGTTCAGTGGAATCTGCGATAGGCAAAAGCCCTGATGTCCATTACATCTACGTCTGCATTAAGGTGTGTGGTTTGATTCTCCTTCATGCATTGCTTTCTATAGCTTTTTAGCTAAGATGATGTATTTTCTGTTTCTGGATAACCATTTGCATCTGGCATATTTCATATGATTAATCCCCACTCTTCCACATTGATCATGCAAGATCTCATCTTCAAACCCGGTCTGAACTTCACCTGTGTCTTTGTTCTTATGAAAATTGTCTCAGGATGAGTCGTTGAAGATGGAGGCAGACGCAGCATGACCTCATGGGAACCTTTTTTTGTGCCATTTGCTCCGAACATACAAGTCCTTTAAGGTCTTATTTTTGTGTGTTTTGTTGTATTTATCTACAAAAGGAAGACGAGTAATATCTTGAGTTCATGTTTACTCCCTAATTAGAGGAGGAACAAAAGTTTTAACCATAAAATTATTAGCAATGGGAAAATGTTGATTTTATTTACACCGATTACAACAACAGACCAATAACATTATCTTGTTGAGATTGCTGGACTATCTTAATAGGTTTGACTCATGTGCGATATATATATACTCTCTAGAACAAACAAAGTAGAAGAGAAAAAATAGTGGGTGATTGGTTGGGCTATAACTTAAGTACAGCATGATTGGTAACATTTTAAGGCTGTAATTAAAATTGAGGCTGTAGATAGCTCATACAGCCCATTAAATCATAGCCTATATTTTGTTCTTCTAACCACTAAGGTATCAAGATTTTAACTATAGTTAAATATCATCATTTATAAAATGAAAATTTATAACTTAAGAAATACGAATAAATATCTTTATATAAATGATAACAAATTAAATTTACATATATGTCACAAAGTTTTTATCAAATACAGCTGGATGCTTTATAATTTAGTCACTTTGTATTATATTAATTTAGTAAACTTTTATACGTGTTCAATAGTGCAACACTAGATTGTTTATAAAAGCATTTGAATTTATTTATAAGATCTCATATCATAGAAAGAAACTGTTTAGATATAATATGTATAGTTAAATATCTTCATTGTTAAATTCAAATTAACAAGTTAAGAAATACATCTATTGGTTGCCAAGATAATGAAATTCGTTACATTTTAAGGGAATTGGATATAAAAATTGGATTGATCTTAAAATAAAATAAAAAAACTTATTGACTAGCTAGAGTTGGATACTTTGAATTATATAATCACTTTGTATTATACTTCTTTGAGATCATGTAAAAAAACTAACATGTGTCCAACTATTAGTAACATATTTAAAATCAGCTAACTTAAGAATCATCCCCTATATATTAATAGAGAAACATTTTTTTAAAAAAACCTTACCATCATGTGTTATTAACAAGATTGCCACGCTGATGTGTCGCTCTCACAATGATTTGGCTTCTATTTAGATAATTACCCAAGATTTATTAGACTATTTACAGAATTTGCCATTAGTCTCATACATCCATATATCTCATTGATTATTTAAAACATACACTTTTTGTTTATCTTATATTACTATATTTTTATATTTATATTTTTCTTTATATACATTTATATAAATTTTCTTTAGCGGATGGGTAAACAATCTTTTAATTTATATTTATATTTATGTTTATATTTAAATGATAAAATATATATACATTTGGTTCAAGAATCTCAAATTCAAAACTACAAAATCTTTACATCTTTCATAAATTTTTTACTTAAATAAATAAGATAATCTCCTTTCTATATATGTTACGAATACTTAAAATCCTATTTTTTGGAGGAGTTCTAACTTTTCGAAGAAAAACATTATAACCACATTTGTATATAAACCAAAATTTGGCCACATTATAACCATTTCGTAAATAATACATTCATAATCTAAGAATCTTAGATTTAGAACAATACAAAATCTTAGCTTTGAAACTATCAAATCTCATCTTTGCTAAATTTTGGATTTCTTATACTTATTAAAAAAAAAAAATTTCCTTTTTATACTACAAAATCTCGAAATCTTTAAAACATACGGAAAGACATATTACCATAAATGGTAACATTTCGTCAATACTTTTTTATCACGTTGAAGCTTTATTCAAAGTTCAAATATTTCACGGGTAAAACATATTCTTATATGAAATAGTCCCAAATTTGAATAAAACAAAAAAAAATTGTAATATGTTTCGTTTTACACAAACGGATCTTGGATCCCGGATAATAATTTTAATCATAATAATTTTACTTGAATCACTTCATCCCGCACATCGTGCGGGTTGTTATCTAGTTAAGGCATAAATATGAAATCAATGAAATTTGTATTAAGATATAAGTTGCAAATGAGACATGCCATAAGGTTAAGAAGAAGATTACATATGACTGAAAATTTTCAATCAATTTCATCAACATTCTGTTTTATATGGAGTTTTATATGTAATCTTTTTATGCCATTTGCTCCGATCATATCTTGGATTCATGTTTACTCCGTTATTAGATGAGGAACAAAACCATTATTTTATTAGCAATAAGAAATGTTCGGAGAATATAAACATACAAATACAACAACAGGCCAATTGCAGCAACATGTTATATCCATTCTTATACACAACAATTCCAATTTAACACACACACAAAAAGTTAACCAAAAACATGCCAAGAACGTATTTCCATCAAGCTACTGGAAAGTGGGACTTGTTTGTGGACGATCAAGCCATATAAAACACTCTGCCTTGTTCAGATTGCTTGACTAGCTTCATAGGTTTGACTCGTGCGATATATACTCTCAAGAACAAGCCCAGGAGAAGAGAAGCTTTTAAAAAAACTCTACCGATATCTTGTACCAGAGCTCTGTCCTTGAGTTCTTGTAGATGGATGGTTATTGCTTGTTTTACGATACTTTGCCAATTCGTTATTAGCATGGGATAGAAGCTTCTGAGCGTTTTCCAGTCTCTTGGTATAATCAGTATCAGCAAGTTTAAATGACACTGTATCCTGTTCGATAAAACGAAATTCAGGATCTTAGAATCAACCATTGAGTTCTTCTCCATCATGCAAAGGCAGCCCGTTATACTATACATACCTTTGTTGTCTGTGAAGCACGATGGTTACTGGCCCGTGCATCGTGGACTGTTCGATCAAGTTCAGCTAACTTCCTCAGCAAATTGCTCTTGTCATTCTGCAAAACGGAAGATAGAAAGAATCAGTGAGTTAAGGAAAACACAGATAAAGAAAACTGGTGGTGAGAATATAGGTAGAAGAAACTCCTGATTACCTTAAGCATTTCGTTTTGCATAGAAAGCAACTGAACTCGCTCTTGTAGTTGGTCCAAAGATATCTGTGTCGCAAGAACATCTGTATCTTTCTTGTTCAACTCTGACATGCAACTGTCCCCCAAAAGGCAGAAAAATCCCAAGGAAAAATAAGCATTTTGGCTCGTGACAGAAGAGTTCTAGTATAAGTAGAATAGGCCTAACCTCTGTCTATCCTTAACAAGATGATCAATATGTCCCTTCAGACTGATGATTTCTTGCTCCTAATTTTGAAAGAGAAAGTTGATATCAATAACAAACTGAAGACAAGGCAAAGTAAGTAGATGCGGGTAAGTATATAGCATCACCTTGGACAGGATCTCTTCAGCGTGTTGCTGAGCCTCTTCAACCAATCTTTGGACCTGGTGCTGGTCAATCAACTCCTGAAATAGCCCAACGAAGAACCCAATACTATCAGAAGAAGTGCCTATGAAGTCTTTTGAAGATGGCATATATTCTGATATACTTACAACATAGCTGGTTATATCCATTTTCACACCAAGTAAATCCCGAATAACATCATGAGTCATGCTATCAGCTGCAGCTATCCTCGTGTTCAATGTGCAAACCTGTTCCAGCAAGAAAATATTCACTATGAGTCACTCTAAATCGAATCAAGGTGAATAGAAAATAATCTGCTGACAGAACATTTCATTAAAATATCTGTGAGCAATCCAGACGAAAAAGAACAATCTAATGAAGGTAGGCTGAACCTCTCTCTGTTTCACAGCTAGCAATGACTCCAATTCTTCAACACGAACCCTTGCCATGGTCAATTCCTGATCCTTCTCCAGTTTCATCTGTTGTACCAACCCAACTATACATCTAAAGGGTGAACTTGAACCTCTGCTCCTTATTGAGCTTTTCTCAGGTTTATGTGATATGGTCTCTGCAGCTGACGAACTTGAGTCCTCTAGTTTGAAGTCTCGAATCATGACCTCCAGAGTCTTATACTGTTGAGATTGGAAACAAAGAACTATATGAGCTACAAATTAAGGAAAATAACACTTCCAGTTGCTAATCGAAATATACACCATTGTTATCAAAAATTTTGCCTTCTTTCGATCATCCGATAGAAATCAGAAATAATTACAATTCTTGACTCTATATTTTTCAAATCATGACATGGTGTTTTCAGCAAGAACGCCAACAGACACAAATATGCGCAAAATGTGTAAAAGTCTACAAATCTAATACCTTCTCTTGGTAAGCAGATGCTTGGGCCTCAGAATGCAGTAAAATCTCGGAGATGTACTCTTTTAGCTGTTTAATCTGTAAGTGAGGAAAGACAAAGGTAGAATAAAGAAACAAACAATAAACATTTGTGCAAATATCAGGAAATGTCATGGAGAAACTGAGCCGAGCATTCCAATAATATAACACACCTCTTTGGTTTGTTCTGCTACTTCCTTCTGGAGGACTTGTATTTGACTATGCGCACCTTGCAGCTCTGTCGACCTATTGTAAATTTAGTTTTACAAAACTCAGTCTTCACCGAGAAAGATAAACAAGAGAAACTAATATCTTGAGTAGGATTAGGTGGCAGACCTGGATATGTGACTCTTATATTCCTCTGTGCTTTCATTGGTTGTGACCACACCAGTGAAGGTTTCAAATCTAAACAATCTCTGTCTGAGAGCTTGCAGCTCTGTCTCTAACGAATCTTGGGTGGTACGATGCCTTTTAACTTCCTCATCCATATCATACACCTGGAAGCCAAAATAGCTCACATACCAGTAAGTATAAGTGTTTCATTAGTAAGTATAAGAGTTTCATGCAATACCTATCAGATATAGAGAATGAACACAAAGCAAACTAACCCGTCTTTCTAATATATTTATCGTACGCTCAAGTTCCTCAACAGAAATTTCTAGAATCTTGACCTCCTCTTCCTTTTGTTCAGCATATATTTTACTTGCTTCAGATTCCTACATGAGAACAAGTTTAGATTCTTGTCAACCCTTCAATATTGCTAAGGATCAAATGAATCATCTAGAAACAAAAGTCTCCAAGTTACATACCTGACGAGCCTCTACCGCAATTGCTTCTTTTTCATCAGCTATAGCATAGGCCAACTCAAGCTTATTATTCAACGAACATATTTCGTCAACGAGCTGATCTTTCTCATCGCTGGTCTTTTTCAAATTCTCTTCAATGGACTTGACCGCAGAAAGCAATTGCTTCTCTGCTGTAGTAGTCAAGTGCAGGATTTCTTTTTCCAACCTTTTGACAAGATCCTTTTGTTCGTCCAATCCCTCCTCAGCTGCAACCTTTTCCGTACAGAGATCACTAACAAGAACCCTTAACTCATCATTCTGCTCCGCAAGAATTTGTATCCTCTCTTTAGCCTGCTCTAGATCTGACTGTGACGTGAACAAAGCCGTTTTTAAGTCAATGGAGCAATTTTCAAGATTCTCGTTATGAACAAAAAGATCATGAACTTGACTTGCTTTCAGCTCCAGTTCTAGCTGTACTTTGCATAGTGCGTCAAACAGCTCATCCATTTCATTCTTGAGATCTCTTTTATTTGATGCTGATTCCTGAAGTAGCCTAAAATCAAACAGCAAGCCTTCAAACAAAGCTTGTTTTCTCTCAAGCTCCTTTTTCAGATACAAGTTCTCATCTAATAGGCTTTCATGTGACTGAACAACTTCATCATTTTCTAAACCTGTGACGGTCTCTGCTTTGTTTTGGTTTCCAGTGACTTCATCTTCGGCATTATACCCAATGGCATTAATTTTCACTGACTGTTGGCCTGAAAGGTGGGGAGTGATAACCTGTTTTCTCTGATCCAAAATTTGATCGATCAGTTTCCCAATGTGGCATTGGTATGTTGCATACATGGTGAACTCTCTCTCCATGGCTTCAGATACAATCTGTTCAAGTGATGGTCTTGAGTTGGAAATCAATTGGAGAAGCTCTTTTCCAGCTAAGAGGACATGGGAAAACAAAGCCTCTAATGTTTCTTCTACTCCTCTTTTCATTTCCTGAAAATATTCTTCAAGCAAAGACACTGAATTTTCCATGTCCGCCAAAGTGGAGTGTGTTTGATTTAGCAAGATTTGATTTTCTTCTTCACATGCAGATAGTGTAGACTTGACCTGTTCAAGATCATCCATCAGATATTTTTCCTTGACCATTAGCTCTTCATGGGTTTGAAGCCACATTTCAGTAACATTATTTGATTTCTCATTGGCCTTTACTAATTCACATATTGTGAGATCAGCTTCTTTCATGGTAGCACTGACTTCCTCAAATCGATCGAAGAAACTTCTAACAGGATCCATCCTCTGCATAAGACCCGTATTTACCTCAGAAGAAAGCTGCAGAGATAAAAGTTCAGTGGTTTACTTTGTCATTGACAATGTAACCAATTTCTTTATATATCTTCACAAAATAAAACGACGCTAATAAAAGCTTACCGGATTACTGCACTTGTATTCTGTTTCTGCTCTCCCCATCATAATAGTCATTGGCTTTTCTACTGACTGCCTCCCCTCTGCATAAAACAAAATTTTAAGCTTCTTTCTTTACATATAAAATAAAACTGGTGGTTTAGTCATTCAATATTACTCATTTCAGATCTTAAAGTTAGAATGGTGAATAAGAGAAAACAAACAAAAGTATACCTCCACAGTAAACATAATGTGCAGACCCTTTCTTAGCAATCAAAGCTGCTGATGTAGTCTTGTTATTACATTCTTGAGCGTCAGATTCAGAACTTGAAACTCCTTGACATTTTACGTTGAGTGCACAATCATGTTGCCATCTACAGTTTGAAAAGTCAGAGCTTGATGTTGAAAGCTCATCACCCTTTGGATATGTTGCGTCACTTAGATATCCATCCTTTGACAAACTAATATCAGCATTCCATTCCGCACTTGGAGAAGCAGAGATTGAACTTAATGTACCAAATTCTTTAACTGATTGATCTTGTACTTTTTCCAGCATTTGGTGTTGTTTTCTGGAATCAGCAAGCCATTTTTTCACAGAAAAAGCAGCTTCAGCATGTCGTTCTGTTTTCAGAATAGAATACTGCTTTGCTTTTAAGTCACTCTCAAGCGTGTCTACTTCATTGCTCATCCTGTCTACATCATTATTCAAGTTGAAAGCCTCTTCAGTGGTTGCAGCATTTCCACCCAGTTGAAATTCGTTGAGAGCAATTGTTGCGCCCTTTAAGGAATTCAGCTTCAAATTCATCTCTTCTACTAATATCCGTGCATCTTCCAAGCTTTTCTGTAGAAGTAAAATTGTTTCTTCCTTTTTTATACAATTTTTTGCAGCCTTCTCAACATAGTCACCTATCCACGCATTCACTTGTGGAAATGAACAGATTATACTTTCAATCTGTGTAGAGGCATTTTTGATGGATTTAGACCCATCGACGATGAAATTTGTCAGTTCTAAGGTGGCCTTTTCCCAGTCATGGTTAAGTGCTCCTATTTCTGCCTCTCTAGCAGTAATAGTATCTTTCATCGATTGATTTTCCTCGGTCAAGTTACAGATTCTTCTTTGAAATTCAGACTGGAGAGCAATCACCTCCTCCTGCAACTCAAGAATGGTTCTGGCAGTTTCTGTTTCGACCTGCTCACGGACTACTTCAATGTCTTCTTGTTGAGATAACTGCGACTTATGCTCCTTTTCATATTGACAATTGAGTGTTCTGGCCTCCTCGAGGTCCTTCATTAGTTTCCCTAACTTGTACTGCAGGATCGACCGGTCTATCCCCTGATCAGTCTTCACTAGTGCATCTCTATTATTGACCATGCCACTTAACTCCGTGTCATAACCTTCTATCCTAGGAATGACTTCTCTTTCCATACGGCTTCTGTTGGTTAGCATATTCATGGATCCATCATTCTCCTCTAGTACATCTTGCAGTTCATTTATAAGCCTGACCCTGTTGCCATCAGAAT
The DNA here is from genome assembly GCA_905216605.1 of Arabidopsis arenosa. Classification (NCBI taxonomy): domain Eukaryota; kingdom Viridiplantae; phylum Streptophyta; class Magnoliopsida; order Brassicales; family Brassicaceae; genus Arabidopsis; species Arabidopsis arenosa. Next base: position 6,975,052 of record LR999453.1, on the reverse strand, counting down.
TACCAATGTTGCTGCAGTTTTTACTCTCTGAAATAGCCACCTCCTCTTGGGTTTCACTTATAGTTGGCATTGTTTCTGCCTGTTTCAGTGGAAAGAAAGGGCGTTAAACGAGTTTCCCTATAAAGCAATTTTAGACCATGATTCTGATGATACAAATATTGACTCAACAAACCATTAAACGTGTATGTGCATGATTAACCTGCTCAGCTCCACTGGTGGAAGATGCATCCTGCAAAAGGTACAACAAAGATAAACACCCAGCAAAGAAAAATTTATAACAATAATACCTCTGTCAATCTGAATTCTTACAAAGTTGGATTGTATTTGATCGAAATTCAAGTTTCTTCCAAGTCCTGCTTGTATTTCATCTAGTTCTCTGCATTAAAAAGCAACACCAAAACATAAGAGACAGTACCAAAGCTGGCTTCTTTTCCAATTTAGTCAAATTAAGCATATTAGGTTCAATGAGAATAATGAAAGAGTTTCAGGTTCAAGGTTTATAGTATTAACAAACACAAGCCATAGCAGAATTGTTGTACAACAGGGTTATGCAGCAGAGAACTCAAAAGTTATTTCATTCTACATCCCACAACAAAACACAAAAATGCAACAGGGTAAATGATTTTCATGCGATAGCAAACCTTCACAAAAGATAATTGAATTTCATATAATTTTGTATATTACCTGATCAAACTAGAGTTCATGTTTCTGCAGTCTTCGAATTCTTTTTCCATTTCGTTCTCCTACAGTGTTATCAAAGTTCACGCATAAGAAACCAGCAACAACAGTTTCCAAGAAAATTAAAAATAAATAAATAGCATATTTTCCCCAAACCTTCATTACGTGTTTAGAAAAGGACTCATCTTTTGCTTCAAGAACATCAAGAAGCTGCATGAAAAGTGACAAAAGTTCAGCTTGAATTATTGGCTGAAAGTCCATTTGGTAAAGGCATTCTCAAACCTGGTCACGTAGTCCTGTCACCTCAGCAAGCAATGCCTCTCGTTCCCCATGCTCAAAAAATTTCTGATATCTGTAAAGATAGTAAGATCAGAGTATAGGACGTTTTTTTATTAAAAAAAAAGACTCTTCCAAAACACTTAATAGGTGATTTACCGTTGTAGCTGCTCCTGGAGCTTGATGTTCTCCAAGGCCAAACGTGTCAACTCTGGATTCTTGTCAATGCTATCGCGAAGAAGCTTGATCTCTCCTTTTAGAGTTTTATTTTCTTCAATGAGACAATCTTTTGTCATCAATGGACCAGACGTACAGAATTCCATCTCTCCAACTTTCTCTTCCCTAAGACTAAGCATTATTTTAATGTGCTTGGCATCTTCTTCCATGCCTCTAACCTGTAGTAAAAGGTCAAAATATAAGATGAACTAAAATGTAACCTATTTCGTTTGCATCATGAGATGTCTATGTCTAGGATATATCCTTTCAAAATACGAAATTGAACTGTCCTTGTAACAAACTAACCAAGCAGTCTATACGCTCAATCTCAGCCTCGGACTTCTGAAGGGCAGATTCAGCAATCTTTTCCCTTCTGAGAGCACCAATCAAATTATCTTTCATATTTTTCACCTGTTATATAGTTATTAAGCCAGTTCAATATTATAGTCGCAAGATATCCACAAATATGTTGCAAAAATACCTTCATTCTCAGTGAATTGTGCACCTGACAGTGACACTTGTCTTGTCTTGTTTCTCCTGCTACTTTACATGTACCAGAGTATCTGGATTCTTCATGAGAAGATATGCAGTCTGAAAGAGCCCCACAAGAGTCATGGTTCTTCAAAAGAGAAGACAGTTGGACCTGTTTGGATAAATGAAAAGGTTTTGATATCACCTCACATGACTACGCATGAAATGAGGAAAATTTGCTGTTTGATACAATTTGTCAATAGTCAATACCTTTAACTTTCTTATTTCCTGTTGGAGTGCTGTAACATCCCCAGAGGCATCTTCATTGACTTTAGCCTGGAAAATCAAAGTGAAGCAAACTTACATCAGGTTAAACTTTCATAGAAGAGCTCGTAATCAATGAAGAATTACAACTACATTATTCTGGATTAGTTTTGCCCGTTGCGCGAACTTCAGGGTGCTGAGGGTTTCGTTTGTAGAGCTGCAATAAGACAATAACAATCAGAAATACGCAAGAGAAGGTATGCCCATTAAACAAGAATGGCTATTGGTACAAACCAAAGAGATGGGCTGACATTAGCTATTATCATTGTTTTGGAGTTACCCCCTAGAGAATCCTGAAATCATATCTGAAGTTAGTCCCTATGCAACTGCAACGGAAAAATAAATGAAGGTTTAAGTGCTCTAATAGTCATACCTGCAGTAAAAAGGTAAGTCGAGAATCTCTATAGGGAACATGTCTATGTTTCCCATGTGCCAAATCCACCAGAGACATTATCACTAAGCTGAAGTGACAGATGAATGGATAAGCGTTAGTAGCTACAAAGATTTTGTTCCAAGAATGTAAAAATAGAGCATAGTAAAAGGTATAACAAATTTTTAGCATCTTATCTTGTCATAAGATTATTAATCTGAAACTTCATAATTATTTCTAAGTTGTCAAAGACCTCAAAGCTATTAAACTATCGCCATCCTTTCATGCTTTGCATATTTTAAGTTTCTTCACAAATTTTCTCCATCAAACGTACGCATATTATTTTGACCTGAGAATTGAGCCGCTTGGAAATGTACAACAGAAAACAGTTCATGACAATAAAAAGCAGAGGGCAGACAGACTGACACGTAAACAGGTTTCTGTAAGGATTACCCCAAAGTGGATAAGGATTTGTTAATGTTTGCTGCTTCTTTTAGGCGATCGCCTTCCGCACCTGAACTTTTCTGCCTGTATATGTATCGAAAATAATTTCAGCAGTGAAAGATGCAAAAGTAAACACAGTAAGAAGTACAAGCTACCTTTCAGAACCAGCCAAATCGACCAAGTTTAGTCTGGCAAATCTTGAACGAGTTAGAGAATCTCTCTCCCAGAGGCTCTCGATTGTACATGTGAAAACGCTGTGGGATCTGCTGCTTTCACTGTTCATACGGGTTGCAGCAATCTTCCGGTTAGTGGCTCCCTGAGCATAAGGAAAACATATCAAGTTAAATACTTGAACACTTAAAATCTTAACAGAATGTTTGTGTATGGAGATCTTGCCTGTAGTAGAAGCTTTAGAACGTCATTAACAGTTCTCACATTATGTTCTACAAGATTTTCAACATATACTCCTTTTCCCAAGTCTTCTCTGAGCTAAAATATGGAATTTAAGGTTATGACCTATCTCAAAACAAAAAAGCAACAGACTGATAAATAATAACCAAGTGATGGAGGAAAAAAATTGAATTACTTGCAAATTGGTTGACGATGGTTCCAAGAGGTCGGTTATCTGCTCGTTATATATCTCAAGAAAAGAACATTTGCAACTGAATTTCAATCTTTCATCTCTCCTTCCCTCTTCTTCCTGTTATAAAGACCTTTTCAGTACTGAAATATATTGGCTTGAAGTGATTCGTCGAGAGGAAATTAGGCAACTACCATTTTAATTCTTGAGAACAGATACTCAAAAATACGAGCAGTAACTCCGCAGTCTTCACCGAGGCTTCCCTCTGCCTCAGATATCTCTCCCATCATAGTATAAGTCTTGCCACTACCAGTCTATATGAGAGGAAGGTAAGTTTCTTGATTTTGCACCATGGAAATTCTAACAAGCAGAAACATGAAACATATAATCATTTATGATCTCACCTGACCGTAGGCGAACACACAACTATTGTAACCAGACAAGCAATTCTCCACCATGGGCAGTCCAGCAACGTGAAATAGCTTTTCCTGAAAATCAACAGAACATGCATCCGGAACATTATATGTATAGGTAACCACATCACATACAAAAAGCCTCTGAAAATAGCTTATGTTCACCTTCTACATGAATTTGAAATGAAGCTTACCTGAGATATTGTCTCACTGGCAACATGGTCAAAGGTGAATCTGGTCTCTGGATGGCCTAACCAGACCAATGTTTGTGGACTCTCCTGTTTTAAACACCTACCATGTCCTTGACTAGCCCTTTCCATTGTACTTAATGGCCGCAGCCTTATCAAAACCTATACCATAAAAAAGGAGGCCTAAATTAGTAAGTTTAAAAAAAAAACTGATTAATCAAGAATCTCCTAAACAATGCACCAACCAACCTGCACATTGTGCTCTTTCCAAAACGAATGATCTTCATTGAGCTCAAAATGTGGAGTTGTTTCCGCAAAGCTAACAGACTCAGCCATAGAAATTCCCCTCGGAATCCTTCCTCTTCCACCGAAAGACTGAAGAACTCTTGCGCCGGTAGCACAACCGCCACCAAGAGAAACCCTAGCACCGTTCCTAGTGGGCGTACTCTGCGCAGAGTTTGGCTCTGACCGAGATTTTCCATTACGATTAACAATCTTAGGGTTCGAATGGTGCTGCGCTCTTGTAGCTTCCAATTTCTGAACCAAATCGAAATCGGGTAGATGATTCGCCTTCTGAATTTGACTTGGATCCGGTATCGAATTAAGAGGAGCTCTTGACGGTGAAAACAGTGACAAGCTCGCGAACTCGTTTTCTTCCGATTCCGGCATCTCGATTCTCGGAACGTTTCGGGACATGATGGTAGATCGAGAACTTGTGCTCTCTTTCAGCAGGCGGGAAGAATAAGAAGACGATTCGAATTCAAACGCTTAGTTTGCTCATACTGGAACAATAAGAAACTTGCCCAGAAGCTTGAGAATGAAATTAATGCTTACTCAGAGCTTTTGAAGTTTCGAGAGCTGTTGTAGTTGGCCTTGAAGCTCAGATTTGAATTGGGGGGAGTGGATATTCAAAATTAGCAAGTTTAGTTTTCTTCGATGAACCCTTCTACTTCTTCGATTATACAAATAGACCCTTTAATTATCTCGGTTTTCAAATTTGGTGTTTTATTAAATAAATGTAGACTTACTGTCCCTCTGTCAGTCACTAATTTGGTTTTAGATTAACTTTTCCAAATATATCTTTCGAAATTCTCATTTTATAGTTACATTTCTTCTAGGATGCTACGTATGTCCAATTTTTATTTTGCAATATTAGTATGCTTTAATTAGTGTAGTTTAAATTTTTTCATAAACACAGTGGTTTACAATGAAATTAATGGAATCAAGGGAGATTAACGGCCCCAACTACAAAACAAAAAGTGGTGGTGCAATAATATCATCAACTGTAATAAATGTCTTCCATCTCTTTATCCAAGAGGTGTAATTAAAAAATCAATTGAAAAGTGTAATGTTCAAAATTCGTTGGTCGTTAATCTGACATTTGAGAGCCTAGTTTACTAAAGGAAATTTTGAATTTAATTGATAAAATAATCCTTACAAATATATTCCCCACATGCGATTAATCAGTCGTCTACATGCAAACACTATAGTATTTTACCAACTATATTTTCAAGAAGAGGAATTTAATCCAAAACATAATTCATAGATCAATCAATGGATTTCTTAGAAATTGACATACAAATATATCACAAAACAGTGTAAATAAAAGACATGAACATAATAGCCCAGAGAATCGTTGTATAATTTATCTTTGTAGAATTGCAGCCTCCTTGATTAGTAATACCTCCACCTGGCATAGAACAAAAATACATATAACATCTTATATAAAACCTACTTATAAAAATCAAACAAAATAATTCAACACTGGAAATGCGACAATTACTAATCCAACAAAATTTCTTTACCAACAACAACAAAATTACTAATCCAGCAAGTATTGCTGTCGTAGGACTAAATTGACCTAGATAATATATTCTACATTCTGGTTGGAATTAATAAGAAAGTAAAGGGACTGAAACGGTAATTACCACATTCTCTCGTAGGGTTGTTGTTGGAACCAGAACATTGGCAAAGAAATATCTCCGTCTCGGCGTCAAAACCACAGGTACCACCTGACTTCCGGCAACGGTCACAGCCAATCTCCGGCGCCGAGAACGAAAGCTCAATTCCATACGACCAATCCAAAGGTGCCACGCCTCTCATTTTCCCATTGTCAATCACCGTCGTGTAATGCGAGCAATCCAAAATGTTCATACTCATCACCCGCACCGTATCGTAGCTAGTGAAACAGCAATACGGTGTCGTACGAATCGTACTGTTACCTGGGAAACACAAAAATTTCAAAATTTGGGGAAAAATCGAGAAATTTTGACGAGATTTGAAATTCAAATCGTTTAAATTAGCGATTAATCAAGAACAAAGAGCAAAATTGATTTCATACCAGAGGGAGAGGTAGTGTTGAAGATTCGAAAGGAAGTACAAGAGCTATAAAGCTCGTCGCAAGAGTGACCGGCGGCATTAAAACAGAGATTCCGGTAACGATTATGCACAGGAGAGTCGTTGGAACAGTTGAAAAGTGCGAAAACGGTGTCGTACGAAGGTCTAATAAGAGCGTTTTGAATATCAGCCATTTTGAAATCGTGGTGAGGCTGAAGAATCGAGCAAGTAGACATCGCCGGATCGAAGATTACCATAGTTTTCTTCTCGTAATCGATGCTCTGGACCTTGTAGCTGCCGGAAGGAGTGGTGAAAAATAGATCGGTGGAGCAATTGAACATTCCTTTGAACTGAGGAGATCCGCAACCGCCGTCGATGCCGAATGGGTAGTTTATTGGGATGTTGCCGCATAATGTTCGGCATGATGTTGTTGCTGAGGTTATTAATGGCGGAAATGTTAGGGTTGTGATTGTGTAGAGGAAGGAGAAGAAGAAGAAGAAGAGCTTCTTCATTTTTGTTTTCTTTTTCTCTTCATGTGTAAAATCTCTCTTTCCCTTTCTATATCTAAAAGGGTTTATCATGGAAATTTAAATTTTAAATTAAATTAAACCTCGTTATGGTATATTTGTTAATTATTTATCCTAAAAATAGTTTTATGTATGCATAGATTTGGAATATTATCTTGAAATTGTTTTTCCTTCTACTTCCTTGTTTTGTGATGTATTTTTAGTGATTTTTTCCTTAATTTGTTTGTCAAATAGTCAAAATATATAAATATATATTGAAAAATTACTAGTACTTTGTTTTTTGTTAATTGAAAAATACTAGTACATGTTATTATGCTGCCCCACACATTATTGGATACGCTCTAGTGGATTCTATGATATTATTACATCATACATAGTGGATTCTACATTTCGACTTCATCAATCTGTTTTTTTTTTTTCCATCAACAGAATTCATTAAAACAAAACAAAAAAAATTGAAAAGCAGATACATATATGTCTCCTTCATCAATCTATTTATACACATGTCTTTTTCCTATTGGGTTAAACTTTTACAACAAATATTTTTTATTAAATACTATTAAAATTATTATTTTTAATTGCCAAAAGAGTCTTTTCCCAAAAAAAAAAAAAAAAATTGCCAGAAGAGTCTCTAACAATTGTAGATGCTCTAAATCCCAAATAATATGGGAGAAATATACAAGAGATTGACTAAGACAACTAACAAAATAAAAGAATATGTGTACATATGTAGAAAGTCTTAACCTAATAGTTTTTACTTTTACGACTGCGTCATTGTTTTTATGGTCTAGATTCAATTCATAAACCTTGATGGCAAATGTGATTAGTAAAAAACAAAACAAAATTTGAATTTAAATCAAAGTGGATATCAAATGCAGTTTGAAATACGGAAGTATTAGGTTGCAGTGATCGCACCGTAAAAACAATGACGCATACACACGTAAAAAGTAAAGCATATTCTATTAGGTTACATCTGATTAAAAAAATTCAACCAATTTCATCTACATGATTAAGCTTTTATAAAATATGAAAGAAAAAAAATGAAAAAAGTAAATAAAAATTTGAGCAAAACGTAAGCAAAAATAAAGTATAATTCAATTTGTTTTCATCTATTTGTTTTATAACCAAATAATTAATTAGTCATTTTATCGTAAATAGTTATAAATAAAACTATAAACAAACAAAATATCATTACTATTTGAGTTTATTTCTTATCGTTTTGTACGTACATAAGCGTTAATTAGAAATTGTGACAACATATATAATTAATCACAATGAGAATGGAAAAACAATTATTTGCTAACTGGATTCCATATATGGTTTTGAAAGAAGAGACAACTAAAAAGGATCGTTGAGTAGATAGTAGTGAAATGATTCTTGAACGGTAATTAATTTTATTGTGTGATCCACATCCCCGATTTAACTCAAGAAACACAACTATTACTATGCCTTAAGAGTTAAGGCCCTTAACTAGTGTAGTTAAGCAATGAAAATGGAAAAAACCAAAAGCAAATTACTTGCTAAATGGATTCCACATATGGTTTTGAAGGAAGAGAAAATTAAAAAGGATTGTCGAGTAGATGGTGAAATGATTCTTGCACGGTAACTAAGATGAAACCCCCATTTTCCCTAAGAAATGTGCTTATATAAACCACACACATTACAACACAATAACTCATTTATCTTAAAAACACAACTTACAAAAGAAAGCTCTCCAAATTGATCAGGTACGCTCTCGAGGTTGTAGGTAATGTACAATACTTTGTCCTTACTTTCTTTTTTCCCTTTCTTTTATACTTTCTATTTGGTTTAGGGCCGGGGTTTGCTTAGGGCAACTCATAACTTTGCCTAGCTGGTAGATATCAAAACCAAATGTACCCACAACTTGCAAAATTAGCAAAGCGTATGCGGCCATGAGTATAAAATTTATGACTACAGAGTAGACCAATTCTGATGTCACTCTAGTGATTATTTATCCAAAATTTAGACATTTTTGCATTAAAATTAAATGAAAAAATTCCATCTTCTATATATGTAATTATACTGATGAGTTAATGCATATAAAGTAACCTGAATTATTCCCGCCACTGAGAGCAAGTCCAACGGCACTTTTAATAGCAACTCTTACAAATAAAAAAAGGGAAAAATAATAAAAAGTTATAAAAGAGATGAGAGAGAAGCTCTTCAAAGTCTTATTTAAGAGTCGGTACAAAAACAAATATGACACATGTAACTTTGTTAGTGATTTAATTGTATTAAATAATTAAAATTTAATTGTAAAATTAAAATATTACTGTTGTTTGTTTTTTGAGAAACTCTTACACTCCCAACCAGATGCTCTAATGTCCCTCAATTTCATCAGTAAATAAAAAGGCTTGGAGGAAATAAATGAAAAAGCAACAAGAAAAAAAAAACACAATATTCGTCGGCGATGACGACTCAATTAAGAATGTTCGACTTCTTGACCAGACGCTTACTTCCATTGATGGCGTTGCAGTCCGCGGGGCGACGGATGCTTTGGATCGACTTTCTACGGAGCTCCCTTACTTCTCTTATCGTCTCTCTCCAATCGGTATAATCTTGAAAATTGGCAAAAAGCTAACTGGTAGGCGGTAGCTAATAATTAAGAGATGATGACATATGTATCGTTTTGAGTTTAGTTTCCAGTCTAACTAAATGATGTTCATTACTATACTCCATCTGGATTTTTATTAGACTGAGATTCGATAGAGTTTAGTTAAGATCCCATAATAATTTGTAAAATATTGAAAATGAAATATATTTTTACTTACGTAGAATAACTCTCAAATGTACATATTCTATAGTAAAATTATATTAAATATATTTATTCATTTGTTTAGTAACTAGTATAGATATTTTGAATTAGACATTAATGATGCATAATTTAATCAGAAATTACAAAGACACTGATTTTTGAACTGGTAGTTCAAATGCGAAGAGACACCAAACAAAGAAAAACCAACATCCAAATAATATTTCGACAAATAAGAAAACAAAATCCAGATAATTTAATGCTAACGTGGATGAAATAAACATACAATATTCCAAGATATGAACTGCAGGTATGCAATCGTCCGGCTGCCACCAATAGCGTGTTATAAATAATTCAAATAAGCCACACAACAAGTAAGAGAAGAAACCGTAAAGAACGTTCATAAGCTCGTCGTGATCAAAACCATATGTACGCAATACTTGCAAAAATAGCAAAGCGAATGCGGTCACGAATACAGAATGTATGACTATTGGGTAGACTAATCCTGACGTCACCCTGTCATTAGTTTTAACCAAAAGTTTAGACATTCTTTCATTAAAACGAAAAATTTGTTTCTTCTGTTGATAGTTATTACGTGAAAAAAGAAACACTCACATGCGCAAAAATCCACATGTACGTATCCACATGCTTTCTTTTTCAATCAAGGTATCATTCAAGGTGTTCTCCTTCTCCATCTACAAAAGCAAGATCCATAGTATTAATTATACTTAAACTAAAGGGTCTAAATTAAATTACTACATATATATAAAACATATTTTTTTGTTGATTCTTAAATGCAGCAAAAGATTTAGGCGGTCAAGAATGTTTCCTATCAGATGTTTAATTCCATATCATTAATAATAAAAACGTGAAAAGGCCAGATAAGCACGATATAGCTTGAATTATCACAATGATCAGACTGATCACAATGAATTCTAACCATTAAGCGGGTATAGAGATTTTATCTTGTGATGACAATATGTATGTATCCATTGATTTTCACAAAACATAATTAAATAACTTCTAAAATCCTCGACTCGACTTTAAATAATATATAGCTTGAGCAAAAAAACATAAGTTCAGAAGTGCCGGCAAGAACTTGACGACAACAACAATACCTTGTTAAGCCCTTGTCAACTCTTCACTTTGATCTCTCCAAATTATGTAAAAAGATGATACGCATTACACATATATACACATATACAATGTCTACTTTAGTTAAATACCTTTATTATCATTAAATAAAGAATTAAATTTAAGAAATAGGTAAAGATATTTATTGATTGCAAATACATTGAAATTAAACTTTTAAATGGATTTTGATGATAACAAATTAAATTTTGATGGATCTTACAAAATATTCTTAACTACAGTTGTATGCTTTAAATTATAAAGTCACTTTTTTTTAATCATATTATTAATTAAGTAAACTCTTACACGTGTTCATTAGTACAATACTAAAGTGTTTATAAACACAATTTTTGAATTTAATTTCAAGATCTCAAATTTTTAAAATAAAGGGAGACTCACAAAAATGCCCCTTTTTCAATACCCCTTTTCAAAAATACCCCTTTTTTAAAACCTTATAAAAAATGCTCTTAAAAATATAAGATTTACCCAAATATGTATGTAATATTATTAAAACATACACAAACTACATTTCTATGTATCTAAAATCTTATAAATACTTTATAAATACCTTATAAATGCATTTTAAATACCTTTAAAAACCTTTAAAATATCTTGTAAAACCTTTGAAAAACCTTAAAAATCCTTTAAAATAACTTGTAAAACCTTTAAAAACACCTTATAAAACCTTATAAATACTTGGATCGAGTCTTCAAGTAGTAGTTACAATCCATAAGTACCTTATAAACCTAATAAAACTTTATAAAAATTTCAGATTTAAAAAGGGGTATTTTTGAAAATGGATATCTAAAATGGGCATTTTTGAAAAGGGGCACACCAAAAGGGGTATTTTTAACAATTTCTCTAAAATAAATGTATTGGTTGCCAATACATTGAAATTCATTACATTTAAAAAATTACACTTGGATGGATCTAAAAATAAAATTATTGGCTAGATCAGTTGAATGCTTTAAATTATAAAGTAACTTTGTATTATACATTTATACTCCTTTGCGAAGTGAATTGAGTTCTTTGCATTATAATGTATTATGTAGACTTTTGTACGTGTTCGATAGTTAATTGACGTACGTATTTATATAACATAACTTTGGAATTTCTTTTTTAAAAGTTAGTTTTTCAAATTAAGTAAAAATAGGTAGAAAGAAAACTTGTGCTGCCAAAAAAAAAAATAGGTAGAAAGAAAACTTGTATATATAATGTCTATAGTTAAAAATCTTCATTATAAATTAGAAATGAACAAGTTATATAATAATAAATAAAGAAATAAATTATATTGGAATTCATTGCATTTTAATGGAATATAAAAAAATATATATAAATATATATATATATATATATATATATATATATATATATATAAAAAAATAAATTTGGTTAGATTTCAGAAAATTTTCATTGACTAGAGCTGGATATGCTTTCAAGTTTAAATTATAGGCATTTGTTTTTTTTTTTATTAAAGTTGTTGTCATTATTTAATTTTTCTGTCAACCAAATTCTTGTCATTTTATTTTTGGTGTCATTACATAAAAGAAGCTACAGAGACTCAACATGGAAAGGGCAAAGCACCTGACCAACCGTATCAATTAGCAGGTCTACAAAACAATCTATGCTCTTACATACAATGAATTACATGCCAATTATCACCAATTGGAGATTTCATATATACAACATATTTTTTGTCCACAGAGAAAGGATCAAAACCTAACAATAGGAAAAGATTTTAAATAAATGAGACAACGTAATTGTTGGAATAATTTACATCATGAGTGGTAATAATGCTGTGATAACATATATCACTACGAATATAATGTATGATAAACTAGCTAATTCATATATCTTTAATAACTACATCGTGTAGAGAAGCTAACCAAGACAATGATCATTACACATTAAGGTTTTTGGGGTTGATTTTGCTAAATTCGACCAAACTTGTTTTTTTTTTCTTCCCTAATACATAATATAAAGAAACCTGAATTATTCCCGCCATTGATGTCCCTCAATTTCATCAGTAAATAAAAAAGCTTGGAGGGAAGAAAATGAAAAAGCAACAAGAAAAAAAAAAAGAAAAGAAACGCAATGTTCGTCGGCGACGACGACTCGGTTCAGATTGTTCGGCTTCTTGACCAAACGCTTACTTCCATTGATGGAGTTGCAGTCCGCCAGGCGACGGAGGCTCTGGATCGACTTTCTACGGAGCTTCCTCACTTCCCATATCGTCTTCTCTCCATTGCTTCCGGCAAGCTTTCAATTTTTTCTTTTTTTGTTGTCTACCCGCTTTTACTTTCCTCGAACTGATTTTGACGCATTGAATTCTGAAGAAGAGTTGTGATTTTGATTTCCTCGAACTGAATTGATCAATTAGGGTTACGTTGGTTGACTTCACAGTCGTAACGATTTCACGAAATTTGTTAAGAGTTATGATTTGGTTTATGACTTTCTGAGTAAAGAACCCAAGCCCAAGCGTTTTATTCTTGTTTACTTTGCTTCTAGTTCATTCTCATCCTTTGTGTCCATGAATTTTGCTTAAGATATCCAAATTGAGCAGCCCTTTTGGCCGTAGCATAGGATTTTTGAGTGTGCTGGAGTTTGATAATCGTGGAGGTAGTTTCTTGAACAGTATTGAATCCTTAAGCAGTATCTTAATTCAGCTGATACAAAACTCATACATTGTTGAACTAAATCGGCTGAGTCATTTGGTTCTAGCCAGCCTATGTATCCTTCACCTTTGAATGAGTGCTATCTCAATTTCATTTTTTATTGACAGGAGGAGAAAATGCCAGCCTGAAAGTTGCTGCTGCAACATATCTGAAGAATTTTACCAGAAGGAGCACTGGGATTGAAGGGACAATCTCAGAAGTTAGCAAGGAGTTTAAAGATCAACTCCTCCTAGTTTCGCTTCAGGCAGATCCTGCAGTTCTTAAAGTTTTACTTGAACTGGTAGGCATATTCAACAAGCTTAACTTCATCTGGACTGGTTGTTACAAATCTTATTATAACCCCTCCGTCCTGTAGATTTTTTAGTTTAATTTTGTGCACACCTTCATTTTACTTCACTTGTGGGCAGCTGCACATTGTTGTTGTGTCAGAATTTGTGAAGAAAAATACATGGCCTGAACTTGTACCGGAGCTGCGCTCTGCTATCGAGAAGAGCAGTTTAATTAGCAGTTCAAACTCTAGCTGGAGTACTGTGAACCCTCTGATGGTATTGCTTACAGTTGTAAAGCCTTTTCAGGTATTTGTAACATTCTATTTCGTAAGAAAACTTATAATAAATATATTAAGGAACCGATGAGCTTTAAACTTTGATTTTTATATATCTCTCCTCTATCAGCTCTCGTCCACTGCACCCCGTTTTCCATCATATTATGGTTGATCATCCCTTATTTTGGTCGTGAACTTTTGTTGCTTCTGGCTGCAAATTTAAGAGTATTAACTACTTCAAATAAATCTGAAAACATGTGTACTCTGAAGGGGTAGTCCTCTATTTTGAACCTGGTCCAGTGTGGTCTATTAGAATGAGGCTGGCTTATTTTTGTGTGTTTGCTTCGCAGTACTTCCTGCAACCAAAACTTGCAAAGGAGCCAGTACCACAACAGCTAGAGAGTATCACGAAAGAAATTCTAGTACCCTTGGTGTCAGTATTACATCGTCTCATTGACAAGGTTATCCTTTTTTCTTAGTTTTTTTCTTGTTCTTCATCTGCTCGCAAGTTTATGTAAGATACAACTGCTCTTTGGATCTCAATGAGTATTCCTATCTGGTATGATTCTGAAGCAGGCTTTGACTACCCATGGATGGGATGAACTAGAATTGGAAAAGACAATCCACAGTATTTGCAAATGCCTATACTTTTCAGTAAGTCATACCTTGGGTTTATATTGCAGATAGACGAAGTTTCCAGAACTGTTATTGCATGTCCGGGTGATTGAAAATTGCCATTAATTATTACATATAATTTATCATTTTTCATTTCATGTTCATGTTGTACTATCTACTGTGGTTGTTTTGTTAAGGGTGTTTTGTGTTGTAGGTGAAGTCCCATATGCCATCTGCTTTGTCACCTCTGCTCGGTTCCTTCTGTCGAGATATGATCAGAATTCTGGACTCCTTGAGTTTTGACTGGAGTGTAACTCCTCCTGAAGGGTACTTGATAAGATCGAAAGCTGGAAAAAGAAGTTTGCTCCTCTTTGGCACACTTGTCAGCAGACATAGAAAATACTCTGACAAGTATGCAAACACCTTAAGTCCTCTTAGCAATGCTTATTTCCCATGCCTAATATATTTGATTTATGCAGATTGGTGCCGGAAATAGTAAACTGCTCAATGAAGATTGTCAAACATAGCTCAAACATCAGTGTATGTATGTTATGCAATTTCTTTTTGTTAATTTGTTACTACAAAAATTGCTGCTTCTCATCAAAATGTTACTATCTTCTTAATCTAATGCTATGAGGGCCTACTATCATGTGCAGAAGCTCGGATGCCTAACTGAGAGAATTATATCACTTGCTTTTGATGTAATTTCACGCGTCATGGAAATTGGCCCTGTAAGTTGTTAGAATATTTACAGCAAATATAAATAGATTTATCAAATGTTTATGAAAGCAAATATTTGGTACACCTTGTAAACAGGGATGGAGATTACTTTCACCCCATTTTTCCTTTTTGTTGGACTCCGCAATCTTTCCAGCCCTGGTGCTTAATGAGAGGGTACGATTTCCTTTAATTGTAATCTGTGTTGCAAGCATTGCTTACTACCATTATTTCAAAAACTTTAGTGGTCTTTCTGGGTTGCTTTTGCAAGTAGGACATCTCTGAGTGGGAAGAAGATGCAGATGAATTCATAAGGAAAAACCTTCCATCTGAACTAGTATGGAAACTTATCTCTATCTCTCTCTACACGGATTAATTTTTTGTCTATGGTCCAGAAGTTAGGAAATAATAGCACTTTCGTTTGGCAGGAAGAAATTTCTGGGTGGAGGGATGACTTGTTTACAGCCAGGAAAAGCGCTATGAACTTACTTGGTGTCCTTGCCATGTCAAAGGTGAAGAAACTATAGTTGTTCATTACCTATTTCAGCTATTTGTTCATAGGTTCTTATAGGTTGTGATCCAATTCTAATAGGGACCTCCAGTATCTACTACAAATGAAGCTTCCTCAGCATCATGTAAGCGGAAGAAAGGTGAAAAGAACAGAGGAAATAACCAAAGATGCATGGGAGATCTACTGGTGCTTCCATTTTTGTCAAAATTTTCTGTGCCTTCGAAGAGTTACAAACTGGATGCTAGTACTTCAGCAGCGTGAGTTCTATACATTTTCATGACTTCTGATTCTAACTCATTGAAATTCTTGGCAGATGTCTAAACCAAATAATAAATGCTTTTGCAAGCTCTGAGCAGTGTGGTACATGTTTGTTTGACGTAGTGAGTAATGTTAAGTTAAATGCTTGCAGTGGGTATTAGAAAATATGTTCTTGTAATGGAACTTTAAAAACTCGTTTTGCAAGCTCGTGATCAACTTGTCGTAGATATTTTTCAGTAGACTGAAAGTATATACAAGGCTCTCTTATCTTCTTTGCAAGACTTCTCAGACAACTATTAAACATTTTGAAAATCTAATATCGGGTTGTTTACTGTTCTCTTTCTCTTTAGTATATCTTGTTTCATTTCCTTTTACTTTGTTATTAAGCTGACTTTGTTGCTACGTCGACATGTCAGCTATTTCGGTGTCCTAATGGCATATGGTAGCCTGGAAGAGGTGAGCAAATCTGGTTCTCTTTGTTTTGGAATTAAGCATTGACTGATGTAGTACATAGACTTATGATGGCTCCCTTATTCCGGCAGTTTATCCAAGAACAAAATCCTGAGTATGTGGCATCTTTTGTCCGTACCCGTGTGCTACCGATTTATTCTACACCTGATTGCTCACCTTACTTGGTTGCATCTGCAAATTGGGTACTTGGAGAGCTTGCGTCTTGCCTACCTGAGGTGTAAATTTTACTTATTCTTCTTGATGCTGTAAATCACCGAAATATTTATATTTATGAAAACCTGGGATATGATATATTTTAGTCACTGATTAAAATTTGTAACAATTTACTTCTAGTGATCACATAATTGATTAATTGCTTTATGTTTTCAGGAGATGAGTGCAGATGTTTTTTCTTCCCTACTGAAGGCATTAGCAATGCCAGATCAGGTGGAGATTTCTTGTTACCCAGTGCGTTTTTCAGCTGCTGGTGGAATAGGTTCACTGCTCGAAGTAAGTCAGCACTTACATTAGCAATTGCACGTGTGCTTGAAGTGATGGCTTGTCATATCTAACTCAAAGAATATGTTTGTTCTCTCCAGAATGAGTACCAACCACCTGAATGGTTGCCGCTTCTTCAGATTATTACTGGTAAGATTGGTAATGAGGAAGACGAGGATAGCATGTTGTTTCAGCTTCTCAAATCCGTGGTCGAGTCGGGAAGTCAAGATATTGCCACGCATATTCCTTACATTGTCTCTTCGCTAGTTAGTAATATGTTGAAGTTTATGCCTCCAAGTGAAGATCCATGGTCTCAGGTATGTTTAATTCCTGCCTTTCTTAATATTTTTGCTTATATTTGAAGCTTCGACAACATGAAACTGAAGGTAATGGAATGTATTCCTCGTGTTTTGAAGTAAAAAAATTGACACATTCTGCGTATGTTTATATCACGCACATGAAATCCTTGACGCTACCAAAATATTTGTAGTATTTCAGTTGTTCCTGGTCTAGGTACTGTGAAATTTTTACTATCTTTCGAAGACATTACAAGTTAGCAGTTCAACCTTATTTTTAATACCTCTTATATTGTTTTCAACATAGGCTATTCTAGGTGGCCTTGAGACATTAGCAGCGATGGCTCAGACTTATGAAAGCTCTAAGCCTGAAGCGGATGAGGAGAATAATCAGGCGACTGAAATATGGCTAACTGGTCAAGGCACCATCAGCAAAGCTTTGTCAGCACTTTTACAGCATGCATGGCTGGTAGTTAAATTATGTCTTACTCTAATCACTGTGATATCTTCAAACATTACTACTCCTTTGTACTACAATTTATAGAAATTGAAAAACGGTTCTAATTTTAGGATACTGCTCTGCCTTTTCTCTTTGCATGGTTCAGGCAACAGATGTTCCTCCGACTTCAAGCATAGATCATTTGTCGACGATGTTGCGGTTCATTGTGATTGCCTGCACTAATTGCAATGTATTTGTCGAGCTCAGATTAACTGAATTACTCATAGTTTGGGCCGATATTCTTGCTAGTTGGAATGGCTGGGAAGAGTCGGAGGACTTATCGGTTTTTGACTGTATAGAAGAAGTTGTGGGTATAAACAACAAATATGGTTTTAGGAGTTTCCTTTTCAGAGATATGCCATCCCCTCCAGCCATGCCAGTCCGTCCGCGATCTGTTGTTGAATCCATTGGTTCATTTGTCAGCAAAGCCATACTTGAGTATCCGTCGGCCACAAGGAGGGCTTGTTCTTGTGTCCACACATTATTATATGTACCCAA
This sequence comes from Arabidopsis arenosa, assembly GCA_905216605.1. Classification (NCBI taxonomy): domain Eukaryota; kingdom Viridiplantae; phylum Streptophyta; class Magnoliopsida; order Brassicales; family Brassicaceae; genus Arabidopsis; species Arabidopsis arenosa. Next base: position 6,956,763 of record LR999453.1, on the reverse strand, counting down.
CTACTCATCTGACGTCGAAGGGGTGGGGAAATCATTGGCGATGGTCTTCACTGAATCAGCCTTTTCTCATTTTCTAGCATTGCGTGAGAAACCTTGTGCATTGTGGAGGCCTCTATTATTGGCAATATCATCATGCTATATCTCCTATTCCGATATTGTGGAAGGCGTTTTAGAGAAAGTGATATCTGGAGGTTTCGAGTTATGGGTATCTTCATTGGCTTTTTCATACTCGCTTATGTGTGATGCCAGTCCATCAGTAGTATCGGAAGTAAAACTATATGGTGAGTAGATAAATCTTTCCTTTCTGTGGTGATTCAGAATTATCAAACTTACGATTACAGCTCACATGTTAAAACCTGTGCTTTTGCCAACTCGTTAATCATAAAAGGTTTAGTTGTATATAGTAGCTGTTGTTAATCATAAATGCATGAACATAGGCTAAAAGACCTCTTGTTTCAGTGATGACGGTAGTAAAGGTGATCGAGCATCTTTTAGATGTAAGGCACGGGAATGCAACTGATGATTTGGCAAGGAAGTGCTTTGTTTCATTGATGGAGGCTTCTCGGAGGCTAAAGGAAGTGAACGAAGAAACAGACGATGATGAAGATGATGGAGAACCCGGAGAAGAAGAGACAGAATGTGAAGAAACTGATTTAAATGACGAGGTTTGATTTGATTTCTAGTACTCACTATTAAATTACAATCAAAGTATGTTCTGTAATTTATTGTTAAAACTAGTAAAGGATATAAACTCAGATAAGCAATCAATGTACTGGTCCAGTTGCAAAGTAGTTTATAAACGGCTAGTTTCAAGAAACAACATTGGATCTTCTAGTGATTTGTTTCTTCCCAAATAAGCAGTCTCATTTTGTGTCTTTTTTGAACAGGATTCCGAAAGCGAGGAGTATGAAGAAACGGAGGAAGAGTTTCTAGAAAGGTATGCTAAAGCTGCAGCAGAATTGGAGGATAGTGAAGTAATTGAAGAGGCGGATGAAGAAGATGATGACCATGAGATTGATTTGGGTAAGTTTGCTCTTCACAACAAGATAAGAAACAACTTACAACTTTGTTTAAAATCGAGATTTTTAATTAACCTTAAGTACTGATATTGCAGGTTCTCTGAATGAAATCGATCCGCAGAAACTGGTGTTAACATTAATGGAGAAGCATCACGAGAAAGTAATAAAACTCGTACCCTCTGAAGTTATCTCAACCTTTCTCAGTTCTTTTCCTGTATACACAAGTCTCTTCTCTAAGTGCCTCTAAACATTAAACTACAGTTTTATCTTTCTCCAAGTTTTGATGCGGTTTTGTTCATGTTGTGTTTGTGATTCTGAGTCAGTGTGGTGTTCCATGTTTGATTGAGGCTTTTGAGCCATTTGAAACTTATCAGATCAAAAAGTCTTTTGATGGTCTCTTAATAGACTTATAAGACATGAGAAATGATCTTCTATATTTTAGAGATGTTTCTGTAAGAAATTTGTATACTGTCTGTTTCTAATATTCAATATTGTTCACTTGTTTTTAGTGGTTTTCAATTTCCATGGATGGAGTTACATTTACATATTTGGATAATGTAGGCCATGCAAATCTGGCAAGTAACGACCTTTTATTTACCGTTTCTGGTTAGGGATCTTTTAGACCATTGGCTTGTAAAGGTCAATTTCAAGGGTATTATCGACTTTAGTAGTATTGTATTGTACTTAAGATTCTTCGGTTGAAAACGCTGCGTATTACAACAAAACAGCGGAATCTGTCTTTGCGCGTCTTCTGGGGTTTTCTAATTTTCCATTTTTCACAGTCAGCGAATCTTCTCATCGTCTTCTTCGTTTCTCTCTACCTCACTCATCGAAGTGTTTAGGTTTCTTCGATTCGGCAGATTATTATTTCAACTCTTTCTGCTGAACTCGCTATCCTAACTTCTCTCTCTGTCACTCTAACTCTTTGTCGGTACCCAAATTCTTCTTCAGTTGAAGAATTGTTTAGGTCAAGTATGACTTGATACTGCCAAATTTCTGGTATATTTATCAAATTTCTGCTTCAATTTGTCTGCTTTTATAGCTGGATTTTTTTTTTAATAAGCTTATTTGATTTCGTTTCTTAGCATTTTTAGCTTCACGTTGATGTAAGCTTCTAAGCTTATTTGATTTCGTTACTTTGCATTTTTGAGATTTTTATTGGTGTTATTTTTGGTTTTGTATAATTTAGATTTCCGTCCATCTAGTAAAATAGGGTTTCTCTGCGTACATTTAGAGCTCTCTCTCTCTCTCTTTTTCGTGTGGTGCTCACTTTTTGTATTGCAAGAGAGTCTCAGATATATGTGATTGTTTTGCTGCCGTGCTAGTTTGAGTTTCTCTTTATTTCTGGATTTGTAATTGTATCTTCACTGAGAAATTCTGTTTTTAGGCTTTTAGCTGATTTCTTTAGTTTAATTTACATGAAAGTCCCATTTTTTGAACTTTTTTTATATATAAATTTCAGGTTGGTTTATTCAACTCCATTGAACAAAATATTTTATCAGATAAATTGAAGCAATGTATACCGAGGGAGCCTCTGATTTTGTCACTGATCAGAGCATGTATTATCCTGCTTATTACTCTTCAGGTTGATAGCTGGTTCACTAAATTTACTTATCACTCTTGCTTTCATGGTTGCAAATTCCTTAAGTTACTGGATTTTTGTACAGGTTATGATTCATCTGTCGAATGGGAGAACCGTCAGGTTATTCTTGGTGTAGATGGTTCAGAGGTCCAATACTCGGTGTGTGAAACTTGCTGTTTTTTTTTTTTTTTTTGTCTTATCTGCTAACATTCTACTCTGTGCGTCTTCAGGGTGGCCAAAATGAAAATTCTCCTTATATCTGCTATACACCAAGTTATGGATATGCACAGTCTCCCTACAATCCCTACAATCCTTACATACCAGGCGCATCAATAGGCGTTGACTCTTCTTTTCTTGGATTCCAACAATATTACTCAAACCCTCCCTATGAAAATGCTGCATCTTCACCTACTTATGCTCCATATCTTATTCAGCCTGATATGGTCTCGAATAGTTCAACAGACTCTTTGGTAGCGACTGATTTAGCCAATGGTGGTCAATCTGATGGAAGAGGATCCAGGCAGAAAAATGGTTCAGCAATTGCCGGACTTTCAGAAGATGCTCCAAAATCTTCAACAGTGAATTCCTTGGGTAGGACCTATGGGAAGCTAAGGTCTAACACTGGCCAGAATAAACAGCCAGGAATCCCCAAGAATGTTTCCGCAACAGCTTCCGCGCATTCTCTCCAGGTAGTTTCTCGTATAGGATTATTCCTGATTCTGTTTTCTTATAAATATTGGGTGTATCTTTGCATTACGAGGAGTGTTTTTTTTATAACACAGCAGTGCTTTTTTAGCCAACGTTGATTCTGGTGTCGTGTGTATGTTTTTGCAGGGAAAAACTGCCTCCGTTGACACTGTTTCCAGTAGCAGACTCTCGTCTTATGGGCACTTTGACATTGCTAAAGGGTTTCCATCCATTGTTTCAAATAGTTGCAAGCCTCGTTCCAAGATGTATGATAGCAGAGGTGATAATGACTAGGGGTGTCAAAATGGGTTAATACCCATGGGTTACCCGAACCCGCCCATGATTATAGTGGGTTTGGGTAGAATTTTTTTACCCATATATATAAATGGGTTTTAGTGGGTTACCCTATTAGGGTTATGGGTTTAATGGGTAAAACCCATTAGGGTCATGAGTTACCCATGAGTTTCATAACCAAAACTAAAAAGTAAAATTTATATATATCTATATTAATATATTATGTAAAATTTATATAAATATATGTAAAATATCTTCTTTTCTTTACAACTATATATGTATAATATCTAGATTTTTTTAATTTATTATTTAAAAACTTTTGTTGGTTTACAATTTTATGTTATTTTTTTGGATTTTTATTATTTATATATTTTATTATACATATATATGGGTACCCATATAACCCATTAAGCCAATGGATTTCTACAATAATGGGTTTGGGTATGTAAATTCAACCCATATAAATATATGGGTCGGATCAAACCCGTCCATTAAACACTCGAACCCATATGGGTTTGGGTCGGGTCGGGTCGGGTTACCCATTTTGACACCCCTAATAATGACGTAACTGGAAGTCCAGATACGAGTGAACAAAATCGAGGTATAAGAACGAGAAGATCAAGAAATCAACTAATTGTCGAAGCTTATACAACCAAAGCTGGAAACGTTGATGCGGAAGGAAACATTGTGATAAGTCCTGATCAATATAATAAAGAAGATTTCAGTCTCGATTACAGCGATGCCAAGTTTTTTGTGATTAAATCGTATAGTGAAGATGATGTTCACAAGAGCATCAAATATGGTGTCTGGTCATCAACAGTGCATGGGAACAAGAAATTGCAGAGTGTATATGAAGATACTCAGAGAATAGCCACTGAGAAGTCTCGTGAATGTCCTATTTTCTTATTCTTTTCTGTGAGTCCATTCTTCCTCTTTGTTCCTTGTGCCAATGTGTTTGCATTCATACTATGGGCTCATGCTGATGTAGTGCTTCCATCATTTTAGGTCAATGCCAGTGGTCTGTTCTGTGGCGTGGCTGAGATGACCGGTCCAGTTTCCTTCGACCGAGACATGGATTTTTGGCAGCAAGACAAATGGAGTGGAAGCTTTCCTGTCAAGTGGCACATTATTAAAGATGTTCCTAATAGCTATTTCAGGCACATTATTTTACATAATAACGAGAATAAGCCAGTGACCAACAGCCGAGACACACAAGAGGTGAGTTTTCCTAACTTAACACACCACTTTGAAAACCAGATTCCGAGAACTCGGATTTTGATATCTCAAGTTTCAATCTAATCATTCTCGTTTGTGTGCAGATAATACTGAAACAAGGACTCGAGGTGCTAAAACTATTCAAAAATCATGCGGAAAAGACTTCACTATTAGATGATTTTATGTACTACGAAAACCGCCAGAGACTCATGCAGGAAGAGAGAGCTAGACTTCCGTTCAGGACCTTTCGCAGGCCATTTCCCGTGCTCAAAGTAGATTTTTCTGACAGAAGCAAGAAAAGCTCCAAGGATATCGTCAAGAAGCCTTCAGTGACCTCTGCAGAAACAAAAGGTGTGCAGTTAAACAACTCAGATGGTGATGAAAAGAGCAATACACAGGAAGCAACAGAAGATTCTACTTCTTCCACTCTGAAGATTGGCTCTCTCACCATTAAACCGACTGCTGGTACCACCTTTAACTTGACCCAAGCCAAGTCTAAACCGGCCCCATCTCTCAGCTCTGACCACAAGTCAGACTCTTCTGAAGAGGTTACTGGGTCTCTGGCTGATGACATCCTCAGAGTAGGATCGTTGTAACAGGATAAACCGGTAACCGGTTTAGTTTTCTAATCTCCGGTTCACTAATCATCTTTGGTCATTTGTTTAGACCACCAAACCATCGTGACTCTATATGTAAAGGGTTTTAGCCATTTTAAGAGAATCAATCAAAAACACAAACTATCTTCTTCAATCTCCTTTATTTCTTTCGATCATCATCATCTTCCATTAACACTGAATCTTAGATCTTCGAGGTGATCCTTCACCTTCTGGGCTTTGATTTGCCAATCTCCGGGTTCTCGGTGAATCTCTGGATTGGATTTATCTTACCTTATTTTTACTGTTTCATTGGTATCAGAGCTATTCCTTCTCCGGACCCAAAATCATGAAATCGAGTACACACAAACTCTGTTCTCTGAAATATTCATGTGAAGAAGTGTATGAGAGAATGGAAAATGGCTTGTGTATCTTTTGTGAAGAAGAAGATACGCCTGGTCATCAACAATTGAAGCACAAGAGATCACGAATTGTCATCATGGAACGTGAAGATGACCTAGCTTATGATGTTAAAGAGGAGGCTCATCAAATTCTGGAAACTGTGACTAATCCAGAGCCGACCTTAGAAACTACTAAGGATTCAGATTCGTTCATCAAACCGTTGGTAGCAGAGCGTGAGTTGGGTTCAGTTTGTGATGTGTTGCTTGTTCATAAGGTGGTTTCACATGTCAAAGAAGAGGAAGAATTACTTCAACAATCAATAAGTGGTAATGCCAAAATCGATGCACACCAAGTGTTTGATAAAATTCTTCTAAGGGTACCAAGTAAGGAGAAACAGAGGAAGTATCTTAAGGCATGGAAATTTAAGTTCAAAACCACTTCAAAGAGAAGCAAATCGATAGATGATCGATTTAAGCTAGTAGATGAGAATGGATCAAGGCTGGAAATGTTGAATCAGATAGAAACGTTTCTTTACCATCAGAAATCGAGAAGTTTAATAATCTGTGATTATCTCCATAGATTATCTCGAGCTAACCGTGTGTGGAAGCCAGGTGGATTATTGTGTCTACAAGATCATAGTGCTGGTAGCGTTCTGAAGATAACGCAGCAGTTTCATGGATTGCGTTTGCAAGGAATCATTTATATGGACATGAAATTTCAAGAAGTGTTAGTAGCTGATGTGTTGAGTGTAATGGTCTGCTTGTGTGTTCATAGCAGGAAGTTTGAAGCAGAGTTGGAAATCTATATCTCATACCATTGCCGGAAAAATTCAGAGATGGTCATTCCACGGGCAAAAGAAACTCAAGATTGGATAGTTAAAGCATGGTTTCTGATTCAAGTATTTTTTGATTTTGATATCGCATCATGGATTGAAGAAAATATATGGCTGCATTTAAAGATTGAATTGATGCTCATCTATGGATCTCTTCCAAGACCGCCAGAATCTAACGGTGTACGTGTGTGGATTTTAAACTTAATATCTAGAATTGTTGGCGGTGGAACATTCTATGTTGGTAATGTTGTGGTATGGAGAACCTTAAAAGGAAGCTTTGTCCCTAGAGTGGAGGAAATTTGTTTAGAAAGCATTAAACAGGATCTGGAGTTTGCCATTGATAGAAGAGTAGAGTTTTGGACTATTACTCATATTTTCACACTCAAAAAAATTCGGGTTTGAGGCTGTCGTCAAGGAAGGTAAGCAAGGAGTCTTTTCCCGTAGAAGCTATGCATTGGATAAATCTAATGAATGAAGCTGCATATTCTCATGATGAGAAGATCTTTTATGCTTTGACTTCTGGATTATGTCAAGCTAAAAGATATCATGAAGTGATTAGAGTGTTGGAGAAACTGAAACAGTCAAAGTTCTCTTCTGATTTATTGGACTACATGATACTTGCTGGTTTGTTTTGCGAATCAAAGCTAGAGATAGGAGTCACAGTGTTACTGGAGGAGAATAGCGACATCAAAAGGACTGTCTTCTTTGGTACAATGAAACAGTAAAAATAAGGTAAGATAAATCCAATCCAGAGATTCACCGAGAACCCGGAGATTGGCAAATCAAAGCCCAGAAGGTGAAGGATCACCTCGAAGATCTAAGATTCAGTGTTAATGGAAGATGATGATGATCGAAAGAAATAAAGGAGATTGAAGAAGATAGTTTGTGTTTTTGATTGATTCTCTTAAAATGGCTAAAACCCTTTACATATAGAGTCACGATGGTTTGGTGGTCTAAACAAATGACCAAAGATGATTAGTGAACCGGAGATTAGAAAACTAAACCGGTTACCGGTTTATCCTGTTACAATCGTTGCCCATAAAAGTTAAGGGATCTGTAGATTCATCCTCGAAGATCGAAGCAGTTGGTACAACTTCTCTCAACTCAAGATCACTTGAGAAGTAAACCAGGATTTTGACATTGTCTTTGTCTAACTTGTTTATGCTTGATATAAAAGCATGGTCAATATGGTTCGAGAAAGAGATTGAGTATGTATAGATTGGTTGGTTTTACCTTTAAACGGGTCTGATTGGTGGTTTGAGAATCCTAGGTCAAATGATTGTTGCTAGTGGTTTCGTTTTGGTTTGTTGGGATTTGATTAAAGATTTGGTTCCATCTTTTGAGTATTTTGATCGATGTGGTTTGGCATGCTATATTATGTATGCGACTGGTGTTTCCTCTTTCAGCATCAAATACAAAGGCACTATGTTGAGTCTGGAACAAATACAAAGTTCCAAACTCAAGGCTTTCGTAAACCTACAGGATCAAAATCGTTCCCTTTCATCAAGTTATAACACACCAACTTATGGTTGGATATTTTGCAATGAGGAGTTGTGACTTGTGAGTTTGGTCATAGGAAATTCCGGGTCTGAGGCTCATAGTCTTCTCGGGCCCAAAAACCAGAGCGAGTAACTTATTTGACTGAACCGTCTCTATATAAAAAGATTGTAAACGTGGAAGTAAAACCCTAATCACCATTTTGTTTATCCTTGACCAAATTTCCATTTCATTGATATTTGTTAAAACAATGACGAAGATTTCCGATCTTCCTAGGGATTTGGCAGAGGAGGTGCTCTCTAGGGTTCCGGTTACATCTCTGAGAGCAGTACGATTTACTTGTAAAAAGTGGAACGCTTTAACTAAACATCGGAGCTTTACAAAGAAGCTGGTTTGTCAAGCAAAAGCAGAACCAAAGAAGAAGCAGGCGAAGGAGATTTATGCGATCATGACGATGAATTATAAGGTTTATCTGATGAGCGTCAATCTAGATGAAATTCACAAAGACGACAATGTTGAATCATCTATAAAGCAGAAAGGTAAACTTATTAGCCTAAACGTTGCTGATCGAATATTAAGTATATCTCAAGTTTGTCACTGTGATGGTTTGTTGTTATGCATCACCAATGACAACTCTAGGCTTGTGGTTTGGAACCCTTATTCTGGGCAAACAAGAAGGGTCCAACCTCGAATTTCTTACAAGAGATGGGACTACAAGTATGCTCTCGGATACGAGATGAAGAACAACTCGTATCGTAGCCACAAAATTTTGAGATTTAGGGATAGTTATCTGGGTCCATTCCAACCACTATGGGAGTTTGAAATCTACAATTTAAACTCTAATTCATGGAAGGATGTTGAGGTCACTCCAGACTGGACTATAGATCAACATGGCGTGTCTCTCAAGGGTAATACTTACTGGTCTTCTCTAAGACATAAGAGCTTACATTTTGAGATATTAGAAGAGATCCCTGGTTTTTTACTCTGTTTTGATTTTACAACAGAGAAATTTGGACGGCGTCTGCCTCTGCCATTTAAGTACCCTATTAGAGAAGATACTCTAACTCTATCTATTGTTAGAGAAGAGCAACTTGCAGTGTTAGGTCAGCATCAACATTGGACAGAGATATGGATTAGTAATAAGATTGAGCCAAATGCGGTGTCATGGAGCAAATTGTTTCTAATAGTGGATGAAATAAGACTAGACCCGGCTAGAGCTGCGACTTTCTTCGTTGATGAGGAGGAGAATGTGGCCGTGGTTTTTGATAAAGGCAAATGGGTTCATAAGTCCAGTCGCAACACAGCCAACATCGTTGGAGTGGATGGATACGACAAAGAAGCGGATCTCGGAGAATCTGTCCACAAATATTGTTTTCCACTTGTGTGCTCTTATGTTCCAAGTTCAGTGCAAATATAGCAACTTACACCATGCACGAAATAAAAGGAAGAAACCATGTCATTAGTTAGTCCATTTACAAAATCTATGATTTAGTTCTTGCTTTGTTCTTTTGTCATGTTCTTTGATGATGATGAAGAAGATTAGTCAAAACAAATTTTTTAAAAAATCTTGCATTAACAGTAGTACAAACTCAACAAGACTCGGCGAAGAAAACATAAGCTTTGTTGAGAAATAACTCGAATTCTATTAATTATCTCTGTAAAATTCAATCATTCTCAAAGTTTGGGAATTGGGAGAGTACGTTTCCTTGGTTTTTTTCATCAAGTTTGGATGTTTTTACACGTTGCTTGCGTATCTAATATATTAATTAATTTAGTTCTTAATTTAACTCTTAAGTATAAACATAAATCTTATACAAATTTTAGCATCTTAAAAACATTACAAATATATATATATATATATATTTTTTTTTAAATTATCTAAAAACTTCAAATATTAAACAGAAACTAGTTATATGAAAAAAATGTGTGGGTTTCTTGAATAGTGAAGAAACTCTTTCCAAAATATGTCACTAATTGGGGTTGCTCTTATGTTCCAAACTCTATGATCTGGACCGTTCGTTTTACTCAAGCGCTCGATCTACCGGACTGCTCAAAAGGAATGAATAAATTCCGAATTCGTTTCAGATTTGACCATAGTCTCAGCAGTGTAGTCCACGCGCCACGGTACAGTGCGATCAAGTTCTTCTCGCTTTTCCTCCTCCGGACTGGACTCGATTGGGTGAGACGCGGACCACCGCACAGGCATGCACCTTCTTCCTCTCTCTCTATCTCTCGCTCTCTTTGTCGCAATCTCTGGAATTTGTGTGATTTTCGGAACTACTTTTCTAAGTGTCACTCGTGGTTTCATCTCTTAGTTCGAGGTGTGTTCTATTTTTGGGGCTTTGGACAAATCATCAATGAGCAAGAAGCTGTTTTCCATTTTAAGTTCATTTTTGTGTTCTTTTTGAGGTGTTTGTTTTTTCTTCATGTGTTGTGTTATTTGGGGACACTGACATAATAATCTCTCTGGTATCTATCTGCAGGCTTTCATGTGATATTTAATATCTTGCTTTGGAGTTTGTGGACCTTGCTCGTGTTGATTTTGTATTCAGATGGTATGGAATTTGGCTACTTTGAGAGTGTCAACTTTTTGGAATCACTTTTTTCAATCTGTGTTGCATGTTTTTTCATAAGTTTTTTTCTGGAATTTTGCAGGGTGATTTGCGTAGACGAAATGGAAATGGAGCTTCCTCTAATCATGAAAGGAATGAGCAGATACTGTTTCCAAAACCAGAGACTTTGGACTATGAATTGCCCTGCGACACCTCTTACCCGCACCAGATTGGTGTATGTTTGTTAACCTTTCTGTACCTAGAGGACACAAATGGCTTCGATTCTTAAACATCCGCTGTGTCTACATTTTATAAAAAATGGTCTTTTGTTCTTTGTGAACATCTTTGAAAAAAACTAATCAACAGGTGAAAGAACAAGTAGTGGTTTAGGAAGGTTCTTATTGTTTTCCTACTTGATTTGCAGGACAATGCTGCTAGTTCTTCTGGAAGTAATGTTAAGTCATTGCTGATTGAGATGGGATTTTGCCCAACTCTTGTTCAGAAAGCAATTGATGAAAATGGTATTCTAAAGTTCCTGTAAAAAAACTGTTATTTTACGAAAGACTACCTATGGATGCTAACTTTCATTTGGGGTGTATGATTACTGAGTTTGCCTTTTCACATCCAGGTGAAGATGATTTTGAATTTCTATTAGAGATTCTCACTAAGAGTACTGTAACAGAACAACCTGGAACCAGCTTTCATGGGCTAATGGAACCCAAACCGGTAAAGCGCATAATGTGTGATCCACATGTCTTGTATTTCATTCTGTGTAATTTCTTACTGTTTCTTGCTTTTCTTTGACAGGAACCTGATATTGAATACGAAACTGATGGTAGAAGGATTGCGTTACTAACAATGCAGTTTCCAGAAAATCTAGTTGACTTTGCACTGGATAGGCTTGGTAATGTATTCACAATGACTTTGGCTTTCCATTCAAAATTTCAAACATCTTACAAAGTTACACCATTTTGTCCTTGTCTATTCATGGTTTTACATATTAGAGTTTCTTCTTTTCAGGTTATTTTTGAGTGATTAGACCTCGTGTACATTGCAAGACCAAATTTCTCACTATTGCACGATATATATATATATATATATATATATTTTTGTCCTTATAGATTAACCATCTCTTCATACTGGAACTTCTGATTGTATGACATTTAATATAGGCAAAACTAAGGAGGCTTATAGGTCATAGTATAACTCTCTGAAAAGAGAAATAACATTTATGAAGCTGTTTATTAATGCTAAAGTGGAAAATCCATCCCCTGTGACCGTATTAGAAAATTGTATATAGTTTCTAAATATTGATACTTATACTATTCAAAGCTATATAGAAACTTAGCATGCAGATAGCAGCTGTCATTTGGCCTATCGCCAAAGCCTTTCTTCATGATTGTTTGTTCTGCGTGATAGGTAAAGACGTGCCAATTGATGAGATGGTGGACTTCATTGTTGCTGCTCAATTAGCTGAAAAGTATGCGGAAGAATCTGAAGACTCACTTGATGGTGCTGAGATCAATGAAGAAGATGAAGATGTCACTCCAGTTACTGCTCGGGGACCTGAGGTCTTTGGTGCTTTTGACATTAGCTGTTGATATTATTGTCAATGCTTTTTTCTTCTTTTATGTCCTTTTGTTGGTTCACCTTAGTAGATTCCACTACCTTTCTTTTGTGTTCATTCTTTATTGTTCATGTTGTTATTACCTTATTACCTCTAATCTTTGTTTTGTGCTTTAAATTCAGGTTCCCAATGAACAATTGTTTGAAACAATGGACAAGACTTTGCATTTACTGGAAATGGGATTCTCTAATGATGAAATTTCAATGGCAATTGAGAAGATAGGTGAGCAACTGAGGCACTTATCTGTTCATCCCAGACTGTTATATGTCTGAAAGAAACAATATAGACATGAAAAGTATCATTTTTATGTTGTTGGGGGTGATTAGGATACTTTTAGGGTGTAAGAAATCCTATCATTTATTTTGTAGCCCGTCCTGTTGTACTCGTATATAATCTATTGTGCACCTCTTCAGGTACAGAAGGTCAGATTTCTGTCCTTGCTGAGTCAATTATTACTGGTGAATTTCCTGCTGTTTGCCATGATGACCTTGAAGATATAGAAAAGGTATGTTCACTCTAATGTTTTTAATTAATTTTTTCTCGACCTCAAATGATGCACTTGTGAAACGAAGTGCTGAAACTAGAGATTTTGTTGCTGCTACTGCACCGAAACCATCTCACACTCTTCTCTTAATTAAAATAAGAAATTGTTGGAGTTTTACTCAATGATATTTGGTGTCACTGTAGAAAGTTTCAGCGGCGGCTCCTGCAGTGAATCGTGCATGTCTTTCAAAGAGTTGGAGATTTGTTGGTGTTGGTGCCCAGAAAGAGGATGGTGGTGGGGGTTCGTCGAGTGGCACTGCTAATATAAAACCAGATCCTGGTATTGACTCTTTTCCTTTCCCTGCCACTGCCAATGTGGGAGAGACCTCGAAGGGTAAGCGACCAAAAGATGAAGATGAGAATGCCTATCCAGAGGAATACACTGACTACGATGACAGAGGAAAACGGTTAAGACCCGAATATATGGGTGACTCAAGTTCGTTTATGGAAACCCCATGGATGCAAGATGAGTGGAAAGATAACACGTATGAATTTCCCAGTGTAATGCAGCCACGTTTGTCCCAGAGTCTTGACCCAAATGTAGCCAAACGACCTTATTTCTTCTATGGACAGTTAGGTGAACTATCTCCTAGCTGGTGGTCGAAGATCTCGGGTTTCTTGTTCGGAATTCACCCCGAACATGTAGATACTCGGTTGTGTTCAGCGCTCCATAGGACAGAAGGGTACCTGCACAATCTTCCCACTGTTAACAGGTTCAATATCCTCCCAAAGCCTCGGTTAACTATACAAGACGCAATGCCACAAATGAAGAGTTGGTGGCCGCAATGGGATATCAGAAAGCATTTCAATAGTGGCACGTGTTCTAATACGAAAGATGTAACTCTTCTCTGTGAACGAATTGGACGCCGTATAGCTGAATGCAGGGGAAAGCCTACTCAACAAGACCAGACTCTAATACTTCGACATTGTCACACCTCCAATCTCATTTGGATTGCTCCAAACATCCTCTCACCTGTGGAGCCTGAACATTTAGAGTGCATTATGGGATATCCAACGAATCACACGAACATCGGTGGTGGAAGATTGGCTGAAAGATTGAAGTTGTTTAATTACTGCTTCCAAACAGACACATTGGGTTACCATCTCTCTGTACTCAAGTCTATGTTTCCCGAAGGTTTAACAGTTTTATCACTCTTTAGCGGGATTGGTGGTGCGGAAATTGCATTGGACCGCCTTGGAATCCATCTAAAAGGCGTAGTCTCTGTAGAGTCTTGTGGATTGAGCCGTAACATACTAAAAAGATGGTGGCAGACTTCGGGACAAACCGGTGAGTTAGTGCAAATTGAAGAAATCAAAAGCTTAACGACAAAGAAGCTGGACACTTTGGTGCAGAGATTTGGGGGATTTGACTTTGTCATTTGCCAGAACCCATCAACACCACTTGATCTCTCTAAAGAAATCTCAAATAGCGAAGCCTGTGAATTTGATTATACCTTGTTTAACGAGTTTGCTCGTGTCACGAAACGTGTCAGAGATATGATGCAGTTAAGTTGACCAAGAGTCTCCTTTACGTCCTCAAGAATCTGGAGGAGACTTGTCTAATCTCAGAAGGAGTCTTCCATTTTCTTTGCTGAAGGTAATTCAGTCAATCGTGGAGACTTTCAACTAAGGAACTGTTTTTTTTTGCAATTGATGCTTTAATGCATCACTCTGTGTACCATAATCCGCGTAGAAACGTGGGATATCTTCTTTTTACTTTTTTGCTATGCTACTTCTCGGAGAGATAGACAGTGAATCATGCGGTCAATGTTGTTGTATCTTGTTCACGTTTATGTATAATATTAGCACTTTTTCTGAATTCCTTCTTTTTTAGCTCAATGTTGTTGGTTGCTTAATTCATACTCATCTTCGTCAAAATCAATTGTTAACGAATCTAAGCGAGAGCCAAATAACTGTATGATTTGAAGTAGAGAACCACTTGATTGATTGCACACGAAAATCATCAATGCCGAGTCACTGAAGCTACTCGATCAAGTCTTTTATTAAAGCCAACTTAGTTGCATTATTAGCCTACAAGCATTGAACTAGAGAGATAGAGAGAGAATAACAATGGGAGAGTCTGCAACCAGACTGCATCAGGATCTCTGGCTAACCTTGCCTCCTGTCAGCTTTGCTGACTCAAACAACATGTGATTGATGAGTCCCCGAGCAGCACTGCCAAATACCAGTATCAGAGAATGTTGAGTCATTCCAAACTTTTCAAATACATGATCTCAAGAGAGTAATATATGATCTCAAGCAGCTGTATGTGTGTGTGCATGTGTGTTTGTGTGAAACATCATCTTTTTGCAGTAACATGCCTAAGTTTTACATCTGATCTAGTTACAAGGTATTACGAGCTTGGGGAGAAAAAAGAAAACTCACTCATCTTTAAGCTTCTGAATCTTCTCAGGGTCTGTCTCATTCATGTGTTTCTTAAATTGTTGCCTCACCATACCAACCACTAGCTCAGTGTTGTGTTGCTGCAAGACATAAACGTGTAAACATATCAAAGTTCACTCCTAAATCTCCTCCATTACAGGATATCTATAATCCTAACAAAAACGCACAAATCTCTTTCTTGATGAATCAAAACACAAATGATGATAATATCAATCTCAACCTTTTCTGCTTGCATCACATCAATACATATTTCAGGCTTCAATCAAACTGCATTCGGGTATAACTATCTCAAGAGGGTCAAGAGAATCGACTCAAAAAAGTATAGATAGACACGAGCTCTGGGCGAAGACACAAAGACAAAGTATCCTGACTCTAAATGAAAATCTCTACTTTTTGCTATAAATTACTAAGTGACTAAAAGTAAAATCATGTGAAGAATCTTATACTACAAACAAGAATGGCAATCAAACCAAACGCAATCCCATCGAAAGTAACAGAGATTCTGTGTCTGACATAGCAGGTTCATATCCAAAGCTCAGAGAAAAAATTAGCTATAAATCTCACCTGCTTACCAATAAATTTAGCTCTACGAAGACATTCTCGGTACAACTGCCCATAAAAAAGAGACAAATACATCAGTGAAATAGCATCAACGAAAGAAAAAACAAATCACAAGTTAAATGTGGACATTGTTACTGACCCTAACCACATTGTTAGCGAGTTCAGGAGGCAGAGACGTTTGCAGAGACGGCATTTTCACAAGAGATCTTGAGCTTCTTCAATTACAGTTTCTTTTCCTATTATCGAAACACAAGATCGCAAACTATCAATCAGAAGAGACGATGAAATACACACAACCAAAAACCCTAAACCCCAAAAGGTGCAGTGACTGAAGAGCAAAGCTTACTCTTTTAAGTCCCCACTTCAAATAAAGTTGATCGAGAAGGCATAAATTGGATTTAAGAGAACAAATAGAAGAAATCAATACAACATTTCAAACCAAATAGAGAGCGAGAGGGAGAGAAAGACAAATAGAACGAGACTTACCGGAGAACAGACCGAACGGCGATGAGAGAGACGGAGAGAAGCAAGCATTCAACGGTGAATTTTCCGATTTAATATTTCAGCTTCAGGTAAAGCATACAAATAAACGACAGCGTTTTACAATATTTTTACAAACGGCCCAATAAGTAGTTACAATATTTTACAAACAGCCCAATAAGTAGTGGCCCATTTTATATTTTCCGATTTAAATATTCGAAACAATCTCATCCGTCCAATGTTTGCGTTACCACTTACCAACCGTAGATTTAATCGTCCCAGAGAGAAATAAATAATATCCTACGTGGATATAGCTTCAGACTCTAGTAGCAATTTCCCGCTAAAATCATAATTAAGATCCTAGCCTAGATATAGATGCAACATTGAGAACTGGAACCGTCTCTTCTTCCTTTAATTCGAAAAAACCCTAATTCTCTCTCCGTACCGTTCGTCTCCCCCAAACAATTGCGATGGACGATGCTGATCTCGCCTCCGGCTCCAGCTCAGGTTCTTATTTCTTCTCCAGAGAGCTAAAGTCTGATTCTTTCTATGGATTTTATCCCTATCCCAATTTCTAGGGTTTATTCTGATCTCTGTCCCTTAAAATTTTGTGTCTGTAAATCTACCTCTTTGTCTTTTTGAGTTATATGTACTGAATTTACAGTCTCTATATATGAAAGGTTTTTTTTTTCTTCACTGCTTATGTGTTTAAGTGCCTCTGAAATTATCCTAACATTATTGTATCATGGTGATTTTAGATATGAAGAAGAAACAAAAGCTGGATGATTCTGTCGATGATGGGGCTCTGGAGGACGAGAAACGTCGCTATAGATCTATGGCCAAGGTTGCTATTGGTTATGGGATTAATCCTTCTGTCGAGAACTCGGTCATTACTGACATGGTGCACACCGTGTGCCCGGATTTTTCTCTCGATACTTCTAAACTCAAGACCGCAGTTCTGGAGATGCACGAAGAAGGTAAAGACAAGGTCAAGAAAATGCTCAAGGATGGACAAGGGAAATTAACACTCTGTTATGAATGGTTTTGGACAAGTGATGACATTGATGGACCTATTTTGAACGAGGATTTCATCGGTATTAGCGCCTATTTTGCTGATGAAAACTGGAAGATGAAGAAATGGATCTTGGGGTATCATCCTCGTGAGTTTTTGCGTGTGAAAGACATTTATGTTGATTCTATTAAGAATGTTATTCTGGATTATGAGATTGAGAGCAAGGTCTCGACTCTTCTAATGCCTAACTATGGTGATCTTGGTGTTGAAGCGTTTGATGCTTTTAGAAAATGGATAGAAGAGAAAGGGGAAAATCAGATCGACTCTCGTGTGTTCCTCATCTATTGCTGCTCTGACATTTTCCGGTTAATGGTTGATGATATGTTTAAGGACATAAACATATGGCTGATGGAACGTGTTCGGATGTTGGTTGGTTGGGGAAGAATGGTACCGACCAATTGGGATGTCACGTTGTATAATCTGCAAAAAGCTGTAGATATGGAAGCCAAGAATGTATTTGAAGAGGAAGAAGATTACCAGGATTATGAACAACCATCTGATGAAGAATGGATCAAGATTAAAACTTTTTGCAAACTTGCTGGTTGCATTTATAAAGTTGCAAAGGAACTTTTTGACGGAGAGTATCCAACATCTAATGTCTACTTCCACCTTCTTGCAGAGCTAAAAGTCATGCTAAACAAAGAGCTCAAGAACGGTGATAATGATTACTTCCTCTGCAAAGCCAAGGAGATATTGGAGAGGTTTGATAAGTACTGGAATGATATGTTCCTGGTTTTGGCAACTGCTTCTGTTTTAGACCCTCGGTTCAAGATGAAGTATCTTGAGTTTTACTGCTCAAAGAATGAAGTTAGCGATGAAGGTTCAAAAGCTGAAACTGTTGTGGACTATTTACGCGGTCTATATGCTCGCTATGCAGCTAGTGATATCAGTCCACTACCAAAATGTCCCGATGCTTCGATGAACCCAAATCCCAGTGGTTTGTTTAAGTATTTGTTCGACGAAGAAGATGAAGAAGAAAAGGAGGAGAAGAAACCTGATGGATACAAGGATTTTGTTTTGTTTCAAGAATTTCTCATGTTTGAAGGATCTTCAAGGGAGTTTCAAGAATCAGAACTTGATTCATATCTCAAGGAACCTGTTATGGAGTGGAAAAAGGACTTCAATGCATTGGAATGGTGGAGAGAAGAGAACTCAAAGTACCCGATCCTCTCCAGAGTAGCTCGTGACATTCTCTCCATTCCAATCTCTCGTGGAACATCGCACCGTGCTTATGTTGCTGACAAGAGAGAGTGTCCTGATTTTATCGTCTCCATGGAGGCCAAACTTGTGAACGCCATGATGTGCAGCGAGAGCTGGCCACGACTTTGAAATGAGCTAATTTGGTAAGAAGAATAAATTCTATGGCTTTTATGAAAACTTAGTAACTCAAATGTTCTCAGTTCCTTCCAAACTATGTTTCTGGTCACCAATGTAATGGTTCGAACCTACGTTTCTTGTTGTGTTTCCTTGATCTTTTATTGAGAACTACGTTTTATTCCTCGCCATGTGACTTCTCTATGCTTTGTTTCGGAGACTATTTTGATAGATTGATCAGAACTGAACTTGATATTGTTAGTTTTGGTATTTTTGTCTTACTGGATTGATGATGATGACCTCTAAAATCAAAATCACCTGTTAGTAGATGTATAATGATCAATAATTTCATAACTGTTGGTTTCATTTTTTACCAAAAAAAACTATTGGTTTTGATAATATGCGTCAACAATTTATCTTAAGAAATCTAGTCAATTATGATTGATTTTTTTGGTAAAGATCAAAAACAGAAAATACAGTATAACGTTTTTCCGTTTAATTAACTAATTGCATGAAATTTTCATTGAGCATAAAGTTTACAAATTCAAAATTTTGTCGTATTAATACCACATAATGAAACGGTGTCGTTTATTAACTTATGAACCTAGAAAACGATATTGGGCTCAAAGTATAAAAAGCCCAATAAGAAACAAGTATCTTCCCTATTTCCCATTTGCCGTCTTTCTTCCTCGAGAGAGTGAAGTCAGAAACCACGAGATGACGACGATGATTTCCGATCTTCCATACGATTTGTTATCCGAAATACTCTCTAGGGTTCCGATCAAGTCTCTACCGAAACTGAAAACCACTTGCAAGCGATGGTACGGTTTATTCAAAGATCCGGATTTCGTCGAGAAGAAGTTGGGTAAAGCAGCAAGTGAGATGGTGTTTCTGATGAATCATGAGGTTTATTCGATTAGCGTCGAAATCCATGGAATTCCAAAAGGCTCTTGGGCATCCATGGGGTTTACAGGTACACTCACCATACCCGATGATTCAGATTTGGAAATATTTCGAATCCATCACTGCAACGGTTTATTATTATGCGCCACAATGGACTGTAGACTCGTAGTTTGGAACCCCTGTACCGGTCAAATCACATGGATCAAACCTAGAATTCGTTACAATAGTGATGATATATATGCTCTAGGATGTGGTAACAACAAATCATCTGCTTTAGATAGCTACAAAATCTTGAGGTGTTGCGATGACAATCACGAAAAACCTGAGTCTGAAATCTATGATTTTAGTTCTAGTTCATGGAGGGGTCTTGATGGCGTCACTGCAAATTGTTTCATAGAATGTAATGGCGTGACTTTGAAGGAAAGTGCTTACTGGTATGCCTCAGATGAAAAAGAAACCCCCACGGGTAAATTCATACTCAGGTTTGATTTCGCAACGGAGAGATTTGCACGTCTATGTCTGCCCCTTACTTTTCAGAGGGATCGTGATAATAAGAGTGTGGTTGTGTCTGTTGTTGGAGAAGATAAACTTGCTTTGTTACAGCAGTTCGACCATAGGGTTCATGGTTTGAAATATTCTAAGATAAAGATATGGATGACCGATACTAAGATCAGTGAGGCCACACACTTGTCGTGGAGCAACTTTTTAGTCGTGGATCTTGCTGACGATAATCTACCGAGTGTAACAAGTTTCCTGTTGGACGAGGAGAAAAGAGTGGCTGTGTGTTCTGATGCAGTGTGTTCTGATCCAGACACGGAAGATGAAGATAGGAGCAGAATCTACATTGTTGGAGAAGATGTAGATAAATTCGTCTATGATGACGTTTCAACAGAAACATGGCCCAATCAGCCATTTCTCGTCAATTATATTCCAAATCTGGTTCACATTGAGAAAGATGCACCCATAGTCGAAGTGCAAAAGAAAAGGAAACGGCAAGAGGTTAGTCAAATGAATTACCTTAGTTTTTTTCTTGCTTTTCCTTTTGGTCATGTTCCTTTCAACGAGATTAGTCAATCATTGTAGGGGTTGTTTCTATTTAGCTGATAGAACTTATCTTTGTTTCTCTTGTTTGCTTTTGAAATTGGAATGATGGTGATCTAATGAACTTACTCAAATAATTTCTGTTGAGATTGGATGATTATTGAGAATAGCAGAGCATTGCCCATATATAGAGAGAAACTAAACTAAAGCATATAAGCCTCCATAATTCATACCTTGTTCCTTAGTCTTACAATATAATGCTTACCATAGCAATCAGCACATAACGATAGTGTTCTTGTCATGCAAACCTGAGAGCTATAGATTACAATTTACATATATATCTTTATTGTATTTGGTTTCTGGTTAGAGTTATCTTTAACTGGACCCGTGTGTGTGTGTGTGTGATGTTATACAGGCACGGCGAACCTGGCACTTGACAAAAGTTGTAAGAAGAGTTTGAACAGATCAACCTGACACTGTGTGCTCATGAAGAAAGCGAAGTAAAACTTAAATCAAAAACAGATTCAAATCTTGCGGTGTGACTTCTCTTCTCTATCCTTTTATATCAATAGACTGTTTTATGCGTATCAATTAGATGACTTGATATTATTAGTTTTGGGGACTCTAAATTCAACTCAAAATCAAATTTTAGTCGATATATCTTGATTAGTTAATTTCATTACTATTGGTTTTGAGATTACTTGTCAGTAGTTTATTGTTTTTGGAATGATCAGAATATACACGAATATAATAGCCTGAACAAAAGTCTTCATATAATAATTACTATTACAAATTCAAATGTGGAAATTAGCAGCCACTAAAATACCAATATACTTGCGTATAAAGATTAAAGAGTTTAGTTGGCGATGGTGAGGAGGACTCGTCATAACTTACAAACCAAGAAAAACGATAATGGGCTTATAATAATAAAAGCCCAATATATATGTTCATATCCTTGAGAGCTGATATGAGAAATGACGAAAAGGACGATGATGAAGATTCCCAATCTTCCAGACGAATTGGAATCGGAAATACTCTGCAGGGTTCCGGCGAAGTCTCTAACGAAATTGAAAACTACTTGTAAAAGATGGTACGCTTTGTTCAGAGATCCGAGATTCGTGAAGCAGAACTTGGGTAAATCAGCGAGGGAAGTGATGTTACTGATGAATCATATGGTTCACTCAATTAGCGTCAATCGCCATGGAATTCACGACGGAGTTGATCCATCTATGGAGTTTTCAGGTAAACTCATCAGGCTAAGTGATTCGAAAGATGTCAAAGTATCTACAATCTTTCAGTGCGAGGGTTTGGTATTATACAATCTTTCATTCCGATGGCGTGAGACGTTGTTAAGAAAATTCTGAGAGGAACCTGAGTAATCAAGTAATTGTTATGATTTGTTGTAAATTCCACCTAAATCTCACTTATAACCATGTAATTTAGGTATTTGTATTTTTAACTAGGAAAATTCTCTAACCACAACTCACTAAAAATCCAATACTTAATTTTTGTTCCCAGTAACAATGGATTTAGATAAGTTTAATAACTCCCTTACTTTAAGTTTCTTATTTGCTTATTTTAACTTTAATCTAAAACTAACTAAAATCCTTGATTCAATAATCATGATAAGATAAAGTTGTCTCATTTGTCTAATAGGAAAATATAAATAGCTTCTCTTCTCCTATATAATATATTGATCATAACAAATCTAACCTTAATTAAAGTCATAATAAAGATATAGTTTCTCTTCTCTTAAAGTCATTTACACTCTAATACAATGTTTTCAATAACAGTGGATTTTAAAGTACAAATCAATAGTTCAATCAATGACACTGGATTTTTTATAAAAAATCCATGATTTTGAGTAACATAAAATTTGTTATTATAAAATCACTTTTGGATACACCATCTTAATTTTTTTCTCTGTCTTTTCCTTTTTTAGGAGCTTTTGTCTATGCCGTATTTGTGCATGCACTATTATATAGGGAGGTCAGACAAGAATCACAAGAGATAAACAAACAATGATGTTTGCTTATCTTCCAAGTGATTTAGAATCCGAAATACTCTCTAGGGTTCCTGCCACATCTCTAAAAGAATTGCAAACTACTTGCAAACGATGGTACACTTTATTTAGAGATCCAAGATTCGTCAAGAAGAACTTGGGTAAAGCAGCAACACATGTGATCTTAAATGATCTTCAGGGTTATCCAGTGACAGAGATG
Organism: Arabidopsis arenosa; assembly: GCA_905216605.1. Classification (NCBI taxonomy): domain Eukaryota; kingdom Viridiplantae; phylum Streptophyta; class Magnoliopsida; order Brassicales; family Brassicaceae; genus Arabidopsis; species Arabidopsis arenosa. The sequence goes on along the minus strand of LR999453.1, from coordinate 6,933,924 downwards.
AATACTCTGATTCATAGCATCAATCTCCGTGGAATCCAAAACAGCTTTGATCCATCCATTGGGGTCGAAGTTAAACTTAACAAGCTAACGGATCCAGAACATGATAAGATACGTGTTATTATTTCTCACTGTGATGGTTTATTATTATGCACTACCAAGGAAAATAGTAGTAGACTCGTGGTTTGGAACCCTTGTACTGGTCAAACCAGGTGGATCCAATCCAATAATGGTATGTTCATGAACAATTATGTTCTAGGATATGTAAACAACAACAACATTAACAAATCTTGCCGTAGTTACAAAATCTTGGCTTATGACTATCTTCTCACCTCCCTAGCTTATTCTCTTGCTAAGTTTGAAATCTATGAGTTCAACTCTGATTCATGGAGAATTCTTGATGAGATCTCTCCTGATTGTTTCAGACGTTCCGGTGGCGTGACTTTGAAGGGAAATGCTTATTGGTTTGCTTCAAATATAGAAAGCAAATCCATACTCAAGTTTGATTTCACAACAGAGAGATTCAGACGTCTATCGCTTCTTTTTCAGAATAATTATCAAAGTGTGTTTCTATCAGTTGTTAAAGAAGAAAAACTTGCCTTGATACAACAAAGGTTTGATACAGATTCATTAAAGATGAATATATGGGTGACCAAAACTAAGATCGATGAGGACAAAGACTTGTCTTGGAGCAACTTCTTAGTAGTGGATTTTGGTAAATTTCCGTTAACAAGTGAGACGTTGAGTTTCATGAGTTTCTTGGTGGACGAGGAGAATAAAATGGTCGTGTGTTCTTCAGAGATTGGTCACATTGAAAAGAATATTAGAATTTACTTTGCTAAAGAGGGTATACAAGTTCATCAAAAGATTGCACGTAAACCCAAAGGTTGTTGTCCATTTCTCGTCAGATATGTTCCAAGTTTGGTTCAAATTCAGTGAGGTAATTTAAGTAATCCTGCATGTAGATGAAAAAAGATATTAATCAATTTAATTACCTAGTATTTTTTTATATTGATATTGTTAATCGTAAAATATGGTTGATTCTGTTTAGTTTATAATAAACATAGTAGCTGAATTTTTTCTTTGCTTTTTATTTTTTATTTTTCTGTATCATTCTTTACTTTTGAAATTACATTTTGGTGATCTTTCTCAATTACATTCTGGTTTCTCAAATACGTTGTTGATAACAATCCTCGGTAACTTGTTCATAAAGACAGTATGTGTAAGCATATGAATACCGAAAACAAAACACTAAAAGAGTAGTATAAGAAGGTTAGTGAAAATATGATTTCATTGCAACTTGTAAAGCTCCCTATGTTTCAAATCGCTTTATTGAAGTCTTGCAGAACATATCTCCTCAAGCCCTAAAGTTGTGACATTCATTGTAATTATATCTCCAACACAAATATCTATGTATCTGTAGTATCCATATATGTTCATGTTGTTTCATGAATTACATCGGCTTTCATTTGTTCCATAAAAAAATGGAATTATGGGTGACCAATAAGATTGAGACAAATCATTGGTATGTATTGATGATATACTGTACCCAAACAACTTCATCAAGAGTTTGTACAAGAACCAGCGGATTATTGGCCACTTCTCGTCAGTTATGTTCCAAGTTTGGTTCATATACATGATGCAAAAGAAAAGGAGATTAGTCAATTTAGTTACCTAGTATCTTTTTAAACGAGATTAGTCAATTAGTAAAACAGAGTTGATAATAAACATAGTAGCTGAATTCTCCTTTACTTTTGACATTTGATGTTGGTGATCTTACTCAAATACATTGTTTGTGACTGCTTAAATGCTTAGTAAGTTGTCTATCATCGTCAACTTTTTCATAAATATGTTTACGTATATATATACCGAAAACAAAAGTGAAAAGCTAAGAAGGTTAGTGAAATTGAGATAAATCATGGTATTGTTGTTTGTAATTGCACAAGAAAGCAGAATACAAACACTTTTGAACGACGATTAGCAACAAGTAAAATTTAGCAAGTAGAAACGTCGTATCTTTCGAATTAGTGTTCTATGTTATGAGTATTTATTCATTTATAAAATTCTTGATTGCTATGTCTTTATGTATAGTGTGATGTTAAAATTACAAAAACAAAATTATATAAACCAACAATAAAAAAAAAAATTGGCATATATAAGGCTTCCTTAAAAGGCCTTATCAAGTGATGGCCCATACATAATTTCTATAACAGTAGCAGTAGTAACGAAACGTCCCATTTCACTAGTACATTGACAGAAAAAGAAACGCCACGTAGTACATTAATAGCTTCAGCCTTCAGTACTGTTCCCGCCTAAAATCATTACTATGTAGCAAAAGCAAATCGTCTCCCACTTCTTCCCCAAATCCGAAACCCTAACATTTCTCTCCGCAAACACAGCAACGCTTCTATGAAGGACGGTGATCTCTCCTCTGGTTCAGGTCAAATTTCATTACTCTTGCCCCTTAATTTCTAGGGTTTCTTCTTCGTTTACAGTTTCCGAATCTGTCTATGGATCTACTGATTTTAGTTTTCCACTACCTTTGTGTTACAATTTTCCTCTGAAATTCTGAATACATAATGAGATCTTGATAATATTGCATCATCTGCATTTTCTAGATGCGAAGAAGAAACAAAAACTGGAAGATTCTGAGGTGATTGTGGTGGATAATCGAATTCCTTCACAGGCAGAGAAAGAGAAAAAATGTCTGAGAGGTTTAGCAGAGTTACTCATTCGTATCGCTCGTACGAGTCCTCACTCTTTTATGCAGCATTTGGGCCCGTTCTTGCCTTTTGGTGTTTCTCAACTCGAGAAAGAAGTTCTCAAGGTACACAAAGAACGTAAAGACAAGGTCAAGAAATTTCTCAAAGGTTTTCAAGGGAATCTTACTATCTCTTATGATGTGGTGACTTATGATGATGAATATGAGTATGGCAGTGATTCCGAAGATGGACTTGTTTGGCACAAGGATTTCGTCTGTATGAGTGTCCATTTTGTTGATCATACGTCCAAGGTCGGGAAATGGATCTTGGGGTACTATCCTATCGAGTTTGCACGCGGTGATAAAGTCTCTGTTTGCAGAATCAAGAGTGTTCTTGTGGATTATGAGATTGAGAACAAGGTCTCTGCTCTTCTAGTGTCTAACTACGGTGATCTTGGTCATGAGGAGTTTGATTGTTTAAGAAAATGGATAGAAAAGAGAGGGAAGAATCCGATTGATCCTTGTTTCTTCCGCATCTATTGCTGCGCTGATCTTTTCCGGTTAATGGCTGGTGATGTGTTTGACAATATGGACTTGCTTCTAGAGGAGATCAGGGTGTTGGTTGGTTGGGGAAAAATGACATCAACCAACTGGAACGTCTCTTTGGGTAATCTTCAAGAAGCTTTAAATATGGAAGATAAGAAAGTATTTGCTGAGGATGAGTATTACCAGGATTATGACCTACCATGTGATGAAGATTGGATAATGATTCGAACTTTTTGCAAACTTGCTGGTTGCATATATAAAGTGGCAAAGGAACTTTTCGAGGGAGAGTATTCGACATCTAATGTCTACTTCCACCTTCTTGCGGAGCTGAAGTTTATGTTGAAGCAAGAGCTCGCAAGTGCTGATAATGACCACTTCCTCTGCAAAGCTAATGAGATATTGGAGAGGTTTGATAAGTACTGGAATGATATGTTCCTTGTTTTGGCAACTGCTTCTGTTTTAGACCCTCGGTTCAAGATGAAGTATCTTGAGCTTTACTGCTCAAAGAAGGAAGTTAATGATGGAGGTTCAAAAGCTGAAACTGTTTTGGACTACTTACACAATCTATTTGCTGATTATGCAGCTCCTGATATCCCTCCAGCAACAGAATGCCTGGATACTACAGTTGACTCGATTTTCTATAGCTCAGAAGAAGAAGAAGAAAAAGAAAGTGAAGAAGAGGAAAGTGATGAAGAAGATGAAGAATGTGGTGAAGAAGAAGGTGAAGAAAGTGATGAAGAGGAAAGTGATGAAGAATGTGCGGAAGAAGAAGGTGAAGAAGAAGAACAGAAGGTCAAGGAAGAGAAGAAGCCTGGTGCATACGAGGATTTCGCTTTCTTTCAAGAGTTTCTCAAGTTTGAAGGATCGGCAAGAGAGTTTGGTGAATCAGAACTCGATTCCTATCTCAAAGAGCCGGTTATGAAGTGGAACAAAGACTTCAAAGCACTGAAATGGTGGAAAGCAGAGAGCCAAAAGTATCCAATTCTCTCCCAAGTAGCTCGTGACATTCTCTCCATACCAATCTCACGCGCCACTTCATATGACGCTTATGTTGCTGACAGAAGGGAGTGTCCTAAATTTGTTGTCTCCATGAAAGCCGAACTTGTGAACGCCATGATGTGCAGCAAAAGCTGGTCACGACTTTGATCTGCCAAGATTTGTAACAACAAGAAAGAGCTTTGGCCTTGCTGTGAAACTCATATTTCTGTACCTTTTTTCATTTAGTCCGTTTTCCATTTCTGTATCAGTAACATTGAGAACCTTGTTTTAATTAAAATCAAAACTCTCTAGTCCACTTTAGATTAGATGCGACGTTTCATTTGAAATTTCTTTGATCAAACTTTTGTTTTGCTCATACTCAAGAAATTTGAAATTTCATATTTGGTATCTTGGGTTGTTGTTAGGCAAAGTTAACATTTTTCTTTCACAGAATCGAAATATAATCAATCGAAACAATCTCATCCGTCCTCTCCATTCATTATCGACCGTCCGATCCACCGCCTCGATAATTAATCCCTAAAAAGAAACGATAATATCCAATAACAAGAAGCCACGTGTGTATTATTAGCTCTAGCAGCATTCCCGCCGAAATGATAAACCCTAAATAAGATCCTTGAAATATTTAGTTAGGCATTGAAAATCGGAATCGTCACTTCCTCCTTTAAAACAAAAAAAAGAAAGAAAACCCTAATCCTCTCTCCGTACACTTCTTCTCCTCCAAACTGCTACAACGTTGCTATGGACAATGGTGGCTTCTCTTCAGGTTCTAATTTCTTCTCCTCTTTTTCATTTCAATGTCACCGGAAAAAGGTTTTGTCTGACCCTGATAGATAGATCTAAATTCTAGGGTTTGTTCTGTTCGGATCTGTATTTTATGAATCGACTCGTATGTCTTATATGTAGTGATTCTATTATGGTTTTGAGAGTGTGTATCAATATACTAATATGGTTCTCTTTTTAGATATGAGGAAGAAACTAAAGTTGGACGATTCTGTTGTTGTTGATGAGGAGAAAGAAGCTCATAACGCTATGGCCAAGTGGTTCATTGCTACTGATGTTAATCCTAATACCATTAGGACCCGTTCCTTTGCAAAGTTTATGAGCTTCCTCGACCCCAAGTATCCTCCTAGTGTTTCTAAAGTCGAGAATGAAGTTTTTGAGATCTACGAGGAATGTAAAGAGAAAGCTAAGAAATTTTTCAAGGGTTTTCAAGGACAATTAACCCTCTCTTATGAATGGGTGATGCTTGGGAATGGCTGGGGGGCTAGGGATCACATAAAAGGCCCTGTTTTGCATGAGGATTTCGTCTGTTTGACTGCTCATTTCGTCGATGATAACTGGAAGGTCAAGAAAAGGATCTTGGGGTACAATAACATTACTGACCAGGATATACCTGAGGAAGATGTTTATGTTTACTGTTTTAAGAACGTTGTTCAGGATTTTGAGATTGAGAACAAGGTCTCTACTCTTCTACTTCCTAACAGTGAGGGTTTTGATGAAGAAACGTTAGATCCTTTCAGGAAATGGATAGAGGAGAGAGGGAACAATCAGTTCAATCCTCGGGTTTTGCTACTCTATTGTTGCTCTGATCTTTTCCGGTTAATGGTTGATGATTTGTTTACTGAATTAAGCTCCTCGCTGCTAGAGGATTTGCGTATGTTGGTTGGATGGGGAAGATGTTCAGCAACCAACTGGAACGTCACGTTGTATCATCTGCAACAAGCTGTAGACTTGAAGTCTGAGGATGCTTTCTCAAAGGATGAGATTTACGATGATTATGACAAACCATCTGATGAAGAGTGGATTAAGATTCAAACTTTTTGCAAACTCACTGATTGCATCTATAAAGTGGCCAAGGAGCTTTTCGAAGGAGAGTATTCGACATCTAACGTCTTCTTCCACCTTCTTGCAGAGCTGAAGGTAATGTTGAACCAAGAGCTTGCAAATGCTGATAGTGATTACTTTCTCAACAAAGCTAAGCAGATATTAGAGAGGTTTGATAAGTATTGGAACAATATGTTTCTGGTTTTGGCAACTGCTTCTGTATTGGACCCTCGGTTCAAGATGAAGTATCTTGAGTTTTACTGCTCAAAGAAGGAAGTCAATGTTGAAGGTCCCAAAGCTGCAACTGTTTTGGACTATTTACGCAATCTGTATGCTCGCTATGCAGCTAGTGATATCTGTCAGAAACCTATATGCTCGGTTGCTTCAATTGACTCTGAAGAAGAAGACGAAGAAGAAGAAGAAGAAGACGAATATGATGACGATGAAGGAGAAGAAGAAGATGATGAAGATGAAGGAGAAGAAGAAGAAAAAGATGGCAATGAAGAAGAAGAAGGTAAAGAAGAAGAACGTAAGGACAAGGAAGAGAAGAAGCCTGATGCATACGAGAGTTATGTTTTGTTTCAAGAATATCTCAAGTTTGAAGAGTCTCCAAGAGAGCTTGGTGAATCAGAGCTTGATTCCTACCTCAAAGAGCCGGTTATGGAGTGGAACAAAGACTTCAAAGCGTTGGAATGGTGGAAAGAAGAGAGCCAAAAGTATCCAATCCTCTCCCGAGTAGCACGTGACATTCTCTCAATTCCAATCTCACGTGCTACTTCGTACGATGCTTATGTTGTGGACAGAAGAGAGCCTCCTGAGTTTGTTGTCTCCATGAAATCCAAAGTTGCTAACGCCATGATGTGCAGCAAGAAATGGTTGAGAGTTTGACGATAAAGACAAAATTGGTAAGAAGATCCTTCTGTTTTTTCACTAGTAAGAACTTAAAATGCTTTTGTGGCCTTTATGAAACTCAATATCTCTGCTTTCCGTTTTAGTACTTTCGTTTCCCATTTCTACATCAGTAAACATGTTTCTTTTCAATGAATTTTCTTGTTAAGTTTTTATGAAATCACTCAATATTTCTGTTAAGTATTACTCCATTTTCTTTGTTCAAACCATTTTTTCGCAAACCAAGACAACAAACACTTGAATACTTTTTATTCTCTTAGATATACCAAAATTCATTACTAAGGAAATATTGGGATTTTTGTAGCTAGAGAAAACCAGTTCATAGTAAAAAATAAATTAATAAGTACCATTTTTATTTCGCAAAATCGAAACATATTATTCAAAATAACTCATCCGTCCACTGCATTCATTATTAACCGTCCGATTAACCACCTCGATGATCAATCCCCGAAAAAAAGAAACAACCAAGAAAAGAAGGCCACGTAGTAAAAAGCTCCAGTAGTATTTCCCGCGTAAATCATACTAGTAAAATATCCTAGAAAAAAGCTTTTGGCATTGGAAACCGGAATCGTCTCTTCTTCCTTAAAACGAAAACCCTAATTCCTCTGTCCGTACCGTTCGTCTTCCCCAAACAGCAGCAACATTGCTATGGACAAAGGCGATCTCGCCTCCGACTCTTGTTCAGGTTCTAATTTTTCCCCTTTTCCATTTCAGTCCAGAAATGTTTTGTCTGACCCTGATAGATAGATCTACTTGTACTGTTTTGTCGTTGCTTTTTTCCGATTTGACCCCTAATTTCTAGGGTTTCTTCTGTTCCACTCTCACTTATCATGATTTTACTTTACGATTTTGTGAATCTATGTGTACGTCTGCATATATGCTTCTATATGGCTGTGTTATCTGATTTCACTCTCTATTACATATGGTTTATTTTCTCCGGGCTCATGTGTTTTGAATGTGTGTATTTTTTAGATATGAGGAAGAAACTAGAGTTGGACGAATCTGTGGTCGATGAAAAGGAGGTGGTGGATGAGAAAACATTTCATAATGCTATGGCTAGGTGGTTCATTTCTGATGGGATTAGTCCTAATATCATTACGAGACCCTCCTGTGCAAAATTTATCTACTGCCTGAGCCCGAATTTTCCTCCTAGTGTTTCTCAAGTCAACAAGGAGATTCTTGAGATACACGAAGAATATAAAGAGAAAGCTAAGAAATTTCTCAAGGGTTTTCAAGGCCAGTTAACTCTCTCTTATGAATGGATGGTTCTTCGCGATGAATGGACCAGGGATTACGTTAAAGGTCCTGTTTTGCATGAGGATTTCGTCTGTTTGACTGCTCATTTCGTCGATGATAACTGGAAGATGAAGAAATGGATCTTGGGCTACACTACTGACAAGAAAGTACCTATTGAAGATGTTAATATTTACCCTTTTAGGGATGCTGTTCAGGATTTCGAGATTGAGAGCAAAGTCTCTACTCTTCTACTGCCTGTCGATTTGGATTTTGATGAAGAAACTTTAGAACCTTTCAGGAAATGGATAGAAGAGAGAGGGAATAATCCGATCAATCCACGGGTTTCCCTACTCTATTGTTGCACTGATCTTTTCCGGTTAATGGTTGATGATGTGTTTGATGACTTAAGCGGGTCGCTACTAGAGGATGTGCGTATGTTGGTTGGATGGGGAAGATTGTCACCTACTAATTGGAACATCAGTTTGTCTAATCTGCAACGAGCTGTAGATATGAAGAATGACGATGAATTCTCAAAGGACGAGGATTATGATGATTATGACAAACCATCTGATGAAGATTGGATTAAAATTCAAACGTTTTGCAAACTCGCTGGTTGCATCTACAAGGTGACAAAGGAGCTTTTCGAGGGAGAGTATCCAACTTCTAACGTCTTCTTCCACCTACTTGCTGAGTTGAAGGTAATGTTGAACCAAGAGCTCGCGAGTGTTAACAATGATTACTTCATCGGCACAGCTAAGCAGATATTGAAGAGGTTTGATAGGTACTGGAACAATATGTTTCTGGTTTTGGCAACCGCTTCTGTATTAGATCCTCGGTTCAAGATGAAGTATCTTGAGTTTTACTGCTCAAAGAAGGAAGTCAATGTTGAAGGTTCAAAATCTGAAACTGTTTTGGACTATTTACGCAATCAATGTGCTCGCTATGCAGCTATCGAAATCTATCAAAAACCAATATGCCCGGTTGCTACAATTGAGACTGACTCCGAAAAAGAACACGATGATGAAGGAGAAGAAGATGATGATGATGAATATGATGATGAAGGAGAAGAAGATGATGAGGATGAATATGATGATGAAGGAGAAGAAGAACAATATGACAATGAAGTAAAAGAAGAACAGAAGGACAAGGAAGAAAAGAAGCCTGATGCATACGAGGAGTTTGTTTTGTTTCAAGAATACCTCACGTTTGAAGGATTTCCAAGAGAGCATCATGAATCAGAGCTTGATGTCTACCTCAGAGAACCGGTTATGGAGTGGAACAAAGACTTCAAAGCATTGGAATGGTGGAAAGAAGAGAGCCAAAAGTATCCAATCCTCTCCCGAGTAGCTCGTGACATTCTCTCCATTCCAATCTCACGTGCCACGTTGTGGGATGCTTATGTTACGGACAAAAGAGAGCCTCCTGAGTTTGTTCTCTCTTTGGAACCCAAGATCACTAACGCCATGATGTGCACCAAAGATTGGTTAAGCCTTTGATGATCGATCATGGCAAATTTGGTAAGAAGTTCCTTCTAATATGAACTTAAAATGCTTTTGTAGTCTTCATGAAACTCAATATCTCTGTGTTTCCCTTTTAGTACTTTCGCACGTTTCCCATTTCTATATCAGTAACATGTTTCTTTTGAAGACTTATTTTGGTTAAATTAATATGAAATTTCTCATTATTAATTACTAATTTTGCTGAATTAATTTTAAATAATTCACAAATTTTGAGAAGGTGAAACTAATGTCTCCAAATTTAAAAAGTTAGTATAGTAAAGAGATAAGATGCTTAAGTATCAATTCGCGCTTTGCTTTGTCTGTCCAAAGTATAAGTGTCATTCACCTTAATAGTTGTTACTAATATACAAAGTCTACAAAGTTTATGCATATAAAACTCAAAAGTTTATGCAAATAAAACCCAAAATTATTTGAATTCTAAATAGAAGTTTTTTTGTTTGTCTACTCATGTTTGAAAATGTTTAATTTTTCCAAGAGATATAACCAGTTAAAGAACCATGTGTATTGCGGCGGTGTATTGGTAAAGAGGCCAAACTGGTTGAAAGGTTGCAGTCACTCATGTTTCCCACGTGTTGCTCACTAGTCACCATTAGACAAGTTAAATATTCATTAATCTTTGTCTTAACTGGTATTTAACACTTATTTAAAATTGGTTTGACACATTAGTGTGAACACAAGCATTTTAAAACACCTATATGTATAGGTATTTACAATAAGATATTTTTACCAGAAATGTATAAAATAAAATAAGTTTATTACATTTGTCATAAATCATATAAATAATTTTATACCAAAAATATTTATATATTCTCAACATATCAAGGTAAACCTAATTTGCGTTTTCTTTTTTGTAATTTATCCAAAATTAAAATGCGTCCAACCAAAGCTTCAGTGACTCAAACATGGCTGCTTTACACACAGCTTTGTCTTTGGAAAGATCTCATAATCAGCTATGTCCGTCACTTCATTAGAAGAGCAAAATCGATGCTTTTGAGTCAAAACATGGTCGCTGATTCTGCTGAGATCAGTGTTATCGATGTCAAGTCTCATATCTCCGTTGGGAAAGATCCTAGTAACTTTCAGATTGCCGAAATTCGAATTCATGATTCAATTTGTATTGAGATTCCGAGCTCTGAAGAAACGCCTCTTTTAGGATCGGTATGTGTTTGGGTTTTGTTTCTTTTCTCTTTTTTGTAATCTCAATTTTGCTACTTTTGAGTTTTTAGGACTCTGTGCCATTGCAGATTCTCCGATGAATTCGAAGTTAGGATTTGAATTGAATTGGATTGATAAAGTCTTATTCTTTGATATTTCCGCTTGCTCGTTTAGTCATGGATTTGAATTTGGGTTTTTTGATCATCACCGTGATGCTTAACAATAGTCAATTTTGCATCAATACTTGATTTAATTTTAGTTTTTTGTGGATCAAATGTTTGTTCTGATTTGTGAATTCTCTGTTGATTCTGTGATGTTGTGAAGGAGAAGAACAACTAAACACTAAACAAGCTCTTCTTATGTTACTTTTTCTTCAAACAGGTCAAGAGTTGTTCTGCAGCTGCAACGATTGTTGAAGAGCCTGTTACTGAGTTTGTCCCAAATATAAGCTCTGGGAGTTATGCGGATAAGGGTGACTACCGGGAGTACATGGAAGATGAACACATATGCATAGACGACCTTTCAGATCATCTTGGGTCTTCCTTCTATAGATTTCCGGTGCCTATCGCTTTCTACGGTGTGTTTGATGGCCATGGTGGATCTGAGGCATCACAGTATATAAAAGAGAATGCAATGAGATTGTTTTTTGAAGATGCTGTTTTTCGAGAATCGCCCTCCGTTGTGGACTCTCGTTTCTTGAAAGAACTGGAAAAATCTCACCGGGAAGCTTATAGGCTTGCTGATCTCGCCATGGATGATGAAAGAATAGTTAGTAGTTCGTGCGGAACAACCGCATTGACCGCTCTTGTAATCGGAAGACATTTAATGGTCGCTAATGCTGGCGATTGTCGTGCAGTGCTCTGCAGGAAAGGAAAGGCTGTTGATATGTCATTTGATC